>CM061540.1:16407500-18807500 GCA_030864215.1 Capsicum pubescens | reverse complement strand
CCATGACCAAATTGGCCGTATACAAAAGTTATACCAAAAGATCAAGATTCTACAAAATGTGAAGCTCTAAAAAATCCACCCAATCCTCTAAGCAAGGAGGACTTTCTGTGTACACCAAAAGAAAATAATAGAGCGGAGACTACTCCGTCAATTGCAAGAAACTTAACTCTACACCTTCAAAAGCTCTCCTATTTCTCTCTCCAAACTGGCCATGTTAACGCTATTGGAACCATGTTCAAGGCCCTTTGTCTTCTCCGCCTTCTCCCGCTCTTCCAACTGAGCAACTAAGTTGCTCGGACTTTCTAAAATGTCGCCGCACCCATGTCGGATCCTCCAAAATGTACTAATTTTGAAGGATCCGACCCGCACCCAATGACATTTTTGAAGAATCTGAGCAACTTAGCTGAGCATAAGATCTTTCATAGTTCTTGGCATTACCCAAGGAGAAACCATCTAAACATATCCCACCATAATCGCATGATAAGCCCGCAATGTAGAAGGACGTGATCCACATCCTATTGAGCTTATCTGGTGACATATTTGTGGTTTCCTACCAAGGATTTACTTGTCTTCGGATAATCATCCCTGAGACTGATAATTCTGTGTTATTTGGCTAATTATGACTAAACTGATCTACAAGGTCTTAGCTCCTCCATCACTCCCATTTCAGTCCCTCCAGATCCTTTTTGATGAGGTAAACAGTTCTAATTTTAGAAATGTTTTTCTTGAGCCGAGGGTCTGTCAAAAACAACCATGCTTCCTTAAAAGGTAGGGGTAAGGTCTGAGTACACTCTACCCTCCCCGGACCCCACTGATGAGATCACACTGGGTATGTTGTTGTACAAATCTCACCCTTAACCCTACATGATTAACTCATTAATATAGGTGCAAACATGCCCGGTAGAACCACAATCTTCCTCCCTATACTTATCCTTCACTGTCAGGACAAAATTTTCCATCCATCACATAAGAGTGGCAATTGTTCTACCCCAGTACCCCATTGTATTAGCAAACACAACCTGGAATATTTATTATTGAACTAATTAGCAGAAAATGTATGGTTGTCTTGCGCAACCATTGTTTTATGCTCAGTTGAATCTTATAGTTTTTGAACCATTATCTGCTAATTGTAACTATTTGAGGCATTAATATGGGAGTGTAGAGAAAAATACTCATGAAAGCAATACAGAACTTAAATCACACCTTGACAGCCTCCACTGAAAAAGATTTTCTGTTTTCAATAGATTGTAAATCAGTCATGTCAAACAAAGGGTATTTCATGTCAAAGCTTGAACTATTCTCTTGACATAAAACATCATTAAATTGCTCAAGCCTGTAAAAAGAAAAAAGAACATTACGTTATAATTCAAAATCAAAAGCCGAAGGTCTTTATTAAACAGTGCCAACAAAATGGCCAACTCCTAATTATCATGAAAGGAGAAACATTTTAAATAAAGGAAAGAATGACATACGTTATCCTATATAGGCACAAGTAAGCTTTTTCGTCACTATTGCTTTCAGGGTGAAGAAAAGCAACTCCACCCGGACCCCATGTAGCTGTATGCTCACGAGCAAAGAATAGGCGATGGGGAAAAGTTTCCCATTTGATCTCCTTTGGCTTGCTTTTATCCAATGAACCAATACATGGCTTTCGCATGCTTTCCACCTGGAAGTTATTTTGTTGCTATGAAATGCATAAAAAGACCATAGAGACACACTGCAAGCTCAATCCTCGTTACCCTTACACCAGCATCAATCTCATCTTAATATTAGACTAGTTTCTTATTATAAGATGCCTGACTAACAGAGAATCATTAAAGTTTTGCGGAATCATGATCACCCCAATATGTAAAACCATTTCAAGCTGGTAATATACATGGCAAACGTTCTACATAATTAATCCTAGTAAGAAAGGTTTTTCCATCATTCAGTTCTAATTGCACCAGGACACTGCGTCATTTTTCTTTTAGCTGAATACATAGATAGCACCTTACACTTGACAATACAAATATTTCACAGTAAACGAATTTTCAGCCATTTCAAGTAACTACTTTTCCTGCCAAATTTTTCAACTCAGTGATCCTCTTTTTTGAGTCCTCTACCAAATTCAAACCCCATAAATCTTCTTCAATCCAACAATAAGGCCCTGCTTGGCCATGAAAATAACAATTTTCCAGAGTTGGAGTTGGGGTTGTGTTTGACCATGAATAAATTGGAGTTGTTTTTGAAACCTTGTGGGAGAAATAGGAGTGCAAAATGTGAAAACAAATACTATTTTCACTAAAAGTGAAATAATTTTCAAGAAAAAAGTGAATTCTCATGGCCAAACGCCTACTAAATTTGTATCCAATACATCTTATTCTCTCGTACATAATGCCATAAGGTCCAAAAAACAGTACACTGGACATCTATTCCACTATTTCATGCTCACAGATGAACTGCAGACTCCCTTTACCCCCTCTATCCATTTTCCCACAATTTTCCTATTCCTTAAATCAGTGATGCTGTATTCACCACTTAACACTAAGCTTCGCAAAAAACCATACATTAGTGACCTAATTCCTACTGAAGTTCAGTTTAGAACTCATTAATATTGGCATTTCTAGGACGAGGCTATTGATAATTAATTATATCGCTTTTCTAATTTAAACTTTTTCTCGTTCTTCTGCTTGTTAGGACAAAGGAATCTAAGCCAAATCATTCAGTAGGATTGTTTGAAAGAGAAGCTCCTAAGACAAACCTGATTGCGGAACTGAAGGGAAAGATGAGAACTTAGCCGTAGGCATGCCATTTTTTCCCCTGATGCAGTAGGTGGAGTGATGTCATCCATGGTGGCATACCTCCATTAACAGTTGTCAGGTTTCAATGGGAATCAAGAAGATGCTTATAGTGGAAGAAGTGTCCAAGAAGATATTTATCATAGAAGAAAAAACCCAAGAATTATGGTGAAGTCCTAGTATTGCATGGTTCAAGTCCAAGTCTAAGAGGAAGATTGGACACATATGGAGGCAAAGGAGCCCACGAGGAGGGGAGCCCAAAATGGAAACCAAGAAAGGAGATGAAAATTCATCTCATAGAGAAATGAAATTCAGCTCAAAGATGGGCAGAAATCAACCCAGCCCAAATTGAGTCAAGAGTAGAAGTGTGTTTTGGTGCATATTATGCCACTTTTTCCTTATTTTGTTAGGGAAAAAGTTTGATATTATTTTACATGCTTTTGTAGTTTAAAGTTTCCTAATTAAGTTTTAGTATTCATTATTCCCACAAATGTAAAAATTGAATCCCATGTTACTTACGATAATTTCCCCTTATATAGAGAGATAAATTTTGTTATTATCGGGAAGAGCATTATTATTGGTTAATATTATTTGAGAGGTTTCTCTTCTTTTACACCTTTGTGTGTAGCAATTATGGATTTATTTTGCAACTTTATTCTTTAGGAGGTAAGATTAGTTCTTAACTTAATATTTTAGGTTTTTATTAAAGTAAATCAAAGAAGGAAATTGTCATATACTAACTATTGTCTTTAATTTCTTTGAAATAGGAGTTTCGATCACCTTTTCATCTAAGTTCTTGACTTGACTCTATTAGTATTAGAATTAGCTTTAATCCACGAATTTTTGAATACTAAGAAGTAAGATCAATTAAGGCTCTTAGCTAAGTTGCTCGGACTCGGGTGGATCTAGAGGTCAAATCCTTCATGATCTAAATTATATGATTCTGGGGTATGAATCTCGATACAAATATGAGTGGAGATTTGGCTAAATTAAATTCAAATATCAAAAAATAGACCTAGAAGTAAATGCCTGAATTAAGGCAGACTATTTGGAAGGGAAGTAAGGCATGAAGTTTTGAGAGCAAGTTCGATTATGCAACTATTATTAAGTGTACATATGCATCTCTCTATTGTTTACTATTAAGTTCGAATAAAACTCATTTATCTGTTTCGGATTCTCTATCGATTTTGGTCAAAGTAACCAAAATCGTTTGACCATATCTGGTACAGATCCCATACCCACGTCATGCCAACATGGGTGCGACACCTAAAGTGAAGAGTATGAGCAACTAAGGTTCTTAGCACCTAATTTGAAATTTAGGGTTTTATACTCTATACCGCACATCTTAAAAGCTGTCTTCAATCTACATATTTTCTCTACAAAGAAGAAGAATAAACATCAAAGAGGAGATGGGTGCAAGGAGTGTGAGTGTAAAGAAAGATTATTTTTTCAAAAGATCTTATAATTATTACTTAGGAAAAGCCACATGTCTTTCTTTATTTGACTTCTTTGTCACATCACCGCCGTGTGAGCTACCCGCTCTTTATTTATCACCCCCGTGTGAGCTACCCCCTCTTTATTTTCTTGATTGTCTCTCCATGAAGGGTTCAATAATTACAGTATGCATAGATATTCAGTGGTTTATAGGTCATGCCCTCTATTGAGGTATTTGAATGACAAATCAGGACAAGTTTAGGGGGTTGATTATGTATACTCTCCTTTTTCTTGGAGAAACATATTTGGCAATTGATTCAGAAACTATGCAACCCCTAGAAGAACTTTTGCATACTACTATAGAACAGTGGTATTCGGCTTTTGCAGGAGGCAAGTTTTAAGATCATTCTGAAATTTAAGATGATAAAGCTGTAGAAATTCAAGAAGACTTGAGGCACAAACCTAGTGGTGAAGTGGCCAAAAGTAGCAGTTTTTGTTTTTTCACAGTTCACAACTCCATGATGCAGGAGGTTTATAATGAAAATATGCATTTCAAAGAATGCATGATAGCTATACCTGTCCTCCTGCAATATAGCAAAGGAACCTTGATGGCTTCATATTTGACCCAAATGCGGCATACCATATATCAATCTTTGAAAGCTCTGCCCTCCAAGTGTGAGAAATAATGCTAGCTTGACCTGAGTAAATTCAAAGATCATTAAAAACCATCTTCAGAAATAAAAGAGCAAAATTTTGCAAGGAAAAATAATATTAGTACTTGTTCTGCCTGGGCCATCATTAACTTTCAGGTCTGAAAATGGTTGTATTACATTGTCAATGTCCTTTTCCAAATCTTGTGACACCCTGTTAGGAAAGTTATCGTACTCATCTTCGGAATCAGAGCTAACGACCTGTAATAAGAGTTACAAAAGCCATTAAAGTTAATATGGAAACAAGTTATACCATACATATTAGAAGAATTAAATGAAATTGAAATAACGGAGCAACAAGCATTTGGCCAACTGGCCAACATAAATTTTCCCAAGGATTTCGTGGGGACACATTGTGAACGAGAAGTTTATTTATTTTGGGAAGCAAAGTAAAGCTTGATAATACATCCAAAACATCAATATCCAACTAATACTTGCACACAATGCATCCATTGTTTAGTATGTGTGACCTCATATCTTAAGCTTTGCACAACACCTGGCCAGCACTAATTCTAGGAACTAAGCACCTAATCAATTAATTCACGCCAACCAGTGAACTTACGAATCATGGCGCACCAATATGATCTCAGGTAGTTGCATCCAACGACATGGCAACTAAAAGTAGAGCTAGGCTAAAAGGGGTCTTACATACTAGTAAATCTTACCGTGCTTTGAGCGGTCGTGTAAAGCGTCAGTGAATTTACATAAATCAAATCAACAAAATAAATTCTTCCGTAAATTTATACGAGATACAATTGACAATTTTTCAGATATAAGCACTAAAAGTTACAAATATAAATATTTTCATTTACAATTCTTTGTTATATGATAATACACATTTCTTATGTCCCAATTTATGCGGCACCCATTTTTTTAGTCCGTCCCAAAAAGAATGTCACATTTTCTTATTTAGCAACTATTTAATGACACCATCCCCACTTTACCTTTTTAGGTCCCACTTAATAATTTATTTTGAAGAAAATCAATTAAAAAGTAAGCACTAAAGTGACTTTAATAAGCGCAATTTGGAAAACATAACAAAATCTTCCCTTATTTCTTCAACTCCGTGCTTAGTCAAATGGTATCAAATAAATTAGGGCAGAGGGAGTCGTCTCTAGTATTTTTTAAGCATTCCATTATATTTTTCTTTTATATATATTCTCCAAAACGAAAAGTCAAATTAGAATGAACTAAAAATAGAAAAGCAAATCAGGATACGAGGCTTTAATCATTTTTACCTTATACCTATCTTTTCCAATCAGAACAATACATCAATAATCTGTATAGATTTAAGAAGACGATATGTGGAACAAACTAAAACTACTATATATTAAAGCTAAGCATAGACAAGGTAATGTGGCACCTCTCTACGGCCCAACAATTACATATTCCCTTTTTTGACTTTTTTCTCCTTCCTTATTTTCTAATTAAGGAAGGATAAATCATATAACCATATTTATTGAGAATCATTACAAATTCTATATCAGTCACGTGTTTTTTAAATTATTTTCCACACAAGATCCAAACACAATTAATTTTTCTCCTTATTTTTAGCTTTTATATAAAGTTTCATTTATAAAATTAATTTTCGGTAAAATACAAAGAGCATGGGATAAGCCGATCAAAGTCATTTTATACTTACAAAGCATCTTTTATCTTGTGCTCCTATTAAACAACATCAAACTCTATCATTTGAATAACTTTGTTTTATTTTTCAAGATACCAAACTTTAGGAAATCCAAAGCGGGAACCCAACACCGAGAGAGAAACCAAAGAGAAAAAGAGGTCCGAGGCTTCTGCTAAAGCCTTTAAAATCTCATTGATTATAAATAGGATTAAGTAAGAAGAAGAAAGAAAGTAGGAATTAGCTAAGTTGCATGGACTCAGGTGCGGGTATCCGAGACGGGTGCGGATCCGAGAGTTGGATTCGTCAAAATTTAACTTTTAAGATTCGGGGATACGAATCCGATTATGGATACGGGTGCGGGGATTCGGCTAAAAAATTAAATATTATAACTATAGTTCCATATTTAAATAGTCATTTCAATTTACTTTTTCCTATATGTCAAGGAAATTTCATTTTTTTAAAAATATTCTTTACTTTTTTTTACTTTTAAGGTAATTTTTTTAGTTACATTTTAAATTAGGAATAGTATTTTTTATATGAAAAGAAAATAAATTCTTTTTAATTAGTAGTATTTGAAAAGTCAAACACTCGCCAGATCTAAATAAATTAGGTTTACCTTTTTTAATATAATTTATTTTAAAAAAAAAATACAATTTTAAAAAAATAGAACCACCAACAGTGACGCCGACAATTCTGCAGCATCCTAGTAATTTTACTTTTGCAAAATACATGTGCTTATTTACTTTTCATCAGTTTCTCACCCTTCCGCCGGCGATAACCCTTTCGCCGACGACAACCGACAATCACAGATCTGAGCATAATACCATTTTCTCTTTCTTCCCCATCGAAATTCCGGCAACAACCCTTTCGCCGGTGACAACAATCACAGTCGTCGATCTTCTCCTTTTGCCGGTTTCTCCCTTTCGATAACGAAGCCAACTTTCTTCTTGATGTTGGTCAACGTCTCCGGATTCGTTTGACCGAATCCCGCGCCGGCGTCCGTACCGGTGTCGCGTCGGGACGGGTTCGACGGCATAACCGCCGAGTCTGAGCAACATAGGGAATTAGGACTTTTGCAAACATTTGGTCCTGCAGTTACAATGTAATGAGATATATTTTGCAATATAAACTCGTGTATGAGAAAATGATGTGTTTAAGAATATCCCAAATCCTTTGAGTAAAATTTCCTACCATTAGAACAATACATCAATATTATGCATAGATTTAAGGAGACGAGATTGGAATAAACTAATACTACTATATATGATACAAAATAGCTGGATCATTATTTGTTAAATAAATTTTAATTTCAGCCATATTGTATAGGATCTTTCCTTTTCTCCCTTTTTTCCTCATTGTTTGTTTTCATTCTCCTTCTGTAACCCCATAACCTATGTTTTTCAATTTATATTCTAATTTTATGCAAATTCTAGCAAAATCAGTTTTTCTTTAACACTATCATTATTTTCTCCCAAGTTGCGCAGACTCTTCACTTTCGATGTCGCACCTGTTTCAGATTCTCCAAAAGTACACTAAAAAATCCGACACACACCCACTGACATTTTTGAAGAGTCCTAGCAACATAGATTTTCTCCTATAAATTCAAAGTGCTTCAACAAAAAAAAAGATAGACATGATAGAATAAAAAATAATTAAATTCACACATGAGGTTATACATGAGTCCATAAAAATTCAAATAGGTTTTCTAATATATATACTAATTTTTAGAAATTCCTTTAAAATCATTTTTTCTTGAAACAATGTCATTATTTTGTCCTATATATTCAAAGTGCTTCAATGAGAAAAAAAGTAGACATGACAAAAGAAAAAAGATAGCATTCATACACGAGTTTATATTGCAAAATATATCATTACATTATAACTGTAGGACCGAACTTTTCCAAAAGTCCTAATTCCTACTTTCTTTCTTATTCTTACTTAACCTTGTATCTTGAAAAATAAAGCAAAAGCTATACAAATGATATAGTTTGACGTTATTTCAATAACAACATAAGATAAAAGATTCTTTGTAAGTGCAAAATGATTTTGATCGACTTACCTCATGCTTTGTTTTACCCTTTTCTACAAATTAGGTGAAAATTAATTTATAACTTAGACTTTTGGAATTTCGAAACTTGTCGGGAAAAAATTAAAAAAACAATGAAACTGATGTAGAATTATTAGATTTTGTTGATTAATCGTTAATGATTCTCAATATATATGGTAAGCTATAATCAATCCTTCTTTAATTAGAAAATAGGGGAGAGGGTGGAGAAAAAAGTTTAAAAAGAAAAAAGGAAAATGTAATTGTTGGATTTAGAGAGGTGCCTCGTCACCTTGTCTATGTCTAGCTTTAATATATATAGATGATTGTCAAAATGATATTATTGTTATCATAACAAAAAGTGCAATGATCTAAACTTTAAAAGTGGACTCCACGCTCAAGGCTCTTCTATCACGACTCCATGCCAACTTAGCTTCATCCAACTATTTGTAATAGGACGTTTATGGGACAAGGAGTTTCTTATGAGCCTTAGGCTACCGTATGTGCAAGTATAAGCAAAGTCTACATCCCCTGGCAGACAAATCTCCACATGGCGAACTGCATCAGAAAGGGCATCTGATTTCTCTTTTCTGGGCTCATTCCTACAACAATAAAATGCCTAGGGTAAGTTCTATGGAGGGTAGAGCGTACGCAGACCTTACACCTACCTCAGAAGTAGAGAGATTGTTTTTGAATGGCAGAGAATTACTAATGCACTATAATTTTCAAAACTTAACATAGCACTCATTGCATCAAAAAATTTCTCCATCTCTTACATCTCTTGTAAATCATTTTAACTATATTTTTTCTAAAAAGTGTGTTTCTTATTTTTCTAATGAGAAAATAGTCAAATGACCCCCCAACCTATAGGACCCCCTCGGACATGTTATTGCCTATATTATCTAACTTTTAAAAGCTAACATGTCATAAAAAGTGAAAACACTTTCTCTAGGCGCATAAAAACTTATACCAAAATATACACGTGGCAGTCCAAATCAGCCTACAATGAAGGCTCCACCAGTAACTTTCGTTTTTTTTAATTTCTCAACCATTTTCTCCCAATCATCTTCTTCTTCCTCCTCTTCGCACCAGGGGTCTATCAAAAATAGCCTCTCTACCTCATCCGAGGTAGTGGTATGGACTGCATAAACTTACCCTCCTCAGACCCCGCTATGTGGGAATACACTTGGGTATGTTGTGGTCTATGTGGGAATACACTTAGGTATGTTGTTGTTGTTGCCTCCTCTTTTCCGCCATTTCAAAACATGAAGCTTGAAGTTAGTTGTCAAATCTTTTAACTGTAACTTCTTTAAAGTTAGAAGATTTAAAGTTTGTAATCTTCTCCAATTTCAAATTTAGGGTTTAAAATGGGGTTCATATAGAGCGATGTGGAACATTGACATCTATTTCTCCCAATCGAACATTTTATATTGAGAGTTTCCTATACGTAGATTGGAACCAAACTCGGCAACTAAGTTTTTCAAGAAGTTCATCCAAAGCCTATAACATTTGGATAATAGCATGTGAAAATATACAAAATAAATAAATAAATAAATAAATAAATAAATAAATAAATAAATAAATAAAATCAGCAATTCAACAAAAATCTTTGAAAGATTTCATCCATTGGAACCTTCAATCTAGAGAAATTATTTTTCTCAAAGGGGAAAGATAAAGAAGTGGGATCCACGTTGTCAGAATTAAGGAGGAAAATTAAAAGAGAAAATAGTGTGTGTGTGTGTGTGTGTGGGGGGGGGGGGCAACAACTTGAGTTGGAGCGATTGTTCTCGAGGAGGCTATAGATGATGCTAAAATAGCAAAATGAAGAAATCTGACCTGAATGAAAGGAGTTCTCATGCTAGTTACTTTCTCTGGTAATCTCTCAGCAAGTGTTTTCCAAAATGAACTCAACTCTTTACGTACCTGAACACATTTATGGTGTACAATGAAAAAGTAAGTACACAAGCCTTAACGTAAGGCCAAAAAGTTCACTCTTTTTTTAATCAGAAAATAGTAATTGTAGAGGGGCCAAAAAGTTACTCTTAACCATGCAGGAAATTTGGCTCACTGAAACAATATAATCAGGAATATATTGTTTTATGGCTATAAACAAGATAAAAAGGGAAAAGAGGAAGAAGAAGGAGCAGCACAATGGGCTAGGGCAGAAACATCCTTACAGCCTGTATCACTCGCCATGTGGATTCAAATGGATAAGCCTCTAAAGTTCCAATAACCGGTTTTTGTTGTAATAACACTTCAATACAAGCTTGGACAGAATTTGCTATAGAATCCAGATTATATCCACCTTCAAGTGTCATCACAATCTTGCCTCTGGCAAACACCAACAACTAAAATATGCAAATAAAAAAGGGTAAGTGAAGTCTCTAAAAATGTACTTTATAGAAATAAATCACAAGAAAATGAAAAAAGAGCATATATGCACATGCAATTGGATGAATGCCTGGAAAATGACATAGACAGAAGAAAACAAAGACTATCACTGAAAAAAAAATATCATAACTACTTGCAACAATCACTTAGAACTCACCTTATTCAACATTACAGCATACCCGTATGGACTAACACGACATCCACCAAGAGGATCACCAATAGCTATCACATCAAACATCAGAACAGTTAAAGACTGTTGAATCAGATTAGTCGGCAAGAAAACTATGATTGCCAATTTGAATAGAAGTTCCACAAATATATGAGAGCAAAGCAATAAAAAAGTAATTTATAATGTTAGTTCAGGGAGTTTACTATGTCTCATCATCTCATGTTGCCAAACCTACTCCATTTTAACTAAATATCCAATGAAAAAGGTCTTGACAAGAAAGCTACAGAAGATTCAAGAACCAACGCATGTATAGGAAATCAAACCCCAAACAGTAGCTTATGAGAAGTAAGACATAGGTTTCTGCATCAAAATAGCAGGAATGGTCAATTTAAGTAAAAGACCAAATTTGTTTTTTTTCATCAGTAGTAGTATCTATGTGTCAAAACACTTTATTTTACAATCCTATTTCTATTACAACAGACAAGGTTTTAACCCACTTTAAAAGAATCCTTAAAGTGATTACCTTCAAAAATGAGTTTTCTAGAGGTAAATTCTTGTTTACAGTTGTAAACTTCAGCTTTACGGGTCTTAGTCCTTGGAATCCTATTCCTAACAAGCTAGAGTTAGATAAGTGCTCATAGGTTTTTTCTTGATAGTAGGATTTTGGGAGCTCTTCCCTTCTTCTCAACTTGTACAAATAAAAAGGGTTTTAAAAAAATGAAAGAAATTTGTGGAAATACAAACAGCAGTAATCATACAATCCTTTCTAAATATGCACATCTTGGGAAGGATCCTAGTGTTGTTCAAAACTAGATAGATTTCTGGAAGGCAAGTGTGAATGAAACAACCATCTTTTGCATTTACAAGGACATGGCACCACAAACCAAACACATTCAGGCGTTATCCTATCTCTACCGCAAAGCTTTAAATAAGAATTATCTTTGTCTTTGAGAAAGCCAATTTTAAGTAAGTTGGGGAGACTTTGAGCCATCAACTTTTAGCATGCAAGGTTTTCAAGGATAGTAGTGATTACACTTGAAGCAGTTAAAAATTCAAGAGCAAATTATCAGTAAAAGTGTTGCTGATTAGTCTCAGAGGTTAAGGATAACAAAGTTTACCTTATCTTAGGGAAAGTCCAAGTCAAGTTTAAAATCAAACATGAAACTACAAAAATCAGGTACAAGGAAACTGATTTTTAAAGGTAAAATAGAGAATTGGTTCAAACAATGTACCACACAGACATCAATAACAATCAACACATTGGTAACCAAGAAATAGCAATACCCCAAAATGCTGAAAAGCCTTAAAAACGAAATTGAAGCTGAGAGAAAAAAGACGAGAAAGGAGAAACATTATTAGGAAAATCATGAGAAGACCCACGGAGGATAAAACCAAACTCTAGCTAACCTGCATCAAATCCTGCTGAGATCAGAATAATGTCAGGACCAAATTCTTTGGCAACAGGAATCAAGAGATGATCCCACACAGCAAGATAGTCTGCATCACCACAGCGGTCATGCTCCCAAGGAACATTGATATTGTAACCTTTTCCCGGCCCATCACCAGTCATTACATGTGACCCATCATCACCACCAGGATAAAAAGTTCCAGAATCATACCTAATTAAGACCATCAATGATACACCATAAGAGACTAAATTTGACACCTCTTAGGCAAATAATCATCTTTGTCAACTTATTACATCCTGAAGCCCTCAAGTGGTAGAGAAATACCATAAAGACCATACAAGCAGTGCAGAAAGAAGAGAATGGAGATAGGTGAAGTTTGAGCCAAATTTCTTTCCTCAGAGCTCAAAATATTTCTATCTAAAGTGCCAAATTTGAATGGATAAAAATGAATATCTCTTGGGAGATTTAACACGTACCTATGCACAGAAAAGAAGAGTACTCGAGGGTCCTTCCAAAACATCTTTTGAGTGCCATTTCCATGATGTACATCCCAATCAACAATCAAAATTTTCTTGATCCCCAAATCAGGCTGCAAGGAAATTAACCGGACAATATGTAAAACCTTTGAGTTGATTCACAAAACTGATTAAAGATTTGAATCCAACTAAGTTTCATAACTGAAACTAACTCTTACTCTGTTATCCAAGAGATAACGTGTAGCTATAGCAACATTGTTGTACAAACAAAATCCCATTGGTTGATTTTCTTCCGCGTGATGCCCGGGAGGCCTGACGATGGCAAAGGCGGAGTCTAGTTCTCCTTCGGCAACTTTCTCAGCAACCTATATGGTACACTCAAGATCAAAGCTTTAAAGAATATCACGGATGCAGCAATAATGGAAGAACACTAACAATTTATAATCACAATGCACAACAAAGCACAAGTAAAAGAATCATCGAAAAAAACAAGATTCACGATTCAATGTCCAAAAAGCAGATTACGGAATACCCTTAATATCACAAAGTTTACAAAGTCCCCAACCAAACACTCAACTAAAAAGGAAGGCAGTAGATATAATGGCCTATGAAATGCATCAATTTCTAACAAATTATAAAAAGACTGAGTACTCCCTCATTTCATATTACTTGGCTCTTGTTGACCTAGCACACCCCTTAAGAAAGCTTTAATTAGAAGTATATTTCACTAAACTAAGCTTATTAATGATGCTTTTGAACGCTAAATTTGACGACTATTACTTTGTGTAGTTATTTAATGCTAAAGGTAGTATGGAATAAAAGTTTCATCTCCATTCCAATTTATGTGGCAACTATGAGATTCGATCAATTCTCCCAATGACCGTAATTTTTCATACATCTTTTAAATAATTTGAATTGCTAATTATTGTGACTTAAAAATACTACTTTTTACGTAGTGGTCGAATTTGTAAATTTTATTGCAAAAAGTTCAAATATTACAAGCCCGAATTCATGGTCAAAATTAAACTAATTAACTCTCAAAATTCAAACCGTGCCACATAAATTGGGACAACTCTCATGATTAGCTAATAGACAAGTAAAATGAAAAATCAACTTTTGATACAGTGTCCAAGTAAAATGAAACGGAGAAAGTAGTAAACACGATTAGTTACCTCAATGACAGAACCAGCAGCAAGATAAGCTGCTTCTGTAGAGCCTTCATTGAAATATATAGAACTATACTTATTAGCAAGCTCCTCTCTTCTCAACTTCGTCGATGAACTAACATTTTTAATCAAATTAATATGCTTCTTTGTATGAACCAACTCTATATGTTTATCCTCCACCTCCTTTCCCTCCATAACAACACATCTGCAAAAAAAAAAAAATATTAAAAATTTTAAAAAATAATGTGACACCTATTGCTGGTTGGAGTTGATAGGTATGCGCAAAATTATTCAAGGTGCGCGCAAGTTGGCCCTGACACTACAATTTATTAAAAAAAAAAGGAAAGTTAAGAAAAAATAACTTGATACCATTGGTGATGGAAAATGGCAAATATTAGTGGAATTAGTTGAGGTGCACGACAAAGTGGCTCTAACACCACGATTTATTAAAAAACAATAAAAAAATAAGCTCATACCCCAGACACCACGGCTTATTATAAAAATAATAAAATATCAACATGATACGTATTACTGGTGAAAGTAGTCATGTGGAATTAGTGTGAATTAGTCGAGGTGCATCGAAGTGGCTCGAACATCACGTTTTATTAAAAAACAATAAAAAAATTAACCTGATACCCCAGACACCATGGCTTATTAAAAAACAATAAACTATCAACCTGATACGTATTACTGGTGAAGTAGTCATGTGGAATTAGTGTGTGAATTAGTCGAGTTGCATCAAAGGTGGCTCGAACACCGCGTTTTATTAAAAAAAAAATAAAAAAATAAACTGATATCCCGGACACCACGGCTTATTAAAAAAAATAATCAACCTGATACCTATTACCGGTGAAAGGAGTAATGTGGAATGAGTGCAAGCTGACTCGACAGCACAATTATCGAAAAAAATCAAAAAGATAAAATGATCGGTTGCTGTGAACGATTAAATATACCTTTGCGCAATTCCGGAGGAATGAAGCTTGTTCCAAATAGCCCGAATACGATCGGGACACTCGGGATGAGGCTGACGAACTTTATCTGGCTTCACCAGGGGGAGAAGATCGTTTGGATCAGAATGTAAACACATTCGTTCATCGTATATCAGGCCAACACGTCGTCGTTCTGATGAATCGGAACCCATTGAAGAGTACTGATTATTGAAACCATCGGAAGCCATTGCAAGTGAATGAGGCACAACTAGTGATGTGATGAGTGATTGGCAAAGTGGACGGTAACATCTAGAAATGACGTCTTTTATACTATGGGCCCTACCAGAGAACAAGAGGAAAACCCACTTTTGACACGAAGCCCTATGTTGTTTGAAAATTGAAATATAGTGGAGGGAAAACTTCCCCCGTTTCAATTTGTTTGTGTTACTTTTTTATACTTCATTTTAAAAATATGTCTTCACTATTTTATTTTATGTGACATTATAGTATAATTTAGTGAAATATTTAAAAATAATAAATAAAAGCTTTTGAAATTTGTCGATAAAAATAAATCTTAAATATTTGTATGATTTTAAATTATTTTATTAAGAATTATCTTATTATTTTTTTAATTATAATAAGATGACATTCTTTTTGTGATGGACTAAAAAAAAATATGTGTCACATAAAATAAAATTAAAATACAATATTTTCTAATAACTTTTAAACTATAACTTTTCGTTTGACATATTTAAAGCGATAAAATAATATGCGACTACTTGTACTTGGTATCATTTGTTAGTTGGACCTTCTGACTCATTATTTTATAATTATAATGGAAAAGGCATGTTTCCATCCCAAATTATACCCGAAAATTTTAAGTCATACCTAAACTATACTAGTGACCTATTACACACCTTAACTATAAAAAAAAATGATACTTTTTACACCCTGTCAGGCATTGCACCACTTGCATGTGGTGTGGTGTTTTACACGCGCTGCCACATCAGCGCCACGTTAGCATCATCCGAAAAAATAATAAATTTATTATTTTCATAAATTCTTCTTTCTTCTTTCTTTTTTCTTCTTTCTTCTTTTTAATTTAAATCCTTTTACTTTCTTCTTCATAAATTTTTTTTTATTTAAATAATTATGTTTTTTCCTTCAATGTCCAAAACCATAGAAGTGCAGGTATTCTTCAATGTCCAAAATTATCTTCTTCAATGTCCAAAACCTTCTTCTTCTTCTTTTTCTTCAATAAATTCTTCAATGTCCAAAACCATCTTCTTCTTTTTCTTCAATTACCAAAAAAGAAAAAAAAATTAACGGGATCATATTCTTAACGGGAAGATGATATAAAATCAATACACCAAAGCAACAACTTCATTCAAATTCAATGTCATCTTTTTCTTTTTTTTCTTCAATTTCTTCAATGTCCGAAATCATCTTCTTCTTTTTCTTCAATTTCCCAATGACCATAATGTCATCTTCTTCTTCCATTGTTGATATAAAATCAATACACCCAAACAACAACTTCATTCAAATTCAATGTCATATTCTTCTTTTTTTTCTCCAATAAGTTTTCTCAAATCTTTACAAGTCTCATAAAAAAAAAACATTGATCGACTTTTTTTAAAAAAATTTCAAAGATTTTCAACAAGATAAGTAAAGAATTTTGAAAGTACAAGTATTAGCAAATTGAATTGAACTTCTTATCCCATGAACAGATTAATTTGAAAGTACATCAACAAGATGAATTTAATTTAGAAAGCAATAGTTCAACTGCGTCCGGTGAAACTTCTTCTCACTTCAACACGCTGATTCAACTTCTCTTTTTCTCTACAAAAACTACTATGAAAAAATCATTTTCGTCAACCACAAGTAGCAGTGGTTGTGAATTAAAAAAAAAATGAAGAAGAAAGAAGATTGAGAGAGAAATAGAAAAAAATTAAGAATGGGGTTGAAGGAGAGAGAATTTGTGTGGGGCTGGGTGCTGGGGTGGGGGTTTTAAGGAATAATTTTGATTGTAAACGCGCCTTTTTTTCTTTTTAATTTAATTTTATTTCCACGTCAGATCTAGGGTATAAATAGTTTCACTTTTTTATAGTTTAAGTGTGTAATAGATCACTAGTATAGTTTAGGTGTGACTTAAATTTCTCGGGTATAGTTTGGGGTGGAAACGGTTCCTTTAAAAATGAATCCTTAAAATCCTACTTAACATGAGTGACAAAGTGTGTGTTTGTCAGGGCAAAGGCTTTGCCCTCAATTTTTTATTTTACCTTATTTTCTAGCATAAATAATAGTATTTTTTTTTGATGAAAAAGATTTTTATGTTGGATTTTTTTTTTTTTATATTAAGTTTATTTTTGCTTGAAGAAAAGGTTTTGTTCCTTTATAAATTAAGTATTCTTCTTATTTCATAATATAACAATAATATGTTGATCTTTTAATTGAATCATCAAATAATCTTTTTTTTTGATATGTTTTTTTTGTTATCTGAATTATCATCTATATGATATAAAATATAGCTAGAAAAAGTCTCATTTTATATAATGACTGAATTTGATTTGATATGATTGCATCATTACCTTCTTTCTCTTTTTTTTTTTCATCCTGTTTTTACTTATTATTCTCTTTTATCCTTTAACTTTATTTTTTTACTTATAGTTCATTCAATCAAAAAAGTAATACTTTAATACAATTTCAAGAAAAAACTTAACAAACCCAAACGATTCTTTATGAAAGTATCTATGCACTTCTCCATCCTAATAGGATTTTAGTTGCATACAAACTATGAAAGTAATATTTAATAACAATTAGCGAGTCTATATAAGGAAATAATAATTAATAATTCTATTTCTTACCCATTAATTATATATAAAAAAAGTATTTTTATTCCAAAGTTCACTAAACTCAAACTAAATAGCAGATTTTCAATCTTTTTTCTCCATGTCGTTTTGATCAATCCTACACCATTGTACTTATTCGATTTTTACCCCTTTTTTCTGTGAGTCCTACTACTAACAAATTTTGGAAATAAAAAAGCTATCGCGAGTCATAAACCTTTTAGTATTTTCTTCATATAAGTTTTTAAGAACTAATAAAGTTGCTACTATTCAAATTTTAACGAAAACTATATATTTTTTCCCCTACTTACACCTGTTTATATTTCTGACAAAGCAATAACACAAACCAACGACGTTCATAACTATACTTTGGATGTACAGAATTAAAGTCCTAAATTGAAGTCCTTAAACAAATAAATAATGAAGGTACAGACCTTATGTATTGCTTTTTCTGACAAAAGTATTGTTCTCATAATTTCTATATTGTTTGAGCCTTGTGAGTTTGTAGTTTTACCTATGGGTGTCAAGTGGACCGGGCCGATTCGGCCCGCATAACTAACCCGGCCCGGTTTGTCCCGGCCAAGTAAACCCTAGGGCTTTAGGGTTTCGGGTCCCGGGCCGATTATTTTTTTAAAATGGGTCCGGCTAACTCGGCCCGGACCAAGCCCGGTCCAGGTCCGCCGGTTAACCGGCCCGAATAACTTTAAAAAAAATAGATTTTGGCTTTTGGGCCAAACTATAGCCGTTTTTGGGTCCAAACGGCTAGTTTGGGCCCATTTATTTAAAAAAAAAAAAAAAAAACTTTAAATTTTTTTTTTTAATCCCAAAAAAAAATCTATAAATACCCTACAACTTCAAATCATTTTTCACACAATTTTTCACTCTCTCAAATCTCATTCTCTCTCAATTCTCAAATATTCAATATATTTAATTTCTTAAAGTGTTCACTTTAATTTTTTAATTTTTCGTTTACAAAGTACGAGCGGAAGTTTCTAAAGTCGCAACCTTCGGATACTTCCAAAATTTGGTATTGTCGTTCCATCTCTTATGTTTAATTTTTATTTATTGTATTAATTGTTTAATATTTAATTTTATTATATTTGGAATATTTTTAGTTTAATTTAATTTATATTATGGATAAATTAAGAAACCTCGCTACTAAAGGTGTGAAAATTTTTTGTCCCGAAAGTGGTAGTGGTAGTAAAAAGCGAATTACTAGCGGTAGAGGTAGTTCAAGTAGTAGATATACCCGTGTGCCTTCGCCTCCGGTACCGCTTGGTACACCTTTTGAGGAAGAACTAGGTGTAGGTGCTCACGATATGGATTATGTAGAAGCTCAGGAAAATTACGGTATAGAAGAAGAAAATGAAGTAGATACAGTTAATTTAGACGAAGATAATGAAAATATTGCTGAGATACCCGCAGTAGGAGATGCTAACGTTATATCTGAATCAGTTAATCTCCCTTCCCGTCCTCCCAGTGCCCCAAAACCTCGTAAAAAAACTAGTATTGCATGACAATTTTTTGAACGTATATCAGATATTGAGGTGCAATGCAATATTTGTCAACAAATATATAAGCATAGAAGTGGAGGCAAGCAAGGGGGTACGGGTACGTTAATGAGACATGTAGCTGAAGATCACAAAAGAGAGTTAAATATTGCAAAAGGTGGTGGGGATATTGGTGGGCCAACGCAAACTAGAATGGACCCAGCAACCGGTCACGTAGCAAAGAAGTATAATAAATTGAGGGACCGGGAAGAAATAGCTAAAATGATAGCTGTGGGTTGTTTGCCTTTTAATTTTCCTTCGTTTGATGCCTTTATTCGTTATATCCAAGCAATTTATAATCCTATGTTTAACGGTATTCCTAGAACTACTTGTCAGTCTGATATTTTTAGACTTCATTCACAATATTGTTTTTATTTATCAATATTATTAAAAAAATATTCAATGTAGATTGTCCCTAACTTCTGATCTTGGTCGTGCTGTAAATAAAAATGATTATTTAACCGTTACTTGTCATTGGATGGATAGTAATTTCGTGATGCAAAAACGTATTCTTGCTTTTTTATATGATGAAGATCGTAAACATACTAGACAATTTATTGCTGATTCTATTGTTAAAATTACCGGATATTATGATATCGAAAATAAAATTTTATGTATTGCTTTTGATAATGCTTCTAACAACAACACTGCTATAAAAAAATTAAAATCTACGCTATCTCCGCCCTTGACTGAAATTTTTCATATTAAGTGTGCATGTCATATATATAATTTAATTGTAAAAGATGGTCTTGAGTTTTATATTGAAAAAATTTGCCTTGCTGTTGGTTTTATTCAAGGAAATAATCGTAGATCGAGAATTAGAGAATTTAAAGTTAAATGTCAAGAAAATGGACTTACACCGATTTTGATACCTGAGGAAATTGATACTAGATGGAATTCTACGTATGAATTTTTAAAAACTTGTTATAAATATAGAATTCCTATTACACTAGCTTTTAACCAACATTGCGGTTCATTTGCTGATTCTGCTGATTGCATGCTACATAATTCTGATTGAGTTGTAATTAATGATCTTGTTAAGTTTTTAGAAAAATTTTATGTAGCTACGGTTGAATTTTCCGGTGCTTATTATCCTACTGTTTGTAATATTTTGGCATATATAGCCGATATTTCTGGTTTACTCAAAGAATATAAAAATAAAGAAGGTTATAAAGAAGCTGTTGGCGCCATGTTTACGAAATTTTAAAAATATTTTTTTCCGATTCCCCCTATTTACTTGGTTGGTGCTATGCTAAATCCATGCACGAAATATAATAATATGTGTCATTTTAGTACTCTTATTTATACTAACTTAGAAATAAATACTAACCATGATTCTAAACAAGTACAAACTGATTTGTGGACGGCTACGACTGATGCAAAGGAGTACATAGAAAAATTATATAATCACTATGCTGATTTATTTGATTTAGCCGTACCTACAAATATCACTTCAACTGTCGCTCCTCATCCTCCCGAGGACCCATCATCTTCTAAAAGGCCGGCACAAAGTGGTTTTTCTGATTCGTTTTATAATTTAAATTGTTGGAACAATGTTGATGAGAGAACTTACACATCAACTTATCGGGAAAAGCTAAAATATTATCTTCGGACGGCACCAGAGGATCGCCGACGGATCAACACGTTGGATTGGTGGAGGAGTAATGAAACACAATATCCTGTGCTTTCAAGATTAGCTAGAGATATCTTGAATGTTCCAATGTCAACCGTTGCATCAGAGAGCGCCTTTAGTCAGGGACGACAGCAGCTTGGAGACAACCGACACTCATTGGGAAACAATGCAATGAATGTTCTAGTTTGCCTCAGAGATTGGATTAGAGCGGAAAGAAGAAACCAAGGAATGGAACCGGAGCCGAGCGACGAGCTGAAACTTAAAGAAATTATGACTTCACGGGAGAACTCAGCAGAATCAAGTCCAATGCATGGTTTTGCCCCCGTTGACTTCGACTATCCTATGCAAGTTCCCATTAATATTAACATGAATGAGTTGGAAAAAATGATGCATAATTTATAGATTTTTCATTCATGTAAATTATAAATTTTGGATCATTTTGCAATCAATAAAATTCCCCAAATTCATTCACTCCTTAGTCCTTGCTTTTTATATTTTTTTCATTTAACGATTTAAAATTTTAAATTGAATTTCTAGTTTTCTACTTTAAATTAAAAACTTACTTCTGATATGTTATTAATTTACTACCAAATATTATTAATTTATTATATTAAGTAGCATATGTTTTGTATATTTGTGTATATATCTTCTATAGAAGTGTATATTTAACGTATACATGTGTATATGTTTTATAAATTAGTATATAAGTATATCTATATATATTGTAATGTATATATAATGTAGTATATTTTATAAGTAGCAGTATATATACATTGAATGGTGCGTATACACATGTATATATCTTCTATAGAAGTGTATATTTAACGTATACATGTGTATATGTTTTATAAATTAGTATATAAGTATATCTATATATATTGTAATGTATATATAATGTAGTATATTTTATAAGTAGTAGTATATATACATTGAATGGTGCGTATACACGTGTATATATCTTCTATAGAAGTGTATATTTAACGTATACATGTGTATATGTTTTATAAATTGGATATCTTCTATAGAAGTGTATATATGTGTATATATCTTCTACAGATGTATATATTTAATGTATACAAGTGTATATGTTTTACAAATTAGTATATAACTATATATATATACATATTGTAGTATATATATATATGTATATTGTAGTATATATTTTATTTAAAATAGTACATATATATTGAATGGTGTGTATATATGTGTATATATCTTCATATACAAGTGTATATGTTTTACAAATTAGTATATAACTATATATATATACATATTGTAGTATATATATATATGTATATTGTAGTATATATTTTATTTAAAGTAGTACATATATATTGAATGGTGTGTATATATGTGTATATATCTTCATATACAAGTGTATATGTTTTACAAATTAGTATATAACTATATATATATATACATATTGTAGTATATATATATGTATATTGTAGTATATATTTTATTTAAAGTAGTACATATATATTGAATGGTGTGTATATATGTGTATATATCTTCTCTAGACGTATATATTTAACGTATACAAGTGTATATGTTTTACAAATTAGTATATAACTATATATATATACATATTGTAGTATATATATATGTATATTGTAGTATATAATTATTTGAAGTAGTACATATATTTTGAAAGGTGTGTATATATGTGTATATATCTTCTACAAATGTATATATTTAATGTATCAAAGTGTATATGTTTTACAAATAAGTATATAACTATATATATATACATATTGTAGTATATATATATGTATATTGTAGTATATATTTTATTTAAAATAGTACATATATATTGAATGGTGTGTATATATGTGTATATATCTTCTATAGACGTATATCTTTAACGTATACATGTGTATATGTTCTATAAATTAGTATGTAACTATATATATATATATATATATATATATATATATTGTAGTATATACTTTATTTAAAGTAGTACATATATATTGAATGGTGCGTATATATGTGTATATATCTTCTATAGACGTATATCTTTAATGTATACAAGTGTATATGTTTTATAAATTAGTATGTAACTATATATATATACATATTGTTGTATATATATATATGTATATTGTAGTATATATTTTATTTAAAGTAGTACATATATATTGAATGGTGCATATATATGTGTATATCTCTTCTAAAGTAGTATATATTTAACGTATACATGTGTATATGTTTTATAAATTAGTATATATATATATTTTGTAGTGTATATATATATATTATACTATTATAGCATATATTTTATTTAAAGTAGTACGTATAGTCATATATAATTATATATTGAATGGTACGTATATATGTGTAATTGTTTATATATTTTTTAAAAAATATATATTGTATATTGGAGTGTATATAGTGTATATTGGATTTTTTATTTATTTTTTAAACGGGTTTGACCGGTTTTTAACCGGGTTTGACCAGGTTTTGGTGGGTTTGACCGGGTTGGGTTAAGTGGGCCGGGTTAGGGTGGATTTTAATTTTTTTACTGTTTGACCCGGCCTGGCCCGAATAGCGTCCAAACCGTCCCTCAACCCGGTTAAAAAGGAAGGGCCGGTTCCGGGTTGGCCCGGCCCGGACCGTTTGACACCCCCCACAGTTTTACTCGATTATGTTCAATCTTTCCTATAGAATATCTTGTATGTTCTTGCCTTTCCTTGCTTGTGCAGATGTATCAGTCCCTTCCATTACCTTTCAAATACTATCAAAAGCAAAACTTAATCACACATCTATGCATTCACTCAATGGATGTGTAATTCAATAATTCAAGATAACTTAAAATATAGAACAAAATACAAAAAGCTACTATTGATAAATTATTGTTACAATAACGTGTGCGGTGTTAATAGAAAAAAAAAAGGATAGATAGATATTATCAATACAAAAAGAGAAAAAGATTGAAGAAAAAATACGTAGGATTGTTCTTTTATTTTTCTTTGCACTATCAATCAAGAAATAAAACAATGGAAAAACAAACAAACTAACCTTATGTTTACCCTGCCCGTATGATTATGAATAGAAGTGTTTTTAAAAAGAAAAACTTAATTAAAACTTTTATCATATTTTTCTCTTGCTAGATTTAGAATTTCTTAAGTTATTATCACATATTTCAATCGATTTTTATGAATAAAAACTTAATTAGAACTCTTATCATATCTTTCTCTTACCAGATTTAGGATTCCTTAATTCTTTACCATATATTTTATTATGATTTATTAATTTAAAATATTATGAATATAATAATTAGAAAAATTGAAAAGACAATTATGTCTATCACAGATATATTTTCAATAAAGGATAAAAAATTTAAATAACATTTCTAAAGTTTTCCGCACTTTTAATATATATAGTATAGATAAATATAAATATGGATAGATAATTGGTGTTACTCCTTTCTTTTCACTTTCCGTGGCACAATATGGTTAGATAATTTGTTTTCTTCAATATGATCAAAATATGAAGTCTAAAATGCTAACCAACCCAAAGCAACAGAATAAAATAGTAAAGCAATACTTGTGAGTTGGAATTTTATTCTACATAATTATTAACTCCTAGATTGGATACGTTGCCGGTTGCACATAATAAGGACTTGTTTGACCATCAAAAGTGCAAGTAGTTTTGAAAAAAAAAACTTGGTAAAAGTTGTTCGGCAATGCAATTTGTCCTTTTTAATAGTTTTGAAAACTCATCCATAGAAATCATATCTTATGTTTTTTCCTTTTAAAAAGTGTAATTTGTCATTTTTAACAGTTTCCCAAAAGCTATGGTCGTTATGATAAAAAAAATGACTCGCCAAAAATATTTGAGAATATATGGTCAACTAAATAAAATTCCAAGGATAAATACTTGGCCAAACTCATACCATTGAATATGCCATGAAAATAGTAGGCAGTTGCACTATCACACATTAGCCAACCAACAATTTCACAAACTTGACCTACTTGATTATCTCATCTTCAAAAGGAGTTGAGTATTACTGTTTCGGCAGCTAAAGGTTGGTAACAACATATATACAAACAACAAGTTTCCATCTAATTGTCAGAAACAAACATTAAGCTAAGCTACCAGCAATTGTTCCTTTCATGAAAGTTACTCCAATACCTAATGCTATTGATTGAAATTTCCATAGAAGCTGACAGCAACCATGATTAACTCAGGTGGCACGGTAATTTAGTAGGAGTTGACGCGGAACAAAACCTGGAGGGAAGAAGTCATCAGCAGCCTCGCTTTTGACTACTCGAGGCAGTTCCTTGCAACTTTCGGAGGCTCTTGAAATGAAAGGACCAACTGATTCAGACCCATTGCAGGTAGCAGCAGTAACAGTTTCTTTTAGAGAGCTATCGAAGCCATTTCTGGTAGTTGACGAGACAACAATGTCCAGCTTACCTACGTTTTCTCCAGCCATCATGTCTACCTCCATTTCGACCTCATCCTGATTACCCTCCATGACAACCTCATTCTGATAACCCCCCATGTCAACCTCATTGACAACAATGTCCAGTGTACCTACATTTTCTCCAGCTATCATGTCTACCTCCATTTCAACCTCATCCTGATTACCCTCCATGCCAACCTCATTCTGATAACACTCCATGTCAATCTCACTTGCTGTACAGACATCTTCCCCCCCTATCATGTTTATCACCATATCAGTCACTTCGTTGCTGCCCCCTTGGGCACATCCGACACTATCTTGTCCCACACGATGAAATAATCCCCACAGGAAGTGCTTGCTGTTTAATCCTGCAAGAACATCCACAAGGTGAGATGTAGATCCAGAACTATCAGATGATCTTATTTTTTGATGCAATAATCATTTAGCACATAAACTGCTTAAAAATCTAGAAGGGTAGGTTAGCCTTCCAATATTTTAATGAACCTCCATAGCTAAAGTATGCATCAAGAGAACTCACGCAAGTACATAACAAAGCAAATTAGCAAGGCTCATGTATATCTCCTTTTTTAAAAACGAAGGAAACTACAGATAAATCAATCCACTTTACATATTTTTCAATATTGAGTCTCTCTTGGCTCAAAGAATAAGGCAATGGTGGTTTGGAGTGGAGCTGCTGTTAGAGCACAAAGGAGATTAGCTAGATGGAAATCTCAATATTTATCTCTGGTGGTAGGGTTATCTTAATAAATGTTGTTTTGGACTCCATACTTATGCAGTGTCTCTCTTTCCATTGCCTGCAAAGGTGAAAAAGAAGCTAGATTCCCTCAGAAAAAAATTCTTGTGGTAAGGAAACAGAAATAAGCATTTAGTTAACTGGAAAGCAGTCACCAAGTGTAAAGAAGAAAGTGTAGAAAAGTTAGAACCAACTTTGGGAAATTTTCTTGATGATCTTTATTATGTGTGAACCAATGTATATATATACATGTATCTTATGCAAGAAGCTAAATAATAAAAACACATGTATCTTGTGCACGAAGCTAAATAATAAAAACACAAAGTTAATTAATAAAACAACAAAAGAAATATCTAAACACTTGTATCTTGTCTTGACACTTTTTCTTTATTCTCAACATCCCCCTCAAGATGGAGGGGATCGAAGTGAGTCCCATCTTGGCAAGAAGACGGTGGTGCGATGGTCCAGAAAGGGATTTTGTGAATATGTCGGCAAGTTGATCCTTTGAAGGGAGATAGTGAAGAGAAATGAGCCCGTAAAGAAATTGTTGCCGGACGAAATGACAATCTAGCTCTACATGTTTTGTGCGTTCGTGGAATACGGGATTTCTAGCGATATGAATTCGCTGCTTGACTGCCGGAACGAATGGGTATTGGTAAAGCCGGTGGAAGCAAGCGAGTTAACCAAGTGAGCTCCGCAACTAATCGTCTCATCGATCGATATTCCGCTTCAGCGGATGAAAGAGATACAGATGCTTGCTTCTTGGATTTCTAAGAGATGGGGAACCTCCCATGGAGATGAAAAACCCACTGATCGATCGACGAGAATCTGGGCAAGACGCCCAATCCGCATCGCAAAATGCATTGAGGGAGAAAGATGGAGAGACAGATAAGAAGATCCCTCGACAAGTATGTCCTTTCAGGTAACGCAGAACCCTTACAGCTGCTGTGAAATGTATATCGCAGGGAGTTTGCATATATTGACTTAATGTTAATACTGCATAACATATATCTGGCCTGGTATGAGTTAAATAACTTAGCTTGCCAATCAAATGCCTGTAAAACAGAAGGATCTGACATGGGTGTTCCTGATGATTCAGAAAGTTTACAAGAAGGATCCATCGGAGATGATACAGGATGCAAATGAGAAATGTCAAACTCTTGAAGCAAATCAAAGGTCTATTTCCTTTGACTGATGATAATTCCATGATCTTCCCTTAAAATTTCCATTCCCAGAAAGTAATGTAGAAGTCCTAGGTCTTTGATTTTGAATTCAGAATGAAGAAACTGTTTTAGACACTCGATCTCTTTGGTGTCACTACCTGTAATGAGGATATCATCAACGTATATAGCCACAATAGATATCAAGAACCAGTCTTTTTGAAAAATAGGGAATAGTCGTTGAGAGAAGCACTGTAACCTTTGAAATTAAGAGCACTTGCAAGTTTGGCATACCATTGCCTAGAAGCTTGTCTCAAACCATAAAGCGACTTGTTGAGTTTGCACACCAAATTAGGATCAGGAGAAGACAAACCAGGTGAAAACTTTATATACACTTCTTCTTGCAAATCTCCTTGCAAGAAAGCATTTTTAACATCAAATTGAGAAATATCCCAATGCCTTTTAGCAGCCATAGACAAAATGCATCGGATTGTAGTCATTTTGACTATGGGGGAGAAGGTTTCATTGAAATCTACCCCTTTCTTTTGGATGTCCCCCCTTATGACCAGCCTAGCTTTTAGCCTCTCAAGTGATCCATCTGCATGATGCTTTACCTTGTAAACCCATTTGCAAGGTAAAGCCTTCCTTCCCGGTGGAAGTGGAACCACATCCCAAGTGTGGTTGGACTGTAGAGCTGCTAGTTCATCATCCATAGCACCGCACCAATCTGGATTAGTAGATGCCTGGTGATAACTAGTTGGTTCTTTGATTGTAGACACTGATTCAAGAATGAGTTGATTTGATAAAGAGAGTCCAGCAAAAGAAATAGAATTAGGTGCAACAGAAGATGCAAAACAAGACTCAGTGACTGGGCTAAAAAATATATTGTTACAAAAATAGTCTTGTAAATGGACTGGACGTACACCTTTATTAGTTTTGTCCGATTTCCTAACAAGTGGTGTACTGGTTGTAGGTAGATTTTCTGGTGGAGAAGGTGGGGTTGATTCTGAATGTGAAGAATCTGAAGCTTGTAGTGTATCTGAAAGTGGAAAAGTGTGGTTTGTAGAATTTGTGTTAAAAAAAAGTGTGTCATCAGTGAAAGAAACATATTTATGGTCTGGTACAGAAAAGATAGGTGGAGGTGATATGGAATTCTTTGTAAAGGGAAAAATATTCTCATAGAACTGGACATCTCTAGTGACAATTATTTTCTGTGTATTCAACTCTAAGAGTTTAAAACCCTTTTGATTAATGGGATAACCAAGAAAGACACAAGCTTGTGCTCTTGGTTCAAACGTCCCTCTCCCATGTGACAAAGTGCTAGCATAGCACAAGCATCCAAAACACCTTAATGAACTATAATTAGGTGCCTTACCAAACAATCTATGATAGGAAGTTTTTCCATGAAGGACTCTTGAAGGCATCCTGTTAATAAGAAAAGTAGCAGTGAGGATACACTCTCCCCAATATCTTAAGGGAACCTGAGATTGAAATAAAAGAGCCCTTGCCGTTTCAAGCAAGTGCATGTGCTTTCTCTCAACAACTCCATTTTGTTGAGGGGTAGCCACATAGGATGTTTGATGTACAATCCCTTGAGAGTTGAAATAATTAGTTGCAATCAAGCTCTTTCCCAACTCCAGGGCATTATCTGACTTTATTGTCTTCACCTTAACATTAAATTGTCTCTCAACCATATTCAGAAAACATTGCAATACAGGAAAGGCATTACTTTTGGTTCTCAACAGATAAGTCCAAGTCCCTCTACCATAATCATCCACTATAGTAAGGAAGTATCTATATCCATTGTAAGTATCTACCTTGTAGGGTCCCCAAGTATCAATGTGAATAAGGTCAAATATAGAAGTTGTTGAAATTTGACTAATGCGGAAAGAAGGTCTAGATTGTCTAGCTTTAAGACAAATATCACAAAAACACTCAGAAGTAGATGGAAAAGAAAGGAAACTGACATTCTTCATTGATTAAAAAGGCAAATGCCCCAATCTAATATGCCAAAGTCTTACATTAGAAGCTGCATTAGTACAAATGGGAGAGGAAACAATACTATCTTTATTAGAAACAGAAACTGAAGAACTACTAGGATTAGTAACAATCTTCCTACAAGTAGTCTTGCTGAAACTAGAGAATGACTCCTTGGCATTAGGCTTGAGTAGATAAAGACCTTCTTATGCTTCACCAAAAACTTGAGGCCTCCTCATGGAAGGGCCCTGCATCACACAGTTTGTCAGAGTGAAATACAAGGTGCAAGAAAACTGTTTACACAACTTGTGAATAGACATAAGATTATACTTGAAACTAGGAACATATAACACATTTTCTAGAATCAAATCAGAAAATATGGCTACTGTACCTATATGAGTAACTGAAATAGTTTGACAATTAAGAAGATTGATAGTTAAAGGAAATTGAAGATAAGTTATGGAAGCAAAGGAAGATGAATTGAAACACATGTGTTCTGATGCACCTGAATCTATGATCCAGATGCTAGAGTTTAGGACAGAAAAACATGAACCAAGATGCTTAGAAATTGTACCAGCTACAGAATTAGCATTGATGTCAATCCCTGAATTTGAACCTTCCTCCATCTTCATCTGTTTGAACATCTGAACAAATTGAGAATATTGTTCCTTGCTGAAAGGTATCTCAGATTCAATAGCTTGTTTTTGCACTGCATCTTTCACTATAGCATTATTCCCCCTTATCAGATTTTGAGAACCCCTTTCATTTGTGAACTGAAAATTCTCAGGAAAGCATATCAGTCTGTAACAATCTACTTCCAGATGTCCTTGCTTTCCACAATAATCACAAGAGACATTTGGGTTGTATTTTCCCTTTTTTTCTTTGAGATTTGAAAGCTGTTTGGTGAACCTCTGCTGTTGAACCTGAGGAGGTGCAGATCTGGGATAAAAATTCCCAGATCTGTGGGGAGCTGATGGTATAAACTTTTGTGTCTATTTCGCTGCCTTCTAATTGTTAATATTTCTTGTCATGAAGGTGGCTGAATCTGCAGAACTCACAGGGTTGAAATAAGATTCCCTTTGGTTCTCATCTTGCAGAATCAAAGAGTAAGCAAGATTGATGTTAGGTAATGGGTTGATCATGAGAATATTGCTTCTAGCTTGAGAATAGGTATCATTAAGACCAATGAGAAACTGTATCAACCTCTCATCCTCTAAGGATTTCTTTAGTTTGAGTTTACCTTCACACATACACACGCAACTACACTGAATATTAGAATTAAGAGAATCTAGTTCATCCCATAATTTTTTGAGTCTAGTGAAGTATCCTGCTATGCTATTTGTTCCTTGATTTAAGCTATTGAGCTCCTTTTGCAGATGATAAAGCTTAGCACCATTGGACTGACCAAACCTGTGCTCAAGGTTGGTCCAAAGCTCTTGTACAGTTTTGGAATAAATTACACTGTCAGCTATGTCCTTAGAGAGTGAATTCAAGATCCAGGATGTGACCATGTCATTACACCTGTTCCATGCTTGAAAATCTGCTGAATCCAATGCTAGGCATGGGTGGGAACCCGTGATGAATCCCAATTTGTTCTTTGCTGACAGAGCAATTAGGACTGACCTATTCCAACCTGGATATCCCTTGCCATCAAAGGGTGTATTTACTAGTGTCATACCAGGGTTATCAGAAGCATGAAGATGATTAGGATGATTTGGATCCATGGTGAGGGTGCTAGCAGTAGTAGTCATTGAAGCAGTAGCTATTTGCTTCGCCATGTTTGAGATTGAGAAAGTAGAAAGTTGGTGTTGAATCTGATCTGATCTGAAAATTATTGCTTTGATACCATCTAGAAAAGTTAGAACCAACTTTAGAAAATTTTCTTGATGATCTTTATTAGGGGTGTACATAGGTCGGGTTGGTTCGGTTTTTCATTAAAATATAACCAAACCAACAATGTTGGTTTTCTAAATCTATAAACCAAATCAAACCAATATACAATCGGTTTTTATATTTCGGTTTTAATCATTTTTTTTTGGTTTTTTCGGTTTTTCAGTTTTTTTCTCGATTTTTTTTACAATTATAATGTGATTGAAGAAAAAATTAAATGTTTTCACTAAAAAGATAAAAAAAAAACAATGGTCATAGAGTAGTTCCAATTAAAATTAAGTTGGCAAATTACTAAGACGTCTAAACTACTATCTCTCAAAGTAATATTATGTGGATACTCAGTGGTTCAATTTGTAAGTCACTAGTCACAATAGCTTGTCTGAAAGTTTCCTTCACATAAAATGTGAGCATAAAGAAGAATGAAGAATTGGAGACAACTTATTAAAAATTTAACTCCATAAAATAATTAACTATAACATAATTCCACAAGAAAAAAGAGAAAGAAGAGAAACAAACCTAAATCAAAACTTGACGAATGAGGAGAATGAGAAAAGTAAAATGAAAGTAAGATGAGGAAATAATGAGAACTCTCTGAAAACTTGGAAAGTAAAAGGTAAAGTGAAGCAATTGAAAAGTTATAGGTTTTTATATTAATATTGAGTTTTGTATTAATCTGTTATTAATGGATAAATATTAGGGAAAAGGACGCAATAGCACCTAAAACTAAAATAATATCATAAAAATAACACTCAAAATTAAATACCCTATAAATAGCCACAAACTAATTTCACTAGCTAATCTTCACTGTCATACGCTTAAACATAATCAAAAATGTCGTTAAAGTAACTTTCTCTTTCTTTCTTTCCTTTTCATTCACAATTTCCTTTCCATTCAAACTCTCAAACCTCCATTCTTTTACCTTTTTCGATACTTCAATTAATCTTTCTTATTCCATAAATTTTGTATAAAATCTCCAAAAATCTGCATTCAATTAGCTTCCTATAATTTTTTCCCATTGTAAATTTGCTCAAAATTGATACAAAATAATGTCTTCAACTTCAGTTTTAGTTTCAATAATGATAAAATACGGAGGTCAGTGGATATCTGATGTTGAATTTAAGTGTATCAATGTGGTATAAAAGAGTATCAACTGAGTATAGGGATTGCATGTGCATGCAAAGAATTCCCTCTCCCTTTTTTAAAAAGTATATCAATTGTACTATAAAAGTGTATCAATGTGACATAAAAATGTATTAAATGGGTATAAAGACTACATATGCATCCATAGGTTCCCTTCTCTTTTTTTAAAAAAAGTGTATCAATATGGTATAAAAGTGTATCAAACTTGTATAAAAGAGTATCAATTGGGTATAGAGACTGTATGTGCATGCAAAGGTTGCCCTTCTCTCTTTTAAAAAAAGTGTATCAATCTGGTATAAAAGAGTATCTATTGGCATATTCTTTTTTTTTTTATCTTTACATGCATCAAAACATCTCCGACTCACCGTGATTGCGTCAGCCTCTGAGAAGAACATCTCCGACTCACCGTGATTGAATCAGCCTCTGAGAAGAACATGGACCAAGACATGGCTTTTCTCTTACCTTGAGATCTCATTATTTTATTTTTTTCTTCTTCAAGTTTAAAGAACTATGACATTGCTTCAAGTACAAACCCGTATGTGATGATTCTGTAAAATAATCATCATTAACAACAAATTTGAGGTCAAAATTGACTGTTTTACCCGTTAATTTTAACTTTCCTTTATTTTCTATTTTTTGCTTCATGTCCATAGTTTTCAATGCTCCAATGCAAGAAACAACAAATCAATTTTTGATATTGATCATAAAACACAGTAGATTGATCGATGCATAATAGAGGAGAAAAAAAGAAGATTTGAGAAAGTATATTTAGAAAAGAAAAGTGATTTAAGAGTAACAACTGTAAAGAGCATTTAATTTCCTTAATTGTGTAAGGAGAGTGGTTTTGGGCCAAGTGGCTAAAAAAAGGAAATAAATTGGGCCGACTGACTCCAATTGTCCATATTTTCATAGTGTGGGCCATTTCTTTTTAAAATGGTCAGTTCATGTCCTTTTCCCTAAATATTATAACTAAAGGCCCAAGAATATATATCTATTTTCTGAATATAAAAAAGTTATAAAAGTAATTAGAAAGTAGATTATAAGTAATATTTTTTTACGTATAAAAAATTAAAATTATATATGTATTATGTCGGTTCGGTTTGATTTTATTTTTGCTAATACTAAACCAAACCAAGAATGATAGGTTTTTTTTTTTCAACACCAAACCATAAGTCGGTTTTTTTCCTCGGTTTGGTTTGATTCATCGGTTCGGTTTGACTAAACGGTTCAGTTTGTACACCCCTAATCTTTATTATGTGTGAACCAATGTATATATATACATGTATCTTATGCAAGAAGCTAAATACTAAAAACACATGTATCGTGTGCAAGAAGCTAAATAATATATCTAAACACTTGTATCTTGTCTTGACACTTTTTCTTTATTCTCAACAGAAAGTGGCGTTGGCATTAAAAACTTGAGAACCCAAAACAAGAGTTTCCTAATGAAATGGTTATGGGGATACAACATTGACAACCAAACTCTGTGGTGGCTAAAATGTATGGACAACTGGAAAGTTGGGGCACCAAGCCTGTTATAGCTGTGCATATGGGGATCCATCAAAGCTCAATTGCCAAATCTAATAACAAATGTGGGAGTTGCAGTGGGGAATGGAAGCCAATTACCAGAAGCTATTGCAGACACTTGAGAGTTTGCAAGGTTGGAATTTTTCTTTTAGAAAACTATTGAATGATTGGGAGGTAACTACTCAATAGAGCTATGGAGCAACTTTAAAGAACCCGGAGAGCTTCAAGGGTGCAATTCAGAATGAAGATTATATGGAAAGGGAATGCAAGGAAGGGGATCACAGTAAATTCAGCTTTTTTCCTCTTGAACTCCACCAGACAGCAAGTAAAAAGCTGTCATGAAGGCAAAAGCTCCATTGAAAGTGAGGTGCTTTCCTTGGTTGGTGATCAGAAGATCATGTCTTACTCATGAAAGTTTACGCAGTTTTTTTTTTCTTTTTTCGATAATGGTGGTGTCCATCCATCTTTCACACACCTTGACTAATTCCACGGGATACCCACTACCTCGTACTAGCAACAGGTTACAGGTACGAGGTTCTGTCCACCAAGGCTAGGACATATGGGAAGAAACGACCTAGTATTTTTGTCTATGTTGAGATTAGAACCTGAGACCTCATGGTTCTCAACCCATTTAATTGACCTCTAGGCTACATCCTTGGGTGCTTCTATAAAGAAGGGGAATCCAGCTATCTTCAAGATGTTTTCTATGTCAGGTAAGTGCAGAAAACAATAGCCAGTTACTCCTACATTGCGAAGTGACTGGACCATGCCAGGCAGATCTTTTTGAGTATGTTGGCCTCAATGGAGTTAATAAATTGTTGGGGCAGGGGGAGGCGGGGGGGGGGGGGGGGTAGAGGAAGATGGAAGAAATGGAGTACCATTCCAGCTTGTGTATGGTGAACTGTATGGAAAGAGAGAGGAATGCGTGGTGTTTTGAAGACAATAGCAGCTTGTATATACATTCGTTTTTTCCTTTTTTGATGAAGAAAAATAAGAAAAGAAGGGAAGTGTGTGATATATCTCTTACAAGTGTGGGGTTATGTCAATGAAACAATGATTTTGACTTTCTAGATGCCTGCATGCTACAAGTTAGACTTACATTCAAGGCACACAAACTACAGAAAAAAACAATCCAAGTTACATATTTTTCATCCCCCGAGTGACAAAAAGAGCAGATAAGTAATCTGGTCTTTCTCATAACAATCAGAAAATAGTACTTCTACAGCTTGGCCTGATGACAACGTATTAAAGCATTTATACTTAAACGAAAGCAAACAAGTATTCCCAATTTAAAAAGGTATAACCTTTTGGATAGACAGGAAAATTGGTATTCTAAAGAGCATAATCGAATATACATATCCTAAAAAATCACTGAAAGGAAATAAGAAAATGAGAAAAGAACAGAGAGATTATAAATGTACTTTGAGAATCACTGCACAGGGCTGTGGATGCAAGTACAAGCAGCTCAACATCATTTATGAGAGCTCTCATCACCAAATCTTTGATATGCATGAACTCCACTAGCGCAATATATATCTCAGACCTACATATAATGGGAAATGCAAATCAGTTTCTGGTAAAAACCTTCCTGGGCAAAGGTGCCCTTCTACTTTGCAACCCTTTCTCTTTTTGGATAGATATATAAGGTAGAAGCTGACCTTTCTCTCTCACTTGCAAAGAAATACAGTCCTACATCTTCTTTGCCTGGACAATTATCGTTGAATAGACTTGCCCAGTTATCCCCACGTGGAACGAGTTCAAATTTAAGAGTATCAGGCAATACCCTTGAGAACTCATACACCTTACGTCTAACTCTGGAAGGAGGATGAGCATGGATAAAGTTATTGAACATCCCAGGTGCAAAATCCAGAGCACCTAAGATGTCAAAACTTCCCCTATAATGCAAAGAACAACAAAGATTAATATAATTAGGAAGAGAACCTGTATTCCTGTTGAATGGTGAAAAATCCTCGAGTAAAAAAAAGATCTTCAATATATATTTAGTCTGCAGAATAATTAAAGAGAAAGTTTTCTGCTTTTTGACGCATAACGTAAGGCATATGCAAGTTTCAAGGACACACACAAAAAAAATAAAGAGAGTTCCGCATGGAGTTAAAAGATGTTTTGCACTCCACATCTCATCAAGTTGCAGAACCCAAAAAAAAAATTAGAAAACAAGCAATGTATGGCTCCCATATAACCTACTTACCTACAATTTCTTGTTTTCTGTATATCTGCAAACATAAGATGGCCCATAATGCAATGACATAGAGAGGCAGTAACTTCAAGTCTTCAAGAAATTTCTCCATAATGGGAATCAATTTTACTACCATTTCATTAACAGTATATATTCAGATTATCATTATGTCATGACTTGCACCTATGTAAAAGCATAACTCTTTCCCATAGCTGGGCATATATTCTATATTGCCCTATTTTTTTTTTCTTTTTAGTGATATCAATGAGTTCCTGCCAGCTTGCATGCACCCGAACTAATTCACTGGGCAACCTGTCCATCCCACAAGGGGAATTTCTTAAACTCATATGCAAAAATCTAACTTGCTGGTATCAAATAAGTCACGAAGTAGCCAAGGAGCAATAGTCAGCACCAAGCTAAAAGCGTGAATTGGAGGCCATAGCATATATTGAAAAGGTATGCTGCCTATCAAAGCTAGCCAGATGGGTGTACCTGGTGTTGCAGCTGGGACTCAAACCTAGAATCGCCAAGTTGTTACTCCTATGTCTTAACCACTAGTCCATCCCCTTGGGGACCAACATTATGTTATTAACTAAAAAGTATCATATATGTTTCCTTACTAATCAATAGGGAAAAGACCAGTGGAGTTCATAAACGAAAGCAAAGAAAGGTTCGCGATAAAAGAAAAGATTAATCAGTCAGCTGACTACTAGCAAAGATGGGCCATCCAAAAAGCTACCATGCAAAAACAGAGATGAGCTGAATTTGAACTCTTTTGGAGCTTAGTTTACCCTATGTTAACTTATGTTAGTATTTAAGGTGGATGATGAAGGATACTTACTTCCAGGAAGGATCTAGAGCAGGATCACACGGGTGAGTCATAGGTATCATTCGACTCTCATTCACAGCATTGGGACTCCTACGCTCCAGAATGCTAGAACCACCAGGACCTAAAAAGAAGGCTACATCAATTGGATTGAAGTACAGTAAGTAAATAATTTTTCTATGAAAGCTTTTCAGATATTGATGGTGTAACGGAAATCATTATGAAAGATAATACCAACTCTAGACATATCAATGTTATTTTTCTTAAAAAAAATTAATTAGAGCATGAGAAAATGAAATTTCTGATGAATAAAGATATAAGAAGAGGACAAATCAAAATAAATAATGAATACTAAGAGATGTTGGTTAACACTTACATTTAGATATTTGTGCTGCTTTTTTGCTCTGTTCAGTGATTTTGGCCTTTTGAAGATTCTGAGGCTTTGTATATCCTGCTAATCCTGAAGACCGCTGCACTGGACACTTCTCAGGAAAAGACGGCTCGCTAAAATTTCCCCGAGTCATGGTTTCCATGGATTTGGTGGGCACAACTCTTGAGGAGCTAGTGGTTTTCATCCACTTGGTGCCTGATGATAGACCAAGAGCTTCTTCAACAGGTAAATATCTTGTTTTTCCGGTCTGTACTTCCTTTTCCCAGTTAATAGAATGGCCACCAGGAAACCTGCCACGTTTCTTTGGTGGCACACAATTCTGAAAAACCTTTGCAGGGGCATGTAACTTGGATCCAGAATACTCATTTTCTAGTCCACGTGATGAAGACATTACTCCCTTGCCCTTATCACATTCTTCACAGAACCAATCCTCTTGAGCATCTTCAAGATAACCCAGTATGCAATATCTGAAAGGAAGGGAAAAGGCAGAATTATTAAAAACAGGACGAGGACTACATATGCATAAAAGATACAACCAGTATATAAGAGAATTAAATGACACAACATGCTAATGAAAGAATCAATGTATCCTTTAGGTGAAACCTAATATCCAATACCATTTAGGATCCGCTTTGAAGAATGCTAGAAAGATTAGACAACTCGAAGAGGTCCTTATTCTCCCCTAAGAGGTCATATCACTTCCATTTAGGCTTCTAGTTCTGTTCCATTTTTCATCCCTATTTAAGATTCCAAAAAAGGGTGTCGAATGAGTTGACAGATTTAGGCATAATCAGCTCCATGGATGAGCTGACAGATTTGATTATAAAATGCTCCACAAATGAGTTAGCAGATATGATTGCAATCTGCTGCTGTAAATATGGGATATTATATATTGTAATTCTAGGAAAATACATTGAAGGAAATCCCTTGATTCATGTATCTCCTAGGAAGGGATTGATTAGATTATTTTGATCTTCTTCTTCACCTATAAATATTGTATAACTCTATAAATAAAAACATAATTTTACAGTATCTAAACTTTCATGGTATCATAGCAGGACTTTTCCCCCTAATATCATATGGTCAAAACAGCTTTTCACAGAGAGCATCTTTCCAGAACATCAAAAGAAGACAAAATGTCTTCTCTGGAAGTTTCGGCAGAAAATCTGATGACTTAAGGAGGCAATGTTTCTCACATGCCCTTCCAGTTAACTTCTCATTGATTAAACGGGAAGAACTATGTGGAATGGGCACAATTCGTAAAACTTGCAATCGATGGTCGTGGAAAGTTAGGGCATTTGACGAGAGAGACGAAAAAGCCGAAAACCCAAAGATAAACACATTGAGGTCAGATAATTCACTCGTGATTATCTGGTTAATAAATTCCACGGAGCCAGTCATAAGTAAACCTTATCTTTTAATACCCACTGCTAAGGATGTGTGGGAAGCCGTTAGGGAAACATATTCTGATGTAGAAAATGCCTCCCAAATTTTTGAGTTAAAAATAAAATTATGGCAAGTGAAGCAGGGTGAGAAAGATGTCACTGCTTATTATAATAAAATAGTGTCTTTGTGGTAAGAGTTAGACCAGTGTTATAATGATGAATTGAAGTGTTTTCTGGATAGTGTGAGAGCAAATAAAAGGGAAGAAAATGAGAGAGTTTACCCTTTTTAGTAGGATTAAACCGGGAGTTTGATGAGGTCAAGTCACGAATCCTACGAAAAAATCCTCTACCCTCACTTCATGAAATCTTTTTTGAAGTTACAAGAGAGGAAACTAGGAGAAAAGTCATGTTAAAACCTAATTTAAACGCTGAACTACAACCTGCTATAGACTATTCAACTCTTGTAACAGTGAAAAATAAAGATGACAAAACGAAAAGGCCATGGTGCAATCATTGCAAGAAACACTGGCACACCCGTGAAACATGTTGGAAAATTCATGGGAAACCACCAAACTGGAAGAATAAGGGAGTTGATAAACGTGACTTTCAATATCAACATGATCAGGCTCTCCAAACAACTTATTTTGATCGGGGCAACAATCTTTTCCAGAAATGTCTTCATTTACAAGGGAACAATTGGAAATTCTACACAAACTCCTACAATCTCTACAATTTTGTCTAAATGCACCAAATCCTTCTATTCTTTTTTGTTATTTTGCTGAAACAGGCATTGTACCATCCGCTTTTCTTAGTGCCAACTCCAACCAAATAGATTTTTGGATCATAGGTTCAGGAGCTACTGATCACATGATTGGAAGTTTTCGTTTTTTCTCTACTTATACTCCTTGCACAGGGAATAATAAAGTCAAGTTAGTTGATGGTTCCTTTTCTATAATTGTTGGAAAAGGAACTATTAAACCATCACCTTCCCTTACACTTCACGATATTCTTCATGTTTCGGAACTCTATTGTAATCTGGTTTCTGTTAGCAAATTAACCCGTTCTCTTAATTGTCGTGCTATTTTTTACTTTAATTTGTGTAAATTTCAAGAAAAAGTCTCTGGGAAGACGATTGACAATGCTAGAGAATCTGGAGGTCTTTATTTTCTTGACAACGGAACAATTCTCTACAACTGAATCCTATTTGTTTGAACTCTACTTCTATTTTGAATAAAGTCATGCTTTGGAACTATAAGCTTGGACAAAGTTTTTATTATTTAAGACATTTGCTACCTCAGTTATTTAGAAATAAAAATCCGTCCTTGTTCCAATGTCAATTCTGTGATATGGCTAAGCATCACCTATTTTTTTCCTTCTCAAAAGTATCAGGCTTCAGAGTCTTTTATGATGATTCATAGTGATGTTTGGGGACATCAAGAATTTCAACAATATCTGAAAAACGGTGGTTTGTAACTTTTATTGACGACCATACTAGAGTGAGTTGGGTTTATATTATTGAAGGACAAATCTGAGGTTAAAAATGTGCTTGAGACTTTCTAAGTCATGGTGGAAACGCAGTTTAATGAGAAAATCAAGGTTTTTCAAAGTGAAAATGGTCGTGAATTCTTTAATGAACAATTAGGAGGGCTTTTAGAAAAACTGGGGTAGTACACTAAAGCTCTTGTCTAGATACACCTCAACAAAATGAGTTGGTAAATTTAGTCATAATCTGCTTCATGGATAAGCTGGCTGATTTGATTACAATTTGCTCGACAAATGAGTTGGAAAGATGGTTGCAATTTGTTGTTGTAAATATGGGATATTATATATTGTTACTCTAAGAATATAGATTAGAGGAAATCCCTTGATTCATGTATCTCCTAGGAATTAGGGATTGATTAGATTATTTTGATCTTCTTGTTCACCTATAAATATTGTACAACTCTATGAATTAAAACATACTTTTGTAGTATCTAAACTTTCAAAGGGAAATAAAGCGGATAATCTAACTAGCAGTTTCCTTCGTAGAGGAGCAGCCCCTTGTGTGAAAAGATGAACTTCTCCCTTAGAAATAGCAAGTCAACCAAAAGCAAAGGGGTTTGGGATTGATACAATGTTTGAGGTTTACAAAAAACATATAGATATGGCACAAGGTGATGAAGCAAGTACGAATCAGACAATCATGGCTTTCAGCTCGCCTGACTGCCCTTTCATGTTAAACCTAGAGCGAGAGAGAGAGAGAGAACTTACTGATGCATGTCAACATTTTTACACTTATAGCAGGTAATAATTGCTTCTTCAAAGCCTATATCACCGCAAATTCCACAAATTTTTTCCTGCAGGTTCATACAGAAAAGAAAAGAAATTCAGAGCTGACATGCTTATATTTTGTCACACAGAATCAAGATTACCATACGAACAGAATGAGAATGAGGAACAAAATGTCATAAGTTACACATAACTAAATCATAATCAGCAAAATAAAGTTCTCGGCTTCTCTTATCTCACATGCTTATATTTCGTATATAGATCTCCCTTTTGCAACAGAAGCATCCTGCATATCCCCCAGTGCATTCCAAATATTATCCCAACAAACTTTTTCCTAGCATATTCTTGGTTTATATCTCATCCAGACAGAAACACCTCCAAGTACAACTCCATAAAGAAGCACTTTAAAGAGGAAAAGGACAGTAAAAGCCAGTGGTACAATATCAGTTTTCTTCCTGTCATCGTAAATAAATGACAAGAAATTCGATCTGCTTCTCTTTTGGTTGATAAGACGACATTTATCTGTATGCTTATTCTATTTAAGTTTGTTGGTTTATATTTTAAATCTTTTACCGTTGGACAAAATTTGCTCTGCTATGAACATCCTCCCCTACCTCTTCTTTTGGACTGGAAAGTGGATTTTTCAATACAACAGAGACAGCCTGTTGTAGTTAGAACATAAGCCTTCATGCACAATACAAATCTCTTCAGTCTATCTGTCCATCTAAAGCAAATGATCTTTAACTTCACAGAAAAAAGAAAAAGAAGAACCCAACTATAGTGCAGTATGATACATTGATGTTTAACTATTTTCAACCCTAAAGTTTTAACAAATCAGTAAGTTGACTTTGGAGTAAAATGTTCTGAAGCTAACACAATATTCTAATATGGGGCAAGCATAGAATAAAAATGAATTAGGACTTGGGACAATTGAACTGCCCTCAAAACAATTAGGAAAATCACCCAACAAACAGCAGCATATTGATTAGTATTCTCTAATGGAGATAAATTCGAAGTTGCTAATAGATGTTGGACAGTGATATACATCATAGATCACTAGAGTTGATACATTGCATGCCAATTAAATCATTTAGTACCACACTGTTGATGAAGGGAAACGGCAATAGTTTGAGTAGATTGTTAAGGTTTACTCTTAATCTAGCTACTTTAAGAGATAGATGATATCATCATATCACTTGTACTGAATTCAAGTTTCTTATAAAAAGAAAACACACTAGACAAATTTACTTGAAAGTTGAGAACTTCATAAGTTAATAGTACTGTCTATTCTCGGTATCTGCAACATGCCACACCCCTTACATCGATTTTTAAAAGATGAAATATCATATAGTTCGGGGTTAATGAGATCGGGATAATAGAATTTTCGTGAAGTATAAGTATATAGTTGGTAATTGATTAATTAATTGCAGGGCATTTGACTATTTTATCCCTAAATATTTATCAATAAAATTATATTCATTCATATTTTAATTGTTATTTTAATTTATTTTCTATGACATTAAAATTAATTGAAAACACAGATATTTTCACCCACCACTTTACCAATTATGAATCTATTAAAATAAAAAACCCTCTAAATTTTATCTACGCTTATATTTTTAAATTTACTCATTTTCCATTTTAAAAATCATCCAACAATCAGAAATTCTAAATAAACTACAAATTAATTATTCTCCAATAAAGGAAAATGCGGCACATCTTTAAGAACTCTTATTTTTTTCCATTTTAAAAATATCCAACAATCAGAAATCACAAATACTCTGCTAATTATTCTCCTATAAAGTAAAACGAAGCACATCTTTAAAATAAAAAATCTAGTTAAATACTCCATATTTATAATATTACCAAAAATCTTAGTAGCTCAATTTTGACTGTCTAAACTATTAGGACTCGTTCGGTTTGAAAATTAATTATCTCAAAATTATCTATTTCATAATTATTATTTTATCCTGCGATAAAAACAACATTATAAATCTCATATAACTAATCTCGAAATAAATTATCTCATGGGGATTAGTTATCCCGTGTTTCTCTAACCAAACGAGCCCTTATGAGAGCTCGATTCTCATTATATAAACTCCTCCCAATTTTCACTTCTCGTACCCAAAATCAGCTACTCTTTTCTATTACCTCCTATCAAACGAGCCCTACTTTATCTGTGAGAGTTCGATTCTCACTATATAGTTCCCTCCCAATTTTCACTTCTTGTACCCCGATTTAAAAACAACACTACAAACTCAAAATAATTGATCTCACGATTTTATTCCAACCAAACATGAATAAATCCATCCTAAAATTAATCCCAAAATCAGCTACCCGTTCCTTATCCCTCCGATCAAACAAGCCCTGCTTTATAAGTAAGAGTTCGATTCTCACTATACAATCCCAAAATCAGCTACCCTTTTCTTATCCCTCCTATCAAACGAGCCCTACTTTATCGGTAAGAGTTCGATTCTCACTGTACAATCCCCATTCAATTTTCACTTCCCCTCTCTAGTTAAAACTAAAAACTACAATCTTTCCTTTTATATCTTGTATAAAAAATCCTTTTTTTTTTTTTCCTATAAACACACGTTTTCGATCGCACACAAATCACTATTCCAGAAAAGAATGTCGGCCTCTGCCATGGAGAAACCAAAAAATAAAAAATAAACAAATGCAGAATCGCATGAACATTTGCCATAGAAGAAACAAATAAAAAAAAGTATAGTACACATACAGTATATAATAAACTCAAAAAAAGAGAAAAAACCTTAAGGTTATACCTTGTGGGCCTGCTGAAGTGTGTGTGGCTCCTTTTGCCTCGGAATGTGAGTGGCCATTTCTGTTCCACGGCGGCGCACCGACATAGAAAATAAAAAAGTCTGTAAAGGGTCCTACACTAATTTTTATTTCTAGGGTATTACTACATACTAAAATTTTCAGACCAAAAAAATGTCACAAGCCTTACATATGATGAGTTCATTAATCGAATGAGAATTTTGGGACATTTGACCTGAGTTTACTAGACTAAAATGGGAGATTCTTTCTCGTTTGATGTCCTCCATTTTCTTATAATTGTTTGTTTATCACCCTGTGGTTTTGTTAATTTCACTTGAATGGGAATTTGTTACTAGTAATGAAGTTGAGGAAATAAATGACTCATACTTTGGCATTTAGCTATAAAGGGTAATTTGGTTGGTGGGACAATGGGTGGAGTGAAAGTGATACGTTAGGGTACAGTATTGAAAACTTTTAATCGTTAATTTTAATATGATTTGATATTTTAAGGCTCGATTTTGATATTTTGTAATGTGATAAATTGGCAATCGTAGTTCATTGATTGCGATTTACATCTACTCATAACAATAATATATACAGTATAATTAAACAAAAAGAGTCTGTAGAAGATAGCGCGTGGGAGTAATAGATCGAGGTTGTGTATCATAGACCATCGACTCAAAAAAATCTTAAACAATTCAAAAAAGTTTACATGTTCTCATATAAATAGAGAATTATGATTTCAATTTTTCAAAAAAAAATAAAAAAATCTTGATTATATCATACTAACATTTTATATCTGTAGAAATATTTTTTTTTAAAAAAGTATAAGCAGACAAATTTTTTCATTAATCAATTACAAAAAAAAAAGACAGTTCAGTTCAAATTGAATAGTCAAAATTCTGACGCCTAAATAATTATTTTTGTACTAATATTATTTTATACATTTGCTAATATCATAGTAATATATGTATAAATTATATATGTAGAAATGGTATCTCGGTATTCGTCAGTAAATATCAAAATCGAACAGCACATTAAATCATAAAATTATGGATACCTTGATATCAATATTTTAAAATTCACTCCATAAACTGTAATACTATGCTCACCCTTAATGTCAAGATGAAATATTTTATCTCATTTTTTATATGAAATAACTTATTCATAATTTATATTAAAATAGTTAAATAGTGAATTTTTAGACTAGATAATATTTATTATCAAGCATAAAATAAAATAATCAAGCGTAAAGGTATCGTTAATTAATAGAGTCAATTCCTTATATGGGTACTTGATTTTACCGAACTACCTAATAAAAATTATTACCGAACTACCTAACATTAAGCCTCAAAAATTCCTACAGAAATATGCAAATAATCACTATACGAATCAACAAGACCATCATGATATCCATACTTATGCAAAATGTTATGCAAACCGATAAGACCATCATAATAGTTATATGCATGCAAAATGATAAACACTAACCATAATTTGTATATAACGATGCTCTCTCAATTTCACAATTATAATAACACGATTAACTCAATAACGACCGTAATTCGATAATCATAAAAATATACGCACCACATACTATCAGAGGCAAATTTAAGATTTCAAATTTGTGGATTTCCGGTAAAATAAATTACTATGTAATAATATAACAAAAAAGACAACACCCAGCAGGGATCGATCCCATGGTCACGGGAATAAACAATTCAAGGGTCTTTTCCATTCCACAAAGCTAATATTATTTTTGTTTATGGGTTTTCATTTATAATATTTTATTAACTCATTCTATTTTTCAATATATTTATCGAATCTACGATAGCGGGTGGGGGTTCCTAGGAACCCACACCGAACACTGTAGATTCGCCCCTGCTTGGTCCCAACTTAGTCAAGCCTTAAATGCCAACGAACTGACTTTATATTCCTTTTTTTTAAGCAAGTTTGATAATTTGTAACTTGTCCCTACCCTAGTGACGGGCTAAAACGAGCCCACTCTAATAACGGATCGGGTTCACCTTAAAGGTCAAGTCCATTTGACAACTCCATCTATAGCCTTGATAAAAATGATAATCTGTTTTAGCTTAAACCAATTCAATGAGTTACCTTATCGTGAAAGGTATTCGGTCAAATAGTTGATTTTTATATAATCTATTTATATTTTATAGATTTAGATATGCCATCTATAATAACTGTCTTTCCTTTTATCTTTTAATTATCTTTATTGTGTAATTTTCACCTATAAAGTATTACAGTCAAATAGTTACCTTACCTATAAGGTATTGCATCATTTTCACCGATTCAGTGAGTTACCTTATCGTAAAGGTATTACGGTCAAATAGTTGATTTTTATATAATCTATTTATATTTTTTAGATTTTAGATATGCCATCTATAATAACTGTCTTTCCTTTTATCTTTTAATTGTCTTTATTGTGTAATTTTCACTTATAAGGTATTACAGTCAAACAGTTACCTTACCTATAAGGTATTGCATCATTTTTCACCGATTCAATGAGTTGCCTTATCGTAAAATTACGGTCAAATAGTTGATTTTTATATAATCTATTTATATTTTCTAGATTTTAGATATGTCATCTATAATAACTGTCTTTCCTTTTATCTTTTAATTGTCTTTATTATGTAATTTTCGCCTATATATATAAGTATCTCTAAGAAATAAATCATTATAAAATATTTTGGCTCGGCTGCTTGAGGCTAGAGTTTCAATCTCAATGGTATCATGTTTATCTTTTTGTTATTCATATCATGTGTGCTCTTTCTTTTCAATTTTAAATAAAAACTTGTGGGATCTCTATATGAATAGTCTGATAAATTTAATTTTTACCTTTTTTAGCAGCATATACGAATTATATCTATCCATATGTATATATATATGTATGTATGTATATATATATGTATGTATGTATGTCTATATATATGTATGTATGTATGTATGTATGTATATATACATATATATATATATCGGCTATTTTAAATTTAATTAATCGATTAGACATATGAATTATCTTTTTACTGTATAAATTCTTTCACAATTTTTTTGAAATAATAGTGCATTTTTTCAGATTACATTGTGGAAAGAAGATTAAATATGTTTTACTAGTTTTTTTTCATTTGTAGAGTTTGAACATAAAAATTTCGATCAGGACGAATAGATCTTGTTCTTTAGTTCATAACTCTCGGTGGAGTTTAAAGCTTTTGATATAAATTAGAGAACATGATCTTATATGTAATTGCTCATTTTTCCACCTTTGTTGTTTTTCTCATTTTATAAAGTGATGTCAGAGTTCACTTTTACTCAATTTTATGTCTAATTGGTCATTTTGCCACCATTGTTATTTTATCCTTTTTTTATAAAGTAATTTAAGAATCCATCTTTACTCAATTTTATGTACAGTCGATTATTTTGCCGCACTTGTTATTCTACTAATTTTATAAGGCAAAAACAAGATACTTAAATTTTTTATTTTTTTTAAAAAAAAATATATATATATATATATATATATATATATGACTTTCTTAGTACAAATAGAGAAAATAGTTTTTTTTTTTTAATCCTTTGTAGAAGTTTCCAGATTTTAGATTTTTTCGATGACTCAAATCCACATACTAAGGACAGTATAAGTCATAATTTAGGACTAAGAATTGTGGGTGTTTAACAACTCTCTAAGCAACTCTTTTTGTCGGAAAATAAATTTCATAAGCGACATTTCATAATAATTATTTACTCATAATTTAAAAATCAAGTTGATTTACCAAACAAACCATAACTTTAGTAAAATGCCAGATATGAGTCATTTAAATTTCCTCAAATTCATTAGTAGTAGCAAAATGGAGAAGTGAAATTATCAATACCACATAATTATCAATACCACATAATGACAGACATTACAATTACCAAAAAATAGAAAAGAGGATCTCAATGGGGAAGAATCTCCTCCCATTAGTCCAACACTCTCTGCAGAAACACAAAATGTACCAAATTTTTCTTTGAGTAATGTAGTCTACTAATTGAATAGCTCATAAGAATGTCTATCTATCTATATATATATGAAATTAATTGTTAGTATTATTATTTGTATTAATTTAATTTTAGTGTCTAAATATATTGAGTATTGTGTAGGACCTATTCGGATTTTTTGTTGTGTTGGTGTGCCATCGTGAAGCGCAAATGACCCCTCACTCTACTAAGCAGAAGGATTTGTGCCAGAGTCACCAGGCCCAAAAGGTAAACCTTGACTTTTCATTTAATATTATTCCATTTTAATTTGGTACAAAGTCTAAATATTTTTCTTTTGAATGTTTGTGATGTTAAGCCAAACATAGTAGAATGTACTAAAATATTTTGTAATCTTATGGTGTTAAATATGTCGTATCAAAAATTAAACTAAAAGAGTTATAGAAAAAAAGAAAATTTTCCTTTTGGAATGTTTTTTTTTAAAAAAAATTAAAGGAGGAAGTAGTAAAAATTAGAGCTGGCAATTTAACGGGCAGCGTTAAATTTGAACAAATCAAAATGAATCAAGATATCAAACAAGTCAAGACTCAACCCAATTCAATTTTATTTGGTTCAAAATAGATTGAGTCAAAATGAGTTTGCTGACGAATTATAACTCGAACCCCTAATTTTTACTAAATCTTAATTACTTGATTTATATGTTCTTTAATAAATTTTGAGTACCCAATAAAATTATATTTTTCTTTATTATAGCTAAATATAACATATAAAATGAGAAAAGTCTTTTTAAAAATATTTTAACAAAATAAACTTAATTAGATCTTGAAATTCAAAAAGTACCATATAAATTAAAACGGAGGAAGTATTTATTTATTTTTTCCACCACAGGGAATGTTAAATAGATCAATACGTCTGCATATTGTCCAATTTTTGTGAAAATCCAACATTCTTTTTGGAATGATGATTAGTCGACTAAGCGTGTGTCCTTTTCTTTTTTCTTTTTTTTTTTAAAAAAGAAAAATATTTCCCGCCCCTCTTTTATGCAAAATGTAAAAAGGAAGGTTGTAAATATGCTACTCTCTCTAGATTCTGTGCGATAATAGAAGCTAAATGGAGCTTCACTTGAGTCAGTGAGTTTCTGAATTTCTTGTGTTTTCTATGGGAATTTGCAGGAAAAGATTTGTGAAATATGCGGTGATAAAGGTATTCAAGATGCAATAATTACCTGCTGTCGCTGTCAAGATGTGGACGTGCATGAGTAAGTTTTTTCCATTTTCAGCATGGCTGCTAAAAGCCATGACTCTTAGATTGCCATATCTATATGTTCTTTGTAAACCTCAGATGTTGTCCTAGCCACAAACCCATACTCTAAGTATACCTCCCTAAATCATTAATCAAAAAATCTTTTTGATATCTGAAAATGAAATTACCTCCGAGGATACATTGACTCTTCCATTAGAGTGTTGTTTTATTTAGTTCTCCTATATACTATCTATTATAAAAAATTCTGTTTTTTCTCTTCCTTTCAGATATTGCGTGCTGAATTGCTGTGTAGAAGCACCAAAGGATTGGTGCTGCGAAGTATGTGACAAGGGCAAGGGATCTGTGATACAGGCCTCTGAAAAGATTTGTCAGAGCATTGCGCCACCCAGGAAACACAATAAGTTTACTGGTTCTCAAAGTATTAACTGGGAAAAAGAGGTACGGACTGGGAAAACGAAGTATCTCCCTGTTGAAGAAGCACTTAATCTACCATCGAGCCTTAATAAAAAGGGAAATCCACTGAACATCATTGGCTCCTCAAGAGTTGTGACAACAAAATCTATGGCAACCGGGACTCGAGGGAGTTTTAGCACATCTGGAGCTCAAACTTCAAATTATTTTCCTGAGAAGAGCCCATTGCAATGGTTTTTAGGATCAGAAAGATACAAAAATACTCAAAATGTCAAAAACACTAAAATCACTGAACAGATCAAAAACACAGTACAAGCTTCAAAAGGTTAGTGTTCACCAACATCTATTGTATTCGTTACTTGTTTCGATTTGTCTTCTTCTTATATCTTTATTCATCAGAAATTTCATTTCCTATCATATACTCTAATTGATATAGCCTACATTTTAGGTTCTGGTGAGCTTAAGAGTTCTGGTGCTGCCAACGAGAATCCATTGATGAATCCAATTATGACACACCCTTGTGATCCTGCTTTGGATCATTCCTGGATGTAAGTACCCTTCATCATGTACTTTAATTAGTAACATAAGTTGACACAGGTAAAACTGAGCATCAAAAAGCAGAAAAGTTTTTTTTTTTTTATTCTGCACACACACACACACTATATTGAAAATCTTTCTTTTATCTGAGAAATTGGAACTATTCAACAGGAAAAAAAGGCTCTCTTCCCTATAATTAATAGTCTCTCTTTTCCTCTTTGTGTTTCAGGGGAAGTTTTGACATCATAGGTGCTCCTGAATTCGCTCCTCAAATGCTTAATAATTGTATCCAGGCTTATCCTCCTTCAAAAGTTAGGCGTAAGGTGTATGAGTTCTCAAGGCTATTGCCTGGTACTCTTAAATTTGAACTAATTCCGCGTGGGGCTATCTGGACGAGTCTATTCAACAATCACTTTCCGGGTAAAGAAGATATAGGACTGTATTTCCTCACAAGTGAGAGAGAAAGGTCAGTTTCTGCCTTATATATGTCTATTTGATAAGGGATAAGGGTCATGAAGTAGAAGTGACGTCCTTACCCAGGAAGATTTTTACTACAAATTAATTTGTATTTCTCATCCTATGCAGGTCTCATATATATACTGCTCTGGTGGAGTTCTTGTGTAACAAAGATTCAGTGATGAGAATGCCTATAAACGATGTTGAGCTGCTTGTACTCGCATCCACAACCCTGTGCATTAATTCTCAACGTACGTCTATAATCTGAAAATTGCACAAAGAAAAGAGTATCTGATAATTATAGAGTTGTCTTTCACCCTGTGGATGTTTTTGCAGGATTGAACAACGAACTCTTCCTGTGGGGGTTGTTTCATCGCATGAGTCAGGACGCATAGGCTGTTTGGCAAACTTTGAATATCTGCTTATATTTAGAAGTACTTTTTTCAATAAGTTCTTTTCAGAAAAGTACCTGTATAAAATAAAAAATTCTATTTTGCTTATCAATTCTAGATATACTTTTACCAATATTACAACAATGATTTGTTTTTGGACGAGGTTCCAAAAGTGTTGTTCTAGGGAAAAACTATTTTTTCAGTTATGTAAAACAACTTCTGCTATCGCTTAAATGCACTTATTTTTTTTCGAAAATCTTCGTCTTTGAGCATGTTTGAATGGGCTTACTATTTTTGTCTTTAGTATAAAGATGGTAGACAGTCCATCTTTATTCTTTGTATGAACTGCTTTTATCGTGAATTCTCTCTTTCCATACAATCCACCGTACACATAATAGAACGGAACCCACCCGAGCACTCCACAAATTTCTTCAGTTTTCTCTATCTGCCCCCTTTCCCCATCAATTCACTAATTCTATTGTGGTTCTTGGCATGGTTCGGTTGAGGCCAAACATACTCAAAAAGATTTGCCACAATTGTCCAATCACTTTGCAATGTAGGAATTAGTTGTTATTGTTTTCTGCACTTTCTTAACATAGAAAGCATTTTGAAGATAGCTGGATTCCCCACTTCTTTGTAGACTTTCATGAGTTATACATGCTCTTATGATCGATCACCAACAATATCAATGGATCTTTTGCCTTTCAGATTTTCCTCCACTGACCGCTTTGTACTTGTTGTCCTGTGGAGTTTAACAGAAAATTTGCTGGCTTTACCATAAAACTCTTACTTTCAACCCCTTTTCCTTATAATGGAATCTTCATTTTGGATTGCACCTTTGAAGCTTTCTAGGGGCTTTAGTAGCTCCATAGCTCTAGTGACCATCCAATCATTGAATAGTCTTCTAAAAGAAAAATTTCATCCTTGCAAACTCCTAGTATCCTCGATGGAAGCCTCTGGTAACAGCCTCGAACCAACATACCTGGAGACAACTCTTTTTGTAGACGATGTCCTAGCCAATTATCGTAAAAAGAGATTTTCTTCCATTCCCCCACTGCAGATCCCACATTTGTCATTAGAGTCTCCCATTGAACTGTAACAGGCTTTGCGTCAAATATCCTAGTTGTCCATACTTTCTAGCTACTATCTCCTTCCACCGAATTTAATTTTCAAATTAAGCATTAAAAATACATATGCAGAATACCTCATTTTTATTGAGCTTCTAAATACATATGCAGTGTTAAGATTTTTAATACAAAAAATAAATATGCAGAATGCATAATATGTTTTTTAGTGTTCTTTTTGTTTATGTTGTATATGTTTTTCATTAATTTAGAACTGAATGGAATTAATTCTTTTACTTATGTTTTCATAATTATAAATTTCACAAATCTAAAGGATCATACCGTCATACTAGTACACAAACCCTCGTTCTCTTTGAGTATGTCATTAAATTTTTCAATGAGTGTTGTGAATGTATATGAAGCCTCCTGCCTATTTTCGCAATTTCATTTTGCAAACAGCAATCAAACTTCCTCAAGAAAATCATAAATTGACAATTCTCTAGCTGATACAAGTACTCCATTTATTGACTCCGCAATGTTTGAAGTCATAGTCCATCCTCGGTGAACTGTTGCATAGGACCTAACCCACTTATCGTAATCAACCAATTTTAAATATTTCTTCACCCTAATATCAACTGCTACAATCTTTTTCATTAACATATGGAGTTCTGACTTTGAATATGCTTTGGTCATTGTATAAAAGATCTCCAATAATGCATCATGTGACTTTCTGTAAAGTTTTTCACATATACCCATAAATGCCACATATATGCACAATGGGAAACATCTTTGTACACATCACCAACAGCCTTTATGATGCTTGGATTCCGATCAAATACAACACACATGTTTTGTCTTTCCCCGTACACTTTCTTTAGATTCTCAAAGAACCAAATCCAAGATGCATCATTTTCAGAATCAAGCACACCATATGCCAAAGGGAATATATGACCTATATTTATAAATACATTCTGGACATTCATATATAAATACATATAGTAACTGCATATATATTTATTAAAAATACAGATCCCAAAAACTGTATATGTTATCATAGAAATAGTATCAATTACATATACTAACATGTCAATATACATCACAAACATACATTATCAATTATACATATTTTCATTCATGAAACTTGAAAAATATATGTATATATTTACAGATATGTATTTGTCAGAAATAAATTTATATTATCAAGATATATGCATAAATACATATAAACATATGACCAGGTGTACAATGTAAATATAAAATAAATGATACTTACCTACTCCATCCATCATACATGCAGTTACAAATGTCCCAGTATATATTCCTCTTAGATGACTACCATCAACAACTACGACAGGTCTACAATGGTCGAATCCTTCAATGAATGCACAGAGAGCTATAAATACATACAATAACTAATTCTCATTCGTCTTCTTCATTCTTATATGTGACTCAGTATAGGTATTGTTCAACATATATAAGTAGAATGGTAATTTTTCATATGATGTTGATGGCTTACCCCTCAACTCTTCTAATGCTCTTTCCTTGGCCCTCCAACATAAAGTGTATGTCAAATTTATACCAAAATCTTTCTTCATGTCATTTTTGATTTCGACCGCACTGTATTTACGTTTGTGATTTTTGAATTTTTATTTAAAAATACCACCTATCAACATACTAGTAGCATTCACCTTTGGATAGACCTTGTCCTTCACCGGACAAGTATGTTGAGCTATGAATTCTCTTATTCTAAACATACCAGAATCTCCTACACCAGATGCACGACATAAAAAATCACAGTTCCCTGATTTGCAAACCAATGTATAACTGCATCCAAGATATTTTAACACTATCACAATACATATTTAAAATCATTTTAAACTTGAACAAAATAATTTAGAATGTACGTACCATTTCTTACTTGACCTTTCACTTCGGGTTTGAAATTTCTCCCTAATTGTATAATCCTTCATGATCGATTTTAAAATCTTTTTCGTCAATTAAACCTGGTCTTCCTCAATATTTTTGTGACGTGGGTCTGATATAATTACCTGAACCGTATCCATCTCAAATACATCTAAGTCTTTTATATTTTCAGAAACAACCAAAGCTCCTTCATTAGATGTATTTAACACTGTTTGCATATTGTTAACGTCGTCTCTTTTTTCAACAACGTATACAGATGAACTTGTAAAGCTGCTCCCTACAACTTTCTCCAAAATACTTATATATAAAGGAAGACAATTCATGTCTTGTATCTCTTATTTTCTGCAAAATAAACACCTTTAAACTCATGTCATTATGTGTTTGTATTTGTCCTGTATTACCAGTAATCTGATATCCACTAGAATACGTTTGCTGGTTAAGTTCACATTTAAGTGTGATGCCAAAACATTGTGCATCTCATTGAATGATGCTGTTGTGCTCAACAATATAGCATCAGTGACGTACTTTTCGTAGTTTTTTTCATACGTCCACCTTCCAGAATGCTTCACAAGAACTGATATGCTTCCCATTTCCAACTGATTGGACCTAAAATTCACAACTATACATATTTGTAAGATTTCAATTGTTACAACAAATACTTTTCAAAAGAAAAATTAAAACACAATATTTCAGTTATAAACGTAAAGTAAGTTACACAGTCAACAACTATAATAAAAAATATATTAACACAACATTTGTTAAACTTAAAAAACAAACACAACAAAAGTTTTCAGCAACTCGAATTCCGTCAAGCAAAACTTAAAAAAACAAACAGAATTTCATCCGCTCAATAAAACTGAATTCTATCAGTTTTTGTTCTATCATTTCATATCACCCAACAACAACACTAAAAAATATATTTATTCCAGTCTAACTACAATGACAAAGTATGTGTTCAACGTTAAATACAATCAAATACAGAACTTTTAGATTAAAACGCAACTAAAATATATATAAAAGCTCTTTTCATATATACAGTTATACTCTCAAATTCTGACAAAAAAAATTTAAAAAATAGAATTTGATCAGCTTGAAAATCTGAATTCGATTAATTTTTATTCTAGGAGTTCAAATTACTATTGCATAAACTTTAAATCGCAATTTGTTTAGAATATATTCAAAAACGATTTTACGATGACGCAAAAAATTTGAACAGAGCATCACAATTAGATCAATAGAGAAAACGATCAAAACAACAAAAAATATTCCGAAAATAAATTAAAATAGAAAAAAATTAATTTAATACCTTTAACAACAGTTAAACACGGATTTTCGACTGAAAGTTGAATTCTGAAATTTTATCCAGAAGAAGGTAAAGTTGATCATTGAAGTAAAAGAAACTGATTGTTCAAACTGATATTGAACTATTGAACAACAACAAATACAACTGAATTTGATCATTCGATTAGGGCAAAATTGTAGATTCAACTTAATTTGAATTTTTTTTTTACGAAGGATCACGTTTATGAAACTGTTTTTTGAATATGACCAGGGTTGTTAGCATATAAAGGAAAAGGCGTGATTGATGAGCTTTAATGGGATTGTAATCTTTAACAGTTAATTTAAGAAAATATTACCATATAAAAATTAATTAATTATGTGTAGTAAAAAAATATTGTATTTGTATTTTATAGCAATAGTTTGTAAAAATATAAAATATAACTTGCTGTATTATATAATTATGAAAGTATTGCTATGAAATTCATAATTAGGGGGCCAAGTATGCTATTTCTGAATTTTTTTCTATTTTGGCATTTAGCTACAAAGAATAATCTGGTTGGTGGGATAGGAATGGCAAGAATACTTTATGGGGTGAAGTGAGGGTGAGTATGATTCTACGTATAATATAAGTAGTATTGAAAATTTCGATTTGTTAATTTTAGTGTGATTTGATATTTTAAGGTTTGATTTTGATATTTTATAATGAGATAAATTGAAAATCGTAGTTCATTGATTGCATCTTACATCTACTCATAATAATAACAATAATAATATATACTTCCTCCGTTTCAAATTACCTGTTTCAAATTTTCTAATTTGATTTCTTATTTTACTTGTCATTTTTCATTAATCAAGAAGAAACAATTTTTTTCTTTATGTTTTACCCTCTGCATTAATTACTTTTTCTTTAAATTAAAATATAAACATCATTTAATAGGGGTACTATGTTAACTAGCCATGTTATTAATTTTTTTTTCTTAATCAATATTAGTCTTAATTTGAGATGGAGGAAATACAATATAGGAAGAATATATCGACAGACCCCTGAATTTTTTAATTTTTTTTCGTATTGGTACCTCAATTAGACCATATACCTATTGAAGCCCTTTATCATTCACAAATTGTGTCAATTAAACACAATCTGCTGATGTGACAAAAAATATACAATGCACGCTATTAATATGGTAAGTTGCAAATCAAATAAAGACACATGATATCTTAAATTAAAATAATCATAAAAATATTTTTTTAATACAATTAAATCTAACCCCCCTCCTCCCCCTCCCCCCGCCCCCCAAAAGAGAAAAGAAAACCCCCATTAATACATCTCACCGCCACTGCTGCCTACCCAATTTTAACCCCCTTCCATTCCAAACACCCTCTTTCCTCGTGTTTGAGCACAAAAAAGACCCCAAAAAAATTATTTTTCGTATCATCTTCTTCTTCACTTGTCTCTAATTTTTTTTTTTTTATATCTTCTTCTTCATTTATCTCTAAATTTTATTTCTTTTTTTCACCAATAAAGCACTCCTTCCAACTTTTTTTTGCTTTTCTAAATTTTTTTCTCACTTCTCAAACACAATTTTTTAGTGACAAAAAGAAAACTTAACCTTCACTCCTTCATTTTTTCATCAAAACAATATCCAACAACGATTTCAGATGAAAAAATAATAAATTTTGGATTTTGAAGAATTAATAATGGGTAATTGAAGAACCAATCAAACGAAGTCATTGATTGAATTTTACTGTATACAAAAGACACCATTGATTTCAGATGCAATTTGAAGGTATAAAATGTTATGTTTAAAGATTTGCGAAAGAGGAAGATGGTGGAGGCATGACAGAGATACAATGAAAAAGATGATAACTCATCTTTTTTATTTAATTCGTTCCATGTGTCTTTTTTTTTTTACTTGATTATGTTTTTTTTTATGTTTAATTTTTTTGATTAATTATGACTTCTGACTCTCCTAGTGGAGAGTGTATTACACATGTCATGTCATGTCAGTAATTGTGTTTAATTGACACGATTTGTGAATGATAAAAGAGTTCAATAGGTACATGACCTAATTAAGGTGTCAATACGAAAAAAGTAAAAAAATTCATGTGACTGCCAATGTATTTGGCCTACAATATAATTAAACAAAAAGAGTATGTAGAAGACAGGGTATAGGAGTAATAGATCGAGGTTGTGTATCATAGACCGTCGATTAAAAAAAAATCTAAACAATTCAAGAAAATTTAAATGTTCTCATATAATAGAGAATTATGATTTCAATTTTTCAAAAAAAATAAAAAATCCTAATTATATCATACTAACAATTTATATATGTAGAAATATTTTTTTTTAAAAAAGTATAAGCAGGCAAATTTTTTCGTTAATCAATTACAGAAAAAGACATTTTAATTCATATTAAGTAGACAAAATTCCGACGCCTAAATAATTATTTTTGTACTAATATTATTTTATATATTTTCTAATATTATAGTAATATATGTATAAATTGTATATGTAGCACAGTAGCAGTGGTTTCTCGATATTTGTCAGTAAATATCAAAATTGAATAGCACATTAAATCATAAAATTTTTAAAAACGCATATGAATATCTTGATATCAATATTTTAAAGTTCACTTCATAGACTACAATACAATATGCACACCCTTAATGTCTAGATTGAAATTATTTTATCCCATTTTTTATATGAAATTAACTTATTCATAATTTATATTAAAATAGTTAAATAGTAAATTTTTAGACTAGATAATATTTATTATCAAGCGTAAAATACAATAATCAAGCTTAAAGGTGTCGTTAATTAACAGAGTCAATTTCTTGTATGGATACTTAATTTTACGATACTACCTAATAAAAATTATTAACCTTTTTTGATGTTAGTAAAATTATTTAAGTTTATATATTTATTATCTTACACAGTATCATTGATTAAAAGTCACTTTAAAATGAAAGGAAACATGTCAAAATTGCCCCTTAGGTTTGAAGGAAAATGGCCCAAATAACTCAATGTCCAAACTAAAGGGTCAAAATTATCCATTTCTAATATTAAGCCTAAAAAATTCCTACAGAAATATGCAAATAATCACTATACGAATCAATAAGTCCATCATGATATCTATATTTATGCAAAATGTTGTGCAAATCGATAAGACCATCATAATATTTATATGCATGCAAAATGATAAACACCAACCATAATTTGTATATAACGATGCCCTCTCAATTTCACAATTATAATAACACGATTAACCCAACAACGATCGTAATTCGATAATCATAATAATATATGCACCACATACTACCAGAGACGAATCTAGAATTTCAAACTTGTGGGTTTCCGGTAAAATAAATTAATATGTAATAGTATAATAAAAAAGACAACACCCAGCAGGGATCGATCCCATAGTCATGAGAATAAGCAATTCAAGGGTCTATTCCATGCTACCAAGCCAATGTTATTTTTGTTTATGGGTTCCCATTTACAATATTTTATTGAATCGTTCTATTTTTTAATATATTTATCGAATTTACGATAGTGGGTGGGGGTTCCCAGGAACCCACACCCAACACTGTAGATCCGCCCTTGCTTGGACCCAACTTAGTCAAGCCTTAACGGCCAACGAACTGACTTTATATTTCTTTATTTTAAACAATTTTGATAATTTGTAACTTGGCCCTACCCTAGTGACGGGCTAAAATGAGCCAACTCTAATGACGGATCGGGTTTACCTTAAAGGTCAAGTCCATTTGACAACTCTATCTATAGCCTTGATAAAAAGAATAATGATAATCCGTTCTAGCTTAAACCAATTCAATGAGTTATTTTATCGTGAAAGGTATTACGGTCAAATAGTTGATTTTTATATAATCTATTTATATTTTATAGATTTAGGTATGTCATCTATAATAACTATCTTTCCTTTTATCTTTTAATTGTCTTTATTGTGTAATTTTCACCTATAAGGTATTATGGTCAAATAGTTACCTTACCTATAAGGTATTGCATCATTTTCACCGATTCAGTGAGTTACCTTATAGTAAAGGTATTATGGTCAAATAGTTGATTTTTATATAATCTATTTATATTTTCTAGATTTTAGATATGCCATCTATAATAACTGTCTTTCCTTTTATCTTTTAATTGTCTTTATTATGTAATTTTCACCTATATATATAAGTATCTCTAAGAAATAAATCATTATAAAATATTTTGACTCGGGTGCTTGAGGCTAGAGTTTTAATCTCAATGGTATCATGTTTATCTTTTTGTTATTCATATCATGTGTGCTCTTCCTTTTCAATTCTAAATAAAAACTTGTGGGATCTTTATATGAGTAGTCTGATAAATTTAATGTTTACTTTTTTTTTAGCAGTATATACAAATTATATGTATGTATATATATATATATATATATATATATATATATATATATATATACAAATGATATGTATATATATGTATGTATGTATATATCGGCTATTTTAACCACAAGGGTTGGTGTGGTGGTTCAGCACCTCACCCTTTAAGCAAGAGGTTGGGGGTTCGATCCCCACCTCTGGTGAATGAAGAAAACTCTGTGGCCAGTTTCCTACCACTTTGGAGGATTAATCTCACGGCTGACGGCTGTGGGGATACCTTGGAACCCCTCCCCCCCAAAAAAAATGTCGTCTATTTTTAATTTAATTAGTCGATTAGACATATGGATTGTCTTTTTTACTGTATAAATTCTTTCACAATTTTTTTTGAAATAATAGTGCATTTTTTCAGATTACATGGTGGAAAGGAGATCAAATATGTTTTTCTAGATTTTTTTTTCATTTGTAGAGTTTGAACACAAAAATTTCGATCAGGACGAAAAGATCTTGTTCTTTAGATCATTACTCTCGGTGGAGTTTAAAGCCTTTGATATAAATTAGATAACATGCCCTTATGTGTAATTACTCATTTTGCCACTTTTGTTGTTTTTCTCATTTTATAAAGTGATGTCAGAGTTCACTTTTACTCAACTTTATGCCTAATTGGTCATTTTACCACCATTGTTATTTTATTCCTTTTTTATAAAGTAATTTAAGAGCCCATCTTTACTCAATTTTATGTGCAATCGATTATTTTGCAGCCCTTGTTATTCTACTAACTAGTAAATTGATTCGCGCTTCGCGCGATTATTAAATTCTTATAAAATTTATGGAATAATAATTTTGCAATGAATAGCTATATACATTGAATTTCTAGTTTTGCTTATCGTTTTTGACATATCAAAATAAGATATTTTTTTTTCTATTTTATCCTTAATATTAATTGACTTTTTTCAAATTAATTTCAAGATACAATGTAAGCATCATATAATAGATCTATTATGATAAAATAACCGATGTTATTAATTATTTTTCTTAATAAGTGTGTCAACTCAAAATATGACAAGTAAAATCGGACGGAAAAAGTACAAAGAGAAATTCAATAGAATAAACAAATTTAATTTGATAATCACATATTCAAAGTTTCTTCACAATTATGTATTTCTAAAGCATTTAAATAATTTTAATAAACTTTTTAAGATATTTACTTATGATATGTACTATCAACATTTTCTCTTACTTTGAGAGATATTATAAAAAATATTGTTTCCTTTGACTTTAATCTTTTACATAAGTTTAAACTCCGTTTTAATTTTTTTTACCATAAATAAATGCTTTTATATTATTTTTTAAATGTTTAATTTATTTAAAATTAATAAATTGTATGTAAAAGTACATAGTTTTTTTATTCATTGTTAATAAGTTAAATGAGGATGTAAAATAACTTTAATCCCTGCATTTAAGGATATTTTATTAAATAAAATGTCATTAAAAAATTGAACCAATATGTTAAAGAAGCGCTAGATTAACTTAATGAAATTTATTTTAGAGAAAATGAAGATTGTTTTGGTCTGCAATATCACATTTATTTAGGAGGAGAAAATGAAAAGTTAAAATTTTTAAGAAAAGAACCTTTCTTGAAAATTGAATAGTCTTTGTAGTAGTAACTTATTTTCATAAATATCTTCCTTATTTAATTGAGTGATGTGTGTGTATATATATATATATATCATAATTTTCATGTTAATACACACAAAATCTAATTTATTTTTATAAATTTATGAAATCAAAAATATAAAAAATTATTATGAGAATTATAGCTTAGAAGAATTGCATTTCTTATCATATTTACTTTAATTAAATGAGAAAGAAAAGATTTTTACGCAAAATTTGTGGTGGATATATGATTTATAGAAATATGATGCTTTTCACTTTCAAATTCCAAAGAAAACATCATGATCCATTGCATAAAACTGATTTAGTACTTCACATTTTGCTAAAAATGGCCTTTTTTAGTGGTGTATGTGTACATTAAATCCTTTGTTTGGTTGGATTCCAGCCTATGCATAGCTGTGGTATTACAATTTAATCCTTTGTTTGGTTGGATTCCAGCCTATGCATAGCTAATGAGGTTTACATGGAGGTTTATCAGAATGATGTTGAAATGAAAATAGACATGATAGCTGGAGAAAATGTAGGCAGGCCTGAACATTGTTGTTTTGACAACTACTTCCCAAAATGGCTTTGATAGCCCTTGAAAAGAATCTGTTACTGCTGCTACCTGCAATCTAGTTGTGAGTTTGTTGATAGTGCAACTATTTTCATGGCATATGTTAAAAGGTTTGATTCGAACTCTATGCTTATCTTAAGAGAGTATACACGATCCTCTCTACTTTTTTTGTTTTGTTTAGCTCATGACAATGTAACACCAGTTCTTGGGAGATAATTTGCTTTCATATTGTTATTCAATTTTACCTCTATTTATAATAATTTAAACAGTAGTACTTATATGTTTTGGCTTTTCCCATATTGTGAAGGGAAAAAGACATGGACTCACCATATTACCAAAAGGAAAAAATGAAATAATATCACAATTTATTTTTACTAAACTAAATAAAATTCCTATCTTTTTTATTAATTACTTAAATCCTTTAAAAAAAACAGTTGAATACATTCACAAACCATAAAATTTCCGGACACATAAATTTAATTATGTATCTCAAGTTGGTCTGGTTAATGTATTATGTATCCCGATAAAATAATTTCAAAAAATATTAATAATTTTTGAAAAATTAAAGAAGATTAAAAAAACTATTATGAAATGCAAATTAACTTTAATATCTAAACTTTCAAACAATAAAAGAATCATAATTTCTTAAAATATATGATTAGTATACTATGCAATTTATCACCATACAATAAATAATCAATAAATTTTTAGTATTATAATTAAAACATCACTTTTTCACGAATAAAAATAAAATACTTTCAAATAACAAAATAATAAAATATAATAATTTTGAGATACAATACAAAAATATAAAGACCAATAACAAGTGAAGATATAAAATTCAGCTATGTATTTTAAGCGGAAATATTGAGTGATGTTCATTCTCACGACATTCTCAAATAACAAATAGGCTTGTTACTCTCAGTTTCTTATTTCTGTAGATGAAAAAAATTACTAAACATCATTCATTTAGTAAAGAATTATGAGGATCAACAATCTTGGCTAAGAAATTTGCACAACTTTTGTAAAAACCATCAAGCGAGTCCTGGAAATTGGCATTAGGCGCGTTTACGGCATGCAGTCGGGCGCAACATAAGCCTCACAGAACTAAGTCCACACATGAATCCCGAGGCTTTTTGCTAGTGCCCCACCCGGGGTGAGTCTAAAAAATATCTTTTAAAAAACCGAGTTACAATAATTGTTAATTCAAAATATTTAAAAAATATATAATATAATAATGTAAAAAATAGATTTAACTGAATCTCAAAATCTAAGAAGTGTCATATAAATTAAGACGGAGAGAGTATTTATTTATTTTCCTCACAATGGTTGTTAATGAGATCAGTACGTTTGCATTTTATTTGTTTTCTATCTATAACTTTGATAGAAAGGATAACGATGATCCGCTTTGACTCAAATCAATATCTTAAAGATATTACAATCCTATAATTAATTTTATATAATCTATTTATATTTTCTCTATTTTAGATACATGATCTGTAATTACTATCCCTCTTTTAATCTTTTTGTCGTTATGCGTAATTTTCACCTATATATATGAGTATCTATGAGAAATAAATTATAATGAAATTCCTTGATTTGGGTGTTTGAGACTAGAATTTCAACCTCTAAAGTGTCATGTTTATCCTGTTTGTTATTCATTTCATATGTATTCTTTTATCTTTTCAATTTTTAAGTAAATTTCTATCACGTTATTAGTTCACATGTATGATTTCTTAAACTTCTGTTGTTTAATTAAATTTTTTTTTATGGAATTTGTTCATCGACTATTTTGGGTTTAATCAATTGATTAGACACGTGGATTGTCTATTTACTGTGTAAATTCTTTCACATTTTTTTTTGAAAACAAAGCATTTTTTCCGACTATGTCATGTAAATAAGGGAAAACACTTTTTATCATTTTTTGAATTAGAACACAAAACTTCCTACTCAGGGGGAAGAAATCTTATTCTTCAGATCATAACCCTTGGTGAATTTTAAAAAATATTTTAATCTATATTAATTAATATCACCTTATGCGTAATTGGCCATTTTTTTCTACCATTGTTATTTAATCATTTTATAAAGTGATATAACAGTTCATATTTACTCAACTTTATGAATAATCAGCTATTTTGCCTCCCTTATTATTTTACAGATTTAATAAAGCGAAAATAAGTTGCTTATATTATTATTATTATTATTATTATTATTATAATTGTAATTATTATTATTATTATAATTATTTATATAAACTTAATTTTTAATGTCTAAAGATTGTGTGCTTTGTAGGACCTATTTGGACTTTTTATTTTGTCGGTGTTCCGTCATAGAGCACAAATGGCCCCTCAATCTCAGAGGCAAAAGGAACTATGAATGAGTCATCAAGCCCACAAAGTAAACTTTAACTTTTCGTTTAACATTACTTCATTGTAATTTCTTTGCTGATTTGGATTTGATACGGATTTTAAAAATTATTTTTTCTTCTAAATGTTTGTGATGTAAAGCTAAACATAGTAGAATGTATTAAAATATTTTATAGTTCTATGATGTTAATTATGTCGTGATGAAAATTAAAATTAAAGAGTTATATAAGATAGGAAAAAAATCCTTTTTGAAATTAAAATTTTAAAAGGAGGGAGTAATATTTAGAGGTGACAATTGAGTGGGTTGGGTTAAATTTGGACGGGTCACAATGAGTTAAGATAATAAACGGGTCAAGACCCAACCAAACTCAATTTTATTTGGGTCAAAATATGTTTGGTCAAATCTCAAACTTAGGCTATTTGTTTTAAAAAGTGCTACACAGTATCCTTATAATTATCCCTTATGATACTTTAGAATTGTTATATATGTAATATTGAAGACTCTAAATTGTCATAGTTTTTTTATATATGTAAATTGTCATATTTTTTTTAATTTTTTGTCCATATTTTTATTTTATAATTTATAATTATTTATCCTGAATGAGAAGATGCTGAAATGGAATGTGATTTTACGTGCGTTGACATGAGCAGTATGAAAAGAGAAATAGGAGATCTTTTAAAGGGTAAGCTTTTTTTTATCAAGAAATTAGCCTTACGTGACTTTAAATGGATTTGATTCATAAAAGAAGGATTTTTAAAGACGGATCAAGTATACTGTTCGATATAAATGCTAGAAATTTATTCTTTTATATACACTTACTATTGTCTTTATACGCACGTGCAAAACATGTACACTTGACATGAAACACACATCATCATCAGCTATAAATTTTTGACAAAAAGTAACATGGACAATAATCTAGAGACATTTAACAATCAACCCTTCAAAAGACGCTAGATTTAAAGATTATAAAATTAAAAGAATCGTCTCAAAACAAAGATAAAACAACCTTTACATACCTTGAATTCATTTTTCTTTCGATTATTAAATATCACATTAATTAATATCTATGTATGTATGTATGTATGTATGTATATCTATATCACAGATGATATGAAAGTGAATGTTGTGAGGAAAATGATTGTCGAAGTGCATATCTTCGTATAATGACCAACTAAAAAAAGGAATAACTAACATTAATAGTTATTACTTATACAATTTAAGTTTTTTCAAGTATAAAATATTCTTCCTAATAACAAATGCATTAAAAAAGAGAGAGAGAGGGGGGATATAATTATATTGATGAGTAAATAGGTTTAGTATTTTATTTTAAAAAAGTTTTAATGACATGACATGCCAACTAAAAGAAAAGAAGATTTTTCCGGTGTTTGGTGTTTTTTGAGAAAAATAATGATAATTGAGTGATATTATGATCTTAAATGAAATATAAGTGGTATTTGATGAAAAATTTCAGAATTTGAATGACTATTTAGGAAATTTTCCCCTTTGTGTATCAGGGGAAGTTTTGACATCAACGGTGCTCCTAATTCGCTCCTGGGATGCTCAATAATTGTATCCAGGCTTAGCCTCTTTCCAAAGTCACGCGTAAGGTGTATGAGTTCTCAAGGCTATTGCCAGGTACTCTTAAATTTGAACTAGTACCGTGTGGGGCTATATGGACAAGTCTATTCAACAATCATTTTTCGGGTAAAGAAGATATAAAACTGTAGGTCAGCTTTTGCCTTATCTATGTTTATCTAAAAAGGGATAAGGGTCACGAAGTAGAAGTGGCATCCTTACCCAGGAAGGTTTTTACTAGAAATTAATTTGCATTTCTCATTCTATGCAGGTCTGAGATATATACTGCTCTGGTGGAGTTCTTGCGTAATAAAGATTCGGTGATGAGAATGCTTATAAATGATGTTGAGCTGCTTCTCATCACCAAATCTTTGATACGCATGAACACCACTAGAGCAATATAGATCCTCAGACCTGCATATAATGGGAAATGCAAATCAATTTCTAGTAAAAACCTTCCTGGGCAAAGGTGCCCATCTACTTTGCAACCCTTTCCCTTTTTGGATATATATATATATATGTCACACCCCCTTTTTAACTCAAAAAAAGAATTCATTTTAAGGTTCGAAAGGATTTTCATTATTAAAGTGACAAAATGAAGATTTGTTCTGAAAAAAGATTATTTTTACATTTAAAAACTCAGAGTCGCCACTTGGCATAATCCGGTTTGCCAAGTCACCTTTAGAAAATCCTTTTCAAAACGATTTGACTCTTTAAAACTGGTTTACGAATAGAGATTCCGGCTAAAGAATTTTGTTGACCGAGGGGAAGGTGTTAGGCACCCCTCGATCCCGTGGTTCGACCACGGTCACTTGGTAGAGAGTATCGGCTAATTAGACACCAAAAATGTATAAACCACACAAAGCACATAAACAAACATCAAACAACAATCAAAAACCAAAATAATAATATCCAGTCCAATTATACAGTCCAAAACAGAAAAATTGCAAAAAATATAAATCCTATTCTATACTAGTGCTAGACTAAGCTCCAACCTGACGCCTCGGGTCTTGATCACGAACGTCTTTCGGATACAAAATTCTTCGGGGCATTCCCCGACAAATGAATACAAATATCTCGGGGCATTCCCCGGCCAAATGAATACATCTGAATTAAATATGACAAAACTAGAAAATGTTCATCACACATTCAAATTTTCAACTTTCAACGACAAACACTTATTCATAAATTTATGCCTACCTGAACCTAAATTTTTGCCTATTAAGCTTTCGGCCTAAAACACAATCCTATCGAGTTCACAAACTAGACGTTTATTCTGAATTAAACAAAACAACAATAAACCAAAGTTAGACTAAATTCATCCTTTTATCAATTTCTCAATTCCACCCCAAATTCCATTTTAGTTCCAAACAAACAAGACATCATTTCATTACACAATTCATAATTCAAGGAATCAAACAACAAATCGAACTAATGGCAATTAAATCACCAATCAAGATCAATCAACACACGACATTCAATCAGATGCACCAAACATCATCAATAATGAAATGAAAAGAGTGAAAGAGTAAAATTGGACCTTAAATTTCAATTGTGATTGCTCCTTTCGATTAGAACCGCATCCAAAGTATCGAACCAAACCTCAACATTGACCAAACCAACCTCGATATACCTCTTTTTTTGTTCTATTTTCTACAGCCCAAACAAAAATCGAGAAATAATAAGATACCCATACCCGAATCTGTAGTCCCCGTCACTGTATCAACTGTTTTTCGGCGGGCTTCACTGGAATTGGATTCAAATTGGATGAACTTTGGTCAGATTAGCGTTGGGGTTCAACGGTTTCATTTCACCAGAGTTTAGGGGAGCTCGAACAACAATGGGAAATGGAGAAAGGCCAAAATTCAGGTCAACAACGGTGTTATCCGGCGAGTTTTCGCCGAAACTGTCGACCCCAAGTTGAAGCAATGCCAAGCAGTGTACTACTGTACTTTTTCCAGCGAGTTTGCCATGAAAATGACCAAACAGTGAATGCCAAAATTTCCCGATGGCAATTCTGAGAATGATTTGGAGTTGGGTTGCTGCCCTTTGCTACGTCGGAGCTCCGACAACCTTGGAAACAACAGGAATAAAAAAGAAACGACTAGCGGCGATGAACACAAACCCTTTTTACTCACTATTTTTCTACTCAACCTCCCTCTGTTTCTCGATCTATCCTCTCTCCATCACTCTCTTCTCAAATCCCTCTAATTTGTCATTCCAGTCAACTCTCCATTTTTTTTCTTTTTCGATCTCCTTCTGTGTGTATGAATATGTATTGTGAATATAGAAGATGGTCTATGTGCAGTGTGTGCGTGTATATTCTTCTGAGAGTGAAGAAAAAAAATGGAGATCTTTCTCTTGTGTGCTCTTAGTGTGTGGAAATTATGTGATTATGATGAAGAAAAAAGGGATCCCATCAGCTCTGTATTCATTCTCCCTTGGATATTACTGTGTGTATCTCCCTATCTATGGAAATTATCCCCCAATTTGGGTCCCCGTCAGTGTATATGTATATTGTGTATTTCTTTGTGGCTAAGAAAAAGGGAGGGGTCACGTGGGGTAGGGGTGAGGGTAGGGGTATGGGGTGGTTAGGTGAGAGGTGAGGTGTTGTTTTTTAATTGGAGGGGTAGAGGTTAGGTGTTCATTTTTGCTTGGGTAGGTTGTTGGAATATTAGAATGAGACAAAGTTTGTTACGACTCGTTATTTGGATAAAACAAAACAAAAATAAATACATAAATAAGTAAAAGATGAGGTGGTTATTTATTTTCTTGGGAAAAATTATAAAAATGGGGTTAAATTGTGTGATATCGCAATAATAAATATTTTTGACGGGACAAAATTATGTGTCTACATCATACCCCCTTTGAATGTAAACACCAAGTGTTTTCATACAAAGAAGTAGACAACGAGATAGAATTTTATCCCGATCATTATTCGAAGAAAGCAATAGAAGAAAGAAGGGCAACCGAGTCTTGACTTAGGACACCCTACCTACCCAATTTATGAGGGAGTCAAGTGACAGGTATCTCAAAGGATTGAAAGGAGATGGACCATACCGAGTTGGAGAGTCGAGTGAGGTTTCATCGAGGTTTCGGTTCGCGGCTCTGTCATTACATCAAAATGAAAATTACAAGTTAACATATAAATGAAATTAGAAAATCCTATATATGCAGCTTTCCTTGACTCTTGGCTCAAGTTTTAACACCCTATTCTTCAGGCGGGCTCCTGACTTGCAATTTCTTTCGACTTGTTGCTTGGCTTTCAATTGCTTCGCTTTGTTGCTCGACTTTCATTTATTCGCCCTGCTCTTCAGACGGGCTTCTGACTTGCCATTTTTGTCTTTCAATTTCATCACCCTGTTCTTCAGGCGGGTTCCTGGCTTGTAATTTCTTCAATTTCCCATTTCGTCACTTGTTCTTCAGGCGGGCTCTTGACTTAAAATTTTCTCACTCTGTTCTTCAGGCGGGCTCCTAAAACCAGAATCAAAACTAGAACGACAATTATCCCAAACAAAGATTATAATAAAGAAGGATTTCATCATTTTTTGAAAGTAATGTCCCATTTTCTCGGAGGGTCCTCAATAAAAAGTAAATTTCCATTTTTCAGGAGGGTCCTGAACAGAAAGTAAAATCTCATTTTTCAGGAGGGTCCTGAACATAAAGTAAAATCCCATTCTTCAGGAGGGTCCTGAACAGAAAGTAAAGTCCCATTCTTCAGGACGATCCTGAACATAAAGTAAAGTCCCATTCTTCAGGAGGGTCCTGAACATAAAGTAAAATCCCATTTTCAGGAGGGTCCTGAACAGAAAGTAATGTCCCATTTTTCAGGAGGGTCCTGAACAGAAAGTAAATTCTCATTTTTCAGGAGGGTCCTGAACAGAAAGTAAAGTCCCATTTTTCAGGAGGGTCCTGAACAGAAAGTAATGTCCCATTTTTCAGGAGGGTCCTGAACAGAAAGTAATGTCCTATTTTTCAGGAGGGCCTTGAACAGAAAGTAAAGTCCCATTTTTCAGGAGGGCGCTGAACAAAAAGTAAAGTCCCATTTTTCAGGAGGGTCCTGAACAGAAAGTAAAATTCCATTTTCAGGAGGGTCCTGAACAGAAAGTAAAGTCTCATTTTTCAAGAGGGTCCTGAACAGAAAGTAAAAGGGTCCTGAACAGAACGTAAATTCCCATTTTTCAGGAGGGTCCTGAACAGAAAGTAAAGTCCCATTTTTCAGGAGGGTCCTGAACAGAAAGTAAAGTCCCATTTTTCAGGAAGGTCCTGAATAGAAAGTAAAATCTCATTTTTCAGGAGGGTCCTGAATAGAAAGTAAAGTCCCATTTTTCAGGAGGGTCCTGAACAGAAAGTAAAATTTTATTTTTCAGGAGGGTCCTGAACAGAACGTAAAATCCCATTTTCCAGGAGGGTCCTGAACAGAAAGTAAAGTCCATTTTTCAGGAGGGTCCTGAACAGAAAGTAAAATCCCATTTTTCAGGAGGGTCCTGAACATAAAGTAAAGTCCTATTTTTCAGGAGGGTCCTGAACAGAAAGTAAAATCCCATTTTTCAGGAGGGTCCTGAACAGAAAGTAAAGTCCCATTTTTCAGGAGGGTCCTGAACAGAAAGTAAAGTCTCATTTTTCAGGAAGGTCCTGAACAGAAAGTAAAGTCCCATTTTTCAGGAGGGTTCTGAACAGAAAGTAAAATCCCATTTTGCCTTCCCAACGGTAGCTGAACTTGCTAAAAAGAAATTAGCCCATGTTTCATCAAAGATAATTTTGTCAGTTATAAACTTAGTGGTGGTTTGCAGCACTTGGCTTCTCAGGCATCTGCTCCAGCACTCGTTCCTTTCATCTTTGTTTCAAATCACTGATACTTGCCCCTGTCTTATTGCATCATTGACCCAGACCATACCGGAGGAAATAAATTTGACTCAAACACCGAGTTTCTATTTTACCATGCCTCTGAGATGCGCCTTTTGACATCTGATACTCCCATGAATCCAGCAACCTGTCGATTGAAGACTACCTTTTACTTGCTTTGAATTATGCTCATTTTTCTCTCATGTGCTGGTCTTGGCTTTTCCTCATACAATTGGGAAGACTGGTAGCAAGTTTTGAAATCCTTTCTCACTTGTTCTGACACAGACTTGACTCAAAATGTAAAGAAATGATGGTGATTTTTATTTCGACAAATGACATAGAAAGAGAAAAATAAGCAAATGAAAGAAAAAGGCAATGTCCCTTATTAAAGAAGAAAAAAAAAGAAAACTTATCTGAATGCGGCAACCAACTCCAATGAGTATGACATGCATTTTGGATTAAGCTGTCTGATCTTTCTACCCAAACTTCAACCTTCTGTTGTTGAGTTCATGCCCTTTCCGCTAAGTTGCTTCTTCAAACCCATTGGACTCATACATCTCATTCAATTGATGACATCTTGAAAGATTTTTGCCAATAACCTCTTTTCTTTTCACTTTTCTCTCAAACTCTTCATTGCCTCACAGTGCCTGTGGGGGTTTTCACCAATAAGACTCTCTCATTTCCATTTCTCTTAACTCACCATCTCATTACGGTGCCTGTGAAGGTTTTCACCAATAAGACTCTTATTTTTTATTTTCTCTTAACTGACCATCGCCTTATGGTGCCCGCGAGGGTTTTCACCAACAAGACTCTCTCATTTTTATTTCTCTCCTAATTTCTTACGCTGAGGAAGACAAGTAGTACCCAAAATGCATCATCATATCCATTGCATGTTTAGCCTTAACATTTTCAAAGATTGATCTGAAGGTTTTTCTTTCGTTGTAACTTGGCTTTTGGATAACGTTAGAAAGAAAAGGAAGGCATGAGGCTCAAACGACACTTGAAGTGGGGTGGGACTTACAACTTTTGGAATCAACTCAAACAATACCTTAACTCATGCCCCAGTTTTTTGTTAACTGGGTGACTCTAAGATCTTTATTTGGTTGGACTGAGCCCTGAATAGGGCAGCCTACGTATCCCACTCCCAAGAGAGGAGAATCAGGTCGCACGTAGTTCCATCATCTTGTTCATTGTTTTAATTTGATTTCTTTTTACTTTTATTTCATGAACTCTTTTTTTTATTCTTATTTTCCTGGACATTTATCTTTGATTATATTTTGATTCCAAAAGAGAGATATGTAATAAAAATAAAACTAAGCTCAAACGGGGTAAACAAAGGATGACACAATATTGGAATAGCAGAATGAAATGCCTTCATCATACCAATCTTCAAGAACGCAAGTACTAAACATGCAATAGAACAAACATAGGATAAAATATCATACATAATATCTTTTGACCGCATCAGCATTGATAGCTATCTCTGTCATTTTGCCTTCAATATCTGTCAAATATAAGGCTCCATTGGGCAACACTTTCTTCACAATAAAGGGACCTTGCCAATTTGGGTAGAACTTTCCTTTCGCTTCAGCCTGATGGGGAAGGATACGTTTCAATACCAACTGACCAACTTCAAAATTCTTGGGATGTACCTTTTTGTTATACGCTCGAGCCATTTTCTTCTGATACAACTGTCCATGACATATCGACGTCAATCTTTTTCCATCAATCAAACTCAACTGTTCCAATCGGGTGTTGACCCACTCATCATCATCATTCTTTACTTCAACAATAACTCGAAGAGAGGGAATTTTAACTTCTGTGGGAATGACTGCTTCTGTTTCGTACACCAATAAATACGGAGTTGCCCCTGTTAAAGTGTGAATAGTAGTGCGATAACCTAGCAGTGCGAACGACAACTTCTCATTTCATTGCCTAGACCCTTGTACCATTTTCCGCAATATCTTCTTGATATTCTTATTGGCGGCTTTCACAACGCCATTTGCCTTTGGACAATATGGAGTAGAATTTCTATGCGTGATCTTAAACGGTTGACACACTTCTTGCATTAAATGACTATTGAGATTGGGAGCATTATCTGTGATGATCATCTTTGGAATTCCAAACCTACAAATGATGTTGGTATGAACAAAATCTACCACAACCTTCTTTGTTACTGACTTTAAAGTTACTGCTTCTACCCACTTTGTGAAGTAATCAATGGCCACCAAAATGAATTTATGCCCATTTGACGCTTTCGGCTCAATCAACCCGATCACGTCCATTCCCCAAGCTATAAACGGCCATGGAGCAGCCATTGGATGCAACTCAGTAGGAGGAGAATATATCAGGTCACTGTGTACTTGACATTGATGACACTTCCGAAAAAATCGAATAGAATCCCTCTCCATAGTAAGCCAGTAATAACCTTCTAGAAGAATCTTCTTTGATAAGACATAACCGTTCATATGCGGTCCACATACTCCCGAGTGTATTTCAACTATGATTGTTGAGGTTTCTTTTGCATCTACACACCTCAAAAGTCGCAGATCTAGGGTTCTCTTGTATAAGATTCCCCCACTTAAGAAAAATCCACTAGCCAAACGCCTAATAGTCCTTTTTTGATCACTGGTGGTATGCGTTGGGTATTCTCCAGAATGGATGTATCGCTTGATATCGAAGAACCAAGGTTCACCATCGAGCTTTTCTTCAACTGCATTATAATAAGCATGTTGATCACGACTCTGTATATGCACCGGATCGATGTAGGCTTTATCTGGATGTTGGAGCATTAAAGACAGTGGCTAAAGCATCAGTAATCTCATTGTGAATTCTTGGAATATGCCTAAATTTTACTGACACAAACCGTTGAAATAGCTCTTGCAAGCATTATCGATACGGTATGAGCTTTAAATCTCGCGTCTCCCAATCTCCTTAAATTTGATGGACGAGCAAATCTGAATCCCCTAACACTAATAGTTCCTGAACTCCCATATCAACAGCTAACCTCAAACCAAGAATGCAAGCTTCATACTCTGCCATATTGTTAGTACAGTAGAATTAAAGTTGTGTTGTTACAGGGAAATATTGCCCCGATTTAGAGATAAGAACTGCACCTATTCCGATTCCCTTCATGTTAACGACTCTATCAAAGAACAACTTCCAACCTAGATCAGCATCTATAATGACTTCATCAACACACAACACCTCTTCATCAGGAAAATATGTCTTTAATGGTTCATACTCTTCATCAATGGGATTCTCAACAAGATGATCTGCTAAGGCTTGGGCTTTCATGGCTGTTCAAGTCACATATACAATTTCGAACTTGGTAAACAATATTTTTCACTTTGCCAATCAACCTGTCGGCATAGGCTTCTGAAAGATATACTTCAAAGAATCCATGAGGGAGATGAGATAAGTAGTGTAGGATGAAAGATAATGCTTCAACTTCTATGCTACCCAAGTTAGGGCGCAACACGTCCTTTCAAGAAGAGTGTACTTGGCCTCATATGCAGTGAACCTTTTACTAAGATAATAAATAGCTGCTCCTTTTTGCCTGCTACATCACATTGCCCCAATACACAACCGAATGAATTATCCATAATCAATAAGTACAAAATCAAAGGCCTTCCAGGATCGGGTGGCACCAACACCGGTGGATTTGAAAGATATCTTTTGATTTTATCAAACGCTTCCTGGCATTCTTCAGTCCACTCAACCACAACACTTTTTTTCAACAACTTGAATATGGGCTCACACGTGGTTGTGAGTTGAGCAATAAATCTACTGATGTAGTTCAGTATACCCAACAAACTCATCATCTCCGTCCTATTCTTGGGTGGGGGCAAATCCTGAATGGCTTTGATTTTTGAGGGATCCAATTCAATTCCCCGACGGCTGACTACAAACCCCAACAGCTTTCCAGACGGAACTCCAAATACATATTTTGCCGGGTTGAGCTTGAGATTATACCTGCGAATACTTTCAAAGAACTTTCTTTAATCTTTAACATGGTCAGCCTGACTCTTTGACTTAATAATCACATCATCTACATAGACTTCAATCTACTTATGGATCATATCATGAAACATAGTGGTCATGCCTCTCATGTATGTTTCTCCAACATTCTTCAAACCAAATGGCATCACTAGATAGCAATAAGTCCCTCATGGTGTGATTAAAGACGTCTTTTCAGTATCTTCATCATCCATAATGATCTGGTGGTATCCGGCATAGCAATCCATAAAAGAGGCAACCTCGTGTTTAGCACAATTATCCAGCAAAATATGGATGTTGGGCAACGAAAAATTATCTTTCGGACTTGCTCTATTCAAATCACGGTAATCAACACATACTCGAATTTTTCCATCTTTCTTTGGGACAGGAACAATATTGGATAACCACGTAGGATAACGAGCCACTAGAATGACTTTGGCCTCAAGTTGTTTCATGATTTCCTCTTTGATTTTGATTCTTACATCATTTTTAAACTTCCTTAACTTCTGTTTGGCAAGGGGGAAGGCAGGATCAGTTGGCAATTTATGAGCCACTAATTAAGTGCTTAAACCAGGCATGTCATTATAAAACCATGCAAAAATATCCTTATAATCAATTAATGCTTGAATCATTCCATCTTTTAGCTGTGGCAAAACATTTACACCGATTTTAGTTTCCCTAACATCTTCTTGATTCCCTAGATTAATTGGCTTAGTTACATTCAAATTAGGATTTGGCTTGTCTTCAAACTGTTCCAACTTTTTGCTTATTTCCTCTAGTGCCTCTTCTTCATCATATTCCCTCTCTTGCTTCATTATATCTTGATTAGTTTAGATTTTAAGATCAGACTGAAAATTCCACATGCATGTCATGTCATTAGAATCAGCATAAAGAGAACTGTATAAAGAAAAAGACAAAAACAAAATATATTAGACACAAAATAAGGGGACATTGCATTTCATTAAAAGGGAAAGATAGTAGGGTTTAAACACAAATGACAACAGAATGTAAGCAAGCTAAATTCCAAATTACAACCCTGGAATAACTCGGAAAAATAGAAAGAAAAACAAAATGAACTACCAAAACTCCCTCCTGACGGGGAGATGAGTGACTTCCCAATTCTTGAGCTGGACCTCAGGACCTATGAACTGCACGTCTGCCTTACTGGTACCCTCTCCTGCTTCAACCATGTCAACATCAATCAGTAGGTTTTGGAAGTCATCAACCAATTCATCTTCAAATTCTACAGGCTTCGTGACATCGCTCTTGACAAATGAATCACTGAGTAGCGGCATTGGGCGAGGGAGTGACCATGTTTCCTTTTTCCTTCCCTTGTCCTTCTTCAAATCTTCAGCCGTAGGTTCAAATCCCAGACCAAAAGTGCCCATGTTCTCTCTTGGACATATGGGACGAACGATACCATGCAGAGACACTCCCAAACCCTTCCCTGACACAAATCCATATTTCAAAAGCTCACTCACCATCATGATAGAAGCGGAAGACAATTATGGTCCCGGAATAACCTGTCCTTCAAGGATACGATCTACTGGCACTGTATCAAAAGTTTGATAGAAAAATATCTCCTCTACATTGTTTGCTTCAATTAGAGACAAGGGAGAATCTTCGAAGGTGGACAAATCCCCTTCACCGTGAATAACCACTTCTTGCCTGTCATGCTCAAACTTGATCATCTGGTGCAATGTAGATGCAACCACCTTGGCCTTGTGGATTTGTGGTCTTCTCAACAACAGATTGTAAGAGGAGTCGATATTCAATACTTGAAACTCTAGGGCGAATTCAACAGGCCCTATAATCAACATTAGTTCTATTTCTCCAATGGAGTTGGACTTTGCTCCATCGAAAGCCCTGACACATACATTATTGGGCTTGATCCTCTCAACACCAATATTCAATTTTTGTAAGGTGGAAATAGGACAAATATTTGCGCCAGAACCTCCGTCAATCATGACATGAGTGACGTAGAAATCTTCACACTTCACGGTAATGTAAAGCCCCCTATTATGCCCCGTACCTTCAACTGGCAATTCGTCATCAGAGAAGCTGATCCGATTGACCTCAATTTTTTTTTTAACCATTTTGTCAAGCTGATTTACTATAATTTCCCTAGGAACATATGCTTCATTTAATACCTTAAATATAATATCACGATGTTCCTTGGAATGCAACAATAATAATAAGAGGGAAATTTGAGCAGGAGTCTTCTTCAACTGATCTATTATTGAGTACTCCGACAGTTTCATCTTTCTCAAAAATTCTTCAGCTTCTTCTTCGGTGACAGGATTCTTGAGAGATGAAGGTTCACTCACTCCTGACTTGGGCTTTCTCAAACCTTCAGGCATGAAGCATCTTCCTGAACGAGTCAGACCCCCTACCTCATCTACTTCTTCCTCAACTTCCTTCCCCTGATAAGTCATCACAGTCCACTTATAGTTCCAGGGGACCTTTTTCATATCGACGATCGGAAGCTGGGTTGCCTATTTGATGATAATAGGAACCATAAGTACTCCCTTTACCACCATCAAAATAGGCTTACCCGGAGCTCCTACCATCGTTAACTTAGGTTTGTCCTGACTTAGACCAACAATTATTTCGGCTTCTTTCGCCATGATCACGGGTTTCTTCGTGCTTTCTTGGACTTTATCTTCTCCCGCTTCTACCTGGCTCAATGATATTGTTTTCTATGATTCCTCCACATACACCAATTTATCTTCATTGGTCTATATTCTAACAATAGGCTTATGACACATCAACGAATCTTTGCCATCATATATCAATTCCAACATATTGGTTTCAGCATGGGTTGGCAGTGGATTCTGGTTGATGTTCGAAATCTCCAGGGCCTGGACCAGAATCTGATTTGCATCGATTAAATCTTGGATGGCTCTCTTCAAATTCCAGCATTTCTCGATATCATGCCCTGGCATGTCAGAATAATACGCACACCTTAAAGAATAATCCAGATTTCTTGGGGGTGGATTTGAAAGCCTTCCTTGAATTGGGCTCAAGACCTTCATCTTTCTGAACCTATCAAAAAAGCTAGCATATGACTCCCCAAGAGGTGTGAACTAATTTTTGACCGCCTTTTCTTTCTTATACTCGGGCCTAGGTTGAAAAGTGGGTCTGGGGTTTTTTTGGTAATTTGGAGGAGCTGAAGGACGATTTTGAGGAGCTTGCGCACGCCATTGCGGGTAAGAAGGGGTTTGAGCATATGGCTGTGCGCTATATACTGGGTACGTGGGTGGTGGAATGGAATATAGTGGGTTTTATGGGGGATTGTAATGATGGGGAGGAATATATGGAGCTTAGGCATAGGCTTGGGCTTGGGGTTGTGATACGGGCAAGGCGGTCTTTTGGGATAGGAATGGGATCCAGCTACAACGGTTGCCACGTCCTCTTTCTTCTTTTTACCTCCAAAAGTTCCAGAGCCACCTTGAATTACTTGGGTAGTGGCCTTTAATGCGGCAAAACTCATAATCCGTCCAGTCTTGATTCCGTCCTCTATCATCTCTCCTATTTTTAGGACTTCAATAGATGACTTTCCCATCGCCGAAAGTAAATGTTGAAAATAGGTCTCATCCTGTGCCTGAATGAAGACCTCTACCAACTTACTCTCATTCATTGGAGGTTTTACCCTTACGGCCTGTTCATGCCATCTTATCGCGTATTCCTGAAATCCTTGAGTACTTTTCTTATTTATGTTGACCAGTGATTTCTCATCAGGAACCAGATCGATGTTATATTGAAAATGTTGCACAAATTCATTAGCTAGGTCATCCCAGTTGTTCCAATTGTCAATATCCTGATCGACGAACCATTCTGAAGCCAGACCAGAAAGATTCTCGCCAAAGAAAGCCATAAGCAACTCTTCTCTTCCCCCTGCAGCCCTCAATTGGTTGCAATAACATCTCAAATGTGCCACGCGATCACCGTGCCCCACGTACTTCTCAAATTTGGGCATTTTAAACCCAAGGGGAAGGTTAACGTCTGGGAATATGCAAATATCTCTATAGGAAACACTCTTATAACCCCCGACTCCCTGTAAATTCCTCATGACCTGTTCTAAACTCTTCAACTTCCGCACCATGACTTCTTGTTCCTCTGTTGCAACAGGCTTCTCTGTATTAAATGGAAATGCAGGTGGCTGAGTGTACCCATACGGTTCATTCATCTTCAAAGTAGGTTCCGGGGCATAATCCTGATTATCTGAAACCTTCAATATTGGCTCACTAGCAGACCGAGGGAGCACCATTATCAGACATATAGTATAGGTGAGAGCTTCAGGTGGTGGCGGAGCCATGAACACAGGCACTGCCGGTGGTGCCGGCTGAGTCGCGGGCCTTGGTTGAGGAACTGTCAGGGGTACACTAGAAGTGCCAGGGTAATATTTCCATGGAGTGAATCCTGGTGCGTGCTTCGGTGACTCAATGGGAACATAGAATTGCGCCTGAGATAGCGGTGGGCAATTGGGGATATTCCTAAGATCTTCAGGGAGTGGAGGAGGAGGCATGCCACTAGCCCATGCTCGGTGCAGATCTAGAAATTGTTGTCTAAGTCTCAATACCTCATCATTGCGTTCTGAACTTTCTTCACTGGGATCCTGATCTAGGTTAATGAGTGAATTTTCAATCTCCCTACTAGCCATGACAAACTTCGCTTTTGATCTAGTAAAGTATGGGTGACTAGAGAGAGTGCTGCAAACCAACCACTTATCTGAAAGAACATGCTCATCAAAGACAAAACCCGTTAGGATTAGGTCACACAACAAGCATGGGAATCACATCTGTAAAATTGTCCTAGATTCATGCGTATTTTTACCAGCCTTTGAGGGTATCAAGGTCGTTTTAACATCATCCCGATCTTTTTCCTACACCCATTTTCTTCTTTACTCCAGTCACACCTTTTTTTTTCTTTCTTTTGCCATCACTTCTCTCATCTCTCGCGTTAGTCCCTTTTTTATCCTTCTTTTCCTTCTCTCATTATTCTTTCTTTCTTTTCGTCTCTCGTTGTCTCTCTTTTTATCATTCTTTATGAATTTTATTTTTCCTTAAAATAAAAGAAAAATAACGAAAAACCAAGAAACAAAATGATTAGATCGAACCCAAAAGTAGGTTGCCTACGTATTATGTTATATATGAATCAGATCTTGCGTAGTTCGGGATGCATATGCATAAACATCACATAATTGAAGGCTTTTTTTGACGAAAAAGAAAAACAAATAAAATAAAGATGCAACATTATAACATTTAGATGAAAGAAACAACAAAAACATACAACGAAATTAAGACAACCTCGATACTAATCAGCAAAGACTGAATGGCATTCTAGACCAACATGACAACATACGTAATGCTCCTAATAAAGACTCCAAAGTTAAATCAAACTTGATGCCGACTTAACAAAGACACAATACTACAAATGGCAGAAAAGTAAAGAACTCCAACTAAACAAAAGATAGGAAAGGCTCCTTCAAACTGGTGCTCTGCGTGATGAATCTGGCTGAGATGGACCTGCCTGTGAAGTTCTCTTTCTCCCATTCAAACTATGTAGCATATCTTGTAAGGACCCTTTGATATTTGGTAAGAAGCCTATGGCACGTATTCCCGCCTCATGGGGAGTACACTTGAAAAGACTGTTCTGACACCCCTCCATAGTTTTGAGCAAACCTGATAACTGAACTCTTAGTGCCTCTACGTTGTCCACCACACCTTCATCCCGATGGTCATCAACTATTCATTCTTCCTGTATTCTCCCTCTAAGCTGCACTGGTAATGGCTGGTTGATACCCCGAGGTATGGACCAAAGCCAAACCTCATATTCCTGAGTGTACCCTGGATTATCCAGACCTACTTTAAGAGTATCCACACATAGCTTTATTGCGTGATTCCAGAATTCTTCTTATTTACTTTCACCTAAGGCTTGATCCTTAAAATGCTCGACATCTTTCAGAAGGTCCATTACCGGTGGAACGTCTTGCAGTCTACCCAACTAGCGCATTACCCTAAAAGGAGAGTACGATCTGGTGCAATTGATTCCTAACAAGACTAAAATAGGTTGCATCCGACAACCACACAAGATTATTTTTTAGATTGTGAAAATACAAAAGCCATAAAGAACTCTAAAAACTACTAAATTCTTTTTTTTTTCTTCGACTCACTTTCCTTCCTTTTTTTCATCGCCTACACACTTTACTTCTAATACATAGTTTCCCCAAATCAGTCTGTCAAATGACCACGTTACCCTCAAAGATATAACATTTAGCACATAGGGATGCTGTAGAGGTGAGTCTCCTATAAAGGACCAAATGAGCCCCGCTAGGTCATAATATGATGCACATAAGTATGACCTAAAGGCTGACCTACGCTGGGGTTCACTAACAAGGCTGTTCGGGAGAGCGTATGGTCGATAGTGGATGCTCTGGCTGTCCACCTACTCCATACCAGCCAACGACTCCCTTATCCTAAAATAAGGGTGACTCAACTATAGGTCGTGTACACAACGTGTACTATAAAACTTGTTGCAGAAAGAATTGACTCGGGTTATGCACATGATGCCAGTTATAAAGCGGTAACACATAAGAGAAAAACTGTAGACAAAGAGCACGTAGATACTCAACAATGATAACAACAAACGATAACACAAACAATGTTTACACACCCATAATGTCAAACTAAGCCGATACAACTCCAAAAAATAAGCTCGAATTCTGGAAAAATTCCCCAGCAGAGTCGCCAGAGCTGTCACACCTATTTTTCAACTCCAAAAAAGATTCGTTTTAAGGTTCGAAAGGGTTTTCATTATTAAAGTGACAAAATGAAGATTTATTCTGAAAAAGGATTATTTTTACATTTAAAAACTCAGATTCGCCACTTGGCATAATCCGGTGTGCCAAGTTACCTTTAGAAAATTCTTTTCAAAATGATTTGACTCTTTAAAACTGGTTTGCGAACAGAGATTCCAGCTAAGGAATTCTGTTGACCGAGGGGAAGGTGTTAGGCACCTCTCGATCCCGTGGTTCGACCACGGTCGCTTGGTAGAGAGTATCGTCTAATTAGACACCAAAAATGTATAAACCACACAAAGCACATAAACAAACATCAAACAACAATGCAAAACCAAAATAATAATGTCCAGTCCAATTATACAATCCAAAATAGTAAAATTTCGAAAAATATAAATCCTATTCTATACTAGTGCTAGACTAAGCTCTAACCCGACGCCTCGGGTCTTGATCACGAAAGTCCTTCAGATACAAAATCCTTCGGGACATTCCCCGGCAAATGAACACAAATATCTCGGGGCATTCCACGGCCAAATAAATATATCGGAATTAAATATGACAAAACTAGAAAATGTTCATCACACATTCAAATTTTCAACATTCAACGACAAACACTTATTTGTAAATTTATGCCTACCCGAACCTAAATTTTTGCCTATTAAGCTTTCAGCCTAAAACACGATCCTATAGAGGTCACAAACTAGATGTTTATTCCAAATTAAACGAAACAACAATAAACCAAAGTTAGACTAAATTCATCCTTTTATCAATTTCTCAATTCCACCCCAAATTCCCTTTTAGTTCCAAACAAACAAGACATCATTTCATTACACAATTCATAATTCAAGAAATCAAACAACAAATCAAACTAATAGCAATTCAATCACCAATCAAGATCAATCAGCACAACGCATTCAATCCGATGCATCAAACATCATCAATAATGAAATGAAAAGAGTGAAAGAGTAGAATTGGACCTTAAATTTCAATTGTGATTGCTCCTTTCGATTAGAACCGTATTCAAAGTCTAGAACCAAACATCAACAATGACCAAACCAACCTCGATATACCTCTTTTTTGTTCTATTTTCTACAGCCCAAACCAAAATCGAGAAATAATAAAATACCCATACCCGAATTTGTAGTCCCCGTCACTGTATCAACCGTTTTTCCGGCGGGCTTCGCTGGAATTGTATTCAAATTGGCCAAACTTTGATCAGATTAGCATTGGGGTTCAACGGTTTCATTTCACCAGAGTTTAGGGGAGCTCGAACAACAATGGGAAATGGAGAACGACCAAAATTCAGGTCAACAACGGTGTTATCCGGCGAGTTTTTGCCGGAACTGTCGACCCCAAGTTGAAGCAATGCAAAGCAGCGTACTACTGTGCTTTTTCCAGCAAATTTTCCATGAAAATGACCAAACAGTGAATGCCAAAATTTCCCGATGGCAATTCTGAGAATGATTTGGAGTTGGGTTGCTGCCCTTTGCTATGCCAGAGCTCCGGCAAGCTTGGAAACAATAGGAATAAAAAAGAAATGACTGGTGGCGATGAACACAAACCCTTTTTACTCACTATTTCACCTACTCAACCTCCCTCTATTTCTGGATCTCTCCTCTCTCCATCACTCTCTTCTCAAATCCCTTTAATTTGTCATTCAAGTCAACTCTCCATTTTTTTTCTTTTTTGATCTCCTTCTATGTGTATGAATATGTATTGTGAATATAGAAGATGGTCTATGTGCAGTGTGTGCGTGTATATTCTTCTGAGAGTGAAGAAAAAAAAATGGAGATCTCTCTTTTGTGTGCTCTTAGTGTGTGGAAATTGTGTGATTATGATGAAGAAAAAAGGGATCCCATCAGCTCTGTATTCATTCTCCCTTGGATATTACTATGTGTATCTCCCTATCTATGGAAATTATCCCCCAATTTGGGTCTCCGTCAGTGTATATGTATATTGTGTATTTCTTTGTGGCCAAGAAAAAGGGAGGGGTCACGTGGGGTAGGGGTGAGGGTAGGGGTATGGGGTGGTTAGGTGAGAGGTGAGGTGTTGTTTTTTAATAGGAGGGATAGAGGTTAGATGTCCATTTTTGCTTGGGTGGGTTGTTGGAATATTAGAATGAGACAAAGTTTGTTATGAATCGTTATTTGGATTAAACAAAACAAAAACAAAAATAAATACATAAATAAGTAAAAGATGAGGTGGTTATTTATTTCCTTGGGAAAAATTATAAAAATGGGGTTAAATTGTGTGATATCAGAATAAGAAATATTTTTGACGGGACAAAATTATGTTCTACAATATAAAGCAGAAGCTGACCTTTCTCTCTCACTTGCAAGGAAATACAGTCCTTTATCTTCTTTGCCTGAAAAATAATTGTTGAATAGACTTGTCCAAATAGCCCCACGCTATACTAGTTCAAATTTAAGAGTACCAGGCAATAGCCTTGAGAACTCATACACCTTACGTAAGGAGGATGAACATGAATAAAGTTATTAAACATCCTAGGTGCAAAATCCAGAGCACCTAAAATGTCAAAACTTCCCTTATAATGCAAAGAACAAGCGAAAGATTAATAATTATAGGGAAGAGAACCTATATTTCTGTTGAAGGGTGCAAATTTTCTCGAGTAAAAAAAGATCTTCAATATATATATAGTCTGCAGAATAATCAAATGGAAAGTTTTCTGCTTCTTGACACATAACGAAAGGCATATTCAAGTTTCAAGGACACACAAAAAAATAAATAAAGAGAAAGTTCCACATGGAGTTAAAAGATGTTTTGCACTCTACATCTCATTAAGTTGCAGAACCGAAAAAAAATTAGAAAACAAACAACGTATGGCTCACATATAACCTACTTACCAACAATTTCTTGATTTCTATACCTGCAAACATAAGATGGCCCATAATGCAATGACATAGAGACGCAGTAACCTAAAGTTTTCATGAAATTTCTCCATAATGGGAATCAATTTAGATTGAGATTATCAGTATATATTCAGATTATCATTATGTTATGACTTGAAACTATGTCAGAGCATAATTCTTTCCTATAGTTGGGAATATACTCTATATTGCCCTATTCATTTTTTCAATGATACTAATGGAGCTCCTGCCAGCTTGCATGCACCCCAATTAATTCACTGGGCAACTTGTCCATCCCACTCGGAGAATTTATTAAGCTCATATACAAAAGTCTAACTTGGTCATTCCATATATTGACAAGTAGGGATGGACATTCAGTATTCGGTTCGGTATTTTTAAAGTTCGGGTTTGGTAATTCGGAAATCGATACTTGAGAGTAGATACCACATACCAAACTTATAAACATTGATTCGATAATTCAAAAATTAGTAAATAAAATTTTGGTTCGGTACAGTATTGTTGGGTTCGAAATTGAGAGGGCGTCATGCGGAAGCTATTAGTTTCAAACTATCGTGGTGATAATTCAGACGACAAAGAACACATTACTAAAAACATAATATTATTATATGATTTGGCCAATTGACCTACATATAAAACCTAATATTAAAAAACATAAAACTAATGAGAGAGAAAATCTCCCCCTAAACGAAACTCTTAAAAGACTACATTGTGGATGCTATTGTGTTATTGTATGAGAAGAGGGGACTTCTATTTATAGATAATCAAAACCTTTCCTCCAAGAAAGAGGTTAGCCAAATATGGAAAAGAATTATATTTTTTCTTTCAGGAAAAGTAAAAGTAATTATGGTAACTTTTATTTTCCTTCTAATAAAAAAATAAAACTTAAACATAGTAAGAAAATCAGGGAAAAAACCCTAACAAATCTCCCCTTTTTAGCTTGATTTTCTTCACTTGATCCGCCTTCTTCTTGTGCATGATCTTCGTTCTTCATATATATTCTTCATATATCACTGCTGTTTGACATGCTTTAAAAATTGAAGCTTTTTGGGTTAAAAATATATAAGCCCTTTCGAGTTAAAAACATTGGAGCCCTTTATAGGGTTAAAAGTAAGTTTTTTTTTTCAAATATGTGATAGCAGGATTGTTGAAAATATGATTGACAATTATCTCCACATGTAGCTTTTGGACATATATTTTCATTATCATCAAATTTGTTGCAACTTTGATATTAAAACTATCCTCAATCGAACCATCTGATCTTTGAACCATTGACTCTGATACCACTTGTTGGGTTCGAAATCGAGAGGACGTCATGCGGAAGCTATTAGTTGCAAACTATCGTGGTGATAATTCAGACGACAAAGAAAACAATACTAAAAACATAATATTATTATATGATTTGGCCAATTGGCCTACACATAAAACCTAATATTAAAAAACATAAAACTAATGAGAGAGAAAATCTCTCCCTAAACGAAACTCTTAAAAGACTACATTGTGGATGCTATTGTGTTATTGTATGAGAAGAGGGGACTTCTATTTATAGATATTCAAAACCTTTCCTCCAAGAAAGAGGTTAGCCAAATATGGAAAAGAATTATATTTTTTCTTTCAGGAAAAGTAAAAGTAATTATGGTAACTTTTATTTTCTTCTAATAAAAATAAAACTTAAACATAGTAAGAAAATCAGGGCGAAAACCCTAACAAATATTTGGTTAGACGTATCGTATTACACACACATATATATAAAATCCGGTATTCAGTAAATATTGAATACCAAACGGTATTAATATCATGTACCAAACCCAATTTTGAATACCAAAATGTTGAAATTTTACTCCGAAATACCATTAAAATACTGAATTACCAAATATCAATTACCAAATTTTTCGATTCGGTTTTTGGTATTTTATACCGAGTCCTATTGACAAGGTATATTGCCTATCAAGGCTAGCGAGATGGGTGTTCCTGGTGTTGCAGCTTGGATTAAAACCTAGAATCTCCAAGTTGTTACTCTTATGTCGTAACCACTATGCCATCCCCTTGGGGAACCAACATTATGTTAATAACTAAAAAGTATCGTATATGTTTCCTTACTAATCAATAGGGAAAATTCAGATGTATTTATTTAGCCGGGGAAAATTCAGATGTATTTATTTAGCCGGGGAATGCTTCGAGATCATTTGTATTTATTCACCGAGGAATGCCCCGACGTATCATGTTGGCGGAAAATAATCGTGATGAAGGCCCGCGGCGTCGGGTAAGGCATTGGAGCTTAGTCTAGATTTAGTTTAGACTAGGATTTATATTTTTGTATTTTTTTTATTTTTCGTACTGTATAATTGGACTGGACTTTTACGTTTTTGGACTGTTTTGTTTTGTTTTATTTTGTTTATTGTTTGATTATTTTGTGTTCTTTTGTGTGGTTTATACATTTCATAATGCCAAAATAGTCGATACACTCCACCAAGCGACCGTGGTCGAACCACGGGATCGAGGGGTGCCTAACACCTTCCCCTCGGTCAACAGAATTCCTTAGCCGGAATCTTTGTTGGCAAACCGGTTTAAGAGTCAAATGGTTTCGAAAAGAATTTTTCAAAGGTGACTTGGCACACCGGATTATGCCAAGTGGTGACTCTGAATAAAAAATGCAAATAATCCTTTTCCGAAACAAATTTTCATTTCTTGTCACTTAAATAATAAAACCCTTTTGCGCTAAAACATAATATTTTGGAGTACGTAAAAAAGGGGGTGTGACAGCTCTGGCGACTCTTCTGGGGACGTTTTAGAATTCGAGCTTATTTTTAAGTCGTATCGGCTTTGTTTGGCATTACGAGTGTATAAGCATTGTTTGTGATTATTGTTTTGTTATTGTTTTCACTTTTGTGCATTTTCGTGCTCTTTGTTTATAGTAGTTATCCTATGTGTTACCGCTTTATATCTGTCATCATGAGTCCATCCCCCCGGCCTTCTTTCTGCAACAAGTCTCGGAGCGCACGTCGTGCGCACGAACTCTAGTTGAGTTACCTTTATTTTAGGGGGGGAGCCGTTGGATGTATGGAGTAGGTGGAAAGCAAAGCAGCCACTATCGACCATATGCTCCCCCGAACGGCCTTGTTAGTAAACCACAACGTAGGTCAGCCTTTAGGTCATTCTTACGTGCATCATATTGAGACCTAGTGAGGCCCACACGGTCCTTTGTAGGAAACTCACCTTTAAAGCATCCCTACGTGCTAAATGTTGCATCTTTGAGAGTAACGTGGTCATTTGACGGACCGATTTGGGGAAAACATGTGTTAGAAGTAAAGTGTGAAAAAAAAAGAAAAAAAAAAGGAAAAAAGTGAGTCGAAAAGAATGAATCAAAAGGAGTGTCGTAGTTTATTTAGAGTTCTTTTTGACTTTTGTTCTTCACAATCCAAAACTCAAAAAGATTTTTTACGTTTTGCATTTATCTTCTCAAAGTACCGTAAGTTTAACAAAAAAAAATGAATGAAAAAAAAGAAGAGGGTTTTGTTTGCCTTGTCTACTTATTTGTCAAAAACAAAATACCAAAAAGATTTTTTTTTATAATTAGTGGTGTCAATCTTAGTTGAAATGTCTAGTTGAAAATCCAAAAAGTTTTCACTCGTTTGTTTTTGGTTCTCTTCAGTTAGGGTCAATTTATTAGTTAATCGTTAAGTGTTCAATCTGGACGAACTACGCACCCCTGATTCTTCTCTTTCGGGATGTGAGATACGTAGGCAGCCTATTGTTGGTTCGGGGATCTTATTTAAAAAATTCAAAAAGATTTTCTTCATTTAGAGTAGGTGTTTCAAACATATCTTGAAAAGAAAAATAATAAAAAAATAATAAATAAAAAAATAAAAAAAATAATTTTCCTCAATAGTCGTAGGTTTCATTTTTGGTTGATCTTATTTAAAAAATTCAAAAAGATTGTCTTCACTCTTTATTTAGAGTAAGTGTTTCATATACATCTTTAAAAGAAAACTACAAAAAGATTTTTTCTTTAATAGGTTCAAGTTTCATTTTCATATGAAATTCAAAATTGAAAATCCAAAAGAAAAAAGATTTTTCTTTGGTAATCATAGGTTTCATTTTGTATAGGAATTTTAATCGTGAAAATGCAAAAAAGAGTCTATTCTTTTGACAATTTGTTATTTTCTTCTCTTTTTAAAGTTTCAAGAAAAGAAAAAAAGAAAGGAAAAAGTTTAATTGGCCATTTTGGCAAAACTTCACGAACTACGCACACCTGATTCTCCCCTTTCGGGGGTGAGATACGTAGGCGCCCTTCTTGGGTTCGGTGATCTAAAAAAAAAAGAGGTTTTCAAAAAGTGTTGAACTCTAACACATTTGTTGTTTTATGTTGAGTCAGTTTAAGGTGGTTGGTTTGTGGCATTCTGGATGGTCCTTCACATCACACCAAATCCAAAGGGTTAGTTGTGTTCAACAAAGATATAGAGAGTAACATCATGGATCAAACAAAGAATCAGGAAAATGAGTGTTTAAAGCAAGAGGTCAGGAGGCTAAGACAACAAATGACAGAAATGCATCGAGCTTGGGCCAGTGGGTTGCCTCCTCCTCTATTTCCCTTTATTGATCCTACAAATACCTCGTGTTTTCCACCAAAATCTCAAAGTCAATTTTCTACTGTTGTTGATGCACCGCAACATGACTCAGAATTCATTCTAAGCCAAAAGCATCTCAATACTTCCACCACTTTGCCTCTAGTTCCTCAGCATAAGCCTGCTACATTCACAACACCATATGTTGTCTGTGATCTTATTGCTCAATCCTTTACTGGGACTTTCACACCATCTCGTCCAATGGTTGTACATCCCCATGTTGCTAGTGACCTATATTCAATACTCTTGGTGATCATTGTTATACTCTTGAGCCTGCTTTTAAGTTAACTGGAACACCAAAGTTTCTGAACAAGAAGTCCAGTGTGCCAGAAGAGTCGGAGAAAATGGTTGGAAAAATGAAGAGTACAGAAAATGCTATGAAAAATTTTCTAGGACCTGCGGGTAAAGAAAATGTTTCATACAAAGACTGGGGCATTCTTTCAAATGCTAATCTTTCTCCAATCTTTGTGATGTCGAAATTTGAGGAGCAAGATGGGTATGAGGAATCCGTGAAACCTTTGGGACAATATTGCAATCAATTAAGGGAACCTGGAGGGAAGAAGAATGAGAAAGATGCATTTTCTATTGTAGTTGGACAGCAGGAAAGGTCAAGAAGACCATGTCATCGGCGGTCTCAGGCGCAAGCTCAAGTTTATGCCCAAGATCCACATAATCACTCCCAAAATCCATTATACTCTTTTTACCCACCTCCATATCTAGTATATTGTGCACAACCATATGTTCAACCCCCATCTTACCCACAGTGGAACACACCAACTCCTCAGAGTCGTCCTCTAACTCCACAAACATACCAAAACCCTTCTAAGCCTGATTTTCGATCCAAGCCAAATGATAAAATAAGGCAGAAGTCGAGAGATAGCTTCACACCAATTGGAGATTCATATTCCAGTTTATTTCAGAGATTGATACAGGAGGGAATGATCACTCCTCTCCTTGGGCACACCCTTAATTGGCGTTCAAGAAATTTTGATCCTAGCGCACGATGTGCATATCATTCTGAGGCTCAGGGTCATAGTATTGAAGATTGTCGAGCTTTGAAAAGAGAAATTGAAAAGATAATTCAAGATAAATCATTCATGGTACAGAACATTGACAGTGAGGAAAGCTCTAGTCATGCTGATATGCAAACTAGTGGCTAAGATGTCAAGCTGTGCAATTGAGAATTCACCCCTCTCCCACTAGGAAGAGGTCTGGTAGTTTGTTTTGTCTTCTTTGCTGTTTTCCGAATTATTTCAGAGTTGTAGTTCGGGATCTATCTTGTTTTGTCCCTTTGTCGTTTATGTTCAAACCATTTTATCTTTCATTTTTATTAAATGGAGTGCCCCCTTTTCATTTATGTTTTAAATTTGTGTTGTTTGTTTGTTTTCTTTACATAGTATATTTTATGTTGACTCTAGTGATATGACATGCTTGCAGAATTTTTAGCCAGATTTTAAAGTCCAGTTTAAGCATGAACATTGAATCATAGGGTTAAAGTTAGAAAAGAGAGCGTCAAAGGAAATAGATAGAGTGCTGGGACGTTTGGTGATCAAATGAGGCCTTCTTTGAAAATTAAAGCAATTATTTTGAGAATCACAAGATCACCTTGGTCATTGATCGAAAGGCAAGTCCCAATTAGTTTAAATAGCGGACGTGTGATCCATTTATCAAGAGAAACAAGAAGATAAGTAGCTCCACGAAAGCATAAGTCATTTGATGTGAGGAATACACAACAAAGGTGGAGTTTACAGAAGAAGTAGTGACGCACAATCTCAATCTGCTTAAAAAGATGTCGCAAATGATCTTCATCTCTCACTTCCAATTGCATGTTATGTACTTGCATTCTCAAGGATTGATATGATGAAGGCATTTCATTCTGCTATCCAAACATTGGGTCATCCTTTGTTTACCCCATTTGAGCCTCAGTGTTATTTTCTTTCATACCCCTCTTTTGGAATCAATATAGAGTAAGCAAAGTTCAAAGAATAGTGTCGAGTAAAAAGATAAAGTCAAAAAGTTACAAAAAAGAGACAAAGATGTTTCCAAAAAAAAAAAAGAGTGTCAAGAAAAATAGAGTTAGAAAAAAAATTGCAAAGTGAAAAGAGCGAATAAAAGAAAAAAAATCAGATCAAAGCAAAAGAACAAGCTGCCAGAACTACGCATGACCTGATTCTCCTCTCTCGAGGGTGAGATACGTAGGATGCCCCACTCAGGGCTCGGTCCAACAAAATAAACAATTTAGAGTCACCCAGTCAAAAGAAACTGGGGCATGAGTTAATCCTTATTGTTTGAGTCGATTCCAAGAGTTGTAAGTCCTACCCCACTTCAAGTGTCGTTTGGGCCCCATGCCATCCTTTCTTTCTAACCTTATCCAAAAGCCAAGTTACAACCAAAGAAAGACCTTTAGATCAATCTTTAAGGATGTTAAGGTGGAGCATGCAAGGAATATGATGATGCATTTGGGACCTATTTGTCTTCCTCAGCATAGGGAATTAAGAGAGAAATAAAAATGAGAGTCTTATTGGTGAAAACCCTTACGGGCACCATAAGGCGATGGTAAGTTGAGAGAAATAAAAATGAGAGAGTCTTATTGGTGAAAACCCTCACGGGCACCATAAGCCGATAGTGAGCCGAGAGAAAATGAAAGAAGCTTGTTGGCTAAAACCCTTCAAGGCGCCACTAGCCGAACGAGGTCTTAAATGCAATTGACCTAAGGAAACAACTCAGTTTCAAGGCCATTAACTCAACAACAATTGGTGAGAGTTTGGATGGAAAGATCAGGCGGCTTAATCCAAAATGCATGGCATAATCATTAGAGTTAATTGTCATTTAAGATAAATTTTTTATTTCTTTGTTTCAAATGGGGACATTCATTGTCTTTTCTTTCTTCTCTTTATCTTTATTTTTATTTTCTTGAGTCAGTTATCCAAATAAAACAAAAGTTGCTGTCATTTTTCTCTTGTTTTTGAGTTAAGTTCATGTCAAAACAAGCGAGAAAAGATTTCAAAACTAGCTAACAACTTCTTCAATTGCACAAAGCAAAACAAAAAGGCCAACACATGAAAGAGACATGATTGTGAGCCAAAAAAAGGGGGTGTGCAGAAAGTTTTGCCAATAGACAAGTCTGGGAACTCATGAAAATACCAAGGTTTAAAGGGTTTATTCATGAAGCATGGCAAAGCAGAGATGCTGTGTTTATTTCAAAGTCACTCTTAATAATTTGAGTTTGGGTCAATGAAACGACAAAGCAGGGGCAAGTGCCAATAATCTGAAACAAAATAAAGGGAATGAACACTGGAGCAGGTGTCGGGACAGCCAAGTGCCGCAAGCCATCACTAAGTTTTTAACTGACAAATTTTCTTTGATGAAACAGGGCAAATTCGTTTCATTTAATTCATCTACCATTGGAAATCCACATCCGTGAGATTTTACTTTCTGTTCAGGACCCTCCTGAAAAATGAGATTTTATTTTATGATCAGGACCCTCCTGAAAAATGGGATTTTACTTTCTGTTCAGGACCCTCCTGAAAAATGGGATTTTACTTTCTGTTCAGGACCCTCCTGAAGAATGAGAATTTACTTTATGTTCAGGACCCTCCTGAAAAATGGGATTTTACTTCATGTTCAGGACCCTCCTGGAAAATGGGATTTTACTTCATGTTCAGGACCCTCCTGGAAAATGGGAATTTACTTTCAATTCAGGACCCTCCTGGAAAATGGGAATTTACTTTCAATTCAGGACCCTCCTGAAAAATCTGAAAAATGGGATTTTACTTTCAGTTCAGGACTCTCCTGGAAAATGGGAATTTACTTTCAATTCAGGACCCTCCTAAAAAAATGGGAATTTACTTTCAATTCAGGACCCTCCTAAAAAATGGGATTTTATATTCAGTTCAGGACCCTCCTGGAAAATGAGAATTTACTTTCAATTCAGGACCCTCCTGAAAAATGGGATTTTACTTTAAGTTCAGGACCCTCCTGGAAAATGAGAATTTACTTTCAATTCAGGACCCTCCTGAAAAATGGGAATTTACTTTATGTTCAGGACCCTCTTGAAAAATGGGATTTTACTTCATGTTGAGGACCCTCCTGGAAAATGGGAATTTACTTTCAATTCAGGACCCTCCTGGAAAATGGGAATTTACTTTCAATTCAGGACCTTCCTGAAAAATGGGATTTTACTTTCAGTTCAGGACCCTCCTGGAAAATGGGAATTTACTTTATGTTCAGGACCCTCCTGAAAAATGGGAATTTACTTTATGTTCAGGACCATCCTAAAAAATGGGAATTTACTTTCAATTCAGGACCCTCCTGGAAAATGGGAATTTACTTTCAATTCAGGACCTTCCTGAAAAATGGGATTTTACTTTCAGTTCAGGACCCTCCTGGAAAATGGGAATTTACTTTATGTTCAGGACCCTCCTGAAAAATGGGAATTTACTTTATGTTCAGGACCATCCTAAAAAATGGGAATTTACTTTCAATTCAGGACCCTCCTGGAAAATGGGAATTTACTTTCAATTCAGGACCTTCCTGAAAAATGGGATTTTACTTTCAGTTCAGGACCCTCCTGGAAAATGGGAATTTACTTTATGTTCAGGACCCTCCTGAAAAATGGGAATTTACTTTATGTTCAGGACCATCCTAAAAAATGGGATTTTACTTTCAATTCAGGACCCTCCTGGAAAATGGGAATTTACTTTCAATTCAGGACCCTCCTGAAAAATGGGAATTTACTTTATGTTCAGGACCATCCTAAAAAATGGGATTTTACTTTCAATTCAGGACCCTCCTGGAAAATGGGAATTTACATTCAATTCAGGACCCTCCTGAAAAATGGGAATTTACTTTATGTTCAGGACCCTCCTGAAAAATGGAAATTTACTTTCAATTCAGGACCCTCCTGAAAAATGGGATTTTACTTCATGTTCAGGACCCTCCTGAAAAATGGGAATTTACTTTATGTTCAGGACCCTCCTGGAAAATGGGAATTTACTTTCAATTCAGGACCCTCCTGAAAAATGGGAATTTACTTTCAATTCAGGACCCTCCTGAAAAATGGGATTTTACTTTCAGTTCAGGACCCTCCTGGAAAATGGGAATTTACTTTCAATTCAGGACCCTCCTGAAAAATGGGAATTTACTTTATGTTCAGGACCCTCCTGAAAAATGGGATTTTACTTTATGTTCAGGACCCTCCTGGAAAATGGGAATTTACTTTTGGAATTTTACTTTCAGTTCAGGACCCTCCTGGAAAATGGGAATTTACTTTCAATTCAGGACCCTCCTGAAAAATGGGAATTTACTTTCTGTTCAGGACACTCCTAAAAAATGAGATTTTACTTTATGTTCAGGACCCTCCTGAAAAATGGGATTTTACTTTATGTTCAGGACCCTCCTGTAAAATGGGACTTTAATTTATGTTCAGGACCCTCCTGAAAATGGGACTTTACTTTCTGTTCAGGACCCTCCTGAAAAATGGGATTTTACTTTATGTTCAGGACCCTCCTGAAAAATGGGATGTTACTTTCTGTTCAGGACCCTTCTGAAAAATGGAATTTTACTTTATGTTCAGGACCCTCCTGAAAAATGGGATTTTACTTTATGCGCAGGACCCTTCTGAAAAATGGGATTTTACTTTCTGCTCAGGACCCTCCTGGAAAATGGGACAACGCTTTCAGAAGTGAAATACTATTTAACTATAATTTTTGTTTGGGATCATTTTGTTCTAGTTTTAATGTTGGGTTTCAGGAGCCCGCCTGAAGAACAGGGTGATGAAATAGCAAGTCAGGAGCCCGCCTGAAGAACAGGGTGATGAAATAGCAAGTTCGGAGCCCGCCTGGAGAATAGGGTAAAGAAATGAAAAGTCATGCAACAAAGCGAAGTAATTGAAAGCCAAGCAACAAGTCGAAAGAAATTGCAAGTCAGGAGCCCGCCTGAAGAATAGGGTGATGAAAGTCGAGTCAAGAACCAACAAAAGATGTATAGATAGGATTTTTGTAATTTCATTTATGTTTTAGCTTGTAATTTTCATTTTGATGTAATAACAGAGCCGCGGACCAGAACCTCGATGGAGCCTCACTCGACTCTCCAACTCGGTATAGTCCATCTCCGTCCAATCCTTGGAGATACTTATCACTTGATCCCTTCATAACTTGGGTGGGTAGGCTGTCCTAATTCAAGACCCGGTAGTCCTTCTTTCTCCTATTTCTTTCTTTGAATAATGGTCGGGACAAAATTCTATCTCGTTGTCTACTTCTTTGTCTGAAAACACTGCGTGTTTACATTCAAAGGGGGCATGATGTAGACACCTAATTTCGTCCCTCCCCGATGTCGTTTTTACCCATTGTTATTTTTATCCTACCGCGTACCCTCACCCATGTTATTATACCCTCACAAAATACAAAAAATAAAAATAAATAATAAAATAACAAATCCTATCCTAACTAATTCTATCTTATCCTAACAACCTACCCAATCAAAATAAACCACACCACCCCATACCCTACCCCACCTACCCTACCCCAATACCCACCTCACAATATATACACACACATACTCTCACAAAAAGGGGGGGGGGGTAACAAAAAACAAGAGAAAAAAAATCTGATAGAGACAAAAAATATTGAGTTTTTTTTTCTCTCTCTAAAACTCTCTCTCTCTCTCTCTCTCTCTCTCTAAACTCTCTCTTTCTCTCCTCGATCTCTCTCTCCGATCTCAGCTCCGACGACGGCGACAACGCCGTCGTCTCTCCATCGCCTCTCTCTCTCTCTCTCTCTCTCTCTCTCTCCGATCTCAGCTCCAACGACGGCAACAACGCCGTTGTCTCTCCCTCTCTCTCTCTCTCTTTCTCTCCGACCACTCTCCAGCATCAGGCATAGAAACAGCGACGTCGATAACCAGCGGCGACAAACACCAACTCCGACCAACGACGTCAACTCTGATGGTGGCAGTCACCGAAAACAGTGACGCCGGCGACCGGCAACAACATCCAACCCGTTTCCCATCGACTCCGACGAGATTTTGTGTACGGGTCTTCTCGATTTTTTATAAATTCAGTCTCGGTTCATCTGGTATTTTTTATTTCTTCGTGCAAGGATAGTTGAAAATTGATGGTTTGGGGTTTCGAATTTGAGATCTTGGGTTGTTTTTAAGTTTTATTCGGGTTTACGGATTATTCATCGTGAGGTTTTGTCGTGGTTTTCTGATCTATCCGGTTGAATTCAATATCGAGTTTGATTTTCTCGTTGTGAGGTTCTCCGGTCGGGTATTTTGGTCTTCGGATTTCTTTATTATAGACAAGGATCAATTTCATCGAGGTCCATTTCTTCTAACCGAATCTTTAATTTATTTTTCGTGATGTTATGGGTGTGGATGATTTTATTTGTTACGTGCTTGGTATGTTCGAATATGTGTTATGTGTTGGTTGATGTTGGTTTCAGACTTCGAAAAGTGAATTGATAAATCGAAGCATGTTTAATCGTATTGTTTGAAATAAATTTGGGGACGGGAATCGAAAATTGATAAAAGTAAATATTTTGATATTTTTGATACATTGTTGATGTTGAATGCGGTATGTCGACGAGCGGGTAGGTAAACGTAGGTCGGGTAGGCAAAATTTAGGAATAAGTATCTCGTGGGATGTTGGAATGTGCGTGTGAATGTCTCTTTCTAGATTATCGTGTTTAAATTCAGATGTATTTATTTAGCCGGGGAATGCTTCGAGATCATTTGTATTTATTCACTGGGGAATGCCCCGACGTATCATGTTGGCGGAAAATAATCGTGATGAAGGCCCGCGGCGTCGGGTAAGGCATTGGAGCTTAGTCTAGATTTAGTTTAGACTAGGATTTATATTTTTGTATTTTTCTATTTTTCGGACTGTATAATTGGACTGGACTTTTACGTTTTTGGACTATTTTATTTTGTTTATTGTTTGATTATTTTGTGTTCTTTTGTGTGGTTTATACATTTCATAATGCCAAAATAGTCGATACACTCCACCAAGCGACCGTGGTCGAACCACGGGATCGAGGGGTGCCTAACACCTTCCCCTCGGTCAACAGAATTTCTTAGCCGGAATCTTTGTTCGCAAACCGGTTTAAGAGTCAAATGGTTTCGAAAAGAATTTTTCAAAGGTGACTTGGCACACCGGATTATGCCAAGTGGCGACTCTGAATAAAACATGCAAATAATCCTTTTCCGAAACAAATTTTCATTTCTTGTCACTTAACTAATAAAACCCTTTCGCGCTAAAACATAATATTTTGGAGTACGTAAAAAAGGGGGTGTGACAGAAGGTGTAATGGAAAACATTTTGAAAGATAATACCAACTCTAGACATATATGTGAGAAATATAAGAGAAAAATATTACTCCCTCCATCCCAAATTATGTGTCACCTTTCCTTTTTGGTCCGTCCCAAAAAGAATGTCGCCTTTCTTTATTTGGTATGTTTTTAAAAACACAATTACAATTTTACCCTTAGTAGTCCAACTTGACTTTAAATATTATTACTCCTTTTTTTATTTGTTTTTTCAATTAAAAGTGGTCCCACTTAATTTTAAATACTATTACTCCTTTTTATAAGAAGGATAATTTTGTAACTTTAACAAAGTCAATACTTATTTCTTAAATATCATGTCCGGTCAAATGACGACACATAATTTGGGACGGAGGGAGTATTGAATTGTTGTAACTACATTATTACATTGAGACCCTATTTATAGACACTAAATTCCAATCCTTTTCCTAATAGGACTCTACATTATAATTCCTTTCCAAATAGAATTTTATATGCTATTCCTATTCCTACTAATAGTCTACCACTCTCCCTAAAGCTGGTGCATAGAAGACATATGAACCAAGCTTGTTGTGGATGTAATTAATATGAGGATCGATGCGGGACTTGGTGAAGATAGAGCAAGAAAACTGATAAGGACGGCTTTGGACGTCTGGGAGACCTCAACTGGAATGGAACAAATTGAAAAAGTGATCCAAAAGTAGTAAACATTGTCGGAAAGTTAATGTGTCACTAGAAAATTGCCGTAAAGTGGTGTAAAATATAAGGGTCATCTTGAAATAAATAGATGAGTATATATTGAACAAGATAGTCACCGAAGAACTGGTCGGAACATACTCATGCGCCGGATTATTAGATTTGATGGCTGAAAAGTGGTCACCATTTGAGAAAAAATTATATGGGTAGGGTCGAAATGATGACACAATCCTCTTGAGAAAAGAGAATTATATGAGTAGGTTGGAATGATGGCACGATCCTACTGAGGACTAGAAATAATATGGGTAGAGTCGGAATGATAACACGACCCTACTAAAAAATAGAAATTATACGGGTAAGGTTAGAATGATGACACAATCGTACTGAAAAAGAGAAATTATATGGGTAGACCCTACTGAAAAAGAGAACTTATATGGGTGGGGTCAGAATGATGGCACGACCCTATGTAAATAAGATCTAAGGAATCCCTATAAAGACGCATGAAACTAAGCAAATCAGATCTAAGGAGTCATCGAAAAGATGCATGGTGCTATGCAACTCAGATATGAGAAAGTAGTCTGAAAAGATGCACGGTACTACACAAATTAGATATGAGAAAGTAGGGGAAAAAAGTGTGGTGGCCTAACTTTTGATAACATGATCATTGGTCAGACGGGCGGCATATATGGGTTATAGCCGCCCGTCGACAATGGAATCTTTTTGTTTCTCTACCAAGATCGTAGAGTCTCTGATACCATATGAGAAATATAAGAGAAAAATATTATTGAATTGTTGTAACTATATTATTACATTGAGACCCTATTTATAGACACTACATTCCAATCATTTTCCTAATAAGACACTACATTTCAATTCCTTTCCAAATAGAATTTTATACGCTATTCCTATTCCTACTCATATTCTAACAATATTAATGTTATTTTTCTTAAAAAAAATTAATTAGAGCATGATAGAAAATGAATTTTTTGATGAAAAAAGATATAAGAGGAGGACAGATCAAAACAAGTAATGAATCTTAGGAGATGTTGGCGAACACTTACATTTAGATGATTAGTGGACACAACTCTTGAGGAGCTAGTAGTTTTCATCCACTTGGTGCTTGATGATAGACCAAGAGCTTCTACAATAGGTAGGTATCTTGTTTTCCCGGTCTGTTCCTCCTTTTCCCAGTTAATAGAATGGCCACCAAGAAACTTACCACGGTTCTTTGGTGGCACAGAACTCTGAAAAACCTTTACATGAGCATGTAACTTGGATTCAGAACACTCATTTTCTAGTCCATGTGATAAAGACATTACTCGCTTGCCCTTATCACATTCTTCACGGCAATAATCCTTGAGCATCTTCGTACAATAACCCCGTATGCAATATCTAAAAGGAAGAGAAAAGACAGAATTTATAAAAATGGAAAAGGACTACATATGCATAAAAGATAAATGCAATATATAAGAGAATTAAATACTACAACATGCTAATGGAAGAATCAATGTATCCTTTAGGTGGAACCTTGTAACGATCCAAAATCATCTCTCGGGATGTCACACGATGCCTAAGGCTACGAGTAGCCCCAAGCCAACCCTTCGAGCCGGTTTCTACCAATGACACTCAATTCAAGATAAGAATGGACTCAACACTAGCATAGTCATATCACATGAAAGGAAATATAGAAAAGATACTCGGTCCATAAGACCACAATATAGAGAAATCTCAACAAAACCACAATATCGAACCCTCGACACATCACAAGTCTGACACTAGTCTGACAAGCCTCTAAAATTAAAATCTAGAGAGCCGTTGGGACAGGTCCCCAACTGACTTGAAATGAACTGAAGATAAAACATAGTCTCTCAAGTACGGTAAATATATGAAGATCGGTCCTTGAATCATGAGGACTCACCACTGTAAAAAATGTAGGCAAGGTACTCGAAGAATCACGGGCGAGGATGGAACTGAGCACCTGAACCTACATTATGACACAATGTAACACATAGACATATATGTGGATCAGTACTTGGAATGTACTGAGTATGCGAGGGTGAATGCATATGAATAAAATAGTAACAATATTCTTTAATCAAATCATGTATGCATTATGAGACGACTCACATGGCTTGAAAAAGTATAAATTATAAAGCTCATAAGTCATGTAGAATGGAGCATATCACACAAATCTCGTGAGTCATCATTGTTTAATCTGAAAATTCAAAATCTTCTCTTGTTATCAATACCCAAAGGCTAAGGGACTTTAAAAAGTACTTTCAACTCATGCATAAGTCTCATGGAGGGTAAAACTTCTTCAATGCTCAACATTTCATAACTATTTAGAACTCATATACTTGGAATTCAGAATCATATAACTTGAAAACATACTTGAAGGCATTTCATTCACTTTAGGAAAATATCTCATCTCAATCTTTCGGGAAATCACTCCATATCAAATGGAAAGGAATTCTAGTTTATGGAAACAACTTATCTCAAGGCTTTATAAAAAGTACTATAACAAGAGAAAATGCTTTCATTTAGGAATTAACTCATATCAAGAAAATTCTTTAGTTGGGAAAACATCTTTGCAATTCAACCATTTAGGAAAATAGCTTATAGGGAAGGAAAATAAGTATTTGATCTCGAAGTCTAAATATCAAGGAAGGTTCTCATAACCGACATAAACCATGTGAGCTACATGGAGTCCAATGTTTTGTCCTTCTAAGGAACAGACCACATGTTGGGGAGGAGGTCATACTCTTGCCAGGGAGTATAACCTAGGTCCAGTGATCACTAAATGAAACTCGGCCTCAGGACCAATCATAATCATCATAAACTCGGCCTTAGGCCCAACCTACGGTGGCACATAGTTTTGGGGTAAGAAACCGTAGCAACTTACCCACTCGGTGCTAAATATTACTCCCTTTAGATTATCTGCACTCATCTCATAAAAATCCACTTTTAGAACAATCACATAGTTCACCATGAACCCAATAATCAAATCGATAATCTCATATAGTGAAGTGGATTTCAAAGCTCAAGGACCATTAGGTCAATTCATTTCTTAATCATCTCAAACTACTCAAAACATGGGTGTTCATAACACAAGAGTTCATAATTCCACAAGTCTCAAATTGAGCTTACTAATCCATTATTCAATCTCAAGTTAAAGCTTATCAAAAACATAATATATAGCATATAGATTCATAAATCATGTGGAAATCTGGGAATTTCAGAAAACATGTAGAAATCATGCCATTTGACTCTTAATTCATGAGAAATATCAATATAATGCATTCAATAACAATGGGTGAAAAACCCAATTCAAATTCATGTAAAAACCTTATATATTTCAAGAATTTCATGATGTAAATAGACTTTTGGCAACAAGGTGAAAGGGTTACCCTTGTTCAAAAAATCCACATACCTTGAATTAGAAACTTTGGATGAACTCTCACTTTTGGAACTCTATTCTTGCTCTAGAATAAGGGATCTTGAGGTCCTTGACTTGGGAACCTTGAATCTTGACTCAATTTAGAAAATCCATGGTGGATTCTTGAGATTCATGGAAGAGGTTTTGGATATTTAGGGTTCTTGTTGAGAGAAAACTTGATAAAACCCTTATAGGATGCCTGTAAATGTCTTTGATTTAGTGTTTTCATGATTTTATAGGCTTGGAGAAAAGTCTAAAACGCCCTTTTAAACATCTGTGCGAAACTGAAAAAATTGAATTGGAACCCGATTTTTGACTGTGACCTTGTTCAGTTGATGGTAGTTAATGCACATACGCAAAGATCCGTCTTTCTTCCGCACGAACAAAACAGGTGCACCCCAAGGAGAAATACTGGGTCTTATGAAACCTTTGTCTAAGAGATCTTTCAGTTGCTCCTTCAAATCCTTAAGCTCGGCAGGTGCCATACGATATGGCGGAATGGAAATAGGCCGAGTGTCAGGAAGAAGGTCAATTCCAAACTCTATCTCTTTATCGGGAGGTACCCCTGGGAGATCTTTCGAAAAGACATTGGGGAACTCATTAACAACATCAACCGACTGGATGGTTGGAGTTTGGATATAAGCTTTCTGGCTTTGATATAGGAGATAAAATGACTCTTGGGAGATACCGAACTCCCAGACCACTCAAACACTGGTTTATCAGGAAACTGAAACTTGACCACACGGTTACGACAATCTATAGATGCATAGCAAGAATGAAGCCAATCCATACCCAGAATATGGTCAAAATCTATCATGTCTAGCTCTATAAAATCCACAAGTATGACTCTATGAAGCACAGTAACAGGGAAATTCCTATACACATGTTTAGCAACAACAAACTCTCCGACTGGTGTAGAAACTAGGAAAGGCTTAGAAATCTTTTTGGGACTCATTTTGAAATTCACAGCTACAAGTGGGGTCACATAAGAGAGACTTGATATAGCCATATGCTTCAATATCTCAACAATGCAAATATTAGCTTATCAAGGAGTAAAATTATGGGGTTTAAACCCAGCTATAAATACTCAAGAAAATATGTAGAAATCATACCACTTGACTCTTAATTCATGGGAAATATCAATATAATGCATTCAATAATAATGGGTGAAAAACCCAATTCAAATTCATGTAAAAACCTTACATATTTCAAGAATTTCATGATGTAAATAGCCTTTTGGGCACAAGGGTGAAAGGGTTACCCTTGTTCAAAAATCCCACATACCTTGAATTAGAAGCTTTGGATGAACTCTCACTTTTGGGACTCTATTCTTGCTCTAGAATAAGGATTCTTGAGGTCCTTGACTTGGGAACCTTGAATCTTGACTTAATTTAGAAAATCTATGGTGGATTCTTGAGATTCATGGAAGAGGTTTTGGATATTTAGGGTTCTTGTTGAGAGAAAACTTGATAAAACCCTTATAGGATGCCTGCAAATGGCTTTGATTTAGTGTTTCCAAGATTTTATAGGCTTGGAAAAAAGTCCAAAAGGCCCTTTTAAACATCTGTGCGAAACTGGAAAAATTGAACTGGAACCCGATTTTGTTGGCCTCCGCGATGCGCCACTAATCGCGCTGGCTCACTGGAATCTGACAATTGGGAAAATGGCATCCTCCGCGACTCGGAGCCATTGCAATTTCCAACTGGTTGGGACCTGGGACTCCTTCGCGATGCGCCACAATTGCGGTGTCCCACTGGAAATTGACAATTGATAAATGCACCCTCTCCGCGACGCGCTAGGCTCTCAAACGATGCAGTTTTACAATGAAGGCTTAAATTGGCCATAACTTCTTACCCGAGTATCCGATTTGGGCAAATCTTATATCGATGGAAATCTTAACACCTTCCCCTCGGACTCCTTCGCGATGCGCCATAACGCAGTGTTGCATAGTTAGTTGATTCATGGACATTATTATGCTAACTTTGTCATTAACTTTACAACATATTCTTTGGCTGCTGGAGGAGTCAGTTTGACAACATGTTTTAGTACTCTTTTTGGAGCCTGTTCTGGATGATTCTGTGTTAAACGATGTGGGTGAAAAGGCCGCATCAGCTCCTCCAAATATCCTAGATGAGGAATTCGGATAATTTAATATGAAAATTTTATTTTTGTAGCATCTGAACTCTGAAGACAATTTTTTTTTGTCATCTAATTGCATTACTCTCTTAAGTGAAGCTCTAAGTAGAAGTAGCATATGCATTATTGTGTTGAACATCCTGAGGAAATCATCAAACTCACCAAGGTGAAAGTCCAGACTTTAGAAGTTAAGGCTGTTATTGATGTAAAACATCGAGACTGTAAAATATCTCTAATAATTATATACCTTTATATGTGGTAGATGGTTTAACAGTGTACATGAAAGCTTGACATAGTCTTCTTTTTTTGTGTGATAACGACATAATATAATTCAAGAAAAAATAATGCATGATAGCGCATAAGATTTATTTGGATTTTGGAAAGATTCCTTACAGTTAAGAGACATCAAGAAAAATAGTTATAATACGACTATTATAAGTAAGGTCGATATTGATATTAAAATCTCACGTATTATTTTGTTAATGATGGTTGATTGAGATGATCGATCGTAAATGATAGATAGTGATGGTGACTACTCGATTTGCTGATTGACATAGTGATGGTTGAGTATGGTGCTTATTAGTAGTAGGATTTATTAGTCATAAATGGTGATCAGCTAACATTGTAATTGTTGCTGGAAAAGAGCCGAGACGGCTCAGAGCTCGGCTCGACTCAGCTTGTTTCTCCATAATGGGAATCAATTTAGATTGAGATTATCAGTATATATTCAGATTATCATTATGTCATGAGTTGCAACTATGTATGAGCATAACTCTTTCCCATAGTTGGGAATATACTCTATATTGCCCTATTCATTTCTTAAGTAATACTAATGGAGCTCCTGCCAGCTTGCATGCACCCCAACTAATTCACTGGGCAACCTGTCCATCCCACAAAGGGAATTTCTTAATCTCATACACAAAAGTCTAACTTGGCCATACCATATATTGTCAAGCAGGGGGTGGGCGTTCGGTTCGGTATTTTTAAAGTTCGGGTTCGATAATTCGGTGATCGATATTTGAGAGTAGATACCACATACCATACTAATAAACATCAATTCGATAATTTAGTAATCGGTAAATTAAATTTTGGTTCAGTACGGTATTTGGTTAGGCGTATCGTATTATATATATATAAAATTTGGTATTCGATAAATATTGAATACCAAACGGTATATAATATTTTGTACCAAACCCAATCTTGAATACCGAAATGTTGAAATTTTACTCCCAAATACCAACTGAATTACCGAATATCAATTACCAAATTTTTTGATTCGGTTTGATAATTCAGTTCTCGGTGTTTTACACCCAGCCCTATTGACAAGGTATGCTGCCTATCAAGGCTAGCCAGATGGGTGTACCTGGTTTTGCAGCTTGGATTCAAACCTAGAATCTCCAAATTGTTACTCCTATGTCTTAACCACTACGCCATCCCCTTGGGGAACCAACATTATGTTATAAACTAAAAAGTATCGTATATGTTTCCTTACTAATCAATAGGGAAAAGACCAGTGGAGTTCATAAAAGAAAGGTCCGCCATAAAAGAAAAGATTAATCAGTCAACTGACTACTAGCAAAGATGAGCCATCCAAAAAGCTACCATGCAAGGACAGATATGAGCTGAAATTTGAACTCTTTTGGAGTTTAATTTACCTCGTGTTAACTTATGTTAGTAATTAAGGTGCATGATGAAGGCTACTTACTTCCAGGAAGGATCTAGAGCAGGATCACAAGGGTGTGTCATGGGTATCATTCGACTCTCATTCACAGCATTGTGACTCCTACGCTCCAGAATGATAGAATAGAACAATCAGGACCTAAAAAGAAGGCTACATCAATTGGATTGAAGTACAGTAAGTAAATAAATTTTTCTATGAAAGCTTTTCAGATATTGATGGTGTAACGGAAAACATTTTGAAAGATAATAGAAACTCTAGACATATCATTGTTATATTTCTTAAAAAAATTTTAATTAGAGCATGATAGAAGATGAAATTTCAGATGAACAAAGATATAAGAAGAGGACAAATCAAAACAAGTAATGAATCTTAGGAGATGTTGGCGAACACTTGTAGACACGTAATTTTATTCCTCCCCGATATCACTTTTACTCATTTTACCTTATCCTATCTTGTCGACCATGTAATTATCCCTCTATAAAATGACAAAAAATAAAACCCCTAACCAATTTTATTCTTATCCTAACAACCTAACCCATACCCACGTCCCCAACCCGTCATGTTCCTTTTCATTTCATTGAACCAAATCACAAACAATTTGTCATCTAGTGGGACCACCAAAAGATTCCCTTTCTTTTATCTTTTCCCAATTTCACAAAGGTATTAACCATATATAAATACACTACACGCAACATTCAGAAAGAGGGGACCCATATACTCCCATTTTGGAATTGATCCTTGACAGGATATCATATATACAAACAATACAGACCAAAAAAGGGGGGGGGGGGTCATCAAGACAGAGAAAGACCTCACGCCATTTTTTGAACACTCCATTTTTGGTTCTTTTCTTCATCTGGGAAAATTCCACGATACACACAGAGACACCATCGTCTTCTGAACAATTCACGCACAGAATCAAGGTGAGAGGGAACCAAGAGAGAAAAGGGGTAGATGGAGTTAAGGGAGAAAGGTCAGCTCTGTGTTCGGGTTACTGTTCCGGCGACGGATTTGCCGAAAATGTGTCGGAACCTACCAAATCTGATCGAAATTACCTGAAAAAAAAGGGCTACTGGTTGACATATGAAATTCTAATCCATTATTACTCCAAGATCGGCGTCAGATCAGTCCGTTAATAACCCTTTTCTGACGAATCTTGGCCGGAAAGAACATTTTTCTCGGTTGTCTATTGTTCTGTTTCAGCAAACTATTGTTGAACAGGCAAAATTCCTAAGACCAGTCTCTTTTCCTTTCTTGGGTATTTGCGGAGACTGTCTCGGGGTTGTTCGATCTTCTTTTCGGGTTTTTGATCGAGTTGGAGTTGGTTCGATTTGAAGTTTCTAATCAAGATTTCGGATGCAGATTCTACCGGATTTAATCGAATAATACATCGAGTTTGAAAGTGACATTTTGAGGTCCAATTCTACTCCTTCCCTATTTTTATTTCATTGTATATCATATTCGATGTGTTGGGTTGAATACCGTGTGTCGTTTGATCTTGGTCGGTGAATATTTGCATGTTTTGATTCGTTGTGGGTCCTCTCGATCATGAATTGTGTGATGAAATAATATCTCCAGTTATGTGGGGGTTGGAAATTAAAAATTGATAAAAAACTAATGTTAATTTACTTTGATTCATTGACGTCGTTGATCGTAGTGCCATGATAGGTCAAGTTGGGTAGGAAAATTTCAGGAATTGTGGAATGTTGAATGCTAGAAACATGTGTTGAATGGATTGGTTTTATTTCTTTTTGATCAAATGTATTATTTGGCCGAGGAATGCCCCGAGGTATTTGTGTTTATTCGCCGGGGAATGCCCCACGGTATTTTGTACTCGGAGGACGCCCGTGACGAAGGCCCGAGGCGGCAGGTGGAGAAAGCAATGGAGCACAGTTTAGGATTAGCGTAGAATAGAGTAGATTTATATTTCTGCATTTTCTTTTATTTCGGGACTGTATAATTGGACTGGACTTTATATTTTTCGGGATTCATTTTGTTTGACATGTTTGATTTATTGTTTCACGTGTTTTGTGTGGTTTATACACTAGTTGGTGCCAAATTAGCCGATACTCTCCACCAAGCGACTGTGGTCGAACCACGGGATCGAGGGATGCCTAACACTTCCCCTCGGTCAACAGAATTCCTTAGTCGGAATCTCTATTCGCAAACCAGTTTAAAAGAGTCAAATCATTTTGAAAAGGATTTTCCAAAGGTGACTTGGCACACCGGATTATGCCAAGTGGCAAATCTGAATAAAAAATATAAATAATCCTTTTTCGAAGCAATCGTTTTATTTTGTTACTTTAATTAATAAAACCCTTTCGAACTTAAAATCTTTCTTTTGGAGTTAGAAAAAGGGGGTGTGACAACACTTACATTTAGATGATTGATGGACACAACTCTTGAGGAGCTAGTAGTTTTCATCTACTTGGTGCCTGATGATAGACCAAAAGATTATTCAATAGGTCGGTATCTTGTTTTCCCGGTCTGTACATCCTTTTCCCTGCTAATAGAATGGCCACCAAGAAACTTACCACATTACTTTGGTGGTATGAAACTCTGAAAAACCTTTGCAGGAGCATGTAACTTGGATCCAGAACACTCATTTTCTAGTCCACATGATGAAGACATTACTTGCTTGCCCTTATCACATTCTTTACGGCAACAATCCTCTTGAGCATCTTCGCAATAACCCTGTGTGCGATATCTAAAAGGAAGGGAAAAGACAGAATTTTTAAAAACAGGAAGAGGACTACATATGCATAAAAGATACATACAGTATATAAGAGAATTAAATGCTACAACATGCTAATGAAAGAATCAATGTATCCTTTAGGTGGAACCCAATATCCAATACCATTTAGGATCTGCTTTGAAGAATGACAGAAAGATTAGACAGCTCGAAGAGGTCCTAATTCTCCCCTAAGTGATCTATATCACTTCCATTCAGGCTTCTAGTTTTGTTTCGTTTTTCATCTCTAATTAAGATTTCAAAATAAGGGTGTTAAATGAGTTGACAGATTTTGGCATAATTTGCTCCACGGATGAGCAGGCAGATTTGATTCTAATCTGCTCGACAATTGAGTAGGCAGATTTGATTCTAATCTGCTCCATAATTGAGTAGGCAGATATGATTGCAATCTGTTGTTGTAAATATGTGATATCATATTTTGTTATTCTAGGAGAATAGATTAGAGGAAATCCTTAATTCATGTATCTCCTAGGCTAAGTTGCATAGACTCAGGTGTGGATATCCGAGACGGGCGCGGATCCAAGAACCGAATTCGTTAAATTTTAAATTTTAAGATTCGGAAGTGCGAATCCGAGTAAGGATATGGGTGCAAGAATTTGGCTAAAATCTTAAATATTATAAATATAAAGTTATAAAAATATTCTAAAAATCTACTTTAATCTTTTAAGATAACTTTTAGTTACTTTTTCAATTAGGATTGGTATATACTTATATTTTTGGGAAACCAACAGGCACATATATATTTTTTTACTATATTAAAATAAAAATTCTTTTTATGAGAAACCAACAGACACACATATCTTTTGTCTATATTAATATATGAATCCTTTTTTTATATTTAAAAAAATATAATTATTAAAAACTAGATCTGACGAGTCATCTTTCTTGTCCCCAACCACTTTTGGTTTCTTCCCAACTATTCAAATTTCGATGACAAAAATTACAGTCGTCGAATTCCGATGATGACAACAGTCACCGATTCCGATGATGACTGTCGCCGGATTCCGATGGTGATAGCAGTCACCGATTTTCTCCCTTTCCTGCGATGACAACAATTCCAGTTGCTGGTCTTTCTTGCGACGGCAACGCCAACCAACTTTGTTCTTGATGTTGGATCAACGGTCTTCGAATTCGTTTGACCGAATCGGAGACGTACCTCGCGCCCGCACCAACATTGCGTTGGGATGGGTTCGGCGGCGAAATCAATGAGTGTGCGCAACATAGCTCCTAGGAATTAGGGATCGATTAGAGCAATATAGATCCTCAGACTTGCATATAATGGGAAGTGCAAATCAATTTCTAGTAAAAACCTTCCTGGGCAAAGGTGCCCTTCTACTTTGCAACCCTTTCCCTTTTTCGAAAGATATATAAGGCAAAAGCTGAGCTTGCTCTCTTACTTGCAAGGAAATACAGTCTTATATCTTCTTTTCCCGGACAATATCGTTGAATAGACTTGCTCAGTTAACCCCACATGGAACGAGTTCAAATTTAAGAGTATCAGGCAATAGCCTTGAAAACTCATATACGTTACGTCTAACTCTAGAAGGAGGATGAGCATGGATAAAGTTATTAAACATTCCAGGTGCAAAATCCAGATCACCTAAGATGTCAAAACTTCCCCTATAATGCAAAGAACAAGAGAAAGATTAATAATTATAGGGAAGAGAATCTATATTCCTGTTGAATGGTGAAAATTCCTCGAGTAAAAAAAGATCTTCAAAAAATATATATAGTCTGTAGAATAATCAAATGGAAAGTTTTCTGCTTCTTGACACATAACAAAAGGCTTATTCAAGTTTCAAGGCCAAGAAAAAAAAACAGAGAAAGTTCCACATGGAGTTGAAAGATGTTTTGCACTCTACATCTCATTAAGTTGCAGAACCCAATAAAAAAATAGAAAACAAACAATGTATGGCTTCCATATAACCTACTTACCAACAATTTCTTGTTTTCTATACCTGCAAACGTAAGATGGTCCATAATGCAATGACATAGAGAGGCAGTAACCTAAAGTCTTCATGAAATTTCTCCATAATGGGAATCAATTTAGATTGAGATTATCAGTATATATTCAGATTATCATTATGTCATGACTTGAAACTATGTATGAGCATAACTCTTTCCCATTGTTGGGAATATACTCTATATTGTCCTATTCATTTGGTCCTTCCAAACTATTCAAATTTCGATGACAAAAATTACAGTCTTCGAATTCCGATGATGACAACAGTCACCGATTCTGATGATGACTGTCGCCGGATTCCGATGGTGATAGCAGTCACCGATTTTCTCCCTTTCCTGCGATGACAACAATTACAGTCGTCGGTCTTTCTTACAACGGCGACGACAACTAACTTTGTTCTTGATGTTGGATCAACGGTCTTTTAATTCGTTTGACCGAATCGGAGACGTACCTCGCGCCCGCACCAACGTCGCGTTGGGATGGGTTCGGCGGCGAAATCAATGAGTGTGCGCAACATAGCTCCTAGGAATTAGGGATTGATTAGATTCTTTTGATCTTCTTGTTCACCTATAAATATTGTGCATCTCTATGAATAAAAATATATTTTTGCAGTATCTAAACTTTCATGGTATCAGAGTTGAAATATTTCCCCTAATACCATATGGTCAAAATAGCTTCTCAGGGAGAATATCTTTCTGAAACATCAAAAGAAGATAAAATGTCTTCTCTGAAAGCTCCGATAGAAAATCTGATTACTCAAGGAGGCAATATTTCTCACATTTCTTTCCAGTTAACTTCTCATCGATTAAATGGGAAGAAATGTCTGGAATGGGCACAGTTCGTAAACCTTGCAATTGATGATCGTGAAAAGTTGGGACATCTGACTAGAAAGACGAAAAAGTCGAAAATCGGAGACCCAAAGATGAACACATGAAGATCAGAAAATTCACTCATGATTGCCTGGTTAATATAATTCATGGAGCCAGTCATAAGTAAACCTTATCTATTTTTACCCACTCCTAAGGATGTGTGGGAAGGCGTTATAGAGACGTATTCTGAGGTAGAAAATGCCTTTCAAATTTTTGAGTTAAAAATAAAACTATGACAAGTTAAGCAAGGTGAGAAAAAATTCATTGCTTATTATAATGAAATGGTATTGATGAATCCAATTATGACACACCCTTGCGATCCTGCTTTAGCTCATTCCTGGAAGTAAGTACCCTTTATCACGTACTTTACTTACTAACATAAGTTGACACAGGTGAAACTGAGCTTCAAAAAGCAGAAAAGTTTCCTTTTGATTATTCTGCAGACTACATATATATATATATATATTGTAGATCTTTCTATTATCTGAGAAATTGAAACTATTCAACATGAAAAAAGGCCCTCTTCCCTATAATTATAGTCTCTCTTTTCCTCTTTGTATTTTAGGGGAAACTTTGACATAATAGGTGCTCCTGAATTCGCTCCTGGGATGCTCAATAATTGTATCCAGGCTTATCCTCCTTCTAAAGTCAGGCGTATGGTGTATGAGTTCTCAAGGCTATTGCCTAGTACTCTTAAATTTGAACTAGTTTCACGTGGGGCTATCTGGACAAGTCTATTCAACAATCATTTTCCGGGTAAATATGATATAGGAATGTATTTCCTCGCAAGTGAGAGAGAAAGATCAGCTTCTACCTTATATATATATATATCTAAAAAGGGATAAGGGTCATGAAGTAGAAGTGGCGTCCTTACCCAAGAAGGTTTTTACTAAAAATTAATTTGCATTTATCATCCTATGCAGGTCTGAGATATATACTGCTTTGGTAGAGTTCTTGTGTAACAAAGATTCGGTGATGAGGATGCAAGTACAAGAAGCTCACCATCATTTATAAGTGTTCTCGTCACCAAATCTTTGATACGCAACACCACCACCAGAGCAATATATGTCCCCAGACCTGCATATAATGGGAAATGCAAGTCAATTTCTAGTAAAAACCTTCCTGGGCAAAGGTGCCCTTCTACTTTGCAACCCTTTCCATTTTTGAATAGATATTAAGGAAGAAGTTGAGCTTGCTCTCTCACTTTCAAAGAAATATAGATCTATATCTTCTTTGCCCGGACAATTATAGTTGAATAGACTTGCCCAGTTATCCCCACATGGAACAAGTTAAAATTTAAGAGTATCAGGCAATAGCCTTGAGAACTCATACACCTTACGTCTAACTCTAGAAGGAGGATGAGCAAGGATAAAGTTATCAAACGTCCCAGGTGCAAAATCCAGATCACCTAAGATGTCAAAACTTCCCCTATAATGCGAAGAACAAGAGAAAGATTAATAATTATAGGGAATAGAACCTGTATTCCTGTTGAATGGTGCAAATTCCTCGAGTAAAAAAAGATCTTCAATATATATATGGTCTGTGGAATAATCAGATGGAAAGTCAAATTTAGTGTGTAATCAATTATGTAGTGTCTGAATCTAGTTGAGCATAAATTGAGATCATAAACGTCCCTTAACTCAAAGACGGGTAGAAAACTTTCCTATCGTTCAAGTTTTAGTGAACGTTGAAACTTGGGTCAACTTCAATCGATCATAACTCATTATATATAACGAAATGGGTGGAATACTATATATAAAATGAAACATCTTCTAATTATCTTTCCATCGATACCAAATTGCCTATAACGGACATTCGGTGAAGAAGTTAGAGCATTTTTAGTGTCAGCGTTCCCGTTTGACTGGCCACCGCGTCGCGATGAGCCTTAAATTGACAATTGTCAATTCCAGTAGGTCATCGTGATTTCCAGCGCATCGCGGTGAAGCCTTATACGGCGTTCCAGTCCCGAATTTTAAATTCTAAGGTCAAACTAGACATTTCCCATGGCCCCAAACCCATCCAAACACGAGATTTAATCCCAAATACACCTAAATACATACACTTTCACCAAAATTCATCAAGAACGCTCTCTAGGGTTTCAAACAAGAACCCCAAATTATTCAAGATTCAACCGTGAGTTTTTGAAGATAATTAGACATTTGGAATCCCCAATTCGTAAGCTTCAAGAATCGTTCATTATTCTCCGAAATAGAGGTACGTGGGGTTGTCCTAAATTTCATGGGCATGTTTTCAAAATGGAATTTACGCAAGACTTTAAATTTATACAAGTATATATATGTTTCTACAAATGGGGGTTTCCAATTGATACAAATAACGTGTTTTGATATCTGATTTTGAAAGAATTATTGAGATATCATGGGGTTGTTTGTTTGAATGTATTTAAATGATTGAATTGTGAACATGTGACCTGAAATTTCAAAAGGATGCGATGTACATGAGTTGTGAATTTTTTAAATTCCCCATGATAATGTTTATACCCCATATTATACTAGTGTTAAACCATTGAGAGCATGAGTTTTACAATTGATATGACATTACTCATAAATGATTAAACTTCTTGAATAATTGCATGTTGAGAACCATGGTGTATGTGTTTTAATCGTGTGAAAGTCATACATATGTTCAAGTGGTAAATGGTATGAGAAGTTGGAAAGTTGATGTGATATTGATGACTTGCAAGTCGGGTATGACGATACCCTGCAGATTATGACATGTGATTGATTAAAATGAGTTTTATGCATTGATTTTGTGAGATAGGTGGTTACCCAAAGAAAGCACGAGTCAAATGACTCTACACTGGAAACCATGTTTGCCGACTCGGGAACTTGGTACCCTGCTGTGTGATCTTGTGTACCTGACATTATGTCATCCCAAATTGGGACTATGGTTGGGAGCCTGCTTTGTGAACTTGTGCACTACCATACTTAATTGGGTCGAGACACCCTGCTGTGTGATCTTGTGTGTCTTTCCCTCACTTATACTCTAATCTCGGCGGCAACTGAGATTTGACAGTTTGTGAAAATGTGAAATTGTAGGGTGTACCACCTAGCTCAGATGTGTTGCATTGTTGTTGAAAAATTAGTTTACTATGCCCATGTATTTTCGAAATCATTTTGCAATAATGTGTTTTATAACAGCTCTCATTTAGTTTATATAAAAATCTCTACTTTGTTTTGGATTACTCTGCGTACCAATACTTTGTATTGACCCTCTTCCCTCCTAGGTTCGGAGTATGGGTGTCAAACGGGCTGGGCTAGGCCAACCCGGAACCGGCCCTTCTATTTTAACCGGGTTGAGGGCCGGTTAAGGTCCGGTTTTTGCGCTAGATGGGCCGGGATGGGCCAAACAGTAAAAAAATTAAAACCCACCCTAACCCGACCTACTTAACCCAACCCGATCAAACCCACCAAAACCCGGTCAAACCCGGTTAAAAAATCGGTCAAATCCGGTCAAAAATATATAAAAAAAACTTTCTTTCAATATACATTACATATACCCACCTATATACATTATAAATACGTTAAATAATATATATACACTATATATATAGTATATACTACATTAGAATTTAAAAAATATATACACATATACACAATTAGTCAATTACTCATATATGCACACCATTCAATGTATATATACTACTACTTATAAAATATACTACAATATATATACATTACAATATATATAGATATACTTATATACTAATTCATAAAACATATACATAAGTATAAGTTAAATATACAAGATATATACACATGTATATGCACCATACAATGTATATATACTACTACTTATAAAATATACTACAATATATATACATTACAATATATATAGATATAGTTATATACTAATTTATAAAACATATACACATGTATACGTTAAATATACACTTCTATAGAAGATATATACATGTGTATATGCACTATTCAATGTATATATACTACTACTTATAAAATATACTACAATATATATACATTACAATATATATAGGTATACTTATATACTAATTTATTTGGTAGTAAATTAATAATATATTAGAAGTAAGTTTTTAATTTAAAGTAGAAAACTAGAAATTCAATTTTAAATTTTAAATCGTTAAATGAAAAAATATAAAAAGCAAGGACTAAGGAGTGAATGAATTTGGGGAATTTTATTGATTGCAAAATGATCCAAAATTTATAATTTACATGAATGAAAAATCTACAAATTATGCATAATTTTTTCCAACTCATTCATGTTAATATTAACGGGAACTTGCATAGGATAGTCGAAGTCAATGGGGGCAAAACCATGCATTGGACTTGATTCTGCTGAGTTCTCACGTGAAGTCATAATTTCTTCAAGTGTCAGCTCGTCGCTCGGCTCCGGTTCCATTCCTTGGTTTCTTCTTTTCGATCTAATCCAATCTCTGAGGCAAACTAAAACATTCATTGCATTGCTTCCCAATGAGTGTTGGTTGTCTCCAAGTTGCTGTCGTCCCTGACTAAAGGCGCTCTCTGATGCAACGGTTGACATTGGAACATTCAAGATATCTCTAGCTAATCTTGAAAGCACAGGATATTGTGTTTCATTACTCCTCCACCAATCCGACGTGTTGATCCATCGTCTGCGATCCTCTGGTGCCGTTCGAAGATAATATTTCAGCTCTTCCCGATAAGTTGATGTGTAAGTTCTCTCATCAACACTGTTCCAACAATTTAAATCATAAAACGAATCAGGAAAACCACTATGTGCCGACCTTTTAGAAGATGATGGCTCCTCGGGAGGATGAGGAGCGACAGTTGGAGTGATATTTGTAGGTACGGCTAAATCAAATAAATCAGCATAGTGATTATATAATTTTTCTCTGTAATCCTTTGCATCAGCTGTAGCTGTCCACAAATCAGGTTGTACTTGTTCAGAATCATGGTTAGTATTTATTTCTAAGTTAGTATAAATAAGAGTACTAAAGTGACACATATTATTATATTTCATGCACGGATTTAACATAGCACCAACCAAGTAAATAGGGGGAATCGGGAAAAAATATTTTTTAAATTTCGTAAACATGGCGCCAACAACTTCTTTATAACCTTCTTTATTTTTATATTCTTTGAGTAAACCAAAAATATCGGCTATATATGCTAAAATATTACAAACAGTAGGATAATAAGCACTGGAAAATTCAACCGTAGCTACATAAATTTTTTCTAAAAACTTAACAAGATCATTAATTACAACCCAATCAGAATTATGTAGCATGCAATCAACAGAATCAGCAAATGAACCGCAATGTTGGTTAAAAGCTAGTGTAATAGGAATTCTATATTTATAATAAATTTTTAAAAATTCATACGTAGAATTCCATCTAGAATCAATTTCCTCAGGCATCAAAATTGGTGTAAGTCCATTTTCTTGACATTTAACTTTAAATTCTCTAATTCTTGATCTACTATTATTTCCTTGAATAAAACCAACGGCAAGACGAATGTTTTCAATATAAAGCTCAAAACACTCAAGACCATCTTTTACAATTAAATTATATATATGACATGCACACTTAATATGAAAAATTTCAGGTAAGGGCGGAGATAGCGTAGATTTTAATTTTTTTATAGCAGTCTTGTTGTTAGAAGCATTATCAAAAGCAATACATAAAATTTTATTTTCGATACCATAATATCTGGCAATTTTAACAATAGAATCAACAATAAATTGTTCAGTATGTTTACGATCTTCATCATATAAAAAAGCAAGAATACGTTTTTGCATCACGAAATTACTATCCATTCAATGACAAGTAACGGTTAAATAATCATTTTTATTTACAGCACGACCAAGATCAGAAGTTAGGAACAATCTACATTGAATATTTTTTAACAATGTTGATAAATAAAAATAATATTGTGAATGAAGTCTAAAAATATCAGACCGACAAGTAGTTCTAGGAATACCGTTGAACATAGGATTATAAATTACTTGTATATAACAAATAAAGGCATCAGAAGAAGGAAAACTAAAAGGCAAACAACCCACAACTACCATTTTAGCTATTTCTTCCCGGTCCCTCAATTTATTATACTTCTTCACTACGTGACCGGTTACTGGGTCCATTCTAGTTTGCGTTGGCCCACCAACATCCCCACCACCTTGTGCAATATTTAACTCTCTTTTATGATCTTCAGCTATATGTCTCATTAACGTACCCGTACCCCCTTGCTTGCCTCCACTTTTATGCTTATATATTTGTTGACAATATTGCATTGCACCTCAATATCTGATATACGTTCAAAAAATTGCCATGCAACACTAGTTATTTTACGAGGTCTTGGGGCACTGGGAGGACGGGGAGGGAGATTAACCGATTCAGATCTAACGTTAGCATCTCCTACTGCGGGTGTCTCAGCAATATTTTCATTATCTTCGTCTAAATTAACCGCATCTACTTCATTTTCTTCTTCTATACCGTAATTATCCTGAGCTTCTACATAATTCATATCGTGAGCACCTACACCTATTTCTTCCTCAAAAGGTGTACCAAGTGGTACCGGAGACGAAGGTACACGGGTATATCTACTACTTGAACTACCTCTGCCGCTAGTAATTTGCTTTTTACTACCACTACCACTTTCGGGACAAAATTTTTTCACACCTTTAGTAGCGAGGTTTCTTAATTTATCCATAATATAAATTAAATTAAACTAAAAATATTCCAAATACACAAATGTAATAAAATTAAATATTAAACAATTAATACAATAAATAAAAATTAAACGTAAGAGATGGAACGACAATACCAAATTTTAAAAGTATCCGAAGGTTGCGACTTTAGAAACTTCCGCTCGTACTTTGTAAATGAAAAATTAAAAAATCAAAGTGAACACTTTAAGAAATTAAATATATTGAATATTTGAGAATTGAGATTTGAGAGAGAATCAGAATTGAGAGAGTGAAAAATTGTGTGAAAAATGATTTAAAGTTGTAGGGTATTTATAGATTTCTTTTTGGGATTAAATTTTTTTTTTAAAGTTCATTTTTTTATTTTTTAATAAATGGGCCCAAACTAGCCGTTTGGACCCAAAAACGGCTATATAGCTGTTGGGCCAACGACTAGTTTGGCCCAAAATCCCATTTTTTTAAAAAAGGTATTCGGGCCGGGTCGGTTAACCGGCGGGCCTGGACCGGTCTTGGTTAGGGCCGGGTTAGCCGGGCCCATTTTAAAAAAATAACCGGCCCGGGACCCGGAACCCTAAAGCCCTAGGGCTTATCGGGCTGGGTCAAACCGGGCCGGGTTAGTTACGAGGGCCGGGTCGGCCCAGTCCACTTGACACCCTTAGTTCGGAGGCACAGTCTAGGGGTCCAGAAAATTAATAGATTCTTCAGATAGTTTTGCAGAGACAAGTGGTGAGCCTTCTATATTTCGGAAGGCCTGATGTCTGGTAGTTTATTTATCATTTAATAGTTTTGGGTCTACTGGAGGCCTTGTCCCAGTTTTCAAACAGTTGTTTGTTTTAGTCATGTAGTAGAGATTTTGTAGACGATTTTCAGATGTCGATAGATATTATGGGACATTATTTCCCATTATTGATTTCATTAGACTCATTACCATGTTTCCGTAATATTGTGTATCTTCCACATTTCTTTTATCATATGAATTATGTGCATGATTACCAGATAGATCAATGGTCTTCGAATTCGTTTGACCGAATCGAAGACGTACCTCGCGCCCGCACCAACGTTGCGTTGGGATGGGTTCGGCGGCGAAATCAATGAGTGCGCGCAACATAGCTCCTAGGAATTAGGGATTGATTAGAGCAATATAGATCCTCAGACCTGCATATAATGGGAAATGCAAATCAATTTCTAGTAAAAACCTTCCTGGGCAAAGGTGCCCTTCTACTTTGCAACCCTTTCCCTTTTTCGAAAGATATATAAGGCAAAAGCTGAGCTTGCTCTCTCACTTGCAAGGAAATACAATCTTATATCTTTTTGCCCAGTCAATATCGTTGAATAGACTTGCCTAGTTATCCCCACATGGAACGAGTTCAAATTTAAGAGTATCAGGCAATAGCCTTGAAAACTCATATCCGTTACGTCTAACTCTAGAAGGAGGATGAGAATGGATAAAGTTATTAAAAATCCCAGGTGCAAAATCCAGATCACCTAAGATGTCAAAACTTCCCCTATAATGCAAAGAACAAGAGAAAGATTATTAATTATAGGGAAGAGAACCTGTATTCCTGTTGAATGGTGCAAATTCCTCGAGTAAAAAAAGATCTTCAAAAAATATATATAGTCTGCAGAATAATCAAATGGAAAGTTTTCTGCTTCTTGACACATAACAAAAGTCTTATTCAAGTTTCAAGGCCAAAAAAAAAAAAAACAGAGAAAGTTCCACATGGAGTTGAAAGATGTTTTGCACTCTACATCTCATTAAGTTGCAGAACCCAAAAAAAATTAGAAAACAAACAATGTATGACTTCCATATAACCTACTTACCAACAATTTCTTGTTTTGTATACCAGCAAACGTTAGATGGCCCATAATGCAATGACATAGAGAGGCAGTAACCTAAAGTCTTCATGAAATTTCTCCATAATGGGAATCAATTTAGATTGAGATTATCAGTATATATTCAGATTATCATTATGTCATGACTTGAAACTATGTATGAGCATAACTCTTTCCCATTGTTTGGAATATACTCTATATTGTCCTATTCATTTGTTTCTTCCCAACTATTAAAATTTCGATGACAAAAATTATAGTCTTCGAATTCCGATGATGACAACAGTCACCGATTCTGATGATGACTGTCGCCGGATTCCGATGGTGATAGCAGTCACCGATTTTCTCCCTTTCCTGCGATGACAACAATTACAGTCGCTGGTCTTTCTTATGACAACGACTACAACTAACTTTGTGTCACACCCCTTTTCTAACAAAAAAAAAAGATTCATTTTAAGGGTCGAAAGGGTTTTATTATTAAAGTGACAAAAAATGAAAATTTTGTTTCGAAAAGGATTATTTACGTTTAAACTCAGAGTCTCCACTTGGCATAAATCAAGTGTGCCAAGTCACCTGTGGATATCCTTTTTCAAAATGATTTTGTCTCTATAAAACTGATCTGCGAACAGAGATTCCGGCTAAGGAATTCTGTTGACCGAGGGGAAGGTGTTAGGCACCCTCGATCCTGTGGTTCGACCACGATCGCTTGGTGGAGTATATCGGCTAATTTGAACACTATGAATGTATAAACCACACCAAACATAAATAAAACAATCAATCAAGCAAACAAATCCAAAAAAAACAACGTCCAGTCTAATTATACAGTTCAAAATAGAAAAAGAATGCGAAAATGTAAATCCTATTCTACCCTACACTAATTTTATACTACGCTCCCATGCTACCCGATGCCTCGGGCCTTCATCACGGACTTCCTCCAAATACAAAATACTTCGGGGCATTCCCCAGCGAATAAATACAAGTGATCGCGGGGCATTCCCCGATTAAATGAATACATTTCCAAATGGAAGAGCTAAAACCAAACCGTTCAACTCAAATTCCACATTCAAACATTCAACAAGAAAACTTACTCCTAAATTTTTGCCTACCCGAACCAACATTCGCCTATCCATTTCAACATATCATAATTTTATCACATTCCAATAATATTCATGCTCATTACGAATTAAACAAAACAACAATAAACCAAAGCTAATCTAAATTCAACTTTTTTATCAATTTCTCAATTTCATTCCCCAAATCCATTTTTAACCACATTATTAAATCAGTTCGACTATCAAATCACTTTTCAAAATCCAAAACCAACAACACATACCCCAACGAAGATTTAAACATTTAAGCATACCAATCATTCATATCCACAACAAAAATTAACATTTTGCTCGAAATATTCAAAACCGCACCACAAAATCACGATATTAACCAACTTCGATATAATAAAAAAGTAGAGTTGAGAGTTGGACCTTTGAAGAATCGATTTCGTTGATAATAAAATCTAGAAAGCCCGTACTATAGAATTCCTAATAGGACCTCAACAATGACGAACTCCAACTACTTATTGAAAAATTTGAGACCCAAAACTGAAGCTCCATAAATCCAATCGAACCCGAAAGCCGACACTGTTCACGTACTGTTCATGGTACTATTCACAACATTGTTCACGGCACTGTTCACAACACTGTTCACGATACTGTTTCTCTCTTGATTTTTTTTCTCTCTCGCGCGATTCTCTCTTCTCTCCCTCATTTTTTTTGGTTCTTCTTGTGAGGAAGATGATGATGATTGTTGTTATTGTGGAGAAGATGATGATGAAAGAATGAGCCTCCCTTTTCCCCTTTTAGAATTTTCCTTTTATATATTTTTGATTTGTTTTTTCTTTTTCTTTATTTATTATCCTATGTGGAAGCATAAAATTGGTGGCTTGTGGGAATAAGTGTGTGGCATGTGGAAAAGTTAGTGTGACATATGGAAAGATGAGGGTGGCGTGTGAAAAAATGAGTAGGGCGTGTGCCTTTTGCATATATCCAATGAAAAATGGAAAGTGAGGTGTTGAGGTGGCATAGTGAGGTGACAAAGATGCTATGTATTTAATTATTTTCAATTTTTTTTTTTTTTGGAGACATTATCAATTAAACAAAATTATGGTAAGGTGAATAAAATAAAAATAAATAAATAAAATAAATAAATAAATAAATAAAATAAAATAAAAAATGATTAAAATATTTTCAGGAAAGGACAAAATTACGTGTCTACATCATGCCCCTTTTGGATGTAAACACATGGTGTTTTCATACAAAGCAGTAGACAACGAGATAAAATTTTGTCCTGACCTTTATTCAAAAGCACGGAGCACGAGGAAGGAGGGAAACCAAGTTTTGACTTAGGACATCCTATCTACCCAAGTTATGAGGGAATCAAGTGACAGTTATTTCAAAGGATTGGAAGGAGCTGGACTATGCCTAGTTGGAGAGTCGAGTGAGGTTCCATCGAGGTTCCAATCCGTGGCTCTGTTATTAAATCAAAAATGAAAATTATAAGTTAAAAACATAAATGAAATTACAAAATCCTATCTACGCAGCTTCTGTTGGACTCTTGACTTGAGTTTCATCACCCTATTCTTCAGGCGGGCTCCTGATTTGAAATTTCTTCAACTTGTTGCTTGGTTTTCAATTTCATCACCCTGTTCTCCAGGCGGGCTCCTGACTTGCTATTTTTGATCTGTTGACTTTCATTTTCTTCACTTTGTTACTTGACTTTCAACTTCTTCACCTTGTTGCTTGACTTTCAATTTCTTCACCTTGCTGCTTGACTTTCCATTTATTCGCCCTGTGCTTCGGGCGGGCTCCTGAAATCACATCAAAACTAGAAAGAAAATTATACCAAACAAAGATTATTATAAAGAGATTTCATATGTCAGGAAAGTGAAGTTCCAACATAAGAATTAAATTTTGCCCAGTTTATCATCAAAGGACTTTTGTGAAAGTCACATCATTATAGGAATCAAGGAGAATGACTCGACTATAAGGTGCGTCTGATAGGAATCAAAGGAATCGACTTGACTAAAAGGTACGTCTTCTAGGGGTCAAGGAGAATGACTCGACTAAAAGGTACGTCTTATAGGAATCAAGGGAGATGACTTGACTAAAAGGTACATCTTACTAGGAATCAAGGGAGATGACTCGACTAAAAGGTATGTCTTATAGGAATTAAAGGGAATGACTCGACTTAAAGGTACGTCTTCTAGGAATTAAAGGAGATGACTCGATTAAAAGGTACGTCTATAGGAATCAAAGGGAATGACTCAACTAAAAGGTACGTCGTATAGGGGCCAAAGGGAATGACTCGACTAAAAGGTACATCTTATAGGAATCAAAGGAAATGACTCGACTAAAAGGTACGTCTTATAGGAATCAAAGGAGATGACTCGACTAAAAGGTACGTATTATAGGAATCAAAGGGAATGACTCGACTAAAAGGTACGTCTTATAGGAATCAGAGAGAATGACTCAACTAAAAGGTACGTCTAATAGGAATCAAGGGAAATGACTCGACTAAAAGGTACGTCTTATAGGAATCAAAGGAAATAACTCGACTAAAAGGTACGTCTTCTAAGAGTCAAGGGGAATGACTCGACTAAAAGGTACGTCTTCTAGGAATCAAAGGGGATGAATCGACTAAAAGGAATGTATAATAGGAATCAAAGGGAATGACTCGACTAAAAGGTACGTCTTCTAGGGGTCAAGGGTAATGACTCGACTAAAAGGTACGTCTTATAGGAATCAAAGGGAATGACTCGACTAAAAGGTACGTCTCCTAGGAATCAAGGGAAATGACTCGACTAAAAGGTACGTCTTCTAGGAATCAAATAGAATGACTCGACTAGAAGGTACGTCTTATAGGAGTGAAGGTTCTATTTAAGAAGTGTATTACCCATCAAATGAAAACCGAAATCCCTGGACAAGAAGTGTGTCTCCGAGGGATATAAGATGATGAATTTTTACCATGATTTAATTATCAAACCTTTGCAGCAACATCGCTTTCTGCATTTGTAAGAGTAAGAAATTATGGGCCTTGATGTTTAGGCTTTAAAATCCTTGATTTGAAGGTAATATGTGTTCCTATTTCATGCAAAGAAAAGTTGTGAGTTTAAAAAAATGGAGGCAGGTTTGTGGCTTTGGATTTCATGGAAAACGCTCTTGCCGTCATCACATTTAACCTTGCTTCCAACCATTACATATATCATTGACTTGATGTATCATTGACCCGGACTCAGATTATTAAGAGTGACTGAAACAAACAAGGTATCTCTGCTTTTCCATGCTTCTCAAATAAACCCTTTGAACCTTGTTATTTTCATAGTTTCCAAACAATTGACAAAAGTTCTTGCATGCCTTATTTCGGCTGACAATCATGTCTTTTTTATGTGCTGGCTTTTGTCTTGCTCTGTGCAATTGAAGGAGATGGTAGCCAATTTTGAAATCTTTTCTCACTTGTTTTGACATGGACTTGGCTCAAAGACAAGAGAAAAATGTCAATGATTTTTATTTGGATAACTGACTCAAGAAAAATAAAACAAAAATAAAGAGAAGAAAGAAAAGGCAATGAATGTCCCCATTTGAAATAAAGAAATAAAAAATTTATCTAGAAATGACAGTCAACTCTAATGATTATGCCATGCATTTTGGATTAAGCAGCTTGATCTTTTTATCCAAACTTTCTACCTATTGTTATTGAGTTAATGGCTTTGAAACTGAGTTGCTTCCTTAGGTCAATTGTATTTAAGGACCCATTCAGCTAGTGGTGCCTTGAAGGGTTTTTGCCAACAAGCTTCTCTCATTTTCTTTTCCTCAGCTCACCATTGCCTTATGGTGTCTGTAAGGGTTTTCCACTAATGAGACTCTCTTATCTTCGTTTCCCTTAACTCACAGTCGTCTTATGGTGCCCGTGAGAGTTTTCATTGATAAGACTCTCTCATTTTTATCTCTCTCAACTTACCATCTTCTTACAGTGCCCGTGAGGGTTTTCACCAATAAGACTCTCTCATTTTTATTTCTCTCCTGATTTCTTATGTTGAGGAAGACAAGTAGTTCCCAAATGCATCATCATATCCCTTGCATGCTTAGCCTTAACATTCTCAAAGATTGATCTGAAGGTCTTTCTTTGGTTGTAACTTGACTTTTGGATAAGGTTAGAAAGAAAGGATGGCATGGGGCCCAAACGACACTCAAAGTAGGGTAGGACTTACAACTTTTGGAATCGACTCAAACAATGAGGGTTAACTAATGCCCCAGTTTTTTTTGACTGGGTGACTCTAAATTGTTTATTTGGTTGAACCGAGCCTGGAGTATGACAGCCTACGTATCTCACCCTCGAGAGAGGAGAATCAGGTCATGCGTAGTTCTGGAAACTTGTTCTTTTGCTTGATTCTGATTTCCTTCCTTTTTTTCCTTTATTGAATTTTTTTTTCTTTGAAACTTTCTGACTTTATTTTTCTTGACACTCTTCACTTTACTTTCTTTTTGGTCATATTTTCTTCTTTTTTTTTTTTTTTCTGAAGTTTTTCTGACTCTACTGTTTTGCTCGACACTTTACCTTTGAGCTTTGTTGACTCTATCTTGATTCGAAAAGAGGGGTATGGAAGAAACTAACACTAAGGCTCAAATGGGGTAAACAAAGGATGAAACAATATTTGGATAGCAGAGTGAAATGCCTTCGTCATATCAATCCTTGAAGATGCTAGTACATAGCATGCAATGTGAAAATCAATATCACTTATGACATGTTTTACAACACTAACTTGCCCGGAGCATATGTGTCACCTCTTCTTTTACACTTGTTGAACATAAAACTCCACCTTTGTTGTACATCCCTCACATTGAAAGACTCATGCTTTCATGGAGTTGATTTTTGTTCTGTTCCTCGGGAGAACACATCCGCTATTTGACCTAATTGAGCTTTGTTTTTCAATTGATGCCCAAGTTATTCTTGTGATTCTCAAAATAATTGCTTTAATTTTGAAAGAAAGCTTCAACATGGTCACCAAATATGTCAACACTTATCAATTTTTCTCATATGCTTTTTCTAACCTTAGCCCTCTGATTCCATGTTTCATGGTTAAATTGGACTTTAAGATCTGGCTGAAAATTCCGCAAGCATGCCATATCACTAGAGTCAACATAACATGTACTTTATAAATAAAACAAACAAATAACACATATTTAAAACACAAAGGAAAAGGGACAATTCATTTAGTTGAAATAAAAGATAGAAGGGTTTGAACATAAACGACAAAAGGACAAAACAAGATAGATCCCAAACTACAACCCTGAAATAATTCAAAAAACAGAAAAGAAAACAAAATAAACTACCAGACCTTTTCCTAGTAGGGAGATGGGTGACTTCTCAATTGCTCAGCCTGACAACTTACCACTGGTTTGCATATCAGCATGACTAGAGCTTCCCTCACTGTCAATGTTCTGCGCCATAATTGATCCATCTTGAATCATCTTTTCAATTTCTCTTTTCAAAGCACGACAATCTTCAATACTGTGACCCTGAACATCAGAATGATATGCATATCGTACATTAGGATTAAAACTTCTTGAATGTGGGTCAGGAGTATACCCAAGGAGAGGAGTGATCATACTCTTCTGTACCAATCTCTGGAATAAACTGGCATAGGATTCCCCAATAGGAGTGAAATTATCTTTTTCCTTCCTCCTCTTTGCTAACTCTGGCCTCGGATAAAACTTAGATTTAGAGGTTCCTTGGTAAATTTGTGGGGGTCGAGGATGATATTGAGGGACAGGTGCATGCCATTGTGGTTAAGAAGATGGATGCGCATACAATTGTGCATTGTTCAAAGGATATTGAGGAAGTGGAATGGGATTTCTTGGATTTTGGGGAAAGAAACCTTGTTGCAAATGGTTATGTGGATCTAATATGTAAGCTCAGGTTTGAGGCTGAAAGTATTGGTGGGTTGGACCTCTCAAACTCTGATTTGGCCCTGGCATGACAATAGGTGCGTTTTCCTTCTTCTTTCCTTCAGTTTCCCTTGGTTGACTGCAATGTCGTCCCAAATGTTTCACAGAATCCTTCTGTCCATCAGGCTCCCCAAATTTTGATGTCTCAAAGCTGGGAGGAAGGTTAACACTTGAAGACATGCCCCAGTTTTTATATGAAACATCTTCATAGCCCGTATGTCCAGGGGAATTTTTCATATTGTTTTCTATACTGTTAACTTTCCCAACCACTTTCTCTAGCTCTTCTAGCATGCTAGTCTTCTTAGTAAGAAATTTTGGTGGTCCACTTAATTTAATGGTAGGCTCAAGAGTATAACAATGATCATCAAAAGTATTGAACGTGGATTCACTAGTGTACTGGGGAAGCACAGTCGTTGGATTGATAGCCAAAGTGGAAGCATTAGTAGAAGGTTGAGCAACAAAAGCAGAAACGATATGTGGTGATGTGAAATAGATTCTGAGGCATGCTGTGGCGCATCAACCATAGTAGGAAACTGACTTTGCGATTTTGGTGGAAGACTTAAGGTATTTGCAGGGTCAAAAGTGGGGAACTGAGGTGGAGGCAGCCCACTGGCCCAAGCTCGGTACATTTCCATCATTTGTTGTCTCAGTCTCAAATTCTCTTCCTTTAAACTCTGAATTTTCTGACTCTTTGTTTCATCCATGATGCCACTCTCTATATCTTTGTTGGACACAACTAACCCTTCCTTGAATTTGCTGTGATATGGAGGACCATCCAGGAAGCCACAAACCAACCACCTTATACTAACTGAACAAGAGGTAACAAATATGTTAGAGTTCAACATTTTTTCTTCAAAACCTTTTTTTCTTTTAGAAATATCACCGAACCCAAGAAGGGCGCCTATCTCACCCCTGAAAGAGGAGAATCAGGTATGCGTAGTTCGTGAAGTTTTTCCAAAATGGCCAACCAAACTCTTTTTCCTCTCTTTTTTCTTTTTTTTTCTTGAAACTTTAAGAAGAAAAAGAAAATAATCAATTATCAAAAGAATTGACGAAAATCTTTTTTTGCATTTTTTAGGTTTAAGCTCCCTATACAAAAATGAAACCTACGATTACCAAAGAAAAATCTTTTTGGATTTTCAATTTTGAATTTTATATGAAAATTAAACTTGAAGCTCTTAAAGGAAAATCTTTTTATATTTTTCTTTTAAAAATGTATATGAAACACCTACTCTAATAACGACTGAAGAAAATCTTTTTGAATTTTTAAATAAGATCAACCAAAAATGAAACCTACGACTATTAAGAAAAATCTTTTTGTAGTGTTCTTTTCGAGACATATGTGAAACACCTACTCTAAATAAAGAGTAAAGAATTTTTTTTCTTAAATAAGATCCCCGAACCAACAATAGGCTGCCTACGTATCTCATTCTCGAGAGAGGAGAATCAGGGGTGCGTAGTTCGTCCAGATTGGACAATTAAGGATTAATTAACAAACTACACCAAACTTGAGAGACACGACCAAAGACTAACGATGGAAAATGTCAATAAAATCTTTTTTGGAGTTTTCAACTTGGCACTTCAAATAAAAATGACACCAACAATTATGAAAGAAAAAATCTTTTTGGTATTTTCATTACATGAAATCTACAAATTTCTACCATTTTTTGCATTATATAAAAATCTCCTATTAAAAGAAATCTTTTTTGAAATTTTCAAATTATGAAATCTTATTAAAGAAACAAAGAAAAATCTTTTTGATATTTTTGTCTTTGACAAAATAAGTGCAAAAGGTAAAAAAAAATCTTTTTGAATTTTTGGATTGTGAAAAAAAAAGCCATAAAGAATTCTAAAAACTACGAAACTCAATTTTTTACTTTTCGACTCACTTTTTTTTTTTTCAAACACACCTTATTTCTAACACATGTTTTTTCCGAATCAGTCCATCAAATGATCAAGTTACCCTCAAAGATGCAATATTTAGCACATAGGGATGCTTTAGAGGTGAGTCTCCTACAAAGGGCCACGTGGGTCCCACTAGGTCTCGATATGATGCAGATAAGCATGACCTAAAGGCTGACCTACGTTGGGGTTCACTAACAAGGCTGTTCGGGGGGAGCGTATGGTCGATAGTGGCTACTTTGGCTGTCCACCTACTCCATACCAGCCGACGGCTCCCCCTCCTAAAATAAGGGTGACTCAACTATAGGTCGTATACACAACGTGTACTACAGAACTTGTTCCAGAAAGGATTGACTCGAGTTATGCACATGATGCCAGTTATAAAACGGTAACACATAAGAGAAAAAATGTAAACAAAGAGCATGTAGGAACTCAACAATGATAAAATAAACAACAAACAATAACACAAACAATGTTTAAACACCCATAATGTCAAACTAAGCCTATACAACTCCAAAAAAAAAATAAGCTCGAATTCTGAAAAGTCCCCAGCAGTGTCGCCAGAGCTGTCACACCCCTTTTCTAACCGAAAAAAAAGATTCATTTTAAGGGTCGAAAGGGTTTTATTATTAAAGTGACAAAAAAAGAAAATTTTTTTTCGAAAAGAATTATTTACATTTAAACTCAGAGTCTCCACTTGGCATAAATCAAGTGTGCCAAGTCACCCGTTGATATCCTTTTTCAAAACGGTTTTGACTCTATAAAACTGATCCGCGAACATAGATTTCGGCTAAGGAATTCTATTGACCGAGGGGAAGGTGTTAGGCACCCCTCGATCCCGTGGTTCGACCACGGTCGCTTGGTGGAGTATATCGGCTAATTTGAACACTATGAATTTATAAACCACACCAAAAATAAATAAAACGATCAATCAAGCAAACAAATCCAAAAAAAAAATGTCCAGTCCAATTATACAGTTCAAAATAGAAAAAGAATGTGAAAATGTAAATCCTATTCTACCCTACACTAATTTTATACTACGCTCCCATGCTACCCGATGCCTCGGGCTTCATCACGGACGTCCTCCAAATACAAAATACTTCGGGGCATCTCCCAGCGAATAAATACAAGTGATCGCGGGGCATTCCCCGATTAAATGATACATTTCCAAATGCAAGAACTAAAACCAAACCGTTCAACTCAAATTCCACATTCAAACATTCAACAAAAAAACTTATTCCTAAATTTTTGCCTACCCGAATCAACATTCGCCTATCCATTTCAACATATCATAATTTTATCACATTCCAATAATATTCATGCTCATTACGAATTAAACAAAACAACAATAAACCAAAGCTAATCTAAATTCAACTTTTTTATCAATTTCTCAATTTCATCCCCCAAATCCATTTTTAACCACATTATTAAACCAGTTCGACTATCAAATCACTTTTCAAAATCCGAAACCAACAACACATACTCTAACGAAGATTCAAACATTTAAGCATACCAATCATTCATATCCACAACAACAATTAACATTTTGCTCGAAATATTCAAAACTGCACCACAAAATTACGATATTAACCAACTTTGATATAATAAAAAAGTAGAGTTGAGAGATGGACCATTGAAGAATCAATTTCGTTGATAATAAAATCAAGAAATCCCGGACTATAGAATTCCTAATAGGACCTCAACAATGACGAACTCCAACTCCGTATTGAAAAATTTGAGACCCAAAACTGAAGCTCTGTAAATCCAATCGAACCCGAAAACCGACACTGTTCATGGTACTGTTCACAACACTGTTCACGGCACTGTTCATGATACTATTTCTCTCTCGATTTTTTTCTCTCTTGCTCGATTCTCTCTTCTCTCCCTCGTTTTTTTTCGTTCTTCTTGTGAGGAAGATGATGATGATTGTTGTTATTGTGGAGAATATGATGATGAAAGAATGAGACTTCCTTTTCCCCTTTTAGAATTTTCCTTTTATATATTTTTTATTTGTTTTTTCTTTTTCTTTATTTATTATCCTATGTGGAAGCGTATAATTGGTGGCTTGTGGGAATAAGTGTGTGGCATGTGGAAAAGTTAGTGTGGCATGTGGAAAGATGAGGGTGGTGTGTGGAAAAATGAGTAGGGCGTGTGCCTTTTGCATGTATCCAATGAAAAATGGAAAGTGAGGTGTTGAGGTGGCATAGTGAGGTGACAAAGATGCTATGTATTTAATTATTTTCAATTATTTTTCTTTTTGGGTAGAAATTATCAATTAAACAAAGTATGGTAAGGTGAATAAAATAAAAATAAAAAATAAAAACAAAAATAAGTAAAATAAAATAAAAAATGATTAAAATATTTTCGGGAAAAGACAAAATTACGTGTCTACACTTTGTTCTTGATGTTGGATCAACGGTCTTTGAATTCGTTTGACCGAATCGGAGATGTACCTCGCGCCCGCACCAACGTCACGTTGGGATGGGTTCGGCGGTGAAATCAATGAGTGCGCGCAACATAGCTCCTAGGAATTAGGGATTGATTAGATTCTTTTGATCTTCTTGTTCACCTATAAATATTGTGCATCTTTATGAATAAAAATATATTTTTGCAGTATCTAAACTTTCATGGCATCAGAGTTGGAATATTTCCCCTAATACCATATGGTCAAAATAGCTCCTCAGGGAAAATATCTTTCTGAAACATCAAAAGAAGATAAAATGTCTTCTCTGAAAGCTCTGATAGAAAATCTGATTACTCAAGGAGGAAATATTTTGCATATTTCTTTCTAGTTAACTTCTCATCGATTAAATGGGAAGAAATGTCTGGAATGTGCACAGTTCGTAAACCTTGCAATTGATGATCGTGAAAAGTTGGGACATCTGACTAGAAAGATGAAAAAGTCGAAAATCGGAGACCCAAAGATGAACACATTAAGATCAGAAAATTCACTCGTGATTGCCTGGTTAATATAATTCATGGAGCCAGTCATAAGTAAACCTTATCTATTTTTACCCACTCCTAAGAATGTGTGGGAAGGCGCTATAGAGACGTATTCTGAGGTAGAAAATGCCATTTAAATTTTTGAGTTAAAAATAAAACTATGACAAGTTAAGCAAGGTGAGAAAAAAGTCACTGCTTATTATAATGAAATGGTATTGATGAATCCAATTATGACACACCCTTGCGATCCTGCTTTAGCTTATTCCCGGAAGTAAGTACACTTTATCACGTACTTTACTTAGTAACATAAGTTGACATAGGTGAAACTGAGCTTCAAAAAGCAGAAAAGTTTCCTTTTGATTATTCTGCAGACTACATATATATATATATATATTGTAGATCTTTCTATTATCTGAGCAATTGAAACTATTCAACATGAAAAAGGCTCTCTTCCCTATAATTATTGTCTCTCTTTTCCTCTTTGTGTTTTAGGGGAAGCTTTGCATAATAGGTGCTCCTGAATTCATTCCTAGGAAGCTCAATAATTGTATCCAAGCTTATCCTCCTTCTAAAGTCAGGCGTATGGTGTATGAGTTCTCAAGGCTATTGCCTGGTACTCTTAAATTTGAACTAGTTTCGCATGGGGCTATTTGGACAAGTCTATTCAACAATCATTTTCCGGGTAAAGAAGACATAGGAATGTATTTTCTCGCAAGTGAGAGAGAAAGGTCAGCTTCTACCTTATATATATCTATCTAAAAAGGGATAAGGGTCGTGAAGTAGAAGTGGCGTCCTTACCCAAGAAGGTTTTTACTAAAAATAAATTTGTATTTACCATCCTATGCAAGTCTGAGATATATACTACTTTGGTGGAGTTCTTGTGTAACAAAGATTCGGTGATGAGAATACAAGTACCAGCAGGTCATCATCATTTATAAATGTTCCCATCACCAAATCTTTGATACACAACACCACCACCAGAGCAATATATATCCTCAGACCAGCATATAATGGGAAATGCAAGTCAATTTCTAGTAAAAACCTTCCTGGGCAAAGGTGCCCTTCTACTTTGCAACCCTTTCCATTTTTGAATAGATATAAAGGCAGATGTTGAGCTTTCTCTCTCACTTTCAAAGAAATATAGACCTATATCTTCTTTGCCCGGACAATTATAGTTGAATAGACTTGCCCAGTTATCCCTACATGGAACGAGTTAAAATTTAATAGTATCAGGCAATAGCCTTGAGAACTCATACACCTTACGTCTAACTCTAGAAGGAGGATGAGCAAGGATAAAGTATTAAACGTCCCAGGTGCAAAATCCAGATCACCTAAGATGTCAAAACTTCCCCTATAATGCAAAGAACAAGAGAAAGATTAATAATTATAGGGAATAGAACCTATATTCCTGTTGAATGGTGCAAATTCCTTGAGTAAAAAAAGATCTTCAATATATATATGGTCTGTGGAATAATCAGATGGAGAGTTTTCTTCTTCTTGACACATAACAATAGGCATATTCAAGTTTCAAGGACACACAAAAAAATAAATAAAGGGAAAGTTCCACATGGAGTTAAAAGATGTTTTGAACTCTACATCTCATTAAGTTGCAGAACCGAAAAAAATTATAAAACAAACAATGTATGGCTCCCATATAACCTATGTAATGTCCCGATTTTCTGAACTGGAATGCTACACGGTGCTCATGACCCCGAAGGACCACAAGCTAACCCATGACAGATATCTGTACCTGTAACTGCATAATATACATATAAAATGCGGAAACATGAACAAAAGGCCGTAAGGTTCAATCATGAACAATAAAACGTCCGAATAAGATGGTATCACAGTACCAAGACAAAACTAAAAATACTAAAGTCTAAATCTGAAAACTCTGTAATCATCTGAAAGCCCCTAAACTATCTGAATAAGGAGTTGAAGGAACATGTCTCTAACTAACTCCTTAAATTGAAAATAAACTGAAATACTGGAATAATAAATGTAATGATCATGTCCTCGAAAGATGAGGACTCACTGCTAACTAAACTGCTACTGCTGGTCTGGAATCTGCGGCTCAGAACCTATGGTGTAACATAAAATAAAGCACCATAGCGCGAATACGTCAGTACAACTAAAGTACTGAGTATACGTGGGGGTAGGCTAAGTGCATGGGGTTTATATGCATGAACATGCTGACTAATATAAACGTGAGAATACATACATACATATGTAACTGCTACTGAACTCGTGGAGATACTGACTACTAAGTCAGAATACTGATATCATGACTTTAGCGATATTGAGATACTGAATAGATGAATGACTGTTTCTGACAGTTCGAATTCTGAAGAACTGGTTTGATTGACCATGTCTAACAGTCCTGAAACTGAATACTGATAACGTAAGCTATGACAACTGATTTAACTAATATAACTGTGATGATCGGCCTAACCGATGTAACTGATAATGAGTGACTGTATCTAATAGTCTAAATCTTCTAATAATGATTAAGGGTGACTAAGCTTGAGATCAAGCCTAAATAACGGGTGATCTCTGGAACTGATAATAAAAATACTCAACTGAATCTGAGATTGAGATCAAGCCTATCTGTCGGGTGACCTCTATAAGTACTGATACTGAATAACTTAATGAGAGACCAAGCCTATATGATGGGTGGTCTTTAAGTCTGTGGAACTATCTGAGTTCCTTACTGAATTGATGACTGTATCTGACAGTCCTGATTTCTGATTTCTACTCTGAAGACTGATACTGAAACTATAACTGTGGGATGCATTTATGTAACCGACATGCCCCATGCTAAGCGGACTGGGGTCCAATCTCTGCCCTGACTGGAAGGGTGTTAATACCGTGCCACCGGTAAAGACAGCTGCTGTAGAGTCAGTCCTAATCTAGCGGGTGACTCCTGGGATCAGTCCTATACATATAAATGTGCTAATGGGTGACCCCTGAGTATGTCAGTCCTATCTAACGGGTGACATCTCATACCTACACTGGATACATAGTTTTGGAACTTAGGGATTGCTTCTAAGGATCACAGTCCTCACTAGTGGGTGAGTCCCCATCCCTGGGCTCGCTCGGTGCTGAATCCTACTCCCATCTGAAAGACACTGAACTGAACTGATTAACTAAACTTACTGAGTTCCATGACTGATGGAATACTACTGAGTTCATGAGATTTCTGAGAGTACTGACTTATAGAGATTACTGAAGTTACTGGGTACTGAGATTACTGAGATTAACTGAGCATAACTGAGATTATTGAACTACTGAGACTGCTGAGATTTCTGAGTCACATGAGTAACTAAATTCTATAGATCATGGCTTGAATAAGATTATCGTGACAACATGTCATGGCTCTAGGCACACAACTATATTTTTTGGGTACAAGTACCCCCATGACTCGATTGAAGGAAACTGACACACATGACTGACTTGATCATAATGATGGAGTCCATAATTCACAATATCATAAGTAGGGGATTTCATACTACACATGATTATCATATTCTTGAACATGAAAGCTAATGTATGTAACATGTACATACTTGCATGGTTCTAGTTTCATGAGCATTCCATATCACAACAACAATACATAACAATTTGCATGAAATTCATATTGAGTCATAAGGGATAGAGCATGGACTTGTCATTTGGGTTCTACTTAGCTATATTACATGATTTCTAGTCTCTTAAGTATTTTATCAAACACCTTGCATGCACTGTTTAAGGCATAGGTGTATTCACAAATTTACACCACATTAATCCACCCAAATTCATGATTTCCAACTACATGATCATAATCTTCATGAAAATTCATCAAATTCCCATTCTATAGAACAAACAACAAACAAAAACATAAATACAACCATATCACCACAAAATATTCATGATTTAGTAATCAAAGATTGATTCTTGAACTCCACGGACGAAAGGAATCCGTCGATGAACACTATGCATACCTTAGAAGGAAGATTCTTGATGATTGACGGAGGAATTTCCTTGAACTTGAATCTTATATGAAAACCCTAGCTTGTGTTCTAGAGAGGATTTTGAGAGAAAGAATATGTTTTGGTGAAATAAGGGCTTAATTCTGTGTTTAGGCATTATATAGGGGTAGAAAAAAGACCATTTTACCCCAAAAACGGACTATTTAAGTCACCTGGACACCCACATGTGCGGCGCACACTTTATCGCACACCTTTGGGTGTGCGTTGCACATCTTATCGCACATATTAGGGTGTGCGTTGCACACCTTATCGCACACCTTAGGTTGTGCGTCGCACACCTTATGTCAGGCGACGTACTCCACTTTGCAAAGTCATATCTTCTTGCTCGGGTGTCGGATTTGGACGAAATTGGTATCGTTTGAAAGATAATTCGATTATCTACAATTTGGTGGGTCTAAATCTTCCAAAACACCACATAAACATCGAGTTATGCTCGTTCAAAGATGACCCTTGTGAAATCATATACTAAAACTTGATGGATTCAAAAACTCTTATCTTGCATTACCTTAAGTGACTCATATGAACATGCTTAACACATCATAAGCTATATTATCACTAGGATAATCATTGTATGTCATGTAATCAAATATGAATCACAGGATAGGAGATTTCATACGTAGGAAAAATGGTTCACTTCCTAGCTTAGAAACATATGGGGTATTAAAACCTACTTACCAATAATTTCTTGATTTCTATACCTGCAAACATAAGATGGCCCATAATGCAATGACATAGAGAGGCAGTAACCTAGAGTTTTCATGAAATTTTTCCATAATGGGAATCAGTTTAGATTCAGATTATCATTATGTCATGACTTGAAACTATGTAAGAGCATAATTCTTTCCCATAGTTGGGAATATACTCTATATTGCCCTATTCATTTTTCAGTGATACTAATGGAGCTCCTGCCATCTTGCATGCACCCCAACTAATTCACTAGGCAAATTTTCCATCCCACAAGGGGAATTTCTTAAGCTCATATGCAAAAGTCTAACTTGGTCATTCCATACATTGACAAGTAGGGATGGACATTCAGTATTCGGTTTGGTATTTTTAAAGTTTGGGTTTGGTAATTCGGAAATGTAACACCCCGCATTTCGGGCTAGAACGTAAACCGTTATTCTTTCACATAGAGGTTGCAAAATTCTTGAATCCTATGCAAATTTAGTATGTAATCAATTATGTAGTGTCTGAATCTAGTTGATTATAAATTGAGATCATAGAAGTCCCTTAACTCAAAGACGGGTTGAAAACTTTCCTATCGTTCAAGTTTTAGTGAACTTTGAAACTTGGGTCAACTTCAATCAATCATAACTCATTATATATGACGAAATGTGTGGCATACTATATATCAAGTGAAATATCTTTGAATTAGCTTTCCATAGATACCAAATTCGCCTAAAACGGAAACTCGGTGAAGAAGTTAGAGCATTTTTAGTGTCAGCGTTCCCGTTTGACTGGCCACCGCGTCGCGATGAGCCTTAAATTGACAATTGTCAATTCCAGTAGCTCATCGCAATTTCCAGCACATCGCAGTGAAGCCTTATACGGCGTTCCTGTCCTTAATTTTAAATTCTAAGGTCAAACTAGACATTTCCCATGGCCCCAAACCCATCCAAACACGGGATTTAATCCCAAATACACCTAAATATATACACTTTCACCAAATTTCATCAAGAACGCTCTCTAGGGTTTCAAACAAGAACCCCAAATAATTCAAGATTCAACCTTGAGTTTTTGAAGATAATTAGAGATTTGGAATCCCCAATCCATAAGCTTCAAGAATGGTTCATTATTCTCCGAAATAGAGGTACGTGGGGTTGTCCTAAATTTCATGGGCATGTTTTCAAAAAGGAATTTACACAAGACTTTAAATTTATACAAGTATATATATGTTTCTACAAATGGGGGTTTCCAATTGATACAAATAACATGTTTTGATATATGATTTTTAAAGAATTATTGAGATATCATGGGTTTGTTTGTTTGAATGTATTTAAATGATTGAATTGTGAACATGTGACCTGAAATTTCAAAAGGGTGCGATGTTCATGAGTTGTGAATTTTCTAAATTCCCCATGATAATGTTTGTACCCCATATTATACTAGTGTTAAACCATTGAGAGCATGAGTTTTGTAATTGATATGACACTACTCATAAATGATTAAACTTCTTGAATAATTGCATGTTGAGAACCATGGTGTATCTGTTTTAATGGTGTGAAAGTCATACATATGTGCATGTGGTAAATGGTATGAGATGTTGGAAAGTTGATGTGATATTGATGACTTGCAAGTCGGGTATGACAATACCCGACAGAGTATGACATGTGATTGATTAAAATGAGTTTCATGCATTGATTTTGTGAGATAGGTGGTTACACGAAGAAAGCACGAGTGATACAAGACTAACAAGGAAGGCACGAAAAACACTCCAAATCAGTCCACAAATCTTAAGGATTCGAGAACCAAGATGGAGACCACTCTCGGATTCACTACCAACAATAAGATTACAAGATATAGTGGTGTATTTGACACCAAATCAGCAGTCCAAACTAAGATTAACCACCATATATGATGAACAAGAAGACACAAGATTCAAATTTAACAATAACAACAAGAACACAAGATTACAACACAACAATAAACAAGATTACATGAAGGTAAAATGATAGATAGATAGACCACATGAAGGTATAATCTTAAGAACCCAAGAATGGACAATCTTGGACCCTTAACACTATACACAACAATAAAACTATCTCTTACAAAGATACAAGTTCGGATTTCGCCTCCCAAGCATCAATGTTTTCAAGCAAATGCAATCACTAGTGATTCCACACTAGATCTTTCCCTAGTTTTGATTGGTGGCTTTTCCAAGCCCTAACTACGGTGTTCCAAGTCTTACAAGACATACAGTAATATCCCAAAAACTCCTAATTGAAGCCCTAGCATGTTACTTATATAGTTATTACAAAATGAAAGCTAAAAATGACCAAAAGGCCCTTAAGTGATGGGCTCCCATCAAGTGTAGTGTTTGTACTGTTTTGGGTGCATAATTAGGTCCTCTTTGGCTCTTCAATTGAACACACCAAGTCTCGGATCCAACACGCATTCTTATAAATCCATGTCAGGATTATTCTTGTATAATCCTCTCTATCTTGAGAGGAATTTGCCCACAAATTCACGGCACAAAACAGCCCCCAAAAATATGAAACGGCACAAAACAGCCCGCAAAATAGGAGGAACCCGAGAGCTCAATACAACAAGTCTCTGTCAACAACTTCATTTTTCACCTCGGCTTCCTCTCCATCTTAAGACTTGCCTTCAATCTCACCCGACTCAATTCTCCTTCCATCATAGAAGCATCATTGTAGACTCCATGTACCTCATATTCCTTTCTACTATGTTCCTCTTCTTGGATGTGTCGATTTTTGGAAAGGGAAGTTTCGGTTGAGATGCTCGATTTGGTAACGTGGAGCTTCGTTTGTGGAGCTTGGATGGGAGGAAATTGTCTTCTAAGTCCTCCTTGTTGGACTTGATCAAATTTCTGGGGAAGTGGTCTATCTTGTTCTCGGTTTTGAGGGGTATTTGGAACTTGGCTTGTGGCATTATGTGGTGGTCTTGGAGGATTGGTCATTGGAAGTAAGGTTTTGGGAGTAAAAGCACGAGAGTTCCTTTGACTCTCCATTAAATCCAACCTCTCACTCATAGTTACCACATTTGAGTCAATTTTTTCAAGACTCGCATTTGACCTAGCAAGGTCTCGGGACAAATCATAATGGAGGGCCAAAATGGTTTCCATTATGGCCAAGAAGTTACCTACAAAACAACAAATAAGTTAGTTGTACAAGAATGGTCCTCACACTCCCTCTCTATTATTTTGTCTCTCGGATTTTTTTTTCCTCACTTTGATCTCTCAAGTGTCGTAACCTTGCTTGTACTCCATGATGTAGTGAGAGGTGGACCAAGTATTACAACGACTCAAAAGAATAAGACACACAAAGGAATGTATACACGAAGGGCGGTTTCAAAACTAACTTACAATCTAAAACTAGCTTGTAAGTTAGTAATGGAATCAACAAAGGAAACTAAAGAAACAACACAATGAAACTAGAAGATCAAATTTTGAGCTTAAAATTTTTGTGTGAACAGTAACTTGGGTGACATGGAAGCATGCCATTGGTCACGGCCCCACAATTAGTCACTAGTTGAAGTTTACAAACTTTAGTTACTATGTAATGGAAACAATTGGTTTTGGATGGAAAGTATATGTCTTAAATCTCCCTTAAGTATAATCTTCAAAAGGCAAGACTTGACTTTGTACAATTCCCATAAAACAAGGTCCCTAAACAAGGAAAGTGGTTGAAAAGTAGATGTCAAGAAAGTGATGGCTCAATTCTTCTCACAAACAACTTTACAACTAGTAGGTTCACCTTTTTGAATCTATGTTACACTTTTGGTTGTCTTTAGTTGTAAGATGAGATGAAGAAAAATATTAACACCACAACAATCTTCAAGAACACATCAACAACAGAACAACAATGTCCACCCCACGGCAAACATCAACACACATCACGGCCAATTTTAGTGTCAACACACGGCCAAGGTTCTTTTTGGTGTTGTATTTCGATTTTAGCAAGGGTGAAGGTTGTGATGAATGTCAAGAACTCTACAACAACTTTATCAAGAGAAACTACAACACCAACAACTTCCAACCAAGACTATAACAACAAGTTCACACGGCCAAGAACAACAACTTAAACCCACGACCATGGTCTTGTTCACAACAACAACATCAATTTTTTTAAAGCTCACATCTAGATCGACTCAAAGTGTTAATGGACAAGAATACTAATACTTGAAACAACAACACAAGCAAAATAAATCCTAGACCTAGACACACAATATTCGGCCAAGATACAACAACAAGTTCAACTTCTCGGCCAAGATCTCAAGCTCAAGAATACGTCTTTCTTTCCTTTTTTTTAATTTTCTTAGAAAGAAAGACCAAGATTGGTATTGTAAGAAAAAAACCAAAGATGTATTTGATACAAAATGATAAAATACTAACAAGGAAGGCATGAAAAACACTCCAAATCAGTCCACAAATCTTAAGGATTCGAGGACCAAGATGGAGACCACTCTCGGATTCACTACCAATAATAAGATTACAAGATATAGTGGTGTATTTGACACCAAATCAGGAGTCCAAACTAAGATTAACCACCATATATGATGAACAAGAAGACACAAGATTCGAATTTAACGATAACAACAAGAACACAAGATTACAACACAACAATAAACAAGATTACATGAAGGTAAAATGATAGATAGATAGACCACATGAAGGTATAATCTTAAGAACCCAAGAATGGACAATCTTGGACCCTTAACACTATACACAACAATAAAACTATCTCTTACAAAGATACAAGTTCGGATTTCGCCTCCCAAGCATCAATGTTTTCAAGCAAATGCAATCACTAGTGATTCCACACTAGATCTTGCCCTAGTTTTGATTGGTGGATTTTCCAAGCCATAACTACGGTGTTCCAAGTCTTACAAGACATACAATAATATCCCAAAAACTCCTAATAGAAGCCCTAGCATGTTACTTATATAGTTATTACAAAATGAAAGCTAAAAATGACCAAAAGGCCCTTAAGTGATGGGCTCCCATCAAGTGTAGTGTTTGGACTGTTTTGGGTGCATAATTAGGTCCTCTTTGGCTCTTTAATTGAACAAACCAAGTCTCGGATCCAACACGCAATCTCATAAATCCATGTCCGGGATTATTCTTGTATCAACGAGTCAAATGACTCTACGCTGGAAACCATGTTTGCCGACTCAGGAACTTGGTACCCTGCTGTGTGATCTTGTGTACCTAATATTATGTCATCCCAAATTGGGACTATGGTTAGGATCCCTGCTTTGTGATTTTGTGCACTACCATACTTGATTGGGTCGAGACATCCTGCTGTGTGATCTTGGGTATCTTTCCCTCACTTATACTCTAATCTCAGCAACAACCGAGATTTGACAGTTGGTGAAAATGTGAAATTGTAGGGTGTACCACCTAGCTCAGATGTGTTGCATTGTTTTTGAAAAATCAGTATACTATGCCCATGTAATTTCAAAATCATTTTGCAATAATGTGTTTTATAACAACTCTAATTTAGTTTATATAAAAATCTCTACTTTGTTTTCGATTACTCTGCGTACCAGTACTTTGTATTGACCCCCTTCCCTCCTAGGTTCGGAGGCACAGTCTAGGGGTCCAGAAAATTAATAGATTCTTCAAATAATTTTGCAGAGACAAGTGGTGAGCCTTCTATATTTTGAAAGGCCTGATGTCTGGCAGTTTATTTATCATTTAATAGTTTTGGGTCTACTGGGGGCCTTGTCCTAGTTTTCAAACAGTTGTTTGTTTTAGTCATGTAGTCGAGATTTCGTAGACGGTTTTCAGATGTCGATAGTTATTGTGGAACATTATTTCCCATTATTGATTTCATTAGACTCATGACCATATTTTCGTAATATTGTGTATCTTCCGCATTTCTTTTATCATATGAATTATGTGCATGATTACCAGATAGATAGGGGTGTTTTGGGCCTTTATGGTTCAGAATGCTCGTCATGGCCAGGGCCCCAGTTCGGGTCGTGACAAACTTGGTATCAAAGCACGGTTCATGGTCCTAGGGTGTCTGCAAAATTGCGTTGGGTAGAGTCTTGTTTATGGGTGTGTAGCGCGCCATACTTATAAGCAGGAGACTATAAGACATTTAGGAATATCTCTCTTTCTTCATGTTCTAGTTCGTGCTATGGAGTCAGAATGTTCCTCTTCCAAACTCTAATTCGTGCTACGGTGTTGTCCATACGAAAGTAAAGTCATCCCAATTCTTTTCTTTGATGTGCTCAGATGTGTCTCATTGTTGGGGTGAATCAAGTGCAGAAGTTTAGAATCTAAATAGTATGGTCCTTTCTAATTGAGCCATAAAGATTATAAAAAAAAATGTTGTGGAAGGACTTGAGAAGATTCTGTTAGTGCTTCAGAGTATATTGATTCTAGTGTAAACTTTGATATTGATGAAATTGTGCTTTCCAACCTACGGTATTAAGTGTATTCATTCCCTTTCGGAATTTATGTTGCAGATGTCACGCTTAAGGGGGATGATGTGTAACAGACTGTTGGAACTGTATTTCCACCCGAGTAGTAGTAGTATAAGTTAAGTGTCGGTGTCATGACCTATTGGTAGTGATGTTGGACCAAGAAGTTGGTGATGTGAAGTCACAAATTTTGAAGTTAGAGTGAGGATGACTTTTGTGTAAATAAATATTTTAGTTGAATAACCGATGTTTGAGGATGATTTACCCCTTTATGGTGATAGACTAATGTGGTAGCTAGTAGCATGTGTGGATTGTATGGTAGTCCATGGAGGAAGTGTTTGACTCAGAATTTTATTTATACAGAGTAAGATGTGTATTCTTGGGCCATTGAATATTGTGTGTCAAGTTTTTATCTCTTGTAATCCTGATATCATTGTATTATTGAAAATAAAGTCTAGTGAAGCCGTGTGGGGATCTTTCGATTCACTAGCATAGTTGCTTTGTTATTCATTTCATTTCCTTGTTCAAAACACAAAAAAAGTCAAAGTCTAGTGAAGCCGTGTGAGGCCTATTTTGATCCACTAGCAATTTGTTGTTCTTCCTGTTGTTCTTGTGCTGGTTAGAACTGGGTGTTTAGAGGCAAAATGGAAAGAAAAGTGGTAAGGGAAATTTATTGAATATATGTATAGCCGAATCTTATTGCATGAGATCGAGTTGGTAGTGGAGGTGAATTGTTGTTTGCTTGAAGCATGAAAATGGATAGATTAGCCTGTAAGTTATAATTATAGACTCATGGTTGTTTGTGGAATTGGAAGGTAGTCTAAATGTGCGCTTGAGTAAGTAAGTGTGATGTGAGGAAGCCGTATAAGTAGATAAGATTGTATGGGGTATGATATAAGAATAAGGTTAACCATGTTTATTGTATGATTTTACCCCGTTGATCTTCTTTTCCTTAGTAGATGTAAACTAGTACTTCATGTGAGAAGGTATGAAGTGGATTTTGAGCTATAATAGTGATTTCATGGAGGGGATTGTAGATGTAGGTAGTATTTGAATGAAATGAGTAGTTGGAGTTGATTTCCCAGTTTGATGGACTAGTATATTATGTTGCATGTTTTGCAATATTAGTGGTAGACGATGGATGCTAGACTATAGGCTTGAATTATAGATTGTAGAATATGGTGGTGAGAAAAGTATTTTATGATTAATGATGTATGATTTATGGGAATGAATTAGTAGGTTTGATATGATTTGTGAAAGAGCCCAGGTTGAAGATTTATTAAAAGTTTTAGAGGTAATCGTGAGGGATATGTGTACATGAGGACTAGTTTTAAAATGATGAATTGTGGTTGAATCATTAAGTGGTTAAGAACATGGGTGTATTGGAATAAGTTGAACCCCAGGTAGCAGGTTGTTAATAAAGTTTTATGCGTATAAGTGTATGTTGTACCTAGTCTGTGTTTTGAAATTTGTAGTATGAGGGGGCGTCTGAGGAAGACTCAGGGGTTGTTGTTGTTGTATGGTGTTTGTTATAGTTGAATTCAGGAAATATAGGTAAGAAATATGTGCCTTCGGTATAGTTTTACAGATTTCGTTAAGTTGTTGATTATGTGATTTGAGGTGTAATGATAGTATCCTAAGGAAATTGAAGATGGTGTGTTAAGTGTTTAGAAGTGTGGGTGTCTATGCACATGGAAATATTAGTCGTAAGTCGATGACTCTGAAATTTAGAAGAAAATGTCCTAGAAAATAATATAGTGCCTTTGTATTAGGGATTAATGAGAGAAGTTTGAGTTCATGTATATACCGATACCCCTTTTATGATAAGGAGTGTGGGTACGTACACTCACGAGAGTGAGAGTTGTAGAGTGATGGCTATTGACGCTAGCGAATGTTAACTGTAGCATTTTTTTTCGAAAAGCAAGGCCCTTCGAGTATAGTTCATCAGGGAGAGTTTAAAGTTGAAGTTTATGGTGATGTCTCATTTGCGTGGAGGTTGTGGCTACAGATTATGATGTAAGGTTATGTCTGCAAGTCTGGAGGTGTGACTTTGATCTAAGGGGAAGATAAGGAATTAAGTTAGTTCCCAATTTTTTCTCAATTCGACAAGTTGTGGGGGAGAAATCATGATAAGTCTATTCTTACTCAAGCATACTCCTCCTACTTCCATTTCAGAGATTATTCCGCTAATGTCTTACGTCATCTATTCAAGTTATGCCTGTGCCTATGATTTGAGTTTCCCATGGACTTATGTCTATGATATGACCTCCAAACTAGAAGCAATTATGTCTCTCAGTAATCCAGTTTTTCATATATTCAGGCCATATGTTATGTTGTTCAAGATCCATGAAAATCTTTGTCTCTCAGCATGCTTGGTCTTAAGGAAATATGATTCTATATATCACTGATTCATCCTATGTTGGGTTTAGCCAAAGTGATAAGGTTTATGCAAACTTATGGTTAAAATCTCAGTTCCTTAAATGAGGAGCAATCGCTTCAAGCGGAAATCCTTGTCTTAGTTGAGATGTAATAGTCCGTAGCATTCTCGACTCAATACCACTCTTAGTGGCACATATGGAGAGCTTGTAACCTGAAAACTTTTCTAATGGTTAAAAGATTTAGTCATATTTATGAGCTCTTAACTTCCATGATTTTAAATTGATCTTCTCGACCCCAAGGCGTAAGTTTTTGAGTTGATTCAAGTTCAGAAGTGTAAAGGGGTGGTTCGGGTAAAGTTTTAGATTTTTCGGACCATGTTTGAGATACGTTTAAGTAAGCAAGCCAGTGGATCAATGCGATATCGGCACGCCGCGTCGGTAATCGCGTTGGACAAACCAGTGTCTCGACGCAATCTCGATGCGTCGCGTCGGGTGCCTAGTTTATCTTATCCATTTTTCCAAATCCAAGAGGGGAATCCCGTCTCTTTCCCCCATTTTGTCTTGATATATGCACCAATATTTCTCCCTGTGCTCTGCCCTGAGAATTTATGTTGTATTGTGTTTTCCGAATGACTCTTTACTTATAATCCAGAGACTTGTTATATGGACCACCTTGTTGTTATTCTATCATATCTTCATTTCATGTCCTTTCTTGAGCAGTTCAATGAGTAGAAGTTATGGTTTAATGGTGTTATTTCCATTCTTGACAATTATTCTCGAGTCTCTTAATGACCCTCTGTATGATATTATAATGGTGGTTGTAGAAAAGTGGTGATGTGTTAGGTAGAGGAGTAGATGTGCTTGAAGGTTAAAAATTTGATATGATTCTCGAGCTAAGGTTATAGGTGAAAAGGAAAAAAAAGGAGGTGAACTTTTGTTGTGTGAATTAGATAAGAAGGAGGAATGTGGTGAAAAATATTTGTACAGTGATTGAAATTGTTGGTCTTGGTGTGCAGATCCATGAAGTTGGTGTAGTTTATTAGGCTTGAACGTTGTGACTGTTGAAAACGTAAATCTGTGTGCTATGTGATTAGTACCCTCTTAATTAAAAACCCAAGAGTTTTTGATGATATTGATGAGGTGAAGAATTTCTTAAAGAGATGTATAGTACAGGGTCCAGTATCTTAAGTTACCACCTTGTTACTCCGAGTTAGGCTTCAACATAAAAAATGCTTTGCACTGAGGCTCAAACTCTTGTGGTTAGATGTGTGATGGAAGAATTGTAAGTTGGAAGTGATGAAGTGCGTTGTTTGTTGTTTGGATAAAGTGCAATATCTATTTCATTGTATCATGAGAGATGGAGAATGATTCTATCCCTACCTTCCGTGAAAAATCTTCTTTCATTATTAGTACCAATATAAATTCGGTCTATGATCACCAAATAAATCCCAACCTTATGTTTGGAAGATTATTATACATAGAGCTCATGTGCAAGATCATCTCTATGTAAAGTCTGATTATATCATGTTTCGTGCTTACAAGTTTCGCTAGGGGTTATCATGAAGCTTGTTTTCTAGCATTCCATATTTTGTCAAGGAAAAGTGTTTAATGTGAGACCACTCTCTTTATTCTACACTTTTAGTACTTCAACAAGTCCCTACCCATCATTCGAGGACGAATGATCCCAAGGGGGAGATAATGTAACACCCCGCATTTCGGGCTAGAACGTAAGCCGTTATTCTTTCACATAAAGGTTGAAAAATTCTTGAATCCTATGTAAATTTAGTGTGTAATCAATTATGTAGTGTGTGAATCTAGTTGAGCATGAATTGAGATCATAGAAGTCTCTTAACTCAAAGACGGGTTGAAAAATTTCCTATCGTTCAAGTTTTAGTGAACGTTGAAACTTGGGTCAACTTCAATAGATCATAACTCATTATATATAACGAACTGGGTGGTATACTATATATTAAATGAAATATCTTTGAAGTAGATTTCCATTAATACCAAATTCGCCTAAAACAGACACTCGGTGAAGAAGTTAGAGCATTTTTAGTGTTAGCGTTCCCGTTTGACTGGCCACCGCGTCGCGATGAGCCTTAAATTGACAATTGTCAATTCCAGTAGCTCATCGCGATTTCCAGCGCGTCGCGGTGAAGCCTTATAAGGTGTTCCAGTCCCGAATTTTAAATTCTAAGGTCAAACTAGACATTTCCCATGGCCCCAAACCCATCCAAACACGGGATTTAATCCCAAATACACCTAAATACATACACTTTCACCAAAATTCATCAAGAATGCTCTCTAGGGTTTCAAACAAGAACCCCAAATAATTCAAGATTCAACCTTGAGTTTTTGAAGATAATTAGAGATTTGGAATCCCCAATCCATAAGCTTCAAGAATCGTTCATTATTCTCCGAAATAGAGGTACGTGGGGTTGTCCTAAATTTCATGGGCATGTTTTCAAAAAGGAATTTACACAAAACTTTAAATTTATACAAGTATATATATGTTTCTAAAAATGGGGGTTTCCAATTGATACAAATAACATGTTTTGATATTTGATTTTGAAAGAATTGTTGAGATATCATGGGGTTGTTTGTTTGAATGTATTTAAATGGTTGAATTGTGAACCTGTGACCTGAAATTTCAAAAGGGTGCGATGTAAATGAGTTGTGAATTTTCTAAATTCCCCATGATAATGTTTATACCCTATATTATACTAGTGTTAAACTATTGAGAGCATGAGTTTTGAAATTGATATGGCATTACTCATAAATGATTAAACTTCTTGAATAATTGTATGTTAAGAACCATGGTGTATGTGTTTTAATGGTGTGGAAGTCATACATATGTGCATGTGGTAAATGGTATGAGAAGTTGGAAAGTTGATGTGATATTGATGACTTGCAAGTCGGGTATGACGATACCTTGCAGAGTATGACATGTGATTGATTAAAATGAGTTTCATGCATTGATTTTGTGAGATAGGTGGTTACCGAAAGAAAGCACGAGTCAAATGACTCTATGCTGGAAACCGTGTTTGCCGACTCGGGAACTTGGTACCCTGCTTTGTGATCTTGTGTACCTGACATTATGTCATCCCAAATTAGGACTATGGTTAGGAGCCCTGCTTTGTGATCTTGTGCACTACCATACTTGATTGGGTCGAGACACCCTGCTGTGTGATCTTGGGTGTTTTTCCCTCACTTATACTCTAATCTCGGCGGCAATCGAGATTTGACAGTTGGTGTAAATGTGAAATTGTAGGGTGTACCACCTAGCTCAGATGTGTTGCATTGTTTTTGAAAAATCAGTATACTATGCCCATGTATTTTCGAAATCATTTTGCAATAATGTGTTTTATAACAGCTCTCATTTTGTTTATATAAAAATCTCTACTTTGTTTTGGATTACTCTTCGTACCAGTACTTTGTATTGACCCCCTTCCCTCCTAGGTTCGGAGGCACAGTCTAGGGGTCCAGAAAATCAGTAAATTCTTCAGATAGTTTTGCAGAGACAAGTGGTGAGCCTTCTATATTCCGGAAGGCCTGATGTCTGGCACTTTATTTATCATTTAATAGTTTTGGGTCTACAGGGGGCCTTGTCCCAGTTTTCAAATAGTTGTTTGTTTTATTCATGTAGTAGAGATTTCGCAGATGGTTTTTAGATGTCGATAGATGTTGTGGGACATTATTTCCCATTATTGATTTCATTAGTCTCGTGACCATGTTTCCGTAATATTGTGTATCTTCCGCATGTATCGGGGGGTGTTTCGGGCCTTCATAGTTCGGAATGATCATCACGGCCAGCACCCCGGTTCGGGTCGTGACAGGAAATCGGTACTTGAGAGTAGATACCACAGACCAAACTTATAAATATCGATCCGATAATTCAATAATCGGTAAATAAAATTTCGGTTCGGTAGGGTATTTGGTTAGACGTATCGTATTACACACACATATATATAAAATTTGGCATTTAGTAAATATTGAATACCAAACGGTATTAATATCTTTTACCAAACCCAATCACAAATACAGAAATGTTGATAATTTACTTCGAAATACCATTCCATTACTGTATTACCGAATATCAATTACCAAATTTTTCGGTTCAGTTTTTGGTATTTTATACCTAGCCCTATTGACAAGGTATGCTGCCTATCAAGGCTAGCGAAATGGGTATTCCTGGTGTTGCAGCTTCGATTCAAACCTAGAATCTTCAAGTTGTTACTCCTATGTCTTAACCACTACGTCATCCCCTTGGGGAACCAACATTATGTTATTAACTAAAAAGTATCATATATGTTTCCTTACTAATCAATAGGGAAAAGACAAGTGGAGTTTATAAAAGAAAGGTCTGCCATAAAAGAAAAGATTAATCAGTCAGCTGACTACTAGTAAAGATGAGCCATCCAAAATGCTACCATGCAATGACAGATATGAGCTGAAACTTGAACTCTTTTGGAGTTTAATTTACCTCGTGTAAACTTATGTTAGTAATTAAGGTGCATGATGAAGGTTACTTACTTCCAGGAAGGATCTAGAGCAGGATCACAAGGGTGTGTCATGGGTATCATTCGACTCTCATTCACAGCATTGGGACTCCTACGTTCCAGAATGATAGAACCATCAGGATCTAAAAAGAAGTCTACATCAATTGGATTGAAGTACATTAAGTAAATGAATTTTTATATGAACGGTTTTCAGATATTGATGGTGTAACGGAAAACATTTTGAAAGATAATACCAACTCTAGACATATATGTGAGAAATATAAGAGAAAAATAATATTGAATTGTTGTAACTACATCATTACATTGAGACCCTATTTATAGACACTACATTCCAATCCTTTTCCTAATAGTACTCTATGTCAATTTTTTGTTGAATGCCTCTCAATATTGAGAGTCTTGTCATTAAATATTCAATGATTACATCCCTAAAGATCCATTTTCCTATCCCTAAAGTTCAGCTTTTCTATCCCTCTAAATCTGCTATTCTATCCCGCCAAATCTGCTCTTACTAAAGTCACTATTATTCTTTTTAACTACTAAATCAAATCTATGTAATTACACCAATATACAACAATATATGATTACATTAATATACAATATTTACATCATGCTAACATCCCCCCTCAAATTGATCCTGGTAGATCAAGAAGCATCAATTTCTCGATAAGAAACTGATGTCGTTGTCGTGACATTGATTTTGTAAATGCATCAGCTATTTGAAGATCATTGGACACGTGCGGAAGAGTAATGACACCTTTATCTACAGGTTGTCGTATTTAATGATAGCCTACTTCGATGTGTTTGGTCTGCTTATGATAAACCCGATTAGTAGCAATCTGAATAGCACTTGTATTGTCATTATGGGGAGGAGTAGGATTAGATCTAGGAAATCCAATCTCTGCAAATAGTCCACAAAGCCACACAATCTCGGAGCAAGCAGTAGACATTGCTCGATATTCAGCCTCTGTTGAAGATTTTGACACGCGGTCTTGCTTCTTACTCTTCTAAGATATCAAAGACTCTCCAAGAAACATGCACCAACCAGTAACCGAACGACGAGTGTCAAAACATCCCGCCCAATCAGAATCACTAAAAGCATTAAGACGAATAGGTGAACCACTAGGAAAGAATAATCCTCGATTAGATGTTCCTCGGAGGTATCTAATAATACGACAGACAACCACCAAATGAAGATGACGAGGAAATTGCATGAACTGATTAACTTGTTGAACTGCACAAGAGGTATCAGGCCTGGTAATAGTAAGGTAATTTAAGCTCCCAACTAATTGCCAAAATATAGTTGGATCAGGAAGAAGATCGCATTCCTCCCGCTGATACTTTACATTCAATTCTAATGGAGTATCCACAGAGGAGGAATCCTGAAGACCTACCAAAGAAATCAAATCTTGGGTATATTTGTGTTGATTTAGAAACACACCGGATGAATCACGATGAACTTCCAAACCCAAGAAATATGTAAGAGTACCAAGATCTGTCATATGAAAAGAATCCTTAAGTTGCTGTTGCAGGCTAGTGATTAGTGAAGAATCAGTTCCTGTAATAATAATGTCATCGACATATACCAAAAGAAGAACACAACCTGTGGATGTTTTCTGAAGAAACAAAGATGAGTCATAGTTGCTCTGCTCAAAAGAGAATTTTAGCAAAGTAGACCGAAATTTGTCAAACCAAGCTCTGGGAGCTTGTTTTAATCCATACAGAGACCGCTTCAACTTGCATACATCTGATGTAGGTAATGAGAACAAACCTGCTGGAGGTTTCATATCCTCTTTGAGATCACTATGAAGAAAAGCATTCTTGACATCCATTTGATGAAGCGTCCAATTTTGTGAAGCAGCAATGGCAATAATAGTTCGCAACCGTCGTCATTTTTGCTACCGGTGCAAAAGTCTCTTCATAGTTCACACTATACTCCTGCTTGTTACCAAGAACAATCAACCGAGCTTTGTATCGATCAAGAGTTCCATTAAAATGAAGTTTAATTGAATAAACCCATTTACATCCAATTGGATGGACATTTGAAGGACATGAAACAATATCCCATGTGTCATTTTCTTTAAGAGCCAAAAGTTCTTCCTCCATTGCCTTCTGCCAACATTCATGCTTGGAAGCTTGTGAGTAACAAGTTGGAACAGAAATGGTAGATAAAGTAGATAAAAAGCCATACCAATTAGGAGGACGAGATACTCTCATAGATCGCCAAGTGGGCTCAAGTGGAGCAGGCCTTGAAGAATTCTCAAATTTGTATATTAATGTAATCATATATTATTGTATATTGGTGTAATTACATAGATTTGATTTAGTAGTTAAAGAGAGTAATCGTGACTTTAGTAAGAGCAGATTTGGTGGGATAGAATAGCAGATTTAGAGGAATAGAAAAGCTAATCTTTAGGGATAGGAAAACGGATCTTTAGGGATGTAATCATTGAATATTTTCTGCAACCTGTATATGTGTTTGTGTTGACTTAAGCCGGCGATGTAGATAATATAGATCTGGTAGATGAGATTTTTTTGGATGGTATTTTGGCATAAACAATAACTGTAAATTCAGCCCATAAGTTCTGAAATCCAGAAAAATAATCCTGAACAGAAAGATCTTCTTGAGAGTAATTAGCAATTTCATACTCTAAGTGATAGTGTTGGTCACTATTATCTTGTTTGTAAATCCTTTGTAAATAATCCCACATGGCTTTAGATGTCTTGTAAGGCCTGAGATTCAGAACAATAAGAGGGTCAATTGACCCTAAAAGCCATGTCATCACCCGAGCATCTTTAATATTCCATTCACCTAACTTTGTAGGATCAGTAGGAGCAGGATCGACTTCATCTATATGGCCCCATAGTTCTTTTCCAGTGACAAATAACTGAAATTGAAACTCCCATGACAAGAAATTCTTTCCAGTGGAATGAACACTGAATGATTCAAACTGATACGAAGTCATATTTATGAAAACTAGAAACACTGACTAAAAAAGAATAACCAAAATGACCATGATCTGAATTCAAGGTGTTAATTGCCGAGGAACAATCAACAAAAACTAAAATTTTCCAAAAAGACTGAAAGAAACCACAAATGAACTCTATGAAACAAGACAACCAAGAGAAGGCTCTGATACCATGTCAATTTTCTGCTGAATGCCTCTCAATATTGAGAGTCTTGTCATTAAATAGAAAATATTCAATGATTACATCCGTAAAGATCCATTTTCCTATCCCTAAAGATCATCTTTTCTATCCCTCTAAATTCGCTATTCTATCCCACCAAATCTGCTCTTACTAAAGTCACTATTATTCTCTTTAACTACTAAATCAAATCTATGTAATTACACCAATATATGATTACATTAATATACAATATTTACATCATGCTAACACTCTACATTATAATTACTTTCCAAATAGGATTTTATATGCTATTTCTGTTCCTACTAATATTCTACCACTCTCCCTAAAGTTGGTGCATAGAAGACATATGTGCCAAGCTTGTTGTGGGTGTAATTAATATGAGAATCGATGCGGGACTTGGTGAATATAGTGCAAGAAAATTGATAAGGACGGCTGTGGACATCTGGGAGACCTCAACTGAAACAGAACAAACTAAAAAAGTGATCCAAAAGTAGTAAACATTGTCGGAAAGTCAATGTGTCACTAGAAAATTGTCGGAAAGTGGTATAAAATATAAGGGTCATCTTGAAATCAAGACATGAGTAGATCTTGAACAAGATAGTCACCAAAGAACTGGCCAGGACATACTCATGCACCGGATTATTAGATTTGATGGCTGAAAAGTGGTCACCATTTGAGAAAAAAATATATGGGTAGGGTCAGAATGATGACACGACCCTTCTAAAAAAATAAAATTATATGAGTAGGTTTGTAACTCCCCGATTTGCTGAACCGGAATGCTACACGGTGCTCATGATCCCGAGGTACCACAAGCTAACCCATGACTGATATCTGTACCTGTATACTGCAAATCATGACATAATAATGTAGAATACATAAAACTGTAAGGCCATAAGGTTCAACTGAATAAAACCATGACTGAAAATCATAACGTCCATGTGGGTGAAAATACCCAAAACAACTCAATCTGAAAGCTAAGTCTGAACGTAAATCTGAGCATAAATCTGAAAGCCTCTAAACTATCTGAATAAGGAGTTGAAGGAACATGTCTCCAACTAACTCCGTAACACTGAACTGAAGAAATAAATAAATGTATCAAATCATATTGTCCTCGAATCAATGAGGACTCACTGTGTCTCTGCGACTGAAATGCTACCGCTATTGCTGGGCTGGAGCTCGTGTCTTGGAACCTATGGTGTAACATGAAAAGAAAGCACCATAGTGCAAATGCATCAGTACAACTGGAGTACTGAGTATACGGGGAAGGTAGGCTGAACATAAAGGGTTTCAAGCATGAACAACACTGACTGACTAATATGAACGTGGCAGTGCAAACATGCATATATAGAAACTGAGACCGTGATGCGTGATAGAAAGACCTGTAAGATAATACATGGATTACTGATAACTGTCATGACTGATACTGCAAGCTGATAACATGGGCGACTGTATCTGACAGTCCTGTATATACTGAAATCTGAAGAACGCCCTGAGTTTTTTACTGAGACTGATACTGAAACTGTGGGAGGTAGTGTTTAACCGAAATGCCCCATGTATACCATTATGGATAAGCTGGGGTCCAATCTTCTCCTCGACTGAAAGGGTGTCAATACCATGCCACGAGTAAGTACAACTTGTAAGTGACCCTTATCTGGCAGATACTCAATGAGAATGGTGAGAACCCTAAACTGACAGGTTAAACCACCTCATCAACCCTAATATGACATGTTAAGATGTCTGTACCTACGCTGGCTATGTAGTTCTGGAACACAAGGACTGCTTCTAAGAATCACACCCTGAACTGGCGGGTGAGTTCCCATCCTTGGGTTCACTCGGTGCTAACCTCTACTCCCATCTGGAGGGACTGGACATGAATAACTGACTATACATGACTTAATCTTACTGAATTCCATTGACTGGCAGAATGTTACTAATATCTGACAACTGACTGAGATCATGAGGTTTTCCTGAGTCACATGACTGACTGAAGTCTATGGAATCATAGCTTGAGTTCGGATATCGTGAAACATGACATGACTCTAGGCACACAACTATAGTTTTCGGGTACAAATACCCCCATGTCTCGATAGGATAAAACTGACACACATGACATGACTTGATCACAAGATTTGAGTCCACAATTCACAATATAATAAGTAGGGGATAGTATACTTCATGTATTTATTCAACATTTCAAACATGATAGGAAAAGCATGGATATATTTTGTGTACATAATTTATATCTCCATTATCATACATTCTTTATACCAAAACAATAACAACACATAATTTGCATGACAATTCATATTGGAGTGTATGGCTAACATGAACTTGTTATTTAGATAGCATGAAATCATGTAAATATGAAGTTCTAACATACTAGGCATTTTATCGAACACCTTGCATGCATTCTTTAAGGCATAGGTGGATTTCATACTTGCATTCTATCAATCCGTCTAAAGATCATGTTTTTCAACTAACAACATAAATTTCATGAGATATACAGTCACGATACTATTATATAGCAAAACGAACAAGCATCAACATGGGTATGATCATATCACCACAACCAACCAAGCTTTTGTATTTTAAAGATTGATTCTTGAACTCCACGGACGAAAGGAATCCGTGGATGAACACTACGCATACCTTGGAAGGGAGGTTCTTGATGATTGACGGAGGAATTTCCTTGAAATTTGATCTTCAAGCTTGATTGTGCAACCCTAGTTTTTTTTCTCCTATGGTGCTCTTGGATAATGAAATTTGAGATGTTAATAGGGTTGTAATGTGTTTAGAAGCTATAAATTTCATGAGGTTAAGTTTAGGGACATGTAAGGAGTGTTAAAAGACTTAACTACCCTCAAAATAACCCAAAAACTAAGTGTTTTCGTGGCTGAAATCATACATAGGCGCTGTATATGATGTCGCCTATATTTACATAGGCGCCGCATATGATATCGCCTATATTTACATAGTCTCCGCATATGATATCGCCTATGCTTTCCAGTGGCCATGTGCGATTGGTTAGGCGACACATTCTACTTTGAAAGGCCATAACTCCTTGCTTGGGTGTCGGATTTTGATGAAATTAGTATTGTTGGAAAGCTAATTCGATTATCTACAATTTGGTGGGTATAATTCTTCCAAAATGTCACATATCAATCAAGTTATTCTTGTTCAAAAATGACCCTAGAAAAATCAAACACTAAGACTTGATGGATTCAAAAACTCTTAGCTTGCATCACTCTAACCGACTCATATGAGCATGCTTAAGACATCGCAAGCTATCCTATCACTAGAATATTCATTTTAAGTCATGCACTAAAATGCTACTCAAAGTATAGGAGGTTTCATACATAGGAAAACTTATTCACTTCCTAGCTTAGAAACATGCGGGGTATTACAAGGTTAGAATGATGGCACGATCCTACTGAGGAATAGAAATGTAACACCCCAACGTCTTCTTAGCTAAATTTAGTCAATGGAAAGTCTAAGCATTAGATTTTATAATGATCTAAATTAATTGTCATATGGAATTTCCTAGATTTCAACCTTTCATTACGTAGATTACTGAATTAGCTTTCCAACAATATAAGATTCATCCAAAATGGACCCTCGGTGAAGAAGTTATGAATAATTTAAAGTTCCAGTCGTAAGCATCGTCATTTTGGTGTCTAGCGCATCGCGGAGAGGGTCAAATTATCAATCGTCAAATTCCAGTGGGGCTCCGCGATGGTGGCACATCGCGGAGGCACTCAATTTCCCACTTGTAAAATTCCAGTGGACCACCGGGATTGTGGCGCATCGCGGTGGCACCCGAAATTGGGTTTTTAAGTTCAAATCTCCAGTTTCTTTTAGGAGTCATTAAGGGTAAGTTTGACTTTTTCCTAGCCTTTAAAACCGTCCAAACAAAGGATTTAGGGTATGTTGGAGCAACTTAACCCTAATTTCATCAAAATCATCAAGAATCCTCTCTAGAGCTTCAAACAAGAACTCCAACAAACTCAAGATTCAACCGTGGGTTTTCAAAATCGATTAAAGATTCGAAATCCCCGGATCATAGGCTTCAAGAAACACCCATTTTTTTTTCCTATTTTGAGGTACGTGGGGTTTTTCTAAAAATCTCATGGGCTTGAAATCATGATATTAAGAAAGGGGTTTTCAGATTTATGAATACATTCATATTTTAGAAATCTTGACGGTATTGTTTTGGTCTTTTGACCTTCTCCAAATTGATTTGAAATTATATATATACGTATGCATATGTTTTATGATTTATGAATGAATTGAGAGTATGACGCACATGAATCCCTCTCTTGGTATGATTTTCCCAATTTTCTTATGATATAGATTGTTTTGAATGTATCTTGAAAAGCATGATATGATATATCTTGATTAATGCTACAAATTGATTTATGGTTTTGAATGGGAAAGAGAGGGTTACGCATATTGATAAATGTTGAAAATATTCATATAATGAAAGAGTGCATGATTTTTCCAAAAGCACATGACCACCATATGTTTGAACAATCTCAGCATAGTTTTGACTTGTGTTCTCGGAACATGAAATCTTTTATATTGTTTGCATGTTTGGGTGGTTTCAACAGTGTTTTAATGAAAGAATTATGCATGATGCATTATGGCTCTGAAATAGGACTTGAAAGTCTTGGTGTGACGAGACCAATTCAGATTATGCCATGATAATTCAGAATAGATTTAATGCATGTTTGAAATCAGATTTTTTAGATGTTGAAACTAGAAATATGCATGATTTAGAACAGGATAAAAATTGGGCATAAAGAGAGTTTAGGTGGTTCCCCGAAGAAGGCATGAGTATTAAACAACTCATCGCCTAAAACCATGATTTGCCGATCCAGGTTTATTTATTACGCTGGCCTAGAGCCCTGTGGCGTATCAGATTTAGGAACTCCAACCTTTGCGGTACACTTGGGTTGGGGGCTTTCCCGCCGAGTCAATGGAGGATTCCATACTGCCCGTGGAATATCAGAATTGTAAGGGAGTGACACCTAACTCAGAAGTAATATACAGATCAGAACTTGCATTGACAGGAAGGTTACATGTTTTATCAGAAATGCGCCCCTGTGTTTTGAAAGCCACTTGATGTATAATGTTTTGAAAAATTTGTTTCCCAAAATATTTTATTTACATATAAGCTTTATTTTGGATTTATTTACATACCAGTACATCTGTATTGACCCCTCCTCCTTCCTCCAGGTTCTGAGGCTCAGTCTAGGGGTCCAGAAAGGTAGTAGATTCGTCAGACAGAGTTGCAGTGATTAGTAGGTGAGCCTTCTCTATTCTAGAAGGACCGTCTTTCAGATTATGTCCCTTATTATCATATTGGTATAATGGGGGCCTTGTCCCAGTTTTCAGACAGTTGTCAGATTTTCCTGTAGTAGAGATTTCACAGACTGAGTCAGATGTTATTAGATGTAGTTGATTTTCAATTTTCATACTTATGCTGAATTCAGAATTGACCATATTTCTGTAGAAGATTATGTTTCCGCATTTTCATTATTTAAATGAATGTGTGCATGCTTACCAGATAGAGAGGGATGTTTCGAGCCCTCAGGGTTCAGGATGTCCATCATGGCCAGGCCCTAGTTCGGGTCGAGACAAACTTGGTATCAAAGCACGGTTCATGGTCCCAGGGTGTCTACAAAATCACGTCGGGTAGAGTCTTGTCTATGAGTATGTAGCGCAACACACTTATAAGTAGGAGGCTACTAGGCATTTAGGAATGTTTCTCTTTTTTGTGATTTAGTTTGTGCTTCAGAGTCTAATCTGTCCCCTAATCAATGATCTCTTGCTTTTCAGAAAAACCAGTTATGCCTCCCCGTCGCACCAACATTAATACTCAAGAGGACGAAGTCCGTCCCACTCATGGGATGAGGACACATAACAAAGCTCACACTCCAGAACCTATCCCAACTCCGGGAGTCCCTCCAATCCCAACTAGTCCACCTAGGGCTCCTCGGACTAATGTTAACCGTCCCCCGACTACTCAGAGGGATATTTTGAATGCAGAATTCAGACAATCTATTCATATGCTGACACAGTTGGTGGTTAATCAGTCCCAACGATCAAAAGATGTTCGGTCTGCACCTGTTACATCTAAAGCTACTAGGGTGGGTCAGTTTATGAGAATAAACCCTCCTAAGTTTACTGGAACTTAGGTAGAAGAGGATCCACAAGAGATCATAGATGAAATGGAGAAGATTTTCTGAGTGATGCATGTGTATTAGGTGGAAGGTGTTGAGCTAGAGGCATACCAGCTAAAAAATATAGCGAACCAATGGTATAATGAGTGGGAAGATTCGAAGGGTGACAGTGCTGAGCCCACAGTGTAGGACGAGTTAGTGAAAGCTTTTCTTGACCGGTTCTTTCCTCTAGAGTTGAGGGAAGCCAAAGTGGAGGAGTTCATGAATCTTAAGTAGGGTAAGATGAGTGTTCGGGAGTATACTTTAAAGTTTAATCAGCTGAGATGACGAGCAGTATGAGGGACCAAATGAGGAAGTTTGCTCCGTTCTTTCAGATAATCTGGTGCTTGAATGTCAAGGGGCAATGCTAAATAGGTAATTGGACTTTTCTAGGCTGACAATCCACATGCAGCACGTTGAGGAGAAGAAGAAGAAGATAGCCGAGTCCATAGAGAAGGACAGGCAGGCGAAGGGATCCAGATCATCGGATCGAAACCCCAGTCAGCAGTAGGGTGGTAATTGGGGTAACAAATAGAAAAAAAAGAAGTTTTGGGGAAAGGCGCAGTATGCAGCTAGCGCCCCAACACCCAGACCTCCAGTTGATAGACGGTATTAGAGTTTTTAGGCCAGCCAGGGACCTAGAGCCCAGGATACTCAGTCGCAAGATAGTGTGGCTCAGCAGTACCATTTTTATCCATGATGTGAGACTTGTGGTAAGCATCATCCAGGAAGGTGTCAATTGGGCTCGTTGGTATGTTATTAATGTGGTCAGATGGGCCACTTCCAGAGAGAGTGTCCCTCTTCTAGGAGGAATATTAGTGGATCTAAGTCTCAGGCAAACTCTTCTGCACCACCACCACCTCAAAAGGGCACCAATTCAGTTATCGGGAGCAGTCACAACCGGCTGTATGCTCTGACTAATCGCCAGGAGGCGGAAGCCTCGCCAGACGTACTCACTGGTATGTTACAAATGTTTTCCCGTGAGGTATATGTATTGCTTGATCCCGGGTCTACCTTATCTTATGTGACCCCGTATATGGCTGTTAGTTTTGGGTTTGAACCCGATGTGATTGTTGAACCTTTCTCTGTTTCCACTCCGGTGGGAGATTCGATTATGGCTAGAAGGGTGTACAAAAATTATGTTATGTCTATTCTTAGTAGGGATACTGTACTATACCTCATAGAACTTGATATGGTTTATTTTGATTCTATCCTAGGGATGAACTGGCTCCATCGGTGTTATGCCACACTAGACTGTAGGACCCGAAAGATTACCTTTTTTTTTCTGAATGAGCCAGCAATAGAGTGGGAGGGGCATTCCTTAGCACCTAGAGGGAACTTCATATCTTATCTCAGAGCTCGTAAACTTATTTCCAAGGGTTGCTTGTACCATCTAATTCAAGTTAAAGATTCTAACACCGAAAGTCTCCCCCTTCAGTCTGTCCCAGTGGTAAATGAATTCCCAGAAGTTTTTCTAGATGATCTCCCAGGAATTCCACTTGATAGGGAGATAGATTTTGGCATTGATGTGTTTCCAGAAACCTGTCCTATTTCTATTTCGCCATATAGAATGGATCCTTCAGAGTTAAAAGAGTTGAAAGAATAGCTAGCAGATCTCCTAGATAAGGGTTTTATCAGACCTAGTATTTCTTCTTGGGGTCCACCTATACTCTTTGTGCGAAAGAAAGATGGTTCCCTGCGTATGTGCATAGATTACCGCCAGTTGAATAAGGTCAGTGTGCAAAATAGATATCCTCTTCCTAGAATCGATGACCTTTTTGATTAGCTTCAGGGTTTTAAGTGTTTTTCAAAAATAGACCTTTGTTCGGGATATCATCAGTTGAAAGTTAGGGAGTCAGACATTCCTAAAACAGCCTTCCGAACTAGATATGGTCATATGAATTCTTAGTCATGTCCTTCGGGTTGACCAGCGCCTCTGCAACTTTCATAGACCTAATGAATAGGGTCTTCCATCAGTTCCTAGACCTGTTTGTCATAGTTTTTATTGATGACATCTTGGTTTACTCTAAAAGTGAGGAGGACCATGCCAATCACCTCTGCACTGTTCTTCAGACCCTCAAAGATCATAAGTTGTATGCGAAATTCTCCAAGTATGAATTCTGGCTGAATGCTATTTCTTTCTTGGGGCACATTGTGTCTAGTGAAGAGATTAAGGTTGATCCCCAAAAGATTGAGGCAGTAAAGAAATGGCCCAGATCTACGACTCCAACCGACATTCGGAGTTTCTTGGGTTTGGCAGGGTATTATCGGAGGTTTCTAGAGTGTTTCTCTTCTATAGCTGCTTCACTTACTAAGTTAACTCAGAAAAAGGTAAAGTTTTTATGGTCCGACTCTTGAGAGAATAGTTTTGAGAAGTTGAAAGACAAGTTAACTACAACTCCTGTTTTGACTCTTTCGAAAGGTACAAAGGGTTTTGTTATGTACTGTGATTCGTCTCGTGTGGGACTTGGGTGTGTACTTATGCAGCACAGAAAGGTGGTGGCTTATGCATCTAGGTAGTTAAAGGTGCATGAGCGGAACTACCTCACTCATAATTTGAAATTAGCAGTTGTGGTGTTTGCGCTTAGAATTTGGAGGCATTATCTTTATGGGGTGCATGTTGATATTTTCACTGACCATAAGAGTTTGTAGTATGTTTTCTCACAGAAAGAACTAAATATCAGGCAAAGGTGTTGGATGGAGCTTTTGAAAGACTATGACATGAGCCTTCACTATCATCCGGGTAAGGCAAATATGGTAGCCGACGCCCTCAGCAGATTGTCTATGGGCAGTCTTTCTCATGTTGAGGAAGGGAAAAGAGAGATGGTGAAACATATTCACCGGCTTACAAATCTAGGAGTGCGACTCTTGGATTACGAAGATGGGGGAATGGTTATTCATGAGATAGCTACGTCTTCTCTTTGTGCGGAAGTTAAAAAGAAGAAGGTTGAAGATCCCATCTTGATGAAAATTAAGAATGATGTAGGTCAGCAGAAGGTGATGTCATTTGAGATCAGTGATGATGGTATTTTGAGATACCAGGGTAGATTATGTGTACCAGATGTGGATAATGTGCGGAATAGAATCCTTGATGAAGATCACACTTCGAGGTATGTTGTTCACCCAGGCTCTACTAAGATGTACCAGGATATGAAATCTTTGTATTGGTGGAATAATATGAAACGTGATGTGGCTAACTTTTTTCCAAGTGTTTGAATTGTCAACAAGTTAAAGTAGAACACATGAGGCTAGGTGGTTCTTCCCAAGAGATAGCTTTTCCCTTGTGGAATTGGGAGATGATTAATATGGACTTCATTACAGGGCTCTCGAAGACCCGAAACCAATATGATTCTATTTGGGTGATTGTAGATAGACGGACCAAGTCAGCCCATTTTCTGCCTGTCAGGACTAACTATTCGGGAGAGGATTATACCAAGCTGTTCATTGCAGAAATAGTTCTTTTGTACGGTGTGCCTGTGTCCATCATATCTGATCAAGGTACACAGTTCTCTTCTCAGTTTTGGAGATCTTTCCAGAAAGGATTAGGTACCCAAGTGAACCTAAGCACTGCTTTTCACCCTCAGATCGATGGGCAGGCCGAACGCACCATTCGGACCCTTAAGGACATGTTGAGGGCCTGTGTGATTGATTTTAAAGGTAGTTGGGTAGAGCACTTGTCGTTGATAGAGTTCGCGTATAATAATAGTTTCCATTCCAGTATTAAGATGGCACCATTTAATGCACTGTATGGGAGAAGATGTAGGTCTCCTATAGGATGGTATGAAGTAGGTGAGATGCAAATGTTTGGGCCCAATCTTGTTCATCAGGCAATACAGGACGTGAAAGTCATCAGAGAATGACTTAAGATGGCTCAGAGTCATCAGAAATCTTATGCCGATATTAGGAGAAGAGATTTAGAGTTTGAGGTTGGTGATTGGGTATTTCTAAAAGTTTCTCCTATGAAGGGAGTCATGCGATTCGGGAAGAAAGGTAAATTGAGTCCTCGCTATATAGGACCATATCAGATTTTGAGGAGAATAGGTGGTGTTGCGTATGAGGTTGAATTGCTTGCCAGTTTGGGTTCTGTCCATCCAGTATTTCACATATACATGTTGAAGAAATGCATTGGAGACCATTCTTTGGTGTTGCCTCTAGAAGAGATCAAGGTGACAACCTCCTTATCATATGAAGAGAAACCTATTGCAATCCTAGATCATCAGGTCCGGAAGTTGAGAAGTAAATAAATAGTTTCAATTAAGGTGTTGTGGAGAAATCAGAAAGTTGAAGAAGCCACTTGGGAATCAGAGGATGACATGAGAGCCAGATACCCACACCTTTTTGACCCAGTAGATGACAGAGTTGAAGGTACAACCCTTACCTTAATCTTTCTATGCTTTAGTATGCTTGGAATCGTTCTTGTCTATTTTCCGCATCATCATTTGGGGACGAATGATCCCAAGAGGGAGATATTGCAACACCTCGACGTCTTCTTAGCTAAATTCCGTCCATGGAAAGTCTAAGCATTAGATTTAAGAATGATCTAAATTAATTTTCATGTGGAATTTCCTAGATTTCAACCTTTCATTACGTAGATAACTGAATTATCTTTCCAATGATATAAGATTCGTCCAAAACGGACCCTTAGTGAAGAAGTTATGAATAATTTAAAGTTTCAGTAGTAAACATCATCATTTTGGTGTCTAGAGCGTCGCGGAGAGGGTCAAATTGACAATCTTCAAATTCCAGTGGGGCTCTACGATGGTGGCGCATCACGGAGGCACTCAATTTCCCACTCGTCGAATTCCAGTGGACCACCGCGATTGTGGCGCGTCGCGGTGGCACCCAAAATTGGGTTTTTAAGTTCAAATCTCCAGTTCCTTTTAGGAGTCATTAAGGGTAATTTTGACTTTTTCCTTGCCTTTAAAACCGTCCAAACAAAGGATTTAGGGTATGTTTCAGCAACTTAACCCTACTTTCAACAAAATCATCAAGAATCCTCTCTAAAGCTTCAAAAAAGAACTTCAAGAAACTCAAGATTCAACCATGGGTTTTCAAAATCGATTGAAGATTCGAAATCCCCGGATCATAGGCTTCAAGAAACACCCATTTTTTTTTTCCTATTTTGAGGTACGCGGTTTTTTTCTAAAAATCTCATGGGCATAGAAATCATGATTTTAAGAAAGAGGTTTTCAGATTTATGAATACAATCATATTTTAGAAATCTTGACGGTATTGTTTTGGTCTTTTGACCTTCCCCAAATTGATTTGAAATTTTATATATATATGTATGCATATGTTTTATGATTTATGAATGAATTGAGAGCATGACGCACATGAATCCCTCTCTTGATATGATTTTCCCAATTTTCTTATGATATAGATTGTTTTGAATGTATCTTGAAAGCATGATATGAAATATCTTGATTAATGCTACAAATTGATTTATGGTTTTGAATTCGAAAGAGAGGGTTGTGTATATTGATAAATGCTGAAAATATTCATATAATGAAAGAGTGCATGATTTTGCCAAAAGCATATGACCACCATATGTTTGAACAACCTCAACATAGTTTTGACATGTGTTCTTGGAACATGAAATCTTTTATATTGTTTGCATGTTTGGGTGGTCTGAACTGTGTTTCAATGAAAGAATTAAGCCTGATGCATTATGGCTCAGAAATAGGACTTGCAAATCTTGCTGTGACGACACCAATTCAGATTATGCATTGATAATTCAGAATAGATTTAATGCATGTTTGAAATCAGACTTATCAGATGTTGAAACTAGAAACATGCATGATTTAGAACAGGATAAAAATTGGGCATAAAGAGAGTTTAGGTGGTTCCCCGAAGAAGGCGTGAGTATTAAACAACTCATCGCCCAAAACCATGATTTGGCAATCCGGGTTTATTTATTACGCTGGCCTAGAGCCCTGTGGCGTATCATATTTAGGAACTCCAACCCTTGCGGCACACTTGGGTTGGGGGATTTCCCGCCAAGTCAATGGCGGATTCCATACCGCCCGTGGAATATCAGAATTGTAGGGGAGTGACACCTAACTCAAAAGTAATATACAATTAGACCTTGTATTGACAGGCAGGTTACATGTTTTTCATAAATGCGCCCATGTGTTTTGAAATCCACTTGATGTATAATGTTTTGACAAAGTTGTTTCCCAAACTATTTTATTTACATATAAGCTTTTTTTGGATTTATTTGCGTACCAGTACATCTGTATTGACCCCCCTTCCTCCCTCCAGGTTCTGAGGCTTAGTCTAGGGGTCCAGAAAGGCAGTAGATTCGTCAGACAGAGTTGCACTGATTAGTTGGTGAGCCTTCTCAATTCCAGAAGGCCCGTCTTTCAGATTATGTCCCTTATTATCGTTTTGGTCTACTGGGGGCCTTGTCCCAGTTTTCAGACAGTTGTTAGATTTTCCTGTAGTAGATATTTCGCAGACTGAGTCAGATGTTATTTGATGTAGTTGATTTTCAATTTTCATACTTATGCTGAATTCAGAATTGACCATATTTTCGTAGCAGATTATGTTTCCGCATCTTCTTTATTTAAATGAATGTGTGCATGCTTGCCAGATAAAGAGGGACGTTCCGATCCCTCAGGGTTTGGGATGTCCGTAATGGCCAGGCCCTAGTTCGGTCCGTGACAAAAAATTATATGGGTAGAGTTAGAATGATGACATGACCCTACTAAAAAATAGAAATTATATGGGTAGGGTTAGAATGATGACACAATCGTACTGAAAAAGAGAAATTATATAGAAATTATATGGGTAGACCCTACTGAAAAAGAGAACTTATATGGGTGGGGTCAGAATGATGGCATGACCCTATGCAAATCAGATCTGAGGAATCCCTAAAAAGACGCATGGAACTACGCAAATCAGATCTAAGAAGTCATCGAAAAGACGCATGGTGCTATGCAACTCAGATATGAGAAAGTAGTCCAAAAAGATGCACGGTAGTACACAAATTAGATATGAGAAAGTAGGGAAAAGAAGTGTGGTGGCCTAACTTTTGATAACATGATCATTGGTCAGACGGGCGGCATTATGGGTTATAGCGGCCCGCCGACAGCGGAATCACTTTGATTCTCTACCAAGATCGTAGAGTCTCTGATACCATGTGATAAATATAAAAGAAAAATATTATTGAATTGTTGTAACTATATTATTACATTGAGACCCTATTTATAGACCCTACATTCCAATCTTTTTCTAAATAGGACACTATATTACAATTCCTTTCCAAATAGAATTATATACGCTATTCCTATTCCTATTCATATTCTAACAATATCAATGTTATTTATCTTAAAAAAATTAATTAGAGCATGATAGAAAATGAAATTTCTGATGAAAAAAGATATAAGAAGACGACAGATCAAAACAAGTAATGAATCTTAGGAGATGTTGGCAAACACTTACATTTAGATGATGGGTGGACACAACTCTTGAGGAGCTAGTAGTTTTCATCCACTTTGATACGGGAATAATCACGGATATGGACTTAGGAGAGTGCGTGTTGGACCCGAGCCTTGGCATGTGCAATTGAAGTGTAAAAGAGGCCCAAAATGCACCCAAATCAGCCCATAAATTACACTATATGGGTGCCCACTCTTTGAAGGGACTTTTGATCATTTTAACTTATATTTTGTAATTGCTATAAAAAAAACATTGTAGGGGTTTTAGTTTAGTTTTTGGATTATATTTGGGAGTCTTGTAAGACTTGTAACAAGAGCTCTCTCTAGTGAGAAGAGTGACCACCGAAACTAGGATACACCAATAGGGTGGATTCTCTTTTGTTGTTGCTTGCTTGGAAACGTTGATGCTAGAGAGGTGGAATCCGATCTTGTGTCATGTAAGAGATAGGTTTATTTTTGTGTGTAGTGTTAAGGTTCCAAGAGTGTCCATTCATGGGTTCTTCAAATTATACCTTCATGTGGTCTATCTATCTATCATTTTACCTTCTTGTAAACTTGTTTAGTGTTTGTGTTGTAATCTTGTGTTCTTGTTGTTATTGTTAAATCCGAATCTTGTGTATTCTTGTTCATCATCTTATGTTGTTAATCTAGTTTGTTGTCCGCTGATTTGGTGTAATAACCACCTTGTTATCTTCTTGTTATTGTGTTCTTAGGAAGCCGAGACTTGATCTCCAAAAGGGTTCACGGATTTCTTCCATTTTGTGGACTGTTTTTTGGACTAATTTTGGTGTTTCCTTGTTTGTCCCGTATCACACTTAGTGCCTGATGATAGACCAAGAGCTTCTGCAATAGGTAGGTATCTTGTTTTCCTGGTATGTACCTCCTTTTCTCAGTTAATATAATGGCCACCAAGAGACTTACCACGTTTCTTTGGTGGCACAGAACTCTGAAAAACCTTTGCAGGAGCATGTAACTTGGATTCAGAACACTCATTTTCTAGTCCACGTGATAAAGACATTACTCTCTTTCCCTTACCACATTCTTCACGACAATAATCCTCTTGAGCATCTTCGCATAATAACCCCGTATGCAATATCTAAAAGGAAGAGAAAGGACAGAATTTATAAAAATGGAAAGAGGACTACATATGCATAAAAGATAAAGGCAGTATATAAGAGAATTAAATGCTACAACATGCTAATGGAAGAATCAATGTATCCTTTAGGTGGAACCCAATATCCAGTATCATTTAGGATCCGCTTTGAAGAATGCCAGAAAGATTAGACAGCTCGATGAGGTCCTAATTCTCCCCGAAGATGTCATATCACTTCCATTTAGGCTTCTAGTTTTGTTCCATTTTTCATCTCTATTTAAGATTCCAAAATAAGGGTGTCAAATGAGTTCACAGATTTAGTCATAATTTCCTCCATGGATGAGTAGGCAGATTTGGTTCTAATCTGCTCCACAATTGAGTAGGCATATATATATATATGATTGCAATCTGCTGTAAATATGTGCTATCATATATTGTGACTCTAGGAGAATAGATAAGAGGAAATCCCTTGATTCATGTATCTCCTAGGCTAAGTTACATAAACTCGGGTGCGGGTATCCGAGACGGGTGTGAATCCGATAGTCGGATTCGTCAAAATTTAAATTTTAAAACTCGGAGGTGCGAATCCGAGTATGGATACGGATGCAGGAATTTGGCTAAAAAATTAAATATTATAAATATAAAGTTTTAAGGATATTCTAAAAATCTACTTTAAACTTTTAAGATAACTTTTAGTTACTTTTTTCAATTAGGATTGGTATATACTTGTATTTTTGGGAAATCAACAAACACATATATATTAATATAGAAATTCTTTGATGAGAAACCACACACACATATCTTTTGACTATATTAATATAAACTTTTTTTATATTTTAAAAAATATTATTAAAAACTAGATCTGACGAGTCATCTTCCCAATCCTCAACCACTTTCTGTTTCTTCCCAACGATTCAAATTCCTTCGACAAAAATTACGGTCGCCGAATTTTGACGATGACAACAGTCGCTGATTCCGATGATGATTGTCACCGGATTTCCCAACGATTCAAATTCCATCGACAAAAATTACAGTCGCCAAATTCCGACGATGACAAAAATCGCTGATTCCAATGATGATTGTCGCTGGATTTCTTGCCGGATTCCGACGGTGACAGTAGTCACCGATTTTCTCCCTTCCGACGACGACAACAATACAGTCTCCGTTTTTTTTTACGACGACGACAACCAACTTTGTTCTTGATGTTGGATCAACGTCTTTGGATTTGTTTTACCAAATCAGAGACGTACCCCGCACCAGCGCCGCGTTGGGATGGGTTCGGCAGCGAAATCAATGAGTCCGCGCAACATAACTCCTAGGAATTAGGGATTGATTAGATTCTTTTGATCTTCTTGTTCACCTATAAATATTGTGCAACTCTATGAATAAAACATATTTTTGCAGTATCTAAACATTCATGGTATCAGACTTGGAATTTTTCCCCTTATACCATATGGTCAACATAGCTTCTCAGGGAAAATATCTTTCTGGAATATCAAAAGAAGACAAAATGTCTTCTCTGGAAGCTCCAAATCTAATGACTCAAGGAGACAATGTTTCTCACATGCCCTTCCAGTTAACTTCTCATCGATTAAATGGGAAGAACTGTCTGAAATGGGCACAATTAGAAGAGTTTTTAGTCGGTGATCGTAAAAAGTTGGGACATCTAACTAGAAAGACGAAAAAGTAAAAAATCGGAGACCCAAAGATGAACACATGGAGATTAGCATGTTGTTTTGATATCTGAAAATGGAATTACCTCCGAGGATACATTGCATTAGCATGTTGTTTCATTTAGTTCTCTTATGTACTTTCTATTATAAAAAAATCTGCTTTTTCTATTCCTTTCAGATATTGCGTGTTGAATTGTTGTGTAGAAGCACCAAAGGATTGATGCTGTGAAGTATGTGACAAGGGCAAAGGATCCATGTTACATGCTTCTGAAAAGATTTGTCAGAGCATTGCGCCACCAAGGAAACACAATAAGTTTCCTGGTTGTCATGGTATTAACTTGGAAAAAGAGGTACGGACTGGGAAAACGAAGTATCTCCCTGTTGAAGAAACACTCAGTCTACCATCGTGCCTCAATAAAAAGGGAAATCGACTGAACATCATTGGCTCCTCAAGAGTTGTGACAACAAAATCTATGGCAACCGGGACTCGAGGGAGTTTTAGCACATCTGGAGCTCAGACTTCAAATTCTTTTCCTGCGAAGAGCCCACTGCAACGACTTTTAGGATCAGCAAGATATACAAATCCTCAGAATGTCAAAAACACTAAAATCACAGAACAGATCAAAAACACAGTACAAGCTTCAAAAGGTTAGTGTTCACCAACATCTATTGTATTTGTTATTTGTTTTGATATGACTTCTTCTTATATCTTTATTCATCAGAAATTTCATTTCCTATCATATACTCTAATTGATATAGCCTACATTTTAGGTTTTCGTGAGCTTAAGAGTCCCGGTGCTGCCAATGAGAGTCCATTGATGAATTCAATTATGACACACCCTTGTGATCCTACTTTAGCTCATTCCTGGAAGTAAGTACCCTTTATCACGTACTTTAATTAGTAACATAAGTTTACACAGGTAAAATTGAGCATCAAAAAGCAGAAAAGTTTCCTTTTGATTACTCTGCAGACTACATATATATATATATATATATTAGATCTTTCTTTTATCTGTGCAATTGGAACTATTCAGCTGGAAAAAAAGGCTTTCTTCCCTATAATTAATAGTCTCTTTTCCTCCTTGTGTATCAGGGGATGTTTTGACATCAAAGGTGCTCCTGAATTCGCTCCTGGGATGCTCAATAATTGTATCCAGGCTTATCCACCTTCCAAAGTCAGGCGTAAGGTGTATGAGTTCTCAAGGCTATTGACTGGTACTCTTAAATTTGAACTAGTACAGAGTGAGGCTATGTGGACAAGTCTATTCAACAATCATTTTCTGGGTAAAGAAGATACAAGACTGTATTTCTTGGCAAGTGAGATAGAAAGGTCATCTTCTGCCTTATAGATGTCTATCTGAAAAGGGATAAGGGTCGTGAAGTAGAAGTGGCGTCCTTACCCAGGAAGGTTTTTACTAGAAATTAATTTGCATTTCTCATTTTATGCAGGTCTGAGATATATACTGCTCTGGTGGAGTTCTTGCGTAACAAAGATTCGGTGATGAGAATGCTTATAAATGATGTTGAGCTGATTCTCATCACCAAATCTTTGATACGCATGAACACTATCAAAGCAATATAGTTCCTCAGACCTGCATATAATGGGAAATGCAAATCAATTTCTAGTAAAAACCTTCCTGGGCAAAGGTGCCCTTCTACTTTGCAACCCTTTCCCTTTTTTGAAAGATATATAAGGAAAAAGCTGAGCTTTGTCTCTCACTAGCAAAGAAATACAGTCTTATATCTTCTTTGCCCGGACAATATCATTGAATAGACTTGGCCAGTTATCCCCACATGGAACGAGTTCAAATTTAATAGTATCAGGCAATAGCCTTGAAAACTCATATACGTTACGTCTAACTCTAGAAGGAGGATGAGCATGGATAAAGTTATTAAACATCCCAGGTGCAAAATCCAGATCACCTAAGATGTCAAAACTTCCCCTATAATGCAAAGAACAAGAGAAATATTAATAATTATAGGGAAGAGAACCTGTATTCCTGTTGAATGGTGCAAATTCCCCGAGTAAAATAAGATCTTCAAAAAATATATATGGTCTGCAGAATAATCAAATGGAAAGTTTTCTTCTTCTTGACACATAACAAAAGGCTTATTCAAGTTTCAAGGCCAAAAAAAAAAAACAGAGAAATTTTCACATGGAGTTGAAAGATGTTTTGCACTCTACATCTCATTAAGTTGCAGAACCCAAAAAAAAAAATTAGAAAACAAACAATGTATGGCTTCCATATAACCTACTTACCAACAATTTCTTGTTTTCTAGACCTGCAAATGTAAGATGGCCCATAATGCAATGATATAGAGAGGAAGTAACCTAAAGTCTTCATGAAATTTCTCCGTAATGGGACTCAATTTAGATTGAGATTATCAGTATAAATTCAGATTATCATTATGTCATGACTTGTAACTATGTATGAGCATAACTCTTTCCCATTGTTTGGAATATACTCTATATTGTCCTATTCACTTTTTCAATGATACTAATGGAGCTCCTGCCAGCTTGCATGCACCCCAACTAATTCACTGGGCAACCTGTCCATCCCACAAAGGGAATTTCTTAAGCTTATATGCAAAAGTCTAACTTGGCCATACCATATATTGTCAAGTAGGGGTGGGCGTTCAGTATTCGGTTCGGTATTTTTAAAGTTCGGGTTCGATAATTTGGTAATCGATATTTGAGAGTAGATACCACATACCATACTTATAAACATCAATTCGATAATTCAGTAATCGGTAAATTAAATTTCGGTTCAGTACGGTATTTTCTTAGACGTATCATATTATATATATATATATATATATATAATTTGGTATTTGATAAATATTGAATACCAAACGCTATTTAATAATTTGTACCATACCCAATCCTGAATAACGAAATGTTGAAATTTTACTCCCAAATACCAACTGAATTAACGAATATCAATTACCAAATTTTTTTATTCGGTTTGGTAATTAAGTTCTCGGTGTTTTACACCCAGCCCTATTGACAAGGTATGCTTCCTATCAAGGCTAGCTAGATGGGTGTACCTGGTTTTGCAACTTGGATTCAAACCTAGAATCTTCAAGTTGTTACTCCTATGTCTTAACCACTACGCCATCCCCTTGGGGAACCAACATTATGTTATTAACTAAAAAGTATCGTATATGTTTCCTTACTAATCAATAGGGAAAAGAACAATGGAGTTCATAAAAGAGAGGTCCTCCATAAAAGAAAAGATTAATTAGTCAACTGACTACTAGCAAAGATGAGCCATCCAAAAAGCTACCATGCAAGGACAGATATGAGCTGAAATTTGAACTCTTTTGGAGTTTAATTTACCTCGTGTTAACTTATGATAGTAATTAAGGTGCATGATGAAGGGTACTTACTTCCTGTAAGGATCATGAGCAGGATCATAAGGGTGTGTCATGGGTATCATTCGACTCTCATTAAAAGAATTGGGACTCCTACACTCCAGAATGATAGAACCCCAGGACCTAAAAAGAAGGCTACATCAATTGGATTGAAGTACAGTAAGTAAATAAATTTTTCTATGAAAGCTTTTCAGATATTGATGGTGTAACAGAAAGCATTTTGAAAGATAATACCAACTCTAGACATATCATTGTTATTTTTCTTAAAAAAAAATTTAATTAGAGCATGATAGAAAATGAAATTTCAGATGAAAAAAGATATAAGAAGAGGACAGATCAAAACAAGTAATGAATCTTAGGAGATGTTGGCGAACACTTACATTAAGATAATTGGTGGACACAACTCTTGAGGATCTAGTAGTTTTCATCCACTTGGTGCCTGATGATAGACCAAGAGCTTCTTTAATAGGTCGTTATCTTATTTTCCCGGTCTGTACCTCCTTTTCCCTGCTAATAGAATGGCCACCAAGAAACTTACCACAGTACTTTGGTGGCACAAAACTCTGAAAAACCTTTGCAGGAGCATGTGACTTGGATCCAGAACACACATTTTCTAGTCCACGTGATGAAGACATTACTTGCTTTCCCTTATCGCATTCTTCACAGCAACAATCCTCTTGAGCATCTTCACAATAACCCTGTATGCGACATCTTAAAGGAAGAGAAAAGACAGAATTTTTAAAAACAGGAAGAGGACTACATATGTATAAAACATACATACAGTATATAAGAGAATTAAATGATACAACATGCTAATGAAAGAATCAATGTATGCTTTTGGTGTAACCCAATATCCAATACCATTTAGGATCCGCTTTGAAGAATGCCAGAAAGATTAGACAGCTCGAAGAGGTCCTAATTCTCCCCTAAGAGGTCTATATCACTTCCATTTAGGCTTCTAGTTTTGTTCCATTTTTCATCTCTATTTAAGATTATAAAATAAGGGTGTCGAATGAGTTGACAGATTTATTCATAATTTGCTCCACGGATGACAGGCAGATTTGATTCTAATCTGCTCCACAATTAAGTAGGCAGATTTGATTCTAATCTGCTCGACAATTGAGTAGGCAGACATGATTGCAATCTGTTGCTGTAAATATGTAATATCATATTTTGTTATTCTAGGAGAATAGATTAGAGGAAATCCTTAATTCATGTATCTCCTAGGCTAAGTTGCATAGACTCGGATGTGGATATCCGAGACGGGTGCTTATCCGAGAGTCAAATTCGTTAAAATTTAAATTTTAAAATTCGAAAGTGCGAATCCGAGTAAGGATATGGTGCAGGAATTTGGCTTAAATACTAAATATTATAAATATAATGTTATAAAAATATTCTAAAAATATACTTTTAACTTTTAAGATAACTTTTAGTTACTTTTTCAATTAGGATTGGTATATCCTTGTATATTTCGGAAACCAATAGGCACATATATATTTTTTTACAATATTAATATAATTTTTTTTTATGAGAAACCAACAGACACACATATCTTTTGACTGTATTAATATATAAACCTTTTTTTTTATATTTTAAAAAATATAATTATTAAAAACTAGTCATCTTTTCTGTCCCCAACCACTTTTTGTTTTTTCCCAACAATTCAAATTTCGATGAAAAAAATTACATTCGTCAAATTCCGACGATGACAACAGTCGCCGATTTCGATGATGACTATCGTCGGATTCCGATGGTGACAGTAGTCACCGATTTTCTCCCACTCCTGCGATGAGAACAATTACAGTCGCCGGACTTTCTAACGACGACGACAACAAACTTTGTTCTTGATGTTGGATCAACGTCTTCGGATTCGTTTGACCGAATCGGAGACGTACCTCACGGCCGCATCAACGTTGCGTTGGGATGGGTTCGGCGGTGAAATCAATGAGCTCGCGCAACATAGCTCCTATGAATTAGGGATTGATTAAATTCTTTTGATCTTCTTGTTCACCCATAAATATTGTGCAACTCTATGAATAAAAATATATTTTTGCAGTATCTAAACTTTCATGGTATCAGAGTTGGAATATTTCCCCTAATACCATATGGTCAAAATAGCTTCTCAGGGAGAATATCTTTCTGGAGCATTAAAAGAAGATAAAATGTCTTCTCTGAAATCTCCAATAGAAAATATAATTACTCAAGGAGGCAATGTTTCTCACATTCCCTTCCAGTTAACTTCTCATCTATTGAATGGGAAGAACTGTCTGGAATGGGCACAGTTCGTAAAGCTTTCAATTGATGATCATGAAAAGTTGGGACATCTGACTAGAAAGACGAAAAAGTAAAAAATCAGAGACCCAAAGATGAACACATGAAGATCAGAGAATTCACTCGTGATTGCCTGGTTAATATATTTCATGGAGCCAGTCATAAGTAAACCTTATCTATTTTTACCCACTCCTAAGGATGTTTGGGAAGCCGTTATAGAGATGTATTCTGAGGTAGAAAAAACTTTTCAAATTTTTGAGTAAAAAATAAAACTATGACAATTTAAGTAAGGTGAGAAAAAAGTCATTGCTTATTATAATGAAATGGTATTGATGAATCCAATTATGACACACCCTTGTGATCCGGCTTTAGCTCATTCCTGGAAGTAAGTACCCTTCATCACGTACTTTACTTAGTAACATAAGTTGACACAGGTTAAACTAAGCATCAAAAAGCAGAAAAGATTCCTTTTGATTATTCTGCAGACTACATATATATATTGAAGATCTTTCTTTTATCTGAGCAATTGAAACTATTCAACAGGAAAAAAGGCTCTCTTCCCTATAATTAATAGTCTCTCTTTTCCTCTTTGTGTTTCAGGGCAAGTTTTGACATCATAGGTGCTCCTGAATTCGCTCCTGGGATGCTCAATAATTGTATCTAGGCTTAGCCACCTTCCAAAGTCAGGCATATGGTGTATGAGTTCTCAAATCTATTGCCTGGTACTCTTAAATTTGAACCAGTTCCGCGTGGGGCTATCTGCACAAGTCTATTCAACAATCATTTTCTGGGTAAAGAAGATATAGGACTTTATTTCCTCGCAAGTGAGAGAGAAAGGTCAGCTTCTGCCTTATATATATCTATCTGAAAGAGATAAGGATCATGAAGTAGAAGTGGCGTCCTTACCCAGGAAGGTTTTTACTAAAAATTAATTTGCATTTATCATCCTATGTAGGTCTGAGATATGTACTGCTTTGGTGGAGTTCTTGCGTAACAAAGTTTCGGTGATGAGAATGCAAGTACAAGCAGCTCAATATCATTTATAAGCGTTCTCATCACCAAATCTTTGATACGCAACAACACCACTCGAACAATATATATCCTTATATAATGGGAAATGCAAATCAATTTCTAGTAAAAACCTTCCTAGGCAAAGGTGCCCTTCTACTTTGCAACCCTTTCCCTATTTGGATAGATATATAAGGCAGAAGTTGAGCTTGCTCTCTCACTTTCAAAGAAATACAGACCTATATCTTCTTTTTCCGGACAATTATAGTTGAATAGACTTGCCCAGTTATCCCTACAAAGAACTAGTTAAAATTTAAGAGTATCAGGCAATAGCCTTGTAAACTCATACACCTTACGTCTAACTCTAGAAGGAGGATGAGCATGGATAAAGTTATTAAACATCCCAGGAGCAAAATCCAGATCACCTAAGATGTCAAAACTTCCCCTATAATGCAAAGAACAAGAGAAAGATTAATAATTACAAGGAAGAGAACTTGTATTCCTGTTGAATGGTGCAAATTCCTCGAGTTAAAAAAGATCTTCAATATATATATGGTCTGCGGAATAATCAAATGGAAAGTTTTCTGCTTCTTGACACATAACGAAAGGTATATTCAAGTTTCAACGACTCAGAAAAAAAAAACAGAAAGTTCCACATGGAGTTAAAAGATGTTTTGCACTCTACATCTCATTAAGTTGCAGAACCGAAAAAAAGTTAGAAAACAAACAATGTATGGCTTCCATATAACCTACTTACCAACAATTTCTTGTTTTCTATACCTGCAAACATATGATGGCCCATAATGCAATAACATAGAGAGGTAGTAACCTAAAGACTTCATGAAATTTCTCCATAATGGGAATCAATTTCAATTCAGATTATCATTATGTCATGACTTGCAACGATGTAAGAGCATAACTCTTTCCCATAGTTGGGAATATACTCTATATTGCCCTATTCATATTTTCAGTGATACTAATTGTCACGACCCGAGCCTAGGCCCTAGCCGTGACGAGCATCCCGAACCATGAAGGCCCGGAACACCCGAGCAACTATGCTAGTGAATCGAAAGAGCCCCACACGGCTTCACTAGACTTTAATTTTTTTTTTTTTCAAAAACATCATGATATCAAGATTACATATTACAAGGGATAGAAAATTGACACCTAATATTTAATGGTCTAAGAATATACATATTATTCTGTATAAATAAAAATCTGAGTAAAACACTTCCTCCATGGACTACCATACAATCCACACATGCTGCTAGCTACCACATTAGTTTATCACTATAAAGGGGTAAATCATCCTCAAACATCGATTATTCAACTGAAATATTCATTTACACAAAATCACCCTCACTCTGACTTCTAACTTTGTGACTTTACATCACCAACTTCTTGGTCTAATATCACTACCAATAGGTCATGACAACAACACTTTAACTTATGCTACTATTTGGGTAGAAATATAGTTCCAACATTCTGCTATACATTGTCCACAACTGTAACAAGATTTTGAGAGGGACAATATACACTTAATACCTTAAGCTGGAATGCACGATTCCATCAGGATCAATATTTATATCAGAATCAGCATATATTGATGCACTAACAGACTCCTATCGAGTTTTTCCATAATTTTTAAAATCTTATAGAACGTAATCGAAAAGGACTATATCATGTATACTCTAAACTTTTTGCACTTGAATCAACCCAATAATGGGACAGTTTAGACTCTGAAGCACGAACTAAATCACAAAGAAGGGAAACATTCCTAAACGCCTAGTAGCCTCCTGTTTATAAGTGTGGTGCGCTACACACCCATAAACAGAACTCTACTCGACGCGATTTCGCAGACACCCTGGGAACATGAACCGTGCTTTGATACCAAGTTTGTCACGACCCGAGCCTAGGCCCTAGCTATGACGAGCATCCCGAACCATGAAGGCCCGGAACACCCATTCTCTATCTGGTTATCATGCACAACATTCATAATCATAATAAAATGCGGAATTGAAACTGAGTACGGAAAACATGGTCAAGTTCTGCAACATTTCTGAATAATACTATCTGACATCAGTCTGCGAAATCTCTACTAAGAACAAAAATATCTGTCTGAAAAGAAACTGGGACAAGGCCCCCAGTAAACCAAAAACATAATAAATAAGATAATGTCTGACATAATTAGGCCTTCCGAATAATAGAAGGCTCACCACTGTGAGATCAAGTCTGCAAATCCGAGAATGTCTACTGAGTAGCTGGACCCCTAGACTGTGCCTCAGAACTTGGAAGGAGGGGTTAGCACAAAAGTACTGGCACACGAAACAATCCAAAAAAATAGTATAATGGAACATACATATATATATATATATATATATATATACATATTAAGTGAAAGCAATTTTTCATCAAGACATCATGTATAAAACTGTTTCTGAAAAATACATGGGCACTTTTTGAAAACATGTAACCTGTCTATTCATTTCAAATCATGATCTGTGTTTTACTTCTGAGTTAGGTGGTATTCCCCTACAAGTCTGATATTCCACGGGCTTTATGGAATCCGCCATTGACTCGGCGGGAAAGCCCCCAACCCAAGTGTGCCGCAAGGGTTGGAGTGTCTGAGTCTGATACGCCACAGGACATTTAAGTCAGCGCATAATAGTATACCCGGGTCGGCAAACCACGGTTTTAGGCAATGAGTCGCTTGAACTCAAGCCCTCTTCGGGGAACCACCTAACATCTCTATATGTCCATTTTTAACCTTTTCTGTACATGCAACATTCTGAATGTCTAAAATCATGAAAGTCTGAAATGTCTGTTAGTCTGAGTCTGATATGGCATTAGTCTGAGTTGGTATCGTCGTACCAAGACTTGCAAGTCATGATTTTTCTGAGCCATAATGTATTAAGCAAGAGCTTTCATTCAAAACATAGTTTAGACCACCAAAACATGTAACTGATGTAAAGGATTTCATATTCCGAAACTTAAAGTTCAATTCATGCAGAAATTTCATCAAACACCTGGTGGTCAAATGTCTTTAGCAAGTTCATGTATTAAAAATTGAAACACATTCATTCATATATGTATATAAACTGTCAAATCGCTTTGGAGATGGTCAAAAGACAAAAACAATGATGTTAAAACATCTTATACATAAATATATATATATATACATAATTTAAAACCCCATTCTAAAACATGATTTTTCTATGCCCATGAGAATTTAGAAAAACCCCACGTACCTTGTTCTCCACGAATTTTGGGTGTCTATCGAAGCCTACGTCGAGAGGATTCCAAATCTATAATTTGTTTCACGAACCCGCGGTTGAATCTTGAGTTGCTTGGGTTTTAATGTTGAAACCCTAGGGAGAGTTCTTGAGCAATTTTGGGAAAAGTATGTTTATTATGGTGTTTGAGGGATTAAATCCCGTGTTGGTGGTATATATAGGGGTGGAGGATTACCAAAATACCCCTAAGGAACAATTAAGGTCAAATCTGTCCCTCAGTTGACAGTTTGGTAGACTGGAGTAAATCGATTATAACTTTTTACTCATATACTCAAATTGGATGAAACCAACAGCAATTGAAAAAGGACTCGAAGAGATTTTGTTTGATATATTATAGCTCACACATTTCATTATATACAGGGAGTTATGATCGTTTGAAATTGACCCTGAAATGCTGAAAACTGGGCAATAGTCTATGCGTTTTGCTACTGTTTTTAAATCCAAACTCAGCCTTATGCGTTCCGAAAAATTCCGAAACTTATCCGAGATGTACTATGAGATTTCCCGATCATAACGCAACTTGAAAATCTAAAAGCGGATGTCAGGAAGGTTGAAAAGTTGTATCCCGAAGATTGCCAGCTAAAATGACTCTAAGTCCTCATTACACTTAGAAAATTTTTCAAGTTTTTAAGTCTAAGGGCACTCTATTAAAGGCTAATCCATGCACGACTTTTACAGGGTGTTACACTAATAGAGTTCCTGCCCGCTTGCATGCACCCCAACTAATTCACTGGGCAACCTGTCCATCCCACAAGGGGAATTTCTTAAGCTCATATGCAAAAGTCTCACTTGGCAATACCATATATTAACAAGTAGGGGTGGGCGTTCAGTATTCTTTTCGGTATTTTTAAAGTTCGGGTTTGGTAATTCGGTAATCGATATTTGAGAGTAGATACCACATACCTTACTTATAAACATCGATTCGATAATTCAGTAATCGTAAATTAAATTTCGGTTCAGCATGGTATTTGGTTAGACGTATCATATTATACATATAAAATTCGATATTCAGTAAATATTGAATACCAGACGGTATATTAATATCTTGTACCAAACCAAATCCCGAATACCGAAATGTTGAAATTTTACTCCGAAATACCATACCAATACTGAATTACTGAATATCAATTACCAAATTTTTCGGTTCGGTTCGATAATTTGGTTTTCGGTATTTTATACCCATCCCTATTGACAAGGTACGCTGCCTATAAAGGCTAGCCAGATGGGTGTACCTAGTGTTACAGCTTGGATTCAAACCAAGAATCTCCAAGTTGTTATTCCTATGTCTTAAACACGAGGTCATCCACTGGGAACCAACATTATGTTATTAATTAAAACATACACATACGTTTCCTTACTAATCAATAGGGAAAAGACCAGTGGAGTTCATAAAAGAAAGGTCCTCGATAAAAGAAAAGATGAATCAGTCAGCTGACTACTAGCAAAGATGAGCCATCCAAAAAGCTACCATGCAAAGACAGAAATGAGCTGAATTTGAACTCTTTTGGAGCTTAATTTACCTCATGTTAACTTATGTTAGTAATTAAGGTGCATGATGAAGGATACTTACTTCCAGGAAGGATCTAGATCAGGATCACACAGGTATCATTTGACTCTCATTCACAGCTTTGGAACTCCTACGCTCTAGAATGCTAGAATCACCACGACCTAAAAGAAAGGCTACATCAATTGGATTGAAGTACAGTAAGTAAATAATTTTTCTATTAAAGCTTTTCAGATATTGATGGTGTAACGGAAATCATTTTGAAAGATAATACCAACTCTAGACATATCAATGTTATTTTTCTTAAAAAAAATAATAATTAGAGCATGATAGAAAATGAAATTTCTGATGAACAAGGATATACGAAGAGGACAGATCAAAACAAGTAATGAACACTAAGAGATGTTGGCAAATTCTTACATTTAGATGTTTGTGCTGTTTTTTTGCTCTGTTCAGTGATTTCGCTCTTTTGAAGATTCAGAGGCTTTGTATATCCTGCTGATCCTAAAGACCGCTGCACTGTACACTTCTCAGGAAAAGAAGCTCGCTACAATTTCCTTGAGACATGTTTGCCATGGATTTGGTGGACACAACTCTTGAGGAGCTAGTGGTTTTCATCCACTTGGTGCCTGATGATAGACCAAGAGCTTCTTCAATAGGTAGGTATCTTGTTTACCCGGTCTGTACCTACTTTTCCCATTTACTAGAATGGCCACCAAGAAACTTACCACATTTCTTTGGTGGCACAGAACTCTGAAAAACCTTTGCAGGAGCATGTAACTTGGATCCAGAACACTCATTTTCTAGTCCACGTGATGAAGACATTACTCACTTGCCCTTTTACATTCTTCATGACAATAATCCTCTTGTTGTAATTGTACGAGTTTTCATCATTTTGTAAACTTTTATTTTATCAATTACTCTTACCGAGGGTTAAGAATCTTATTCAAAAAAATATGAATATAGGTAAGAGCAACGATACCTTATGATATCTAAGGAGTGACCAACAATGCCTTTCAAATGGTACCTTACGAAATCTAAGAACTGACCAAAAATGCCTTTCAATATGGACTTAAGGGTGTTAAGAGCAATATTTTTGGATCTCATCTGCCTATCTAGATTACATAGATCTTTGTTTCAGTGCTGTAACTAATTCTAGAAATTTTATATGCTTAATGCAGTAATTTTTCAGTAAATGAGATGATTATGATACACATTAAAGGTATAAAAAATATTTAAATTGTGTAAGCTTTGATTAATCTTCAACATTGCCTAATATTTTGATCAAGTCTGGGTAAGGAAATGTCATTATAGATATCTTTCATTGAATTTCATGATTCTTCTTCTATTTGGTTGATCTATTGAATAATCTCGGCGGACGGGGAAGTTTCATTTAACCTTTTATTCTCATTACACAGGTCTATATATATATCCCATGTAGTTAGTAGAGGTGTTCACATGTTTGATCAGAACACCAGTGTTGTCAAAAAATAAAAACCTCACAACCAAGATTTATTAATTTTCCAGAGGGTAAGGTTCAATGGAATCTTGGAACTTAGGAGCAAATTAAGAGTACACTTCTAAGTGCATCTAAGGTACAAAATTTTTGTACCAGAACTGTGGAAGTTAAATTATCACCAAAATTGTCGTACTAGAACAGTGGAAGTTAAATTATCATTGTTTTTGAATGTTATGTTGTGTGTAGACTTTATTTTAAATTGTCATTTAGCTTCAGTAGTTAAATTTAGTACAAAAATAAAGCATTTTTTCAGTTATTTAGATTTTTGGACTGACCTCCTGCACATTTTTGATAAATGATATGCGAATTGTATTACAATCTAATGGCCATTTGAATGGGATTAATTAATTTAAGGGGAGATGGGTATGGAATGGCCTAAATGTGCCCAAGCATAGATTTATTTGCAGGCTTAGTGCTCATAACAGGCTGCTCACACTGAAAAGAATGCAGAAAATGGTTCATGGACAGGATGTGATATGCATAGTATGTGGGGATGCTGAATAAGACCTCAAACATCTCTTCTTTGAATGTCAATCGTCACGAATGTGCTCAAATGAGTTACTGCAGTGACTAGGTACACACTATACAGGGTCGGAATGGTGACACGACCCTCCTAAGAAAAAGAATTATATGAGCAGGTTGCAATGATGGCACGATCCTACTGAGGAATAGAAATTATATGGGTAGAGTAGGAATGATGATACGATCCTACAAAAAAATAGAAATTATATGGGTAGGGTTAGAATGACGACACGACCGTATTGAAAAAAGAAATTATATTGGTAGACCCTACTGAAAAAGAGAACTTATATGGGTAGGGTCAGAATGATGGCACGACCTATGCAAATCAGATCTGAGGAATCCCCATACACACACATACACACACAACTACACTGAATATTATAATTGAGAATCTAGTTCATCCCATAATTTTTTGAGTTTAGTGAAGTATCCTGCTAAGCTATTTGTTCTTTGATTTAAGCTATTGAGCTACTTTTGCAAATGATAAAGCTTAGCACCATTGGACTACCAAACTTGTGCTCAAGGCTGGTCCAAAGTTCTTGTACAGTTTTGGAATAAATTACACTATCAACTATGTCCTTAGAGAGTGAATTCAAGATACAGGATGTGACCATGTCATTGCGCCTGTTCCATGCTTGAAAATCTGCTGCATCCGATGGTGGGCATGGGTGGAAACCTGTGATGAATCCCAATTTGTTCTTTACTGACTGAGAAATTAGGACTGACCTTTTCCAACCTGAATATCCCTTGCCATCAAAGGGTGTATTTACTAGTGTCATATCAGGGTTATCACAAGCATGAAGACGATTAGGATGATTTGGATCCATGGTGAGGGTGCTAGCAGTAGTAGTCACCGAAGCAGTAGCTGTTTGCTCCGCCAAGTTTGAGATCGAGAAAGGATAAAGTTGGTGTTGAATCTGATCTGAAAATTATTTCTCTGATACCATGTAGAAAAAGTTGGAACAAAGTTTGGGAAATTTTCTCAATAACTTTTTATTCCATCATCAGTGTATTTATACAAGTATATGACAGTAAAAATAATGTATAAATATAAACACTTGTCTAAATCCTATTGGTTCTATACATGTACTAGTTAACTAATTTATTCCTTTCTATGTTGCTCACATGTTTGTCACTTGTGGAGAGAATATTTCTAGAAGAAGCATTCTTGTCCTCATTTTCATTGTCTGCCTTTATCACCTTCAATGAAGCTTTCTTGTTTGGATCGAATGACGCTCTTCCTTTATTCTCAACACAGCTTGGATTCACAAATCTACCATGCAATGATAGATATGAGCTGAATTTGAACTCTTTTGGAGTTTAATTTACCTCGTGTTAACTTATGTTAGTAATTAAGGTGCATGATGAAGGATACTTACTTCCAGGAAAGATCTAGAGCAGGATCACAAGGGTGTGTCATGGGTATCATTCGACTCTCATTCACAGCATTGGGATTCCTACGCTCCAGAATGATAGAACCATCAGGAACTAAAAAGAAGGCTACACAATTGGATTGAAGTACACTAAGTAAATAAATTTTTCTATGAAAGCTTTTCAGATATTGATGGTGTAACGGAAAACATTTTGAAAGATAATACCAACTCTAGACATAGATGTGAGAAATATAAGAGAAAAATATTATTGAATTGTTGTAAATACATTATTACATTGAGACTCTATTTATAGACACTACATTCCAATCCTTTTCCTAATAGAACTCTACATTACAATTCCTTTCCAAATAGGATTTTATATGCTATTCCTATTCCTACTCATATTCTACCACTCACCTTAAAGCTGGTGCATAGAAGACATATGTACCAAGCTTGTTGTGGATGTAACTAATACGAGGATCGATGCGGGACTTGGTGGAAATAGTGCAAGAAAATTGATACGGACGACTTTGGACATCTGGGAGACCTAACCTGAAACGGAACAAACTGAAAAAGTGATCCAAAAGTATTAAACATTGCCAGAAAGTCAATGTGTCACTAGAAAATTGTTGGAAAGTGGTATAAAATATAAGGGTCATCTTGAAATCAAGAGATGAGTAGATCTTGAACAAGATAGTCACCGAAGAACTGGCCAGAACATACTCATACGCCGGATTATTAGATTTGATGGCCGAAAAGTAGTCATCATTTGAGAAAAAATTATATGGGTAGGGTCAGAATGATGACACAACCCTCCTGAGAAAGAGAATTATATGAGTAGGTTGGAATGATGGCACGATCCTACTGAGGAATAAAAATTATATGGGTAGAGTCGGAATGATGACACGACCCTACTAAAAAATAGAAATTATATGGGTAGGGTTAGAATGACGACACGACCGTACTGAAAAAGAGAAATTATATGGGTAGACCCTACTAAAAAAGAGAACTTATATGGGTAGGATCAGAATGATGGCACAACCTATGCAAATCAGATCTGAGGAATTCCAATAAAGACGCATGGAACTACGCAAATCAGATCTAAGGAGTCACCGAAAAGGTGTACGGTGCTATGCAACTCAGATATGAGAAAGTAGTTCGAAAAGATGCACTGTACTACACAAATTAGATATGAGAGAGTAGGGAAAATAAGTGTGGTGCCCTAACTTTTGATAACATGATCATTGGTCAGACGGGCGACAGATATGGGTTATAGCCGCCCACCGGCAGCAGAATCTCTTTGATTCTCTACCAAAATCATAGAGTCTCTGATACCATGTGAGAAATATAAGAGAAAAATATTATTGAATTGTTGTAACTATATTAATACATTGAGACCCTATTTATAGACACTACATTACAATTCCTTTTCAAATAGAATTTTATACGCCATTCCTATTCCTACTCATATTCTAACAATATCAATGTTATTTTTCATAAAAAAAAATAATTAGAGCATGATAGAAAATGAAATTTCAGATGAAAAAAGATATAAGAAGAGGACAGATGAAAACAAGCAATGAATCTTAGGAGATGTTGGCGAACACTTACATTTAGATGATTGGTGGACACAACTCTTGAGGAGCTAGTAGTTTTCATACACTTGGCGCCTGATGATAGACCATGATTTTCTTCAATAGGTCGGTATCTTGTTTTCCCGGTTTGTACCTCCTTTTCCCTGCTAATAGAATGGCCACCAAGAAATTTACCACAGTACTTTGGTGGCACAAATCTCTAAAAAATCTTTGCAGGAGCATGTAACTTGGATCCATAACACTCATTTTCTAATCCACGTGATGAAGACATTACTTTCTTGCCCTTATCACATTCTTCACGGCAACAATCCTCTTGAGCATCTTCGCAATAACCATGTATACGATATCTTAAAGGAAGAGAAAAGATAGAATTTTTAAAAACAGGAAGAGGACTACATATGCATAAAAGATACAGAGATTATATAAGAGAATTAAATTCTACAATATGCTAATGAAAGAATAAATGTATTCTTTAGGTGGAATCCAATATCCAATACCATTTAGAATCCGCTTTGAAGAATGCCAGAAAGATTAGATAGCTCGAAGAGGTCCTAATTCTCCCCTAAGAGGTCTATACCACTTCCATTTAGGCTTCTAGTTTTGTTCCATTTTTCATCTCTATTTAAGATTACAAAATAAGGGTGTCGAATGAGTTGACAGATTTTGTCATAATTTGCTCCATGGATGACAGGCAGATTTGATTCTAATCTGCTCCACAATTGAGTAGGCAGATATGATTGCAATCTGTTGCTGTAAATATGTGATATCATATTTTGTTATTCTAGGAGAATAGATTAGAGGAAATCCTTAATTCATGTATCTCCTAGGCTAAGTTGCATAGACTCGGATGTGGATATTCGAGACGGGTGCGGACCCGAGAGTCGAATTTGTTAAAATTTAAATTTTAAGATTCGGAAGTGCAAATCTGAGTAAGGATATGGTGCAGGAATTTGGCTAAAATACTAAATATTATAAATAAAAAGTTATAAAAGTCTTTTAAAAATCTACTTTTAACTTTTAAGATAACTTTTAGTTACTTTTTCAATTAGGATTGGTATATACTTGTATATTTGGGAAACCAATAGGCACATATATATTTTTTTAACCTATTAAAATAAAAATTCTTTTTATGAAAAACCAACAGACACTCAAGGAGGCAATTTTTCTCACATTCCCTTCCAGTTAACCTCTCATCGATGGAATGGGAAGAACTGTCTGGAATGGGCACAGTTCGTAAAGTTTTAAATTGATGATCATGAAAAGTTGGGACATCTAACTAGAAAGACGAAAAAGTCAAAAATCGGAGACCCAAAGATGAACACATGAAGATCGGAGACCTCACTCGTGATTGCCTGGTTAATATATTTCATGGAGCCAGTCATAAGTAAACCTTATCTATTTTTACCCACTCCTAAGGATGTGTGGGAAGACGTTATAGAGACGTATTCTGAGGTAGAAAAAGCCTTTCAAATTTGTGAGTTAAAAATAAAACTATGACAAATTAAGTAAGGTGAGAAAAAAGTCATTGCTTATTATAATGAAATGGTATTGATGAATCCAATTATGACACACCCTTGTGATCCTGCTTTAGCTCATTCCCGGAAGTAAGTACCCTTCATCACGTACTTTACATAGTAACATAAGTTGACACAGGTAAGACTAAACATCAAAAAGCAGAAAAGTTTCCTTTTGATTATTCTGCAGACTACATATATAGATATTGAAGATCTTTCTTTTATCTGAGCAATTGAAACTATTCAACAGGAAAAAAAGGCTCTCTTCCCTATAATTAATAGTCTCTCTTTTCCTCTTTGTGTTTCAGGGGAAGTTTTGACATCATAGGTGCTCCTGAATTCGCTCCCGGGATGCTCAATAATTGTATCCAGGCTTAGCCTTCTTCCAAAGTCAGGCGTATGGTGTATGAGTTCTCAAAGCTATTTCCTGGTACTCTTAAATTTGAACTAGTTCCGCGTGGGGCTATCTGGACAAGTCTATTCAACAATTATTTTCCGGGTAAAGAAGATATAGGACTGTATTTCCTCGCAAGTGAGAGAGAAAGGTCAGCCTCTGCCTTATATATATCTGAAAGGGATAAGGGTTGTGAAGTAGAAGTGGCGTCGTTTCCCAGGAAGTCTTTTACTAAAAATTAATTTGCATTTATCATCCTATGCAGGTCTGAGATATATACTGCTTTGGTGGAGTTCTTGCATAACAAAGATTCGGAGATGAGAATGCAAGTACAAGTAGCTCAGTATCATTTATAAGCGTTCTCATCACAAAATCTTTGATACGCAACAGCACCACCCAAGCAATATATATCCTTATATAATGGGAAATGCAAATCAATTTCTAGTAAAACTTTTTGGGCAAAGGTGCCCTTCTACTTTGCAACCCTTTCCCTATTTAGATAGATATATAAGGCAGAAGTTGAGCTTGCTCTCTCACTTTCAAAGAAATACAGACCTGTATCTTCTTTGTTCGGACAATTATAGTTGAATAGACTTGCCCAGTTATCCCCACATGGAACGAGTTAAAATTTAAGAGTATCAGGCAATAGCCTTGAAAACTCATACACCTTACGTCTAACTCTAGAAGGAGGATGAGAATGGATAAAGTTATTACACATCCCAGGTGCAAAATCCAGATCACCTAAGATGTCAAAACTTCCCCTATAATGCAAAGAACAAGAGAAAGATTAATAATTATAGGGAAGAGAACCTGTATTCCTGTTGAATGGTGCAAATTCCTCGAGTAAAAAAAGATCTTCAATATATATATGGTCTGCGGAATTATCAAATGGAAAGTTTTTTGCTTTTTGACACATAACGAAAGGCATATTCAAGTTTCAACGACTCAAAAGAAAAAGAGAAAGTTCCACTTGGAGTTAAAAGATGTTTTGCACTCTACATCTCATTAAGTTGCAGAACCAAAAAAAAATTAGAAAACAACCAATGTATGGCTTCCATATAACCTACTTACCAACAATTTCTTGTTTTCTATACCTGTAAACTTAAGATGGCCCATAATGCAATAACATAGACAGGCAGTAACCTAAAGTCTTCATGAAATTTCTCCATAATGGGAATCAATTTAGATTCAGATTATCATTATGTCATGACTTGCAACTATGTAAGAGCATAACTCTTTCCCATAGTTGGGAATATACTCTATATTGCCCTATTCATATTTTCAGTGATACTAATAGAGTTCCTGCCAGCTTGCATGCACCCCAACTAATTCACTAGGCAACCTGTCCATCCCACAAGGGGAATTTCTTAAGCTCATATGCAAAAGTCTAACTTGGCCATACCATATATTAACAAGTAGGGGTGGGCGTTCAGTATTCTTTTCGGTATTTTTAAAGTTTGGGTTTTGTAATTCGGTAATCGGTATTTGAGAGTAGATACCACATACCTTACTTATAATCATCGATTCGATAATTCAGTAATCGTAAATTAAATTTCGATTCAGCATGGTATTTGGTTAGACGTATCGTATTATATATATAAAATTTGATATTCAGTAACTATTGAATACCAAACGGTATATTAATATCTTGTACCAAACCTAATCCCGAATACCGAAATGTTGAAATTTTACTCCGAAATACCATACCAATACTGAATATCAATTACCAAATTTTTCGGTTTGGTTCGGTTCGATAATTCGGTTTTCGGTATTTTATACCCAGCCCTATTGACAAGGTATGCTGCCTATCAAGGCTAGCCAGATGGGTGTACCTGGTGTTACAGCTCGGATTCAAACCTAGAATCTCCAAGTTGTTACTCCTATGTCTTAAACACTAGGTCATCCACTGGGAACCAACATTAAGTTATTAACTAAAACGTACACATATGTTTCCTTACTAATCAATAGGGAAAAGTCCAGAAGAGTTCATAAAAGAATCAATGTATCCTTTAGGTGGAACCCAATATCCAATATCATTTAGGATCCGCTTTGAAGAATGCCAAAAATATTAGACAACTAGAAGAGGTCCTAATTCTCCCCTAAGAGGTCATATCACTTCCATTTAGGCTTCTAGTTTTGTTCCATTTTTCATCTCTAATTAAGATTCCAAAATAAGGGTGTCGAATGAGTTCACAGATTTAGTCAAAATTTGCGCCATGGATGAGCAGGCAGATTTGATTCTAATCTGCTCCACAATTGAGTAGGCAGATATATATGATTGCAATCTGCTGTAAATATGTGATATCATATATTGTTGCTCTAGGAGAATAGATTAGAGGAAATCCCTTGATTATGTATCTCCTAGGCTAAGTTGCATAAACTCGGGTGCGAGTATCCGAGATGGGGGAAAATCCGATAGTCGAATTCATCAAAATTTAAATTTTAAGACTCGGAGGTGCGAATCCGAGTATGGATACGGACGCAGGAATTTGGCTAAAAAATTATATATTATAAATATAAAGTTATAAAGATATTCTAAGAATCTACTTTTAACATTTAAGATAGCTTTTAGTTACTTTTTTCAATTAGGATTGGTATATACTTGTATTTTTGGGAAATCAACAAACACATATATATCAATATAGAAATTCTTTGATGAGAAGTCAAACAGACACACGAATCTTCTGACTATATTAATATAGACTTTTTTTTATATTTTAAAAAATATTATTAAAAACTAGATATGACGAGTCATCTTCCCAATCCTCAACCACTTTTTGTTTCTTCCCAATGACTCAAATTCCTTCGACAAAAATTACAGTCGCCGAATCCCGATGATGACAGCAGTCGCTGATTCCGATGATGATTGTCGCCGAATTTCTCGTTGGATTCCGACGGTGACAGCAGTCACCAATTTTCTCCCTTCCGGTGACGACAACAATTACAGTCGCCGGCTTTTCTTACGATGACGGTAACAACCAACATTGTTCTTGATGTTGGATCAACGTCTTCGGATTTGTTTGACCAAAAAAGAGACATACCCTGCGCCCGTACCAGCATCGTGTTGGGATGGGTTCCGCAGCAAAATCAATGAGTCCACGCCACATAACTCCTAGGAATTAGGGATTGATTAGATTCTTTTGATCTTCTTGTTCACCTATAAATATAGTGCAACTCTATGAATAAAAACATATTTTTGCAGTATCTAAACATTCATGGTATCAGACTTGGAATTTTCCCCCTAATACCATATGGTCAAAATAGCTTCTCAGGGAGAATATGTTTCTGAAATATCAAAAGAAGACAAAATGTCTTCTCTGGAAGCTCCAAATCTGATGAGTCAAGGAGGCAATGTTTCTCACATGCCCTTCCAGTTAACTTCTCATCGATTAAATGGGAAGAACTATTTGAAATGGGCACAATTCGAAGAGTTTGCAATCGATGATCATAAAAAGTTGGGACATCTAACTTGAAAGACGAAAAAGTCAAAAATCGGAGACCCAAAGATGAACACGTGGAGATTACCATGTTGTTTTGATATCTGAAAATGGAATTACCTCCGAGGATACATTGATTTTTTCATTAGCATGTTGTTTCATTTAGTTACTTTCTATTATAAAAAAAATCTGCTTTTTCTTTTCCTTTTAGATATTGCGTGTTGAATTATTGTGTAGAAGCACCAAAGGTTGGTGCTGTGAAGTATGTGACAAGGGCAAAGGATCCATGTTACATGCTTCTGAAAAGATTTGTCAGTGCATTGCGCCACCAAGGAAACACAATAAGTTTCCTGGTTCTCATGGTATTAACTGGGAAAAGGAGGTACGGACTGGGAAAATGAAGTATCTCCCTATTGAAGTCAACCATCGAGACTCAATAAAAAGGGAAATCAACTAAACATCATTGACTCCTCAAGAGTTGTGACAACAAAATCTATGGAAATCGGGACTCGAGGGAGTTTTAGCACGTCTAGAGCTCAAACTTCAAATTCTTTTCCTGCGAAGAGCCCACTGCAACGGCTTTTAGGTTCAGCAAGATATACAAATCCTCAGAATGTCAAAAACACTAAAATCGTGGAACAAATAAAAAACACAGTACAAGCTTCAAAAGGTTAGTGTTCACCAACATCTATTCTATTTGTTATTTGTTTCGATTTGTCTTCTTCCTATATCTTTATTCATCAGAAATTTCATTTCCTATCGTATACTCTAATTGATATAACCTACATTTTAGATTCTGGTGAGCTTAAGAGTCCCGGTGCTGCCAATGAGAGTCCATTGATGAATCCAATTATGACACACCCTTGTGATCCTACTTTAGCTCATTCCCGGAAGTAAGTACCCTTCATCACGTACTTTAATTAGTAACATAAGTTGACATAGGTAAAACTGAGCATCAAAAAGCAGAAAAGTTTCCTTTTAATTATTCTGCAGACTACATATATATATATATATATATATATATATATATATATATATATATTGAAGATATTTCTTTTATCTGTGCAATTGGAACTATTCAGCTGGAAAAAGGGCTTTCTTCCCTATAGTTAATGGTCTCTTTTCCTCTTTGTGTATCGGGGGAAGTTTTGACATCAAAGGTTCTCCTGAATTCGCTCCTGGGATGCTCAATAATTGTATCCAGGCTTATCCTCCTTCCAAAGTCAGGCGTAAGGTGTATGAGTTCTCAAAGCTATTGCTTGGTGCTCTTAAATTTGAACTAGTACCGCGTGGGGCTATCTGGACAAGTCTATTCAACAATCATTTTCCGGGTAAAGAAGATACAAGACTGTATTTCCTTGCAAGTGAGAGAGAAAGGTCAGCTTCTGCCTTATATATGTCTATCTGAAAAGGGATAAGGGTCATGAAGTAGAAGTGGTATCCTTACCAGGAAGGTTTTTACAAGAAATTAATTTGCATTTCTCATTTTATGCAGGTCTGAGATATATACTGCTCTGGTGGAGTTCTTGCATAACAAAGATTCGTTGATGAGAATGCTTATAAATGATGTTGAGCTGGTTCTCATCACCAAATCTTTGATACACATGAACACTACCAGAGCAATATAGATCCTCAGACCTGCATATAATGGGAAATGCAAATCAATTTCTAGTAAAAACCTTCTTGGGCAAAGGTGCCCTTCTACTTTGCAACCCTTTCCCTTTTTCGATAGATATATAAGGCAAAAACTGAGCTTTCTCTCTCACTTTCAAAGAAATACAGTCTTATATTTTCTTTGCACGAACAATATTGTTGAATGGACTTTCCTAGTTTTCCCCACATGAAACGAGTTCAAATTTAAGAATATCAGGCAATCACCTTGAAAACTCATACACGTTACGTCTAACTCTAGAAGGAGGATGATCATGGATAATGTTATTAAACAACCCAGGTGCAAAATCCAGAGCACCTAAGATGTCAAAACTTCCCCGATAATGCAAAGAACAGGAGAAAGATGAATAATTATAGGGAAGAGAACCTGTATTCCTGTTGAATGGTGCGAATTCCTCGAGTTGTAAAAGATCTTCAATATATATGAATATGGTCTGCAGATTAATCAAATGGAAAGTTTTCTGCTTCTTGACACATAACGAAAGGCTTATTCAAGTTTCAAGGACAAAAAAAAAGAAGAAGAGAAAGTTCCACATGGAGTTGAATGATGTTTTTCACTCTACATCTCATTAAGTTGCAGAACCCATAAAAAAATAGAAAAAAAATAATGTATGGATCCCATATAACCTACTTACCAACAATTTCTTGTTTTCTATACCTGCAAACGTAAGATGGCCCATAATGCAATGACATAGAGAGACAGTAACCAGAGGTGAAGCCAAAATTTCAACTAAGGGGGTTCAATATTCAAAGAACACTTAGTCGAAGGGGGTTCAACACCTACTATAACTACATAAAAATAATTTTAATCATATATAAATAGTATATTTTTCCGTCGAAGGGGGCTCGGCCGAACCCCCTAAACATGGCTGGCTCCTCCTCTGGTAGTAACCTAAAGTCTTCATGAAATTTATCCATAATGGGAATCAATTTAGATTCATATTATCAATATATATTCATATTATCATTATGTCATGACTTGTAACTATGTATGAGCATACCTCTTTCCCATAGTTGGGAATATACTCTATATTGCCCTATTCATTTTTTCAGTGATACTAATGGAGCTCCTGCCAACTTGCATGCACCCCAACTAAATCACTGGGCAACCTGTTCATCCCACAAGGAGAATTTCTTAAGCTCATATGCAAAATTCTAACTTGGCCATACCATATATTGACAAGTAGGGGGTGGGCGTTCAGTATTCGGTTCGGCATTTTTAAAGTTTGGATTCGATAATTTGATAATCGGTATTTGAGAGTAGATACCACATACCATACTTATAAACATCGATTCAATAATTCAGTAATCGGTAAATTAAATTTTGGTTCAGTGCGGTATTTGGTTAGACGTATCTATTATATATATAAAAAATTTGGTATTCGATAAATATTGAATACCAAACGATATTTGATATTTTGTACCAAACCCAATCCTAAATACCGAAATGTTGAAATTTTACTCTCAAATACCAATTGAAATACCGAATATCAATTGCCAAATTTTTTGATTCAGTTTTCGTTATTTTACACCCAGCCCTATTGACAAGGTATGCTGCCTATCAAGGCTAGCCAGATGGGTGTACCTGGTTTTGCAGTTTGGATTCAAACCTAGAATCTCCAAGTTGTTACTCCTATTTCTTAACCACTACGCCATCCCCTTGGGGAACCAACATTATGTTATTAACTAAAAAGTATTGTATATGTTTCCTTACTAATCAATAGGGAAAAGACCAGTGGATTTCATAAAAGAAAGGTCCGCCATAAAAGAAAAGATTAATCAGTCAGCTGACTACTAGCAACGATGATCCATCCAAAAAGCTACCATGCAATGACAGATATGAGCTGAAATTTGAACTCTTTTGGAGTTTAATTTACCTCGTGTTAACTTATGTTAGTAATTAAGGCGCATGATGAAGGCTACTTACTTCCAGGAAGGATCTAGAGCAGGATCACAAAGGTGTGTCATGGGTATCATTTGACTCTCATTCACAACATTGGGACTCCTATGCTCCAGAATGATAGAACCATCAGGACCAAAAAAGAAGGCTACATCAATTGAATTGAAGTACAGTAAGTAAATAAATTTTTCTATGAAAGCTTTTCAGATATTGATGGTGTAACGGAAAACATTTTGAAAGATAATACCAACTCTAGACATATCATTGTTATTTTTCTTAAAAAAAATTAATTAGAGCATGATAGAAAATGAAATTTCTCAAGAAAAAAGATATAAGAAGAGGACAGATCAAAACAAGTAATGAATCTTAGGAGATGTTGGCGAACACTTACATTTAGATGATTGGTGGACACAACTCTTGAGGAGCTAGTAGTTTTCATACACTTGGTGTAGACACCTAATTTTGTCCCTCTCAAAATTAAATTTTTTCTATTTTTAGCTCACCTTACTACATACCCTCACCCATGTGATTATACCCCACAAAAATACAAAAATAACAAACTCCCTAACAAGTTTTATCTTATTTTAATCATCCTAACAACCTACCCCTACCCCACCCCCTACTCGCCTACCCTACCCCTAGCCCCACCCCCTTTGTCATGTTTTACCTATTTTTCACCTTAACAGAATAAGGACACCTGGAAAGAGAAGTCACAAAAATAGGCACAAACACCTCAGGGGGACCCACACAGAAAAAGGTCACCAAAAGTCCATTCACAGGGAATTAAAACAATATAGACAACATTCACACAGTACCATTGAGGACACACAATCACTCAGATATACAACACTCACCTCACCAGCTTCAAGAACAGAGAGCACACATACATACAGAGAACCCACATCATCGTCATCCATATATTCTACACTAACCCACCCAAAAACACGGATACACTAGGGAAACATTGACGATTTTTCCTTTTCTTCGTAAGAAACGCACACACACAGGGGGACGAGAAAGAGAGAGTCACGAAGAGAGAGCTATAGAGGGAGACCGAGAAGACAGAGAGTGATCGGGAAGAGGGGATTGGTGCGAGGTTCGATCCTTCGCCAACCTTTTTCTGGTGTAAAACTTTCATTAGAATCGATTCCGGTTCTTCATCCGGTTAACCAACTCACGAAGAGTCCAAATTTTTTCATTATTTTCTGGAATTTTTAAGGTAATTTGGCCAAAAACGTTAAGTTTTGTCTGGAAAATGTGGACCAGCAGTGAATTCCTCACTGAAATTGGTCCAGTTTCGAATCAGTTTCTGCGTCTAGCTTTGTGTACGGGGCGGGTTTGTTCTGCTGCTTTCCACTCAATTCTTTGGTCTTCGTACTATTCTGGGATTCGTAGTGTTGTCCGTCTCCATCGATTTATTGGGGTCAGTAACGGGTTTCTATTTTGCGATACCAAGTTTAGAGATTGATCGTCATTGAGGTGCTATTCGGGCTTTCAGATCTGGTTTTCTTAAACACTGTTATCAACGTAATATCGAAAGGTCCATTTCTTTAACCCATTGCTTCTTCTCTATTTTAATTTGTTGAAACAACCATGACTATGTGTTGGGTGATTAGGAATGCTCGATGTTGTTGATGTTATGACCATGCGCTTGATGATGTGACTTTGGTTGTTTGAGGAATGAATTTGATTAGTTTTAATGGCGTGATTGATAAAAAGGAAGTTGGGGAAGGGATTTGAAAATTTAACAAAAAGAGTAGATTAAGATTAATTTTGTTTGATTGTTGATATGGAACGTGATGGAATTATGATATGTTGAAATGGATATGCCAATGTAGGTTCGGGTAGACAAATTTAGGATTAAGTGTCTTGTTGAATGTTGGAATGTGGAATGTCTGTTGAACGTTTTATAATTTATCGTGCTTGATTAAAATGTACTATTTGGGCGGGGAATGCCCCGAGGATTTTTGTCTATTTTCCGGGGAATGCCCCGACGTATTATGTTGGCGGAAGACATTCGTGAGGAAGGCCCAAGGCATCGGGTAAAGCGCAGGAGTGTAGTTAGGTTAGCGTAGGATAGAATAGGATTTCTTTTCTCGCATTTTTCTATTTTGGACTGTATAATTGGACTGAACATTATTATTATTTTGGTTTTGGATTGTTGTTTGATGTTTGTTTATGTGTTTTGTGTGGTTTACACATTCGTATTGTTAAATTAGCCGATACTCTCTACCAAGAGACCGTGGTCGAACCACGGGACCGAGGGGTTCCTAATACCTTCCCCTAGGTCAACAGAATTCCTTAGTCGGAATGTCTGTTGGCGGATCAGTTATAGAGTCAAAACCGTTTTGAAAGGATTTTCAAAGGTGACTTGGCACACCAGATTATGCCAAGTGGCGACTCTGAGATTTGAATATGAAAAATCCTTTTCGAAATAATTTTTCATCTTTTGTCACTTTGATAATAAAAACCCTTTCGAACCTTAAAACGATAACTTTTTCGGAGTTAAAAAAGGGGTGTGACAGCTCTGACGACTCTGCTGGGAATCTTTTTCAGAATTTGAGCTTATTTTTTGGAGTTGTATCGGCTTAGTTTGACATTATGGGTGTATTAACATTTGGTTTGTGTTATTGTTATCATCGTTAAGTGTTTACTTGCTACGTATTTATAGTTTTTCCTCCTATGTGTTACCGCTTTATATCTGGCATCATGTGCATAACCCGAGTCAATTCTTTCTGCAACAAGTCCCGGAGTGCACGTCGTGCGCACGAACTCTAGTTGAGTCACCCTTATTTTAGGAGGGGGAGCCGTTGGATGTATGGAGTAGGTGGAAAGCAAAGCAACCACTATCGACCATATGCTCCCCGAACGGCCTTGTTAGTAAAACCCAACGTAGGTCAGCCTTTAGGTCATGCTTATGTGCATCATATTGAGACCTAGCAGGGCCTACTTGGTCCTTTGAAGGTGACTCCCCCTAAAGCATCCCAACGTGCTAAATGTTGCATCTTTGAGGGTAACATGGTCATTTGACGGACTGATTTGGAGAAAACATTTGTTGGAAGTAAGGTGTGTAAACAAGAAAGTGTTGAAAAAAAAAGGAAAAATGAAAAGGGTGAGCTAAAAAGAGAGCTTCGTAGTTTATTTTAGAGTTCTTTATGGCTTTTGTTCTTCGCAACCCAAAAATTCAAAAAAAAATGATTCTTTTTACCCTTTGCATTTTTTTCTAAATAACGAAAAATTCAAAGATTTTGTTTACCTTTTATACCCATTTGTCAAAAACAACAAAAGCATCAAAAACATTTTTCTTTTGTAAACATTCATAATTCGAAAACTTCAAAAAGATTTTTTTTTACAATAAGTAGTTTTTTTTTATAAAAGAAAATGCAAAAAAAATGGTAGGAGTTTTTGTACATCTCATATAATGAAAATACCAAAAAGATTTCTTTTCTCTTTTCATTCTTATGTGAAGTGTCAAACTAAAAACTCAGAAAGATTTTATTGTTTTTCATCGTCTGCTTGGGGTCGCGTCTCTCAAGTCAGGGTTCAGTCGGTTATTTAATCCTTAGTTGTCCTATATGGATGAACTATGCATCCATGATTCTCCTATCTCGGGAGTGAGATACGTAGGCAGCCTATTGTAAGTTCGGGAATCTTATTTGAAAAATCCAAAAAAATATTTTCTTCACTCTTCCTTTAAAGTAGGTGTTTCCTATACATCTTTAAAAGAAAATCACAAAAAAAAATTGTTAATATCTTCAAGTCTCATTTTCGTATGAAATTCAAAAATTGAAAACCCAAAAATATTTTTCTTTGGTAATCATAGGTTTCGTTTTGTATAGGGAGTTTAAACCTGAAAAATGCAAAAAGATTTTCGTCAATTCTTTTGACAATTTGTTATTTTTGACGTTTCTGAAAAAGAAAAAAAAGGAATTAATTGGCCATTTTGGCAAGACTTCACGAACTACGCACACCTGATTCTCCTCTCTCGGGAGTGAGATATGTAGGCTCCCTTCTTGGGTTCGGTGATCTTTTCAAAGGAAATGGAAAAAGAAAAAGGTTTTGAGAAAGTGTTGAACTCTGACGCATTTGCTATCTCTTGTACAGTTAGTTTAAGGTGGTTGGTTTGTGGCATTTTGGCTGGTCCTCCATATTGCACCAAGTAAAAGAGAAAGTTATAGCCAACAGGAATACTGAGGTTGTGGTCACTAATCAGATAAGGAGTTCGGAAAATGAGAATTTCGAAGCTAATGAAGAGATTTGGAAATTAAGGCAGCAACTGATAGAAATGTATCGAGCTAGGGCTAATGGGTTGCTGCCTCCTCCATTTTCCACTATTAATCTAGAATATCTTTCTAGCTTGCCTCCAGTGTCACATGGACCATTTCCTATTGTTGTTGACACATTAGAACATGCATCAGGATCTACTCCGGGGCAATACTATTCAAACACTTCTAATATTCATTTCCTCACTCCTCAACACAAAGCTACCACATGCTCGGCTCCACCCACTATTCATGTTTTTGCAGCACCACCCCCACCCGAAGCTCCTACTTTTGAGATTTATCCACAAGTTGTGCCTCCCCACTCTGCGAAAGAGCCTGTATTGAATATTTTTGCTGATCAACATCATGCTATTGAGCCCATATTTAAGTTGACTAATCCTTATGGCTATACTCACCCGCCTGAATTTCCTCTTAACACTGAGAAGCCTGTTATAACAGAAGAACAAGAGCAAATGACCAGAAAATTGAGAAGTTTGGAACTGTCTATGAAAGACCTCCAGGGACTTGGGGGGTACAAAAGTGTCTCATATAAAGATCTGTGCATGTTTCCAGGGGTTCATCTTCCTTTTGGTTTTAAAATGCTTAAGTTTGAGAAGTATGATGGACATGGAGATCCTATAGCACATTTGAGACGTTATTGCAACCAACTAAGGGGTGCTGGGGGGAAGGAAGAATTACTCATGGCATATTTTGGTAAGAGTCTTTCAGGCCTATCTTCGGAATGGTTTGTTAACCAAGACATCGACCAGTGGATTAGTTGGGATGACCTAGCTAATGAATTTGTGCAACAATTCCAATACAATGTGGATTTGATTCCTGATGAGAAATCCCTAACTAACATGAAGAAAAAGAGTACTGAAACTTTCAGAGAGTATGCGATTAGATGGCGTGAACAAACTGCTAGGGTGAAACCATTAATGAAAGAAAGTAAGATAGTGGAGGTATTTATTCAAGCGCAGGATGAAACATATTATCAAAACTTGTTACCTGCATTAAGCAAGCCATTTATTGAGGTCCTCAAAATGGGGGAGATGATAGAAAATGGAATTAAGACCGACCGCATTGTGAGTTTTGGAACATTGAAAGTGACTACTCAAGCAATTCAAAAAGGTTTTGGAAGTGTCGGAGGGAAGAAGTATGAGGAAGATGCATCTATCATTGCAAGAGGATCACACCATCGTTACCCACAGGCTCAAACCCAAGCTTATGCCTAAGATCCACAAAATCTTTCCTAAAATCCATTATACCGTATTCTCCTACCTACATATCCAATATACAATGCACAACCCTATGGTCAATTCCCTTCTTACCCACAATGGTATGCACAAACTCTTCAAAGTCATCCTCAAACTCCATAAACATACCAAAGCCCTTCTAGGTCCGATTTTCGATCCAAGCCAAACAATGAAATGAGGCAGAATTCAAGAGATAGATTCACACCAATTGGAGAGTCGTACGCCAGTTTATTCCATTGATTGGTACAGCGGGGCATGGTCACTTCTCTCCTTGGGTATACTCCTGACCCGCATTCAATAAGTTTTGATGCTAATGCATGATATGCGTATCATTCTGAAGCTCAGGGTCACAGTATTGAAGATTGTCGTTCTTTGAAAAAAGAAATACAAATGATGATTCAAGATAAATCAATTATGGTGTGAACCATTGACAGTGAGAAAAGCTCTAGTCATGCTGATATGCAAACCAGTGGCTAAGATGTCAGGCTGAGCAATTGAGAAGTCACCCCTCTCCCTACTAGAAAGAGGTCTGGTAGTGTGTTTTATTTTATTTTCTGTTGTCCGAATAATTTCAGGGTTGTAGTTCGAGGTCTATCTTATTTTGTCCCTTTGTCGTTATGTTCAAACCCTATATTTTATTCTAATTAAATAGAGTGTCCCATTTTTCTTTGCATTTTAAATATGTGTTGCTTGTTTGTTGTCTTTACATAGCACATTTTATGTTGATTCTAGTGAAATGACTTGCTAGCGGAATTTTCAGCCAGATCTTGAAATCCAGTTTAAGTATAAACATTGAATCGGAGGTTTGAGTTAGTAAAAGAGAACATCTGAGGAAATAGGTAGAGTGCTGAGATATTTGGTGACAAGTTGAAGCCTTTTTTGAAAATTAAGGCACTTATTTTGAGAATCACAAGAATAACTTGGTCATCAATTGAAAGACATGTCTCAATTAGGTCAAATAGTGTCTGCATGAACAGAATGAAAATCAGCTCCACAAAATCATGAGTCATTCAATGTGACGAATATGAAACAAAAGTAGAGTTGTATGCTAGAAAAGCGCAGAAGAAATAGTGATGCACAGACTCAGTCAAAGTTAATGCTGCAAAAGATGTCACAAATGATCTTCATCTTTCACTTCCATATTGCATGATATGTACTTGCATTTTTAAGGATTGATATGAAGAAGGCATTTTATTCTTCTATCCAAACATTGTGTCATCCTTTGTTTATCCCATTTGAGCTTTAGTCCTATTTTCTTTCATACCCCTCTTTTGGAATCAAGATAGAGTCAGTAAAACTCAAAAGAAAATTGTCGAGAAAAAAAAAATGTGTCCAAAAGGAAAGAAAAGAGAAGAGTGTCAAAATAGGGTCAGAAAAAAATCCCAAAGAGAAAAGAAAAAAAAAGAAACAAAAATCAGAATCAATCAAAAGAACAAGCTGCCAGAACAACGCGTGACCTGATTCTCCCCTCTCGGGGGTGAGATACGTAGGCTGCCTTGCTTCAGGCTCGGTCCAACCAAATAAATAATTTAGAGTCAGCTAGCCAAAAGAAACTGGGGCATGAGTTAATCCTCATTGTTTGAGTCGATTCCAAAAGTTGTAAGTCCTACCCCACTCCAAGTGTCGTTTGAGCCTCATGTTATCCTTTCTTTCTAACCCTATCCAAAAGTCAAGGTACAACCAAAGAAAAACCTTCAGATCAATTTTTGAGAATGTTAAGGCTAAGTATGCAAGGGATATGACGATGCATTTTGAGAATTACTTGTCTTCCTCAGCATAAGGAATCAGGAGAGAAATAAAAATGAGAGAGTCTTATTGGTGAAAACCCTTACGGACACCATAAGGCGATGGTAAGATGTGAGAGATAAAAATGAGAGTCTTATCGGTGAAAATCCTCACGGGCACTGTAAGACGACTGTGAGTTGAGAAAAATGAAAATAAAAGTCTCATTGGTGAAAAACCCTCACAGACACCATAAGACAATGGTGAACTGAGAAAAAGAGAATGAGAGAGGCTTGTTGGTAAAAACCCTTTAAGGTGTCACTAGCCGAATGAGATCTTAAATGCAATTGACCTAAAGAAACAACTCAGTTTCATGGCCATTAACTCAACAACAATTGGTAGAAAGTTTGGATGGAAAGATCAGGCAGCTTAATCCAAAATGCATGGCATAATCATTAGAGTTGACTGTCATTTCTAGATAAATTTTTCATTTCTTTGTTTCAAATGGGGACATTCATTGTCTTTTCTTTCTTCTTTTGTTTTTATTTTGTTTTCTTAAGTCAGTTGTCCAAATAAAAGTCATCGTCATTTTTCTCTTGTCTTTGAGTCAAGTCCATATCAAAACAAGTGAGAAAAGAAGTTCCAAAGACTAGTTTGTATTTTCGTTGATTGAACAAGTTCCACCAAAGGTTCCAAATTGAAAATTGACCAAGACTTGGAACTTTTGAAATTAACAACTTGATAAAACCAAACCAATACGTGGATGCCACATCACGTTTTACTGTTCACACGACAAAATTTTAAGCTCAAATTTTGATCTTTTATTTTAATTGTGTTGTCTCTTTAGTTTCTTTTGTTGATTCCATTACTAACGTACGAGCTAGTACTAGATTGTAAGTTAGTTTTGAAACCGTTCTTCGTGTTAACTTTTCATTGTGTGTCTTAATCCTTTGAGTCATTGTAACGTCCTTGTGTTTTTTTTCCTTACTCTTTGGAGTCGTTTTCCACGTTGGATTCATCTCTCAACACCTCTCGGAGTACAAGCAATCTTTCAATACTTGTGAGATTGAGTGTGAGGGATCCGAGAGACCCGAAATAAAAGAGAGAGTGAGGATGTTTTGTATAACTAACGTATTTTCTATTTTGTAGGTAAATTCTTTGCCACAATGGATATCATTTTGGCCCACCTTGATACTATTTCCCGAGAAATAGCTAAGGCGAATGCGGGTCTTAACAAATTGGGCTCGGATATATCTACTATACTTGAGAGGTTGGATCGAGTGGAGAGTCGAAGGATATCTCGTGATTCTACTTTCGAAGCTTTAACTCAAGCAATTAATCCTCCAAGACCACCACCAAATGACATAGACATAAGCCAAGCCACCAAATGTCCTCCAACCCGAGACCTACATTGGTCGATCCCTCCTCCATTCGATCAAGTCCAACAAAAAGGACTTGAAAGCCAAATCTCTTCCGTCCAAGCTCCACAACCGAAGCTCCACTTTACCAAATCAATCCTCTCAACCAAAACTTCACTTCACCAAAGCCGACATGTCCATGTAGATGAGAATAGTAAAAAGGAACATGACGGATATAGAGTCTACGACGATGCTTGTATGATGGTAGGAGACTTGTTTCGGATAAGATTGAAGACAAGTCTCAAGATGGAAAGGAAGTCAAGATTCAAAATGAAGATGTTGGCCAAGACTTGTGTTAATATTTTGCGGGCTGTTTTGAGTGGTTTATTTTAAAGTGGCCAATTGAACAAGGTGAAGCCGTGAATTTGTGGGCAAATTCCTCTCAAGATGGAGAGGATGATACTGGAATAATCATGGATGTGGACTTATGGGAGTGCATTTTGGGTCCGAGACTTGGTGCGTGCAATTTAAGTGCAAAAGGAAACCTAAGTGCACTAAAAATCAGCCAACATATTACACTTGATGGGCACCTAAGTCTCTAAGGGGCCTTTTGGTCTTTTTGTATTTTATTTGTAACCTAGTATAAATAGAACATTGTAGGGCTTTTAGACTTAGTTTATTGATGATGTTGTAAGTCTTAAGACATTGGAAAACACAAGTCCTCTCTTCTCTTTGGAGGCAAAACCAAAACTAGGATACAACAATAGGGTGGATTTTCTTTTGTTGTTGTTTGCTTGGAAACATTGATGCTTGGAAGGTGGATTCCGATCTTGTGTCTTTGTAAGAGACAGGTTTATTGTTGTGAGTAGTGTTAAGGGTCCAAGATTGTCCATTCTTGGGTTCTTAAGATTATACCTTCATGTGGTCTATCTATCTATCCTTTTACCTTCTTGTAATCTTGTTTATTATTTGTGTTGTACTCTTATGTTCTTGTTGTTATTGTTAAATCTGAATCTTGTGTCTTTTTTTATCATCTTGTGTTAATCTTGTTCTTTTCCTTGTTCTTGTTGCTGTTTTGGTGTTAATATCGTGTATTCTTCATGTTGATAGCGAATCCGAGAGTGGTCTCCATCTCGGTCCTCGAATCCTTAAGATTGTGGACTGATTTGGAGTGTGTTTTATGCCTTCTGTTGTCATTCTTGTATCATTTGGTATCAAAGCATGGCTTGATATTGTTCCCACAAGATCAATCTTGGGCTTGTTAGTGGAAAAATTAAAAAAAAAAGTGTTCAAAACTGAAAATTTCAGAAAAAATAGCAATCTGTCTGTGTTGTGTTCTTGGACAAAAAGTGTGTTCTTGTTGTGTCTTGGCCGAGGATTTTACTTGTATTTGTTATCTCTAAGTGTTAGTTTTGTTCCTCACTAACACGTTGAATCTGTATCAAGATTTGAGCTTTAAAAATTGATGGTGTTGTTGTGAACATAAGACTTGGCCGAATTGTTGTTGAAACATTATTGTGGTGGACTGTTTTGGCCTTGTGGTCTTCATCTTGTTGTTGTTCTAAGCTTGTCCACGTTGAATTTTTGCTCATTGGTGGCCTAAGAACCATCTTGTTGAAGTTGTAGTTGTCTTGGCCAAGTGTTGAAGATATTGTATTGTGAAAATTGGAAATTGGCCGTGTGAAAATTGTTGGTGTTCTTGGAGATTGTTGTTGGTTGTTCTTGGTGATTGTTGATGTTGTTCATGGAGTTCTTCACAACCTTCATAGCTTTTTAAAATAAAGTGAACCTTAGATCTATAAAGGTGAAGGGAAAAAGGTAAAGCTTTGTTAGTCTTGAAAGACTTACCATCACTCATCAACTAGTCAATCACATCTCAACCACTTTCCAACAACTTTCCATGATTCAAGAATTCATGTTTTAAGGGTAGTACAAGTCTATTCAAAGACATTCTAGTCTTGAATTTTGAATTGAAAAGAAGCTCCAAAGACTAGTTTGTATTTCCCTTCATTGAACAAGTTCCACCAAAGGTCCCAAATTGAAAATTGACCAAGACTTGGAACTTTTGAAATTAACAACTTGATAAAACCAAACCAATACGTGGCTGCCACATCATGTTTTACTGTTCACACAACAAAATTTTAAGCTCAAATTTTGATCTTTTAGTTTTATTGTGTTGTCTCTATAGTTTCGTTTGTTGATTCCATTACTAACGTACGAGCTAGTACTAGATTGTAAGTTAGTTTTGAAACCGTTCTTCGTGTTAACTTTCCTTCGTTTGTCTTAATCCTTTAAGTCATTGTAACGTCCTTGTATTTTTTTTTCCTTACTCTTTGGAGTCGTTTTCAACATTGGATTCACCTCTCAACACCTCCGGAGTACAAGCAAGCTTTCAATACTTGTGAGATTGAGTGTGAGGGATCCGAGAGACCCGAAATAAAAGAGAGAGTGAGGATGTTTTGTATAACTAACGTATTTTCTATTTTGTAGGTAACTTCTTTGCCACAATGGATACCATTTTGTCCCACCTTGATGCTATTGCCCGAGAAATAGCTATGGCGAATACGGGTCTTGAAAAATTGGGCTCGGATATGTCTACTATACTTGAGAGGTTGGATCGAGTGGAGAGTCGAAGGAATTCTCGTGATTCTACTTCCGAAGCTTTACCTCAAGCAATCAATCCTCCAAGACCACCACCAAATGACACAGACATAAGCCAAGCCACCAAATGTCCTCCAACCCGAGACCTACATAGGTCGATCCCTCCTCCATTCGATCAAGTCTAATAAAAAGGACTTGGAAGCCAAATATCTCCTGTCCAAGCACCACAACCGAAGCTCCACTTTACCAAATCAATCCTCTCAACCGAAACTTCACTTCACCAAAGCTGAAATGTCCATGTAAAGGAGAATGGTAGAAAGGAACATGACGGATATGGAGTCTACGACGTTGCTTGTATGATGGTAGGAGACTTGTTTCGGATGAGATTGAAGACAAGGCTCAAGATTGAGAGGAAGCCGAGATTCAAAATAAAGATGTTGGGCAAGACTTGCGTTAATGTTTTGCGGGCTATTTTGAGTGGTTTATTTTAAAGTGGCCGATTGAACAAGGTGAAGCCGTGATTTTTTGGGCAAATTCCTCTCAAGATAGAGAGAATGATACGGGAATAATCATGGATGTGGACTTATGGGAGTGCATTTTGGGTCTGAGATTTGGTGTGTGCAATTGAAGTGCAAAAGGAAACCTAAGTGCACTAAAAATCAGCCAACATATTACACTTGATGGGCACCTAAGTCACTAAGGGGCCTTTTGGTCCTTTTGTATTTTATTTGTAACCTAGTATAAATAGAACATTGTAGGGATTTTAGACTTAGTTTATTGATGATGTTGTAAGTCTTAAGACATTGGAAAACACAAGTCCTCTCTTCTCTTTGGAGGCAAAACCGAAACTAGGATACAACAATAGGGTGGATTCTCTTTTGTTGTTGTTTGCTTGGAAACATTGATGCTTGGGAGGTGGATTCCGATCTTGTATCTTTGTAAGATATAGGTTTATTGTTGTGTGTAGTGTTAAGGGTCCAAGATTGTCCATTCTTGGGTTCTTAAGATTATACCTTCATGTGGTCTATCTATCTATCCTTTTACCTTCTTGTAATCTTGTTTATTGTTTGTGTTGTAATCTTGTGTTTTTATTGTTATTGTTAAATCCGAATCTTGTGTCTTCTTTTTTATCATTTTGTGTTAATCTTGTTCTTGTTCTTGTTGCTGTTTTGGTGTAAAAATACACATTGTATCTTGTATTCTTCTTGTTGTTAGCGAATCCGAGAGTGGTCTCCATCTTGGTCCTCGGATTCTTAAGATTGTGGACTGATTTGGAGTGTGTTTTGTGCCTTCCATTTTCATTCTTGTATCAAAATGTTACCTTCGAATCAAGGATTTCAAAGTCCAAACATCAAAAGTTGCAATGCCTCACTTCCACAAATGCAGGAGACAATATTGTTGCACAGGTTTGGTAATCAAAACCATGGTAAAACTCATCATCCAATATCTCTAGCAGACACACTTCCTTGTTTGGATAATTCAAGAGACATTTGTAACGAGACGCACTTCCTTGTTTGGTTATTCTAGCAGTATTTGTAAGGAGACGCACTGTAACACCCCGTAAATTTTTTTGTACACTTATCGCGATTATATGGAGTCTTAAAGGCTTGCGTATGGGTTAAATTAAGTTTATGGTGTTCGGAAGTATCCCGTCAATAGTTGTATGTGTAAGTATTGGAATAAGCTTTCCAACGATATAAAGTTTGCCCAAAATAGAGGAGTATTTCATATAAGCGAGCACATTCGAAATTTCAAAATGGTGGCCGGGAAGCCTGTGAACAGTAAATCTGCAGGAGAATTACTGCAGCTAGGTAATTTTCTTTGGATCAAATTTAGATGATCATAACTCCTTGTACAAAAGGAACTGTGTGAGCTGCTATATATCGACGAAAATCTACAAGAGTCTTCTTTCCGATGAAATTGGTTTCATCCAAATCCAATGTCTGAGTAAGGAGCTATACCCGTTTTACTACAGCCTATTAAAAAAAAAACAGAATTTTGGGACAGATTTTTGGGTCAACTTTAAACGACCATAAATCCTTGTACAGGAAGAACTGGGTGGTATACTTTATATGGAAATGAAATACCTTTGAATTATTTTTCCAATGCAATTGGTTTCACCCAAATCCGATACTGGAGCAAAGAGTTATGATCGATTTACTTCAGCCTGTCAAAACTGTCCACTGGGGACAGATTCGGATTTACTTAAATTTTTAGGGAAAAATGGTCATTTTCTATTGCCTCTTGGACGAAAATTGGTCTTTATAAACATAAAATTAGCCTCATATATATCATATATCATCCAATTATTAATATAAGGTGAAACCCTAGCCTAATTTCAACTTCAAATATTTTGTGATTCAACCGTAGAAAATTCGAATTGGTTCCGTAGTTGTGTTCACCATCTCGAAAGCTTCGAGAAGCACCCCATGGTTATGTAAGGAGGATTATAAATACAAGAGTTCATTGTTAAGGTATGAATATTGTTTATTCTTGATTCTTATCCATGAATAAGTATTGATAAAGGATTATGAGTATTGTCTTGATGTTGGAAGATAACTAGAAACATAGTTATGAATTGTTTTGTATAAATTGTTGTAGTAAATTATGGAAGTTGTTGTATTGGATTATGGAGGATGAATTGTGGTGATATATCATTATATTAGTGGTTATGTATGCCTAGTGATCATGTTGGTATTGGATGGTGATTAAGAGGGGAAATAAAGGCTAAGAGTGATGTTGAGGGATATTGCATGAAAATGCATGATATGTGAATGTAATAAGAGTATAAGAGGATGTATGTAGCACTCTTATTGATGAGTTAAAGGATTACTTCCTAGACATTATTTGGTGAAGTTAATACCTAAATGGTAAGGTTTGGTTGCTAATACTAGTTTGCCACAAATGACTTATTGTAGATAAGTGTTCGAAGAGTACGGGAAGTCAAGTTGGACTTGTATTGAAGTGGTTATATCAAGGTATGTAAGACATACTCTATCTAATCTTTGGCATGAATAATGACCCATGGCACTCTCAAGTAAGCTTCCAACATTGTCCTACGACACATGACACATAATAACATCATTTGATCTTCGACACCACCAATTGAACTTGTTTTCACTTTTAAGATGTCCGGCTAGTCAAAAAAATGTCCATATACTATTGTTGACTCCGAAATGGTTTAATGAGGTATCCATGATTCTCTACTTCATTTTCATGATATTGATTACCTATTTACATGTTTTTCCTATTGAGGTATCATGGTTTCAAGTTCCATAAGGTGTGACCACAAAGTAACCAATCTCAAAGATTAATTGAATTAAGAAATGGAATGTCTTTATTTTAAATTGATGATATGATGTATTGTATTAGTACCACTGATCAGTTGGCCATTGTATTATAAAGATTATGTATATATGCTATTCCAGGGGTGGTCCCTGATGTATTGTATTAGTACCACTGATCAGTTGGCCATTGTATGACATATGTTATGTATTGATAAGGAATACGGGAAGTAATGATATGAAAGTAATGTGCGGGTATCCCATCAGCTCTTTTAAGTGTGGTCTACTCATACTGTTTATTCACTGGTATCTGGGTTCTGTTGATCTTTTGTATCTCATCTTGATACTCACTGCCTTACATACTCAGTACATATTTCCGTACTGACGTCCCTCACGGGGGACCTGTATTCATGCCTGCAGGAACGGGTACTTCAGGTCGTACACCTCCGCAGTAAGAGCCAGGACATTCTGTTGATAGTGGTGAGCTCCAGTTGTTTCGGGGCATCCCAAGTCGTTTCTATATGTACTTTTGGTATTTGTATAAAAGTCTTTTGTGGGCGGGAGTTTGTCCCGACCCTAACTCAGTTGTGTATCTATGTAGAGGCTTTTGTAGACATATTGTACAGCCATAGGAGTGTTTGGTTGATAGACGTGATGGCTTTGACGGCCAATTACTGTTTATATATATATATATGCGTGTCTGCTGGGCTGATACAGGTACTATTTTCTTCTATTTACAATGACGTGCTGCCCAAATTTCTAATTTTCATAAGTAATGTAAGTGTGAAAGTATAGGTTATGAACGGTTTCTCCCGGGCCTCCTCGGCTACGGGTGCCAGTCCGCTCCAATGGGATTTGGGGCGTGACAAAAGTGGTATCAGAGAGGTTCGTCCTAGTGAGTCTACAAAGCCGTGTCTACGTAGAGTCTTGTGTATCGGTGTGTTGTGCACCACATCTATAAACAGGAGGCTATGGACATTTAGGAATTGTTTCTTTTCTTCATGTCTTAGATCGTGCGATAAAGCTTATATTGTATATGAAGTCGTAGTTGACCACTGAATCCATTTGTTTCTCTTATTATAGTAATGATGCCGGTTACCAGAAGCAAGAATACCGGTAATCAAGTAGATGTGGCTGCCGGAGAGGGGACTAGTAAGTCACCCACTATACCAGCTAATCAAAGTGAGGCTCCAGCTGAGCATGCATCAGAAACTTCCCCCAGTCCGGAAGAAATAAGGGGGAGGAGAACTATATCCCCAGAGCCACCTATTAATGTTGTTGATCAAGATCTTAGAAATGCAGTGCAACTTTTGACTCGTATAGTTGCTGGGCAAGTCCAAGGGCAAGCCATTCCTATTGCGGGTTCTAGCGGTACTGATAGGGCGGCTAGTCTTCGGACGCAAGATTTTCTTAAGATGGATCCGCCTACTTTTACCGGATCCGATCTTAATGAAGATCCTCAGGACTTTATTGATCAGATCCAAAGGGCCCTAGAGGTGATGCATGTATCGGGCAGAGAGACAGTGGAGTTAGCCGCGTATAGATTCAAAGGTGAGGCTATATATTGGTATGAAGACTGGAAATGGTCAAGGGGCATTGATGCACCCCCAACTACTTGGAAAGAGTTCAAAGAGGCATTTATTGATCATTATCTTCCATATGAGACTCATCAGGCCCGTGCGGATCAGTTCTTAAATCTTCGACAAGGTCTTACAAGTGTGAGGGAGTATAGTCTTCGATTTAATTCCTTGTCCAGATATGCTCCTAATGTTATAGCTACTATGGATGACAGAGTTCATCGGTATGTGAATGGATTGGATCCGTATTTGGTTAGGGATTGTACTATTGCTGCACTAAATAAAGACATGGATATAGCTAGGATCCAAGCATTTGCACAGAAAATAGAAGATCAGAGGCAAAGAAGAAGAACACAGGAATTTGAAAGCGGGTCTTCTAAGAGGGCCAAATCTACAGGGCAGTTTATGGCGCCACAGGGAGGTTTTAGAGCTCAATTTTCTGCTAGACCACCTAGGCCATTATTTTCTTATTCTGCAGCTAGTGCTCCACCACAGCATCAGGGGTTCAGAGGCAGTCAATTTGGGCAAAGAAGTGAGGGTCATAGTTCGTGATTAGTGGGTTATCATGGGCAAGGGAACATGAGCTAATCGAGACCTTTTCGAGAGATATGTAATCGATGCGGAAAGCATCATATGGGCGTATGTCGAATGGGAACAAATGTTTGTTATTGGTGCGGTATGATGGGGCATATGATGAGAGAATGCCCACGAAGGGGCGCAGGTGGCGTAGCACGACCTTCGGGATCAGCTGTTGCATCATCGTCACCGGTATCTTATTCTGGTAGGGGCGTACGACCTGCGGGTCACGCTATAAATGAAACAAGAGTCGCCAGTTCCAGCGGGACTCAGAATCGCACTTATGCTTTAGCGGATCGACAGAATCTAGAGGCTTCCCCAGATGTGGTTACGGGTACGTTGTCCATATTTTCATTTGATGTATATGCTCTAATTGATCCCGGTTCTACATTATCATATGTTACTCCCTTGGTTGCTGGAAAGTTCAAAAGGACCCCCGAATTGTTAGATAAACCGTTGGAAGTGTCTACCCCGGTTGGGGAATCTATTATTGCTAGAAGAGTTTATAAAGATTGTGTAGTAACTGTGTGTGGTCGAGACACGATGGCCAATCTTGTGGAACTAGAAATGGTAGATTTTGATGTTATAATGGGTATGGATTGATTGGCGTCTTGTTATGCCAAAATTGACTGTTGTACGAAAAAGATGTATTTATATTTTCCTGATGAAGCAGTTATTGAATGGCAAGGTAAGATTGGCGCACCAAGAGGTAGATTTATTTCTTATTTCAAAGAGAGAAAAATGATTTCCAAGGGCTACATATGCCATTTAGTTAGAGTAAAGAATACGGAATCGGAATCACCGGATCTTCACAGTGTACCAGTGGTAAATGAATTTCCTGATGTATTCCCTAAAGATCTTCCAGGCTTACCTCCTGAACGAGAAGTAGAGTTTGGTATTGATGTAATACCAAGCACCCAACCAATCTCCATTCCTCCATATAGAATGGCCCCAGCAGAATTGCGAGAATTGAAAGAGCAATTGAAAGATTTGCTAGAGAAGGGATTCATAAGGCCTAGTATGTCCCTTTGGGGAGCACCAGTATTGTTTGTGCGTAAGAAAGATGGTTCGCTGAGGATGTGTATTGACTATCGGCAATTGAATAAGGTGACTATCAAGAATAAATACCCTCTTCCCCGAATTGATGATTTATTTGACCAGTTGCAGGGTGCCCAGTGTTTTTCCAAGATTGACTTGAGATCAGGCTATCATCAAGTGAGAGTCAAGGATAAAGATCTACCCAAGACAACTTTCCGAACACGGTATGGTCATTATGAATTCCTGGTTATGTCATTTGGGCTGACAAATGCACCCGCAGTTTTTATGGATCTGATGAATAGGCTGTTTAAGCCGTTTCTAGATGTGTTCGTGATAGTTTTCATAGATGATATTCTGGTCTACTCTAGATCAGAAGAGGATCATGTTAATCACTTAAGGCAGGCGTTGCAGATTCTTCGTGATCGTAAGCTGTATGCAAAGTTTTCTAAATGTGAGTTTTGGCTCAAGTCAGTGGAATTTTTGGGCCATATTGTATCCAGTGAAGGCATAAAAGTTGACACTCAGAAGATTGAGGCTGTGAAGAATTGCCCAAGACCCACGACGCCTACGGAGATTAGTAGTTTCCTCGGGTTGGCAGGTTATTATAGAAGGTTTGTTGAAGGTTTTTCTTCTATTTCTGCACCCTTGACTAAGTTGACGCATAAAGCCTCCAAGTTTCAATGGAATGATGTCTGTGAAAAGTGTTTCCAAGATCTGAAGAGCAAGTTGACTTCTACACCGGTATTGGTGCTTCCTGAAGGCACAGAAGGGTATGCAGTGTACTGTGATGCTTCGAGAATTGGCTTAGGATGCGTATTAATGCAACATGGTAGAGTAATAGCCTATGGCTCTAGACAGTTGCGACCACATGAGAGGAATTATCCCACGCATGATCTTGAGCTATCTGCAGTTGTATTTGCTTTGAAGATATGGCGCCACTACTTATATGGGGTTCATGTTGACATATATACCGATCATAAGAGCCTGCAATATATCTTCAGTCAGAAATATCTAAACTTGAGGCAGCGGAGATGGCTTGAATTGTTGAAAGATTACGATGTTGATATCTTGTATCATCCAGGGAAAGCGAATGTGGTAGCGGATGCACTGAGTCGTAAGTCTAAAATAGCATCTATAGGAAAACAGGGGATGATTAAGGATCTTCACCAACTAGCTAATTTGGGAGTTCGACTTCTCGAAACTCCAGATGAAGAGGTTATTGTACGTAATGCAGCGGAATCTTCATTGATAGCTGAAGTGAAAGAGAAGCAGTATGCAGATCCAATTTTATTGTAGCTTAAGGAGGATGTGCAGAGTGGCACGACAAAGGCATTTGAGCTTACGCGAGAAGGAGTGCTTCAGTGTCAGAGTCGTTTATGTGTACCTGATGTAGTCGAGCTAAGAAAGAGAATTATGACAGAAACACACTGTTCAAGGTATTCCATCCATCCAGGGTCGACTAAGATGTATCAAGATTTGAAAGCAATATATTGGTGGAATGACATGAAGAAGAATATTGCCGAATTTGTAGCTGAATGTCCGAATTGTCAAAGAGTCAAAGTAGAACACCAGAAACCCGGTGGTTACATGCAATGTATAGATCTTCCCGTCTGGAAGTGGGACAAGATCAATATGGATTTCATCATGGGTTTGCCTCGTACATTTCGGAAGTTTGATTCCATATGGGTGATCATTGATAGGCTTACCAAATCCGCGCACTTCTTACCAGTTAAGACAACTTATACAGCGGAAGAGTATGCAAAGTTGTATATTAAGGAGATCGTTCGGTTACATGGAGTTCCAATTTCCATTATATCTGATCGAGGAGCCCAATTTACCGTGAATTTCTGGAAGTCTTTTCAAAGGAGTTTGGGGACACAAGTAAATCTAAGTACGGCTTTTCATCCTCAGACGGACGGACAAGCGGAACGTACCATCCAGACACTTGAAGATATGCTACGAGCATGTGTATTAGATTTCAAAGGCAACTGGGATGATCACCTACCTCTTATCGAGTTTGCCTACAATAATAGCTATCATTCAAGTATCAAAATGGCACCATATGAAGCATTGTATGGAAGAAAGTGTAGATCTCCAATAGGATGGTTTGAAGAAGGTGATGCGGTCTTGTTTGGACCGGATCTTGTTTATCAAGCAATGGAGAAGGTTAAAGTGATCCAACAACGGCTTGAAACAGCTCAAAGTCGACACAAATCTTATGTGGATGTTAGAAGAAGAGGACTTGAGTTTTCTATCGACGATTGGGTATTCTTGAAGGTATCACCAATGAAAGGAGTGATGAGGTTTGGCAAGAAAGGAAAGTTAAGTCCACGATACATAGGTCCGTACAAGATCATTCAAAGATTTGGACAAGTTGCTTATGAGTTAGAGCTACCTCAAGAGCTCTCAGCAGTTCATCCCATATTTCATGTTTCGATGCTTCGCAAGTACATCGGAGATCCATCGCACATCACTACTATGGAAGATGTAGAAGTTACAGAAGATCTCACTTTTGAAGAATGCCTATTGCTATTCTTGATCGCCAAATTAAAAAGATAAGGAATAAAGAGATAGCATCGGTAAAAGTACTTTGGAGGAATCAACAAGTTTAGGAGATCACATGGGAAGCCGAGGAAGAGATGAAGATTAAGTACCCTTACCTATTCAACGATGAGGAGGAAGTTCATGAGACGGAAGAAGAACAAGAACAAGTAAGTGTTTATTTTTATGCAAGTATGTTATGATGATGAATATGTTAATTGTAAGCTTGGACATGTCTTAATTAAGTAACTATGCTAACATTCTAGGATGAATGTTCTTAAGGGGGGGAGAATGTAACACCCCGTAAATTTTTGCGTACACTTATCGCGATTATATGGAGTCCTAAAGGCTTGCGTATGGGTTAAATTAAGTTTATGGTGTTCGGAAGTATCCCGTCAATAGATGTATGTGTAGGTATTGGAATAAGCTTTCCAACGATATAAAGTTTGCCCAAAACAGAGGAGTATTTCATATAAGCGAGCACATTCGAAATTTCAAAATGGTGGCCGGGAAGCCTGTGAACAGTAAATCTGCAGGAAAATTACTGCAGCTAGGCAATTTTCTTTGGATCAACTTTAGACGATCATAACTCCTTCTTCAAAAAGAACTGTGTGAGCTGCTATATATCGACGAAAATCTACGAGAGTCTTCTTTCCGATGAAATTGGTTTCATCCAAATCCAATGTCTGAGTAAGGAGCTATACCCGTTTTACTACAGCCTATAAAAAAAAAACAGAATTTTGGGACAGATTTTTGGGTCAACTTTAAACGACCATAAATCCTTGTACAGGAAGAACTGGGTGGTATACTTTATATGGAAATGAAATCCCTTTGAATTATCTTTCCAATGCAATTGGTTTCACCCAAATCCGATACTGGAGCAAAGAGTTATGATCGATTTACTTCAGCCTGTCAAAACTGTCCACTGGGGACAGATTCGGATTTATTTAAATTTTTAGGGCAAAATGGTCATTTTCTATTGCCTCTTGGACGAAAACTGGTCTTTATAAACATACAATTAGCCTCATATATATCATATATCATCCAATTAGTAAGAGAAGGTGAAACCCTAGCCTAATTTCAACTTCAAATATTTTGTGATTCAACCGTAGAAAATTCGAATTGGTTCCGTAGTTGTGTTCACCATCTCGAAAGCTTCGAGAAGCACCCCATGGTTATGTAAGGAGGATTCTAAATACAAGAGTTCATTGTTAAGGTATGAATATTGTTTATTCTTGATTCTTATCCATGAATAAGTATTGATAAAGGATTATGAGTATTGTCTTGATGTTGGAAGATAACTAGAAACATAGTTATGAATTGTTTTGTATAAATTGTTGTAGTAAATTATGGAAGTTGTTGTATTGGATTATGGAGGATGAATTGTGGTGATATATCATTATATTAGTGGTTATGTATGCCTAGTGATCATGTTGGTATTGGATGGTGATTAAGAGGGGAAATAAAGGCTAAGAGTGATGTTGAGGGATATTGCATGAAAATGCATGATATGTGAATGTAATAAGAGTATAAGAGGATGTATGTAGCACTCTTATTGATGAGTTAAAGGATTACTTCCTAGACATTATTTGGTGAAGTTAATACCTAAATGGTAAGGTTTGGTTGCTAATACTAGTTTGCCACAAATGACTTATGGTAGATAAGTGTTCGAAGAGTACGGGAAGTCAAGTTGGACTTGTATTGAAGTGGTTATATCAAGGTATGTAAGACATACTCTATCTAATCTTTGGCATGAATAATGACCCATGGCACTCTCAAGTAAGCTTCCAACATTGTCCTACGACACATGACACATAATAACATCACTTGATCTTCGACACCACCAATTGAACTTGTTTTCACTTTTAAGATGTCCGGCTAGTCAAAAAAATGTCCATATACTATTGTTGACTCCGAAATGGTTTAATGAGGTATCCATGATTCTCTACTTCATTTTCATGATATTGATTACCTATTTACATGTTTTTCCTATTGAGGTATCATGGTTTCAAGTTCCATAAGGTGTGACCACAAAGTAACCAATCTCAAAGATTAATTGAATTAAGAAATGGAATGTCTTTATTTTAAATTGATGATATGATGTATTGTATTAGTACCACTGATTAGTTGGCCATTGTATTATAAAGATTATGTATATATGCTATTCCAGGGGTGGTCCCTGATGTATTGTATTAGTACCACTGATCAGTTGGCCATTGTATGATATATGTTATGTATTGATAAGGAATACGGGAAGTAATGATATGAAAGTAATGTGCGGGTATCCCATCAGCTCTTTTAAGTGTGGTCTACTCATACTGTTTATTCACTGGTATCTGGGTTCTGTTGATCTTTTGTATCTCATCTTGATACTCACTGCCTTACATACTCAGTACATATTTCCGTACTGACGTCCCTCACGGGGGACCTGTATTCATGCCTGCAGGAACGGGTAATTCAGGTCGTACACCTCCGCAGTAAGAGCCAGGACATTCTGTTGATAGTGGTGAGCTCCAGTTGTTTCGGGGCATCCCAAGTCGTTTCTATATGTACTTTTGGTATTTGTATAAAAGTCTTTTGTGGGCGGGAGTTTGTCCCGACCCTAACTCAGTTGTGTATCTATGTAGAGGCTTTTGTAGACATATTGTATAGCCATAGGAGTATTTGGTTGATAGACGTGATGGCTTTGACGGCCAATTACTGTTTATATATATATATATATATGTGTATGTCTGCTGGGCTGATACAGGTACTGTTTTCTTCTATTTACAACGAAGTTCTGCCCAAATTTCTAATTTTCATAAGTAATGTAAGTGTGAAAGTATAGGTTATGAACGGGTTCTCCCGGGCCTCCTCGGCTACGGGTGCCAGTCCGCTCCAATGGAATTTGGGGCGTGACACGCACTTTCTTATTTTGGTAATTCAAGCGACATTTGTAAGGAGACACACTTCCTTATTTGGGTAATTCAAGCAACATTTGTAAGGAGACGCACTTCTTTGTTTAGTTAATTTAAGCAACATTTGTAAGGGGATGCACTCACCTGTTTGGGAAATTCAAGCAGCATTTGTGAGGAGACGCACTTCCTTATTTGGGTATTTCAAGCGACATTGGTGAGGAGACGCACTTCCTTGTTTGGGTAATTCAAGCGACATTGGTGAGGAGACACACTTCCTTGTTTGGGTAATTCAAGCAACATTTGTAAGGAGACACACTTCCTTGTTTGGTTAATTCATGAGATATTTGTAAGGAGATCAAGGAGACACATTTCCTTGTCTGTATAATTCAAGAGACATTTGTAAGGAGATGCATTTCCTCGTCTGGATAATTGAAGCGACATTTGTAAGGAGACGCACTTCCTTATTTGGGTAATTCAAGAGACATTTGTTAGGAGACGCACTTTCTTGTTTTGGTAATTCAAGCAGCATTGGTAAGGAGACACACTTTCTTGTTTTGGTAATTCAAGCACAGATTTTCAACTGAAAGTTGAATTCCAAAATTTTTTCCAGAAGAAGGTAAAGTTGATCATTGAAGTAAAAGAAACTGATTGTTCAAACTGATATTGAACAACAACAAATACAACTGAATTTGATCGTTCGATTAGGGCAAAATTGTAGATTCAACTTAATTTGAATTTTTTTTTTATGAAGGATCACGTTTATGAAACTGTTTTTTGAATATGACCAGGGTTGTTAGCATATAAAGGAAAAGACGTGATTGATGAGCTTTAATGGGATTGTAATCTTTAATAGTTAATTTAAGAAAATATTACCATATTAAAATCAATTAATTATGTATAGTAAAAAATTATTGTATTTATATTTTTACAGCAATAGTTTACAAAAATATAAAATACAACTTGCTATATTATATAATTATGAAAGTGTTGCTATGAAATTCATAATTAGGGGCTAAGTATGGTATTTGTGAATTTTTTTCTATTTTGACATTTAGCTACAAAGGATAATTTGGTTGGTGGGACAGGAATGACAAGAATACTTTATGGGGTGAAGTGAAGATGAGTATGATACTACGTATAATATAAGTAGTATTGAAAAAATTGATTTGTTAATTTTAGTGTGATTTGATATTTTAAGGTTTGACTTTGATATTTTATAATGTGATAAATTGAAAATTGTAGTTCATTGATTGCATCTTACATCTACTCATAACAATAATAATACATACTTCCTCCGTCTTAAATTATTCATGCCAAATTTTCTAATTTGATTTCTCATTTTACTTGTCATTTTTCATTAATCAAGAAGAAACAATTTTTTTTTCTTCATGTTTTACCCTTTGCATTAATTACTTTTTCTTCAAATTAAAATAAAACATCATTTAATAGGTGTACTATGTTAACTAACCATGTTATTGATTTTTTTTTCTTAATTAATATTAGTCTTAATTTGGGACGGAGGAAATACAATATAGGAAGAATATATAGACAGACCCCTGAATTTTTTAAATTTTTTTCGTATTGATACCTCAATTAGACCATATACCTATTGAACCCCTTTATCATTCACAAATTGTGTCAATTAAACACAATCTGCTGATGTGGCAAAAAATATACAATGCATGTAATACAGACACTAATACTATGGCAAGTTGCAAATCAAATAAAGATACATGACATTTTAAATTAAAATAATCATAAAATTAATTTTTTAATACAATTAAATCTACCCCCCCCCTCCTCCCCTCCCCTCCCCCCCCTCTCCTCCCCTCCCCTCCTCCCCTCCCCTCCCCCCCCCCCCCCCCAAAAAAAAAAAAAGAAAAGAAAACCCCCATTAATACATCTCACCGCCACTGCTGCCTACCCAATTTTAATCCCCTTCCCTTCCAAATACCCCCTTTCCTCGTGTTTGAGCACAAAAAAGACCCCAAAAAATTATTTTTCGTATCTTCTTCTTCACTTGTCTCTAAATTTTTTTTATTTTTTTTTATGTTCTTCTTCATTTATCTCTAAATTTTATTTCTTTTTTTTTTTCACCAACAAAACACTCCTTCCAACTTTTTTTGCTTTTCTAAATTTTTTTCTCACTTCTCAAACACAATTTTTTAGTGAGAAAAAAAAACTTAACCTTCACTCCTTCATTTTTTCATCAAACCAATACCCAACAACGATTTCAGATGAAAAATAATAAATTTTGGATTTTGAAGAATCAATAATGGGTAATTGAAGAACCAATCAAAAGAAGTCATTGATTGAAATTTACTGTATACAAAAGACACCATTGATTTCAGATGCAATTTAAAGGTATAAAATGTTATGTTTAAAGATTTGCAAAAGAGGAAGATGGTGGAGGCATGACAGAGATACAATGAAAAAGATGATAACTCATCTTTTTTATTTAATTCGTTCCATGTGTCTTTTTTTTTTTACTTGATTGTGTTTTTTTTATGTTTAATTTTTTTGATTAATTATGGCTTTTGACTCTCCTAATGGAGAGTGTATTACACATGTCATGTCATGTCAGCAATTGTGTTTAATTGACATGATTTGTGAATGATAAAAGAGTTCAATAAGTACATGGCCTAATTAAGGTGTCAATACGAAAAAAATTAAAAAATTCATGTGACTGCCAATGTATTTGGACTACAATATAATTAAACAAAAAGAGTCTGTAGAAGACAGGGCATAGGAGTAAATAGTAATAGACCGAGGTTGTGTATCATAGACCATCGATTCGAAAAAAGTCTAAACAATTCAAGAAAATTTAAATGTTCTCATATAATATAGAATTATGATTTCAATTTTTCAAAAAAAAAAAAATCTTAATTATATCATACTAACAATTTATATATGTAGAATTTTTATTTTTTAAAAAAGTATAAGCAGAAATTTTTTTTCGTTAATCAATTACAGAAAAAAGACATTTCAATTCATATTAAGTAGACAAAATTCCGACGCCTAAATAATTATTTTGTACTAATATTATTTTATATATTTGCTAATATTATAGTAATATATATATATGTATAAATTGTATATGTAGCGCAGTAGCAGTGGTTTCTCGGTATTTGTCAGTAAATATCAAAATCGAATAGCACATTAAAATCATAAATTTTTTAAAAACGCATATGAATATCTTGATATCAATATTTTAAAATTCACTTCATAGACTACAATACTATATTCACACCCTTAATGTCTAGATTGAAATTATTTTACCCCATTTTTTTTATATGAAATTAACTTATTCATAATTTATATTAAAATAGTTAAATAGTAAATTTTTAGACTAGATAATATTTATTATCAAGTGTAAAATACAATAATCAAGCATAAAGGTATAGTTAATTAACAGAGTCAATTTTTTGTATGGGTACTTAATTTTACGAAATTACCTAATAAAAATTATTAACCTTTTTTGGTGTCAGTAAAATTATTTAAGTTTATATATTTATTATCTTACACAATATCATTGATTAAAAGTCACTTTAAAATAGAAGGAAACATGTCAAAATTGCCCCTTAGGTTTGAAGGAAAATTGCCAAAATAACTAATACTAATAACTCAATATCCAAACTAAAGGGTCAAAATTATCCATTTCTAATATTAAGCCTCAAAAATTCCTACAGAAATATGCAAATAATCACTATACGAATCAACAAGTCCATCATGATATCTACAATTATGCAAAATGTTGTGCAAATCGATAAGACCATCATAATATTTATATGTATGCAAAATGACAAACACCAACCATAATTTGTATATAACAATGCCCTCTCAATTTCACAATTATAATAACACGATTAACCCAACAACGATCGTAATTCGATAATCATAATAATATATGCACCACATACTACCAGAGACGAATCTAGAATTTCAAACTTGTGGGTTTCTGGTAAAATAAATTAATATATAATAGTCTAATAAAAAAGACAACACCCAGCAGGGATCGATCCCATAGTCATGAGAATAAGCAATTCAAGGGTCTATTCCATGCTACCAAGCCAATGTTATTTTTGTTTATGGGTTTTCATTTACAATATTTTATTGACTCATTCTATTTTTTAATATATTTATCGAATCTACGATAGAGGGTGGGGGTTCCCACGAACCCACACCCAACACTGTAGATCCGCCCTTGCTTGGACCCAACTTAGTCAAGCCTTAACGGCCAACGGACTGACTTTATATTCCTTTATTTTAAACAAATTTGATAGTTTGTAACTTGGCCATACCCTAGTGACGGGCTAAAGTGAGCCAACTCTAATGACGGATCGGATTTACCTTAAAGGTCAAGTCCATTTGACAACTCTATCTATAGCCTTGATAAAAAGGATAATGATAATCCATTCTAGCTTAAACCAATTCAATGAGTTATCTTATCGTGAAAGGTATTACGGTCAAATAGTTGATTTTTATATAATCTATTTATATTTTATAGATTTAGGTACGCCATCTATAATAACTGTCTTTCCTTTTATCTTTTAATTGTCTTTATTGTGTAATTTTAACCTATAAGGTATTACGGTAAAATAGTTACCTTAAGTATAAGGTATTGCATCATTTTCACCGATTCAGTGAGTTACCTTATAGTAAAGGTATTATGGTCAAATAGTTGATTTTTATATAATCTATTTATATTTTCTAGATTTTAGATATGCCATCTATAATAACTGTCTTTCCTTTTATCTTTTAATTGTCTTTATTATGGAATTTTCACCTATATATAAGTATCTCTAAGAAATAAATCATTATAAAATATTTTGACTCGGGTGCTTGAGACTAGAGTTTCAATCTCAATGGTATCATGTTTATCTTTTTGTTATTCATATCATGTGTGCTCTTCCTTTTCAATTCTAAATAAAAACTTGTGGGATCTTTATATGAGTAGTATGATAAATTTAATGTTTACTTTGTTTTTAGCAGTAGATACAAATTATATATATATATATATATATACAAATTATATGTATATATCTGTATGTATGTATATTTCGGCTATTTTAACCATAAGGGTTGGTGTGGTGGTTCAGCACCTCACCTCTTAAGCAAGAGGTTGGGGGTTCGATCCCCACCTCTGGTGAATGAAAAAAACTCTGTGACCAGTTCCCTACCGCTTTGGAGGATTAGTCTCACGGCTGCCGGCTGTGGGGATACCTTGGAACCCCTCCCCCTAAAAAAAAATATTGGCTATTTTTAATTTAATTAGTTGATTAGACATATGGATTATCTTTTTTACTGTATAAATTCTTTCACAATTTTTTTTTGAAATATTAGTGCATTTTTTCAGATTACATGGTGGAAAGGAGATAAAATATATTTTTCTAGATTTTTTTTCATTGTAGAGTTTGAACACAAAAATTTCGATCAGAACGAAAAGATCTTGTTCTTTAGATCATAACTCTCGGTGGAGTTTAAAGCCTTTGATATAAATTTGATAACATGACCTTATGTGTAATTACTCATTTTGCCACTTTTGTTGTTTTCCTCATTTTATAAAGTGATGTCAGAGTTCACTTTTACTCAACTTTATGCCTAATTGGTCATTTTACCACCATTGTTATTTTATCCCTTTTTTATAAAGTAATTTAAGAGCCCATCTTTACTCAATTTTATGTGCAATCGATTATTTTGCAGCCCTTGTTATTCTACTAACTAGTAAATTGATTCGCGCTTCGCGCGATTATTAAATTCTTATAAAATTTATGGAATAATAATTTTGCAATGAATAGCTATATACATTGAATTTCTATTTTTGCTTATCGTTTTTGACATATCAAAATAAGATAATTTTTTTTCTATTTTATCCTTAATATTAATTGACTTTTTTTTAAAATTAATTTCAAGATACAATGTAAGCATCATATAATAGAGCTATTATGATAAAATAACCGATGTTATTAATTGTTTTTCTTAATAAGTGTGTCAACTCAAAATATGACAAGTAAAATTGAACGAAAAAAGTACAAAGAGAAATTCAATAGAATAGACAAATTAAATTTGATAATCACATATTCAAAGTTTCTTCACAATTATGCATTTCTAAAGCATTTAAATAATTTTAATAAACTTTTTAAGATATTTACTTATGATATGTACTATCAACACTTTCTCTTACTTTGAGAGATATTATAAAAAATATTGTTTCCTTTGACTTTAATCTTTTACATAAGTTTAAACTCCGTTTTTATTTTTTTTACTGTAAAGAAATGCTTTTATATTGTTTTTTAAATGTGTAATTTATTTAAAATTAATAAATTTTATGTAAAAGTACATAGTTTTTTATTCATTGTTAATAAGTTAAATGAGGATGTAAAATAACTTTAATCCCTGCATTTAAGGATTTTTTATTAAATAAAATGGCATTAAAAAATTGAACCAATATGTTAAAGAAGCGTTACATTAACTTAATGAAATTTATTTTAGAGCAAATGAAGATTGTTTTGGTCTGCAATATCACATTTATTTAGGAGGAGAAAATGAAAAGTTAAAAATTTTAAGAAAAGAACCTTTCTTGAAAATTGAATAGTCTTTGTAGTAGTAACTTATTTTCATAAATATCTTCCTTATTTAATTGAGTGATGTGTGTGTATGTATATATATATATATATATATATATATATATATATATATATATATATATATATATATATATATCATAATTTTCATGTTAATACCCACAAAATCTAATTTATTTTTATAAATTTATGAAATCAAAAATATAAAAAATTATTATGAGAATTATAGCTTAGAAGAATTGCATTTCTTATCATATTTACTTTAATTAAATGAGAGAGAAAAGATTTTTACGCAAAATTTGTGGTGGATATATGATTTATAGAAATATGATGCTTTTCACTTTCAAATTTCAAAGAAAACTTCATGATCCATTGCATAAAACTGATTTAGTACTTCACATTTATCTAAAAATGGCCTTTTTTATTGGTGTATGTGTACATTAAATCCTTTGTTTGGTTGGATTCTAGCCTATGCATATCTAATGAGGTTTACATGGATGTTTATCAGAATGATGTTGAAATGAAAATAGACATGATAGCTGGAGAAAATGTAGGCAGGCCTGAACATTGTTGTTTTGACAACTACTTCCCAAAATGGCTTTGATAGCCCTTGAAAAGAATTTGTTACTGTTGCTACCTGCAATCTAATTGTGAGTTTGTTGATAGTGCAACTATTTTCAGGGCATATGTTAAAAGGTTTGATTCGAACTCTATGCTTATCTTAAGAGAGTATACCCGATCCTCTCTACTTTTTTTGTTTTGTTTAGCTCATGACAATGTAACACCAGTTCTTGAGAGATAATTTGCTATCATATTGTTATTCAATTTTACCTTTATTTATAATAATTTAAACGGTAGTACTTATATGTTTTGGCTTTTCCCATATTGTGAAGGGAAAAAGACATGGGCTCACCATATTACCAAAAGGAAAAAATGAAATAATATCACAATTTATTTTTACTAAACTAAATAAAATTCCTATCTTTTTTATTAATTACCTAAATCCTTTCAAAAAAAAAAAAAACAGTTGAATACATTCACAAATCATAAAATTTTCATACACATAAATTTAATTATGTATCTCCAGTTGGTCTGGTTAAAGTATTATGTATCCCGATAAAATAGTTACAAAAAATGTTAATAATTTTTGAAAAATTAAAGAAGATTAAAATAACTATTATGAAATGCAAATTAACTTTAATATCTAAACTTTCAAACAATAAAAGAATCACAATTTCTTAAAATATATGATTAGTATACTATGCAATTTATCACCATACAATAAATAATCAATAAATTTTTAGTATTATAATTAAACATCACTTTTTCACGAAAAAACTAAAATACTTTCAAATAACAAAATATAATAATTTTGAGATACAATACAAAAATATAAAGACCAATAACAAGTGAAGATATAAAATTCAGATATGTATTATAAGCGGAAATATTGAGTGATGTTCATTCTCACGACGTTCTCAAATAACAAATAGGCTTGTTACTCTCAGTTTCTTATTTCTATAGATGAAAAAAATTACCAAACATCATTCATTTAGTAAAGAATTATGAGGATCAACAATCTTGGCTAAGAAATTTGCACAACCATTGTAAAAATCATCAAGCGAGTCCTGGAAATTGGCGTTAGGCGCGTTTATGGCATACAGTCGAGAGCAACATAAGCCTCACAGAACTAAGTCCACACATGAATACCGAGGTTTTTTGCTAGTGCCCCACCCGGGGTGAGTCTAAAAAATATCTTTTAAAACACCGAGTTACAATAATTGTTAATTCAAAATATTTAAAAAATATATAATATAATAATGTAAAAAATAGATTTAACTGAATCTCAAAATCTAAGAAGTGTCATATAAATTAAGACAGAGAGAGTATTTATTTATTTTCCTCACAATGGTTGTTAATGAGATTAGTACGTTTGCATTTTATTTGTTTTCTATCTATAACTTTGATAGAAAGGATAATGATGATCCACTTTGGCTCAAATCAATATCTTAAAAATATTACAATCCTATAATTAATTTTATATAATCTATTTATATTTTCTCTATTTTAGATACATAATCTGTAATTACTATCTCTCTTTTAATCTTTTTGTCGTTATGCGTAATTTTCTCCTATATATATGAGTATTTATGAGAAATAAATTATAATAAAATTCCTTGATTTGCATGTTTGAGACTAGAATTTCAACCTCTAAAGTGTCATATTTATCCTGTTTGTTATTCATTTCATATGCATTCTTTTATCTTTTCAATTTTTAAGTAAATTTCTATCACGTCATTAGTTCACATGTATGTTTTCTTAAACTTCTGTTGTTTAATTAAATTTTTTTTTATGGAATTTGTTCATCGACTATTTTGGGTTTAATCAATTGATTAGATACGTGGATTGTCTATTGTCTATTTACTATGTAAATTCTTTCACATTTTTTTTTGAAAAAAAAGCATTTTTTCCGACTATGTTATGTAAATAAGGGAAAACACTTTTTACCATTTTTTTGTTCATTTTTTGAATTAGAACACAAAACTTCCTACTCAGGGGGAAGAGATCTTATTCTTCAGATCATAACCTTTGGTGAATTTTAAAAAATCTTTTAATCTATATTAATTAATATCACCTTATGCGTAATTGGTCATTTTTTTTACCATTCTTATTTAATCATTTTATAAAGTGATATAACAGTTCATATTTACTCAACTTTATGAATAATCGGCTATTTTGCCGCCCTTATTATTTTACAGATTTAATAAAGCAAAAATAAGTTGCTTATATTATTATTATTATTAGTATAATTATTATTATTATTATTATTATTATTATTATTATTATTATTATTTATATAAGCTTAATTTTTAATGTCTAAAGATTGTGTGCTTTGTAGGATCTATTTGGACTTTTTGTTTTGTCGGTGTTCCGTCATAGAGCACAAATGGCCCTCAATCTCAGAGGAAAAAGGAACTATGAATGAGTCATCAAGCCCACAAAGTAAACTTTAACTTTTCGTTTAACATTACTTTATTGTAATTTCTTTGCTGATTTGGATTTGATACGAATTTTAAAAATTAATTTTTTTTCTAAATGTTTGTGATGTTAAGCTAAACATAGTAGAATGTATTAAAATATTTTATAGTTCTATGATGTTAATTATATCGTGATGAAAATTAAAATTAAAGAGTTATATAAGAAAGAAAAAAAATCCTTTTTGAAATTAAAATTTTAAAAGGAGGGAGTAATATTTAGAGGTAACAATTGAGTGGGTTGAGTTAAATTTGGACGGGTCACAATGAGTTAAGATAATAAACGGGTCAAGACCCAATCAAACTCAATTTTATTTGGGTCAAAATATGTTTGGTCAAATCTCAAACTTAGGCTATTTGTTTTAAAAAATGCTACACAATATCCTTTTTCCTTATAATTATCCCTTATGATACTTTAGAATTGTTATATATGTAATATTGAAGACTCTAAATTGTCATAGTTTTTTTATATATGTAAATTGTCATATTTTTTTTTAATTTTTTGTCCATATTTTTATTTTATAATTTATAATTATTTATCCTGAATGAGAAGATGCTGAAATGGAATGTGATTTTACGTGCCTTGACATGAGCAGTATGAAAAGAGAGAAATAGGAGATCTTTTAAAGGGTAAGCTTTTTTTTATCAAGAAATTAGCCTTACGTGACTTTAAATGGATTTGATTCATAAAAGAAGGATTTTTAAAGACGGATCAAGTATACTGTTCGATATAAATGCTAGAAATTTATTCTTTTATATATACTTACTATTATCTTTATACGCACGTGCAAAACATGTACACTTGACATGAAACACACATCATCATCAGCTATAAATTTTTGACAAAAAGTAACATGGACAATAATCTAGAGACATTTAACAATCAACCCTTCAAAAGACGCTAGATTTAAAGATTATAAAATTAAAAGAATCGTCTCAAAACAAAGAAAAAACAACCTTTACATACCTTGAATTCATTTTTCTTTCGATTATTAAATATCACATTAATTAATATGTATGTATGTATGTATGTATATCTATATCACAGATGATATGAAAGTGAATGTTGTGAGGAAAATGATTTTCGAAGTGCATATCTTTGTATAATGACCAACTAAAAAAAGGAATAACTAACATTAATAGTTATTACTTATACAATTTAAGTTTTTTTCAAGTATAAAATATTCTTCCTAATAACAAATGCATTAAAAAAAGAGAGAGAGAGAGGATATAATTATATTGATGAGTAAATAGGTTTAGTATTTTATTTAAAAAAAAGTTTTAATGACATGACATGCCAACTAAAAGAAAAGAAGATTTTTCCGGTGTTTGGTGTTTTTTGAGAAAAATAATGATAATTGAGTGATATTATGGTCTTAAATGAAATATAAGTGGTATTTGATGAAAATTTTCAGAATTTGAATGACTATTTAGGAAATTTGCTCTCAATAATATTACCCTTTGAAAAATCGTGCAATCAACTTTGAATAGCAACAAATGCTTGTATATTTTTATAGCATACACAATTTTTATACTTGGTAATTAGGAGTTATAGCATTGAAAATTTAACGCTAAATGAGTAAGTATTATGTAAGATATAAAAAAATTATTTGGTAATCACTATTCCCAGTTTAGCTTCCCTTTTTCGTAATTTTCTTCGAAATATTACGTTTAAATGAAACCACAATCATGAATGTGACTTCAGTATTTGGATTTAATGTCAAATGAGTAAAGTATTGTGTAAGATATCAAGATTTATTAGTTAATCACTATTATTTTTTCATAACTTCTTTTAAAATTTTTATGTAAGATAAATAATCTTTTGACCTACGAATCGACTTCGACCCAGAGGTGAATCTAGGATTTCAAATTTATGTATTTTCGGTAAAATAAATTAATATGTAATAATCTAGGATTTCTTTCCTATAATTAATAGTCTCTCTTTTCCCCTTTGTGTATCAGGGGAAGTTTTGACATCAACGGTGCTCCTAATTCGCTCCTGGGATGCTCAATAATTGTATCCAGGCTTAGTCTCTTTCCAAAGTCATGCGTAAGGTGTATGAGTTCTCAAGGCTATTGCCAGGTACTCTTAAATTTGAACTAGTACCGTGTGGGGCTATATGGACAAGTCTATTCAACAATCATTTTTCGGGTAAAGAAGATATAAGACTGTAGGTCAGCTTCTGCCTTATCTATGTCTATCTAAAAAGGGATAAGGGTCGCGAAGTAGAAGTGGCATCCTTACCCAGGAAGATTTTTACTAGAAATTAATTTGCATTTCTCATTCTATGCAGGTCTGAGATATATACTGCTCTGGTGGAGTTCTTGCGTAATAAAGATTCGGTGATGAGAATTCTTATAAATGATGTTGAGCTGCTTCTCATCACCAATTCTTTGATACGCATGAACACCACTAGAGCAATATAAATCCTCAGACCTGCATATAATGGGAAATGCAAATCAATTTCTAGTAAAAACCTTCCTGGGCAAAGGTGCCCATCTACTTTGCAACCCTTTCCCTTTTTGGATAGATATATATATGTCACACCCCCTTTTTAACTCAAAAAAAGAATTCATTTTAAGGTTCAAAAGAATTTTCATTATTAAAGTGACAAAATGAAGATTTGTTCTGAAAAAGGATTATTTTTACATTTAAAAACTCAGAGTCGCCACTTGGCATAATCCGGTGTGCCAAGTCACCTTTAGAAAATCCTTTTCAAAACGATTTGACTCTTTAAAACTGGTTTGCGAACAGAGATTCCGGCTAAGGAATTCTGTTGACCGAGGGGAAGGTGTTAGGCACCCCTCGATCCCGTGGTTCGACCACGGTCACTTGGTAGAGAGTATCGGCTAATTTGACACCAAAAATGTATAAACCACACAAAGCACATAAACAAACATCGAACAACAATCCAAAACCAAAATAATAATGTCCAGTCTAATTATACAGTCCAAAACAGAAAAATTGCAAAAAATATAAATCCTATTCTATACTAGTGCTAGACTAAGCTCCAACCCAACGCCTCGGGTCTTGATCACGAACGTCTTTCGGGTACAAAATCCTTCGGGGCATTCCCCGGCAAATGAACACAAATATCTCGGGGCATTCCCCGACCAAATGAATACATCTGAATTAAATATGACAAAACTAGAAAATGTTCATCACACATTCAAATTTTCAACATTCAATGACAAACACTTATTTGTAAATTTATGCCTACCCGAACCTAAATTTTTGCCTATTAAGCTTTCGGCCTAAAACATGATCCTATCGAGTTCACAAACTAGACGTTTATTCCGAATTAAACAAAACAACAATAAACCAAAGTTAGACTAAATTCATCCTTTTATCAATTTCACAATTCCACCCCAAATTCCCTTTTAGTTCCAAACAAACAAGACATCATTTCATTACACAATTTATAATTCAAGGAATCAAACAACAAATCAAACTAATGGCAATTCAATCACCAATCAAGATCCATCAACACACGACATTCAATCCGATACACCAAACATCATCAATAATGAAATGAAAAGAGTGAAAGAGTAGAATTGGACCTCAAATTTCAATTGTGATTGCTCCTTTCGATTAGAACCGCATCCAAAGTATCGAACCGAACCTCAACAATGACCAAACCAACCTCGATATACCTCTTTTTTTGTTCTATTTTCTACAGCCCAAACAAAAATCGAGAAATAATAAGATACCCATACCCGAATCTGTAGTCCCTGTCACTGTATCAACCATTTTCCGGCGGGCTTCGCTGAAATTGGATTCAAATTGGCCAAACTTTGGTCAGATTAGCATTGGGATTCAACGGTTTCGTTTCACCAGAGTTTATGGGAGCTCGAACAATAATGAGAAATGGAGAACGACCAAAATTCAGGTCAACAACGGTGTTATTCGGCAAGTTTTCCCCGGAACTGTCGACCCCAAGTTGAAGCAACGCCAAGCAGTGTACTACTGTGCTTTTTCCAGCGAGTTTGCCATGAAAATGACCAAACAGTGAATGCCAAAATTTCCCGATGGCAATTCTGAGAATGATTTGGAGTTGGGTTGCTGCCCTTTGCTACGTCGGAGCTCCGGCAAGCTTGGAAACAACAGGAATAAAAAAGAAACGACTGGCGGTGACGAACACAAACCCTTTTTACTCACTATTTCACCTACTCAACCTCCCTCTGTTTCTCGATCTCTCCTCTCTCCATCACTCTCTTCTCAAATCCCTCTAATTTGTCATTCCAGTCAACTCTCCATTTTTTTTCTTTTTCGATCTCCTTCTGTGTGTATGAATATGTATTGTGAATATAGAAGATGGTCTATGTGCAGTGTGTGCATATATATTCTTCTGAGAGTGAAGGAAATAAATGGAGATCTCTCTCTTGTGTGCTCTTAGTGTGTGGAAATTATGTGATTATGATGAAGAAAAAAGGGCTCCCATCAGCTCTGTATTCATTCTCCCTTGGATATTACTGTGTGTATCTCCCTATCTATGGAAATTATCCCCCAATTTGGGTCTCCGTCAGTGTATATGTATATTGTGTATTTCTTTGTGGCCAATAAAAAGGATGGGGTCACGTGGGGTAGGGGTGAGGGTAGGGGTATGGGGTGGTTAGGTGAGAGGTGAGGTGTTGTTTTTTAATTGGAGGGGTAGAAGTTAGGTGTCCATTTTGGCTTGGGTAGGTTGTTGGAATATTAGAATGAGACAAAGTTTGTTATGACTCGTTATTTGGATAAAACAAAACAAAAACAAAAATAAATACATAAATAAGTAAAAGATGAGGTGGTTATTTATTTTCTTGGGAAAAATTATAAAAATGGGGTTAAATTGTGTGATATTGGAATAAGAAATATTTTTGACGGGACAAAATTATGTGTCTACATCATACTCCTTTGAATGTAAACACCAAGTGTTTTCATACAAAACGAGACAAAATTTTGTCCCGATCATTATTCGAAGAAAGCAATAGAAGAAAGAAGGGCAACCGAGTCTTGACTTAGGACACCCTACCTACCCAATTTATGAGGGAGTCAAGTGACAGGTATCTCAAAGGATTGAAAGGAGATGGACTATACCGAGTTGGAGAGTCGAGTGAGGTTCCATCGAGGTTTCGGTCCGCGGCTATGTCATTACATCAAAATGAAAATTACAAGTTAACATATAAATGAAATTAGAAAATCCTATATATGCAGCTTTCCTTGACTCTTGGCTCACGTTTTATCACCCTATTCTTCAGGCGGGCTCCTGACTTGCATTTTCTTTCGACTTGTTGCTTGTCTTTCAATTGCTTCGCTTTGTTGCTCGACTTTCATTTATTCGCCCTGTTTTCAGGCGGGCTTCTGACTAGCCATTTTTGTCATTCAATTTCATCACCCTGTTCTTCAGGCGGGTTCCTGGCTTGTAATTTCTTCAATTTCCCGTTTCGTCACCTGTTCTTCAGGCGGGCTCTTGACTTACAATTTTCTCACTCTGTTCTTCAGGCGGGCTCCTGAAACTAGAATCAAAACTAGAACGACAATTATCCCAAACAAAGATTATAATATAGAAGGATTTCATCATTTTTTGAAAGTAATGCCCCATTTTCTCGGAGGGTCCTAAATAGAAAATAAATTCCCATTTTTCGGGAGGATCCTGAACAGAAAGTAAAATCTCATTTTTCAGGAGGGTCCTGAATAGAAAGTAAAATCTCATTCTTCAAGAGAGTCCTAAACAGAAAGTAAAGTCCCATTCTTCAGGAGGGTCCTAAACATAAAGTAAAGTCCCATTTTTCAGGAGTGTCCTGAACATAAAGTAAAATCCCATTCTTCAGGAGGGTTCTGAACATAAAGTAAAGTTCCATTCTTCAGGAGGGTCCTGAACATAAAGTAAAGTTCCATTTTTCAGGAGGGTCCTGAACATAAAGTAAAGTCCCATTTTTCAGGAGGATCCTGAACAAAAAGTAAAGTCCCAATTTTCAGGAAGGTCCTGAACAGAAAGTAAAGTCCCATTTTTCAGGAGGGTCCTGAACAGAAAATAAAGTCCCATTTTTCAGGAGGGTCCTGAACAGAAAGTAATGTCCCATTTTTCAGGAGGGTCCTGAACAGAAAGTAATGTCCCATTTTTCAGGAGGGCCCTGAACAGAAAGTAAAGGAGGGTCCTGAACAGAAAGTAAAGTCCCATTTTTCAGGAGGGCCCTGAACAGAAAGTAAAGTCCCATTTTTCAGGAGGGTCCTGAACAGATAGTAAAGTCCCATTTTTCAGGAGGGCCCTGAACAGAAAATAAAAGGGTCCTGAACAGAACGTAAAATCCCATTTTTCAGGAGGGTCCTGAACAGAAAGTAAAGTCTCATTTTTCAGGAGGGTCCTGAACAGAAAGTAAAATCCCATTTTTTAGGGGGGTCCTGAACAGAAAGTAAAGTCCCATTTTTCAGGAGGGTCCTGAACAGAAAGTAAAATTCCATTTTTTAGGAGGGTCCTGAACAGAACGTAAAATCCCATTTTTCAGGAGGGTCCTGAACAGAAAGTAAATTCAATTTTTTAGGAGGGTCCTGAACAGAAAGTAAAATCTCATTTTTCAGGAGTTTCCTGAACAGAAAGTAAAGTCCCATTTTTCAGGAGGGTCCTGAACAGAAAGTAAAATTCCATTTTTCAGGAGGGTCCTGAACAGAACGTAAAATCTCATTTTTTAGGAGGGTCCTGAACAGAAAGTAAAGTCCCATTTTTCAGGAGGGTCCTGAACAGAAAGTAATGTCCCATTTTTCAGGAGGGACCTGAACAGAAAGTAAAGTCCCATTTTTCAGTAGGGTCCTGAACAGAAAGTAAAATTCCATTTTTCAGGAGGGTCCTGAACAGAAAGTAAAGTCTCATTTTTCAGGAGGGTCCTGAACAGAAAGTAAAAGGGTCCTGAACAGAATGTAAAATCCTATTTTTCAGGAGGGTCCTGAACAGAAAGTAAAGTCCCATTTTTCAGGAGGGTCCTGAACAGAAAATAAAATCCCATTTTTCAGGAGGGTCCTGAATAGAAAGTAAAGTCCCATTTTTCAGGAGGGTCCTGAACAGAAAGTAAAATTCTATTTTTTAGTAGGGTCCTGAACAGAACGTAAAATTCCATTTTTCAGGAGGGTCCTGAATAGAAAGTAAAGTCCATTTTTCAGGAGGGTGCTGAACAGAAAGTAAAATCCCATTTTTCAGGAGGTTCCTGAACATAAAGTAAAGTCCCATTTTTCAGGAGGGTCCTGAACAGAAAGTAAAATCCCATTTTTCAGGAGGGTCCTGAACAGAACGTAAAATCCCATTTTTCAGGAGGGTCCTGAATAGAAAGTAAAGTCTCATTTTTCAGGAGGGTCTTGAACAAAAAGTAAAGTCCCATTTTTCAGGAGGGTTCTGAACAGAAAGTAAAATCCCATTTTTCCTTCCCAACGGTAGCTGAACTTGCTAAAAAGAAATTAGCCCCTGTTTCATCAAAGATAATTTTGTTAGTTAAAAACTTAGTGGTGGTTTGCAGCACTTGGCTTCTCAGGCATTTGCTCCATCACCCGTTCCTTTCATCTTTGTTTCAAATCACTGATACTTGCCCCTGTCTTGTTGCATCATTGACCCATACCAGATCGGGGGACATGAATTTGACTCAAACACCGAGTTTCTATTTTACCATGCCTCTGAGATGCGCCTTTTGACATCTGATACTCCCATGAATCCAGCAACCTGTCGGTTGAAGACTACCTTTTACTTGCTTTGAATTATGCTCATTTTTCTCTCATGTGTTGGTCTTGGCTTTTCCTCATACAATTGGGATGACTGGTAGCAAGTTTTGAAATCCTTTCTCACTTGTTCAGACATAGACTTGACTCAAAATGTAAAGAAATGATGGTGATTTTTATTTCGACAAATGACATAGAAAGACAAAAATATGCAAACGAAAGAAAAAGGCAATGTCCCTTATTATATAAGAAAAGAAAAAAAAAGAAAACTTATCTGAATGCGTCAACCAACTCCAATGAGTATGACATGCATTTTGGATTAAGCTGTCTGATCTTTCTACCCAAACTTCAACCTTCTGTTGTTGAGTTCATGCCCTTTCCGCTGAGGTGCTTCTTCAAACCCACTGGACTCATACATCTTATTCAATTGACGACATCTTAAAAGATTTTTGCCAATAACCTCTTTCCTTTTCACTTTTCTCTCGAACTCTCCATTGCCTCACGGTGCCCGTGGGGGTTTTCACCAATAAGACTCTCTCATTTCTATTTCTCTTAACTCACCATCGCGTTACGGTGTTACGGTGCCTGTGAAGGTTTTCACCAATAAGATTTTTATTTTTTATTTTCTCTTAACTGACCATCGCCTTATGGTGCCAGCGAGGGTTTTCACCAACAAGACTCTCTCATTTTTATTTCTCTCCTAATTTCTTACGCTGAGGAAGACAAGAAGTACCCAAAATGCATCATCATATCCATTGCATGTTTAGCCTTAACATTTTCAAAGATTGATCTGAAGGTCTTTCTTTCGTTGTAACTTGGCTTTTGGATAAGGTTAGAAAGAAAAGGAAGGCATGAGGCTCAAACGACACTTGAAGTGGGGTGGGACTTACAACTTTTGGAATCAACTCAAACAATACCTTAACTCATGCCCCAGTTTTTTGTTAACTGGGTGACTCTAAGATATTTATTTGGTTGGACCGAGCCCTGAATAGGGCAACCTACGTATCCCACTCCCAAGAGAGGAGAATCAGGTCGCACGTAGTTTCATCATCTTGTTCATTGTTTTAATTTGATTTCTTTTTACTTTTATTTCATGAACTCTTTCTTTTATTCTTATTTTCCTGGACATTTATCTTTGATTATATTTTGATTCCAAAAGAGCGATATGTAAGAAAAATAAAACTAAGCTCAAACGGGGTAAACAAAGGATGACACAATATTGGAATAGCAGAATGAAATGCCTTCATCATACCAATCTTCAAGAACACAAGTACTAAACATGCAATAGAGCCAACATAGGATAAAATATCATACATAATATCTTTTGACCGCATCAACATTGATAGCTATCTCTGTCATTTTGCCTTCAATATCTGTCAAATATAAGGCTCCATTGGGCAACACTTTCTTTACAATAAAGGGACCTTGCCAATTTGGAGAGAACTTGCCTTTCGCTTCAGCCTGATGGGGAAGGATACGTTTCAATACCAACTGACCAACTTCAAAATTCCTGGGATGTACCTTTTTGTTATACGCTCGAGCCATTCTCTTCTGATACAACTGTCCATGACATATCGACGTCAGTCTTTTTCCATCAATCAAACTCAACTGTTCCAATCGGGTGTTGACCCACTCATCATCATCAATCTCTGCTTCAACAATAACTCGAAGAGAGGGAATTTTAACTTCTGTGGGAATGACTGCTTCTATTCCGTACACCAATAAATACGGAGTTTCCCCTGTTGAAGTGTGAATAGTAGTGCAATAACCTAGCAGTGCAAACGACAACTTCTCGTTTCATTGCCTAGACCCTTGTACCATTTTCCGCAATATCTTCTTGATATTCTTATTGGCGGCTTTCATAACGCCATTTTCCTTTGGACGATATGGAGTAGAAGTTCTATGCGTGATCTTAAACTGTTGACACACTTCTTGCATTAAATGTCTATTGAGATTGGCAACATTATCTGTGATGATCATCTTTGGAATTCCAAACCTACAAATGATGTTGGTATGAACAAATTCTACCACAACCTTCTTTGTTACTGACTTGAAAGTTACTGCTTTTACCCACTTTGTGAAGTAATCAATGGCCACCAAAATAAATCTATGCCCATTTAATGCTTTCGGCTCAATCAACCCGATCACGTCTATTCCCCAAGATATAAACGACCATGGAGCAGCCATTGCATGCAACTCAGCAGGAGGAGAATGTATTAGGTCACCGTGTACTTGACATTGATGACACTTTCTAACAAATCGAATAGAATCCCTCTCCATAGTAAGCCAGTAATAACCTGCTTGAAGAATCTTCTTTGATAAGACATAACCGTTCATATGCAGCCCGCATACTCCCGAGTGTATTTCAACTATGATTGTTGAGGCTTCTTTTGCATCTACACACCTCAAAAGTCTCAGATCTGGGGTTCTCTTGTATAAGATTCCCCCACTTAAGAAAAATCCACTAGCCAAACACCTAATAGTTCTTTTTTGATCACTGGTGGCATGCGTTAGGTATTCTCTAGAATGGATGTATCGCTTGATATCGAAGAACCAAGGTTCGCCATCGAGCTTTTCTTCAACTGCATTACAATAAGCATGTTTATCACGACTCTATATATGCACCGGATCGATGTAGGCTTTATCAGAATGATGGAGCATTGAAGACAGAGTGGCTAAAGAATCAGTAATCTCATTGTGAATTCTTGGAATATGCCTAAATTTTACTTACACAAACCATTGACATAGCTCTTGCAAGCATTGTTGATACGGTATGAGCTTTAAATCTCACGTATCCCAATCGCCTTAAATTTGATGGACGAGCAAATCTGAATCCCCTCACACTAATAGTACCTGGACTCCCATATCAACAGCTAACCTCAAACCAAGAATGCAAGCTTCATACTCTGCCATATTGTTAGTATAGTAGAATTGAAGTTGTGCTGTTACAGGGAAATGTTTCCCCAATTCAGAGATAAGAACTGCACCTATTCCGACTCCCTTCATGTTAACGACTCTATCAAAGAACAACTTCCAACCTGGATCAACATCTATAATGACTTCATCAACACACAATACCTCTTTATCAGGAAAATATGTCTTTAATGGTTCATACTCTTCATCAATGGGATTCTCAGCAAGATGATCTGCCAAGGCTTGGGATTTCATGGCTATTCGAGTCACATATACAATGTTGAACTTGGTAAGCAATAATTTTCACTTTGCCAATCAACCTGTCGGCATAGGCTTCTGAAAGATATACTTCAAAGGATCCATGAGGGAGATGAGATAAGTAGTGTAGGATGAAAGATAATGCTTCAACTTCTGTGCTACCCAAGTTAGGGCGCAACACGTTCTTTCAAGAAGAGTGTACCTGGCCTCATATGCAGTGAACTTTTTGCTAAGATAATAAATACCCTGCTCCTTTTTGCCTGTTACATCACGTTGCCCCAATAAACAACCAAATGAATTATCCATAACCGATAAGTACAAATCAAAGGCCTGCCAGGCTCGGGTGGCACCAACACCGGTGGATTTGAAAGATATCTTTTGATTTTATCAAATGCTTCCTGGCATTCTTCAGTCCACTCAACCGCAACACTTTTTTTCAGCAACTTGAATATGGGCTCACACGTGGTTGTGAGTTGAGCAATAAATCTGCTAATGTAGTTCAGTCTACCCAACAAACTCATCATCTCCATCCTATTCTTGGGCGGGGGCAAATCCTGAATGACTTTTATTTTTGAGGGATCCAATTCAATTCCCCGACGCCTGACTACAAACTCCAACAGCTTTCCAGACGGAACTCTAAATACACATTTTTCCGGGTTGAGCTTGAGATTGTACCTGCGAATCCTTTCAAAGAACTTTCTTAAATCCTTAACATGGTCAGCCTAACTCTTTGACTTAATAATCACATCATCTACATAGACTTTAATCTCGTTATGCATCATATCATGAAACATACTGGTCATGGCTCTCATGTATGTTGCTCCAGCATTCTTCAAACCAAACGGCATCACTCGATAGCAATAAGTCCCCCAGGTGTGATAAAAGACGTCTTTTCTGCATCTTCATCATCCATAATTATCTTGTGGTATCCGACATAGCAATCCATAAAAGAGGCAACCTCGTGTTTAGCATAATTGTCCAGCAAAATATGGATGTTGGGCAATGAAAAATCATCTTTCGGACTTTCTCTGTTCAAATCACGGTAATAAACACATACTCGAATTTTGCCATCTTTCTTTGGGACATGAATAATATTGGATAACCACGTAGGATAACGAGCCACTCGAATGACTTTGGCCTCAAGTTGTTTCATGATTTCCTCTTTGATTTTGATACTTACATCATTTTAAACTTCCTTAACTTCTATTTGACAAGGAGGAAGGCAGGATCAGTTGGCAATTTATGAGCCACTAATTCAGTGCTTAAACCAAGCATGTCATCATAAAACTATGCAAAAACATCCTTATAATCAATTAATGCTTGAATCATTCCATCTTATAGCTGTGGCAAAACATGTACACTGATTTTAGTTTCCCTAACGTCTTCTAGATTCCCTAGATTAATTGTCTTAGTTACATTCAAATTAGGATTCGGCTTGTCTTCAAACTGTTCCAACTTTTTGCTTATTTTCTCTAGTGCCTATTCTTCATCATATTCCCCCTCTTGCTTCATTATATCTTAATTAGTTTGGACTTTAAGATCAGGCTGAAAATTCCGCATGCATGTCATGTCATTAGAATTAGCATAAAGAGAACTGTATAAAGAAAAAGACAAAAACAAAATATATTAGACACAAAATAAGGGGACATTGTATTTCATTAAAAGGGGAAAATAGGAGGGTTTAAACACAAATGACAATAGAATGTAAGCAAGCTAAGTTCCAAATTACAACCCTGGAATAACTCGGATAAATAGAAAGAAAAACAAAATAAACTACCAAAAATCCCTCCTGACGGGGAGAGGAGTGACTTCCCAATTGTAGAGCTAGACCTCAGGACTTATGAACTGCACGTCTGCCTTACTGGTACCCTCTCCTGCTTCAACCATGTCAACATCAATCAACAGGTTCTGGAAGTCATCAACCAATTCATCTTCAAATTCTAAAGGCTTCGTGACATCGCTCTTGACAAATAATTCACTGAGTAGCGGCATTGGGTGAGGGAGTGACCATGTTTCCTTTTTCCTTCCCTTGGCCTTCTTCAAATCTTCAGCCTTAGGTTCAAATCCCAGACCAAAAGTGCCCATGTTCTCTCTCGAACATATGGGACGAACGATACCATGTAGAGACACTCCCAAACCCTTCCCTGGCACAAATCCATATTTCAAAAACTCACTCACTATCATGATAGAAGCAGAAGACAATTGTGGTCCCAGAATAACCTGTCCTTCAAGGATACGATCTACTGGCACTGTATCAAAATTTTGATAGAAAAATGTCTCCTCTATATTGTTTTCTTCAATTAGAGACAAGGGAGAATCTTCGAAGGCGGACAAATCCCTTCACCGTGAATAACTACTTCTTTCCTGTCATGCTCAAACTTGATCATATGGTGAAATGTAGATGCAACCACCTTGTCCTTGTGGATCCATGGTCTTCCCAACAACAGATTATAAGAGGAGTTGATATTCAATACTTGAAACTCTAGGGTGAATTCAACAGGCCCTACAATTAACATTAGTTCTAATTCGCCAATGGAGTTGGACTTTGCTCCATCGAAAGCCCTGACACATACATTGTTGGGACTGATCCCCTCAACACCAATATTCAACTTTTGTAAGGTGGAAATAGGGCAAATATTTGTGCCAGAACCTCCATAAATCATGACATGAGTGACGTAGCAATCTTCACACTTCACGGTAATATAAAGCCCCCGATTATTCCCCGTACCTTTAACTGGCAATTCGTCATCAGAGAAGCTGATCCGATTGACCTCAAAGATTTTTTTGACCATTTTCTCAAGCTGATTTACTGAAATCTCCCTAGAAACATATGCTTCATTTAATATCTTAAATATAATATCACAATGTTCCTTGGAATGCAACAACAATGATAAGAGGGAAATTTGAGCAGGAATCTTCTTCAACTGATCTATTATTGAGTACTCCCGCAGTTTCATCTTTCTCAAAAACTCTTCGGCTTCTTCTTTGGTGACAGGATTCTTAAGAGATGAGGGCTCACTCACCCCTGGCTTGGGCTTCCTCAAACCTTCATGCACGAAGCATCTTCCTGAACGAGTCAGACCCCCTACCTCATCTACTTCTTCCTTAACTTCCTTCACCTGATAAGTCATCACAGTCCACTTACAGTTCCAGGAGACCTTTTTCATATCAGCGATCGGAAGCTAGGTTGCCGGTTTGATAATAATAGGCACCGCAAGTAATTTCTTTACCACCATCAAAATAGGCTTACCCGGAGCTCCTACTACCGTCAACTTAGGTTTGTCCTGACTTAGACCAACATTTGTTTCAGCTTCTTTCACCATGATCACAGGTTTCTTCGTGCTTTCTTAGACTTTATGTTCTCCCGCTTCTTCCTGGCTCAATGATATTGTTTTCAATGAATACGCCACATACACCAATTTATCTTCATTGGTCTGTATTCTAACAATAGGCTTATGACACATCAACGAATCTTTGCCATCATATATCAATTCCAACATATTGGTTTTAGCATGGGTTGGCAGCGAATTCTGGTTAATGTTTGAAACCTCCTGGGCCTGGACCAGAATCTGATTTGCATTGATTAAATCCTGGATGGCTCTCTTTAAATTCTAGCATTTCTCGATATCATGCCCTGGCATGTCAGAATAATACGCACACCTTAAAGAATAATCTAGATTTCTTGGGGGTGGATTTAAAAGCCTTCCTTGAATTGGGCTCAAGACCTTCATCTTTGTCAACCTATCAAACAAGCTAGCACATGACTCCCCAAGAGGTGTGAACTAATTTTTGACCGCCTTCTCTTTCTTATACTCGGGCCTAGGTTGGAAAATGGGTCTGGCGGGGTTTTGGTAATTTGGAGGAGCTGAAGGATGATTTTGAGGAGCTTGCGCATGCCATTGAGGGTAAGAAGGGGTTTGAGAATATGGTTGTACGCTATATACTAGGTACGGGGGTGGTGGAATGGAATATAGTGGGTTTTATGGGGGATAGTAATTATGGGGAGGAATATATAGAGCTTAGGCATAGGCTTGGGCTTGGGGTTGGTGATAGGGGCGAGACGGTCTTTTGGGATAGGAATGGAATCCAGCTACAATGGTTGCCACGTCCTCTTTCTTCTTTTTACCTCCAAAAGTTCCAGAGCCACCTTGAATTACTTGGGTGGTGGCCTTTAATGCGGAAAAACTCACAATCCGTCCAGTCTTGATTTCGTCCTCTATCATCTCTCTAATTTTTAGGACTTCAATAAATGACTTTCCCATCATTGGAAGTAAATGTTGAAAATAGGTCTCATTCTGTGCCTGAATGAAGACCTCTACCAACTTACTCTCATTCATTGGAGGTTTTACCCTTACGGCCTGTTCACGCCATCTTATCGCGTATTCCTGAAATCCTTCAGTACTTTTCTTCTTCATGTTGACCAGGGATTTCTCATCAGGAACCAGATCGATGTTATATTGAAAATGTTGCACAAATTCATTAGCTAGGTCATCCCAGTTGTTCCAATTGTCAATATCCTGATCGATGAACCATTCTGAAGCCAGACCGGAAAGATTATCGCCAAAGAAAGCCATAAACAACTCTTCTCTTCCCCCTGCAGCCCTCAATTGGTTGCAATAACATCTCAAATGCGCCACGGGATCACCGTACCCCGCGTACTTCTCAAATTTAGGCATTTTAAAACCAAGGGGAAGGTTAACGTCTGGGAACATGCAAATATCTCTATAGGAAACACTCTTATAACCCCCGACTCCCTACAAATTCCTCATGGCCTGTTCTAAACTCTTCAACTTCCATGCAATGACTTTTTGTTCCTCTGTTGCAATAGACTTCTCTGTATCAAATGGAAACGTAGGAGGCTGAGTGTACCCATATGGTTCATTCATCTTCAAAGTAGGTTCCGGGGCATAATGTTGATTATCTGAAACCTTCAATACTGGCTCAGTAGCAGACCGAGGGAGCACCATTGTCATACACATAGTATAGACGGGAGCTTCAGGTGGTGGCGGAGCCACGAACACAAGCACTGCCGGTGGAACTGGCTGAGTCGCGGGCCTTGGTTGAGGAACTGTCAGGGGTACACTAGAAGTGCCAGGGTAATATTTCTGTGGAGTGAATCCCGGTGCGTGCTTCGGTGACTCAATGGGAACAGAGAATTGCACCTGAGAGAGCGGTGGGCAATTAGAGATATTTCCAAGATCTTCAGGGAGTGGAGGAGGAGGCATGCCACTAGCCCATGCTCGGTGCAGATTTAGCAATTGTTGTCTAAGTCTCAATACCTCATCATTGCATTCTGAACTTTCTTCCCTAGGATCCTGATCTGGGTTAATGAGTGAATTTTCAATCTCCCTACTAGCCATGACAGACTTCTCTTTTGATCTAGTAAAGTATGGGTGACTAGCCAGAGTGCTGCAAACCAGCCACTTATCTGAAAGAACATGCTCACCAAAGACAAAACTCGTTAGGATTAGGTCACACAACAAGCATGGGAATCACATCTGTAAAATTGTCCTAGATTCATGCGTATTTCTACCAGCCTTTGAGGGTATCAAGGTCGTTTTAACATCATCCCGATCTTTTTCCTACACCCAATTGCTTCTTTACTCCAATCACTCCTCTCTTTTTTTCTTTTCTTTTTTCTTTCTTTCTTTTGCCATCACTTCTCTCATCTCTTGCGTTAGTCCCTTTTTTATCCTTATTTTCCTTCTCTCATTATTCTTTTTTTCTTTTCCTTTCTCGCTGTCTCTCTTTTAATCATTCTTTATGAATTTTGTTTTTCCTTAAAATAAAAGAAAAATAATGAAAAACCAAGAAACAAAATGATTAGATCGAACCCAAAAGTAGGTTGCCTACGTATCATGTTGTACATGAATCAGATCTTGCGTAGTTCGGGATGCATATGCATAAACATCACATGATTGAAGGCTTTTTTTTTTGATGAAAAAAAAAAACAAACAAACAAAAGAAAGATGTAACATCATAACATTTAGATGAAAGAAACAACAAAAACATACAACGAAATTAAGACAACCTCGATACTAATCAGCAAGACTGAATGACATTCTAGACCAACATGACAACATACGTAATGTTCCTAATAAAGACTCCAAAGTTAAACCAAACTTGACGCCGACTTAACAAAGACACAATACTACAAATGGCAGAAAAGTAAAGGACTCCAACTAAACAAAAGACTCCTTCAAACTGGTGCTCTGCGTGATGACCCTGGCTGAGATGGACCTGCCTTTGAAGTTCTATTTCTCCCATTCAAACTATGTAGCATATCTTGTAAGGAACCTTTGATATTTGGGAAGAATCCTATGGCATGTATTCCCGCCTCATGGGGAGTACACTTGAAAAGACTGTTCTGACACCCGTCCATAGTTTTGAGCAAACCTAATAACTGAACTCTTAGTGCCTCTACTTTGGCCCCCACACCTTCATCTCGATGGTCGTCAACTATGCATTCTTCCTGTATTCTCCCTCTAAGCAGCACTGGTAATGGCTGGCTGATACCCTGAGGTATAGATTGAAGACAAACCTCATATCCCTGAGTGTACCCTGGATTATCCAGACCTACTTTAAGAGTATCCACACATAGATTTATTGCGTGATTCCAGAATTCTCCGTATTTACTTTCACCTAAGGCTTGATCCTTAAAATGATCGACATCCTTTAGAAGGTCCATTACCGGTGGAACGTCTTACAGTCTACCCAACTGGCGCATTACCCTAAAAGGAGAATACGATCTGGTGCAATTGATTCCTAACAAGACTAAAATAGGTTGCATCCGACAACCACACAAGATTATTTTTGGACGAAACCAGAGATAGGTCCACAGAATGTTGTCTTCAGTTCTTGACTCAAGAAATTTAATCTAAGCATCGATCCCTATTGACAGCGAGTACTTATCAAAACACATTCTCTGATTCATGCCGTTCACTCGCTCAGGCATACAACGATCAATCATATCCAACCTAATCAAAGAAGGCTCATGAAAGTGCTCCACCATCCACAATTGCAATATCAGGTTGCTTCCCTCAAAGAATCTCATCCCGCCCTTTACTTTGGTTAAAGCTTTATATATTTCTGCCAAGATCATAGGTACGAGTGTGAATGTTTCCCCTAGATTTTTATGAAATAAGGCCATCACTATAGTCTACAAGTGAGTATTAACCCGTCTTTCTTGTAATGGGAAGACCAAAATGCCCAACAAGGCGAGAGTGAAGACTTCTAGACGACGCTTCTCCCAATTCTCCTTGGTTGTATAGAACTCATCCCAAAAGCAATCAAAACCGTCTGAAGGCCCAAACCGAGCATACAAATAATCAAAGGAGACCTAAGATTGGTTAAGGCACGTCAAGTGGTTGTTGGCCTTTAAACCATAACCATGAAGAAACCGTGTGGGAGAATGAGTCCATGCCAGAATCATTGTTTTCTTAATGTAAGGCAACTTAAAGAAACCAGATATCTCTGCCAGAGTAGGTGTCATTTCACAATTTTCAAACCTAAACACCAAACAGCTTGGATCCCAAAAAGTTGATATAGCCTCGATCAGGTCTGGGCGGGGCGTAAGATCTAGGAGGGAAGTAAGAGTGCCTAACTTTTTTGTCAACCCCTGTTGCTCGATGTAGTTAAACGTGCCCCACCATTTGATTAACTTTTTGGGTACCTTGCCAACCATACTCTAGACTTTGTGGACAGATCCATCCTGTAATAACACATAAGACATTATCTCAAAATTCGATAGGAACGAAAGATTTCCAACCCTTGGGACTTTGACGCGGACATATGTCGAAGGGACAGACCACTTTATGACTCCAATTCGTCGAACAGTATCACTGAATATAATCAACCTACTTGGCTAAGACTTGCTAACAACACTAAATTATGAGGAGAAAGACCTAGGCTAAGGCTAAGACAAAGGCTAAAATAAAGATTACCGGACCCACCGAGGTTGCCTACGTATTCCGTCCCGAGGGACGGGACTCAAACATGCGTAGTTCGTCCAGATTGGACAATTAAAGATTAAAGAATAAACTCAACCCTGACTTAAGAGATACGACTACAACAATGAAAATAATTTATTTTTTTGGATTCTTAATTTGACACTCCGCAAAAGACTGACACCAATAACTATGAAAGAAAAATCTTTTTGATATTTTCATTATATGAAATGTACAAAACTTCTACCATCTTTTTTTTTTAAAAAAAATTTCTCTTATGATAACTCGTATGACTGAAAAATCTTTTTAAAATTTTCGAATTATGACTAAAGAAACAAAAGGAAAATCTTTTTGATATATTTTTTTTGTATTTTGCGAAGATGGTGCAAATGGTGAAAAAAAACTTTTTGAATTCTTTTTAGATTGTGAAAAGACAAAAGCCATAAAGAACTCTAAAAACTACTAAATTCTTTTTTTTTTCTTCGACTCACTTTCCTTCCTTTTTTTTTCATCGCCTACACACTTTACTTCTAACACATACTTTTACCAAATCAGTCCGTCAAATGACCACGTTACCCTCAAAGATGCAACATTTAGCACATAGGGATGCTGTAGAGATGAGTCTCCTATAAAGTACCAAATGGGCCCCGCTAGGTCATAATATGATGCACATAAGTATGACCTAAAGGCTGACCTACACTGGGGTTCACTAACAAGGCTGTTCGGGGGAGCGTATGGTCGATAGTGGCTGCTCTGACTGTCACCTACTCCATACCAGCCAACGGCTCCCCTATCATAAAATAAGGGTGACTCAACTATAGGTCGTGTACACAGCGTGTACTACAGAACTTGTTGCAGAAAGAATTGACTCGGGTTATACACATGATGCCAGTTATAAAACGGTAATACATAAGAGAAAACTGTAAACAAAGAGCACGTAGACACTCAACAATGATAACAACAAACGATAACACAAACAATGTTTACACACCCATAATATCAAACTAAGCCGATACAACTCCAAAAAATAAGCTCAAATTCTGGAAAAATTCTCCAGCAGAGTCGCCAGAGCTGTCACACCCCATTTTCAACTCTAAAAAAGATTCGTTTAAGGTTCGAAAGAGTTTTCATTATTAAAGTGACAAAATGAAGATTTATTCTGAAAAAGGATTATTTTTACATTTAAAAACTCAGAGTTGCCACTTGGCATAATTCGGTGTGCCAAGTCACCTTTAAAAAATTCTTTTCAAAATGATTTGACTCTTTAAAACTGGTTTGCGAACAGAGATTCCGATTAAGGAATTCTATTGACCGAGGGGAAGGTGTTAGGCACCTCTCGATCCCGTGGTTCGACCACGGTAGCTTGGTAGAGAGTATCGGCTAATTAGACACCAAAAATGTATAAACCACACAAAGCACATAAACAAACATCAAACAACAATCCAAAACCAAAATAATAATGTCCAGTCCAATTATACAGTCCAAAACAGAAAAATTGCGAAAAATATAAATCCTATTCTATACTATTGCTAGACTAAGCTCCAACCCGATACCTCGGGTCTTGATCATGAAAGTCCTTCGGGTACAAAATCCTTCGGGGCATTCCCCGACAAATGAACACAAATATCTCGGGGCATTCCCCAGCCAAATGAATACATCTGAATTAAATATGACAAAACTAGAAAATGTTCATCACACATTCAAATTTTCAACATTCAACGACAAACACTTATTCGTAAATTTATGCCTACCCAAACCTAAATTTTTGCCTATTAAGCTTTCGGCCTAAAACACGATCCTATCGAGGTCACAAACTAGATGTTTATTCCGAATTAAACGAAACAACAATAAACCAAAGTTAGACTAAATTCATCCTTTTATCAATTTCTCAATTCCACCCCAAATTTTCTTTTAGTTCCAAATAAACAAGACATCATTTCATTACACAATTCATAATTCAAGGAATCAAACAACAAATCAAACTAATATCAATTCAATCACCAATCAAGATCAATCAACACACGACATTCAATCCAATGCACCAAACATCATCAATAATGAAATGAAAAGAGTGAAAGAGTAGAATTGGACCTCAAATTTGAATTGTGATGGCTCCTTTCGATTAGAAAAGTATCCTAAGTCTCGAACCGAACCTCAACAATGACCAAACCAACCTCGATATACCTCATTTTTGTTATATTTTCTACAGCCCAAACCAAAATCGAGAAATAATAAGATACCCATACCCAAATTTGTAGTCACTGTATCAACTTTTTTTCGGTGGGCTTCGCTGGAATTGGATTCAAATTGGCCGAACTTTGGTCAGATTAGCGTTGGGGTTCAACGATTTTGTTTCACAAGAGTTTAGGGGAGCTCGAACAACAATGGGAAATGGAGAACGGCCAAAATTTAGGTCAACAACGGTGTTATCCGGCGAGTTTTTGCCGAAACTGTCGACCCCAAGTTGAAGCAACGCCAAGAGTGTACTACTGTGCTTTTTCCAGCGAGTTTTCCATGAAAATGACCAAACAGTGAAAGCCAAAATTTCCCGATGGCAATTCTGAGAATGATTTAGAGTTGGGCTGCTGCCCTTTGCTACGCTAGAGCTCCAGCAAGCTTGGAAACAATAGGAATAAAAAAGAAACGTCTGGAGGCGAAGAACACAAACCCTTTTTACTCACTATTTCTCCTACTGAACCTCCCTCTATTTCTCAATCTCTCCTCTCTCCATCACTCTCTTCTCAAATCCCTCTAATTTGTCATTCCAGTCAACTCTTCATTTTTTTTCTTTATCGATCTCCTTCTGTGTGTATGAATATGTATTGTGAATATAGAAGATGGTCTATGTGCAGTGTGTGCGTGTATATTCTTCTGAGAGTGAAGGAAACAAAATGCAGATCTCTCTCTTGTGTGCTCTTAGTGTGTGGAAATTGTGTGATTATGAAGAAAAAGGGGATCCCATCAGCTCTATATTCATTCTCCCTTGGATATTACTGTGTGTATCTCCCTATCTATGGAAATTATCCCCCAATTTGGGTCTCCATCAGTGTATATGTATATTGTGTATTTCTTTGTGGCCAAGAAAAAGGGAGGGGTCACGTGGGGTAGGGGTGAGGGTAGGGGTATGGGGTGGTTAGGTGAGAGGTGAGGTATTGTTTTTTAATTGGAGGGGTAGAGGTTAGGTGTCCATTTTTGCTTGGGTGGGTTGTTGGAATATTAGAATGAGACAAAGTTTGTTATGACTCGTTATTTGGATAAAACAAAACAAAAACAAAACTAAATACATAAATAAGTAAAAGATGAGGTGGTTATTTATTTTCTTGGGAAAAACTATAAAAATAGGGTTAAATTGTGTGATATCAGAATAAGAAATATTTTTGACGGGATAAAATTATGTTCTACAATATAAAGCAGAAGCTGACCTTTCTCTCTCACTTGCAAGGAAATACAGTCCTTTATCTTCTTTGCCCAAAAAATGATTGTTGAATAGACTTGTCCAAATAGCCCCACACTGTACTAGTTCAAATTTAAGAGTACCAGGCAATAGCCTTGAGAACTCATACACCTTACATCTAACTCTAGAAGGAGGATGAGCAAGGATAAAGTTATTAAACGTCCCAGGTGCAAAATCCAGAGCACCTAAAATGTCAAAACTTCCCTTATAATGCAAAGAACAAGCGAAAGATTAATAATTATAGGGAAGAGAACCTATATTCCTGTTGAATGGTGCAAATTTTCTCGAGTAAAAAAAGATCTTCAATATATATATAGTCTGCAGAATAATCAAATGGAAAGTTTTCTGCTTCTTGACACATAACGAAAGGCATATTCAAGTTTCAAGGACACACAAAAAAATAAATAAAGAGAAAGTTCCACATGGAGTTAAAAGATGTTTTGCACTCTACATCTCATTAAGTTGCAGAACAGAAAAAAAATTAGAAAACAAACAATGTATGGCTCCCATATAACCTACTTGCCAACAATTTCTTGATTTCTATACCTGCAAACATAAGATGGCCCATAATGCAATGACATAGAGACGCAGTAACCTAAAGTTTTCATGAAATTTCTCCATAATGGGAATCAATTTAGATTCATATTATCATTATGTCATGACTTGAAACTATGTAAGAGCATAATTCTTTCCCATAGTTGGGAATATACTCTATATTGCCCTATTCATTTTTTCAGTAATACTAATGGAGCTCCTGCCAGCTTGCATGCACCCCAATTAATTCACTGGGCAACTTGTCCATCCCACTCGGAGAATTTCTTAAGCTCATATGCAAAAGTCTAACTTGGTCATTCCATATATTGACAAGTAGGGATTGACATTCAGTATTCGGTTCGGTATTTTTAAAGTTCGGGTTTGGTAATTCGAAAATCGATACTTGAGAGTAGATACCACATATCAAACTTATAAACATTGATTCGATAATTCAATAATCAGTAAATAAAATTTTGGTTCGGTACAGTATTGTTGGGTTCGAAATCGAGAGGGCGTCATGCGGAAGCAATTAGTTGCAAACTATCGTGGTGATAATTCAGACGACAAAGAAAATAATACTAAAAACATAATATTATTATATGATTTGGCCAATTGGCCTACATATAAAACCTAATATTAAAAATAATATTAAAAAGCATAAAACTAATGAGAGAGAAAATCTCCCCTTAAACGAAACTCTTAAAAGACTACATTGTGGATGCTATTGTGTTATTGTATGAGAAGAGGGGACTTCTATTTATAGATATTCAAAATCTTTCCTCCAAGAAAGAGGTTAGCCAAATATGAAAAAGAATTATATTTTTTCTTTCAGGAAAAGTAAAAGTAATTATGGTAACTTTTATTTTCCTTCTAATAAAAAATAAAACTTAAACATAGTAAGAAAATCAGGGCAAAAACCCTAACAAATCTCCCTTTTTTGGCTTGATTTTCTTCACTTGATCCGCCTTCTTCTTGTGCATGATCTTCGTTCTTCATATATATTCTTCATATATCACTGCTGTTTGACATGCTTTAAAAATTGAAGCTTTTTGGGTTAAAAATATATAAGCCCTTTCGGGTTAAAAACATTGGAGCCCTTTATAGGGTTAAAAGTAAGTTTTTTTTGTCAAATATGTGACAGCAAGATTGTTGAAAATATGATTGACAATTATCTCCACATGTAGCTTTTGGACATATATCTTCATTATCATCAAATTTGTTGCAACTTTGATATTAAAACTATCCTCAATCGAACCATCTGATCTTTGAACCATTGGCTCTGATACCACTTATTGGGTTCGAAATCGAGAGGGCGTCATGTGGAAGCTATTAGTTGCAAACTATCGTGGTGATAATTCAGACGACAAAGAAAACAATACTAAAAACATAATATTATTATATGATTTGGCCAATTAGCCTACATATAAAACCTAATATTAAAAATAATATTAAAATATATAAAACTAATGAGAGAGAAAATCTTCCCCTAAACGAAACTCTTAAAAGACTACATTGTGGATGCTATTGTGTTATTGTATGAGAAGAGGAGACTTCTATTTATAGATATTCAAAACCTTTCCTCCAAGAAAAAGGTTAGCCAAATATGGAAAAGAATTATATTTTTTCTTTCAGGAAAAGTAAAAGTAATTATGCTAACGTTTATTTTCCTTCTAATAAAAAATAAAACTTAAACATAGTAAGAAAATCAGGGTAAAAACCCTAACCAGTATTTGGTTAGACATATCGTATTACACACACACATATATATAAAATTCGGTATTCAGTAAATATTGAATACCAAACGGTATTAATATCATGTACCAAACCAAATTTCGAATACCAAAATATTGAAATTTTACTCCGAAATACCATTCAAATACTGAATTACCGAATATCAATTACCAAATTTTTCGATTTCGTTTTCGGTATTTTATACCGAGTCCTATTGACAAGGTATGATGCCTATCAAGGCTAGAGAGATGGGTGTTCCTGGTGTTGCAGCTTGGATTCAAACCTAGAATCTCCAAGTTGTTACTCCTATGTCTTAACCACTATTCCATCCCCTTGGGGAACCAACATTATGTTAATAACTAAAAAGTATCCTATATGTTTCCTTACTAATCAATAGGGAAAAGACAAGTGGAGTCCATAAAAGAAAGGTCCGCCATAAAAGAAAAGATTAATCAGTTAGCTGACTACTAGTAAAGATGAGCCATCCAAAAAGCTACAATGCAATGACAGATATGAAATGAAATTTGAAATCTTTTGGAGTTTAATTTACCTCGTGTTAACTTATGTTAGTAATTAAGGTTCATGATGAAGGCTACTTACTTCCTGGAAGGATCTAGAGAAGGATCACAAGGGTGTGTCATGGGGATCATTCGACTCTCATTCACAGCATTGGGACTCCTACGCTCTAGAATGATAGAACCATCAGGACCTAAAAAGAAGGTTATATCAATTGGATTGAAGTACAGTAAATAAATAAATGTTTCTATGAAAGCTTTTCAGATATTGATGGTGTAACAAAAAACATTTTGAAAGATAATACCAACTCTAGACATATATGTGAGAAATATAAGAGAAAAATATTACTCCCTCCATCCCAAATTATGTGTCGCCATTTCCTTTTTGGTCCGTCCCAAAAAGATTGTCGTCTTTCCTTATTTGTTATGTTTTTAAAAACACAATTATAATTTTACCCTTAGTGGTCAAACTTGACTTTAAATATTATTACTCCTTTTTTTATTTGTTTTTTCAATTAAAAGTGGTCCCACTTAATTTTAAATACTATTACTCCTTTTTTTAAGAAGGGTAATTTTGTAACTTTAACAAAGTCAATACTTATTTCTTAAATATCATGTCCGGTCAAATGACGACACATAATTTGGGACCGAGGGAGTATTGAATTGTTGTAACTACATTATTACATTGAGACCCTATTTATAGACACTAAATTCCAATCCTTTTACTAGTAGTACTCTACATAATAATTCCTTTCCAAATAGAATATTATATGTTATTCCTATTCCTACTCATATTCTACCACTCTCCCTAAAGCTGGTGCATAGAAGACACATGTACCAAGCTTGTCGTGGATGTAATTAATATGAGGATCGATGCGGGACTTGGTGAAGATAGAGAAAGAAAACTGATAAGGACGACTTTGGACGTCTGGGAGACCTCAACTGAAATGGAACAAATTGAAAAAGTGATTCAAAAGTAGTAAACATTGTCGGAAAGTTAACGTGTCACTAGAAAATTACCGAAAAGGGGTGTAAAATATAAGAGTCATCTTGAAATCAAGAGATGAATAGATCTTGAACAAGATAGTCACCGAAGAACTGGTCGGAACATACTCATGCGCCGGATTATTAGATTTGATGGCTGAAAAGTGGTCACCATTTGAGAAAAAATTATATGGGTAGGGTTGGAATGATGACACGATCCTCCTGAGAAAAGAGAATTATATGAGTAGGTTGGAATGATGACACGATCCTACTGAGGACTAGAAATAATATGCGTAGAGTCGGAATGATAACACGAACCTACTAAAAAATAAAAATTATACGGGTAGGGTTAGAATGACGACACAATCGTACTGAAATAGAGAAATTATATGGGTAGACCTTACTAAAAAAGAGAACTTATATGGGTGGGGTCAGAATGATGGAACGAACCTATGCAAATAAGATCTGAGGAATCCCTAAAAGGACGCATAAAACTAAGCAAATCAGATCTAAGGAGTCACCGAAAAGATGCACGGTGCTATGCAACTCAGATATGAGAAAGTAGTCCAAAAAGATGCACGGTACTACACAAATTAGATATGAGAAAGTAGGGGAAAAAGTGTGGTGGCCTAACTTTTGATAACATGATCATTGGTCAGACGGGCGGCATATATGGGTTATAACCGCCCGTCGACAATGGAATCTTTTTGTTTCTCTACCAAGATTGTAGAGTCTTTGATACCATATGAGAAATATAAGAGAAAAATATTATTGAATTGTTGTAACTATATTATTACATTGAGACCCTATTTATAGACACTACATTCCAATCTTTTTCCTAATAAGACACTACATTACAATACCTTTCCAAATAGAATTTTATACGCTATTCCTATTCCTACTCATATTTTAACAATATTAATGTTATTTTTCTTAAAAAAAATTAATTAGAGCATGACAGAAAATGAAATTTTTGATGAAAAAAGATATAAGAAGAGGACAGATCAAAACAAGTAATGAATCTTAGGAGATGTTGGCGAACACTTACATTTAGATGATTGGTGGACACAACTCTTGAGGAGCTAGTAGTTTTCATCCACTTGGTGCTTGATGATAGAGCAAGAGCTTCTGCAATAGGTAGGTATCTTATTTTCCCGGCCTGTTCCTCCTTTTCCCAGTTAATAGAATGGCCACCAAGAAACGTACCATGGTTCTTTGGTGGCACGGAACTCTGAAAAACCTTTGCAGGAGCATGTAACTTGGATTCAGATCACTCATTTTCTTGTCCACGTGATAAAGACATTACTCTCTTGCCCTTATCACATTCTTCACGGCAATAATCCACTTGAGCATCTTCGTACAATAACCCCGTATGAAATATCTAAAAGGAAGAGAAAAGGCAGAATTTATAAAAATAGAAAAAGGACTATATATGCATAAAAGATAAAAGCAGTATATAAGAGAATTAAATGTTACAACATGCTAATGGAAGAATCAATGTATCCTTTAGGTGGAACCTTGTAACGATCCAAAATCATCTCTCGGGACGTCACACGGTGCCTAAGGCTATGAGTAGCCCCAAGCTAACCCTTAGAGCCGGTTTCTACCAATGACACTCAATTCAAGATAAGAATGGACTCAACACTAGCATAGTCATATCACATGAAAGGAAATATCGAAAAGATACTCGATCCATAAGACCACAATATAGAGAAATCTCAACAAAACCACAATATCGAATCCTCGACACATCACAAGTCTGACACTAGTCTGACAAGCCTCTACAAATTAAAATCTAGAGAGCCGTTGGGACAGGTCCCCAACTGACTCGAAATAAACTGAAGATAAAACATAGTCTCTCAACTACTGTAAATATTTGAAGATCGGTCCTCGAATCATGAGGACTCACCACTATAGAAAACGTAGGCAAGGTACTTGAAGAATCACGGTCGAGGCTGGGACTGAGCACCTGGACCTACATTATGACACAATGTAGCACATAGACATATATTTTGATCAGTACTTGGAATGTACTGAGTATGTGGGGGTGAATGCATATGAAAAAAATAGTAACAATATTCTTTAATCAAATCATGTATGCATTATGAGACGATTCACATGGCCTGAACAAGTATAAATAAAAAGCTCATAAGTCATGTAGAATGGAGCATATAACACAAATCTCGTGAGTCATCATTGTTTAATCTCAAAATTCGAAATATTCTCTTGTTATCAATACCCAAAGGCTAAGGGACTTTAAACAATACTTTCAACTCATGCATAAGTCTCATGGAGGGTAAAACTTCTTCAATGCTCAACATTTCATAACTATTTAGAACTCATATACTTGGAATTCGGAATCATATCACTTGAAAACATACTAGAAGGCATTTCATTCACTTTAGGAAAATATCTCATCTCAAGCTTTAGGAAAATCACTCCATCTCAAATGGAAAGGCATTCTAGTTTATGGAAACAACTTATCTTAAGCTTTTATAAAAAGTACTATAACAAGGGAAGATGCTTTCATTTAGGAAATAACTCACATCAAGAAAATACTTTAGTTGGGGAAACATCTTTGCAATTCTACCATTTAGGAAAATAGCTTATAGGGAAGGAAAATAAGTATTTGATCTCGAAGTCTAAATGTCAAGGGAGGTTCTCGTAGCCGACATAAACCATGCGAGCTACATGGAGTCCAACGTTTTGTCCTCCTAAGAAAGAGACCCCATGTTGGGTAGGAGCGTCATACTCTTGCCAGGGAGTATAACCTAGGTCTAGTGATCGCTAAACGAAACTCGGCCTCGGGCCCAATCATAATCATCATAAACTCGGCCTCAGGCCCAACCTACGGTGGCACGTAGTTTTGAGGTAAGAAACCGTAGTAACTTACCCACTCGGTGCTAAATACTACTCCCTTTAGATTATCTGCATTCATCTCATAAAAATCCACTTTTAGAACAATCACATGGTTCACCACGAACCCAATAATCAAATCGATAATCTCATATAGCAAAGTGGATTTCAAAGCTCAAGGACCATTTGGTCAATTCATTTCTTAATCATCTCAAAATACTCAAAACATAGGTGCTCATAGCACAAGAGTTCATAATTCCACAAGTCTCAAATAGGGCTTACTAACCCATTATTCAATCTCAAGTTAAAGCTTATCAAAAGCATAATATATAGCATATAGATTCATAAATCATGTGGAAATTTGGGAATTTCAGCAAGTTACCTCAAAATCTCAATATAGACATATGCTTCAATATCTCAACAATGCAAATATTAGCTTATCAAGGAGTAAAATTATGGGGTTTATACCCAGCTATAAATACTCAAGAAAACATGTAGAAATCATGACATTTGACTTTTAATTCATGGGAAATATCAATATAATGCATTCAATAATAATGGGTGAAAAACCCAATTCAAATTCATGTAAAAACCTTACATATTTCAAGAATTTCATGATGTAAATATCCTTTTGGGCACAAGGGTGAAAGGGTTACCCTTGTTCAAAAATCCCACATACCTTGAATTAGAAGCTTTGGATGAACTCTCACTTTTGGGACTCTATTCTTGCTCTAGAATGAGGGTTCTTGAGGTCCTTGACTTGGAAACCTTGAATCTTGACTCAATTTAAAAAATCTATGGTGGATTCTTGAGATTCGTGGAAGAGGTTTTGGATATTTAGGGTTCTTGTTGAGAGAAAACTTGATAAAACCCTCATAGGATGCCTGTAAATGGTTTTGATTTAGTGTTTCCACGATTTTCTAGGCTTGGAAAAAAGTCCAAAAGGCCCTTTTAAACATCTGTGTGAAACTGAAAAAATTGAACTAGAACCCGATTTTGTTGGCCTCCGCGACGCGCCACTAATTGCGCTGGCTCACTAGAATTTGACAATTGGGAAAATGGCATCCTCCGCGATGCGGAGCCATTGAATTTCCAACTAGTTGGGACCTAGGACTCCTTCGCGACTTGCCACAATTGTGGAGTCCCACTGGAAATTGACAATTGCTAAATGCACCCTCTCCGCGATGCTCTAGGATCTCAAACGATGCAGTTTTACGATGAAGGCTTAAATTGGCCATAACTTCTTACCCGAGGGTCCAATTTGGGCAAATATAATATCAATGGAAAGCTTATTATATTTCCCACGTGATAAAAAGTGGAAATTAAGGAAATTCTATATGGTTAACATGCTACTCACTTAGTAAGCCACTTCTCAATCTTTTAGGGTCGGGATCACGTCTCACTCGATACGTCCTAAGGTTCAGACTATGAGGGAACTTTGCGGGACCTTACAAACCTGATATCCAATATCATTTAGGATCCGCTTTGAAGAATGCCAGGAAGATTAGACAGCTCGAAGAGGTCCTAATTCTCCCCTAAGAGGTCATATTACTTCCATTTAGGCTTCTAGTTTTGTTCCGTTTTTAATCTCTATTTAAGATTCCAAAATAAGGGTGTCGAATGAGTTCATAGATTTAGTCATAATTTGCTCCATGGATGAGTAGACAAATTAGATTCTAATCTTCTCCACAATTGAGTAGGCAGATATATATGATTGCAATCTGCAGAAAATATGTGATATCATATATTGTAACTCTAGGAGAATAGATAATAGGAAATCCCTTGATTCATGTATCTCCTAGGCTAAGTTGCATAAACTCGGGTACGGGTATTCGAGAATGGTGCAAATCCGATAGTCGGGTTCGTCAAAATTTAAATTTTAAAACTCTAGGGTGCGAATCCGAGTATGGATACGGATGCAGGAATTTGGCTAAAAAATTAAATATTATAAATATAAAGTTATAACGATATTCTAAAAATCTACTTTTAACTTTTAAGATAACTTTTAGTTACTTTTTTTAATTAGGATTGGTATATACTTGTATTTTTGGGAAATCAACAAACACATATATATTAACATAGAAATTCTTGGATGAGAAACCACATACACATATCTTTTGACTATATTAATATAAACTTTTTTTTATATTATAAAAAATATTATTAAAAACTAGATTTGACGAGTCATCGGCCCAATCCTCAACCACTTTCTGTTTCTTCCCAACGATTCAAATTCCTTCGACAAAAATTACAGTCGCCAAATTCCGATGATAACAACAGTCGCTGATTCTGATGATGATTGTCGCCGGATTTCTTGTCGGATTCCGATGGTGACCACCTATGTTCTCCCTTCCGGCGATGATAATAATTACAGTCGCCGGTTTTTCTTACGACGATGATGACAACCAACTTTGTTCTTGATGTTGGATCAACGTCTTCAGATTTGTTTTACCAAATCAGAGACGTACCCCACGCCCGCACCAGCGCCGCGTTAGGATGGGTTCGTCAGCGAAATCAATGAGTCCGCGCAACATAACTCCTTGGAATTAGGGATTGATTAGATTCTTTTGATCTTCTTGTTCACCTATAAATATTGTGCAACTCTATGAATAAAAACATATTTTTGCAGTATCTAAACATTCATGGTATCAGACTTAGAATTTTTGCCCTAATACCATATGGCCAAAATAGCTTCTCAGGGAGAATATGGAATATCAAAAGAAGACAAAATATCTTCTCTGGAAGCTCCAAATCTGATGATTCAAGGAGGCAATGTTTCTCACATGCCCTTCCAGTTAACTTCTCATCGATTAAATAGGAAGAACTGACTGAAATGGGCACAATTCGAAGAGTTTGCAATCGATGATCGTAAAAAGTTGGGACATCTAACTGGAAAGACGAAAATGTCAAAAATCGGAGACCCAAAGATGAACACATGGAGATTAGAATGTTGTTTTGATATCTGAAAATGGAATTACCTCCGAGGATACATTGCATTAGCATGTTTTTTAATTCAGTTCTCTTATGAACTTTCTATTATAAAAAAAGTTGCTTTCTCTATTCCTTTCAGATATTGCGTGTTGAATTGTTGTGTAGAAGCACCAAAGGATTGGTACTGTGTAGTATGTGACAAGGGCAAAGGATCCATGTTGCATTCTTCTGAAAAGATTTGTCAAAGCATTTCTCCACCAAGTAAACACAATAAGTTTCCTGGTTCTCATGTTATTAACTGGGAAAAGGAGGTACGGACTGGGAAAACGAAGTATCTCCCTATTGAAGAAGCACTCAGTCTACCATCGAGCCTCAATAAAAAGGGAAATCCACTGAACATCATTGGCTCCTCAAGAGTTGTGACATCAAAATCTATGGCAACCGGGACTCGAGGGAGTTTTAGCACGTCTGGAGCTCAAACTTCAAATTCTTTTCATGCGAAGAGCCCACTACAACGGCATTTAGGATCAGCAAGATATACAAATCCTCAGAATGTCAAAAACACTAAAATCACAGAACAAATCAAAAACACAGTACAAGCTTTAAAAGGTTAGTATTCACCAACATCTATTGTATTTGTTATTTGTTTTGATTAGTCTTCTTCTTATATCTTTATTCATCAGAAATTTCATTTCCTATCATATACTCTAATTGATATAGCCTACATTTTAGGTTCTGGTGAGCTTAAGAGTCCCGGTGCTGCCAATGAGAGTCCATTGATGAATCCAATTATGACACACCCTTGTGATCCCGCGTTAGCTCATTCCTGGAAGTAAGTACCCATTACCACGTACTTTAATTAGTAACATAAGTTGACACCGGTAAAACTGAGCATCAAAAAGCAGAAAAGTTTCCTTTTGATTATTCTGCAGACTACATATATATATATATATATATATATTGAAGATCTTTCATTTATCTGTGCAATTAGAACTATTCAGCTGGAAAAAAAAGGCTTTCTTCCCTATAATTAATAGTCTCTTTTCCTCTTTTTGTATCAGGAGAAGTTTTGACATCAAAGGTGCTCCTGAATTCTCTCCTGGCATGTTCAATAATTGTATCCAGGCTTATCCTCCTTCCAAAGTCAGGTGTAAGGTGTATGAGTTCTCAAGGCTATTGTCTGGTACTCTTAAATTTGAACTAGTATCGCGTGAGGCTATCTGGTTAAGTCTATTCAACAATCATTTTCCGGGTAAAGAAGATACATGACTGTATTTCCTTGCAAGTGAGAGAGAAAGGTCAGCTTCTGCCTTATATATGTCTATCTGAAAAGGGACAAGGGTCGTGAAGTAGAAGTGGCGTCCTTATCCAGGAAGATTTTTAGTAGAAATTAATTTGCATTTCTTATTTTATGCAGGTCTGAAATATATACTTCTTTGGTGGAGTTCTTGCGTAACAAAGATTTGGTGATGAGAATGCTTATAAATAATGTTGAGCTACTTCTCATCACCATATCTTTGATACGCATGAACACTACCAGAGCAATATAGATCCTCAGACCTGCATATAATGGGAAATGCAAATCAATTTCTAGTAAAAACCTTCCTGGGCAAAGGTGCCCTTCTACTTTGCAACCCTTTCCCTTTTTCGAAAGATATATAAGGCAAAAGCTGAGCTTTATCTCACTTGCAAAGAAATACAGTCTTATATCTTCTTTTTCCAGACAATATGGTTGAATAGACTTGCCCAGTTATCCCCACATGGAATGAGTCCAAATTTAAGAGTATCAGGCAATAGCCTTGAAAACTCATATACGTTACGTCTAACTCTAGAAGGAGGATGAGCATGGATAAAGTTATTAAACATTCCAGGTGCAAAATCCATATCTCCTAAGATGTCAAAACTTCCCCTATAATGCAAAGAACAAGAGAAAGATTAATAATTATAGGGAAGAGAACCTGTATTCCTGTTGAATGGTGCAAATTCCTCGAGTAAAAAAAGATCTTCAAAAAATATATATGGTCTGCAGAATAATCAAATGGAAAGTTTTCTGCTTATTGACACATAACGAAAGGCTTATTCAAGTTTCAAGGCCAAAAAAAACAAAGCAGAGAAAGTTCCACATGGAGTTGAAAGACGTTTTGCACTCTACATCTCATTAAGTTGTAGAACCCAAAAAAAATTAGAAAACAAACAATGTATGGCTTCGATATAACCTACTTACCAACAATTTAATGTTTTCTATACCTGTAAACATAAGATGGCCCATAATGCAATGACATAGAGAGGCAGTAACCTAAAGTCTTCATGAAATTTCTCCATAATGTGAATCAATTTTGATTCAGATTATCAGTATATATCAGATTATCATTATGTCATGACTTGTAACTATGTATGAGCATAACTCTTTCCCATAGTTGGGAATATATTCTATATTAGGGGTGGGCATGGTACGGTACGATACGGTATTTTAAACTTCGGTACAGTAACTTCGATTTTCGGTATCTAAAAGAACAATACCATTACCATACCAAATTAGTTCGGTATGGTTCGGTATTTTTAAATTCAGTATTTTACGGTATGGTAATTCGGTAACCATACTTTATTTGATTTCTAATTATATATATTCATATAAAAAAACTATAACTTTAAATTTTAAATACGTCTCAATCATGTTAGGCTAACAACTATCTTTGTTAATCAATTACTCAAAAATAACATTTCAATCACGATTGAATAGTCAGAGATGCAAACTCTGGAAACAGTACCTAAACTTAAGCATAGTACTCCTAAATAATAAGCATCCCAAAAAATTTATTTCTTAAAAAAAGCTACTTTTGTGTTCAATTGACTAATGGATGATATATAAATATATTTAATAATCTTAACTATAATATATATATGGGTTTTATATGTTATTAAAAAACTTCGGTGCGGTATACGGTATTTTGGTATTTATTGTATAAATACCAAATACCGTACCAAATACCAAAATTATTTAAAATTCCTACCAAATACCATAACATCCACACCGTGGTATAAAAAAATTTGATTTCGGTATGGTATTCGGTATATACCATACCATGCCCACCCCTACTCTATATTGCCCTATTCATTTTTTTAGTGATACTAATGGAGCTCCTGCCAGCTTGCATGCAACCCAACTAATTCACTGGGCAACCTGTCCATCCCACAAAGGGAATTTCTTAAGCTCATATGCAAAAGTCTAACTTGGCCATACCATATATTGTCAAGTAGGGGGTGGGCGTTCAGTGTTCGGTTCGGTATTTTTAAAGTTCGGGTTCAATAATTCAGTAATCGATATTTGCAAGTAGATACCACATACCATACTTATAAACATCAATTCGATAATTCAGTAATCGGTAAATTAAATTTTGGTTCAGTACGGTATTTGGTTAGGCGTATCGTATTATAAATATATAAAATTTGGTATTCGATAAATATTGAATACCAAACGGTATATAATATTTTGTACCAAACCCAATCTTGAATACCAAAATGTTGAAATTTTACTCCCAAATACCAACAGAATTACCGAATATCAATTACCAAATTTTTTGATTCGGTTTGATAATTCAGTTCTCGGTGTTTTACACCCAGCCCTATTGACAAGGTATGCTGCCTATCAAGGCTAGCCAGATGGGTGTAACTGGTTTTGCAGCTTGGATTCAAACCTAGAATCTCCAAGTTGTTACTCCTATGTCTTAACCACTATTCCATTCCCTTGGGGAACCAACATTATGTTATAAACTAAAAGGTATCGTATATGTTTCATTACTAATCAATAGGGAAAAGACCATTGGAATTCATAAAAGAAAGGTCCACCATAAAAGAAAAGATTAATCAGTCAGCTGACTACTGGCAAAGATGAGCCATCCAAAGAGCTACCATGCAAGGACAAATATGAGCTGAAATTTGAATCTTTTGGAGTTTAATTTACCTCGTGTTAACTTATGTTAGTAATTAAGGTGCATGATGAAGGCTACTTACTTCCAGGAAGGATCTAGAGCAGGATCACAAGTGTGTGTCATGGGTATCATTCGACTCTCATTAACAGCATTGTGACTCCTACGCTCCAGTATGATAGAATAGAACCATCAGGACCTAAAAAGAAGGCTACATCAATTGGATTGAAGTACAGTAAGTAAATAAATTTTTCTATGAAAGCTTTTCAGATATTGATGGTGTAATGGAAAACATTTTGAAAGATAATAGAAACCCTAGACATATCATTGTTATATTTCTTAAAAAAAAATTAATTAGAGCATAATAGAAGATGAAATTTCAGATGAAAAAAGATATAAGAAGAGGGAAGATCAAAACAAGTAATGAATCTTAGGAGATGTTGGCGAACACTTACATTTATATGATTGGTGGACAAAACTCTTGAGGAGCTAGTTGTTTTCATCCACTTGGTTCCTGATGATAGACCAAGAGCTTCTTCAATAGGTCGGTATCTTGTTTTCCCAGTTTGTACCTCCTTTTCCCAACTAATAGAATGGCCACCAAGAAACTTACCACATTACTTTGGTGGCACAAAACTCTGAAAAACCTTTGCAGGAGCATGTAACTTGGATCCAGAACACTCATTTTCTTTTCCACGTGATGAAGATATTACTTGCTTTCCCTTATCACATTCTTCACAACAACAATTCTCTTGAGAATCTTCGCAATAACCCTGTATGCGATATCTAAAAGGAAGAGAAAAGACAGAATTTTTAAAAACAGGAAGAGGACTACATATGCATAAAAGATACAGACAGTATATAAGAGAATTAAATTCTACAACACGCTAATGAAAGAATCAATGTATCCTTTAGGTGGAACCCAATATCCAATATCATTTAGGATCCGCTTTGAAGAATGCCAGAAAGATTAGACAGCTCGAAGAGGTCCTAATTCTCCCCTAAGTGGTCTATAACACATCCTTTTAGGCTTCTAGTTTTGTTCAATTTTTCATCTCTATTTAAGATTTCAAAATAAGGGTGTCGATTGGGTTGACAGATTTTGTCATAATTTGCTCCATGGATGAGCAGGCAGATTTGATTCTAATTTGCTCGACAATTGAGTAGGCAAATTTGATTTTAATCTGCTCCACAATTAGGTAGGCAGATAGGATTGCAATCTGTTGCTGTAAATATGTGATATCATATTTTGTTATTCTAGGAAAATAGATTAGAGGAAATCCTTAATTCATGTATCTCCTAGGCTAAGTTGCATAGACTCAGGTATGGATATCCGAGACGGGTGCGGGTCCAAGAGTCGACTTCGTTAACATATAAATTTTAAGATTCGGAAGTGCAAATACGAGTAAGGATATGGATGCAAGAGTTTGGCTAAAATATTAAATATTATAAATATAAAGTTATAAAAATATTCTAAAAATCTACTTTTATTTTTTAAGATAACTTTTAGTCATTTTTTCAATTAGGATTGGTATATACTTGTATTTTTGGGAAACCAATAGGCACATATATATTTTTTACTATATTAAAATAAAAATTCTTTTTATGAGAAACTAACAGACACACATATCTTTTGACTATATTAATATATGTATCCCATTTTTATATTTTAAAAAATATAATTTTTAAAAACTAAATCTAACGAATCATCTTTCCTGTCCCCAACCACTTTTTTTTTTCTTTCCAACGATTCAAATTTCGATGACAAAAATTATAGTCGTCGAATTTGGACGATGACAACAGTCACCGATTCCGATGATGACTGCCGCCGGATTCCGATGGTGACAGCAGTCACCATTTTTCTCCCTTTCCTGAGATGACAACAATTATAGTCACCGGTCTTTCTTACTACGACGACGACAACCAACTTTGTTCTTGATGTTGGATCAACGTCTTTGGATTCTTTTGACCGAAAGCACCTAAAGATGAAAAGCACGATTCCATCAGGATCAATGTTTACATCAAAATCAATACACATTGAAGCACTAATGGACTTTTATCAAGCCCTTGCACAAATTTTAACTCTTATATGGTTCAATCATAAAGGACCATACCATTTAGATTCTAAGCTTCTGTACTTGAATCACCTCAATAATGAGACATATCTGAGGACATTAGAGTAAGGAAAGAATGTGGGATGACTTTTTACTTTCGTATGGGAGACACCATAGCACGAATTAGAGTATGAAAGAGGAACATTCTAACTCTATTGCACGAACTAGAACATGAAGAAAAAGAGACATTCCTAAATGCCTAGTAGCCTCCTGCTTATAAGTGTGGCGCGCTACACACCCATAAACAAGACTCTACCCGACGCGATTTCGCAGATACCCTGGGACCATGAACCGTGCTTTGATACCAAGTTTGCCACGACTCGAACTAGGGCCTGGCCGTGACGAGCATTTCGAACCATGGAGGCCCGAAACACCCCTATCTGTCTAGTAATCATGCACCTAATTTATATGATCAAAGTAATGCAGAAGAAACACAATAATTCGGAAACATGGTCATAAATATGAAAAGAAACAATAACGGGGAAATAAAGTTCCCCCAACATCAATCAACCTCTAAACAACTGTCTGTGAAAATCTCTAACAAATGACTGAGTCAAGTAACTGTATATAAACTGGGACAAGACCCCCAGTAGACCCCAAAACTAAATATAAGATAAAAGGACTGCAGGGCATAAGACCTTCCGAAACATAGAAGGCTCACCACTTGTCTCTGCAACTCTGTCTGAATGATCTACTGATTCTCTTGACCCCTAGACTGGGCCTTTGAACCTGAGAGGTTGGAGAGGGGAGGGGGTCAGTACAAAAGTACTGGCATGCAGATATATCAAAACAAAACATAATATTTTTACAAAATATAGTTGAGAGCCATTATAAAGAAATTTCATATCAAATCATTTGAAAACACATGGGCATAATGCAATAGTTTCTCAACAACAATAAAATGCAACTGAGCTAGGTGGAATACCCTACATAATTTACACCAACTATCAAACCTCGGTTGCCGCCGAGATTAGAGTATAAGTGAGGGAGAGACACACAAGACCACGAAGCATGGTTTCTCGACCCAATGGTAGTGCCCAAGATCACTTAGCCCGGGCTCCTACCTATAGTCCCAATTTGGGAATGACATAAAGTCAAGTACACAAGATCACTTAGCCTGGTACCAAATTCCCATGTCGGCAAACACAATTTCCAGCGATGAGCCCTTACACTCAAATGCCTTCTTCGGGCATCCACCTATCTCATGTAAAATCAAAGCATTCAAACTTCATTTAATTCAATCACGTATCATATTCTGTAGGGTATCGTCATACCCGACTTGCAAGTCATCAATATCACATCCACATATGCATAATCATGTAAAAACCAAGGTGCTTCATCATTTACAAGTGGTGAGCAATAATTATTTCAAATTCATGCTCTCTTTTGTTGGTCACAATATGATATGGGCTATCAAGACATTATCATGGGAATTTGAAAGCAATTTATCATTCATATTTATCAAACTTCCATGGAAAATCTGAAATCACATATGCATGGTTTCAACCATTGAAGTATATAAGCAAACAATTCCCAAGACATAAAGAAAAATGACTTAGAAATCATATTGAAAGCAAGTTATTTGCATTTGATTGAAAACCCCCATTTAAAAGTATGCATGTTCATAAAAACTACACCCATGAGATTTTAGGATAACCCCACGTACCTCTATTTATGAAAATACTAGATGTTTCTTGAAGCTCGTGGATTTGTGATTCCGAATATGTAATTATCTTCGAAAACCTACGGTCGAATCTTGAACTATTTGGGTTTTTATTTTGAAACCCTAAGGAGTGTTCTTGAGCAATTTTGATGAATGAAGGTGTATTTTGGTGTTTGAGGGATTAAATCCCGTGTTGGTGGTATATATAGGGGTGGAGGATGACCAAAATACCCCTAAGGAACAATTAAGGTCAAATTTGTCCCTCAGTTGACAGTTTGATAGTCTGGAGTAAATCGATTATAACTTTTTACTCATATACTCAAATTGGATGAAACCAACTGCATTTGAAAGAGGACTCAAATAGATTTAGTTTGATATATTATATCTCACACACTTAATATATACAGGGAGTTATGATTGTTTGAAGTTGACCCTGAAATGCTGAAAACTGGGCAATAGGCTATGCGTTTTGCTACTGTTTTGAAATCCAAACGCAGCCTTATGAGTTCCAAAAAATTCCAAAACTTATCCGAGATGCACTATGAGCTTTTCCGATCATAACGCAACTTGAAAATCTATGTTGGGAAGGATGAAAAGTTGTATCCCGAAGATTGCCAGCTAAAATGACTAAGTCTCATTTTACACTTAGACAATTTTAAGTCATTAAGTCTAAGAGCTCTATATTAAAGACTAATCTATGCATGCCTTTTACGGGACGTTACAATCTTGTTTTCCCGGTCTGTACCTCCTTTTCCTAGTTAATAGAATGGCCACCAAGAAACTTACCACATTTCTTTGGTGGCACAGAACTCTGAAAAACCTTTGCAGGAGCATGTAACTTGGATTCAGAACACTCATTTTCTAGTCCACGTGATAAAGACATTACTCGCTTACACTTATCACATTCTTCAAGGCAATAGTCCTCTTGAGCATCTTCGCACAATAACCCCCCAATATCTAAAAGGAAGAGAAAAGACAGAATTTATAAAAACGGAAAGAGGACTAAATATGCATAAAAGATAAAGGAAGTATATAAGAGAATTAAATGCCACACCATGCTAATGGAAGAATCAATGTATCCTTTAGGTGGAACCCAATATCCAATATCATTTAGGATCTGCTTTGAAGAATACCAGAAAGACTAGACAGCTCGAAGAGGTCCTAATTCTCCTCTAAGAGGTCATATCACTTCCATTTAGGCTTCTAGTTTTGTTCCATTTTTCATCTCTATTTAAGATTCCAAAATAAGGGTGTCGAATGAGTTCACAGATTTAGTCAAAATTTCCTCCATGGATGAGTAGGCAGATTTGATTCTAATCTGCTCCACAATTGAGCAGGCAGATATATATGATTGCAGTCTGCTGTAAATATGGGATATCATATATTGTTACTCTAGGAGAATAGCTAAGAGGAAATCCCTTGATTTATGTATCTCCTAGGCTAAGTTGCATAAACTCGGGTGCGGGTATCCGAGACGGGTGCGAATTCGATAGTCGGATTCATCAAAATTTAAATTTTAAAACTCGGAGGTGCGAATCCGAGTATGGATGCGGATGCAGGAATTTGGCTAAAAAATTAAATATTATAAACATAAAGTTATAAAGATATTCTAAAAATCTACTTGTAACTTTTAAAATAACTTTTAGTTACTTTTTTCAATTAGGATTGGTATATACTTGTAATTTTGGGAAATCAACAAACACATATATATTAATATAGAAATTCTTTGATGTGAAACCACACACACATATCTTTTTACTATATTAATATAATTTTTTTTATATATTTTAAAAAATATTATTAAAAACTAGATCTGACGAGTCATCTTCCCAATCCTCAACCACTTTCTGTTTCTTCACAACAATTCAAATTCCCTCAACAAAAATTATAGTCGCCGAATTCCGACGATGACAAAAGTCGCTGATTCCGATGATGATTGTCGCCGGATTTATTGCTGGATTCCAACGGTGACAGCAGTCACCGATTTTCTCCCTTCCGGTGACGACAACAATTACAGTCATCGGTTTTTCTTACGACGACGACGACAACCAACTTTGCTCTTGATGTTGGATCAACGTCTTCGGATTTGTTTTACCAAATCCGAGATGTACCACGCGCCCGCACCAGCGTCGCGTTGGGATGGGTTCAGCAGCGAAATCAATGAGTCCGCACAACATAACTCCTAGGAATTAGGGATTGATTAGATTCTTTTGATCTTCTTGTTCACCTATAAATATTGTGCAAATCTATGAATAAAAACATATTTTTGCTGTATCTAAAAATTCTCTTCTGCTCACAATTTAATTTTTAGTTGTGAAGAGAGGTAAGGGATTAGTTCATTGGTGGTCTAGCTATACATCGGAACAGGGGCCTACGAGAAACCTATCATGTCTGACGTATCAATATTCTCCCCTTTGCAAATTGCTTTATCCTCTCATATCAAGTTCCTTCTATGCATGGTTGTCTTTTTCACCTTTAGGTATACTATTAAACTAGAGAAGTACAACCTCACTGGGAAAAATTGTCTTTAGTAAATAAACACCAACCTCCAGGGTCTTTAGGCTTACAAAAAAATTGCTATGAGATGTTACTATTATGATACTATGATAGTATACAAAGGCTTAATTCATGTTTTTTTTCGTCTTTCATTAATGGGAGAAGGTTGATCTAAAGCAATCAAAAATAGCATATCAGTAAGCTACATTGCCTTAAAACAAAAGTCTAAATTATATGATAAGTTGGTGAAGATTTAGCTTTCTTACGGGAAGGAGAATTAGAAATAATGTAAATTAAGGTAAGCTTCTCACATTTTTGGACATGTAAGTATGAAGGTTCTTTGAGTATAAAAGGAGAAATGACAAGAGGAAGAGGCCTGAAGGCAACTAAGTATGATAGTTTTCTTGGAAATTGTTTATAATGCTGCTTTCTTGCATTCATGGAAATATATCAATGTTGCATAGTTAGTTGATTAATGGACATTATTATGCTAACTTTGTCATTAACTTTACAACATATTGTTTGGCTGCTGGAGGAGTCAGTTTGACAACATGTTTTAGTACTCTTTTTGGAGCCTGTTCCGGATGATTCTGTGTTAAACGATGCGTGTGAAAAGGCCGCATTAGCTCCTCCAAATATCCTAGACGAGGAATTCAGATAATTTAATATGGAAATTTTATTTTTGTAGAATCTGAACTCTGAAGACAATTTTTTTTTTGTCATCTAATTGCATTACTCTCTTAAGTGAAGCTCTAAGTAGAAGTAGCATATGCATTATTGTGTTGAACATCCTGAGGAAATCATCAAACTCACCAAGGTGAAAGTCCAGATTTCAGAAGTTAAGGCTGTTATTGATGTAAAACATCGAGACTGTAAAATATCTCTAATAATTATATACCTTTATATGTGGTAGATGGTTTAACAGTTTACATGAAAGCTTGACATAGTCTTCTTTTTCTGTGTGATAACGACATAATATAATTCAAGAAAAAATAATGCATGATGGCGCATAAGATTTATTTGGATTTTGGAAAGATTCCTTACAGTTAAGAGACATCAAGAAAAATAGTTATAAGACGACTATTATAAGTAAGGTCGATATTGATATTAAAATCTCACGTATTGTTTTGTTAATGATGGTTGATTGCGATGATCGATCGTAAATGATAGATAGTGATGGTGACGACTCGATTTGCTGATTGACATAGTGATGGTTGAGTATGGTTCTTATTAGTAGTAGGATTTATTAGTCATAAATGGTGATCAGCTAACATAGTAGTTGTTGCTGGAAAAGAGCCGAGCCGGCTCAGAGCTCGGCTTGACTCAGCTTGTTTCTCCATAATGGGAATCAATTTAGATTGAGATTATCAGTATATATTCAGATTATCATTATGTCATGAGTTGCAACTATGTATGAGCATAACTCTTTCCCATAGTTGGGAATATACTCTATATTGCCATATTCATTTTTTAAGTAATACTAATGGAGCTCCTGCCAGCTTGCATGCACCCCAACTAATTCACTGGGCAACCTGTCCATCCCACAAAGGGAATTTCTTAAGCTCATACGCAAAAGTCTAACTTGGCCATATCATATATTGTCAAGTAGGGGGTGGGCGTTCGGTTCGGTATTTTTAAAGTTCGGGTTCGATAATTCAGTAATCGATATTTGAGAGTAGATACCACATACCATACTTATAAACATCAATTCGATATTTCAGTAATCGGTAAATTAAATTTTGGTTCAGTTCGGTATTTGGTTAGGCGTATCGTATTATATATATATATATATATAATTTGGTATTTGATAAATATTGAATACCAAATGGTATATAATATTTTGTACCAAACCCAATCTTGAATACCGAAATGTTGAAATTTTACTCCCAAATACCAACTGAATTACCGAATATCAATTACCAAATTTTTTGATTCGGTTTGATAATTTAGTTCTCGGTGTTTTACACCCAGCCCTATTGACAAGGTATGCTGCCTATCAAGGCTAGCCAGATGGGTGTACCTGGTTTTGCATCTTGGATTCAAACCTAGAATCTCCAAGTTGTTACTCGTATGTCTTAACCACTACGCCATCCCCTTGGGGAACCAACATTATGTTATAAACTAAAAAGTATCGTATATGTTTCCTTACTAATCAATAGGGAAAAGACCAGTGGAGTTCATAAAAGAAAGGTCCGCCATAAGAGAAAATATTAATTAGTCAGCTGACTACTAGAAAAGATGAGCCATCCAAAAAGCTACCATGCAAGGACAGATATGAGCTGAAATTTGAACTCTTTTGGAGTTTAATTTACCTCGTGTTAACTTATGTTAGTAATTAAGGTGCATGATGAAGGCTACTTACTTCCAGGAAGGATCTAGAGCAGGATCACAAGGGTGTGTCATGGGTATCATTCGACTCTCATTCACAGCGTTGTGACTCCTTCGCCCCAGAATGATAGAATAGAACCATCAGGACCTAAAAAGAAGGCTACATCAATTGGATTGAAGTACAGTAAGTAAATAAATTTTTCTATGAAAGCTTTTCAGATATTGATGGTGTAACAGAAAACATTTTGAAAGATAATAGAAACTCTAGACATATCATTGTTATATTTCTTAAAAAAAATTTATCTAGAGCATGATAGAAGATGAAATTTCAGATAAACAAAGATATAAGAAGAGGACGGATCAAAACAAGTAATGAATCTTAGGAGATGCTGGCGAACACTTATAGACACGTAATTTTATCCCTCCTCGATATCACTTTTACTCATTTTACCTTATCCTATCGTGTACCCTCGATCATGTAATTATCCCTCCATAAAATGACAAACAATAACAACCCCTAATCAATTTTATTTTTATCCTAACAACCTAACCCATACCCCACGTCCCAACCCGTCACGTTCCTTTTCATTTCATTGAACCAAATCACAAACAATTTGTCATCTAGTGGGACCACCAAAAGATTCCCTTTCTTTTATCTTTTCCCAATTTCACAAAGGTATTAACCATATATATATATACACTACACGCTACATTCAGAAAGGGGGGGACCCATATACTCCCATTTTGGAATTGATCCTTGACAGGATATCATATATACAAACAATACAGACGAAAAAAGAGGGGGGGGGGGGGGGGGGGGGGTTCATCAAGACAGAGAAAGACCTCACGCCATTTTTTGAACACTCCATTTTTGGTTATTTTCTTCATCTGGGAAAATTCCACGATACACACAGAGACACCATCGTCTTCTGAACAATTCACGCACGGAATCGAGGAGAGAGGGAACCAAGAGAGAAAAGGGGTAGACGGAGTTAAGGGAGAAAGGTCAGCTCTGTGTTCGGGTTACTGTTCCGGCGACGGTTTCGCCGGAAATGAGTCGGAACCTACCAAATCTGATCGAAATTACCAGAAAAAAAAGGGCTACTGGTTGACATCTGAAATTCTAATCCACTAATACCCCAAGATCAGCGTCAGATCAGTCCGTTAATCAGCCTTTTTTGACGAATCTTGGCCGGAAAGAACATTTTTCTCGGTTATCTATTGTTCTGTTTCAGCAAACTATTGTTGAACAGGAAAAATTCCTAAGACCAGTCTCTTTTCCTTTCTCGGGTATTCGCGTGGACTGTCTCGGGGGTTGTTCGGTCTTCTTTTCGGGTTTTGATCGAGTTAGAGTTGGTTCGATTTGAAGTTTCGAATCAAGATTTCGGATGCGGATTCTACCGGATTTAACTGAATAATACATCGAGTTTGAAAGCGACATTTTGAGGTCCAATTCTACTCCTTCCCTATTTTTATTTCATTCTTTATCATATTCGATGTGTTGGGTTGAATACTATGTGTCGTTTGATCTTGGTTGGTGAATATTTGCTTGTTTTGATTCGTTGTGGGTCCTCTCGATCATGAATTGTGTGATGAAATAATATCTCATTCGAGAAGAGGAACCAGTTATGTGGGGGTTGGAAATTGAAAATTGATAAAACGCTAATGTTAATTTACTTTGATTCATTGACGTCGTTGATCGTGATAGTGCCATGATAGGTCAAGTTGGGTAGGCAAATTTCAGGAATTGTGGAATGTTGAATGCTAGAAACATGTGTTGAATGGCTTGGTTTTATTGCTTTTTAATCAAATGTGTTTATTCGCCGGGGAATGCCACGCGGTATTTTGTACTCGGAGGACGCCCGTGACGAAGGCCCGAGGCGGCAGGTGGAGAAAGCAATGGAGCACAGTTTAGGATTAGCGTAGAATAGAGTAGGTTTATATTTCTGCATTTTCTTTTATTTCAGGACTGTATAATTGGACTGGACTTTATATTTTTCGGGATTCATTTTGTTTGACATGTTTGATTTATTGTTTCACGTGTTTTGTGTGGTTTATACACTAGTTGGTGCCAAATTAGCCGATACTCTCCACCAAGAGACTGTGGTCGAACCACGGGATCGAGGGATGCCTAACACCTTCTCCTCGGTCAACAAAATTCCTTAGTCGGAATCTCTATTCGCAAACCAGTTTAAAAGAGTCAAATCGTTTTGAAAAGGATTTTCCAAAGGGTCCTTGGCACACCGGATTATGCCAAGTGGCGACTTTGAATAAAAAATGTAAATAATCCTTTTTCGAAACAATCGTTTTCTTTTGTCACTTTAATTAATAAAACCCTTTCGAACTTAAAATCTTTCTTTTGGAGTTAGAAAAAGGTGGTGTGACAACACTTACATTTAGATGATGGATGGACACAACTCTTGAGGAGCTAGTAGTTTTCATCCACTTGGTGCCTGATGATAGACCAAGAGATTATTCAATAGGTCGGTATCTTGTTTTCCCGGTCTGTACCTCCTTTTCCCTGCTAATAGAATGGCCACCAAGAAACTTACCACATTACTTTGGTGGCATGAAACTTTGAAAAACCTTAGCAGGAGCATGTAACTTGGATCCAGAACACTCATTTTCTAGTCCACGTGATGAAGACATTACTTTCTTTCCCTTATCACATTCTTCACGGCAACAATCCTCTTGAGCATCTTCGCAATAACCCTGTGTGCGATATCTAAAAGGAAGAGAAAAGACAAAATTTTTAAAAACAGAAAGAGGACTACATATGCATAAAAGATATAGACAGTATATAAGAGAATTAAATGCTACAACATGCTAATGAAAGAATCAATGTATCCTTTAGGTGGAACCCAATATCCAATACCATTTAGGATCCGCTTTGAAGAATGACAGAAAGATTAGACAGCTCGAAGAGGTCCTAATTCTCCCCTAAGTGATCTATATCACTTCCATTTAGGCTTCTAGTTTTGTTTCATTTTTCATCTCTATTTAAGATTTCAAAATAAGGGTGTTAAATGAGTTGACAAATTTTGGCATAATTTGCTCCACGGATGAGCAGGCAGATTTGATTCTAATCTGCTCGACAATTGAGTAGGCAGATTTGATTCTAATCTGCTCCATAATTGAGTAGGCAGATATGATTGCAATCTGTTGTTGTAAATATGTGATATCATATTTTATTATTCTAGGAGAATAGATTAGAGGAAATCCTTAATTCATGTATCTCCTAGGCTATGTTGCATAGACTCAAGTGTGGATATCCGAGACGGGTGCGGATCCAGGAACCGAATTCGTTAAATTTTAAGATTCGGAAGTGCGAATCTGAGTAAGGATATGGGTGCAAGAATTTGGCTAAAATATTAAATATTATAAATATAAAGTTATAAAAATATTCTAAAAATCTACTTTAATCTTTTAAGATAACTTTTAGTTACTTTTTCAATTAGGATTGGTATATACTTGTATTTTTGGGAAACCAACAGGCACATATATATTTTTTTACTAGATTAAAATAAAAATTCTTTTTATGAGAAACCAACAGACACATATCTTTTGACTATATTACTATATGAATCCTTTTTTTATATTTAAAAAAATATAATTATTAAAAACTAGATCTGACGAGTCATCTTTCCTATCCCCAACCACTTTTGTTTCTTCCCAACTATTCAAATTTCGATGACAAAAATTAGAGTCGTCGAATTCCGATGATGACAATAGTCACTGATTTCGATGATGACTGTCGCCGAATTTCGATGGTGATAGCAGTCACCGATTTTCTCCCTTTCCTGCGATGACAACAATTACAGTTTCTGGTCTTTCTTACGACGGCAACCCTAACCAACTTTGTTCTGGATGTTGGATCAACGGTCTTCGAATTCGTTTGACCGAATCGGAGACGTACCTCGCGCCCGCACCAACGTCGCGTTGAATGGGTTCGGCGGCGAAATCAATGAGTGTGCGCAACATAGCTCCTAGGAATTAGGGATTGATTAGAGCAATATAGATCCTCAGACTTGCATATAATGGGAAATGCAAATCAATTTCTAGTAAAAACCTTCCTAGGCAAAGGTGCCCTTCTACTTTGCAACCCTTTCCCTTTTTCGAAAGATAAATAAGGCAAAAGCTAAGCTTGCTCTCTCACTTGCAAAGAAATACAGTCTTATATCTTCTTATCCTGGACAATATCGTTGAATAGACTTGCTCAGTTATCCCCACATGGAACGAGTTCAAATTTAAGAGTATCAGGCAATAGCCTTGAAAACTCATATACGTTACGTCTAACTCTAGAAGGAGGATGAGCATGGATAAAGTTATTAAACATTCCTGGTGCAAAATCCAGATCACCTAAGATGTCAAAACTTCCCCTATAATGCAAAGAACAAGAGAAAGATTAATAATTATAGGGAAGAGAATCTGTATTCCTGTTGAATGGTGCAAATTCCTCGAGTAAAAAAAGATCTTCAAAAAATTATTATAGTCTGCATAATAATCAAATGGAAAGTTTTCTGCTTCTTGACACATAACAAAAGGCTTATTCAAGTTTCAAGGCCAAAAAAAAAACAGAGAAAGTTCCACATGGAGTTGAAAGATGTTTTGCACTCTACATCTCATTAAGTTGCAGAACCCAAAAAAAAATAGAAAACAAACAATGTATGGCTTCCATATAACCTACTTACCAACAATTTCTGGTTTTCTATACCTGCAAACGTAAGATGGCCCATAATGCAATGACATAGAGAGGCAGTAACCTAAAGTCTTCATGAAATTTCTCCATAATGGGAATCAATTTAGATTGAGATTATCAGTATATATTCAGATTATCATTATGTCATGACTTGAAACTATGTATAAGCATAACTCTTTCCCATTGTTGGGAATATACTCTATATTGTCCTATTCATTTGTTTCTTCCCAACTATTCAAATTTCGATGACAAAAATTACAGTCTTCGAATTCCGATGATGACAACAGTCACCGATTCTGATGATGACTGTCGCCGGATTCCGATGGTGATAGCAGTCACCGATTTTCTCCCTTTCCTGCGATGACAACAATTACAGTCGCCGGTCTTTCTTACGACGGCGACGACAACTAACTTTGTTCTTGATGTTGGATCAACGGTCTTCGAATTCGTTTGACCGAATCGGAGACGTACCTCGCGCCCGCACCAACGTCGCGTCGGGATGGGTTCGGCAGCGAAATCAATGAGTGCGCGCAACATAGCTCCTAGGAATTAGGGATTGATTAGATTCTTTTGATCTTCTTGTTCACCTATAAATATGGTGCATCTCTATGAATAAAAATATATTTTTGCAGTATCTAAACTTTCATGGTATCAGAGTTGAAATATTTCCCCTAATACCATATGGTCAAAATAGCTTCTCAGGGAGAATATCTTTCTGAAACATCAAAAGAAGATAAAATGTCTTCTCTAAAAGCTCCGATAGAAAATCTAATTACTCAAGGAGGCAATATTTCTCACATTTCTTTCCAGTAAACTTCTCATCTATTAAATGGGAAGAAATGTCTGGAATGGGAACAGTTCATAAACCTTGCAATTGATGATCGTGAAAAGTTGGGACATCTGACTAGAAAGACGAAAAAGTCGAAAATCGGAGACCCAAAGATGAACACATGAAGATCAGAAAATTCACTCGTGATTGCCTGGTTAATATTATTCATGGAGCCAGTCATAAGTAAACCTTATCTATTTTTACCCACTCCTAAGGATGTGTGGGAAGGCGTTATAGAGACGTATTCTGAGGTAGAAAATACCTTTCAAATTTTTGAGTAAAAAATAAAACTATGACAAGTTAAGCAAGGTGAGAAAAAAGAAAAAAGTCATTGCTTATTATAATGAAATGGTATTGATGAATCCAATTATGACACACCCTTGCGATTCTGCTTTAGCTCATTCCTGGAAGTAAGTACCCTTTATCACGTACTTTACTTAGTAACATAAGTTGACACAGGTGAAACTAAGCTTCAAAAACCAGAAAAGTTTCCTTTTGATTATTTTGCAGACTACATACATATATATATTGTAGATCTTTCTATTATCTGAGCAATTGAAAATATTCAACATGAAAAAAGTCTCTCTTCCCTATAATTATAGTCTCTCTTTTCCTCTTTGTGTTTTAGGGGAAGCTTTGACATAATAGGTGCTCCTGAATTCGCTCCTGGGATGCTCAATAATTGTATCCAGGCTTATCCTCCTTCTAAAGTCAGGCGTATGGTGTATGAGTTCTCAAGGCTATTGCCTGGTACTCTTAAATTTGAACTAGTTTCGCGTGGGGCTATCTGGACAAGTCTATTCAACAATCATTTTCCGGGTAAAGAAGATATAAGAATGTATTTCCTCGCAAGTGAGAGAGAAAGGTCAGCTTCTACCTTATATATATCTATCTAAAAAGGGATAAGGGTCGGGAAGTAGAAGTGGTGTCCTTACCCAAGAAGGTTTTTACTAAAAATTAATTTGCATTTATCATCCTATACAGGTCTGAGATATATACTGCTTTGGTGGAGTTCTTGTGTAACAAAGATTCAGTGATGAGAATGCAAGTACAAGCAGCTCACCATCATTTATAAGTGTTCTCATCACCAAATCTTTGATACGCAACACCACCACCAGAGCAATATATATCCTCAGACCTGCATATAATGGGAAATGCAAGTCAATTTCTAGTAAAAACCTTCCTGGGCAAAGGTGCCCTTCTACTTTGCAACCCTTTCCATTTTTGAATAGATATTAAGGCAGAAGTTGAGCTTGCTCTCTCACTTTCAAAGAAATATAGATCTATATCTTCTTTGCCCGGACAATTATAGTTGAATAGACTTTCCCAGTTATCCCCACATGGAACGAGTTAAAATTTAAGAGTATCAGGCAATAGCCTTGAGAACTCATACACCTTACGTCTAACTCTAGAAGGAGGATGAGCAAGGATAAAGTTATTAAACGTCCCAGGTGCAAAATACAGATCACCTAAGATGTCAAAACTTCCCCTATAATGCAAAGAACAAGAGAAAGGTTAATAATTATAGGGAATAGAACCTGTATTCCTGTTGAATGGTGCAAATTCCTCGAGTAAAAAAAGATCTTCAATATATATGGTCTGCGGGATAATCAGATGGAAAGTTTTCTGCTTCCTGACACATAATAAAAGGCATATTCAAGTTTCAAGGACACACAAAAAAAATAAGTAAAGAGAAAGTTCCACATGGAGTTAAAAGATGTTTTGAACTGTACATCTCATTAAGTTGCAGAACCGAAAAAAATTATAAAACAAACAACGTATGGCTACCATATAACCTACTTACCAACAATTTCTTGATTTCTATACCTGCAAACAGAAGATGGCCCATAATGCAATGACATAGAGAGGCAGTAACCTAAAGTTTTCATGAAATTTCTCCATAATGGGAATCAGTTTAGATTCAGATTATCATTATGTCATGACTTGAAACTATGTAAGAGCATAATTCTTTCCCATAGTTGGGAATATACTCTATATTGCCCTATTCATTTTTCAGTGATACTAATGGAGCTCCTTCCATCTTGCATGCACCCCAACTAATTCACTAGGCAACTTTTCCATCCCATAAGGGGAATTTATTAAGCTCATATGCAAAAGTCTAACTTGGTCATTCCATATATTGACAAGTAGGGATGGACATTCAGTATTCGGTTTGGTATTTTTAAAGTTTGGGTTTGGTAATTCGGAAATGTAACACCCCGCATTTCGGGCTAGAACGTAAACCGTTATTCTTTCACATAGAGGTTGCAAAATTCTTGAATCCTATGCAAATTTAGTGTGTAATCAATTATGTAGTGTATGAATCTAGTTGAGCATGAATTGAGATCATAGAAGTCCCTTAACTCAAAGACGGGTTGAAAACTTTCCTATCGTTCAAGTTTTAGTGAACGTTGAAACTTGGGTCAACTTCAATCGATCATAACACATTATATATGGATAAATGGGTGGAATACTATATATCAAATTAAATATCTTTGAATTATCTTTCCATCGATACCAAATTCGCCTAAAACGGACACTCGGTGAAGAAGTTAGAGCATTTTTAGTGTTAGCGTTCCCGTTTGACTGGCCACCGCGTCGCGATGAGGCTTAAATTAACAATTGTCAATTCTAGTAGCTCATCGAGATTTCCAGCGCGTCTCGGTGAAGCCTTATACGGCATTCCAGTCCTGAATTTTAAATTCTAAGGTCAAACTAGACATTTCCCATGGCCCCAAACCCATCCAAACACGGGATTTAATCCCAAATACACCTAAATACATACACTTTCACCAAAATTCATCAAGAACGCTCTCTAGGGTTTCAAACAAGAACCCCAAATAATTCAAGATTCAACCGAGAGTTTTTTAAGATAATTAGAGATTTGGAATCCCCAATCCGTAAGCTTCAAGAATCGTTCATTATTCTCCTAAGTAGAGGTACGTGGGGTTGTCCTAAATTTCATGGGCATGTTTTCAAAAAGGAATTTATGCAAGACTTTAAATTTATACAAGTATATATATGTTTCTACAAATGGGGGTTTCCAATTGATACAAATAACATGTTTTGATATATGATTTTGAAAGAATTATTGAGATCTCATGGGGTTGTTTGTTTGAATTTATTTAAGTGATTGAATTGTGAACATGTGACTTGAAATTTCAAAAGGGTGCGATGTACATGAGTTGTGAATTTTCTAAATTCCCCATGATAATGTTTATAACCCATATTATACTAGTGTTAAACCATTGAGAGCATGAGTTTTGCAATTGATATGACATTACTCATAAATGATTAAACTTCTTGAATAACTGCATGTTGAGAACCATGGTGTATCTGTTTTAATGGTGTGAAAGTCATACATATGTGCATGTGGTAAATGGTATGAGAAGTTGGAAAGTTGATGTGATATTGATGACTTGCAAGTCGGGTATGACAATACCCTGCAGAGTATGACATGTGATTGATTAAAATGAGTTTCATGCATTGATTTTGTGAGATAGGTGGTTACTCGAAGAAAGCACGAGTGATACAAGACTAACAAGGAAGGCACGAAAAACACTCCAAATCAGTCCACAAATCTTAAGGATTCGAGGACCAAGATGGAGACCACTCTCGGATTAACTACCAACAATAAGATTACAAGATATAGTGGTGTATTTGACATCAAATCAGCAGTCCAAACTAAGATTAACCACAATATATGATGAACAAGAAGACACAAGATTCGAATTTAACAATAACAACAAGAACACAAGATTACAACACAACAATAAACAAGATTACATGAAGGTAAAATGATAGATAGATAGACCACATGAAGGTATAATCTTAAGAACCCAAGAATGGACAATCTTGGACTCTTAACACTACACACAACAATAAACCTATCTCTTAGAAAGATACAAGTTCGGATTTCGCCTCCCAAGCATCAATGTTTCCAAGCAAACACAATCACTAGTGATTCCACACTAGATCTTGCCCTAGTTTTGATTGGTGGCTTTTCCATGCCCTAACTACGGTGTTCCAAGTCTTACAAGACTTACAATAATATCCCAAAAACTCCTAATAGAAGCCCTAGCATGTTACTTATATAGTTATTACAAAATGAAAGCTAAAAGTGACCAAAAGGCCCTTAAGTGATGGGCTCCCATCAAGTGTATCCCAAGTGTAGCCCAAGTGTAGTGTTTGGACTGTTTTGGGTGCATAATTAGGTCCTCTTTGGCTCTTCAATTGAACACACCAAGTCTCGGATCCAACACGCACTCTTATAAATCCATGTCCGGGATTATTCTTGTATCATCCTCTCCATCTTGAGAGTAATTTTCCCACAAATTCACGGCACAAAAAAGCCCACAAAAATATGAAATGGCACAAAACAGTACGCAAAATAGGAGGAACCCGAGAGCTCAATACAACAAGTTTCGGTCAACAACTTCATTTTTCACCTCGGCTTCCTCTCCATCTTAAGACTTTCCTTCAATCTCACCCAACTCAATTCTCCTTCCATCATAGAAGCATCATTGTAGACTCCATGTACCTCACGTTCCTTTCTACTATGTTCCTCTTCTTGGATGTGTTGATTTTTGGAAACGGATGTTTCTGTTGAGATGCTCGATTTGGTAACGTGGAGCTTCGGTTGTGGAGCTTGGATGGGAGGAAATTGGCTTCTAATTCCTCCTTGTTGGACTTGATCAACTTGCAGGGGAAGTGGTCTATCTTGTTCTCGTTTTTAAGGGGTATTTGGAGCTTAGCTTGTGGCATTATGTGGTGGTCTTGGAGGATTGGTCATTGGAAGTAAAGTTTTGGGAGTAAAATCACGAGAGTTCCTTCGACTCTCCATTAGATCCAACCTCTCATTCATAGTTACCACATTCGAGTCAATTTTTTCAAGACCCGCATTCGCCCTAGCAAGGTCTTGGGACAAAGCATCAAGGAGGTCCAAAATGGTTTCCATTATGGCCAAAAAGTTACCTACAAAACAACAAATAAGTTAGTTGTACAAGAATGGTCCTCACACTCCCTCTCTATTATTTTGTCTCTCGAATTTTTTTTCCTCACTTTGATCTCACAAGTGTCGTAACCTTGCTTGTACTCCATGAGGTAGTGAGAGGTGGACCAAGTATTACAAAGACTCAAAAGAATAAGACACACAAAGGAACGTATACACGAAGGACGATTTCAAAACTAACTTACAATGTAAAACTAGCTTGTAAGTTAGTAATGGAATCAACAAAGGAAACTAAAGAAACAACACAATGAAACTAGAAGATCAAATTTTGAGCTTAAAATTTTCGTGTGAACAGTAACTTGGGTGACATGGCAGCATACCATTGGTCACGGCCCCACAATTAGTCACTAGTTGAAGTTTACAAACTTTAGTTACTATGTAATGGAAACAATTGGTTTTGGATGGAAAGTATATGTCTTAAATCTTCTTTAAGTATAATCTTCAAAAGGCAAGACTTGACTTTGTACAATTCCCATAAAACAAGGTCCCTAAACAAGGAAAGTGGTTGAAAAGTAGATGTCAAGAAAGTGATGGCTCAAGTCTTATCAAGAGAAACAACAACACCAACAACTTCCAACCAAGACTATAACAACAAGTTCACACGGCCAAGAACAACAACTTCAACCCATGGCCATGGTCTTTTTCACAACAACAACATCAATTTTTTTAAAGCTCACATCTAGATCGACTCAAAGTGTTAATGGACAAGAATACTAACACTTGAAACAACAACACAAGCAAAATAAATCCTATACCTAGACACACAATATTCGGCCAAGATACAACAACAAGTTCAATTTCTCGGCCAAGATCTCAAGCTCAAGAACACGTCTTTTTTTCCTTTTTTTTTATTTTCTTAGAAAGAAAGCCCAAGATTGGTATTGTAAGAAAAAAACCAAAGATGGATTTGATACCAAATGATACAATACTAAAACAAGGAAGGCATGAAAAACACTCCAAATCAGTCCACAAATCTTAAGTATTCGAGGACCAAGATGGACACCACTCTCGGATTCACTACCAACAATAAGATTACAAGATATAGTGGTGTATTTGACACTAAACAAGCATTAAAAACTAAGATTAACCACAATATATGATGAACAAGAAGACAAAAGATTCGAATTTAACAATAACAACAAGAACACAAGATTACAACACAACAATAAACAAGATTACATGAAGGTAAAAGGATAGATAAATAGACCACATGAAGGTATAATCTTAAGAACCCAAGAATGGAAAATCTTGGACCCTTAACACTACATACAACAATAAACCTATCTCTTACAAAGATACAAGTTCGGATTTTGCCTCCCAAGCATCAATGTTTCCAAGCAAACACAATCACTAGTGATTCCACACTAGATCTTTCCCTAGTTTCGGTTGGTGGCTTTTACAAGCCCTAACAATGGTGTTACAAGTCTTACAAAACTTACAATAATATCCCAAAAACTCCTAATGGAAAACCTAGCATGTTACTTATATAGTTATTACAAAATGAAAGCTAAAAATAACCAAAAGGACCTTAAGTGATGGGCTCCCATCAAGTGTAGCCCAAGTGTAGTGTTTAGACTATTTTGGGTGCATAATTAGGTCCTCTTTGGCTCTTCAATTGAACAAACTAAGTCTCGTATCCAACACTTACTCTCATAAATCCATGTCCGGGATTATTCTTGTATTAACGAGTCAAATGACTCTACACTGGAAACCATGTTTGCCGACTCGGGAACTTGGTACCCTGCTGTGTGATCTTGTGTACCTGATATTATGTTATCCCAAATTGGGACTATGGTTAGGATCCCTACTTTGTGATCTTGTGCACTACCATACTTGATTGGGTCGAGATACCCTGCTGTGTGATCTTGGGTGTCTTTCCCTCACTTATACTCTAGTCTCGACGGCAATCGAGATTTGACAGTTGGTGAAAATGTGAAACTGTAGGGAGTACCACCTAGCTCAGATGTGTTGCATTGTTGTTGAAAAATCAGTATACTACGCCCATGTATTTTCAAAATCATTTAGCAATAATGTGTTTTATAACAGCTTTCATTTAGTTTATATAAAGATCTCTACTTTGTTTTGGATTACTCTGCGTACCAGTACTTTGTATTGACCCCCTTCCCTCCTAGGTTCGGAGGCACAATATAGGGGTCCAGAAAATCAATAGATTCTTCAGATAGTTTAGCAGAGAAAAGTGGTGAGCCTTTTATATTTCGAAAGGCCTGATGTCTGACAGTTTATTTATCATTTAAAAGTTTTGGGTCTACTGGGGGCCTTGTCCCAATTTTCAAATAGTTATTTGTTTTAGTCATGTAGTAGAGATTTCGTAGACGGTTTTTAGATGTCGGTAGTTATTGTGGGACATTATTTTCCATTATTGATTTCTTTAGACTCATGACCATGTTTTCATAATATTGTGTATCTTCCGCATTACTTTTATCATATGAATTATGTGCATGATTACCAGATAGATAGGGGTGTTAGGGGCCTTCATGGTTTGAAATGCTCGTCACGGTTAGGGCCCCAGTTTGAGTCGTGACAAACTTGGTGTCAAAGCACGGTTCATGGTCCCAGGGTGTCTGCAAAATTATGTCGGGTAGAGTCTTATTTATGGGTGTGTAGCACGCCACACTTATAAGTAGGAGGATACAAGGCATTTAGGAATGTCTCTCTTTTTTCATGTTCTAGTTCCTGCTATGGAGTCAGAATGTTCCTCTTTCATACTCTAATTCGTGCTACGGTGTTGTCCATATGAAAGTAAAGTCATCCCAATTCTTTTCTTTGATGTGCTCAGATGTGTCTCATTGTTGGGGTGAATCAAGTGCAGAAGTTTAGAATCTAAATGGTATGGTCCTTTCTAATTGAGCCATAAAGATTATAAAAAAAATGTTGTGCAAGGACTTGAGAAGAGTCTTTTAGTGCTTCAGAGTATCTTGATTCTGGTGTAAACTTTGATATTGATGAAATCGTGCTTTCCAACCTGCGGTATTAAGTGTATTCAGTCCCTTTCGGAATTTATGTTGCAGATGTCACGCTTAAGGGGGATGATGTGTAACAAATATTGGAACTGTATTTCCACCCGAGTAGTAGTAGTCTAAGTTAAGTGTCGGTGTCATGACCTATTGGTAGTGATGTTGGACCAAGAAGTTGGTGATGTGAAGTCACAAATTTTGAAGTTAGAGTGAGGATGACTTTTGTGTAAATAAATATTTTAGTTGAATAACCGATGTTTGAGGATGATTTACCCCTTTATGGTGATAGACTAATGTGGTAGATAGTACCATGTGTGGATTGTATGGTAGTTCATGGAGGAAGTGTTTGACTCAAAATTTTATTTATACAGAGTAAGATGTGTATTCTTGGGCCATTGAATATTGTGTGTCAAGTTTTTATCTCTTCTAATCTTGATATCATTGTATTGTTGAAAACAAAGTCTAGTGAAGCCGTGTGGGGCTCTTTCGATTCACTAGCATTGTTTCTTTGTTATTCATTTCATTTCCTTTTTTGAAACACAAAAAAAAAATCAAAGTCTAGTGAAGCCGTGTGCGGCCTATTTCGATCCACTAGCAATTTGTTGTTCTTCCTATTGTTCTTGTGTTGGTTGGAACTGGGGGTTTAGAGGCAAAATGGCAAGAAAAGTGGTAAGGGCAATTTATTGAATATATGTATAAACGAATCTTATTGCATGAGATCGAGTTGGTAATGGAGGTGAATTGTTGTTTGCTTGAAGCATGAAAATGGATAGATTAGCCAATAAGTTATAATTATAGACTCATGGTTGTTTGTGGAATTGGAAGGTAGTCTAAATGTGCGCTTGAGTAAGTAAGTGTGATGTGAGGAAGCCGTATAAGTAGATAAGATTGTATGGAGTATGATATAAGATTAAGGTTGACCATGTTTATTGTGTGATTTTACCCCGTTGATCTTCTTTTCCTTAGTAGATGTAAACTAGTACTTCATGTGAGAAGGTATGAAGTGGATTTTGAGATATAATAGTGATGTCATGGAGGGGATTGTGATTGTAGGTAGTATTTGAATGAAATGAGTAGTTGGAGTTAATTTCCCAATTTGATGGACTAGTATATTATGTTGCATGCTTTACGTTATTAGTGGTAAACGATGGATGCTAGACTATAGGCTTGAATTATAGATTGTAGAATATGGTGGTGAGAATAGTATTTTATGATTAATGATGTATGATTTATGGGAATGAATTAGTAGGCTTGATATGATTTGTGAAAGAGCCCAGGTTGAAGATTTATGAAAAGTTTAAGAGGTAATCGTGAGGGATATGTGTACATGAGGACTAGTGTTAAAATGATGAATTGTGGTTGAATCATTAAGTGGTTAAGAACATGGGTATATTGGAATAAGTTGAACCCCAGGTAGTAGGTTGTTAATAAAGTTTTATGCGTATAAGTGTATGTTGTACCTAGTCTGTGTTTTTGAAATTTGTAGTATAGGGGGGCGTCTGAGGAAGACTCAGGGGTTGTTGTTGTTGTATGGTGTTCGTTATAGTTGAATTTAGGAAATATAGGTAAGAAATATGTGCCTTCGGTATAGTTTTACAAATTTCATTAAGTTGTTGATTATGTGATTTGAGGTGTAAGGATAGTATCCTAAGGAAATTGAAGATGGAGTGTTAAGTGTTTAGAAGTGTGGGTGTCTATGCACATGGAAATATTAGTCGTAAGTTGATGACTCTGAAAGTTAGAAGAAAATGTCCGAGAAAATAATATAGTGCCTTTGTATTAGGGATTAATGAGAGAAGTTTGAGTTCATGTATATACCGATACCCCTTATATGATAAGGAGTGTGGGTGCGTGTACTCACGAGAGTGAGAGTTGTAGAGTGCGGGCTATTGACGCTAGCGAATGTTAAGAGTAGCGTTTTTTTTCGGAAAGCAAGGCCCTCCGAGTATAGTTCATCAGGGAGAGTTTAGACTTGAAGTTTATGGTGATGTCTCATTTTTGTGGAGGTTGTGGCTACAGATTTTGATGTGAGTTTATGTCTGCAAGTCTGGAGGTGTGACTTTGATCTAAGGGGGAGATGGGGAATTAAGTTAGTTCCCAAATTTTTCTCAATTCGACAAGTTGCGGGGGAGAAATCATGATAAGTCTATTCTTACTCAAGCATACTCCTCCTACTTCTATTTCAGAGATTATTCTGCTAATGTCTTACGTCATCTGTTCAAGTTATGCCTGTGCCTATGATTCGAGTTTCCCATGGACTTATGTCTATGATATGACCTCCAAACTAGAAGCAATTATGTCTCTCAATAATCCAGTCTTTCATGTATTCAGGCCATATGTTATGTTGTTCATGATCCATGAAAATCTATGTCTCTCAGCATGTTTGGTCTTAAGGAAATATGATTCTCTATGTCACTGATTCATCCTATGTTGGGTTTAGCCAAAGTATAAGGTTTATGCAAACTTATGGAAAAAATCTCAGTTCCTTAAATGAGGAGCAATCGCTTCAAGCGGAAATCCTTGTCTTAGTTGAGATGTAACAGTCCGTAGCATTCTTGGCTCAATACCACTCTTAGTGGCACGTATGGAGAGCTTGTAACCTGAAAACTTTTCTAATGGTTAAAAGATTTAGTCATATTTATGAGCTCTTAACTTCCATGATTTTAAATTGATCTTCTCGACCCCAAGGCATAAGTTTTTGAGTTGATTCATGTTCAGAAATGTAAAGGGGTAGTTCGGGTAAAGTTTTAGATTTTTCGGACCACGTTTGAGATGCTTTTAAGTAAGCAAACCAGTGGATCAATGCGATATCGGCACACCGCGTCAGTAATCGCGTTGGCCAAACCAGTGTCTCAACGCGATCTCGATGCATCGCGTCTCCTATCGCGTCGGGTGCCTAGTTTATCTTACCGATTTTTCCAAATCCAGGAGGGGAATCCCGTCTCTTTCCCCCATTTTGTCTTGATATATGCACCAATATTTCTCCCTGTGCTCTGTCCTGAGAATTCATGTTGTATTGTGTTTTCCGAATGACTCTTTACGTGATTTTTCCAAGAATTCCTCCTGAAAGCGAGAAAGCTCTTTACGAGACCTCTTAAAGCAAGGTAAACTATAATCCAGAGACTTGTTATATGAATCACCTTGTGGTTATTCTATCATATCTTCATTTCATGTCCTTTCTTGAGCAGTGCAATGAGTAGAAGTTATGGTTTAATGGTGTTATTTCCATTCTTGACAATTATGCTCGAGTCTCTTAATGACCCTCCGTATGATACTATAATGGTGGTTGTAGAAAAGTGGTGATGTGTTAGGTAGAGGAGTAGATGTGATTGAAGGTTAAAAATTTGATGTGATTCTCGAGCTGAGGTTATAGGTGAAAAGGAAAAAGAAGAAGGTGAACTTTTGTTGTGTGAATTAGCTAAGAAGGAGGAATGTGGTGAAAAATATTTGTAGAGTGATTGAAATTGTTGGTCTTGGTGTGCAGATCCATGAAGTTGGTGTAGTTGATTAGGCTTGAACGTTGTGACTGTTGAAAATGCAAATCTGTGTGCTATGTGATTTGTACCCTCTTAATTAAAAACCCAAGAGTGTTTGATGATATTGATGAGGTGAAGAATTTCGTAAAGGGATGTATAGTACAAGGTCCAGTCACTTAAGTTACCACCTTGTTACTCCGAGTTAGGCTTCAACATAAAAAGCGCTTTGCACTGAGGCTCAAACTCTTGTGGTTAGATGTGTGATGGAAGAATTGTAAGTTGGAAGTGATGAAGTGCGTTGTTTGTTGTTTGGATAAAGTGAAATATCTATTTCATTGTATCATGAGAGATGGAGAATGATTCTATACCTACCTTCCGTGAAAAATCTTCTTTCATTATTAGTACCAATATAAATTCGGTCTATGATCACCAAATAAATCCCATCCTTATGTTTGGAAGATTATTATGCATAGAGCTCATGTGCAAGATCATCCCTATGTAAAATGTCATTATATCATGTTTCGTGCTTGCAAGTTTCACTAGGGGTTATCATGAAGCTTGTTTGCTAGTATTCCATATTTTGTCAAGGAAAAATGCTGTAAAATGCCATTATATCATGTTTCGTGCTTGCAAGTTTCGCTAGGGGTTATCATGAAGCTTGTTTTCTAGTATTCCATATTTTGTCAAGGAAAAATGCTTAATGTGAGACTACGCTCTTTATAATACACTTTTAGTACTTCAACAAGTCCCTACCCATCATTCGGGGACGAATGATCCCAAGGGGGAGATAATGTAACACCCCACATTTTGGGCTATAATGTAAACCGTTATTCTTTCACATAGAGGTTGCAAAATTCTTGAATCCTAAGCAAATTTAGTGTGTAATCAATCATGTAGTGTGTGAATCTAGTTGAGCATGAATTGAGATCATAGAAGTCCCTTAACTCAAAGACGGATTGAAAACTTTCCTATCATTCAAGTTTTAGTGAACGTTGAAACTTGGGTCAACTTCAATCGATCATAACTCATTATATATGGTGAACTGGGTGGCATACTATATATCAGATGAAATATCTTCTAAGTAGATTTCCATCGATACCAAATTCGTCTAAAATGGACACTCGGTGAAGAAGTTAGAGCATTTTTAGTGTCAGCGTTCCCGTTTGACTGGCCACCGCGTTGTGATGAGCCTTAAATTGACAATTGTCAATAACAGTAGCTCATCGCAATTTCCAGCGCGTCGCAGTGAAGCCTTATATGGCGTTCCAGTCCCAAATTTTAAATTCTAAGGTCAAACTAGACATTTCCCATGGCCCCAAACCCATCCAAACACGGGATTTAATCCCAAATACACCTAAATACATACACTTTCACCCAAATTCATCAAGAACGCTCTCTAGGGTTTCAAATAAGAACCCCAAATAATTTAAGATTCAACCTTGAGTTTTTGAAGATAATTAGAGATTTGGAATCCCCAATCCATAAGCTTCAAGAATCGTTCATTATTCTCTGAAATAGAGGTACGTGGGGTTGTCCTAAATTTCATGGTCATGTTTTCAAAAAGGAATTTACACAAAACATTAAATTTATACAAGTATATATATGTTTCTACAAATGGGGGTTTCCAATTGATACAAATAACATGTTTTGATATATGATTTTTAATGAATTATTGAGATATCATGGGGTTGTTTGTTTGAATGTATTTAAATGGTTGAATTGTGAACATGTGACCTGAAATTTCAGAAGGGTGTGATGTTCATGAGTTGTAAATTTTCTAAATTCCCCATGATAATGTTTATACCCTATATTATACTAGTGTTAAACCATTGAGAGCATGAGTTTTGCAATTGATATGACATTACTCATAAATGATTAAACTTCTTGAATAATTGCATGTTGAGAACCATGGTGTATGTGTTTTAATGGTGTGAAAGTCATACATATGTGCATGTGGTAAATGGTATGAGAAGTTGGAAAGTTGATGTGATATTGATGACTTGCTACTCGGGTATGACGATACCCTATAGAGTATGACATATGATTGATTAAAATGAGTTTCATGCATTGATTTTGTGAGATAGGTGGTTACCCGAAGAAAGCACGAGTCAAATGACTCTACGCTGGAAACCGTGTTTACTGACTCGGGAACTTGGTACCCTATTGTGTTATCTTGTGTACCTGACATAATGTCATCCCAAATTGGGACTATGGTTAGGAGCCCTGATTTGTGATCTTGTGCACTACCATACTTGATTTGGTCGAGACACCCTGCTGTGTGATCTTGGGTGTCTTTCCCTCACTTATACTCTAATCTCGGCGGAAACCGAGATTTCACAGTTGGTGAAAATGTGAAATTGTAGGGTGTACCACCTAGCTCAGATGTGTTGCATTGTTGTTGAAAAATCAGTATACTATGCCCATGTATTTTCGAAATCATTTTGCAATAATGTGTTTTATAACAGTTCTCATTTAGTTTATATAAAAATCTCTACTTTGTTTTGGATTACTCTGCGTACCAGTACTTTGTATTGACCCCCTTCCCTCCTAGGTTCGGAGGCACAATCTAGGGGTCCAGAAAATCAGTAGATTCTTTAGATAGTTTTGCAGAGACAAGTGGTGAGCCTTCTATATTCCGGAAGGCCTGATGTCTGGCAGTTTATTTATCATTTAATAGTTTTAGGTGTACAGGGGGCCTTGTCCCAGTTTTCAAATTGTTGTTTGTTTTATTCATGTAGTAGAGATTTCACAGACGGTTTTTAGATGTCGATAGATGTTGTGGGACATTATTTTCCATTATTGATTTCATTAGACTTGTGACCATGTTTCCGTAATATTGTGTATCTTCCGCATTTCTTTTATCATATGAATTATGTGCATGATTACCAGATAGATAGGGGTGTTTCGGGCCTTTATGGTTCGGAATGCTCGTCACGGTCAGGGCCCCGGTTTGGTTCGTGACAGGAAATCGGTACTTGAGAGTAGATACCACATACCAAACTTATAAACATCGATTTGATAATTCAATAATCGGTAAATAAAATTTCGGTTTGGTAGGGTATTTGGTTAGACGTATTGTATTACACACACACACATATATATAAAATTTGGCATTCAATAAATATTGAATACCAAACAGTATTAATATCTTGTACCAAACCCAATCACAAATACCAAAATGTTGAAATTTTACTCCAAAATACCATTCCAATACTGAATTACCGAATATAAATTACCAAATTTTTCGGTTCAGTTTTTTGGTATTTTATACCCAGCCCTATTGACAAGGTATGCTGCCTATCAAGGCTAGCAAGATGGGTGTTCCTGGTGTTGCAGCTTGGATTCAAACCTAGAATCTTCAAGTTGTTACTCCTATGTCTTAACCACTACGCCATCCCCTTGGGGAACCAACATTATGTTATTAACTAAAAAGTATCATATATGTTTCCTTACTAATCAATAGGGAAAAGACAAGTGGAGTTTATAAAAGAAAAGTCCGCCATAAAAGAAAAGATTAATCAGTCAGCTGACTACTAGTAACGATGAGCCATCCAAAATGCTACCATGCAATGACAGATATGAGTTGAAATTTGAACTCTTTTGGAGTTTAATTTACCTCGTGTTAGATTATGTTAGTAATTAAGGTGCATGATGGAGGCTACTTACTTCTAGGAAGGATCTAGAGCAGGACCACAAGGGTGTGTCATGGGTATCATTCGGCTCTCATTCACAGCATTGGGACTCCTACGTTCCAGAATGATAGAACCATCAGGATCTAAAAAGAAGTCTACATCAATTGGATTGAAGTACAGTAAGTAAATGAATTTTTATATGAAAGCTTTTCAGATATTGATGGTGTAACGGAAAACATTTTGAAAGATAATACCAATTCTAGACATATATGTGAGAAATATATGAGAAAAATAATATTGAATTGTTGTAACTACATCATTACATTGAGACCCTATTTATAGACACTACATTCCAATCCTTTTTCTAATAGGACTCTATGCCAATTTTCTGCTGAATGCCTCTCAATATTGAGAGTCTTGTCATTAAATAGAAAATATTCAATGATTACATCCCTAAAGATCCGTTTTCCTATCCCTAAAGATCAACTTTTCTATCCCTCTAAATCCTCTATTCCATCCCACCAAATCTGCTCTTACTAAAGTCACTATTATTCTCTTTAAGTACTAAATCAAATCTATGTAATTACACCAATATACAACAATATATGATTACATTAATATACAATATTTACATCATGCTAACATCCCCCCTCAAATTGATCCGGGTAGACCAAGAAGCATCAATTTGCCGACGAGAAACTGATGTCGTTGTCGTGACATTGATTTTGTAAATGCATCAGCTATTTGACGATCACTGGATACGTGCAGAAGAGTAATGACACCTTTATCTACAGCTTCTCGTATTTAATGACAGTCTAGTTCGATGTGTTTGTTCTGCTCATGATAAACGGATCTTTAGGGATGTAATCATGGAATATTACATCCCTAAAGATCCGTTTTCCTATCCCTAAAGATCATCTTTTCTATCCCTCTAAATTCGCTATTCTATCCCACCAAATCTGCTCTTACTAAAGTCACTATTATGCTCTTTAACTACTAAATCAAATCTATGTAATTACACCAATATACAACAATATATGATTACATTAATATACAATATTTACATCATGCTAACACTCTACATTATAATTACTTTCCAAATAGGATTTTATATGCTATTTCTATTCCTACTAATATTCTACCACTCTCCCTAAAGCTGGTGCATAGAAGACATATGTACCAAGCTTTTTGTGGGTGTAATTAATATGAGAATCGATGTGGGACTTGGTGAAGATAGTGCAAGAAAACTGATAAGGACGGCTGTGGACGTCGGGGAGACCTCAACTAAAACAGAACAAACTGAAAAAGTGATCCAAAAGTAGTAAACATTGCCGGAAAGTCAATGTGTCACTAGAAAATTGATGGAAAGTGGAATAAAATATAAGGGTCATCTTTAAATCAAGAGATGAGTAGATCTTGAACAAGATAGTTACCGAAGAACTGGCCGGAACATACTCATGCACCGGATTATTAGATTTGATGGCTGAAAAGTGGTCACCATTTGAGAAAAAAATATATGGGTAGGGTCAGAATGATGACACAACCCTTCTAGGAAAATAGAATTATATGAGTAGGTTAGAATGATGGCACGATCCTACTGAGGAATATAAATGTAACACCCCGACGTCTTCATAGCTAAATTCCGTCAATAGAAAGTCTAAGCATTAGATTTTAGAATGATCTAAATTAATTTTCATGTGTAATTTCCTAGATTTCAACCTTTCATTATGTAGATGACTGAATTATCTTTGCAAAAATATAAGATTCATCAAAAATGGACCCTCGGTGAAGAAGTTATGAATAATTTAAAGTTCCAGTCGTAAACATCGTCATTTTGGTGTCTAGCGCATCGCGGAGAGGGTAAAATTGACAATCGTCAAATTCCAGTGGGGCTCCGTGATGGTGGAGCATCGTGGAGGCACTCAATTTCCCACTCGTCGAATTCCAGTGGACCACCGCGATTGTGGCGCATCGCGGTGGCACCCGAAATCGGGTTTTTAAGTTCAAATCTCCAGTTTCTTTTAGGAGTCATTAAGGGTAATTTTGACTTTTACCTAGCCTTTAAAACCATACAAACAAGGGATTTAGGGTATGTTTGAGCAACTTAACCCTACTTTCATCAAAATCATCAAGAATCCTCTCTAGAGCTTCAAACAAGAACTTCAAGAAACTCAAGATTCAACCGTGGGTTTTCAAAATCGATTGAAGATTTGAAATCCCCGGATCATAGGCTTCAAGAAACACCCATTGTTTTCCTATTTTGAGGTACACGGGTTTTCTCTAAAAATCTCATGGGCATAGAAATCATGATATTAAGAAAGGGGTTTTCAGATTTATGAATACATTCATATTTTAGAAATCTTGACGGTATTGTTTTGGTCTTTTGACCTTCTCCAAATTGATTTGAAATTATATATATGAATATTTTTTATGATTTATGAATGAATTTAGAGCATGACGCACATGAATCCCACTCTTGGTATGATTTTCCCAATTTTCTTATGAAATAGATTGTTTTGAATGTATCTTGAAAAACATGATATGATATATCTTGATTAATGCTACAAATTGATTTATGGTTTTGAATTCGAAAGAGAGGGTTGTGCATATTGATAAATGTTGAAAATATTCATATAATGAAAGAGTGCACCATATGTTTGAACAATCTCAGCATAGTTTTGACTTGTGTTCTCGGAACATGAAATCTTTTATATTGTTTGCATGTTTGGGTGGTCTGAACTGTGTTTTAATGAAAGAATTATTCATGATGCATTATGGCTCTGAAATAGGACTTGCAAGTCTTGGTGTGATGACACCAATTCAGATTATACCATGATAATTCAGAACAGATTTAATGCATGTTTGAAATCAGACTTTTTAGATGTTGAAACTAGAAACATGCATGATTTAGAACAGGATAAAAATTAGGCATAAAGAGAGTTTAGGTGGTTCCCCGAAGAAGGCGTGAGTATTAAACAACTCATCGCCCAAAACCGTGATTTGCCGATCCGGGTTTATTTATTACACTGGCCTAGAGCCTTGTGGCATATGAGATTTAAGAACTCCAACCTTTGCGGCACACTTGGGTTAGGGGCTTCCCCGCCGAGTCAATGGAGGATTCCATACCACCCATGGAATATCAGAATTGTAAGGGAGTGCCACCTAACTCAGAAGTAATATACAGATCAGAACTTGCATTGACAGGCAGGTTACATGTTTTTCAGAAATGCGCCCATGTGTTTCGAAAGCCACCTGATGTATAATGTTTTAAAAAATTTGTTTCCCAAACTATTTTATGTACATATAAGATTTATTTTAGATTTCTTTGCGTACCAGTACATCTGTATTGACCCCCCTCCTCCCTCCAGGTTCTAAGGCTCAGTCTAGGGGTCCAGAAAGGCAGTAGATTCGTCAGACTGAGTTGTAGTGATTAGTTGGTGAGCCTTCTCTATTCCAGAAGGCCCGTCTTTTAGATTATGTCCCTTATTATCATATTGGTCTAGTGGGGGCCTTGTCCCAGTTTTCAGACAGTTGTCAGATTTACCTGTAGCAGAGATTTCACAGACTGAGTCAGATGTTATTAGATGTAATTGATTTTCAATTTTCATACTTATGTTGAATTCAGAATTGACCATATTTCTGTAGCAGATTATGTTTCCGCATCTTATTTATTTATATGAATGTGTGCATGCTTACTAGATAGAGAGGGACGTTCTAGGCCCTCAGGGTTTGGGATGTCCATCACGGCCAGGACCTAGTTCGGGTCGTGACAAACTTGGTATCAAAGCACGGTTCATAGTCCCAGGGTGTTTGTGAAATTGCGTCGGGTAGAGTCTTATTTATGAGTATGTAGCGCACCACACTTATAAGTAGGAGGATATTAGGCGTTTAGGAATATTTCTCTTCTTTGTGATTTAGTTCGTGCTTCAGAGTATAATATGTCCCCTAATCAATGATCTCTTGCCTTTCAGAAAATCCACTTATGCCTCCCCGTCGCACCAACATTAATGCTCAAGAGGATGAAGTCCGTCCTATTCATGGGATGAGGACACGTAACAGAGCTCACACTCCAGAACCTGTCCCAACTTTGGGAGTCCCTCCAGTCCCAACAAGTCCACCTAGGGCTACTTGGACTAATGTTAACCGTCCCTCGACTACTCAGAGGGATATTTCGAATGTAGAATTCAGACAATCTATTCATATGCTGACACAGTTGGTGGCTAATCGGGCCCAACGATCAGAAGATGTTGGGTCTGCACCTGTTACATCTAAATCTACTAAGGTGGGTCAGTTCATGAGAATGAACCCACCTAAGTTTACTGGAACTATGGTAGAAGAGGATACACAAGAGTTCATAGATGAAATGGAGAAGATTTTCAGAGTGATGCATGTGGATTAGGTGGAAGGTGTTGAGATAGAGTCATACCAACTAAAAGATATAGAGAACCAATGTTATAATGAGTGGGAAGAGGCGAAGGGTGACAGTGCTGAGCCCACAGTGTGGGACGAGTTAGTGGAAGCTTTTCTTGACCGGTTCTTTCCTCTAGAGTTGAGGGAAGCCAAAATGGAGGATTTCATGAACCTTAAGCAGGGTAAGATGAGTGTTCAGGAGTATACTTTAAAGTTTAATCAGCTGGCCCGTTATGCTCCTGAGATGACGAACAGTATGAGGGCCCGAATAAGGAAGTTTGCTCTGGCCTTTCAGATAATCTGGTGCTTGAATGTCAAGGGGCGATGCTAAATAGGGAATTGGACTTTGCTAGGCTGACAGTCCATATGCAACAGGTTGAGGAGAAGAAGAAGAAGAAGATAGCCAAGTCCAGAGAGAAGGACAAGCAGGCGAAGAGAGCCAGATCAGCGAATCAGAACCCCAGTTAGCAGCAGGGTGGTAATTGGGGTAACAAATGGAAAAAGAAGAAGTTTTGGGGTAAGGCGTAGTCTGCAGCTAGCGCCCCAGCATCCAAACCTCTAGTTGATAGACGATCTCAGAGTTTTCAGGCCAGCCAGGGACCTAGAGCTCAGGATACTCAGTCGCAAGATAGTGTGGCTCAGAAGTACCATTTTTATCCACAATGTGAGACTTGTGGTAAGCATCATCCGGGAAGGTGTCAATTGGGCTCGTCGGTGTGTTATTCATGCGGTCAGACGGGCCACATCCAGAGAGAATGTCCCTCTTCTAGGAGGAATATTAGTGGAGCTAAGTCTCAGGCAAACTCTTCTGCACCATCGCCTCAAATGGGCACCAATTCAGTTGCCGGGAGAAGTTGCAACCGGTTGTATGCTCTGACTAATCGCCAGGAGGTGGAAGCCTCGCCAGACGTAGTCACTGGTACGTTACAAATCTTTTCCCGTGAGGTATATGTATTGCTTGATCCCGGGTCTACCTTATCTTATGTGACCCCGTATGTGGTTGTTGGTTTTGGGTTTGAACCCTATGTGATTGTTGAACCTTTCTCTGTTTCCATTCCGGTGGAAGATTCGATTATGGCTAGAAGGGTGTACAAAAATTATGTTGTGTCTATTCATAGTAGGGATACTGTACCAAACCTCATAGAACTTGATATGGTTGTTTTTTATGCTATCCTAGGGATGGACTGGCTCCATCAGTGTTATGCCACACTAGACTGTAGGACCCGAAAGGTTACCTTTTCTTTTCCGAATGAGCCAGCAATAGAGTGGGAGGGGCATTCCTTATCACCTAGAGGGCACTTCATATCTTATCTTAGAGCCCGTAAACTTATTTCCAAGGGTTGCTTGTACCATCTTATTCGGGTTAAAGATTCTAACATCGAAAGTCTCCCCCTTTCAGTCTGTCACAGTAGTAAATGAATTGCCAGAAGTTTTTCCAGATGATCTCCCAAGAATTCCACTTGATAGGGAGATAGATTTTGGCATTGATGTGTTGCTAGATACCCGTCCTATTTCTATTTCACCATATAGAATGGCTCTTGTAGAGTTAAAAGAGTTGAAAGAATAGCTAGCAGATCTCTTAGATAAGGGTTTTATCATACCTAGTGTTTCTCCTTGGGGTTCACCTGTACTCTTCGTGCGAAAGAAAAAGGGTTCCCTGCATATGTGCATAGATTATCGCTAGTTAAATAAGGTCACAGTGAAAAATAAATATCCTCTTCCTAGAAACGATGACCTTTTTTATCAGCTTCAGGGTGCTAAGTGTTTTTCAAAAATAGACCTTCGTTAGGGATATCATCAATTGAAAGTTAGGGAGTCAGACATTCCTAAAACAACCTTCCGAACTAGATATGGTCATTATGAATTCTTAGTCATGTCCTTCGGGTTGACCAATGCCCCTGCAACTTTCATGGACCTAATGAATAGGGTCTTCCGTTAGTTCCTAGACCTGTTTGTCATAGTTTTTATTGATGACATCTTGGTTTACTCTAAAAGTTAGGAGGACCGTGCCAATCACCTCCGCGCTGTTCTTCAGACCCTCAAAGATCATAAGTTGGATGCGAAATTATCCAAGTGTGAATTCTGGCTGAATGCTATTGCTTTCTTGGGGCACATTGTGTCTAGAGAAGGGATTAAGGTTGATCCCCAAAATATTAAGGCAGTAAAGAAATGGCCTAGATCCACGACTCCAACCGACATTCGGAGTTTCTTGGGTTTGGCAGGGTATTACCGGAGGTTTGTAGAGAGTTTCTCTTCTATAGCTTCTCCACTTACTAAGTTGACTCTAAAAAAGGTAAAGTTTTTATGGTCCGACTCTTGTGAGAATAGTTTTGAGAAGTTGAAAGACAAGTTGACTACGGCTCCAGTTTTGACTCTTTCGGAAGGTACAGAGGGTTTTGTTGTGTACTGGGATGTGTCCCGTGTGGTGCTTGGGTGTGTACTTATGCAGCACAAAAAAGTGGTGGCTTATGAATCTAGGCAGTTAAAGGTCCATGAGCGGAACTACCTCACTCATAATTTGGAATTAGCAGTTGTGGTGTTTGTGCTTAGAATTTGGAGGCATTATCTTTATGGGGTGCATGTTGATATTTTCACTGACCATAAGAGTTTGCAGTATGTTTTCTCGTAGAAAGAACTAAATCTCAGGCAAAGGCGTTGGCTGGAGCTTTTGAAAGACTATGACATAATCCTTCACTATCATCCGGGTAAGGCAAATATGGTAGCCGATGCCCTCAACAAATTGTCTATGGGTAGTCTTTCTCATGTTGAGGAAAGGAAGAGAGAGATGGTGAAAGATATTCACCGGCTTGCAAATCTAGGAGTATGACTCTTGGATTTCGAAGATGGGGGAATGGTTGTTCATGATATAGCTACATCTTCCCTTTGTGCGGAAGTTAAAAAGAAGCAGGTTGAAGATCCTATCTTGATGCAAATTAAGAATGATGTAGGTCAGCAAAAGGTGTTGTCATTTGAGATCAGTGATGATGGTATTTTGAGATACCAGGGTAGATTATGTGTACTAGATGTGGATGATTTGCGGAATAGAATCCTTGATGAAGATCACACTTCGAGGTATATTGTTCACCCAGGCTCTACTAAGATGTACCAGGATATGAAATCTTTGTATTGGTGGAATAATATGAAGTGTGATTTGGCTAACTTTTTTTCCAAGTGTTTGAATTGTCAACAAGTTAAAGTAGAACACATGAGGCCAAGTAGTTCTTCCCAAGAGATAGATTTGCCCTTGTGGAAGTGGGAGATGATTAATATGGACTTCATTACAGGGCTCTCGAAGTCCCGAAACCAATATGATTCTATTTGGGTGATTGTAGATAGACTGACCAAGTCAACCCATTTTCTGCCTGTCAGGACAAACTATTCGGGAGAGGATTATGCCAAGCTGTTCATTGCAGAAATAGTTCGTTTGCACGGTGCACCTGTGTCCATCATATCTGATCAAGGTACACAGTTCTCTTCTCAGTTTTAGAGATCTTTCCAGAAAGGATTAGATACCCAAGTGAACCTAAGCACTGCTTTTCACCCTCAGATTGATGGGCAGGCCGAACGCACCATTCAGACCCTTAAGGACATGTTGAGGTCCTGTGTGATTGATTTTAAAGGTAGTTGGGTAGAGCACTTGCCGTTGATAGAGTTCACGTATAATAACAGTTTCCATTCCAGTATTAAGATTGCACCATTTGAGGCACTGTATAGGAGAAGATGTAGGTCTCCTATAGAATGGTATGAAGTAGGTGAGATGCAAATGTTTGGGCCCGATCTTGTTCATCAGGCAATGCAGGACGTGAAAGTCAGCAGAGAACGACTTAAGACGGCTCAGAGTCATCAGAAATCTTAAACCGATGTTAGGAGAAGAGATTTAGAGTTTGAGGTTGGTGATTGGGTATTTCTAAAAGTTTCTCCTATGAAGGGAGTCATGCAATTCGAGAAGAAAGGTAAATTGAGTCCTCACTATATAGGACCATATCAGATTTTGAAGAGAATAGGTGTTGTTGTGTATGAGTTAGAATTGCCTGCCAGTTTGGGTTCTGTCCATCCAGTATTTCACATATCCATGTTGAAGAAATGCATCCGGTGTTTCCTGTAGAAGAGATCAAGGTGACAACCTCCTTATCATATGAAGAGAAACCTATTACAATCCTAGATCATCAGGTCCGGAAGTTGAGAAGTAAAGAAATAGTTTCAATTAAGGTGTTGTGGAGAAATTAGAAAGTTGAAGAAGCCACTTGGGAATCAGAGGATGACATGAGAGCCAGATACCCACACCTTTTTGACCCAGTAGATAACAGAGTTGAAGGTACAACCCTTACCTTAATCTTTCTATGCTTTAGTATGCTTGGAATCGTGCTTGTCCATTTTTCGCATGATCATTCGGGGACGAATGATCCCAAGGGGGAGGTATTGTAATACCCCGACGTCTTCTTAGCTAAATTCAGTCCATGGAAAGTCTAAGCATTAGATTTTAGAATGATCTAAATTAATTTTCATGTGGAATTTCCTAGATTTCAACCTTTCATTACGTAGATTACTGAATTAGCTTTCCAATGATATAAGATTCGTCAAAAATGGACCCTCGGTGAAGAAGTTATGAATAATTTAAAATTCCAGTCATAAACATCGTCATTTTGGTGTCTAGAGCGTCGCGGAGAGGGTCAAATTGACAATCGCCAAATTCCAGTGGGGCTCCGCGATGGTGGCGCATCGCGGAGGCACTCAATTTCCCACTCGTCGAATTCCAGTGGACCACCGCAATTGTGGCGCGTCGCGGTGGCACTCGAAATTGGGTTTTTAAGTTCAAATCTCCAGTTCCTTTTAGGATTCATTAAGGGTAATTTTGAATTTTTCCTAGCCTTTAAAACCATCTAAACAAAGGATTTAGTGTATGTTTGAGCAACTTAACCCTTTCATCAAAATCATCAAGAATCCTCTCTAGAGCTTCAAACAAGAACTTCAAGAAACTCAAGATTCAATCGTGGGTTTTCAAAATCGATTGAAGATTTGAAATCCCCGGATCATAGGCTTCAAGAAACACCCATTGTTTTCCTATTTTGAGGTACGCGGTTTTTTCTAAAAATCTCATGGGCATAGAAATCATGATTTTAAGAAAGGGGTTTTCAGATTTATGAATACATTCATATTTTAGAAATCTTGATGGTATTGTTTTGGTCTTTTGACCTTCCCCAAATTGATTTGAAATTATATATATACGTATGCATATGTTTTATGATTTATGAATGAATTGAGAGCATGACGCACATGAATCCCTCTCTTGATATGATTTTCCCAATTTTCTTATGATATAGATTGTTTTGAATGTATCTTGAAAAGCATGATATGAAATATCTTGATTAATGCTACAAATTGATTTATGGTTTTGAATTCGAAAGAGAGGGTTGTGTATATTGATAAATGTTAAAAATATTCATATAATGAAAGAGTGCATGATTTTGCCAAAAGCACATGACCACCATATGTTTGAACAACCTCAGCATAGTTTTGACTTGTGTTCTCGGAACATGAAATCTTTTATATTGTTTGCATGTTTGGGTGGTCTGAACTATGTTTTAATGAAAGAATTATGCATGATGCATTATGGCTCAGAAATAGGACTTGCAAATCTTGGTGTGACGACACCAATTCAGATTATGCCATGATAATTCAGAATAGATTTAATGCATGTTTGAAATCAGACTTTTCAGATGTTGAAACTAGAAACATGCATGATTTAGAACAGGATAAAAATTGGGCATAAAGAGAGTTTAGGTGGCTCCCCGAAGAAGGCGTGAGTATTAAACAACTCATCGCCTAAAACCATGATTTGCCGATCTGGGTTTATTTATTACGATGGCCTAGAGCCCTGTGGCATATCAGATTTAGGAACTCCAACCCTTGCAGCACACTTGGGTTGGGGGCTTCCCCGCCGAGTCAATGGCGGATGCCATACCATCCATGGAATATCAAAATTGAGGGGAGTGCCACCTTACTCAGAAGTAATATACAGATCAGACCTTGTATTGACAGGCAGGTTACATGTTTTTTAGAAATGCGCCCATGTGTTTCTAAAGCCACTTGATGTATAATGTTTTGACAAAGTTGTTTCCCAAACTATTTTATTTACATATAAGCTTTTTTTTTCTGGATTTCTTTGCGTACCAGTACATCTATATTGACCCCCCCTCCTCCCTCCAGGTTCTGAGGCTCAGTCTAGGAGTCCAGAAAGGCAGTAGATTCGTCAGAAAGAGTTGTAGTGATTAGTTGGTGAGCCTTCTCAATTCCAGAAGGCTCGTCTTTCAGATTATGTCCCTTATTATCCTTTTTGTCTACTGGGGGTCTTGTCCCAGTTTTCAGACAGTTGTCAGATTTTCCTGTAGTAGAGATTTCGCAGACTGAGTCAGATGTTATTAGATGTAGTTGATTTTCAATTTTCATACTTATGCTGAATTCAGAATTGACCATATTTCTGTAGCAGATTATGTTTCCGTATCTTTTTTATTTAAATGAATGTGTGCATGCTTGCCAGATAGAGAGGGACGTTTCGGGCCCTCAGGGTTTGGGATGTCCATCACGGCCAGGCCCTAGTTCGGGTCGTGACAAGAAATTATATGGGTAGAGTCGGAATGATGAAACGACCCTACTAAAAAATAGAAATTATATGTGTAGGGTTTGAATGACGACACAATCGTACTGAAAAAGAGAAATTATCTGGGTAGACCCTACTGAAAAAGAGAACTTATATGGCTGGGGTCATAATGATGGCATGACCCTATGCAAATCAGATCTGAGGAATCCCTATAAAGACACATGGAACTACGCAAATCAGATCTAAGGAGTCATTGAAAGGACGCATGGTGCTATGCAACTCAGATATGAGAAAGTAGTCCAAAAAGATGCATGGTACTACACAAATTAGATATGAGAAAGTAGGGAAAAGAAGTGTGGTGGCATAACTTTTGATAACATGATCATTGGTCAGATGGGCGGCATATATGGGTTATAGCTGCCTGCCGACAGCGAAATCTCTTTGATTCTCTACCAAGATCGTAGAGTCTCTGATACCATGTGAGAAATATAAAAGAAAAATATTATTGAATTGTTGTAACTATATTATTACATTGAGATCCTATTTATAGACACTACATTCCAATATTTTTCTAAATAGGACACTATATTACAATTCCTTTCCAAATAGAATTATATACGCTATTCCTATTCCTATTCATATTCTAACAATATCAATGTTATTTTTCTTAAAAAAATTAATTAGAGCAAGATAGAAAATGAAATTTCTGATGAAAAGGATATAAGAAGACGACATATCAAAACAAGTAATGAATCTTAGGAGATGTTGGTGAACACTTACATTTAGATGATGGGTGGACACAACTCTTGAGGAGCTAGTAGTTTTCATCCACTTTGATATGGGAATAATCACGGATATAGACTTAGGAGAGTGCGTGTTGGACCCGAGCCTTGACACGTGCAATTGAAGTGTAAAAGAGGCCCAAAATGCACCCAAATCAGCCCATAAATTACACTAGATGGGTGCCCACTCTTTGAAGGGCCATTTGATCATTTTAACTTATATTTTGTAATTGCTATAAAAAGAACATTGTAGGGGTTTTAGTTTAGTTTTTGGATGATATTTGGGAGTCTTGTAAGACTTGTAACAAGCTCTCTCTCAAGTGAGAAGAGTGACCACCGAAACTAGGATACAACAATAGGGTGGATTCTCTTTTGTTGTTGCTTGCTTGGAAACGTTGATGCTAGAGAGGTGGAATCCGATCTTGTGTCATGTAAGAGATAGGTTTATTGCTGTGTGTAGTTTTAAGGGTCCAAGAGTGTCCATTCGTGGGTTCTTCAAATTATACCTTCATGTGGTCTATCTATCTATCATTTTACCTTCTTGTAAACTTGTTTAGTGTTTGTGTTGTAATCTTGTGTTCTTGTTGTTATTGTTAAATCCGAATCTTGTGAATTCTTTTTCATCATCTTATGTTGTTAATCTAGTTTGTTGTCCGCTGATTTGGTGTAATAACCACCTTGTTATCTTCTTGTTATTGTGTTCTTAGGAAGCCGAGACTTGATCTCCAAAAGGGTTCACGGATTTCTTCCATTTTGGGGACTGTTTTTTTGGACTAATTTTGGTGTTCCCTTGTTTGTCCCGTATCACACTTGGTGCCTGATGATAGACCAAGAGCTTCTGCAATAGGTAGGTATCTTGTTTTCCCGGTATGTACCTCCTTTTCCCAGTTAATAGAATGGCCACCAAGAGACTTACCACGTTTCTTTGGTGGCACAGAACTCTGAAAAACCCTTGCAGGAGCATGTAACTTGGATTAAGAACACTCATTTTCTAGTCCACGTGATAAATACATTACTCGCTTTCCCTTATCACATTCATCACGGCAATAATCCTCTCGAGCATCTTCACACAATAACCCCGTATGCAATATCTAAAAGGAAGAGAAAGGGCAGAACTTATAAAAATGGAAAGAGCACTACATATGCATAAAAGATAAAGGCAGTATATAAGAGAATTAAATGCTACAACATGCTAATGGAAGAATCAATGTATCCTTTAGGTGGAACCCAATATCCAATATCATTTAGGATCCGCTTTGAAGAAGCCAGAAAGATTAGACAGCTCGAAGAGGTCCTAATTCTCCCTGAAGATGTCATATCACTTCCATTTAGGCTTCTAGTTTTGTTCTATTTTTCATCTCTATTTAAGATTCCAAAATAAGGGTGTCAAATGAGTTCACAGATTTAGTCATAATTTGCTCCATGGATGAGTAGGCAGATTTGGTTCTAATCTGCTCCACAATTGCGTAGGCATATATATATGATTCCAATCTTCTGTAAATATGTGATATCATATATTGTGACTCTAGGAGAATAGATAAGAGGAAATCCCTTGATTCATGTATCTCCTAGGCTAAGTTGCATAAACTCGGGTGCGGGTATCCGAGACGGGTGCGAATCCGATAGTCGGATTCGTCAAAATTTAAATTATAAAACTCGGAGGTGCGAATCCGAGTATGGATACGGATGCAGGAATTTGGCTAAAAAATTAAATATTATAAATATAATGTTATAAAGATATTCTAAAAATATACTTTTAACTTTTAAGATAACTTTTAGTTACTTTTTTCAATTCGGATTGGTATATACTTGTATTTTTGGGAAATCAACAAACACATATATATTAATATAGAAATTCTTTGATGAGAAACGACACATACATATCTTTTGACTATATTAATATAAACTTTTTTTATATTTTAAAAAATATTATTAAAAACTAGATCTGACGAGTCATCTTCCCAATCTTCAACCACTTTCTGTTTCTTTCCAACGATTCAAATTCCTTCGACAAAAATTACCGTCGCCGAATTTTGACAATGACAACAGTCGCTGATTCCGATGATGATTGCCGCCGGATTTCCCAATGATTCAAATACCATCGACAAAAATTACAGTCGCCAAATTCCGACGATGATAGCAGTCGCTGATTCCAATGATGATTGTCGCCGAATTTCTTGCCGAATTCCGACCGTGACAGTAGTCACCGATTTTCTCCCATCCGACGACGACAACAATACACTCTTCGGTTTTTCTTACGACGACGAAAACCAACTTTGTTCTTGATGTTGGATCAATGTCTTCGGATTTGTTTTACCAAATCAGAGACTTACCCCGCACCAGCGCCGCGTTGGGATGGGTTCGGCAGCGAAATCAATGAGTCCGCGCAACATAACTCCTAGGAATTAGGGATTTATTAGATTCTTTTGATCTTCTTGTTCACCTATAAATATTGTACAACTCTATGACTAAAAACATATTTTTGCAGTATCTAAACATTCATGGTATCAGACTTGGAATTTTTCCCCTTATACCATTTGGTCAAAATAGCTTCTTAGGGAAAATATCTTTCTGGAATATCAAAAGAAGACAAAATGTCTTCTCTGGAAGCTCCAAATCTGATGACTCAAGGAGGCAATGTTTCTCACATGCCCTTCCATTTAACTTCTCATCGATTAAATGGGAAGAACTGTCTGAAATGGGCACAATTCAAAGAGTTTACAATCGGTGATCGTAAAAAGTTGGGACATCTAACTAGAAAGATGAAAAAGTAAAAAATCGGAGACCCAAAGATGAACACATGGAGATTAGCATGTTGTTTTAATATCTGAAAATGGAATTACCTCCGAGGATACATTGCATTAGCATGTTGTTTCATTTAGTTCTCTTATGTACTTTCTATTATAAAAAATTCTGCTTTTTCTTTTCCTTTCAGATATTGCGTGTTGAATTGTTGTGTAGAAGCACCAAAGGATTGATGCTGTGAAGTATGTGACAAGGGAAAAGGATCCATGTTACATGCTTCTGAAAAGATTTGTCAGAGCATTGCGCCACCAAGGAAACACAATAAGTTTCCTGGTTCTCATGGTATTAACTTGTAAAAGGAGGTACGGACTGGGAAAACGAAGTATCTCCCTGTTGAAGAAGCACCCAGTCTACCATCGAGCCTCAATAAAAAGGGAAATCCACTAAACAACATTGGCTCCTCAAGAGTTGTGACAACAAAATCTAAGGCAACCGGGACTCAAGGGAGTTTTAGCATGTCTGGATCTCAAACTTCAAATTCTTTTCCTGCGAAGAGCCCACTGCAATGGCTTTTAGGATCAGCAAGATATACAAATCCTCAGAATGTCAAAAACACTAAAATCACGGCACAGATCAAAAACACAGTACAAGCTTCAAAAGGTTAGTGTTCACCAACATCTATTGTATTTGTTATTTGTTTTGATATGTCTTCTTCTTATATCTTTATTCATCAGAAATTTCATTTCCTATCATATACGCTAATTGATATAGCCTACATTTTAGGTTTTGGTGAGCTTAAGAGTCCCGGTGCTGCCAATGAGAGTCCATTGATGAATTCAATTATGACACACCCTTGTGATCCTACTTTATCTCATTCCTGGAAGTAAGTACCCTTTATCACGTACTTTAATTAGTAACATGAGTTTACACAGGTAAAACTGAGCATCAAAAAGAAGAAAAGTTTCCTTTTGATTACTCTGCAGACTACACACACACACACACACACACACACACACACACACATATATATATATATATATATATATATTGAAGATCTTTCTTTTTTCTGTGCAATTGGAACAATTCAGCTGGAAAAAAAGCCTTTCTTCCCTATAATTAATAGTCTCTTTTCCTCCTTGTGTATGAGGGGATGTTTTGACATCAAAGGTGCTCCTGAATTCGCTCCTGGGATGCTCAATAATTGTATCCAGGCTTATCCTCCTTCCAAAGTCAGGCGTAAGGTGTATGAGTTCTCAAGGCTATTGATTGGTACTCTTAAATTTGAACTAGTACCGAGTGAGGCTATGTGGACAAGTCTATTCAACAATCATTTTCCGGGTAAAGAAGATACAAGACTGTATTTCCTTGCAAGTGAGATAAAAAGGTCATCTTCTGCCTTATAGATGTCTATCTGAAAAGGGATAAGGGTCGTGAAGTAGAAGTGGCGTCCTTACCCAGGAAGGTTTTTACTAGAAATTAATTTGCATTTCTCATTTTATGCAGGTTTGAGATATATACTGCTCTGGTGGAGTTCTTGCATAACAAAGATTCAGTGATGAGAATGCTTATAAATGGTGTTGAGCTGATTTTCATCACCAAATCTTTGATACGCAAGAACACTACCAGAGCAATATAGTTCCTCAGACCTGCATATAATGGGAATTGCAAATCAATTTCTAGTAAAAACCTTCCTGGGCAAAGGTGCCCTTCTACTTTGCAACCCTTTCCCTTTTTCGAAAGATATATAAGGCAAAAGCTGATCTTTCTCTCTCACTAGCAAAGAAATACAGTCTTATATCTTCTTTGCACGGACAATATCATTGAATAGACTTGCCCAGTTATCCCCACATGGAACGAGTTCAAATTTAAGAGTATCAGGCAATAGCCTTGAAAACTCATATACGTTACGTCTAACTCTAGAAGGAGGATGAGAATGGATAAAGTTATTAAACATCCCAGGTGCAAAATCCAGATCACCTAAGATGTCAAAACTTCCCCTAAAATGCAAAGAACAAGAGAAAGATTATTAATTATAGGGAAGAGAACCTGTATTCCTGTTGAATGGTGCAAATTCCTCGAGTAAAAAAAGATCTTCAAAAAATATATATGGTCTGCAGAATAATCAAATGGAAAGTTTTCTGCTTCTTGACACATAACGAAAGGCTTATTCAAGTTTCAAGGACAAAAAAAAAAACAGAGAAAGTTCCACATGGAGTTGAAAGATGTTTTGCACTCTACATCTCATTAAGTTGCAGAACCCCAAAAAAGTTAGAAAACAAACAATGTATGGCTTCCATTAACCTACTTACCAACAATTTCTTGTTTTCTATACTTTCAAATGTAAGATGGCCTATAATGCAATGACATAGAGAGGCAGTAACCTAAAGTCTATATATATATATATTATTAATAACAAAGGATGCAGCCCTCTCATTCACCCAAGTGTCAGCATTTAATTCATCCAAGTATCAACACTTAAAATATCCAATGCAATTACTTTAAATTTTTAATTTTATTTTTAACATTTTTCAAATTAATTCAAATTTTGACAGATCTTTAATGTTGCCAGTTTTTAAAATTCAAATTTTATAAAATATATAGATGAGTTTGAGTTCCTCATAAAATGTTAACTTTTGGATGTTTCTTAAATTTGAAACTTATACAACTTCTTACACAATAACTACTACATAAATCAGTTTCTCTCTTCTTAAAAGAAGTTTACATCCCATCTAATTTCATCAATTGCTGACCAGATGATGAATCATTGATTGTTTTACTATATATCAAGTAATATAAACGTAAGAAGATTTTTACAAATGATGACCACATCTAAGAACCAACGATGCCTATGACATATGGCATTAGACGTACAAAAATAATTTGGGGCAGTAGGCACAAAACTTTAAGTTTATCAAATCTATAACAAACAGGTTTGTTGTTCTCCTTTTCTTAGTATATCAAAATCAATATAGTACACTGTTACAGCTGACAAAATTATAGAAGGCAACAGAAGGAAGGTGTTAAGAATGATCAGAATGTTCCTCCTCAAACATCAATTTGCTTGTGTGTGCTAACAATGACGGTAAAGAAAGCAAAATTTGCATTATGCTATTTTCTATTCATTAAAATTGCCTCAACTTTTGACTGTAGTTATGCTTTTACTGTGTGGTTTGTAGCCAGTTTTTATTTGGTAATTTTCTTATTTTATGGATTATTGTTCTATGGAGTAGTTGGTTTGATAGATAAAATATGTTCAAATATTTTGCTGACGGTACATATAATCTCTCTCTTGACATTTGGGAAGTTTAATGTCTGCTTCTTTTGACAATATAACTTTGCTAATGCTCCTTTGATCTTTACTTGCGTCTCTATTGTATTGCAGAGACAAGTTTGAATGGTCCTAAATTAATACCCCTTCCGTCTCAATTTATGAGTCACCTTTCAGATTTTAAGATTTTCACAAAGCTTTGATTGGTTGTAGTATTTTCATATTTATGTACCTTGAATTATGAATTATTTTGATTTACAGTACTTTTTAAGTAATTTAGAAATAATGAAAATTTTATTTCAAAAAATTTAAAGATTTCATTGCTCGAGTTGAAGATCAGAATTAAACGATTTGATTCTCGAAATTCGAATCATGTCACATAAATTCGAATAGAGGGAGTAAAATTTAGCAAGAATTTACTTAAATGTAAAAACATTCAAAATAGGTCCATTTATGAAAGAAACTATGGTAAATTATCTATATCTATATATTATTAATAAGAGAGGATGCAGCCTCCTCAATAAGCCAAGTGGAATTCTCTGAATTGGCCATTTGGAAAGGTTATTACATGTCTGGTGCTAATATATCAACTTACATCCAAATGTTGGTGTTTTTTGCATTCAATTGCAGCCATGTAATCTCCTCTTTCATAAATGGTCACCTCTATGTGTTGTTAACTAACTATTGTGGTGATAACCTTTTCAAAATGCTTCATCTCAGTTAATGTTCAAAATAAAATATTCTCTAAAGGTTTTATTATGGAGAATCATTTCTTCTAATATGGTCGGAGAGTCTATCTGCATTTGGTTATGGCTTAGAAATTGGAGTTGATGCATTGAAAAATAGATTGTGTGATGTGAGTACAATAAGAGGAAGAGGATCCAACTTGCATATATTGATGAACAACCAACTGCACATTCTAATGAATTTTAAGACAAGATGGAGTTGGAAAGCATCTACAATCTACTTACTCTATAGTAAGTATGTGTCAAGATGGAGTTGTAAAGCATCCAGTACAATCGATTCCTTCAATAGTTGGTACATATCAATGAGGAGAATTTCTATTATTTTAAGCTAACTTTTATTAGAGTTGATAAAATGCATGTTAAATTTGTAGTAATGTATTTGGTTTGTTATCTCTGTTATTTAAAACAATGATGCTATCATTCAAGAAAGTTCAATACAACTAAAAATACCTCTTCCAACAAAATTCTAAAAATTCTCTTCTACTCACAATTTAATTTTTAGTTGTGAAGAGAGGCAAGGGATTAGTTCATTGGTGGTCTAGCTATACATCGGAATAGGGTCCTATGAGAAACCTATCATGTCAGACGTATCAATATTCTCCCCTTTTCAAATTACTTTATCCTCTCATATCAAGTTCCTTCTATGCATGGTTGTCTTTTTCACCTTTAGGTATACTATTAAACTAGAAAAGCACATCCTCACTGGGAAAAATTGTCTTTAGTAAATAAACACCAACCTCCAGGGTCTTTAGGCTTACAAAAAATTTTCTATGAGATGTTACTATTATGATACTATGATAGTATGCAAAGGCTTAATTCATGTCTTTTTTCGTCTTTCATTAATGGGACAAGGTTGATCTAAAGCAATCAAAAATAGCATATCAGTAAGCGACATTGACTAAAAACAAAAGTCTAAATTATATGATAAGTTGGTGAAGATTTAGATTTCTTACGGGAAGGAGAATTAGAAATAATGTTAATTAAGGTAAGATTCTCACATTTTTGGACATGTGAGTATGAAGGTTCTTTGAGTATAAAAGGAGAAATGACAAGACGAAGAGGCCTGAAGGCAACTAAGTATGGTAGTTTTCTTCGAAATTGTTTATTATGCTGCTTTCTTGCATTCATGAAAATATATCAATGTTGCATAGTTAGTGGATTAATGGACATTATTATGCTAACTTTGTCATTAACTTTACAACATATTGTTTGGCTGCTGGAGGAGTCAGTTTGACAACATGTTTTAGTACTCTTTTTGAAGCCTGTTTAGGATGATTCCGTGTTAAACGATGCAGGTGAAAAGGCCGCATCAGCTCCTCCAAATATCCTAGATGAGGAATTTGGATAATTTAATATGAAAATTTTCTTTTTGTAGCATCTGAACTCTGAAGACAATTTTTTTTTTTGGTCATGTAATTGCATTACTCTCTTAAGTGAAGCTCTAAGTAGAGGTAGCATATGCATTATTGTGTTGAACATCCTGAGGAAATCATCAAACTCACCAAGGTGAAAGTCCAGATTTCAGAAGTTAAGGCTATTATTGATGTAAAGCATCGAAACTGTAAAATTTCTCTAATAATTATATACCTTTATATGTGGTAGATGGCTTAACATCTTACATGAAAGCTTGACATAGTCTTCTTTTTTTGTGTGATAACGACATAATATAATTCAAGAAAAAATAATGCATGATAGCGCATAAGATTTATTTGGATTTTGGAAAGATTCCTTACAGTTAAGAGACATCAAGAAAAATAGTTAACTTGCATGCACCCCAACTAATTCACTGGGCAACCTGTCCATCCCACAATCTTTTGACTATATTAATATATAAACCTTTTTTATATATTTAAAAAAATATAATTATTAAAAACTAGATCTGACGAGTCATCTTTTCTGTCCCCAACCACTTTTTGTTTCTTCCCAACAATTCAAATTTCGATGAAAAAAATTACAGTCGTCAAATTCCGACGATGACAACAGTCGCCGATTTTGATGATGACTATGTCGAATTCCGATGGTGACAGTAGTCACCAATTTTCTCCCACTCCTACGATGACAACAATTACAGTCACCGGACTTTCTGACGATGACGACAACTAACTTTGTTCTTGATGTTGGATCAACGTCTTCGGATTCGTTTGACCGAATCGGAGACGTACCTCGCGCCCGCATCAACGTTGTGTTGGGATGGGTTCGGCGGCGAAATCAATGAGTTCGCGCAACATAGCTCCTATGAATTAGGGATTGATTAAATTCTTTTGATCTTCTTGTTCACCCATAAATATTGAGCAACTCTATGAATAAAAACATATTTTTGCAATATCTAAACTTTCATAGTATCAGAGTTGGAATATTTCCCCTAATACCATATGGTCAAAATAGCTTCTCCGGGAGAATATCTTTCTGGAACATCAAAAGAAGATAAAATGTCTTCTCTGAAAGCTCCAATAGAAAATATAATTACTCAAGGAGGCAATGTTTCTCACATTCCCTTCCAGTTAACTTCTCATCGATTAAATGGGGAGAACTATCTGGAATGGTCACAGTTCATAAAGCTTTGAATTGATGATCATGAAAAGTTGGGACATCTGACTAGAAAGATAAAAAAAGTAAAAAATAGGAGACCCAAAGATGAACACATAAAGATCAGAGAATTCACTCGTGATTGCCTGGTTAATATATTTCATGGAGCCAGTCATAAGTAAACCTTATCTATTTTTACCCACTCCTAAGGATGTGTGGGAAGCCGTTATAGAGACGTATTCTGAGGTAGAAAAAGCCTTTCAAATTTTTGAGTAAAAAATAAAACTATGACAAGTTAAGTAAGGTGAGAAAAAAGTCATTGCTTATTATAATGAAATGGTATTGATGAATCCAATTATGACACACCCTTGTGATCTTGCTTTAGCTCATTCCTGGAAGTAAGTACCCTTCAACACGTACTTTACTTAGTAACATAAGTTGACACAGGTAAAACTAAGCATCAAAAAGCAGAAAAGTTTCCTTATGATTATTCTGCAGACTACATATATATATCGAAGATCTTTCTTTTATCTGAGCAATTGAAACTATTCAACAGGAAAAAAGGCTCTCTTCCCTATAATTAATAGTCTCTCTTTTCCTCTTTGTGTTTCAGGGGATGTTTTGACATCATAGGTGCTCCTGAATTTGCTCCTGGGATGCTCAATAATTGTATCTAGGCTTAGCCACCTTCCAAAGTCTGGCGTATGGTGTATGAGTTCTCAAAGCTATTGCCTGGTACTCTTAAATTTGAACTAGTTCCACGTGGGGCTATCTGGACAAGTCTTTTCAACAATCATTTTCCGGGTAAAGAAGATATAGGACTGTATTTCCTCGCAAGTGAGAGAGAAAGGTCAGCTTATGCCTTATATATATCTATCTGAAAGAGATAAGGGTCGTGAAGTAGAAGTGGCGTCATTACCCAGGAAGGTTTTTACTAAAAATTAATTTGCATTTATCATCCTATGCAGGTCTGAGATATATACTGCTTTGGTGGAGTTCTTGCGTAACAAAGATTAGGTGATGAGAATGCAAGTACAAGCAGCTCAATATCATTTATAAGAGTTCTCATCACCAAATCATTGATACGCAACAGCACCACTCGAGCAATATATATCCTTATATAATGGGAAATGCAAATCAATTTCTAGTAAAAACCTTCCTAGGCAAAGGTACCCTTCTACTTTGCAACCCTTTCCCTATTTGGATAGATATATAAGGCAGAAGTTGAACTTGCTCTCTCACTTTCAAAGAAATACAGACCTATATCTTCTTTGTTCGGACAATTATAGTTGAATAGACTTGCCCAGTTATCCCCGCATGGAACGAGTTAAAATTTAAGAGTATCAGGCAATAGCCTTGTAAACTCATACACCTTATGTCTAACTCTAGAAGAAGGATGAGCATGGATAAAGTTATTAAACATACCAGGAGCAAAATCCAGATCACCTAAGATGTCAAAACTTTCCCTATAATGCAAAGAACAAGAGAAAGATTAATAATTATAGGGAAGAGAACCTGTATTCCTGTTGAATGGTGCAAATTCCTCAAGTAAAAAAATATCTTCAATATATATATGGTCTGCGGAATAATCAAATGGAAAGTTTTTTGCTTCTTGACACATAACGAAAGGCATATTCAAGTTTCAACGACTCAGGAAAAAAAAAGAGAAAGTTCCACATGGAGTTAAAAGATGTTTTGCACTCTACATCTCATTAAGTTGCAGAACCGAAAAAAAGTTAGAAAACAAACAATGTATGGCTTCCATATAACCTACTTACCAACAATTTCTTGTTTTCTATACCTTCAAACATAAGATGGCCCATATTGCAATAACATAGAGAGGCAGTAACCTAAAGTCTTCATGAAATTTCTCCATAATGGGAATCAATTTCGATTTAGATTATCATTAAGTCATGACTTGCAACTATGTAAGAGCATAACTCTTTCCCATAGTTGGGAATATAATCTATATTTCCCTATTCATATTTTCAGTGATAATAATAGAGTTCGTGCCCGCTTTCATGCACCCCAACTAATTCACTGGGCAACCTGTCCATCCCACAAGGGGAATTTCTTAAGCTCATATGCAAAAGTCTAACTTGGCCATACCATATATTAACAAGTAGGGGTGGGCGTTCAGTATTCTTTTCGGTATTTTTAAAGTTCGGGTTTGGTAATTCGGTAATCGATATTTGAGAGTAGATACCACATACCTTACTTATAAACATCGATTCGATAATTCAGTAATCGTAAATTAAATTTCGGTTCAGCATGGTATTTGGTTAGACGTATCATATTATACATATAAAATTCGATATTCAGTAAATATTGAATACCTGACGGTATATTAATATCTTGTACCAAACCCAATCCCGAATACCTAAATGTTGAAATTTTACTCCGAAATACCTTACCAATACTGAATTACTGAATATCAATTACCAAATTTTTCGGTTCGGTTCGGTAATTTGGTTTTCGGTATTTTATACCCAGCCCTATTGACAAGGTATGCTACCTATAAAGGCTAGCCAGATGGGTGTACCTGGTGTTACAGCTTGGATTCAAACCTAGAATCTCCAAGTTGTTACTTCTATGTCTTAAACACTAGGTCATCCACTGGAAACCAACATTATGTTATTAATTAAAACATACACATATGTTTCCTTACTAATCAATAGGGAAAAGACCAGTGGAGTTCATAAAAGAAACGTCCTCGATAAAAGAAAAGATTAATCAGTCAGCTGACTACTAGAAAAGATGAGCCATCCAAAAAGCTACCATGCAAAGACAGATATGAGCTGAATTTGAACTCTTTTGGAGCTTAATTTACCTCGTGTTAACTTATGTTAGTAATTAAGGCGCATGATGAAGGATACTTACTTCCAGGAAGGATCTAGAGCAGGATAACACAGGTATGATTCGACTCTCATTCACAGCATTGGAACTCCTCCGCTCCAGAATGCTAGAATCACCACGACCTAAAAAGAAGGCTACATCAATTGGATTGAAGTACAGTAAGTAAATAATTTTTCTATTTAAGCTTTTCAGATATTGATGGTGTAACGGAAATCATTTTGAAAGATAATACCAACTCTAGACATATCAATGTTATTTTTCTTAAAAAAAAATAATAATTAGAGCATGATAGAAAATGAAATTTCTGATGAACAAAGATATACGAAGAGGACAGATCAAAACAAGTAATGAACACTAAGAGATGTTGGCAAACACTTACATTTAGATGTTTGTGCTGTTTTTTTGCTCTGTTCAGTGATTTTGCTCTTTTGAAGATTCAGAGGCTTTGTATATCCTGCTGATCCCAAAGACCGCAGCACTGTACACTTCTCAGGAAAAGAAGCTCGCTACAATTTCCTTGAGACATGTTTGCCATGGATTTGGTGGACACAACTCTTGGGGAGCTAGTGGTTTTCATCCACTTGGTGCCTGATGATAGACCAAGAGCTTCTTCAATAGGTAGGTATCTTGTTTACCCCGTCTGTACCTACTTTTCCCATTTACTAGAATGGCCACCAAGAAACTTACCACATTTCTTTGGTGGCACAGAACTCTGAAAAACCTTTGTAGGAGCATGTAACTTGGATCCAGAACACTCATTTTCTATTCCACGTGATGAAGACATTACTTGCTTGCCCTTTTACATTCTTCACGGCAATAATCCTCTTGTTGTAATTGTACGAGTTTTCATCATTTTGTACACTTTTATTTTATCAATTACTCTTACCGAGGGTTAAGAATCTTATTCAAAAAAATATGAATATAGGTAAGAGCAACGATACCTTATGATATCCAAGGAGTGACCAACAATGCCTTTCAAACGGTACCTTACGAAATCTAAGAAGTGACCAAAAATGCCTTTCAATATGGACTTAAGGGTGTTAAGAGCAATATTTTTGGATCTCATCTGCCTATCACTCTTAATAAGGTAAGGGGTATCATTCGATTCTCATTCACAGCATTGGGACTCCTACACTCCAGAATGATAGAACCATCAGGACCTAAAAAGAAGGCTACACAATTGGATTGAAGTACACTAAGTAAATAAATTTCTATGAAAGCTTTTCAGATATTGATGGTGTAACGGAAAACATTTTGAAAGATAATACCAACTCTAGACATAGATGTGAGAAATATAAGAGAAAAATATTATTGAATTGTTGTAAATACATTATTACATTGAGACCCTATTTATAGACACTACATCCAATCCTTTTCCTAATAGAACTCTACATTATAATTTCTTTCCAAATAGGATTTTATATGATATTCCTATTCCTATTCATATTCTACCACTCACCTTAAAGCTGATGCATAGAAGACATATTTACTAAGCTTGTTGTGGATGTAACTAATACGAGGATCGATGCGGGACTTGGTGGAAATAGTGCAAGAAAATTGATACGGACGGCTTTGGACGTATGGGAGACCTCAACTGAAATGGAACAAACTGAAAAAGTGATCCAAAAGTAATAAACATTGTCGGAAAGTCAATGTGTCACTAGAAAATTGTCGAAAAGTGGTATAAAATATAAGGGTCATCTTGAAATCAAGAGATGAGTAGATCTTGAACAAGATAGTCACCGAAGAACTGGCCAGAACATACTCATGCGCCGGATTATTAGATTTGATGGCCGAAAAGTAGTCATCATTTGAGAAAAAAATTATATGGGTAGGGTCGGAATGATGACACGACCCTCCTGAGAAAGAGAATTATATGAGTAGGTTGGAATGATGGTACGATCCTACTGAGGAATAAAAATTATATGGGTAGAGTCGGAATGATGAGATGACCCTACTAAAAAATAGAAATTATATGGGTAGGGTTAGAATGACGACACGACCGTACTGAAAAAGAGAAATTATATGGGTAGACCCTACTGAAAAAGAGAACTTATATGGGTAGGATCAGAATGATGGCACGACCTATGCAAATCATATCTGAGGAATTCCAATAAAGACGCATGGAACTACGCAAATCAGATCTAAGGAGTCACTGAAAAGGCGCACGGTTCTATGCAACTCAGATATGAGAAAGTAGTTTGAAAAGATGCACGGTACTATACAAATTATATATGAGAGAGTAGGGAAAAGAAGTGTGGTGCCCTAACTTTTGATAACATGATCATTGGTCAGACGGGCGACAGATATGGGTTATAGCCGCCCGCCGACAGCAGAATCTCTTTGATTCTCTACCAAAATCATAGAGTCTCTGAGACCAGGTGAGAAATATAAGAGAAAAATATTATTGAATTGTTGTAACTATATTAATACATTGAGACCCTATTTATAGACACTACATTACAATTCCTTTTCAAATAGAATTTTATACGCCATTCCTATTCCTACTCATATTCTAACAATATCAATGTTATTTTTCATAAAAAAAAATAATTAGAGCATGATAGAAAATGAAATTTAAGATGCAAAAAGATATAAGAATAGGACAGATCAAAACAAGTAATGAATCATAGGAGATGTTGGCGAACACTTACATTTAGATGATTGGTGGACACAACTCTTGAGGAGCTAGTAGTTTTCATCCACTTGGCGCCTGATAATAGACCGAGAGCTTCTTCAATAGGTCGGTATCTTGTTTCCCCGGTCTGTACCTCCTTTTCCCTGGTAATAGAATGGCCACCAATAAATTTACCACAGAACTTTGGTGGCACAAAACTCTGAAATTTTTTTGCAGGAGCATGTAACTTGGATCCAGAACACTCATTTTCTAATCCATGTGATGAAGACATTACTTGCTTGCCCTTATCACACTCTTCATGGCAACAATCCTCTTGAGCATTTTCGCAATAACCATGTATACAATATCTTAAAGGAAGAGAAAAGACAGAATTTTTAAAAACAGGAAGAGGACTACATATGCATAAAAGATACAGACAGTATATAAGAGAATTAAATGCTACAACATGCTAATGAAAGAATCAATGTATTCTTTAGGTGGAATCCAATATCTAATACCATTTAGAATCCGCTTTGAAGAATGCTAGAAAGATTAGATAGCTCGAAGAGGTCCTAATTCTCCCCTAAGAGGTCTATATCACTTCCATTTAGGCTTCTAGTTTTGTTCCATTTTTCATCTCTATTTAAGATTACAAAATAAGGGTGTCGAATGAGTTGACAGATTTTGTCATAATTTGCTCCACGGATGTCAGGCAGATTTGATTCTAATCTGCTCCACAATTGAGTAGGCAGATATGATTGCAATATGTTGCTGTAAATATGTGATATCATATTTTGTTATTCAAGGAGAATAGATTAGAGGAAATCCTTACTTCATGTATCTCCTAGTCTAAGTTGCATAGACTCGGATGTGGATATCCGAGACGGGTGCGAATCCGAGAGTCGAATTCGTTAAAATTTAAATTTTAATATTCGAAAGTGCGAATCCGAGTAAGGATATGGAGCAGGAATTTGGGTAAAATACTAAATATTATAAATAAAAAGTTATAAAAATCTTCTAAAAATCTACTTTTAACTTTTAAGATAACTTTTAGTTACTTTTTCAATTAGGATTGGTATATACTTGTATATTTGGGAAACCAATAGGCACATATATATTTTTTTAACCTATTAAAATAAAGATTCTTTTTATGAAAAAACAACACACACTCATATCTTTTGACTATATTAATATATAAACCTTTTTTTTTTATATTTGAAAAATATAATTATTAAAAACTAGATGTACGAGTCATCTTTCCTGTCCACAACCACTTTTTGTTTCTTCCCAACAATTCAAATTTCGATGAAAAAAATTACAGTCGTCGAATTACGACGATGACAACAGTCTCCGATTTCAATGATGACTATCGTTGGATTCCGATGGTGATAGTAGTCACCGATTTTCTCCCACTCCTGCGATGACAACAATTACAGTCGCCGGACCTTCTGACCACGACGACAACCAACTTTGTTCTTGATGTTGGATAAACGTATTCGATTCATTTGACCGAATCGTAGACGTACCTCAAGCCCGTACCAACGTTGCGTTGGGATGGGTTCGACGGCAAAATAAATGAGTACACGCAACATAGCTCCTAGGAATTAGGGATTGATTAAATTCTTTTGATCTTCTTGTTCACCCATAAATATTGTGCAACTCTATGAATAAAAACATATTTTTGCAGTATCTAAACTTTCATGGTATCAGAGTTGGAATATTTCCCCTAATACCATATGGTCAAAATAGCTTCTCAGGGAGAATATCTTTCTGGAACATCAAAAGAAGATAAAATGTATTCTCTGAAAGCTCCAATAGAAAATCTAATTACTCAAGGAGGCAATGTTTCTCACATTCCCTTCCAGTTAACTTCTCATCGATGGAATGGGAAGAACTGTATGGAATGGGCACAGTTCGTAAATCTTTCAATTGATGATCATGAAAAGTTGGGACATCTGACTAGAAAGAAGAAAAAATAAAAAATCGGAGACCCAAAGATGAACACATGAAGATCAGAGAATTCACTCGTGATTGCCTGGTTAATATATTTCATGGAGCCAGTCATAAGTAAACCTTATCTATTTTTACCCACTCCTAAGGATGTGTGGGAAGCCGTTATGGAGACGTATTCTGAGGTAGAAAAAGCCTTTCAAATTTTTGAGTTAAAAATAAAACTATGACAAGTTAAGTAAGGTGAGAAAAAAGTCACTACTTATTATAATGAAATGGTATTGATGAATCCAATTATGACACACCCTTGTGATCCTTCTTTAGCTCATTCCTGGAAGTAAGTACCCTTCATCACGTACTTTACTTAGTAACATAAGTTGACACAGGTAAAACTATACATCAAAAAGCAGAAAAGTTTCCTTTTGATTATTCTGCAGACTACATATATAGATATTGAAGATCTTTCTTTTATCTGAGCAATTGAAACTATTCAATAGGAAAAAAAGGCTCTCTTCCCTATAATTAATAGTCTCTCTTTTCCTCTTTGTGTTTCAAGGGAAGTTTTGACATCATAGGTGCTCCTGAATTTGCTCCTGGGATGCTCAATAATTGTATCCAAGCTTAGCCTCCTTCCAAAGTCAGGCGTATGGTGTATGAGTTCTCAAAGCTATTGCCTGGTACTCTTAAATTTGAACTAGTTCCGCGTGGGGCTATCTGGTCAAGTCTATTCAACAATTATTTTCCGGGTAAAGAAGATATAGGACTGTATTTCCTCGCAAGTGAGAGAGAAAGGTCAGCTTCTGCCTTATATATATATCTGGAAGGGATAAGAGTCGTGAAGTAGAAGTGGCGTCGTTTCCCCGGAAGGATTTTACTAAAAATTAATTTGCATTTATCATCCTATGCAGGTCTGAGATATATACTGCTTTGGTGGAGTTCTTGCATAACAAAGATTCGATGATGAGAATACAAGTACAAGCAACTCAATATCATTTATAAGCGTTCTCATCACAAAATCTTTGATACGCAGCAGCACCACCCGAGCAATATATATCCTTATATAATGGGAAATGCAAATCAATTTCTAGTAAAACTTCCGGGCAAAGGTGCCCTTCTACTTTGCAACCCTTTCCCTATTTGGATAGATATATAAGGCAGAAGTTGAGCTTGCTCTCTCACTTTCAAAGAAATACAGACCTATATCTTCTTTTTCCGTACAATTATAGTTGAATAGACTTGTCCAGTTATCCCCACATGGAAGGAGTTAAAATTTAAGAGTATCAAGCAATAGCCTTGAAAACTCACACACCTTACGTCTAACTCTAGAAGGAGGATGAGCATGGATAAAGTTATTACACATCCCAGGTGCAAAATCCAGATCACCTAAGATGTCAAAACTTCCCCTATAATGCAAAGAACAAGAGAAAGATTAATAATTATAGGGAAGAGAACCTGTATTCCTGTTGAATGGTGCAAATTCCTCGAGTAAAAAAATATCTTCAATATATATATGGTCTGCGGAATAATCAAATGGAAAGTTTTCTGCTTCTTGACACATAACGAAAGGCATATTCAAGTTTCAACGACTCAAAAGAAAAAGAGAAAGTTCCACATGGAGTTAAAAGATGTTTTGCACTCTACATCTCATTAAGTTGTAGACCCGAAAAAAAATTAGAAAACAACCAAAGTATGGCTTCCATATAACCTACTTACCAACAATTTCTTGTTTTCTATACCGGCAAACTTAAGATGACCCATAATGCAATAACATAGACAGGCAGTAACCTAAAGTCTTCATGAAATTTCTCCATAATGGGAATCAATTTAGATTCAGATTATCATTATGTCATGACTTGCAACTATGTAAGAGCATAACTCTTTCCCATAGTTGGGAATATACTCTATATTGCCCTATTCATATTTTCAGTGATACTAATAGAGTTCCTGCCAGCTTGCATGCACCCCAACTAATTCACTAGGCAACCTGTCCATCCCACAAGGGGAATTTCTTAAGCTCATATGCAAAAGTCTAACTTGGCCATACCATCTATTAACAAGTAGGGGTGGGCGTTCAGTATTCTTTTCAGTATTTTTAAAGTTCGGGTTTTGTAATTCGGTAATCGGTATTTGAGAGTAGATACCACATACCTTACTTATAATCATCGATTCAATAATTCAGTAATCGTAAATTAAATTTTGATTCAGCATGGTATTTGGTTAGACGTATCGTATTATATATATAAAATTTGATATTCAGTAAATATAGAATAACAAACGGTATATTAATATCTTGTACCAAACCCAATCCCGAATACCGAAATGTTGAAAATTTACTCCGAAATACCATACCAATACTGAATTATTGAATATCAATTACCAAATTTTTCGGTTTGGTTCGGTTCGATAATTCGGTTTTCGGTATTTTATACCCATCCCTATTGACAAGGTATGCTGCCTATCAAGGCTAGCCAGATGGGTGTACCAGGTGTTACAGCTCGGATTCAAACCTAGAATCTCCAAGTTGTTACTCCTATGTCTTAAACACTAGGTCATCCACTGGGAACCAACATTAAGTTATTAACTAAAACGTACACATATGTTTCCTTACTAATCAATAGGGAAAAGTCCGGAAGAGTTCATAAAAGAATCAATGTATCCTTTAGGTGGAACCCAATATCCAATATAATTTAGGATCCGCTTTGAAGAATGCCAAAAAGATTAGACAGCTCGAAGAGGTCCTAATTCTCCCCTAAGAGGTCATATCACTTCCATTTAGGCTTCTAGTTTTGTTCCATTTTTCATCTCTAATTAAGATTCCAAAATAAGGGTGTCGAATGAGTTCATAGATTTAGTCATAATTTGCGCCATGGATGAGCAGGCAGATTTGATTCTAATCTGCTCCACAATTGAGTAGGCAGATATATATGATTGCAATCTGCTGTAAATATGTGATATCATATATTATTGCTCTAGGAGAATAGATTAGAGGAAATTCCTTGATTCATGTATCTCCTAGGCTAAGTTGCATAAACTCGGGTGTGGGTATCCGAGACGGGGGCAAATCCGATAGTCGAATTCGTCAAAATTTAAATTTTAAGACTCAGAGGTGCGAATCCGAGTATGGATACGGACGCAGGAATTTGGCTAAAAAATTAATTATTATAAATATAAAGTTATAAATATATTCTAAGAATCTACTTTTAACTTTTAAGATAACTTTTAGTTACTTTTTTCTATTAGGATTGGTATATACTTGTATTTTTGGGAAATCAACAAACACATATATATTAATATAGAAATTCTTTGATGAGAAATCAAACAGACACACAAATCTTCTGACTATATTAATATAGACTTTTTTTTATATTTTAAAAAATACTATTAAAAACTAGATATGACGAGTCATCTTCCCAATCCTCAACCACTTTTTGTTTCTTCCCAATGACTCAAATTCCTTCGACAAAAATTACAATCGCCGAATCCCGATGATGACAGCAGTCGCTGATTCCGATAATGGTTGTCACTGAATTTCTCACTGGATTTCGACGGTGACAGCAGTCACCAATTTTCTCCCTTCCGGTGACGACAACAATTACAGTCGCCGGCTTTTCTTAAGACGACGGCGACAACCAACATTGTTCTTGATGTTGGATCAACGTCTTCGGATTTGTTTGACCAAAAAAGAGACATACCCTGTGCCCGTACCAGCGTCGTGCAGGGATGGGTTCGGCAGCAAAATCAATGAGTTCACGCAACATAATTCCTAGGAATTAGGGATTGATTAGATTCTTTTGATCTTCTTGTTCACCTATAAATATAGTGCAACTCTATGAATAAAAACATATTTTTGCAGTATCTAAACATTCATGGTATCAGACTTGGAATTTTCCCCCTAATTCCATATGGTCAAAATAGCTTCTCAGGGAGAATATCTTTCTGGAATATCAAAAGAAGACAAAATGTCTTCTCTGGAAGCTCCAACTCTAATGACTCAAGGAGGCAATGTTTCTCACATGCCCTTCCAGTTAACTTCTCATCGATTAAATGGGAAGAACTATCTGAAATGGGCACAATTCGAAGAGTTTGCAATCGATGATCATAAAAAGTTGGGACATCTAACTTGAAAGACGAAAAAGTCAAAAATCGGAGACCCAAAGATGAACACGTGGAGATTAGCATGTTGTTTTGATATCTGAAAATGAAATTACCTCCGAGGATACATTGATTTTTTCATTAGCATGTTGTTTCATTTAGTTACTTTCTATTATAAAAAAAAATCTGCTTTTTCTTTTCCTTTTAGATATTGCGTGTTGAATTATTGTGTAGAAGTACCAAAGGTTGGTGCTGTGAAGTATGTGACAAGGGAAAAGGATCCATGTTACATGCTTCTGAAAAGATTTTTCAGAGCATTACGCCACCAAGGAAACACAATAAGTTTCCTGGTTCTCATGGTATTAACCGGGAAAAAGAGGTTCGGACTGGGAAAACGAAGTATCTCCCTATTGAAGAAGCACTCAGTCAACCATCGAGCCTCAATAAAAAGGGGAATCCACTGAAAATCATTGGCTCCTCAAGAGTTGTGACAAAAAAATCTATGGCAATCGGGACTCGAGGGAGTTTTAGCACGTGTGGAGCTCAAACTTCAAATACTTTTCCTGCGAAGAGTCCACTGCAACGGCTTTTAGGTTCAGCAAGATATACAAATCCTCAGAATGTCAAAAACACTAAAATCGTGGAACAAATCAAAAACACAGTACAAGCTTCAAAAGGTTAGTGTTCACCAACATCTATTCTATTTGTTATTTGTTTCGATTTGTCGTCTTCCTATATCTTTATTCATCAGAAATTTCATTTCCTATCATATACTCTAATTGATATAACCTACATTTTAGGTTCTGGTAAGCTTAAGAGTCCCGGTGCTGCCAATGAGAGTCCATTGATGAATCCAATTATGACACACCCTTGTGATCCTACTTTAGCTCATTCCTGGAAGTAAGTACCCTTCATCACATATTTCAATTAGTAACATAAGTTGACATAGATAAAACTGACCATCAAAAAGAAGAAAAGTTTCCTTTCAATTATTCTGCAGACTACATATATATATATATTGAAGATCTTTCTTTTATCTATGCAATTGGAACTATTCAACTGGAAAAAAAGGCTTTCTTCCCTATAATTAATTGTCTCTTTTCCGCATGAGTTAATCCTCATTGTTTGAGTCGATTCAAAAAGTTGTAAGTCCTACCCCACTTCAAGTGTCGTTTGAGCCCCATGCCTCTTTTCTTTCTAACCCTAACCAAAAGCCTAGTTACAACCAAAGAAAGACCTTCAGATCAATCTTTGAGGATGTTAAGTCTAAGCATGCAAGGGGAGATGATGACACATTTTGGGACTACTTGTCTTCCTCAACACAAGAAATCAGGAGAGAAATGAAAATGAGAGTCTTATCGGTGAAAACCTCTACGGGCATCATAAGACGATGGTAAGCTGAGAGAGATAAAAATGAGAGAGTCTTATCGATGAAAACCCTCACGGGCACTGTAAGATGACAGTAAATTGACACAAATGAAAATAAGAGAGTCTCATTGGTGAAAAACCCTCACAGACACCATAAAGCAATGATGAGCTGAGAAAAGGAAAATGAGAGAGGCTTATTGGCAAAAATCGTTCAAGGAGCCACTAGCCGAATGAGGTCTTAATGCAATTGACCTAAGGAAGCAACTCAGTTTCAGGGTCATTAACTTAACAATAATTTGTGAGAGTTTTGGATAGAAAGATCAGGCATTTTAATTGGATATGCATGTCATAATCATTAGAGTTGACTGTCATTTTCAGATAAACTTTTCTTTTATCTTTTTCAATAGGGACATTCATTGTCGTTTCTTTCTTCTCTTTAGTTATATTTATATTTTATTGAGTCAGTTGTCCAAATAAAACATAAAATTGTTGTCATTTTCCTCTTGTCTTTGAGTCAAGTCTATGTCAAAACAAGTGAGAAAAGATTTCAAAACTGGCTACCAGCTTCGTCAATTGCAGAAAGCGAGACAAAAGGCCAGCACAGGAAAGGGATATGATTGTGAGCTGAAATAAGGCATGCAAAAGTTTTGTCAACAGACGAGTCTGGGAACTCATGGAAATATCAAGGTTTAAAGGCCTATCTGAGAAGCGTGGTAAAACAGAAATATTGTGTTTACTTCAGAGCCACTCTTAATAATCTGAGTTTGGGTCAATGACGCGACAAAGCAGGGGCAAGTGTCAGCAATCTGAAACAAAATGTAGGGAATGAACACTTGAGCAGGTGTCGGGATAGCCAAGTGCTGCTAGCCACCACTGTTTTTTTAACTGACAAATTTTCTGTGTTTTTACTTTCAGTTCAGGACCCTCCTGAAAAATGGGAATTTACTTTATGTTCAGGACACTCCTGAAAAATGGGAATTTACTTTCAATTCAGGACCCTCCTGGAAAATGGGAATTTATTCATGTTCAGGACCCTCCTAGAAAATGGGAATTTACTTTCAATTCAGGACCCTCCGGGATAATGGGATTTTACTTTCAATTCAGGGTCCTCATGGAAAATGGGAATTTACTTTCAACTCAGGACCCTCCTGGAAAATGGGAATTTACTTTCAACTCAGGACCCTCCTGGAAAATAAGAATTTACTTTATGTTCAGGAACCTCTTGGAAAATGAAAATTTACTTTATGTTCAAGACCCTCCTGGAAAATGGGAATTTACATTATGTTCAGGACCCTCCTGGAAAATGACAATTTACTCAATTCAGGACCCTCTTGGAAAATGGGAATTTAGTCAATTCAGGACCCTCCTGGAAAATGGGAATTTACTTTATGTTCAGGACCCTCCTGGAAAATGGAAATTTACTTTCAATTCAGGACCCTCCTGGAAAATGTGAATTTACTCAATTCAGGACCCTCCTGGAAAATGGAAATTTACTTTATGTTCAGGACCTTCCTGGAAAATGAAAATTTACTTTATGTTCAGGGCCCTCCTGAAAAATGGGAATTTACTTTCAGTTCAGGACCTTTCTGGAAAATGGGACTTTATTTTCAGGAATATGGAATCCTTCTTTATCATAATATTTGTTTAGAATAATTTTGTTCTAGTTTGGATTTTGATATAGGGAGTCCGCCTGAAAAACAGGGTGATGAAATTGCAAGTCAGGAGCCCGCCTGAAGAACGGGGTGATGAAATGGCAAGTCAGGAGTTCGCCTGAAGAACAGGGTGATAAAATTGAAAGTCAGGATCCCACCTGAAGAACAGGGTAATAAAATGGCAAGTCAGGAGCCCGCCTGAAGAACAGGGTGATAAAATTGAAAGTCAGGAGCCCGCCAGAAGAACAGGGTGAAGAAATGAAAAGTCAAGCAACAAAGTGATGAAATTGCAAGTCAGGAACCCGTCCAAAGCACAAGGCGAATAAATGGAAAGTTAAGCAACAAGGTGAAGTAATTGAAGACCAAGCAACAAGTGATGAAATTGCAAGTCAGGTGCCCACCTGAAGAATAAGGTGATGAAACTTAATTCAGGAGTCCAACAGAAGCTGTGTAGATTGGATTTTGTAATTTCATTTATGTTTTAACTTGTAGTTTTCATTTTGATGTAATCACAGAGCCGCGGACCGAAACCTCGATGGAACCTCACTCGACTCTCCAACTCGGTATAGTCCATTTCCTTCCAATCCTTTAAAATACCCGTGACTTGATTCTCTCATAACTTGAGTAGGTAGGGTGTCCTAAGTCAGGACTCGGTTGTCCTTCTTCTTTCTGTTTCTTCCTTTGAATAATGTTCAGGACAAAATTTTGTCTCGTTGTCTACTTCTTTGTCTGAAAACACTTCGTGTTTACATTCAAAGGGGGCATGATGTAGACATCTAATTTTGTCCCTCCCGAAGTCTAATTTTTCCTATTTGTACTGCGTCTTACCGCGTACCCTCACCCGTCTAATATTTTTCATAAAAGAACAAAAAATAACAAACTCCCTAACAAATTAATTCCCTACGATTCCTTTATCCTAACAAATTCTATCCCATCCTAACCACCTCTATCCCACCCCACTACCCCATCCACGTGACCTCTCACATTTCATCTTCACAAAGAAAATGATAATAGAACAAAAAACAAAAGAGGGGGTCCACTTGGGTTCGATGATTCATTCTTTCCAATTAAAAAAGACAAGAGGGGGGTTCACGTTTTTGGGTGGGGGGGCTCATGATCACAACAACACCTCACCATTCCCATTATTATATACAATACACATCTATTCACAAAAAAAAAAAAAAGACAATATAGAGTGGCCCACTAGGAATCTTCATAGAGGGGAATAGATACACATACATTTGGTTTTGGGGTTTTCTGGGGGATTCATGATGTACTCCCAGCAGAATACTCCTCCATTTTGGATACTGATACCACAATAACAACCAAAGACACCTCCGACCCGTTTTTGGATTCGAGTGAACATACATCACTCTCACTCACCTCTCACGAATCTCACGCACAGCACACATACACACACACCATTGTAGACGTACACGCACAGAAGCTCACCGGAAACCATGGTGAAGGACTGTCCACTCACTTCACAGTAAAGAGAGGGGGTTTTCTTTTCTTTTTGGGAGAAAGTGAGAGTAGGGAAACGAGAGGGAGATAGGCAGGTACAGAGAGAGACGAAGGGAGAGCGGTGGTTGGAAAACGTTACAGATCGAGAGAGAATAGTACGGGGAAAATAGAGCAACGTCACCGGAGTTCACTGTTCCAGTGAATTGACTCTGGTGCCATCCCTTTAACACTCGTTTCTAATTGAAATTGATCCTTCATGATTGGTTCCGTCAAATTACCACCGGAATGGCATCGGAATAAATCGTTGAATCCAGCCACGACCACAGCCGATCGAGCTCACCGGAGCTCCGGTGAAAACAAAAAATCGTCCCATCCAGTCCCGATTTCAGCGAAGTTCGCATTAAATCTGTCGAAACAGTAGCTATTGGTGTGAAATTGATACGGGTTTGTCTTCTTTGTGTGGTTTTCCAATTTGGGTCAGTCTCGGATTGCTTGACTATTCGATATCGAGTTTGGAGTTCGTCTCCATTGAGGTGCTATTCGGGAGTCCAAATCCGGGTTTTCTTTAACTTTATATTATCAACGAAGTCGATTCCTTGAAGGTCCATCTCTTAAACTTTACTTTCTTTTTTCTTTCATTATCTCGAATTTTTTTAATGTCGTGACTTTGTGGTTGATTGAATTTTTGAGTAAATGTGATCTTTTGTGGTGGATATGAGTGATTGGTGGGTTTAAATGTTTGGATCTTCATTGAGTGCAAGTATTTGATTCTGATTTCGGACTTTGAAAAGTGAATTAATAGTCGAAGCATATGTTAAACCTTTAGTTGAGGATGAATTTGGGGGCGAAATTGAGAAGTCGGTAAAAATGAGTGAATATAGATAATGTTGGTTCGTTGTCGTTTCTGGTTTAATTCGGAATAAATGTGAACGTGATAGAATTATGACATGTGGAAATGGGTAGGCGGACATAGGTTCGAGAAGGCATTATTTTAGGAAATAAGTGATTTTATTTGCTTGATTGAATGTGTGGAATGTTGAAATGGTTGAATGTTTTTCTAGTTTGTCGCACTTGGATTAAAATGTACTATTCGGACGGGGAATGCCCCGAGGTACTTGTGTTTATTGACCGGGGAGTGCCCCGAGTATTTTGTATTGGGAGGACATTCGTGACGAAGGCCCGTGGCGTCGGGTAAAGCACGAGAGCATAGTTAGGGTTAGCATAAGTTAGATAGGATTTATTTTTCGTATTTTATTTGGACTGTATAATTGGACTGAACATTATATTTTTGGGATTTGTTTTGTTTTGTTTTTCTTGACTGTTTGTTTACGTACTTTGTGTGATTTATACATTCGTAGTGTCAAATTAGTCGATATTTCTCTACCAAGCGACCGTGGTCAAACCACGGGATCGAGGAGTGCCTAACACCTTTCCCTCGGTCAACAGAATTCCTTAGTCGGAATCTCTGTTCGCGGATCAGTCTTTTAGAGTCAAAACAGTTTTGAAAAGGATTTTCAAAGGTGACTTGGCACACCGATTCTATGTCAAGTGGCGACTCTGAATAAAAATTGTAAATAGTCCTTTTTGAAACAAAAATCTTCATTTTGTCACTTTTAATAATAAAAACCCTTTCAAAACTTTAATCCAAATCATTTGGAGTACGAAAAAGGGGTGTGACATGGTTAAGACATAGTAGTAACAACTTGGAGATTCTAGGTTTGAATCCAAGCTGCAAAACCAGGTACACCCATCTGGCTAGCCTTGATAGGCAGCATACCTTGTCAATAGGGCTGGGTGTAAAACACCGAGAATTGAATTACCAAACTGAATAAAAAAATTTGGTAATTGATATTCGGTAAATCAGTTGGTATTTGGGAGTAAAATTTCAACATTTCGGTATTCAGGATTGGGTTCGGTACAAAATATTAAATACCGTTTGGTATTCAATATTTATCGAATACCAAATTATATATATATATATATAATATGATACGTCTAACCAAATACAGTATTGAACCGAAATTTAATTTACCATTTACTGAATTATCGAGTTGATGTTTATAAGTATGGTATGTGGTATCTACTCTCTAATATCGATTACTGAATTATCAAACCCGAACTTTAAAAATACCAAACCGAACACTGAACGCCCACGCCCTACTTGACAATATATGGTATGGCCAAGTTAGACTTTTGCATATGAGCTTAAGAAATTCCCTTTGTGGGATGGATAGGTTGCCAGTGAATTAGTTGGGGTGCATGCAAGCTGGCAGGAGCTCCATTAGTATCACTGAAAAAATGTATAGGGCAATATAGAGTAGGGGTGGGCATGGTATGGTATATACCGAATACCAGACCGAAATCGAAAATTTTTATACCGCGTTGTGGATGTTATGGTATTTGGTAGGAATTTTAAATTATTTTAATATTTGGTACGGTATTTGGTATTTATACAATAAATACCGAAATACCGTATACCGCACCGAAGTTTTTTAATAACATATAAAACCCAATTGAACACAAAAGTAGCTTTTATTAAGAAATAAATTTTTTGGGATGCTTATTATTTAGGAGTACTATGCTTAAGTTTAGGTACTGTTGTTCATAGTTTGCATCTCGGACTATTCAATCGTGATTGAAATGTTATTTTTGTGTAATTGATTAACAAAGATAGTTGTTAGCCTAACATGATTGAGACGTATTTAAAATTTAAAGTTATAATTTTTTATCTGAATATATATAATTAGAAATCAAATAAAGTATGGTTACTGAATTACCATACCGTAAAATACTGAATTTAAAAATACCGAACCATTCCGAACTAATTTGGTATGGTAATGGTATTGTTCTTTTAGATACCGAAAATCGAAGTTACCGTACCAAAATTTAAAATACAGTATCGTACTGTACCATGCCCACCCTAATATAGAGTATATTCCCAACTATGGGAAAGAGTTATGCTCATACATAGTTACAAGTCATGACATAATGATTATCTGATATATACTGATAATCTGAATCTAAATTGATTCCCATTATGGAGAAATTTCATGAAGACTTTAGTTTACTGCCTCTCTCTGTCATTGCATTATGGGCCATCTTTTGTTTGCAGGTATAGAAAACAAGAAATTGTTGGTAAGTAGGTTATATGGAAGCCATACATTGTTTGTTTTCTAATTTTTTTGGGTTCTACAACTTAATGAGATGTAGAGTGCAAAACGTCTTTCAACTCCATGTGGAACTTTCTCCGATTGTTTGTTTTTGGCCTTGAAACTTGAATAAGCCTTTCGTTATGTGTCAATAAGCAGAAAAATTTCCATTTGATTATTCTGCACACCATATATATTTTTTGAAGATCTTTTTTTACTCGAGGAATTTGCACCATTCAACAGGAATACAGGTTCTCTTCCCTATAATTATTAATCTTTCTCTTGTTCTTTGCATTATAGGGGAAGTTTTGACATCTTAGGTGATCTGGATTTTGCACCTGGGATGTTTACTAACTTTATCCATGCTCATTCTCCTTCTAGAGTTAGACGTAACGTATATGAGTTTTCAAGGCTATTGCCTGATACTCTTAAATTTGGACTCGTTCCATGTGGGGATAACTGGGCAAGTCTATTCAACGATATTTTCCAGGCAAAGAAGATATAAGACTGTATTTCTTTGCAAGTGAGAGAGAAAGCTCAGCTTTTGCCTTATATATCTTTCGAAAAATGGAAAGGGTTGCAAAGTAGAAGGGCACCTTTGCCTAGGAAGGTTTTCACTAGAAATTTATTTGCATTTCCCATTATATGCAGGTCTGAGGATCTATATTGCTCTGGTAGTGTTCATGCGTATCAAAGATATGGTGATGAGAAGCAGCTCAACATCATTTATAAGCATTCTCATCACCAAATATTTGTTACGCAAGAACTCCACCAGAGCAGTATATATTTCAGACCTGCATAAAATGAGAAATGCAAATTAATTTGTAGTAAAAATCTTCCTGGATAAGGACTCCACTTCTACTTCACGACCCTTATCCCTTTTCAGATAGACATATATAAGGCAGAAGCTGACCTTTCTCTCTCACTTGCAAGGAAATACAGTCATGTATCTTCTTTACCCGGAAAATGATTGTTGAATAGACTTGTCCAGATAGCCTCACGCGATACTAGTTCAAATTTAAGAGTACCAGACAATAGCCTTGAGAACTCATACACTTACGCCTGACTTTGGAAGGAGGATAAGCCTGGATAAAATTATTGAGCATCCCAGGAGCGAATTCAGGAGCACCTTTGATGTCAAAACTTCCCCTGATACACAAAGAGGAAAAGAGACTATTAATTATAGGGAAGAAAGCCTTTTTTTCCAGCTGAATAGTTCCAATTGCACAAATAAATGAAAGATCTTCAATATATATATATATATATATTTAGTCTGCAGAATAATCAAAAGGAAACTTTTCTGCTTTTTGATGCTCAGTTTTACCTGTGTCAACTTATGTCACTAATTAAAGTACGTGATAAAGGGTACTTACTTCCAGGAATGAGCTAACACAGGATCACAAGGGTGTGTCATAATTGGATTCATCAATGGACTCTCATTGGCAGCACCGGGACTCTTAAGCTCACCAGAACCTAAAATGTAGGCTATATCAATTAGAGTATATGACAGGAAATGAAATTTCTGATGAATAAAGATATAAGAAGAAGACAAATCAAATAACAAATACAATAGATGTTGGTGAATACTAACCTTTTGAAGCTTGTACTGTGTTTTGATCTATTCCGTGATTTTAGTGTTTTTGACATTCTGAGGATTTGTATATCTTGCTGATCCTAAAATCCGTTGTAGTGGGCTCTTCCCAGGAAAAGAATTTGAAGTTTGAGCTCCAGACGTGCTAAAACTCCCTCGAGTCCCGATTGCCATAGATTTTGTTGTCACAACTCTTGAGGAGGCAATGATGTTCAGTGGATTTCCCTTTTTATTGAGGCTCGATGGTAGACTAAGTGCTTCTTCAACAGGGAGATACTTCGTTTTCCCAGTCCGTACCTCCTTTTCCCAGTTAATACCATGAGAACCAGGAAACTTATTGTGTTTCCTTGGTGGCACAATGCTTTGACAAATCTTTTCAGAAGCATGCTACATGGATCCATTGCCCTTGTCACATACTACACAGCACCAATCCCTTGGTGCTTCTACACAACAATTCAACACGCAATATCTGAAAGGAAAAGAAAAAGCAGAATTTTTTATAATAGAAAGTACATAAGAGAACTGAATGAAACAACATGCTAATGCAATGTATCCTCGGAAGTAATTCTATTTTCAGATATCAGAACAACATGCTATTCTCCATGTGTTCATCTTTGGGTCTTCGATTTTCGACTTTTTAATCTTTCCAGTTAGATGTCCCAACTTTTTACGATCATCGATTGCAGACTCTTCGAATTGTGCCCATTTCGGACAGTTCTTCCTATTTAATCGATGGGAAGTTAACTGGAAGGGCATGTGAGAAACATTGCCTCCTTGAGTCATCAGATTTGGAGCTTCCAGAGAAGACATTTTATCTTCTTTTGATATTCCAGAAAGATATTCTCCCTGAGAAGCTATTTTGGCCATATGGTATTAGGGCAAAAATTCTAAGTCAGATACCATGAATGTTTAGATACTAAAAAAATATGTTTTTATTCATAGAGTTGCACAATATTTATAGGTGAACAAAAAGATCAAAAGAATCTAATCAATCCCTAATTCCTAGGAGTTATGTTGCGCGGACTCATTGATTTCGCTGACGAACCCATCCCAACGCTGCGTTGGTGCGGGCACGGGGTACATTTCTGATTTGGTAAAACAAATCCGAAGACGTTGATCCAACATCAAGAACAAAGTTGGTTGTCGTCGTCATCATAAGAAAAAACGGCGACTGTAATTATTGTCATCGCCGGAAGGGAGAAAATAGGTTGTCACCGTCGGAATCCGGAAAGAAATCCGGCGACAATCATCATCAGAATCAGCGACTGCAGTCATCGTCGGAATTCGGCGATTGTAATTTTTGTCGAAGGAATTTGAATCGTTGGGAAGAAACAGAAAGTGGTTGAGGATTGGGCCGATGACTCCTCAGATCTAGTTTTTAATAATATTTTTTAAAATATAAAAAAAAAGTTTATATTAATATAGTCAAAAGATATGTGTGTGGTTTCTCATCCAAGAATTTCTATATTAATATATATGTGTTTGTTGATTTCCAAAAAATACAAGTATATACCAATCCTAATTAAAAAAAGTACCTAAAAGTTATCTTAAAAGTTAAAAGTAGATTTTTAGAATATCTTTATAACTTTATATTTATAATATTTAATTTTTTAGCCAAATTCCTGCATCCATATCCATACTCGGATTCACACCTTAGTGTTTTAAAATTTAAATTTTGACGAATCCGACTATCGAATTTGCACCGGTCTCGGATACCCGTACCCGAGTTTATGCCACTTAGCCTAGGAGATACATGAATCAAGGGATTTCCTCTTATCTATTCTCCTAGAGTAAAAATATATGATATCACATATTTACAGTAGATTGAAATCATATATATCTGCCTACTCAATTGGGGAGAAGATTAGAATCAAATCTGTTTACTCATCCATGGAGCAAATTATGACTAAATCTGTGAACTCATTCGACACCCTTATTTTGGAATCTTAAATAGAGATTAAAAATGGAACAAAACTAGAAGCCTAAATGGAAGTAATATGACCTCTTAAGCGAGAATTAGGACCTCTTCGAGCTGTCTAATCTTCCTGGCATTCTTCAAAGCGGATCCTAAATGATATTGGATGTTAGGTTCCACCTAAAGGATACATTGATTCTTCCATTAGCATGTTGTAGCATTTAATTCTCTGATATACTGCCTTTATCTTTTATGCATATGTAGTCCTTTTTCCGTTTTTATAAATTCTGTCTTTTCTCTTGCTTTTAGATATTGCATACGGGGCTTTTGTGCGAAGATGCTCAAGAGGATTATTGTCGTGAAGAATATGATAAGGGAAAGCGCGTAATGTCTTTATCACGTGGACTATAAAATGAGTGTTCTGAATCCAAGTTACATGCTCCTGCAAAGGTTTTTCAGAGTTCTGTGCCACCAAAGAACCGTGGTAAGTTTCTTGATGGCCATTCTATTAACTGGGAAAAGGAGGAACAGACCGGGAAAACAAGATACCTACGTATTGTAGAAGCTCTTGGTTTATCATCAAGCACCAAGTGGATGAAAACTACTAGCTCCTCAAGAGTTGTGTCCACCAATCATCTAAATGTAAATGTTCGCCAATATCTCCTAAGATTCATTACTTGTTTTGATCTGTCCTCTTCTTATATCTTTTTTCATCAAAAATTTCATTTTCTATCATGCTCTAATTAATTTTTTTAAGAAAAATAACATTAATATTGTCACACCCCTTTTTCATACTCCAAAAGGATTATATTTAAAGTTTGAAAAGGTTTTATTATTAAGTGACAAAAAAATTAAAAATTTTTTTTGAAAAGAACAATTTACATTTAAACTCAGATTCTCCACTTGGCATAGTCCGGTGTGCCAAGTCACCATTGGAAAATCCTTTTCAAAACCGTTTTGACTCTAAAACTGATCCGCGAACAGAGATTCCGGCTAAGGAATTCTGTTGACCGAGGGGAAGGTGTTAGGCACCCCTCGATCCTGTGGTTTGACCACGGTCGCTTGGTAGAGTATATCGGCTAATTTAACATTATGAATGTATAAACCACACAAATACATAAAACAAGCAACAAACACATCAAACAACAATCCAAAAATATGGTGTCCATCCAGAATTATACAGTCCCAAAGATAAGAAAATACGAAAATATAAAACTTATTCTAGACTAATCCTAAACTATGCTCCAATGCTTACCCAATGCCTCGGTCCTTCATCACAAACGTTTTCTGCCAACATAATACGTCGGGGCATCCCCCAGTGAATAAATACAATGTGTCTCGGGGCATTCCTCGGCTAAATGAATACATTTTTCATATGCGAAAAAAATAAACCATTCCACAAACATTTCAAGCACTCAAACAATCCATAAGTTCTAAATTTGCCTACCCAAGCCTACTATTTGCCTACGCTTTTGACAGTCTTATCATGATACCACCGAGTTCGATAACATTAACATTCATTTCAAATTCAATAACAATCGATGAATCAAAACACTACAATATTCACTTTATCACCTTTCAATTCCCGTCTTCCCCAAGTTAAAATCTATCCCAAACGAATTCAAATCCTTCAATTACTCTATTCAAATGAAATCAATCAATTAACATCAACCACCATCCATAATCCAAACATAATCAAATCACATGAAACAATATTCATGCGCCATGAATTTACCACACCAAATATCAATAATTAAGCTCAATTGAGAAGGGATGAGAAATGGACCTTAATGACCTTCAATGTATTACTCAGTTAAATGAGCCTGAATCCATGTCCAAAGCCTCGGGTTGAACCTCAAACAAAACTACCAACTCAACTATCTACCAAACCCAAAACGCAGAATATTCACGAAATGCAATCCGAACAGCAATCCACGGGCATGAATAAACTAACCCGAGAATCACAAATCACAAGAAAAACTGAAGAACCCGTGTGCCTGTAGCTCCGGCGAGCTCGGCCGGTAACTAGAATCGATGAAACAAGTTAGAATCTGGCGACCTTAACGTTCTCCGGCGGAATCTCGTCTAAAACCAAGAAAAATGAAAAGATTTTGGGGGATTTTGAGGGCTGGGGGTCGCTGTTTCGCGTCGCCGGAGCTCCGGTGGGCTCAAACACAGCGAGAACCAACGAGAACGGACCGGATTTCGACTTCTCTCAGGCGAAACTCGCCGGAGCAATACCCCTTTTCCGATTCTCTCCTTCTCTCTCAGATCTCTTCTTTCTCTCTACCTCTCTCAATTTATCTCTCTCCGTTTCTTTCTAACTCGAGATTTCCTTTTCCGATCTCTCTCCCGTCTCCCATTTCTCCATTCTACTGTGTGTTGTGTGCTTATTCAGTGAAGGAGTGTGTTCTTGCTGGAATGGAAATTATGTGCCCCCTCTGGTATTTTTGAGAAGATGAGTATATGTACTCAATCAAGAAGAAACAAACCAAAGGGAAAAGTAGGGTTTATCCGTGAGGTCCCCCTCTTTTTTTTTGTTTATTTTTTTGTGTCCTTGAAACTTTAAAAATACCGAACCGAATACTAAATGCCCATCCCTACTTGTCAATATATGGAATGACCAAGTTAGACTTTTGCATATGAGCTTAAGAAATTTCCCTCGTGGGATGGACAAGTTGCCTAGTGAATTAATTAGGGTGCATGCAAGTTGGCAGGAGCAAAAATGAATAGGGAAATATAGAGTATATTCCCAACTATGGGAAAGAATTATGCTCTTACATAGTTTCAAGTCATGACATCATGATAATCTGAATCTAAACTGATTCCCATTATGGAGAAATTTCATGAAAACTTTAGGTTACTGCGTCTCTATGTCATTGCATTATGGGCCATCTTATGTTTGCAGGTATAGAAATCAAGAAATTGTTGGTAAGGAGGTTATATGGGAGCCATACGTTGTTTGTTTTCTATTTTTTTTCGGTTCTGCAACTTAATGAGATGTAGAGTGCAAAACATCTTTTAACTCTATGTAGAACTTTCTCTTTATTTATTTTTTTGTGTCCTTGAAACTTGAATATGCCTTTCGTTATGTGTCAAGAAGCAGAAAACTTTCCATTTGATTATTATATAGACTATATACATATTGAAGATCTTTTTTTACTCGAGAAAATTTGCACCATTCAACAGGAATATAGGTTCTCTTCCCTATAATTATTAATCTTTCGCTTGTTCTTTGCATTATAAGGGAAGTTTTGACATTTTAGGTGCTCTGGATTTTGCACCTGGGATGTTTAATAACTTTATCCATGATCATCTTCCTTCTAGAGTTAGACGTAAGGTGTATGAGTTCTCAAGGCTATTTCCTGGTACTCTTAAATTTGAACTAGTACTGCGTGGGACTATTTGGACAAGTCTATTCAACAATCATTTTTCGGACAAAGAAGATATAGGACTGTATTTCCTTGCAAGTGAGAGAGAAAGGTCAGCTTCTGCTTTATATATATCTATCCAAAAAGGGAAAGGGTTGCAAAGTAGATGGGCATCTTTGCCCAAGAAGGTTTTTACTAGAAATTGATTTGCATTTCCCATTATATACAGGTCTGAGGATCTATATTGCTCTAGTGGTGTTCATGCGTATCAAAGATTTGGTGATGAGAAGCAGCTCAACATCATTTATAAGCATTCTCATGACCGAATCTTTGTTACGCAAGAACTCCACCAGAGCAGTATATATCTCAGACCTGCATAGAATGAGAAATGCAAATTAATTTCTAGTAAAAACCTTCCTGGGTAAGGATGCCACTTCTACTTCGCGACCCTTGTCCCTTTTTAGATAGACATAGATAAGGCAGAAGCTGACCTACAATCTTATATCTTCTTTACCCGAAAATTGATTGTTGAATAGACTTGTCCATATAGCCCCACACGGTACTAGTTCAAATTTAAGAGTACCTGGCAATAGCCTTGAGAACTCATGCACCTTACGCGTGACTTTGGAAAGAGGCTAAGCCTGGATACAATTATTGAGCATCCCAGGAGCAATTAGGAGCAACTTTGATGTCAAAACTTCCCCTGATACACAAAGGGGAAAAGAGAGACTATTAACTATAGGAAAGAAATCCTAGATTATTACATATTAATTTATTTTACCGAAAATCCACAAGTTTGAAATCCTAGATTCACCTTTGGGTCGAAGTCGATTCGTAGGTCAAAAGATTATTTATTTTACATAAAAATTTTAAAAGAAGTTATGAAAAAAATAATAGTGATTAACTAATAAATCTTGATATCTTACACAATACTTTACTCATTTGACATTAAATCCAAATACTGAAGTCACATTCATGATTGTGGTTTCATTTAAACGTAATATTTCGAAGAAAATTGAGTAAAAAGGAAGCTAAACTGGGAATAGTGATTACCAAATAATTCTTTTATATACTTACTCATTTAGCGTTAAATTTTCAATACTGTAACTCCTAATTACCAAGTATAAAAATTTTGTATGCTATAAAAATATACAAGCATTTGTTGCTATTCAAAGTTGATTGCACGATTTTTCAAAGGGTAATATTATTGAGAGCAAATTTCCTAAATAGTCATTCAAATTCTGAAAATTTTCATCAAATACCACTTATATTTCATTTAATAATATCACTCAATTATCATTATTTTTCTCAAAAAACACCAAACATCGGAAAAATCTTCTTTTCTTTTAGTTGGCATGTCATGTCATTAAAACTTTTTTTAAATAAAATACTAAACCTATTTACTCATCAATGTAATTATATCCTCTCTCTCTCTTTTTTTTTTTAATGCATTTGTTATTAGGAAGAATATTTTATACTTGAAAAAACTTAAATTGTATAAGTAATAACTATTAATGTTAGTTATTCCTCTTTTTAGTTGGTCATTATACAAAGATATGCACTTCGACAATCATTTTCCTCACAACATTCACTTTCATATCATCTGTGATATAGATATACATACATACATAGATATTAATTAATGTGATATTTAATAATCGAAAGAAAAATGAATTCAAGGTATGTAAAGGTTGTTTTTTCTTTGTTTTGAGACGATTCTTTTAGTTTTATAATCTTTAGATCTAGCGTCTTTTGAAGGGTTGATTGTTAAATGTCTCTAGATTATTGTCCATGTTACTTTTTGTCAAAAATTTATAGCTGATGATGATGTGTGTTTCATGCCAAGTGTACGTGTTTTGCACGTGCGTATAAAGATAATAGTAAGTGTATATAAAAGAATAAATTTCTAGCATTTATATCGAACAGTATACTTGATCCGTCTTTAAAAATCCTTCATTTATGAATCAAATCCATTTAAAGTCACGTAAGGCTAATTTCTTGATAAAGAAAAGCTGCTAATTTCTTGATAAAGAAAAGCTTACCCTTTAAAAGATCTCCTATTTCTCTCTTTTCATACTGCTCATGTCAAGGCACGTAAAATCACATTCCATTTCAGCATCTTCTCATTTAGAATAAATAATTATAAATTATAAAATAAAGATATGGACAAAAAAATTAAAAAAAAAATGACAATTTACATATATAAAAAAACTATGACAATTTAGAGTCTTCAATATTACATATATAACAATTCTAAAGTATCATAAGGGGTAATTATAAGGGAAAAGGATACTGTGTAGCATTTTTTAAAACAAATAGCCTAAATTTGAGATTTGACCAAACATATTTTGACCCAAATAAAATTGAGTTTGGTTGGGTCTTCACCCATTTATTATCTTAACTCATTGTGACCCGTCCAAATTTAACCCAACCCACTCAGTTGTCACCTCTAAATATTACTCCCTCCTTTTAAAATTTTAATTTCAAAAAGAATTTTTTTTCTTTCTCATATAACTCTTTAATTTTAATTTTCATCACGACATAATTAACATCATAAAACTATAAAATATTTTAATACATTCTACTATGTTTAGCTTAACATCACAAACATTTAGAAAAAAAAATAATTTTTAAAATTCGTATCAAATCCAAATCAACAAAGAAATTACAATGAAGTAATGTTAAACGAAAAATTAAAGTTTACTTTGTGGGCTTGATGACTCATGCATAGTTCTTTTTGCCTCTGAGATTGAGGGGCCATTTGTGCTCTATGACGGAACACTGACAAAACAAAAAGTCCAAATAGGTCCTACAAAGCATACAATCTTTAGACATTAAAAATTAAGTTTATATAAATAATAATAATAATAATAATAATAATAATAATAATTACAATTATAATAATAATAATAATATAAGCAACTTATTTTCGCTTTATTAAATCTGTAAAATAATAAGGGCGACAAAATAGTCGATTATTCATAAAGTAGAGTAAATATGAATTGTTATATCACTTTATAAAATGATTAAATAACAATGGTAAAAAAATGACCAATTACACATAAGGTGATATTAATTAATATAGATTAAAAGATTTTTTAAAATCCATCAAGGGTTATGATCTAAAGAGTAAGAGGATTAGGAAGTTTTGTGTTCAAATTCAAAAAATGAACAAAAAAATGGTAAAAAGTGTTTTCCCTTATTTACATAACATAGTCGGAAAAAATGTTTTGTTTTCAAAAAAAAATGTGAAAGAATTTACACAGTAAATAGACAATCCACGTGTCTAATCAATTGATTAAACCCAAAATAGTCGATGAACAAATTCCATAAAAAAAAAATTAATTAAACAACAGAAGTTTAAGAAAACATACATGTGAACTAATGACGTGATAGAAATTTACTTCTTGAAAAGATAAAAGAATACATATGAAATGTATTACAAACAGGATAAACATGACACTTTAGAGGTTGAAATTCTAGTCTCAAACACCCAAATCAAGGAATTTTATTATAATTTATTTCTCATAGATACTCATATATATAGGTGAAAATTACGCATAACGACAAAAAGATTAAAAGAGATAGTAATTACAGATCATGTATCTAAAATAAGAGAAAATATAAATAGATTATATAAAATTAATTATAGGATTGTAATATCTTTAAAATATTGATTTGAGTCAAAGCGGATCATCGTTATCCTTTCTATCAAAGTTATAGATAGAAAACAAATAAAATGCAAACGTATTGATCTCATTAACAATCATTGTGGGGAAAATAAATAAATACTCTCTTCGTCTTAATTTATATGACACTTCTTAGATTTTGAGATTCAGTTAAATCTATTTTTTACATTATTATATTATATATTTTTTAAATATTTTGAATTAACAATTATTGTAACTCGGTGTTTAAAAAGACATTTTTTAGACTCACCCCGGGTGGGGCACTAGCAAAAAGCCTCGGGATTCATGTGTGGACTTAGTTCTGTGAGGCTTATGTTGCGCCCGACTGTATGCCGTAAACGCGCCTAACGCCAATTTCCAGGACTTGCTTGATGGTTTTTACAAAAGTTGTGCAAATTTCTTAGCCAAGATTGTTGATCCTCATAATTCTTTACTAAATGAATGATGTTTCGTAATTTTTTTCATCTATAGAAATAAGAAACTGAGAATGATGTTATTTGAGAACATCGTGAGAATGAACATCACTCAATATTTTCGCTTAAAATACATATTTGAATTTTATATCTTCACTTGTTATTGGTCTTTATATTTTTGTATTGTATCTCAAAATTATTATATTTTATTATTTTGTTATTTGAAAGTATTTTATTTTTACTTGTGAAAAAGTGATGTTTTAATTATAATACTAAAAATTTATTGATTATTTATTGTATGGTGATAAATTGCATAGTATACTAATCATATATTTTAAGAAATTGTGATTCTTTTATTGTTTGAAAGTTTAGATATTAAAGTTAATTTGCATTTCATAATAGTTTTTTTAATCTTCTTTAATTTTTCAAAAATTATTAACATTTTTTGAAACTATTTTATCGGGATACATAATACATTAACCAGACCAACCGGAGATACATAATCAAATTTATGTGTCCGAAAATTTTATGGTTTGTGAATGTATTCAACTGTTTTTTGTTTTAAAGGATTTAGGTAATTAATAAAAAAGATAGGAATTTTATTTAGTTTAGTAAAAATAAATTGTGATATTATTTCATTTTTTCCTTTTGGTAATATGGTGAGCCCATGTCTTTTTCCCTTCACAATATGGGAAAAGCCAAAACATATAAGTACTATCGTTTAAATTATTATAAATAAAGTTAAAATTGAATAACAATATGAAAGCAAATTATCTCCCAAGAACTGGTGTTACATTGTCATGAGCTAAACAAAACAAAAAAGTAGAAAGGATCGTGTATGCTCTCTTAAGATAAGCATAGAGTTCGAATCAAACCTTTTAACATATGCCATAAAAATAGTTGCACTATCAACAAACTAACAACTAGATTGCAGGTAGCAGCAGTAACAGTTTCTTTTCAAGGGCTATCAAAGCCATTTTGGGAAGTAGTTGTCTAAACAGCAATGTTCAGGCCTGCCTACATTTTCTCCAGCTATCATGTCTATTTTCATTTCAACATCATTCTGATAAACCTCCATGTAAACCTCATTAGCTATGCATAGGCTAGAATCCAACAAAACAAAGGATTAAATTGTAATACCACAGCTATGCATAGGCTGGAATCCAACCAAACAAAGGATTTAATGTACACATACACCACTAAAAAAGCCATTTTTAGCAAAATGTGAAGTACTAAATCAGTTTTATGCAATGGATCATGATGTTTTCTTTGAAATTTGAAAGTGAAAAGCATCATATTGCTATAAATCATATGTCCACCACAAATTTTGCGTAAAAATCTTTTCTCTCTCATTTAATTAAAGTAAATATGATAAGAAATGCAATTCTTCTAAGCTATAATTCTCATAATAATTTTTTATATTTTTGATTTAATAAATTTATAAAAATAAATTAGATTTTTTGTGTATTAACATGAAAATTATGATATTATAATACACACACATCACTCAATTAAATAAGGAAGATATTTATGAAAATAAGTTACTACTACAAAGACTATTCAATTTTCAAGAAAGGTTCTTTTCTTAAAATTTTTAACTTTTCATTTTCTCCTCCTAAATAAATGTGATATTGCAGACCAAAACAATCTTCATTTTCTCTAAAATAAATTTCATTAAGTTAATCTAACGCTTCTTTAACATATTGGTTCAATTTTTTAATGCCATTTTATTTAATAAAAAATCCTTAAATGCAGGGATTAAAGTTATTTTACATCCTCATTTAACTTATTAACAATGAATAAAAAAACTATGTACTTTTACATAAAATTTATTAATTTTAAATAAATTACACATTTAAAAAATAATATAAAAGCATTTATTTACGGTAAAAATATAAAAACGGAGTTTAAACTTATGTAAAAGATTAAAGTCAAAGGAAACAATGTTTTTTATAATATCTCTCAAAGTAAGAGAAAATGTTGATAGTACATATCATAAGTAAATATCTTAAAAAGTTTATTAAAATTATTTAAATGCTTTAGAAATACATAATTGTGAAGAAACTTTGAATATGTGATTATCAAATTTAATTTGTTTATTCTATTGAATTTCTCTTTGTACTTTTTCCGTTCGATTTTATTTGTCATATTTTGAGTTGACACACTTATTAAGAAAAACAATTAATAAAATCGGTTATTTTATCATCATAGCTCTATTATATGATGCTTACATTGTATCTTGAAATTAATTTGAAAAAAAATTAATTAATATTAAGGATAAAATAGAAAAAAATTTATATTATTTTGATATGTCAAAAACGATAAGCAAAAATAGAAATTCAATGTATATAGTTATTCATTGCAAAATTATTATTCCATAAATTTTATAAGAATTTAATAATCGCGCAAAGCGCGAATCAATTTACTAGTTAGTAGAATAACAAGGGCTGAAAAATAATCGATTGCACATAAAATTGAGTAAAGATGGGCTCTTAAATTACTTTATAAAAAAGGGATAAAATAACAATGGTGGTAAAATGACCAATTAGGCATAAAGTTGAGTAAAAGTGAACTCTGACATCACTTTATAAAATGAGGAAAACAACAAAAGTGGAGAAAATGAGTAATTACACATAAGGTCATATTATCTAATTTATATCAAAGGCTTTAAACTCCACCGAGAGTTATGATCTAAAGAACAAGATCTTTTCGCCCTGATCGAAATTTTTATGTTCAAACTCTACAAATAAAAAAAAAATCTAGAAAAACATATTTGATCTCCTTTCCACCATGTAATCTGAAAAAATGCACTATTATTTCAATGTGAAAGAATTTATACAGTAAAAAAGATAATCCATATGTCTAATCGATTAATTAAATTAAAAATAGCCGATATTTTTTTTGGGGGGGAGGGGTTCCAAGGTATCCCCACAGCTGACAGCCGTGAGACTAATCCTTCAAAGCGGTAGGGAGTTGACCACAGAGTTTTCTTCATTCACCAGAGGTGGGGATCGAACCCCCAACCTCTTGCTTAAGGGGTGAGGTGCTGAACCACCACACCAACCCTTGTGGTTAAAATAGTCGATATATACATACATACATATATATACATATAATTTGTGTGTGTGTGTGTGTATATATATATATATATATATACTGCTAAAAAAAAGTAAACATTAAATTTATCAGACTACTCATATAAAGATCCCACAAGTTTTTATTTAGAATTGAAAAGAAAAAACACACATGATATGAATAACAAAAAGACAAACATGATACCATTGAGATTGAAACTCTTGCCTCAAGCACCTGAGTCAAAATATTTTATAATGATTTATTTCTTAGAGATACTTATATATACAGGTGAAAATTACATAATAAAGACAATTAAAAGATAAAAGGAAAGACAGTTATTATAGATGGCATATCTAAAATCTAGAAAATATAAATAGATTATATAAAAATCAACTATTTGACCATAATACCTTTACTACAAGGTAACTCACTAAATCGGTGAAAATGATGCAATACCTTATAGGTAAGGTAACTATTTGACCGTAATACCTTATAGGTAAAAATTACACAATAAAGACAATTAAAAGATAAAAGGAAAGACAGTTATTATAGCCGACATACCTAAATCTATAAAATATAAATAGATTATATAAAAATCAACTATTTGACCGTAATACCTTTCACGATAAGGTAACTCATTGAATTGGTTTAAGCTAGAACGGATTATCATTATCCTTTTTATCAAGGCTATAGATAGAGTTGTCAAATGGACTTGACCTTTAAGGTAAATCCGATTCGTCATTAGAGTTGGCTCATTTTCGCCCGTCACTAGGGTAGGGCCAAGTTACAAATTATCAAATTTGTTTAAAATAAAGGAATATAAAGTCAGCTCATTGGCCGTTAAGGCTTGACTAAGTTGGGTCCAAGCAAGGGCGGATCTATAGTGTTGGGTGTGGGTTCCTGGGAACCCCTACCCGCTATCGTAGATTCGATAAATATATTAAAAAATAGAACGAGTCAATAAAATATTGTAAATGGGAACCCATAAACAAAAATCACATTGACTTGGTAGCATGGAATAGACCCTTGAATTGCTTATTCTCATGACTATGGGATCGATCCCTGCTGGGTGTTGTCTTTTTTATTATACTATTACATATTAATTTATTTTACCGGAAACCCACAAGTTTGAAATTTTAGATTCGTCTTTGGTAGTATGTGGTGCATATATTATTATGATTATCGAATTACGATCGTTGTTGGGTTAATCGTGTTATTATAATTGTGAAATTGAGAGGGCATCGTTATATACAAATTATGGTTGATGTTTGTCATTTTGCATGCATATAAATATTATGATGGTCTTATCGATTTGCACAACATTTTGCATAAGTATAGATATCATGATGGACTTGTTGATTCGTATAGTGATTATTTGCATATTTCTGTAGGAATTTTTGAGGCTTAATATTAGAAATGGATAATTTTGACCCTTTATTTTGGACATTGAGTTATTAGTATTAGTTATTTTGGCCATTTTCCTTCAAACCTAAGGGGCAATTTTGACATGTTTCCTTCCATTTTAAAGTGACTTTTAATCAATGATACTGTGTAAGATGATAAATATATAAACTTAAATAATTTTACTGACACCTAAAAAGGTTAATAATTTTTATTAGGTAGTTTCGTAAAATTAAGTATCCATACAAGAAATTGACTCTGTTAATTAACTATATCTTTATGCTTGATTATTGTATTTTACACTTGATAATAAATATTATCTAGTCTAAAAATTTACTATTTAACTATTTTAATATTAATTATGAATAAATTAATTTCATATAAAAAATGGGATAAAATAATTTCAATCTAGACATTAAGGGTGTGCATATAGTATTGTAGTCTATGAAGTGAATTTTAAAATATTGATATCAAGATATTCATATGCGTTTTTAAAAAATTTATGATTTTAATGTGCTATTCGATTTTGATATTTACTGACAAATACCGAGAAACCACTGCTACTGCGCTACATATACAATTTATACATATATATATTACTATAATATTAGCAAATATATAAAATAATATTAGTACAAAATAATTATTTAGGCGTCGGAATTTTGTCTACTTAATATGAATTGAAATGTCTTTTTCTATAATTGATTAACGAAAAAAATTTCCTGCTTATACTTTTTTAAAAAAAAATATTTCTACATATATAAATTGTTAGTATGATATAATTAAGATTTTTTTTTTTTGAAAAATTGAAATCATAATTCTCTATTATATGAGAACATTTAAATTTTCTTGAATTGTTTAGACTTTTTTCGAATCGAAGGTCTATGATACACAATCTCGGTCTATTACTATTTACTCCTATGCCCTGTCTTCTACAGACTCTTTTTGTTTAATTATATTGTAGTCCAATCACATTGGCAGTTACATGAATTTTTTGATTTTTTTCGTATTGACACCTTAATTAGGCCATGTACCTATTGAACTCTTTTATCATTCACAAATCGTGTCAATTAAACACAATTGCTGACATGGCATGACATGCGTAATACACTCTCCATTAGGAGAGTCAGAATCCATAATTAATCAAAAAATTAAACATAAAAAACACACAATCAAGTAAAAAAAAAGACACATGGAAGAATTAAATAAAAAAGATGAGTTATCATCTTTTTCATTGTATCTCTGTCATGCCTCCACCATCTTTCTCTTTCGCAAATCTTTAAACATAACATTTTATACCTTTAAATTGCATCTGAAATCAATGGTGTCTTTTGTATACAGTAAAATTCAATCAATGACTTCTTTTGATTGGTTCTTCAGTTACCCATTATTGATTCTTCAAAATCCAAAATTTATTATTTTTCATCTGAAATCATTGTTGTGTATTGGTTTGGTGAAAAAAATGAAGGAGTGAAGGTTAAGTTTTCTTTTTCTCACTAAAAAATTGTGTTTGAAAAGTGAGAAAATTTTTTAGAAAAACAAAAAAAGTTGGAAGGAGTGCTTTGTTGGTGAAAAAAAAAAGAAATAAAATTTAGAGATAAATGAAGAAGAAGATATAAAAAAAGAAATAAAATTTAGAGACAAGTGAAGAAGAAGAAGATACGAGAAATAATTTTTTTTTGGTCTTTTTTGAGCTCAAACACGAGGAAAGGGGGTATTTGGAAGGGAAGGGGGTTAAAATTGGGTAGGCAGTAGTGACGGTGAGATGTATTAATGGGGGTTTCTTTTCTTTTTTTGGGAGGAGGGGAAGGGGGGGGGGGTTAGATTTAATTGTATTAAAAAATTATTTTTATGATTATTTTAATTTAAAATGTCATGTGTCTTTATTTGATTTGCAACTTGCCATATTATTAGCGTGTGTATTACATGCATTGTATATTTTTTGCCACATCAGCAGATTGTGTTTAATTGACACAATTTGTGAATGATAAAGGGGTTCAATAGGTATATGGTCTAATTGAGGTATCAATACGAAAAAAATTTAAAAAATTCAGGGGTCTGTCTATATATTCTTCCTATATTGTATTTCCTCCGTCCCAAATTAAGACTAATATTGATTAAGAAAAAAATTTAATAACATGGCTAGTTAATATAGTACCCCTATTAAATGATGTTTATATTTTAATTTGAAGAAAAAGTAATTAATGCAAAGGATAAAACATGAAGAAAAAAAAATGTTTCTTCTTGATTAATGAAAAATGACAAGTAAAATGAGAAATTAAATTAGAAAATTTGGAACGAATAATTTAAGACGGAGAAAGTATATAATATTATTGTTATGAGTAGATGTAAGATGCAGTCAATGAACTACGATTTTCAATTTATCACATTATAAAATATCAAAGTCAAACCTTAAAATATCAAATAACACAAAAATTAGCAAATCAAATTTTTCAATACTACTTATATTATACGTAGTATCATACTCATCTTCACTTCACCCCATAAAGTATTCTTGTCATTCATGTCCCACCAACCAGATTATCCTTTGTAGCTAAATGTCAAAATAGAAAAAAAAAAATTATACTTAGCCCCTAATTATGAATTTCATAGCAACACTTTCATAATTATATAATATAGCAAGTTGTATTTTATATTTTTGCAAACTATTGCTGTAAAAATACAAATACAATAATTTTTTATGCACATAATTAATTGATTTTAATATGGTAATATTTTCTTAAATTAACTATTAAAGATTACAATCCCATTAAAGCTCATCAATCACGCCTTTTCCTTTATATGCTAACAACCCTGGTCATATTCAAAAAACAGTTTCATAAACGTGATCCTTCATAAAAAAAAATTCAAATTAAGTTGAATCTACAATTTTGCCCTAATCGAACGATCAAATTCAGTTGTATTTGTTGTTGTTCAATATCAGTTTGAACAATCAGTTTCTTTTACTTCAATGATCAACTTTGCCTTCTTCTGGATAAAATTTCGGAATTCAACTTTCAGTTGAAAATCCGTGCTTGAATTACCAAAACAAGGAAGTGCGTCTCCTTACCAATGCTGTTTGAATTACCAAAACAAGGAAGTGCGTCTCCTAACAAATGACTCTTGAATTACCCAAACAAGGAAATGCGTCTCCTTACAAATGCCGCTTCAATTATCCAGATGAGGAAATACATCTCCTTACAAATGTCTCTTGAATTATACAGACAAGGAAATGTGTCTCCTTGATCTCCTTACAAATATCTCATGAATTAACCAAACAAGGAAGTGTATCTCCATACAAATGTTGCTTAAATTATCCAAACAAGGAAGTGTGCCTCCTCACCAATGTCGCTTGAATTACCCAAACAAGGAAGTGCGTCTCCTCACAAATGTCACTTGAATTGCCCAAATAAGGAAGTGCGTCTCCTCACAAATGCTGCTTGAATTGCCCAAACAGGTGAGTGTGTTCCCTTACAAATGTTGCTTGAATTAACTAAACAAAGAAGTGCGTCTCCTTACAAATGTTGCTTGAATTACCCAAATAAGGAAGTGCGTCTCCTTACAAATGTCGCTTGAATTACCAAAATAAGAAAGTGTGTCTCCTTACAAATACTGCTGGAATACCCAAACAAGGAAGTACGTCTCGTTACAAATGTCTCTTGAATTATCCAAACAAGAAAGTGTGTCTCCTAGAGATATTGGATGATGAGTTTTACCATGGTTTTGATTACCAAACCTGTGCAACAATATTGTCTCCTGCATTTGTGGAAGTGAGGCATTGCAACTTTTGATGTTTGGGCTTTGAAATCCTTGATTCGAAGGTAACATATTGATACAAGAATGACAACGGAAGGCACAAAACACACTCCAAATCAGTCCACAATCTTAAGGATCCGAGGACCAAGATGGAGACCACTCTCGGATACGCTATCAACAAGAATAATGGTTTCAAAACTAACTTACAATCTAGTACTAGCTCGTACGTTAGTAATGGAATCAACAAACGAAACTATACAGACAACACAATGAAACTAAAAGATCAAATTTTGAGCTTAAAATTTTGTCGTGTGAATAGTAAACGTGATGTGGCAGCCACTTATTGGTTTGGTTTTATCAAGTTGTTAATTTCAAAAGTTCAAGTCTTGGTCAATTTTTAATTTGGGACCTTTGGTGGAACTTGTTCAATGAAGGGAAATACAAACTAGTCTTTGGAGCTTCTTTTCAATTCAAAATTCAAGACTCAAATGTCTTTGAATAGACTTGTACTATCCTTAAAACATGGATTCTTGAATCATGGAAAGTTGTTGGAAAGTGGTTGAGATGTGATTGACTAGTTGATGAGTGATGGTAAGTCTTTCAAGACTAACAAAGCTTTACTTTTTTCCCTTCACCTTTATAGATCTAAGGTTCACTTTATTTTAAAAAGCTATGAAGGTTGTGAAGAACTCCATGAAAAACATCAACAATCACCAAGAACAACCAACAACAATCTCCAAGAACACCAACAATTTTCACACGACCAATTTCTAATTTTCACAATACAATATCTTCAACACTTGGCCAAGACAACTACAAATTCAACAAGATGGTTATTAGGCCACCAATGAGCAAAAATACCACGTGGCCAAGATTAGAACAACAACAAGATGAAAACCACAAGGCCAAAACAGTCCACCACAATAATGTTTCAATAACAATTCGGCCAAGTCTTATGTTCACAACAAAAACATCAATTTTTAAAGCTCAAATCTAGATATAGATTCAACGTGTTAGTGAGGAACAAAACTAACACTTAGAGATAACAAATACAAGTAAAACCCTCGGCCAAGACATAACAAGAACACACTTTTCGGCCAAGAACACAACAAGGACAGATTGCTATTTTTTCTGAAATTTTCAGTTTTGAACACTTTTTTTTTATTTTTCCACTAACAAGTCCAAGATTGATCTTGTGATCAAGCCATTCTTTGATACCAAATGATACAAGAATGACAACGTAAGGCACAAAACACACTCCAAATCAGGATCCGAGGACCGAGATGGAGACCACTCTCGAATTCGCTATCAACAAGAAGAATACAAGATATTAACACCAAAACAGCAAAAAGAACAAGAACAAGGTTAAGACAAGATGATAAAAAAGAACACACAAGATTCAGATTTAACAATAACAACAAGAACACAAGATTACAACACAAATAATAAATAAGATTACAACACAAACAATAAATAAGATTACAACACAAACAATAAACAAGATTACAAGAAGGTAAAAGGATAGATAGACCACATGAAGGTATAATCTTAAGTACCCAAGAATGGAAAATCTTGGAACCTTAACACTACTACACACAACAATAAACCTATCTCTTACAAAGACACAAGATCGGAATACACCTCCCAAGCATCAATGTTTCCAAGCAAACAACAACAAAATAGAATCCACCCTATTGTTGTATCCTAGTTTCGGTTTTGCCTCCAAAGAGAAGAGAGGACTTGTGTTTTCCAATGTCTTAAGACTTACAACATCATCAATAAACTAAGTCTAAAAGCCCTACAATGTTTTATTTATACTAGGTTACAAATAAAATACAAAAAGACCAAAAGGCCCCTTAGAGACTTAGGTGCCCATCAAGTGTAATATGTTGGCTGATTTTTAGTGCACTTAGGTTTCCTTTTGCACTTCAATTGCACCCACCAAGTCTCGTACCCAAAATTCACTCCCATAAGTCCATATCCATGATTATTCCCGTATCATCCTCTCCATCTTGAGAGGAATTTTCCCACAAATTCACGGCTTCATCTCGTTCAATCGGCCACTTTAAAATAAACCACTCAAAACATCCCGCAAAACATTAACACAAGTCTTGGCCAACATCTTCATTTTGAATCTCGACTTCCTCTCCATCTTGAGCCTTTTATTCAATCTCATCCAAAACAAGTATCCTACCATCATACAAGTATCGTCGTAGACTCTATATCCGTCATGTTCCTTTTTACTATTCTCCACTACATGGACATGTCGGCTTTGGTGAAGTGGAGTTTTGGTTGAGAGGATTGATTTGGTAAAGTGGAGTTTCGGTTGTGGAGCTTGGACGGAAGAGATTTGGCTTCCAAGTCCTTTTTGTTGGACTTGATCGAATGGAGGAGGGATCGACCAATGTAGGTCTCGGGTTGGAGGACATTTGGTGGCTTGGCTTATGTCTATGTCATTTGGTAGTGGTCTTGGAGGATTGATTGCTTGAGTTAAATCTTCGGAAGTAGAATCACGAGAATTCCTTCGACTCACCACTCGATCCAACCTCTCAAGTATAGTAGACATATCCGAGCCTAATTTGTCAAGACCCGCATTCGCCTTATCTATTTCTCGGGCAATAGCATCAAGGTGGGCCAAAATGGTATCCATTGTGGCAAAGAAGTTACCTAGAAAATAGAAAATACGTTAGTTATACAAAACATCCTCACTCACTCTCTCTTATATTTCGGGTCTCTCGGATCCCTCACACTCAATCTCACAAGTATTGAAAGCTTGCTTGTACTCTAACAGGTGTTGAGAGGTGAATCCAACGTTGAAAACGACTCTAAAGATTAAGGAAAAAAAACTCAAGTACGATACAATGACTCAAAGGATTAAGACACACAAAGGAAAGTTAACATGAAGAACGGTTTCAAAACTAACTTACAATCTAGTACAAGCTCGTACGTTAGTAATGGAATCAACAAACGAAACTAAAGAGACAACACAATGAAACTAAAAGATCAAAATTTGAGCTTAAAATTTTGTCGTGTGAATAGTAAAACATGATGTGGCAGCCACATATTGGTTTGGTTTTATAAAGTTGTTAATTTCAAAAGTTCAAGTCTTGGTCAATTTTCAATTTGGAGCCTTTGGTGGAACTTGTTCAATCAACGAAAATACAAACTAGTCTTTGGAGCTTCTTTTCAATTGAAAATTCAAGACTCAAATGTCTTTGACTAGACTTGTATTACCCTTAAAACATGGATTCTTGAATCATGGAAAGTTGTTGGAAAGTGGTTGAGATGTGATTGACTAGTTGATGAGTGATGGTAAGTTTTTCAAGACTAACAAAGCTTTACCTTTTTCCCTTCACCTTTATAGATCTAAGGTTCACTTTATTTTAAAAAGCTATGAAGGTTGGGAAGAACTCCATGAAAAACATCAACAATCACCAAGAACAACCAACAACAATCTCCAAGAACACCAACAATTTTCACACGGCCAACTTTCAATTTTCACAATACAATATCTTCAACACTTGGCCAAGACAACTACAACTTTAAGAAGATGGTTCTTAGGCCACCAATGAGCAAAAATAACACATGGAAAAGCTTAGAACAACAACAAGATGAATACCACAAGGCCAAAACAGTCCACCACAATAATGTTTCAACAACAATTCGGCCAAGTCTTATGTTCACAACAACAACATCAATTTTTAAAGCTCAAATCTAGATATAGACTCAACGTGTTAGTAAGGAACAAAACTAATACTTAGAGATAACAAATACATGTAAAAACCTCGGCCAAGACATAACAAGAACACACTTTTCGGCCAAGAACACAACAACGACAGATTGCTATTTTTTCTGAAATTTTCAGTTTTGAACACTTTTTTTTTTATTTTTACACTAACAAGCCCAAGATTGATCTTGTGGGAACAAGATCAATCCATGATTTGATACCAAATGATACAAGAATGACAACGGAAGGCACAAAACACACTCCAAATCAGTCCACAATCTTAAGGATTCGAGGACCAAGATGGAGACCACTCCCGGATTCGCTATCAACAAGAAGAATACAAGATATTAACACAAAAACAGCAACAAGAACAAGAACAAGATTAACACAAGATGATAAAAAAGAAGACACAAGATTCGGATTTAACAATAACAACAAGAATTACAACACAAACAATAAACAAGATTACAAGAAGGTAAAAGGATAGATAGATAGACCACATGAAGGTATAATCTTAAGAACCCAAGAATGGACAATATTGAACCCTTAACACTACACACAACAATAAACCTATCTCTTACAAGGACACAAGATCGGAATCCACCACCCAAGCATCAATGTTTCCAAGCAAACAACAACAAAAGAGAATCCACCCTATTGTTGTATCCTAGTTTCGGTTTTGCCTCCAAAGAGAAGAGAGGACTTGTGTTTTCCAATGTCTAAAAGCCCTACAATGTCCTATTTATACTAGGTTAAAAATAAAATACAAAAAGACCAAAAGGCCCCTTAGAGACTTAGGTGCCCATCAAGTGTAATATGTTGGCTGATTTTTAGTGCACTTAGGTTCCCTTTTGCACTTCAATTACACACACCAAGTCTCAGACCCAAAATTCACTCCCATAAGTCCATATCCGTGATTATCCCCGTATCACATATGTTCCTATTTCATACAAAGAAAACGTGTTAGTTTAAAAACATGGTGGCTGATTTGTGGCTTTGGCTTTCATGGCAATCTTTCTTGCCCTCGTCACATTTAACCTTGCTTCCGACCATTAACATATGTCACTGACTTGCTGCATCATTGACCCAAACTCAGATTATTAAGAGTGACTCTGAAACAAACACCGTATCTCTGCTTTGCCGTGCTTCTCAGATAAACCCTTTGAACCTTTGTATTTCCATGAGTTGTCAGACTTGTCTGTTGACAAAAATTTTTGCATGTCTTATTTCGGCTCACAATCATGTCTCTTTCATGTGTTGGCCTTTTGTCTTGCTTTGCACAATTGAAGAAGCTGGTAGCCAGTTTTGATATCTTTTCTCACTTGTTTTGATATGGACTTGACTCAAAGACAAGAGAAAAATGACGATGACTTTTATTTGGACAACTGACTCAAGAAAACAAAATAAAAACAAAAGAAGAAAGAAAAGACAATAAATGTCCCCATTTGAAATAAAGAAATGAAAAATTTATCTAGAAATGACAGTCAACTCTAATAATTATGCCATGCATTTTGTATTAAGCTGCCTGATCTTTCCATCCAAACTTTCTACCAATTGTTGTTGAGTTAATGGCCATGAAACTGAGTTGTTTCTTTAGGTCAATTGCATTTAAGATCTCATTCGGCTAGTGACACCTTGAAGGTTTTTTACCAACAATCCTCTCTCATTCTCTTTTTCTCAGTTCACTATTGTCTTATGGTGTCTGTGAGAGTTTTTCACCAATGAGACTCTTATTTTTATTTCTGTCAACTCACAGTCGTCTTACAGTGCCCGTGAGGGTTTTCACCGATAAGACTCTCATTTTTATCTCTCTCATCTTACCATCGCCTTATGGTGTCCGTAAGGGTTTTCACCAATAAGACTCTCTCATTTTTATTTCTCTCCTGATTCCTTATGCTGAGGAAGATAAGTAGTTCCCAAAATGCATCATCATATCCCTTGCATGCTTAGCCTTAACATTCTCAAAGATTGATCTGAAGGTCTTTCTTTGGTTGTACCTTGACTTTTGTATAGGGTTAGAAAGAAAGGATTACATGAGGCTCAAACGACACTTGGAGTGGGGTAAGACTTACAACTTTTGGAATCGACTCAAATAATGAGGATTAACTCATGCCCCAGTTTCTTTTGGCTGGGTGACTCTAAATTATTTATTTGGTTGGACCAAGACCGAAGCAGGGCAGCCTACTTATCTCACCCCCGAGAGGGGAGAATCAGGTCACGCGTGGTTTTGGCAGCTTGTTCTTTTGATTGATTTTGATTATTGTTTATTTTTTTTCATTTCTCTTTGGGATTTTTTTTGTGACCCTATTTTGACACTCTTCTCTTTTCTTTCCTTTTCGACACATTTTTTTTTCTCAACACTTTTCTTTTGAGTTTTACTGACTCTATCTTGATTCCAAAAGAAGGGTATGAAAGAAAATAGGACTAAAGCTCAAATGGGGTAAACAAAGGATGACACAATATTTGGATAGCAGAATAAAATGCCTTCTTCATATCAATCCTTAAAAATGCAAGTACATATCATGCAATATGGAAGTGAAAGATGAAGATCATTTGTGACATCTTTTGCAACATTAACTTTGACTGAGTCTGTGCGTCACTATTTCTTCTGCACTTTTCTAGCATACAACTCCACTTTTGTTGCATATTCCTCACATTGAATGACTCATGATTTTGTGGAGCTGATTTTTATTCTGTTCATGCATCCACTATTTGACCTAATTGAGACATGTCTTTTAATTGATGACCAAGTTATTCTTGTGATTCTCAAAATAAGTGCCTTAATTTTCAAAAAAGGCTTCAACTTGTCACCAAATATCTCAGCACTTTACCTATTTCCTCAGATGTTCTCTTTTACTAACTCAAACCTCTGATTCAATGTTCATACTTAAACTGGATTTCAAGATCTGGCTGAAAATTCTGCTAGCAAGTCATTTCACTAGAATCAACATAAAATGTGCTATGTAAAGAAAACAAACAAACAACACAAATTTAAAATGCAAAGGAAAATGGGACACTCCATTTAATAAGAATAAAAGATAGGGTTTGAACATAACGACAAAGGGAAAAAACAAGATAGATCCCGAACTACAACCCTAAAATAATTCGGACAACAGAAAATAAAATAAAACAACTACCAGACCTCTTCCTAGTAGGGAGAGGGGTGACTTCTCAATATCTCAGCCTAAAATCTTAGCCATAGGTTTTCATATCAGTATGACTAGAGCTTTCCTCACTGTCAATGGTCCGCACCATAATTGATTTATCTTTAATCATCATTTCTATTTCTCTTTTCAAAGAACAAAAATCTTCAATACTGTGACCCTGAGCATCAGAATAATACGCACATCATGCATTAGTATCAGAACTTCTTGAATGCGGGTCAGGAGTATACCCAAGGAGAGGAGTGATCATGCCCCACTGTACCAATCTCTGGAATAAATTAGGGTACGACTCTCCAATTGGTGTGAAGCTATCTCTTGACTTCTACCTCATTTCATTGTTTGTCTTGGATCGAAAATCGGACCTAGAAGGGCTTTTGTATGTTTGTGGAGTTTGAGGATGACTTTGAAGAGTTGGTGCACGCCATTGTGGGTAGGAAGGGAATTGACCATAGGGTTGTGCATTGTATATTTGATATGTAGGTAGGGAAATATAGTAGAATGGACTTTGGGAAAGATTTTGTGGAGCTTAGGCATAAGCTTGGGTTTGAGCATGTGGGTAATGATGGTGTGATCCTCTTGCAATGGAAGATGCATCTTCCTCATACTTCTTCCCTCCGACACTTCCAAAACCTTTTTGAATTGCTTGAGTAGTCGCTTTCAATGTTGCAAAACTCACAATGCGGCTGGTCTTAATTCCATCCTCTATCATCTCCCCCATTTTGAGGACCTCAGTAAATGGCTTGCCTAATGCAGGTAACAAGTGTTGATAATATGTTTCATCCTGCGCTTTAATAAATACCTCCACTATCTTACTTTCTTTCATTAATGGTTTCACCCTAGCAGCTTGTTCACGCCATCTAATCGCATACTCTCTGAAAGTCTCAGTACTCTTTTTCTTTATGTTAGTTAGGGATTTCTCATCATGAATCAACTCCACATTGTATTGGAATTGTTGCACAAATTCATTAGCTAGGTCATCCCAACTAATCCACTGGTCGATGTCTTGGTCAATAAACCATTCCAAAGCTAGGCCTGAAAGACTCTCACAGAAATATACCATGAGTAATTCTTCCTTCCCCCCAGCACCCCTTAGTTGGTTGCAATAACGTCTCAAATGTGCTATAGGATCGCCATGTCCATCATACTTCTCAAACTTTGGCCTTTTAAAACCAAAAGGAAGATGAACCCCTTGAAACATTCACAGATCTTTATATGAGACACTTTTGTACCCCCCAAGTCCCTGAAGGTCTTTCATAGATAGTTCCAAACTTCTCAATTTTCTGGTCATTTCCTCTTGTTCTTTTGTTATAACAGGCTTCTCAGTGTTAAGAGGAAATTCAGGTGGGTGAGTATAGCCATAAGGATTAGTCGACTTAAATGTGGGCTCAATAGCATGATGTTGATCAGCAAAAATATTCAATTTAGGCTCTCTCACAGAGTGGGGAGGCACAACTTGTGGATAAATCTCAAAAGTAGGAGCTTCGGGTGGGGGTGGTGCTGCAAAAACATGAACAGTGGGTGGAGCCGAGCATGTGGTAGCTTTGTGTTGAGGAGTGAGGAAATGAATATTAGAAGTGTTTGGATAGTGTTGCCCTGGAGTAGATCCTGATGCATGTTCTAACGTGTCAACAATAATAGGAAATGGTGCATGTGACACTGGAGGCAAGCTAGAAAGATATTCCATATTATTAGTGGAAAATGGAGGAGGCGGCATCCCATTAGCCTAAGCTCGATGCATTTCTATCATTTGCTGCCTTAATTTCCAAATCTCTTCATTAGCTTCTAAATTCTCATTTCCCGAATTCCTTATCTGATTAGTGACCACAACCTCAGTATTCCTTTTGTCCATAACTTTCTCTTCGACTTGGTGCAATATGGAGGACCAGCCAAAATGCCACAAACCAACCACCTTAAACTAACTGGACAAGAGATAGCAAATGCATTAGAGTTCAACACTTTCTCAAAACCTTTTTCTTTTTCCTTTTCCTTTGAAAAGATCACCGAACCCAAGATGGGTGCCTACGTATCTCACTCCCGAGAGAGGAGAATCAGGTGTGCGTAGTTCGTGAAGTCTTGCCAAAACGGCCAATTAATTCTTTTTTCTTTTTTTTTTCTTTTTTAGAAACTTCAAAAATATTAAATTGTCAAAAGAATTGACGAAAATCTTTTTGCATTTTTCAGGTTTAAACTCCCTATACAAAACGAAACCTATGATTACCAAAGAAAAATCTTTTTGGGTTTTCAATTTTTGAATTTCATACGAAAATGAGACTTGAAGCTATTAATATTTTTTTTTTTGTGATTTTCTTTTAAAGATGTATAGGAAACACCTACTTTAAAGGAAGAGTGAAGAAAATATTTTTTTGAATTTTTCAAATAAGATCCTCGAACCCATAATAGGCTGCCTATGTATCTCACTCCCGAGAGAGGAGAATCAGGGGTGCGTAGTTCGTCCAGATAGGACAACTAAGGATTAAATAACCGACTGAACCCTGACTTGAGAGACGCGACCCCAAACAGAAGATGAAAAACAATAAAATCTTTTTGAGTTTTTAGTTTGACACTTCACATAAGACTGACACCAACAACTATGAAAGAAAAAATAAATCTTTTTGGTATTTTCATTATATGAGATGTACAAAACTCCTACCATTTTTTTTGCATTTTCTTTTATAAAAAAAAAACTACTTATTGTAAAAAAAAATCTTTTTGAAGTTTTCGAATTATTAATGTTTAAAAAAGAAAAATGTTTTTGATGCTTTTGTTTTTTTTGACAAATGGTTATAAAAGGTAAAAAAAATCTTTGAATTTTTCGTTATTTTAAAAAAATAAATGCAAACGGTAAAAATAATCATTTTTTTTTGAATTTTTGGGTTGCGAAGAACAAAAGCCATAAAGAACTCTAAAATAAACTATGAAGCTCTCTTTTTAGCTCACCCTTTTCATTTTTCCTTTTTTTTCAAAACTTTCTTGTTTACACACCTTACTTCCAACACATGTTTTCCCCAAATCAGTCAGTCAAATAACCACGTTACCCTCAAAGATGCAATATTTAGCATGTTGGGATGCTTTAGGGGGAGTCACCTTCAAAGGACTAAGTAGGCCCTGCTAGGTCTCAATATGATGCACATAAGCATGACCTAAAGGCTGACCTACGTTGGGTTTTACTAACAAGGTCGTTCGGGGGAGCATATGGTCGATAGTGGATGCTTTGCTTTCCACCTACTCCATACATCCAACGGCTCCCCCTCCTAAAATAAGGGTGACTCAACTAGAGTTTGTAAGCACGACGTGCACTCCGGGACTTGTTACAGAAAGAATTAACTCGAGTTATGCACATGATGCCAGATATAAAGCGGTAACACATAGGAGAAAAAACTATAAACACGTAGCAAGTAAACACTCAACGATGATAACAATAACACAAACCAAATTTTTATACACCCATAATGTCAAACTAAGCCGATACAACTCCAAAAATTAAGTTCAAATTCTGAAAAAGATTCCCCAACAGAGTCGTCAGAGCTGTCACACCCCTTTTTTAACTTCTAAAAAGTTATCGTTTTAAGGTTCGAAAGGGTTTTTATTATCAAAGTGACAAAAGATAAAAATTATTTTGAAAAGGACTTTTTATATTCGAAACTCAGAGTCTCCACTTGGCATAATCCGTTGTGCCAAGTCACATTTGAAAATCCTTTACAAAACGGTTTTAACTCTATAACTGATCCTCGAACAGAGATTCTGACTAAGGAATTTTGTTGACCGAGGGGAAGGTACTAGGCATCCCTAGGTCCCGTGGTTCGACCACAGTTGATTGGTAGAGCGTATCGGTTAATTTAACAATACGAATGTATAAACCACACAAAACACATAAACAAACATCAAACAACAATCCAAAACCGAAATAATAATGTTCAGTCCAATTATACAGTCCAAAATAGAAAAATACAAGAAAAGAAATCCTATTCTATCCTACGCTAACCTAACTACGCTCCTGCGCTTTACCCGATGCCTTGGGACTTCCTCACGAATGTCTTCCGCCAACATAATACGTCGGGGCATTCCCCGGAAAATAGACACAAATCCTCGGGGCATTCCCCGGCCAAATAGTACATTTTAATCAAACACAATAAATTATAAAACGTTCAACACACATTCCACATTCTAACATTCAACAAGACACTTAATCCTAAATTTGCCTACCCGAACCTACATTAGCCTATCCATTTCAACATATCATAATTTCATCACGTTCCATATCAACAATCAAATAAAATTAATCCTAATCTACTCTTTTCGTTAAATTTTCAAATCCCTCCCCCAACTTCCTTTTTATCAATCACGCCATTAAAACTAATCAAATTCATTCCTCAAACAACCAAAGTGACATCATCAAGCGCATGGTCATAACATCAACAACATCGAGCATTCATAATCACCCAACACATAGTCATGGTCGTTTCAACAAATTAAAATAGAGAAGAGGCAATGGGTTAAAGAAATGGACCTTTCGATATTACGTTGATAACAGTGTTTAAGAAAATCAGATCCGAAAGCCCGAATAGCACCTCAACGACGATCAAGCTCTAAACTCGGTATCGCAAAATAGAAACCTGCTACTGACCCCAATAAATCGACGGAGACGGACAGCACTACGAATCCCAGAATAGTATGAAGATCAAAGAATTGAGTGGAAAGCAGCAGAACAAACCCGACCCGTATACAAAGCTAGACGCAGAAACTGATTCGAAATTGGACCAATTTCAGTGAGGAATTCACTGCTGGTCCATGTTTTCTGGAAAAAACTTAACGTTTTTTGCCAAATTCCCTTAAAAATTCCAGAAAATAATGAAGAAATTTGGACTCTTTGTGAGCTGGTTAACCGGATGAAGAACCAGAATCGATTCCGATGAAAGTTTTACACCGGAAAAAGGTTGGCGAAGGATCGAACTTCGCACCAATCCCCTCTTCCCGATCACTCTCTGTCTTCTCGGTCTCCCTCTTTATCTCTCTTCGTGACTCTCTCTTACTCGTCCCCCTGTGTGTGTGCGTTTCTTATGAAGAAAAGGAAAAATCATCAATGTTTCCCTGGTGTATCCGTGTTTTTTGGTGGGTTAGTGTAGAAGATATGGATGATGATGATGTGGGTTCTCTGTGTGCTCTCTGTTCATGAAGCTGGTGAGGTGAGTGTTGTATATCTGAGTGATTGTGTATCCTCAATGGTACTGTGTGAATGTTGTCTATATTGTTTTAATTCCCTGTGAATTGATTTTTGGTGACCTTTTTCTGTGTGGGTCCCCCTGAGGTGTTTGTGCCTATTTTTGTGAATTCTCTTTCCAGGTGTCCTTATTTTGTTAAGGTGAAAAATAGGTAAAACGTGACAAATGGGGATGGGGCTAGGGGTAGGGTAGGCGAGTAGGGGGTGGGGTAGGGGTAGGTTGTTAGGATGATTAAAATAAGATAAAATTTGTTAGGGAGGTTGTTATTTTTGTATTTTTTTGGGGTATAATCACATGGGTGAGAGTACGTAGTAAGGTGAGCTAAAAATGGAAAAAATTCAATTTTGAGAGGGACAAAATTAGGTGTCTACACCAAGTGTATGAAAACTACTAGCTCCTCAAGAGTTGTGTCCACCAATCATCTAAATGTAAGTGTTCTCCAACATCTCCTAAGATTCATTACTTGTTTTGATCTGTCCTCTTCTTATATCTTTTTTCTTGAGAAATTTCATTTTCTATCTTTCTCTAATTAATTTTTTTAAAGAAAAATAACAATGATATGTTTAGAGTTGGTATTATCTTTCAAAATGTTTTCCGTTACACCATCAATATTTGAAAAGCTTTCATAGAAAAATTTATTTACTTACTGTACTTCAATTCAATTGATGTAGCCTTCTTTTTTGGTGCTGATGGTTCTATCATTCTGGAGCATAGGAGTCCCAATGCTGTGAATGAGAGTCGAATGATACCCATGACACACCTTTGTGATCCTGCTCTAGATCCTTCCTGGAAGTAAGTAGCCTTCATCATGCGCCTTAATTACTAACATAAGTTAACACGAGGTAAATTAAACTCCAAAAGAGTTCAAATTTCAGCTCATATCTGTCATTGCATGGTAGCTTAATGGATGGCTCATCTTTTCTAGTAGTCAGCTGACTGATTAATCTTTTCTTTTAAGGCGGACCTTTCTTTTATGAAATCCACTGGTATTTTCCCTATTGATTAGTAAGGAAACATATACGATACTTTTTAGTTAATAACATAATGTTGGTTCCCCAAGGGGATGGCGTAGTGGTTAAGACATAGGAGTAACAACTTGGAGATTCTAGGTTTGAATCCAAGATGCAAAACCAGGTACACCCATATGGCTAGCCTTGATAGGCAACATACCTTGTCAATAGGGCTGGGTGTAAAATACCGAAAACTGAATCGAAAAATTTGGTAATTGATATTCAGTAATTTAGTTGGTATTTGAGAGTAAAATTTCAACATTTCGGTATTTAGGATTGGGTTTGGTACAAAATATTAAATATCATTTGGTATTCAATATTTATCGAATACCAAATTTTTTATATATATAATAGATACGTCTAACCAAATACCGCACTGAACCAAAATTTAATTTACCGATTACTGAATTATTGAATCGATGTTTATAAGTATGGTATGTGGTATCTACTCTCAAATACCGATTATCAAATTATCGAACCCGAACTTTAAAAATACCGAACAGTGGTATGGCCAAGTTAGAATTTTGCATATGAACTTAAGAAATTCCCCTTGTGGGATGAACATGTTTCCCAGAGAATTAGTTAAGGTGCATGCAAGATGGAAGGAGCTCCATTAGTATCACTGAAAAGATGAATAGGGCAATATAGAGTATATTCCCAACTATGGGAAAGAGTTATGCTCATACATAGTTACAAGTCATGATATATTGATAATTTGAATCTAAATTGATTCCCACTATGGATAAATTTCAGGAAGACATTAGGTTACTGCCAGAGGAGGATCCAGCCATGTTTAGGGGGTTCGGCCGAAAACCCTTCGTTGGAAAAATATACTATTTATATTGTCGCACCCCTTTTTCGTACTCCAAAAAAAGATTTGATTTAGGTTTCGCAAGGGTTTTTATTATTAATGTGACAAAGATGAAAATTTATTTCGAAAAGGACTTTTAACAATCAAAACTCAGAGTCTCCACTTGGCATAATCCGGTGTGCCAAGTCACCTTTGAAAGATCCTTTTCAAAAACGTTTTGACTCTTTAATCTGGTTTGCGAACAAAGATTCTGGCTAAGGAATTCTGTTGTCCGAGGGGAAGGTGTTAGTCACCCCTCGATCCCGTGGTTCGACCACGGTCGCTTGATGGAGTATATCGGCTAAGTTGACATTGCAGATGTATAAACCACACCAAAACACATAAAACAATCAATCAAACACATGAAACAAAATAAATCTAAAATTTAGTGTTAAGTCCAATTATACAGTCCCGAAAAATGAAAAATGCGAAAAATGTAAACCTATTCTATTCTAAACTAATCCTAAACTACTCCTATGCTTTACCCGACGCCTCGGGCCTTCATCAAGGACGTCCTCCGAATACAAAATATCTTGGGGCATTCCCCGGATAAAAATAATACAAGTACTTCGGGGCATTCCCCGGCCAAATAAGTACAATTGAATAAAATTCGATAAAACAAAATCATTCCAACACATATTTCAAACATTCCATAATCCACAAGTTCTCAATTTACCTACTTGAACCTACTGTTGCCTACCTGGCTCGACCTACCACATGATATTATCGATGAATCAAAAACACCACAAAATTCGCTTTATCAACTTTCAATTCCCGCCCCAAATAGTTGATTTTAATCCTTAGTGAGCTATCATTTCATCACATAATTTATAATTACTGACAACTGAATATTAGGCAAAGACAAAACCATTCACACCGTCAAACACACAAAACCAAATTATACGATAAAATAAAGAGTTAATAAGGTAGAATTGGACCTCAATCGGAGCTTAATCATGAACTTTCTTCAACAATTCCACCAACTTATAGTGGAGGAGACGTGACCGGAACCAAATCCACACTCGAACCAACGAACTCCAATCAAACCCAATTCGGCAATTCGAAACAAAACCAAACAGAAGACCGACGATTAAACCAGACTTTAGACTATTTGACAACTAGTTTCACTGTTAGCCGGAGCTTCAGTTAGCTTCGCCGGCGAATATGGGTGACTCCCGATGAATTTTTGCAGCTTGAATAGTACCAATAGTGACAGAAGTAGTTGGGTTTGGGATTTTGAGCAGAGGGGATCCGGTTATCGTCTCGCCGGAGCTTCGACGAACTCCAACGAGTCGGAAAAAATAGAGGACGGGTCAAATTTGAACGATGATGGTTCGACGGAATTATTAGTCTCCGTCCTTTTCTCTTCCTCTCTCGCTCAAATCCCTCTCCCTCTCTCGATTCTCTCTTCACTATGCATTTTTCTGTGTAAATTGTGGTGAATGGGTATATATTCTGTCCCCCATTAATGAAAAAAATGTGAGGGTTTGTGCTTGTGCCAAGAAGAAAAGGGAACAAAAGGGAGCTTAAAAAAAATGGCCATCCTCCTATTTTTCGTCCTCTCCCCCTTGAATTTAATGGAATCCGTATGTATAATGTGAGTGTTGTCCATGTAGGGTAGGTGGGGTAGAGTTTGTTAGCGTAGGGTAGGTAGGTGTTGTTTTTTAATTGGAGGGATAAGGGTTAGGTGTTGTTTATTTATTGGGTGGATTGTTAGAATATTAGGATAAAACAAAATTAGTTAGGAGTTGTTATTTTTTGTCATTTTGTGGAGGGATTATCACACGGGTGAGGGTACACGGTAGGATAGGGTAAACAATAGGTAAAAACAATATCGGGGAAGGACGAAATTAGGTGTCTACATCATGCCCCCTTTGAATGTAAACGCGAAGTGTTTTCAGGCAAAGAAGTAGACAGCGAGACCAAATTTTGACCCGACCATCATTCAAAGAAAGAAACCGAAGGAAGAAGGACAACCGGGTCTTGACTTAAGACATCCTTCCTACCCAAATTACGAGAAAATCATGTCACGGGTATTTCAAAGGATTGGAAAAGGTGGACTATACCGAGTTGGAGAGTCGAGTGAGGTTCCGTCGAGGTTCCAGTCCGCGGCTCTGTTATTACATCAAAATAAAAATTACAAGTTAAAACATAAATGAAATTACAAAAATCCTATCTATATAGCTTCTGTTGGTTCTTGACTCGACTTTTCATCACCCTGTTCTCTAGGCGGGCTCCTGACTTGCAATTTCTTTCCCCTTGTTGCTTGGCTTTCAATTGCTTCACTTTGTTGCTTGACTCTTTTGTTTCTTCACCCTATTCTCCAGGCGAGCTCCTGACTTGCTATTTCATCACTTTGTTGCTTGACTTTTCATTTTCTTCACTCTGTTCTCCCGGTGGGCTCCGAACTTGCTATTTCATCACCCTGTTCTTCAGGCGGGCTCCTGAAACTCAAAATTAAAACTAGAACGAAAATTATCCCAAACAAAAATTATAAATAATTAGTATTCCATTTTTTGAAAGCATTGTCCCATTTTCCAGGAGGATCCTTAACATAAAGTAAAATCCCATTTTTCAGGAGGGTCCTGAGCAGAAAGTGAAATCCCATTTTTCAGGACGGTCCTGAACATAAAGTAAAATCCCATTTTTCAGGAGGGTCCTGAACAGAAAGTAAAGTCCCATTTTTCAGGAGGGTCCTGAGCAGAAAGTAAAATCCCATTTTTCAGGAGGGTCCTGAACATAAAGTAAAATCCCATTTTTCAGGAGGGTCCTGAACAGAAAGTAAAGTCCCATTTTTCAGAAGGGTCCTGAACATAAAGTAAAATCCCATTTTTCAGGAGGGTCCTGAACAGAAAGCAAAATCCCATTATTCAGGAGGGTCCTGAACATAAGTAAAATCCCATTTTTCAGGAGGGTCCTGAACAGAAAGTAAAGTCCCATTTTTCAGGAGGGTCCTGAGCAGAAAGTAAAATCCCATTTTTCAGGAGGGTCCTGAACATAAAGTAAAATCCCATTTTTCAGGAGGGTCCTGAACAGAAAGCAAAATCCCATTTTTCAGGAAGGTCCTGAACAGAAAGCAAAATCCCATTTTTCAGGAGGGTCCTGAACAGAAAGTAAAATCCCATTTTTCAGGAGGGTCCTGAACAGAAAGTAAAATCCCATTTTTCAGGAGGTCCTGAACATAAGGTAAAATCCCATTTTTCAGGAGGGTCCTGAACAGAAATTAAAGTCCCATTTTTCAGGAGGGTCCTGAACAGAAAGTAAAGTCCCATTTTTCAGGAGGGTCCTGAACATAAAGCAAAATCCCATTTTTCAGGAGGGTCCTGAACATAAGTAAAATCCCATTTTTCAGGAGGGTCCTGAACAGATAGTAAAGTCCCATTTTTCAGGAGGGTCCTGAGTAGAAAGTAAAATCCCATTTTTCAAGAGGGTTCTGAACATAAAGTAAAATCCCATTTTTCAGGAGGGTCCTGAACAGAAAGTAAAATCCCATTTTTCAGGAGGGTCCTGAACATAAGGTAAAATCCCATTTTTCAGGAGGGTCCTGAACATAAATTAAAGTCCCATTTTTCAGGAGGGTCCTGAACAGAAAGTAAAGTCCCATTTTTCAGGAGGGTCCTGAACATAAAGTAAAATCCCATTTTTCAGGAGGGTCCTTAACAGAAAGTAAAATCGCATTCTTCAGGAGGGTCCTGAACGTAAAGTAAATTCCTGGATATGCATTTCCAATGGTAGCTGAATCAAGTGAAACGAATTTGCCCCTATTTCAACAAAGAAAATTTGTCAGTTAAAAACTTAGTGGTGGCTTGCAGACCTTGGCTTCTCAGGTATCTGCCCAGCACTCGTTCCTTTCATCTTTGTTCCAAATTACTAACACTTGCCGTGTCTTGCCTCATCATTGACCAAGATCCAGATTGAGGGAAATGCGTTCTGACTCAAACAATGGGTTTCCATTTTTACCATGCCCCTGAGGTGCACTTTTTCCCAAATCTGAAATGCTTCCACGAATCCAATAGCCTGTCGGTTGATAGACTTCCTTTTCTTCGTGTTAAATTACGATCATATTTCTTTCTTGTGCTATTCCTTGGATTTTCCTCATATAATTGGAAAGACTGGTAGTAAATTTTGAAATCCTTTCTCGCTTGTTTTGACACAGACTTGACAAAAAAAATGTAAAGAAATGATGGTGACTCTTGTTTTGATAAATAACATAAGAAAAGACAAAAACATGAATATGTAAATGAAAGAAAAGGGCAATGTCCCATATTCAAAAAGAAAACTTATCTGAATACGACAACCAACTCCAATGAGTATGACATGCATTTTTGGATTGAGCTGCCTGATCTTCCTATCCAAACTCTCCATTTGTTATTGAGTTCGTGCCTTTTGCCATTGAGCCGCTTCTTCAAATCCATTGGATTCATACATCACATCCGATTGATGACATCTTAAAATACTTTTGCCAACAAATCTCTTTCTTCTCACTTTTCACTTTTCTCTTGAACTCTCCATCGCCTTACGGTACCCGTGAGGGTTTTCACCGATAAGACTCTCTCATTTTTGTTTTCTCACAACTCACCATCGCCTTATGGTGCCTGCAAAGGTTTTCACCAATAAGACTCTCTCATTTTTGTTTTCTCACAAGTCACCATCGCCTTATGGTGCCTGCAAAGGTTTTCACCAATAAGACTCTCTCATTTTTGTATTTCATTCCTGATTTCTTATGCTGAGGGAGACAAGCGGTACTTCGCAATGTATCATCATATCCATTGCATGCTTAGACTTAACACTATCAAAAATTGATCTGAAGGACTTTCTTTAGTTGTAGATTGGCTTTTGGTTAAGGTTAGAAAAGATGGTAAGAGGCTCAAACGATACTTGAAGTGGGGGTGGGACTTACAACTTTTAGAATCGACTCAAACAATGCATTAACTCATTCCCCAGTTTTGTTGGCTGGGTGAATCTTAAATCTTTATTTGGTTGGACCGAGCCCGAAATAGGGCAGCCTACGTATCTCACTCTCGAGAGAGGAGAATCAGGCCGCACGTAGTTCCATCAGCTTGTCCTTTGCTTTGCTTTGATTTTTTTTCTTTTATTTTCGAACTCTTTCTTTTATTCTTATTTTCTTAACATTTATCTTTGACTCTATTTTGATTCCAAAAGAGGGATATGAAAGAAAAAATAAACGAGGCTCAAACGGGTAAACAATAGATGACACAATGTTTGGATAGAAGAATAAAATGCCTTCATCATATCAATCTTTAAAAATGCAAGTACTAAACATGCAATAATCTCAACAAAGGATCAAATATCATACATAGTATATTTTGACCGCGTCAGAATTGATAGCCATTTATGCCATTTTGCCGTCAATATCTGTCAAATATAAGGCTCCATTGGGTAACACTTTCTTCACAACGAAGGGACCTTGCCAGTTAGGGGAGAACTTTCCTTTCGCTTCAACCTGGTGAGGAAGGATACGTCTTAATACCAACTGACCAACTTCAAAATTCCTGGGACGGACCTTTTTGTTATACGCACGAGCCATCCTCCTCTGATAAGACTGGCCATGACACATGGACGTTAGCCTTTTTTCCTCGATCAAACTCAAATGTTCCAGTCGGGTTTTTACCCATTCGTCATCATCAATCTCTGCTTCTACAATGACTCGAAGAGAAGTAATTTCAACTTCTGCAGGGATGACTGCTTCTGTCCCATACACTAATAAATATGGAGTTGCCCCTGTTGAAGTGCGAACAGTGGTGCGATAACCTAGCAATGCAAACGGCAAATTTTCATGCCACTCTCTAGAACCTTGTACCATTTTTCGCAGTATCTTTTTTATATTTTTATTGGCGGCTTCTACAGCAACATTGGCCTTTGGGCGATATGGAGTAGAATTTCGATGTGTGATCTTAAACTGTTGACACACTTCTTGCATCAAATGACTGTTGAGATTGGCAGCATTGTCTGTAATGATCATCTTAGGAATTCCAAATCTACAAATGATATTGGCATGGACAAAATCTACCACAGCCTTCTTTGTTACTGACTTGAAAGTTACTGCTTCCACCCACTTTGTGAAGTAGTCAATGGCTACCAAAATGAATCTATGTCCATTTGATGCCTTTGGATCAATCGGTCCAATCACATCCATTCCCCAAGCAACGAACGGCCATGGAGTGGCCATTGCATGCAACTCAACAGGAGGAGAACGTATCAGATCGCCGTGCACCTGACATTGATGACACTTTCGAACAAACTGAATAGAATCCCTCTCCATAGTAAGCCAGTAATAACCTGCTCGAAGAATCTTCTTTGACAAGACGTTACCGTTCATATGCGACCCGCATACTCCAGAGTGTATTTCAACCATGATTGCCGAGGCTTCTTTTGCATCTACACACCTTAAAAGTCCCAGATCTGGGGTCCTCTTATACAAGATTCCCCCACTTAAGAAAAATCCACTAGCCAAACGCCTAATAGTCCTCTTTTGATCGTTGGTGGCATATACTGGGTATTCTCCTGATTGAATGTACCGCTTGATATCCAAAAACCAAGGTTCTCCATCGAGCTCTTCTTCAACCGCATTACAGTAAGCATGCTGATCACGACTCTGTATATGCATTGGATCGATGTAGGCTTTGTCAGGATGTTGGAGCATTGAAGATAGAGTGGCTAAAGCATCAGCAATTTCATTACGAATCCTTGGAATATGCCTAAATCTTACTGACACAAACCGTTGACATAGCTCCTGCAAGCATTGTCGATACGGGATGAGCTTCAAATCTCGCGTCTCCCAATCACCTTGAATTTGATGGACGAGCAAATCCGAATCTCCCATCACCAATAATTCTTGGACTCCCATATCAATAGTTAACCTCAAACTAAGGATGCAGGCTTCATACTCTGCCAAATTGTTAGTACAGTAGAATCGAAGTTGTGCTGTTATCGGGAAATGTTGTCCCGATTCAGAGATAAGAACCACACCTATTCCGACTCCTTTCATATTGACAGCTCCATTGAAGAATAACCTCCAACCTGGATCAGCATTTATAATGACTTCATCGACACATGGCACTTCTTCGTCAGGAAAATATTTCTTTAATGGCTCGTACTCTTCATCGATGGGATTCTCAGCAAGATGATCTGCCAAGGCTTGGGCTTTCATGGAGGTTCTAGTCACATATACGATGTCGAACTCGGTAAGCAATATTTGCCACTTTGCCAATCGACCTATCGTCATAGGCTTCTGAAAGATATACTTCAAAGGATCCATGCGGGAGATGAGATAAGTAGTATAGGATGAGAGATAGTGCTTCAACTTCTGTGCTATCCAAGTTAGGGCACAACACGTCCTTTCAAGAAGAGTATACCTGGCCTCATAAGTGGTGAACTTCTTTCTAAGATAATAAATAACTTGCTCTTTTTTGCCTGTGACATCATGTTGCCCCAGGACACACCTGAAAGAATTGTCCATGACTGACAAGTATAAGATCAAAGGCCTACCAGGCTCCGGGGGTACCAACACGGGCGGATTTGACAAATATCTTTTGATTCGATCGAACGCTTCCTGACATTCTTCAGTCCATTTTACCAAAGCACTCTTTTTCAACAACTTGAATATGGTCTCACAAGTGGTTGTGAGTTGAGCAATAAACCTGCTAATGTAGTTCAGTCTACCAAGCAAACTCATTACCTCCGTTCTATTCTTGGGCGGGGGAAAATCCTGAATGGCTTTGATCTTTGAGGGATCCAATTCAATTCCCCGACGGCTGACTACAAACCCCAACAGCTTTCCAGATGGAACTCCAAATACACATTTTGCCGGGTTTAGTTTGAGATTATACCTGCGAAGCCTCTCAAAGAATTTTCTTAAATCTTTAATATGGTCGGCCTGACTTTTTGACTTAATAATCACGTCATCCACGTAGACCTCAATCTCCTTATGCATCATGTCATGAAACATAGTGGTCATGGCTCTCATGTATGTTGCTCCAGCATTCTTCAAACCGAACGGCATCACTTGATAACAATAAGTTCCCCATGGTGTGATAAAAGATGTCTTCTCCGCGTCTTCATTATCCATAATGATCTGGTGATATCCGGCATAGCAATCCACAAAAGAGGCAACCTCGTGTTTAGCACAGTTGTCTAACAAAATGTGAATGTTGGGCAGTGGAAAATCATCTTTAGGACTTGCTCTGTTCAAATCACGATAATCAACACACACTCGAATTTTGCCATCTTTCTTTGGTATGGGAACAACATAGGATAACCACATAGGATAACGAGACACTCGGATTACTTTGGCTTCAAGTTTTTTCATGATTTCCTCTTTGATTTTAATACTCACATCGGTTTTAAACTTCCTCAACTTCTGTTTGACAGGGGGAACGCGGGATCAATCGGCAACTTGTGAGCCACTAATTCAGTGCTTATACCGGGCATATCATCATAAGACCATGCAAAAATGTCCTTATAATCAATCAATGCTTGAATCATTCCCTCTTTTAGCTGTGGAAAAGCATGTACACTGATTCTAGTTTCCCTAACATCTTCTTGATCCCCTAGATTTATTGACTCAGTTTCATTCAAATTAGGATTCGGTTTGTCTTCGAACTGTTCCAACTCTTTGCATATTTTTTCTAGTGCTTGTTCTTCATCATATTCTCCATCCTGCTTCATTACATCTTGATTAGTTTGGATTTTAAAATCAGGCTGAAAATTCCGCATGCATGTCATGTCATTAGAATCAGCATAAAGAGAACTGTGTAAGAAAAGAAAAACAAAATACATTAGACACAAAACAAAAGGGACATTGCATTTTATTAAATAAATGATAGAAGGGTTTAAACACAGACACCAACATAACATAAACAAACTAAAGTCCGAATTACAACCCTGAAATAACTCGGATAAACAGAAAGAAAAACAAAATAGACTACCAAAACTCCCTCCTGACGGGGAGATGAGTGACTTCCCAATTATTGAGCTGGACAGCTGGACCTATGAATTGCACATCTTCTATACTGGTACCTTCTCCTGCTTCAACCATATCAACTTCAATAAAAAGGTTCTGGAGGTCACCCACCAATTCAACTTCAGATTCCACATGCTTCGCGACATCGCTCTTAACAAATGACTCATTGAGTAGTGGCATTGGGCGAGGGAGTGACCATATTTCCTTCTTCCTTCCCCTGATTTTCTTCAGATCTTCAGCTGTAGGCTCAAATCCCAGACCAAACGTGCCCACGTTCTCACTCGGACATATGGGATGAACTATACCATGCAGAGATGCTCCCAAACCTTTTCCTGGATCAAATCCGTATTTCCAAAGTTCACTCACCATCATGATAGAAGCAGAAGACAATTACGGTCCCGGTATAGCTTGCCACTCAGGGATACGACCCACTGGCACTGTATCAAAAATTTAATAGACGAATGTCTCCTCTACGTTATTTGCTTCAATAAAGGACAAGGGAGAATCTTCGTAGGCTGATAAATCTCCTTCACCATGAATAACTACTTCTTGCCTGTCATGCTCAAACTTAATCATTTGGTGCAGCGTAGATGCAACCGCCTTGGCCTTGTGGATCCAGGGCCTTCCCAACAACAGATTGTAAGAGGATTCTACGTTCAATACCTGAAACTCTATGGCGAACTCAACAGTCCCTATGGTCAACATTAGTTCTATTTCTCCAATGGAATTTGATTTTGCACCATCGAAAGCCCTGACACATACATTATTGGGCCTGATCCTCTCCGCATCAATATTCAACTGTTGCAAAGTAGAAATAGGGCAAATATTTTCACCTGAACCTCCATCAATCATAACATGAGTGACATAGAAATCTTCACACTTCACTGTAATGTAAAGGCCCTGATTATGCCCTGTACCTTCAACAGGCAATTCATCATCAGAAAAGCTGATCCGATTGACCTCAAAGATTTTTCCCACCATTTTCTCAACCTGGTTGATTGTAATCTCCCTTGGAACATATGCTTCATTCAATACCTTCAGCAAAACATCACGATGCTCCTTGGAGTGCAACAACAAAGATAAAAGGGAAATTTGAGCAGGGGTTTTCTTCAGCTGGTCTAATACTGAATACTCTGGCAATTTCATCTTTTTCAAAAAATCTTCGGCTTCCTCCTCAGTGATAGGCTTTTTGATAGACGACGGTCCACTCACCGTTGGCTTAGACTTTCTTAAGCTTTCAGGCACGAAGCATCTTCCTGACCTGGTCAAACCTCCTACCTCATCTACATCTTCCACAACTTCTTTCCCGTGATAGGTCATCACAGTCCGCCCATAATTCCAGGGAATCCTTTTCGTATCAACTATCGGAGGTTGGGTCACCGTTTTGAGGATAATAGGCGCTGCCAGTGCTCCTTTCACCGTCAAGATAGGCTGACTCAAAGCTCCCACCACTGTCAACTTAGGTTTAACCTGACTCGAATCACCATATTTTCTGGCGCCTTGTACTGTGATCAGGGGCTTCTTTGTGCTTTCTCGGGATTTATCCTCCCTCATTCCTTCCTGGCTCAATGACATTGCTTTCAAAGACTCCGCTACATTCACCGATTTCTCCTCAGTGGTGTGTATCTTGACAATAGGCTTATAACCCCTCGAAGACTCTTTCCCATCATATATCAATTCTAACATATTGGCTTCAGCATGGGTTGTCAGCGGATTCTGGTTAATGTTTGGACCCTCCGGGGCTTGGACAAACATCTGATTTGTGTCAATCAAATCTTGGACAGCTCTCTTTAAATGCCAGCATTTCTTAATATCATGGCCTGGCATATCAGAACAGTACGCACACCTTAAAGAATAATCGAGATTCCTTGGTGGTGGATTTGAAAGCCTTCCTTGAATTGGCCTTAAAACCTTCAACTTCCTCAACCTATCAAACAAACTAGCATATGACTCCCCAAGAGGTGTGAATTGATTTTTGACCGTTTTCTCCTGCTTATACTCAGGCCTAGGCTGAAAACTGGGTCTGGAGGGGTTTTGGTAATTTGATGGAGCGAATGGGCGATTTTGTGAAGTTTGCGCGCGCCACTACGGGTAAGAAAGGGTTTGGGCATATGGCTGCGCACTATATACTGGGTAAGGGGTGGTGGAATGGAATATAAAGGGTTTTGTGGAGGGTAGTAATGGTGGGGAGGAATATATGGAGCTTGGGCGTAGACTTGGGCTTGGGATTGGGGATAGGGGCGAGGTAGTCTTTTAGGATAAGCATGGGTTCCGGCTACGACAGTCGCAACGTCCTCTTTCTTCTTTTTGCCTCCAAATGCGCCAGATCCACCTTGAATCGCTTGTGTGGTAGCTTTTAATGCAGCAAAACTCACTATTCGACCGGTCTTAATCCCGTCCTCTATCATCTCCCCCATTTTGAGGACTTTCATAAAAGACTTTCCCATTGTCGGAAGTAAATGTTGAAAATAGGTCTCATCCTGCGCCTGAATGAAAACTTCTACCAACTTACTTTCTTTCATTGGAGGCTTTACCTTAGCGGCCTGTTCACGCCACCTTATCGCGTATTCCCTAAAACCTTCAATGCTCTTTTTCTTTATGTTGACCAAAGATTTTTCGTCCGGAATCAAGTCGATGTTGTACTGAAAATGTTGAAAAAATTCAGAAGCCAAATCATCCCAACTGTTCCATTTATCGATATCCCGATCGATGAACCATTCTGAAGCCAGATCTGAAAAACACTCACCAAAGAAGGCCATGAGTAGTTCTTCCTTTCCTCCTGCAGCCCTCAACTGGTTGCAATAACGTCTCAAGTGTGCAACAGGATCACCGTGCCCTGCGTACTTCTCGAACTTAGGCATCTTAAAACCGGGGGGCAGGTTGATGTCTGGGAACATGCACAGGTCTTTATAGGAAACACTTCTATAATCTCCGATTCCTTGCAAATTCCTCATAGCTTGCTCTAAACTCTTCAGTTTCCGGGCTATGACATCCTGTTCCTCCGTTGCGACAGGTTTCTCCGTATCAAATGGAAATGCAGGCGGCTGAGTGTACCCATACGGTTCATTTAATTGCAGAGTAGGCTCCGTAGCATAATACTGACAATCTGAAACCTTCAGTACTGGATCACTGGAAGACCGAGGAAGCCTCATTGTGGGACACACAACATATATGGGAGTTTCATATGGTGGCGGGGCCACGAATACCGGTGTGATCGGTGGCGCTGGCTGAGAAGCTGGTCTTGATTGGGGAGCAGCCAAGGGCACACCAGAATTGCCAGGATAATAATGTCGCGGAGTGAATCCTAGCGCGTGCTCAGGTGACTCAGTAGGAGCAGAGAATTGTGCCTGAGAGAGCGGTGGGCAATAAGAGATATTCCCAAGACCTTCAGGGAGCGGAGGAGGAGGCATTCCGCTGGCCCATGCCCGGTGCAAATCTATCAATTGTTGCCTGAGCCTTACTACCTCATCATTGTGTTCTGAACTTTCTTCCCTGTGATCCTGATCCGGGTCAATGAGCGAATTTTCAATTTCCATGCTAGCCATGGCGAGCTTTGCTTTGGATCTAGTGAAGTATGGGTGACTAGCCAGAGGGCTGCAAACCTACCACTGTTATCTGAAAGAACATGCTCATCAAAGACGACATCCGTTAGGATTAGGGTATACAAAAAGCATGAAAATCACGTTGGTAAGATTGCCCTAAGCTCATGTTCATTTCTACCAGCTTTCAAGGGTAGCGAAGTCATTTTAACATCATCCCGATTTTTATCTACACTTTTTTTTTCGTATCCATCTCTATTCTTTCCACTTCTCTCGTTATCTACCTTTATTTTAATATTCTTTATGGCTTTTGTTTTCCTTAAAAGAGGAAAAATAATGAAAAACAAAAAAAACAAAATGATTAGATCGAACCCAAAAGTAGGTTGCCTACGTATCATGTTGTACATGAATCAAATCTTGCGTAGTTCGGGCCTTGCCAAAATGAACAATTTGTCAACAAAACGTATAAAATTTTGGGACCACTGTAAAACTAAAAAAAAAATGAATACGAAACAACATTATAGACCCCTAAGACAGCACAGGTGAAATTACTAATAGAGACTCGAATACCAAAACCAACTTGACCTCGACTTAAAACAGACACCGCCCTGCAATGACAGACACATAAAAAAAAAGACTCCAACTGAAATAAAGATAAGAAGTGCTCTTTTAGACTGGCGCTCTGCGTGATGACCCTGGTTGATATGGACCTGCCTTTGAAGTTCTCTTTCTCCCATTCAAGCTTGTAGCATATCCTGTAAAGATACCCTGATACCGGGGAAGAAGTTTCGAGCCCGTATTACTGCTTCATGAGGAGTGCACTTGAAAAGATTATTCTGACACCTTTCTACTGTATTGAACAAATCTGCTAGCTGAAACCTCAGTGTTTCCATTTTGGACCCTACACTTTCATCCTAATGATCGTCTATTATTCATTCTTCCTGTATTCTCCCTCTAAGCTGCGCTGGTAAAGTTTGACTGATACCCCGAGGGACAGATTGAAGCCAGACCTCATATCCCTGAGTATGGCCCGGATTATCCAAACTTTCTTTGAATGTGTCCACACCTAGCTTTGTTGCATGCTTCCAAAACTGCTCATACCTGCTCTCACCTAAGGCTTGGTCTTTGAAGTACTCAACATCCTTCAGAAGATTCACTGCTGGTGGCACGTTCTGTAGCCTACCTAACTGGCGCATCACCCTGGAAGGATTGTATGGTCTAGTGCAATTGAGCCCTAACATAACTAAAGGGAACTGCGTCTGACAACCCAACAATACTACCTTTGGTCGAAGCCACGGATAAGTCCACAAAATGTTGTCCCTGGTTCTTAATTCAAGAAATTCAATCCAAGCCTTGACTCCCACGGGCAGTGAGAATTTGTCCAAACGCAACCTGGAATCCATGGCTTTCACTCGATTGGGAATAAAACGATCTAGCACATCTGATCTAACTAAAGAAGGTGCATGCAAGTGCTCCATCATCCATAACTGCAATATCAGGTTACTGCCCTCGAAAAATCTCCTTCCCATTTTCACTTCGGTTAGAGCCTTATATATTTCTGTTAAGATCATGGGTATGAGAGTGAACCTGCCCTTTTGATTAATGCCCTGGTCGTTTTGATCCTTATGAAATAGGGCCATCACCACAGATTGCAAGCGGGTATTGATATGTCTTTCTTCTAGTGGAAACACTAAACTTCCTAGCAAAGTGAGGGTGAAGACTTCAAGGCGTTTTTTTTCCCACTTCTCCTTAGTCACATGAAATTCATCCCAAAAGCAATCAAAACCTTCGGAGGGCCCGAATCTAGCGAACAAAAAGTCTAAGGAAACCCACGAATCACTTAAACAACCCAAACGGATACCCTTACTTTTTAAACCACAAGACTGCAAAAATCTCACGCCAGTATGATTACGCGCTCGGATCATATCCTTCTCGATATAGGGCAAATGCAACAAACCGGATATTTTTGCCAAAGTAGGAGTCATTTCACATTCCCCAAACCTGAACACCAAACTACTCGGATCCCAAAAGGTCAACAAGGCCTCTATTAAATCTGGACGAGGGGTAACATGCAGAAGTTCTGTAAGATCACCTAATATTTTAGTCAGTTTCTGCTGATCAACATAGTTAAACATTTCCCACCATTTGATTAACTTTTTGGGCACTTTGACAACCATCAGGACTCTAGACTTGGTGGACAAATCCATCCTGTAATAACACACAAGACGTTACCTCAAAAATTCAATAGGAGTAGAAGATTCCCAACCCTTGGGATTTTTATGCCAACATATGTCGATGGGACAGACCACATTCATGACTCCATTTTGCCGAACAGAAGTACTGAGCGAAATCAGTCTACTTGGCAAACAACTCTAGATTACGGGACGAGAGACTTAGACTAATACTAAGACCAAGGATGACACAAAAATTTATCGGACCCACCGAGGGTTGCCTACGTATCCCAACCCGAGAGAAGGGAATCAGGTATGCGTAGTTCATTCAGATTGGACAATTAACGATTAACTAATAAATTAACCCTAACTTAAAAGACATAATAAAAAACAAACAAATAAAACTTTTTTTTTCCTTTTTTTTTCTTTTTCAACTAGACGCTTTAACCAAGACTGACACCACCAATTATACAAAAAAAATCTTTTTGGTATTTTTTTTTTAAATTTTTGACAATTAAGTAGAAAAAACAAAAAAAACTTCCTAGAATTTTTCTTCATTTTTTTTCTTTTTTAATTTTGAATTCGCGGTACTAAAAAAAAACTTTTTGAGTTCTTTTGGATTGTGAAAAAAACAAAAGCCATAACGAATTCTAAAATAAACTACGACATTCCTCTCTTTTTTTTTTTTTTTTTTTTCGTTCTTATCGACTCACTTTTCTATATTTTTTTTCGTTTTTGCCTACACACTACTCCTAACAAATTAAATTAATTTGAATTAATTTTTTTTTTCAAAAATTAGTCCGTCAAATGACCACGTTACCCTTAATAATGCAACAGTTAGCATGTAGGGATGCTTTAAAGGGGAGTCTCCTACAAAGGGCCATGTGGGTCCCGCTAGGTCTCCGCACGATGCACATAAGCATGACCTAAAGGCTGACCTACGTTGTGGTTTACTAACAAGGCTGTTCGGGAGAGCGTATTGTCGATAGTGGCTGCTTTGCTTTCCACCTACTCCATAACACCGATGGCTCCCCCCCTAAAATAAGGGTGACTCAACTAGAGGTTGTGTACAACACGTGTACTACAGACTTGTTGCAGAAAGAAGGCCGGGGGGTGGACTCATGATGACAGATATAAAGCGGTAACACATAAGGTAAAATAATATAAACAAAGAGCACGAAAAAGCACAAAAAGTGAAAATAACACAAACAATACCCACAAACAATGTTTATACACTCGTAATGCCAAACAAAGCCGATACGACTCCAAAAATAGCTCGAATTCTGAAAACTTGTCACATCCCCAGCAGAGTCGCCAGAGTTGTCTCACCCCTTTTTCGTACTCCAAAAAAAGATTTGATTTAGGTTTCGAAAGGGTTTTTATTATTAAAGTGACAAAGATGAAAATTTATTTCGAAAAGGACTTTTAACAATCAAAACTCAGAGTCGCCACTTGGCATAATCCGGTGTGCCAAGTCACCTTTGAAAGATCCTTTTCAAAAACGTTTTGACTCTTTAAACTGGTTTGCGAACAAAGATTCTGGCTAAGGAATTCTGTTGACCGAGGGGAAGGTGTTAGGCACCCCTCGATCCCGTGGTTCGACCACGGTCGCTTGATGGAGTATATCGGCTAAGTTGACATTGCAGATGTATAAACCACACCAAAACACATAAAACAATCAATCAAACACATGAAACAAAATAAATCCAAAATTTAGTGTTCAGTCCAATTATACAGTCCCGAAAAATGAAAAATGCGAAAAATGTAAACCTATTCTATTCTAAACTAATCCTAAACTACTCCTATGCTTTACCCGACGCCTCGGGCCTTCATCACGGACGTCCTCCGAATACAAAATATCTTGGGGCATTCCCCGGATAAAAATAATACAAGTACTTCGGGGCATTCCCCGGCCAAATAAGTACAATTGAATTAAATTTGATAAAACAAAATCATTCCAACACATATTTCGAACATTCCATAATCCATAAGTTCTCAATTTACCTACTCGAACCTACTGTTGCCTACCCGGCTCGACCTACCACATGATATTATCGATGAATCAAAAACACCACAAAATTTTCTTTATCAACTTTCAATTCCCGCCCCAAATAGTTGATTTTAATCCTTAGTGAGCTATCATTTCATCACATAATTTATAATCACTGACAACTGAATATTAGGCAAAGACAAAACCATTCACACCGTCAAACACACAAAACCAAATTATACGATAAAATAAAGAGTTAATAAGGTAGAATTGGACCTGAATCGGAGCTTAATCATGAACTTTCTTCAACAATTCCACCAACTTATAGTGGAGGAGACGTGACCGGAACCAAATCCACACTCGAACCAACGAACTCTAATCAAACCCAATTCGGCAATTCGAAACAAAACCAAACAGAAGACCGACGATTCAACCAGACTTTAGACTATTTGACAACTAGTTTCACTGTTAGCCGGAGCTTCAGGTAGCTTCGCCGGCGAATATGGGTGACTCCCGATGAATTTTTGCTGCTTGAATAGTACCAATAGTGACGGAAGTAGTTGGGTTTGGGATTTTGAGCAGAGGGGATCCGGTTATCGTCTCGCCGGAGCTTCGATGAACTCCAACGACTCGGGAAAAATAGAGGACGGATCAAATTTGAACGATGATGGTTCGCCGGAATTGTTAGTCTTCATCCTTTTCTCTTCCTCTCTCGCTCAAATCCCTCTCCCTCTCTCGATTCTCTCTTCACTATGCGTTTTTCTGTGTAAATTGTGGTGAATGGGTATATATTCTGTCCCCCATTAATGAAAAAAATGTGAGGTTGTGTGCTTGTGCCAAGAAGAAAAGGGAACAAAAGGGAGCTTAAAAAAAATGGCCATCCTCCTATTTTTCGTCCTCTCCCCCTTGAATTTGATGGAATCCATATGTATAATGTGAGTGTTGTCCATGTAGGGTAGGTGGGGTAGAGTTTGTTTGGGTAGGGTAGGTAGGTGTTGTTTTTTAATTGGAGGGATAAGGGTTAGGTGTTGTTTTTTTATTGGGTGGGTTGTTAGAATATTAGGATAAAACAAAATTAGTTAGGGGTTGTTATTTTTTGTCATTTTGTGGAGGGATTATCACACGGGTGAGGGTACACGGTAGGATAGGGTAAGCAATAGGTAAAAACGATATCGGGGAAGGACTAAATTAGGTGTCTACATATATATGATTAAAATTATTTTTTATGTGGTTATAGTAGGTGTTGAACCTCCTTCGACTAAGTTTTCTTTAAATATTGAACCCCCTTAGTTGAAATTTTGGCTCCACCTCTGGTTACTGCCTCTCTATGTCATTGCATTATGGGCCATCTTACGTTTGCAGGTATAGAAAACAAGAAATTTTTGGTAAGTAGGTTATATGGGAGCCATACATTATTTGTTTTCTATTTTTTTTGGGCTCTGCTACTTAATGAGATGTAGAGTGCAAAACATCATTCAACTCCATGTGGAACTTTCTTTTTTTTTTTTTGGCCTTGAAACTTGAATAAGCCTTTCGTTATGTGTCAAGAAGCAGAAAACTTTCCATTTGATTATTCTGCATACTATATACATATATATTGAAGATCTTTTTTAACTTGAGGAATTCGCACCATTCAACAGGAATACAGGTTCTCTTCCCTATAATTATTAATCTTTCTCTTGTTCTTTGCATTATAGGGGAAGTTTTGACATCTTAGGTGCTCTGGATTTTGCACCTGGGTTGTTTAATAACGTTATCCATGATCATCCTCCTTCTAGAGTTAGACGTAACATGTATGAGTTTCCAAGGCGATTGCCTTATACTCTTAAATTTGAACTCGTTTCATGTGGGGAAAACTAGACAAGTCCATTCAACAATATTGTTTGTGCAAAGAAGATATAAGACTGTATTTCTTTGAAAGTGAGAGAGGAAGCTCAGTTTTTTCCTTATATATCTATCGAAAAAGGGAAAGGGTTACAAAGTAGAAGGGCACCTTTGCCAAGGAAGGTTTTTACTAGAAATTGATTTGCATTTCCCATTATATGCAGGTCTGAGGATCTATATTGCTCTGGTAGTGTTCATGCATATCAAAGATTTGGTGATGAGAACCAGCTCAACATCATTTATAAGCATTCTCATCACCGAATCTTTGTTACGCAAGAACTCCACCCGAGCAGTATATATCTCAGACCTGCATAAAATGAGAAATGCAAATTAATTTCTAGTAAAAACCTTCCTGGGTAAGGATGCCACTTCTACTTCACGACCCTTATCCCTTTTCAGATAGACATATATAAGGAAGAAGCTGACCTTTCTCTCTCACTTGCAAGGAAATACAGTCCTGTATCTTCTTTACCCGGAAAATGATTGTTGAATAGACTTGTCCAGATAGCCCCACGCGGTACTAGTTCAAATTTAAGAGCACCAAGAAATAGCCTTGAGAACTCATACACCTTACGCCTGATTTTGGAAGGAGGATAAGCCTGGATACAATTATTGAGCATCCCAGGAGCGAATTCAGGAGCACCTTTGATGTCAAAACTTCCCCCGATACACAAAGAGGAAAAGAGACTATTAATTATAGGGAAGAAAGCCTTTTTTTCCAGATGAATAGTTCCAATTGCACAGATAAAAGAATGATCTTCAATATATATATATATGTAGTCTGCAGCATAATTAAAAGGAAACTTATCTGCTTTTTGATGGTCAGTTTTACCTATGTCAACTTATGTTACTAATTAAAGTACGTGATGAAGGGTACTTACTTCCAGGAATGAGATAAAGTAGGATCACAGAGGTGTGTCATAATTGGATTCATCAATGGACTCTCATTGGCAACACCAGGACTCTTAAGCTCACCAGAACCTAAAATGTAGGTTATATCAATTAGAGTATATGATAGGAAATGAAATTTCTGATGAATAAAGACATAGGAAGAAGACTAATCGAAACAAATAACAAATAGAATAGATGTTGGTGAACACTAACCTTTTGAAGCTTGTACTGTGTTTTTGATTTGTTCCATGATTTTAGTGTTTTTGACATTCTGAGGATTTGTATATCTTGCTGAACCTAAAAGCTGTTGCAGTGGGCTCTTCGCAGGAAAAGAATTTGAAGTTTGAGCTCCAGATGTGCTAAAACTCCCTCGAGTCCCGATTGCCATAGATTTTTTTGTCACAACTCTTGAGGAGCCAATGATGTTCAGTGGATTTCCCTTTTTATTGAGGCTCGATGGTTGACTGAGTGCTTCTTCAACATGGAGATACTTCGTTTTCCCAGTCCGAACCTCCTTTTCCCAGTTAATACCATGAGAACCAGGAAACTTATTGTGTTTCCTTGGTGGCGCAATGCTCTGACAAATCTTTTTAGAAGCATGTAACATGGATCCTTTGCCCTTGTCACATACTTCACAGCACCAACCTTTGGTGCTTCTACACAATATTTAACACGCAATATCTAAAAGGAAAAGAAAAAGAAGATTTTTTTTATAATAGAAAGTAACTAAATGAAACAACATGCTAATGAAAAAATCAATGTATCCTCGGAGGTAATTCCATTTTCAGATATCAAAACAACGTGCTAATCTCCACGTGTTCATCTTTGGGTCTCCGATTTTTGACTTTTTCGTCTTTCAAGTTAGATGTCCCAACTTTTTATGATCATCGATTGCAAACTCTTCGAATTGTGCCCATTTCAGATAGTTCTTCCCATTTAATCGATGAGAAGTTAACTGGAACGGCATGTGAGAAACATTGCCTCCTTGAGTCATCATATTTGGAGCTTCCAGAGAAGACATTTTGTCTTCTTTTGATATTCCAGAAAGATATTCTCCCTGAGAAGCTATTTTGACCATATGGAATTAAGGGGAAAATTCCAAGTCTGATACCATGAATCTTTAGATACTGCAAAAATAAGTTTTTATTCATAGAGTTGCACTATATTTATAGGTGAACAAGAAGATCAAAAGAATCTAATCAATCCCTAATTCCTAGGAATTATGTTGCGTGGACTCATTGATTTTGCTGCCGAACCCATCCCAACACGACGCTGGTACGGGCGCAGGGTATGTCTCTTTTTTGGTCAAACAAATCCGAAGACGTTGATCCAATATCAAGAACAATGTTGGTTGTCGCTGTCGTCGTAAGAAAAGCCGACGACTGTAATTGTTGTCGTCACCGGAAGGGAGAAAATTGGTGACTGCTGTCACCGTTGGAATACGGTGAGAAATTTGGCGACAATCATTATCGGAATCAGCGACTCCTGTCATCATCGGGATTCGGCGACTGTAATTTTTGTCGAAGGAATTTGAGTCATTGGGAAGAAACAAAAAGTGGTTGAGGATTGGGAAGATGACTCGTCATATCTAGTTTTTAATAATATTTTTTAAAATATAAAAAAAAGTCTATATTAATATAGTCAGAAGATTTGTGTGTCTGTTTGATTTCTCATCAAAGAATTTCTATATTAATATATATGTGTTTGTTGATTTCCCAAAAATACAAGTATATACCAATCCTAATTGAAAAAATTAACTAAAAGTTATCTTAAAAGTTAAACGTAGATTCTTAGAATATATTTATAACTTTATATTTATAATATTTAATTTTTTAGCCAAATTCCTGCGTCCGTATCCATACTCGGATTCGCACCTCCGAGTCTTAAAATTTAAATTTTGACGAATTCGACTATCGGATTTGCCCCCGTCTCGGATATCCGCACCCGAGTTTATGCAACTTAGCCTAGGAGATACATGAATCAAGGGATTTCCTCTAATCTATTCTCCTAGAGCAACAATATATGATATCACATATTTACAACAGATTGCAATCATATATATCTGCCTACTCAATTGTGGAGAAGATTAGAATCAAATCTGCCTGCTCATCCATGGCGCAAATTATAACTAAATCTGTGAACTCATTCGACACCCTTATTTTGGAATCTTAATAAGAGATGAAAAATGGAACAAAACTAGAAGCCTAAATGGAAGTGATATGACCTCTTAGGGGAGAATTAGGACCTCTTCGAGCTGTCTAATCTTTTTGGCATTCTTCAAAGCGGATCCTAAATGATATTGGATATTGGGTTCCACCTAAAGGATACATTGATTCTTTTATGAACTCTTCTGGACTTTTCCCTATTGATTAGTAAGGAAACATATGTGTACGTTTTAGTTAATAACATAATGTTGGTTCCCAGTGGATGACCTAGTGTTTAAGACATAGGAGTAACAACTTGGAGATTCTAGGTTTGAATCCGAGCTGTAACACCAGGTACACCCATCTGGCTAGCCTTGATAGGCAACATACCTTGTCAATAGGGATGGGTATAAAATACCGAAAACCGAATTATCGAACTGAACCAAACCAAACACTTAATTTTTGTATTTGATATTTAGTAATTCAGTATTGGTATGGTATTTCGGAGTAAAATTTCAACATTTCGGTATTCGGGATTGGGTTTGGTACAAGATATTAATATACCGTTTGGTATTCAATATTTACTGAATATCGAATTTTATATATATAATACGATACGTCTAACCAAATACCATGCTGAATCGAAATTTAATTTATGATTATTGAATTATCGAATCGATGATTATAAGTAAGGTATGTGGTATCTACTCTCAAATACCGATTACCGAATTACCAAACCCGAACTTTAAAAATACTGAAAAGAATACTGAACGCCCACCCCTACTTGTTAATATATGGTATGGCCAAGTTAGACCTTTGCATATGAGCTTAAGAAATTCCCCTTGTGGGATGGACAGGTTGCCTAGTGAATTAGTTGGGGTGCATGCAAGCTGGCAGAAACTCTATTAGTATCACTGAAAGAGTATATTCCCAACTTTGGGTTCATCTTTGGGACTCCGATTTTTGACTTTTTCTTCTTTCTATTCAGATGTCCCAACTTTTCATGATCATCAATTGAAAGTTTTACGAACTGTGCCCATTCCAGACAGTTCTTCCCATTCCATCGATGAGAAGTTAACTGGAAGGGAATGGGAGAAACATTGCCTCCTTGAGTAATTAGATTTTCTATTGGATCTTTCAGAGAAGACATTTTATCTTCTTTTGATGTTCCAGAAAGATATTCTCCCTGAGAAGCTATTTTGACCATATGGTATTAGGGGAAATATTCCAACTCTGATACCATGAAAGTTTAGATACTGCAAAAATATGTTTTTATTCATCATATCAATCCTTGAAAATGTAAGTACATATCATGCAATATGAAAGTGAGATATGAAGATCATTTGTGACATCTTTTTAAGCAGATTGAGTCTGTGCGTCACTACTTCTTCTGCAAACTCCACCTTTGTTGTACATTCCTCACATCGAATGACTCATGCTTTCGTTGAGCTGATTATCTTCTTGTTTCTCTTGATATAGGGATCACACACCCACTATTTGACCTAATTGGGACCTTCCTTTCAATCAATAACCAAGTTGTTCTTGAGATTCTCAAAATAATTGCCTTAACCTATCACCAAATATCTCAGCACTCTATTTATTTTCTCATATGCTCTTTTTTTCTAACTTTAACCCTCAAATTCAATGTTATGCTTAAACTGGATTTTAAGATCTGGCTGAAAATTTACTTAGCATGTCATATCACTAGAGTCAACATAAAATGTAATGTGGAAAGAAAACAAACACATATTTAAAATACAAAGGAAAAGGGACACTTCATTTAGTTTGAACATAAACGATACTAGGACATAACAAGATAGATCCCGAACTACAACCTTGAAATAATTCGGAGACTAGAAAACAAAACAAAACAAACCACCAGACCCCTTCCAAGTAGAGAGAGGGGTGACTTCTCAATTGCTCAGTCTGACAACTTAGCCACTAGTTTCCACATCATGACTAAAGCTTTCATCCACATCAAACACCTTTCCCTCCACAAATAAGTTATGGATCTTCAGGTTTAAATCGTTGCTTCCCACGTATTGTGCATCACCATGTGTTGGTGTAGTATTCTGTGTGACGCTCGAGGTGTCAACCTTTTTCACTACAATCATTTTTTCCTGAATTATCTTTTCTATTTCTCTTTTCAAAGTACGACAATCTTCAATACTATGACCCTGAACATCAGAATGATATGCACACTGTACACTAGGGTCAAACTTTCTTGAATGCGAGTCAGGCGTACACACAAGGAGAGGAGTAATTAATCCCCTCTGTCTCAATCTCTGCAACAAACTAGCATAGGATTCCCTAATGGGAGTGAAATTATCCTTTTCCTTCCCCCTCTTTGTGAAATCTGACCTCGAATGAAACTTGGATTTAGAGGTTCCTTGGTAAATTTGTGGGGGCTGAGGACGATGTTGAGGTACCGGTGCATGCCATTGTGGAAAGAAAGATGGATCAGCATACGACTGTGCATTGTTCAAAGGATACTGAGAACATGGAATGAAATATCTTGGATTTCGAAAAGAGGAACCTTGTTGCAGGTGAGTATATGGATTTGATATGTAAGCTCAGGATTGAGGATGGAAATATTGGTGAGTTGGACCTCGCGAACTCTATTTTTTCCCTGGCATGACAATAGGTGTGTTTCCCTTTTTTTTTTTCTAGTTTCCCTGGATTGATTGAAATATCGTTCCAAATGTTTCCCAGAATCCTTCTGTCCATCATGTTCCTCATATTTTGATATTTCAAAGCTTTGAAGAAGGTTGACATCTGAAGACATACCCCAGTCTTTATATGAAACATCTTCTTTACCCGCAAGTCTCAGGAAACTTTCCATGTCATTTTCTACATTCTTCACCTTCCCTATAATTTCCTCTGGCTTTTCTAGTATGCTAGGCTTCTTGGTAAGAAATTTTGGCGGTCCACTTAACTTAATTGTAGGTTCAATAGTATAGCAATGATTGTCAAGATCCTTGAACATGGGTCCACTAGCAGATTAGGGTGGCACAACCGTTGAGTTGATAGCCAAAGTGGAAGACTCACTAGAAGGTTGAGCAAAAAAGGAACAGTCGGTATTCGGTGCTATGAACGTGGTAGGCTTATACTGAGGAGATAAAGAATGGGTGGTGAAAGTATTGGGGTGCATTTGACGTGGAATGGATTCTGCGGCATGCTGTGATGCATCAACAATATCAAGAAACTGACTTTTCGATTTTGGTGGAAGACTCAAGGTATTTGCAAGGTCAAAAGTGGGGAACGGAGGCGGAGGAAGCCCACTGGCCCAGGCTCGATACATTTCCATTACTTGTTGTCTTAGTCTCCAATTCTCTTCCTTTATACTCTCAATTTCTTGACTCTTTGTTTGATCCATGATGTCACTCTCTATATCCTTGTTGGACACAACTAACCCTTGAATTTGGTGTGATGTGGAGGACCATCCAGAATGCCACAAACCAACCACCTTAAACTAACTGAACAAGAGATAGCAAATGCGTTAGAGTTCAACACTTTTTCAAAACTCTTTTTCTTCTTTTCTTTTTTTGAAAAGGTCACCGAACCCGAGAAGGGAGCCTACGTATCTCACCCCTGAAAGAGGAGAATCAGGCGTGCGTAGTTCGTGAAGTCTTGCCAAAATGGCCAATTAAACTCTTTTTCTATTCCTTGAAACTTTAAGAAGAAAAGAAAATAACAATTTGTCAAAAGAATCGACGAAAATCTTTTTTAATTTTTTCATTTTTAACATCCCTATACAAAATGAAATCTATGATTACCAAAGAAAGATTTTTTTTGTTTTTTTTGTTTTCTTGGTTTTCAATTTTGCATTTCATACGAAAATGAAACTTGAACCTATTAAAGGAATTTTTTTTTCTTTTTTTTTTTTAGTTTTCTCTTAAAGATGTATATGAAACACCTACCCTAAATGAAAAGTGAAGAAAATCTTTTTGGATTTTTCAGATTCCTATACGAAATGAAACCTATGATTACCAAAGAAAATCTTTTTTTTGGGTTTTCAATTTTGAATTTCATATGAAAATGAAAATTGAAACTATTAAAGAAATATCTTTTTGCAGTTTTCTATTAACGAAGTATATGACACCTACTCTAAATAAAGAGTAAAGAAAATCTTTTTGAATTTTTGAAATAAGATCTCCAAACCAACAATAGGTTGCCTACGTATCTCACTCCCAGGAGAGGAGAATCAGGGGTGCGTAGTTCGTCCAGATTGGACAATTAAGGAATAACGGACAAACCGAACTACGACATGAGAGACACAACCAAGACAAACAAATAAAATCTTTTTGAGTTTTTTAATTAGACACTTCAAATAAAACAGACACCAACAACAATGAAAGAATAATCTTTCTGGTATTTGGAATGTATAAAATTTCTACCATCTTTTTGCATTTTCTTTTATAAAAACCTACTTATCATAAAAAATCTTTTTGAAGTTTTTGAATTGTGAATGCTTGCTAAAGAAGACAAAGGAAAATCTTTTTGATGTTTTTTTATTTTTTTTTTATTTTTTTTCAGGAAATGAGTGCAAAAAAGGTAAAAAAAATATTTTTGGATTTTTAAATTGTGAAAAAACGAAAGCCATAAAGAACTCTAAACAAACTGCAAAACACACTTTTTGGCTCACCATTTCTTTTTCTCTCTTTTTCAACACTTGCTTGTCTACACACTTCTAACACATGCTTTTCCCCAAATCAGTCTATCAAATGACCACATTACCCTCAAAGATGCAACATTTAGCACGTAGGGATTCTTTAGAGACGAGTATTCTACAAAGGGCCAAGTGGGCCCCGCTAAGTCTTCAATATGATGCATATAAGCATGACCTAAAGGCTGACCTACGTTGGGGTTCACTAACAAGGCTGTTCGGGGGAGCGTATGGTCGATAGCGGCTTGCTTTAGCTGGCCACCTACTCCATACAACCCAACAGCCCCCCCCCTAAAATAATGGTGACTCAACTATAAGTCATGTACACACGTGTACTACGGACTTGTTGCAGAAAGAATGACTCGGGTTATGCACATGATGCCAGATATAAAGCGGTAACACATAAAGAAAAACTGTAAACAAAGAGCACGAAAATGCACAACAGTGCTAACAATAACACAAACAATAATCACAAATAATGTCTATACACTCGTAATGCCAAACAAAGCCGATATTACTCCAAAAAAGATCGAATTCTAAAAGTTCCCCGGCAGAGTCGCCAGTGCTGTCACACCCCTTTTTCGTATTCCAAATGATTCAGATTAAAGTTTTGAAAGGGTTTTATTATTAAAAGTTAAAAAATGAAGATTTTTGTTTCAAAAAGGACTATTTACAATTTTTATTCAGAGTCGCCACTCGACATAGAATCTGTGTGCCAAGTCACCTTTGAAAATCCTTTTCAAAACTGTTTTGACTCTAAAAGACTGATCTGCGAACAGAGATTCCGACTAAGGAATTCTGTTGACCGAGGGGAAGGTGTTAGGTGTTAGGCACTCCTCGATCCCGTGGTTTGACCACGGTCGCTTGGTAGAGAAATATCAACTAATTTGACACTACGAATGTATAAACCAGAAAAAGTACATAAACAAACAGTCAAGCAAAACAAAACAAAACAAATCCCAAAAATATAATGTTCAGTCCAATTATACAGTCCAAATAAAATACGAAAAATAAATCCTATCTAACTTATGCTAACCCTAACTATGCTCTCGTGCTTTACCCAACGCCTCGGGCCTTCTTCACGAACGTCCTCCCAATACAAAATACTCGGGGCATTCCCCGGTCAATAAACACAAGTAACTCGGGGCATTCCCCGGCCTAATTGTACATTTTAATCCAAGTGGGACAAACTAGAAAAACTTTCAACCCATTCAACATTCCACACATTCAATCAAGCAAAGAAAATCACTTATTTCCTAAAATAATGCCTACCCGAACCTATGTCCGCATACCCATTTCCACATGTCATAATTCTATCACGTCAACATTTATTCCGAATTAAACCAAAAACAACAACGAACCAACATTATCTATATTCACTCATTTTTACCGACTTCTCAATTTCGCCCCCAAATTCATCCTCAACTAAAGGTTTAACATATGCTTCGACTATTAATTCACTTTTCAAAGTCCGAAATCAACATCAAATACTTGCACTCAATGAATATCCAAACATTTAAATCCACCAATCACTCATATCCACCACAAACGATCACATTTACTCAAAAATTCAATCAACCACAAAGTCACGACATTAACAAAATTCGAGATACTGAAAGAAAAAAGAAATTAACGTTTAAGAGATGGACCTTCAAGGAATTGACTTCGTTGATAATATAAAGTTAAAGAAAACCCGAATTTGGACTCCCGAATAGTACCTCAATGGCGACGAACTCCAAACTCGATATCGAATAGTCAAGCAATCCGAGACTGACCCAAATTGGAAAACCACACAAAGAAGACAAACCCGTATCAATTTCACACCAACAGCTACTGTTTTGACAGATTTAATGCAAACTTCGCCGAAATCGGGACTGGATGGGATGATTTTATGTTTTCACCGGAGCTCCGGTGAGCTCGATTGGCTGTGGTCGTGGATGGATTCAACGATTTATTCCGACGCCATTTCGGTGGTAATTTGACGGAACCAATCGTGAAGGATCAATTTCGATTAGAAACGAGTGTTAAAGGGATGGCACCGGAGTCAATTCACCGGAACAGTGAACTCCGGTGACGTTGCTCTATTTTCCCCTCACTATTCTCTCTCGATCTGTAACATTTTCCGATCACCGCTCTCCCTTCGTCTCTCTCTCTGTACCTGCCTATCTCCCTCTCGTCTCCCTACTCTCACTTTCTCCCAAAAAGAAAAGAAAAACCCCTCTCTTTACTGTGAAGGGAGTGGACAGTCCTTCACCATGGTTTCCGGTGAGCTTCTGTGCGTATATGTCTACAATGGTGTGTGTGTATGTGTGCAGTGCGTGAGATTCGTGAGAGGTGAGTGAGAGTGATGTAGGTTCACTCGAATCCAAAAATGGGTCGGAGGTGTCTTTGGTTGTTATTGTGGTATCAGTATCCAAAATGGAGGAGTATTCTGCTGGGAGTACATCATGAATCCCCCCAGAAAACCCCAAAACCAAATGTATGTATATCTATTCCCCTCGATGTAGATTCCTAGTGGGCCACTCTATATTTTTTTTTTTCTTTTTTTTTGTGAATGGATGTGTATTTGTATATAATAATGGGAATGGTGAGGTGGTGTTGTGATCATGAGCCCCCCCCCCCCCCTCCCCAAAAAAAAAAAAGAGAAAAAAGAAAAAAAGAAACGTGAACCCTCCCTCTTGTCTTTTCCAATTGGAAAGAATGAATCATTGAACCCAAGTGGACCCTCTCTTTTGTTTTTTGTTCTATCGTCATTTTCTTTGTGAAGATGAAGTATGAGGGGTCACGTGGATGGGTAGTGGGGTGGGATAAAGGTGGTTAGAATAGGATTAAATTTGTTAGGATAAAGGAATCTTAGGGAATTAATTTGTTAGGGAGTTTGTTATATTTTGAAAAATATTAGGCGGGTGAGGGTACGCGGTGAGACGAAGAAAAAATGGGAAAAATTAGACTTCGGGAGGGACAAAATTAGGTGTCTACAAACCACTACGCCATCCCGGGAACCAACATTATGTTAATAACTAAAAAATATCGTATATGTTTCCTTACTAATCAATAGGGAAAAGACCAATGGATTTCATAAAAGAAAGGTCCTCCATAAAAGAAAAGATTAATCAGTCAGCTAACTACAAGAAAAGATGAGCCATCCAAAAAACTACCATGCAAGTACAGATATGAGACAAAATTTGAACTCTTTTGGAGTTTAATTTACCTCGTGTTAACTTATGTTAGTAATTAAGGTGCATGATGAAGGCTACTTACTTCCAGGAAGGATCTAGAGCAGGATCACAAGGGTGTGTCATGGGTATCATCGACTCTCATTCATAGCATTGGGACTCCTACGCTCCAGAATGATAGAACCATCAGGACCTAAGAAGAAGGCTACATCAATTGGATTGAAGTACAGTAAGTAAATAAATTTTTCTATGAAAGCTTTTCAGATATTGATGGTGTAACGGAAAACATTTTGAAAGATAATACCAACTCTAGACATATCATTGTTATTTTTCTTAAAAAAGAAATTAATTAGAGCATGATGGAAAATGAAATTTCAGATGAAAAAAGATATAAGAAGAGGGCAGATCAAAACAAGTAATGAATCTTAGGAGATGTTGGCGAACACTTACAATTAGATGATTGGTGGACACAACTTTTGAGGAGCTAGTTGTTTTCATCCACTTGGTGCCTGATGATAGACCAAGATCTTCTTCAATAGGTCGGTATCTTGTTTTCCCGGTCTGTACCTCCTTTTCCCAGCTAATAGAATGGCCACCAAGAAACTTACCACATTACTTTGGTCGCACAAAACTCTGAAAAACCTTTGCAGGAGCATGTAACTTGGATCCAGAACACTCATTTTCTAGTCCACGTGATGAAGACATTACTTGCTTGCCCTTATCACATTCTTCACAGCAACAATCCTCTTGAGCATCTTCGCAATAACCCTGTATGCGATATCTAAAAGGAAGAGAAAAGATAAAAAATTTAAAAACGGGAAGAGGACTACATATGCATAAAAAATACAGACAATATATAAGAGAATTAAATGCTACAACACGCTAATGAAAGAATCAATGTATCCTTTACGTGGAACCCAATATCCAATACCATTTAGGATCCGCTTTGAAGAATGCCAGAAAGATTAGACAGCTCGAAGAGGTCCTAATTCTACCCTAAGTGGTCTATATCACTTCCATTCAGGCTTCTAGTTTTGTTCCATTTTTCATCTCTATTTAAGATTTCAAAATAAGGGAGTCGATTGAGTTGACAGATTTTGTCATAATTTGCTCCATGGATGAGCAGGCAGATTTGATTCTAATTTACTCGACAATTGAGTAGGCAGATTTGATTTTAATCTGCTCCACAATTAAGTAGGCAGATATGATTGCAATCTGTTGCTGTAAATATGTGATATCATATTTTGTTATTCTAGGAAAATAGATTAGAGGAAATCCTTAATTCATGTATCTCCTAGGCAAAGTTGCTTAGACTCAGGTATGGATATCCGAGACGGGTGCGGATCCAAGAGTCGAGTTCGTTAAAATATAAATTTTAAGATTCGGAAGTGCAAATCTGAGTAAGGATATGGATGCAAGAATTTGCCTAAAATATTAAATATTATAAATATAAAGTTATAAAAATATTCCAAAAATCTACTTTTATTTTTTAAGATAACTTTCAGTTACTTTTTCAATTAGGATTGATATATACTTGTATTTTTGGGAAACCAATAGGGGCATATATATTTTTTACTATATTAAAATATAAATTCTTTTTATGAGAAACCAACAGACACACATATCTTTTGACTATATTAATATATGTATCCCATTTTTATATTTTAAAAAATATAATTATTAAAAACTAGATCTAACGAATCATGATTCCTGTCCCCAACCACTTTTTGTTTCTTTCCAACGATTCAAATTTCGATGACAAAAATTACAGTCGTCGAATTTGGACGATGACAACAGTCACCGATTCCGATGATGACTGTCGCCGGATTTCGATGGTGACAACAGTCACCGCTTTTTTCCCTTTCCTGCGATGACAACAATTACAGTCGCCGATCTTTCTTACGACGACGACGATAACCAACTTTGTTATTGATGTTGGATCAACGTCTTCGGATTCGTTTGACCGAATCGGAGACGTACCTCGCGCCCGCACCAACGTCGCAATGGGATGGGTTTGGCGGCGAAATCAATGAGTGCGCGCAACATAGCTCCTAGGAATTAGGGATTGATTAGATTCTTTTGATCTTCTTGTTCACCTATAAATATTGTGCAACTCTATGAATGAAAACATATTTTTGCAGTATCTAGACTTTCATAGTATCAGAATTGGAATATTTCCCCTAATACCATATGGTCAAAATAGCTTCTCAGGGAGAATATCTTTCTGGAACATCAAAAGAAGTTAAAATGTCTTCTCTGAAAGCTCTGATAGAAAATCTGATTACACAAGGAGGCAATATTTCTCACATTTCCTTCTAGTTAACTTCTCATCGATTAAATTGGAAGAACTATCTGGAATGGGCACAGTTCGTAAATCTTGCAATTGATGATCATGAAAAGTTAGGACATCTGACTAGAAAGACGAAAAAGTAAAAAATCGGAGACCCAAAGATGAACACATGAAGATCAGAAAATTCACTTGTGATTGCCTGGTTAATGTTTTTCATGGAGCCAGTCATAAGTAAACCTTATCTATTTTTACCCACTCCTAAGGATGTGTGGGAAGCCGTTATAGAGACGTATTCTGAGGTAGAAAATTCCTTTCAAAACTTTGATTTAAAAATAAAACTATCACAAGTTAAGCAAGGTGAGAAAAAAGTCATTGCTTATTATAATGAAATAGTATTGATGAATCCAATTATGACACACCCTTGCGATCCTTCTTTAGCTCATTCCTGGAAGTAAGTACCCTTTATCACGTACTTTACTTAGTCACATAAGTTGACACAGGTAAAACTGATCTTCAAAAAGCAGAAAAGTTTCCTTTTGATTATTTTGTAGAGTACATATATGTATATATATATTGAAGATCTTTCTATTATCTGAGCAATTGAAACTATTCAACATGAAAAAAAGGCTCTCTTCCCTATAATTATAGTCTCTCTTTTCCTCTTTGTGTTTCAGGAAAAGTTTTGACATCATAGGTGCTCCTGAATTCGCTCATGGGATGCACAATATTTGTATCCAGGCTTATCCTCCTTCTAAAGTCAGGCATATGGTGTATGAGTTCTCAAGGCTATTTCCTGGTACTCTTAAATTTGAACTAGTTCCGTGTGGGGCTATGTGGACAAGTCTATTCAACAATCATTTTACGGGTAAAGAAGATATAGGAATGTATTTCCTCGCAAGTGAGAGAGAAAGGCCAGCTTCTTCCGTATATCTATCTATCTGAAAAGGCATAAGGGTCGTGAAGCAGAAGTGGCATCCTTACCCAGGTAGGTTTTTACTAAAAATTAATTTGCATTTATCATCCTATGCAGGTCTGAGATATATACTGCATTGGTGGAGTTCTTGTGTAACAAAGATTCGGTGATGAGAATACAAGTACAAGCAGCTCAACATCATTTCTAAGTGTTCCCATCACCAAATCTTTGATACGCAACAACACCACCAGAGAAATATATATCCTTAGAACTGCATATAATGGGAAATGCAAGTCAATTTCTAGTAAAATCCTTCCTGGCCAAAGGTGCCCGTCTACTTTGCAACCCTTTCCCTATTTGAATAGATATATAAGGCAGAAGTTGAGCTTTCTCTCTCACTTTCAAAGAAATATAGACGTATATCTTCTTTGCCCGGACAATTGTAGTTGAATAGACTTGCCCAGTTATCCCCATATGGAACTAGTTAAAATTTAAGAGTATCAGGCAATAGCCTTGAGAACTCATACACCTTACGTCTAACTCTACAAGGAGGATGATCAAGGATAAAGTGATTAAACATCCTAGGTGGAAAATCCAGATCACCTAAGATGTCAAAACTTCCCCTATAATGCAAAGAACAAGAGAAAGATTAATAATTATAGGGAAGAGAACCAGTATTCCTATTGAATGGTGCAAATTCCTCGAGTAAAAAGAGTTCTTCAATATATATATAAAAAAATAAGACAGCCCAGTGCACTAAAGCTACTGCTATGCGCGGTTTCTGGGGAAGGGCCCCACTACTAGGGTGTATCGTACACAGTCTTACCTTGCATTTCTACCAGAGGCTATTTTCACGGCTTGAACCTGTGACCTTGTCACATGCCATCAACTTTACCAGTTACACCAAGGCTCCCCTTCCTTCAATATATATATGGTTTGCGGGATAATCAGATGGAAAGTTTTCTATTTCTTGACACATAACAAAAGGCATATTAAAGTTTCAAGGACTTAAAAAAGAAGAAGAGAAAGTTCCACATGGAATTAAAGGATGTTTTGCACTTTACATCTCATTAAGTTGCAGACCTGAAAAAAATTTAGAAAACAAACAATGTAAGGCTTCCATATAACCTACTTACCAACAATTTCTTGTTTTCTATACCTGCAAACATAAGATGACCCATAATGCAATGACATAGAGAGGAAGTAGCCTAAAGTTTTCATGAAATTTCTCCATAATGGGAATCAGTTTAGATTCAGATTATCATTATGTCATGACTTGAAACTATGTAAGAGAACAATTCTTTCCCATAATTGAGAATATACTCTATATTGCCTTATTCATTTTTTCAGTGATACTAATGGAGCTCCTGCCAGCTTGCATATACCCCAACTAATTCACAGGGCAATTTTTCCATCCCACAAGGGGAATTTCTTAAGCTCATATGCAAAAGTCTAACTTGGTCATTCCATATATTGACAAGTAGGGATGGGCAGTCAGTATTCAGTTTGGTATTTTTAAAGTTCGGGTTTGGTAATTCGGAACTTGGTATTTGAGAGTAGCTACCATATACCAAACTTAAAAATATCAATTCGATATTTCAATAATTGGTAAATAAAATTTCGTTTCGGTACGGTATTTGGTTAGACGTATCGTATTATACACACACACACATATATATATAAAATTCGGTATACAGTAAATATTGAATACCAAACGGTATTTAATATTTCGTACCAAACCCAATCCCAAATACCTAAATGTTGAAATTTTACTCCGAAATACCATTCCAATATTGAATTACCGAATATCAATTACCAAATTTTTCGGTTCGGTTTTTGGTATTTTATAACTTGCCCTATTGACAAGGTATGCTGCCTATCAAGGCTAGTGAGATGGGTGTACCTGGTTTTGCAGCTTGGATTCAAACCTAGAATCTCAAAGTTGTTACTACTATGTCTTAACCACTACGCCAACCCCTTGGGGAACCAACATTATGTTATTAACTAAAAAGTATCGTATATGTTTCCTTACTAATAAATAGGGAAAAGACCAGTGGAGTTCATAAAAGAAAGGTCTGCCATAAAAGAAAAGATTAATCAGTTAGCTGACTACTAGCAAAGATGAGCCATCCAAAAAGCTACCATGCAATGACAGATATGAGCTGAAATTTGAACTCTTTTGGAGTTTAATTTACCTCGTGTTAACTTATTTTAATAATTAAGGTGCATGATGAAGGCTACTTACTTCCAGGAAGGATCTAGAGTAGGATCACAAGGGTATGTCATGGGTATCATTTGACTCACATTCACAGCATTGGGACTCCTACGCTTCAGAATGATAGAATCACCAGGACCTAAAAAGAAGGCTACATCAATTGGATTGAAGTACAGTAAGTAAATAAATTCTTCTATGAAACCTTTTCAGATATTGATGGTGTAACGGAAATTTTTTTGAAAGATAATACCAACTCTAGACATATCATTGTTATTTTTCTTACAAAAAAAAATTAATTAGAGCATGATAGAAAATGAAATTTCTGATGAAAAAAGATATAAGAAGAGGGCAGATCAAAACAAGTAATGAATCTTAGGAGATGTTGGCGAACACTTACATTTAGATGATTGGTGGACACAACTTTTGAGGATCTAGTAGTTTTAATCTACTTGGTGCCAGATGATAGACCAAGAGCTTCTGCAATAGGTAGGTATCTTGTTTTCCCGGTCTATACCTCCTTTTCCTAGTTAATAGAATGGCCACCAAGAAACTTACCACGTTTATTTGGTGGCACAGAACTCTGAAAAACCTTTGCAGGAGCATGTAACTTGGATTCAGAACACTCATTTTCTAGTCCACGTGATAAAGACATTACTCGCTTGCCCTTATCACATTCTTCACGGCAATAGTCCTCTTGAGCATCTTCGCACAATAACCCCCGTATGCAATATCTAAAAGGAAGAGAAAAGACAGAATTTATAAAAACGGAAAGAGGACTAAATATGCATAAAAGATAAAGGCAGTATATAAGAGAATTAAATTCCACAACATGCTAATGGAAGAATCAATGTATCCTTTAGTTGGAACTCAATATCCAATATCATTTAGGATCCGCTTTGAAGAATACCAGTAAGATTAGACAGCTCGAAGAGGTCCTAATTCTCCCCTAAGAGGTCATATCACTTCCATTTAGGCTTCTAGTTTTGTTCCGTTTTCATATCTATTTAAGATTCCAAAATAAGGGTGTCGAATGAGTTCACAGAGTTAGTCATAATTTGCTCCATGGATGAGTAGGCAGATTTGATTCTAATCTGCTCCACAATTGAGTAGGCAGATATATATGATTGCAATCTGCTGTAAATATGTGATATCATATTTTGTTACTCTAGGAGAATAGATAAGAGGATATTCCTTGATTCATGTATCTCCTAGGCTAACTTGCATAAACTCGGGTGCGGGTATCCGAGACAGGTGCGAATCCGATAGTCGGATTCATCAAAATTTAAATTTTAAAACTCGGAGGTGTGAATCTGAGTATGGATGTATGCGGATACAGGAATTTGACTAAAAAATTAAATATTATAAACATAAAGTTATAAAGATATTCTAAAAATCTACTTGTAACTTTTAGTTACTTTTTTCGATTGGGATTGGTATATACTTGTAATTTTGGGAAATCAACAAACACATATATATTAATATAGAAATTCTTTGATGTGAAACCACACACACATATATCTTTTTACTATATTAATATATATATGTTTTTATATTTTAAAAAATATTATTAAAACCTAGATCTGACGAGTCATCTTTCCAATCATCAACCACTTTCTGTTTCTTCCCAACGATTCAAATTCCTTCGACAAAAATTACAGTCGCCGAATTGTGACGATGACAACATTCGCAGATTCCTATGATGATTGTCGCCGGATTTATTGCTGGATTCCGACGGTGACAGTGGTCACCGATTTTCTCCCTTCCGGCGATGACAACAATTACAGTCACTGTTTTTTCTTACGACTACGAGACAACACACTTTGTTCTTGATGTTGGATCAACGTCTTTAGATTTGTTTTACCAAATTAGAGATGTACCCCGCGCCCGCACCAGCGCCGTGTTGGGATGGGTTCGGCTGCAAAATCAATGAGTCCGCGCAACATAGCTCCTAGGAATTAGGGATTGATTCGATTCTTTTGATCTTCTTGTTCACCTATAAATATTGTGCAACTTTATGAATAAAAACATATTTTTGCAGTATCTAAACATTCATGGTATCAGAGTTGGAATATTTCCCCTAATACCATATGGTCAAAATAGCTTCTCAGGGAGAATATCTTTCTGGAATATCAAAAGAAGATAAAATGTCTTCTCTGGAAGCTCCAAATCTGATGACTCAAGGAGGCAATGTTTCTCACATTCTCTTCCAGTTAACTTCTCATCGATTAAATGGGAAGAACTGTCTGAAATGGGCACAATTCAAAGAGTTTGCAATCAATGACCATAAAAAGTTGTGACATCTAACTGGAAAGTCGAAAAATTTGAAAATCGGAGACCCAAAGATGAACACATGGAGATTAGCATGTTGTTTTGATATCTGAAAATGGAAATACCTCCGAGGATACATTGCATTAGCATGTTGTTTCATTTAGTTCTCTTATGTACTTTCTATTATAAAAAATTTGGTTTTTTCTTTTCCTTTCAGATATTGCGTGTTGAATTGATGTGTAAAAGCCCCAAAGCATTGGTGCTGTGAAGTATGTGACAAGGGAACAGGATCCATGTTACATGCTTCTGAAAAGATTTGTCAGAGCATTGCACCTCCAAGGAAACACAATAAGTTTCCTGGTTCTCATGGTATTAACTGGGAAAAGAAGGTAAGGACCGGGAAAACGAAGTATCTCCCTGTTGAAGAAGCACTCAGTCTACCATCGAGCCTCAATAAAAAGGGAAATCCACTGAACATCATTGGCTCCTCAAAAGTTGTGACAACAAAATCTATGGAAACTGGGACTCGAGAGAGTTTTAGCACGTCTGGAGCTCAAACTTCAAATTCTTTTCCTGCGAAGAGCCCACTGCAACGACTTTTAGGATCAGCAAGATATACAAATCCTCAAAATGTCAAAAACACTAAAAATCACGGAACTGATAAAAAACATAGTGCAAGCTTCAAAAGGTTAGTGTTCACCAACATCTATTGTATTTGTTATTTGTTTTGATTTGTCTTCTTCTTATATCTTTATTCATCAGAAATTTCATTTCCTATCATATACTCTATTTGATATAGCCTACATTTTAGGTTTTGGTGAGCTTAAGAGTCCCGGTTCTGCCAATGAGAGTCCATTGATGAATCCAATTATGACACACCCTTGTGATCCTACTTTAGCTCATTCCTGGATATAAGTAACCTTTATCACATACTTTAATTAGTAACATAAGTTGACACAGGTAAAACTGAGATTCAAAAAGCAGAAAAGTTTCCTTTGGATTATTCTGCAGACTACATATATATAGATATATATATTGAAGATCTTTCTTTTATCTGTGCAATAGGAACTATTCAGCTGGAAAAAAAGCTTTATTCCCTATAATTAATAGTCACTTTTCCTCTTTGTGTACCAGGGGAAGTTTTGACATCAAAGGTTCTACTGAATTCGCTCCTGGGATGCTCAATAATTGTATCCAGGCTTAACCTCCTTCCAAAGTCAGGCGTAAGGTGTATGAGTTCTCAAGGCTATTGTCTGGTACTCTTAAATTTGAACTAGTACCGCGTGAGGCTATCTGGACAATTCAATTCAACAATCATTTTCTGGGCAAAGAAGATACAAGACTGTATTTCCTTGCAAGTGAGAGAGAAAGGTCAGCTTCTGCCTTATATATGTCTATATGAAAAGGGATAAGGGTCGTCAAGTAGAAGTGGTGTCCTTACCCAGGAAGTTTTTTACTAGAAATTAATTTGCATTTCTCAGTTTATGCAGGTCTGAGATATATACTGCTCGGGTGGAGTTCTTGCGTAACAAAAATTCGGTGATGAGAATGCTTATAAATGATGTTGAGCTGCTTCTCATCACCAAATCTTTGATACGCATTAACACTACCAGAGAAATATAGATCCTCAGACCTGCATTTAATGGGAAATGCAAATCAATTTCTAGTAAAAACCTTCCTGGGCAAAGGTGCCCTTCTACTTTGCAACCGTTTCCCTTTTTCGAAAGGTATATAAGGCAAAAGCTGAGCTTGCTCTCTCACTTGCAAAGAAATAGTCTTATATCTTTTTGCCCAGTCAATATCGTTGAATAGACTTTCCCAGTTATCCCCACATGGAACGAGTTCAAATTTAAGAGTATCAGGCAATAGCTTTGAAAACTCATATACATTACGTCTAACTCTAGAAGGAGAATGAGAATGGATAAAGTTATTAAACATCCCAGGTGCAAAATCTAGATCACCTAAGATGTCAAAACTTCCCCTATAATGCAAAGAACAAGAGAAAGATTATTAATTATAGGGAAGAGAACCTATATTTCTGTTGAATGGTGCAAATTCCTCGAGTAAAAAAAGATCTTCAAAAAATATATATGGTCTGCAGAATAATCAAATGGAAAGTTTTCTGCTTGTTGACGCATAACGAAAGGCTTATTCAAGTTTCAAGGACAAAAAAAAAACGGAGAAAGTTCCACTTGGAGTTGGAAGATGTTTTGCACTCTACATCTCATTAAGTTGCAGAACCCCAAAATAGTTAGAAAACAAACAATGTATGGCTTCCATATAACCTACTTACCAACAATTTCTTGTTTTCTATACCTGCAAACGTAAGATGGCCTGTAATGCAATGACATAGAGAGGCAGTAACCTAAAGTCTATATCTATATATTATTAATAACAAAGGATACAACCCTCTTATTCACCCAAGTGTCAGCATTTAATTCATCCAAGAGTCAGCACTTAAAATATCCAATGCAGTTACTTTAAATTTTTAATTTTCTTTTTAACATTTTTCAAATTAATTCAAATTTTTACAGATCTTTAATGTTGCCAGTTTTTAAAATTCAAATTTTATAAAATATATAGATGAGTTTGAGTTCCTCATAAACTGTTAACTTCTGGATGTTTCTAAAATTTTAAACTTATACAACTTCTTACACAATAACTACTACATAAACCAGTTTCTCTCTTCTTAAAAGAAGTTTACATCCCATCTAATTTCACCAATCGCTGACCAGATGACGAATCATTGATTGTTTTACTATGTATCAAGTAATATAAACGTAAGAAGATTTTTACAAATGATGACCACATCAAAGAACCAACGATGCCTATGACATATGGCATTAGACGTACAAAAATAATTTGTGGCAGTAGGCACAAAACCTTAAGTTTGCAAATCTATAACAAACAGGTTTGTTGTTCTCCTTTTCTTTGTATATCAAAATCAATATAGTACACTGTTACAGTGGAAAAACTGATAGAAGGCAACAGAAGGATGGTGTTAAGAATGATCAGAATGTTCCTCCTCAAACATCAATCTGTTTGTGTGTGCTAACAATGACGGTAAAGAAAGAAAAATTTGCATTATGCTATTTTCTATTCTTTAAAATTGCTTCAACTTTTGACTGTAGTTATGCTTTTACTGTGTGGTTCGTAGCCAGTTTTTATTTGGTAATTTTCTTATTTTATGGATTATTGTTCTATGGAGTAGTTGGTTTGATAGATAAAATATGTTCAAATATTATGCTGACGGTACATATAATCTCTCTCTTGACATTTGGGAAGTTTAATGTCTGCTTCTTTTGACAATATAACTTTGCTAATGCTCCTTTGATCTTTATTTGCGTCTCTATTGTATTGCAGAGACAAGTTTGAATGGTCCTAAATTAATACCCCTTCCGTCTCAATTTATGAGTCACCTTTCAGATTTTGAGGTTTTCACAAAGCTTTGATTGGTTGTAGTATTTTCATATTTATTTTTAATATATGTACCTTGAATTATGAATTATTTTGACTTACCTTTTTAAGTAATTTAGAAATAATGCAAATTTTATTTCAAAAAACTTAAAGATTTCATTGCTTGAGTTGATGGTCAGAATTAAACGATTTGATTCTCGAAATTCGAATCATGTCGCATAAATTCGAATAGAGGGAGTAAAATTTAGCAAGAATTCACATAAATTCGAATAGAGGGAGTAAAATTTAGCAAGAATTTACTTAAATGTAAAAACATTCAAAATAGGTCCATTTATGAAAGAAAGTATGGTAAAGTATCTATATCTATATATTCTTAATAAGAGAGGATGCAACCTCCTCAATAAGCCAAGTAGAATTTTCTGAATTGGCCATTTGGAAAGGTTATTACATGTCTGGTGCTAATATATCAACTTATCCAAATGTTGGTGTTTTTTGCATTCAATTGCAGCCATGTAATCTCCTCTTTCATAAATGGTCACCTCTATGTGTTGTTAACTAACTATTGTGGTGATAACCTTTTCAAAATACTTCATCTCAGTTAATGTTCAAAATAAAATATTCTCTAAAGGTTTTATTATGGAGAATCATTTCTTCTAATATGGTCGGAAAGTTTATCTGCATTTGGTTATGGCTTAGAAATTGGAGTTGATGCATAGAAAAATAGATTGTGTGATGTGAGTACAAAAACAGGAAGAGGATCCAACTTGCATATATTGATGAACAACCAACTACACATTCTAATGAATTTTAGGACAAGATGGAGTTGGAAAGCATCTACAATCCACTTACTCTATAGGAAGTATGTGTCAAGATGGTGTTGTAAAGCATCCAGTACAACCGATTCCTTCAATAGTTTGTACATATCAATGAGGAAAATTTCTATTATTTTAAGCTAACTTTTATTAGAGTTGATAAAATGCATGTTAAATTTGTAGCATTGCATTTGGTCTGTTATCTCTGTTATTTAAAACAATGATTCTATCATTCAAGAAAGTTCAATACAACTACAAATACCTCTTCCAACAAAATTCTAAAAATTCTCTTCTACTCACAATTTAATTTTTAGTTGTGAAGAGAGGGAAGGGATTAGTTCATTGGTATGATACTATGATAGTATACAAAGGCTTAATTCATGTCTTTTTTTGTCTTTTATTAATGGGACAAGGTTGATCTAAAGCAATCAAAATAGCATATCAGTGAGCCACATTGACTTAAAACAAAAGTCTAAATTATATGATAAGTTGGTGAAGATTTAGCTTTCTTACGGGAAGGAGAATTAGAAATAATGTAAATTAAGGTAAGTTCTCACATTTTTGGACATGTAAGTATGAAGGTTCTTTGAGTATAAAAGGAGAAATGACAAGGGGAAGAGGCCTGAAGGCAACTAAGTATGATAGTTTTCTTGGAAATTGTTTATTATGCTGCTTTCTTGCATTCATGGAAATATATCAATGTTGCATAGTTAGTTGATTAATAGACATTATTATGCTAACTTTGTCATTAACTTTACAACATATTGTTTGGCTGCTGGAGGAGTCAGTTTGACAACATGTTTTAGTACTCTTTTTGGTGCCTGTTCAGGATGATTCCGTGTTAAACAATGCGGGTGAAAAGGCCGCATCAGCTCCTCCAAATATCCTAGACGAGGAATTCGGATAATTTAATATGAAAATTTTATTTTTGTAGCATCTGAACTCTGAAGACAATTTTTTTCTTGTCATCTAATTGCATTACTCTCTTAAGTGAAGCTCTAAGTAGAAGTAGCATATGCATTATTGTGTTGAACATCCTGAGGAAATCATCAAACTCACCAAGGTGAAAGTCCAGATTTCAGAAGTTAAGGCTGTTATTGATGTAAAACATCGAGACTGTAAAATATCTCTAATAATTATATACCTTTATATGTGGTAGATGATTTAACAGTTTACATGAAAGCTTGACAGTCTTCTTTTTTTGTGTGATAACGACATAATATAATTCAAGAAAAAATAATGCATGATGGCGCATAAGATTTATTTGGATTTTGGAAAGATTCCGTACAGTTAAGAGACATCAAGAAAAATAGTTATAATACGACTCTTATAAGTAAGGTCGATATTGATATTAAAATCTCACGTATTGTTTTGTTAATGATGGTTGATTGAGATGATTGATCGTAAGTGATAGATAGTGATGGTGACGACTCGATTTGCTGATTGACATAGTGATGGTTGAGTATGGTGCTTATTAGTAGTAGGATTTATTAGTCATAAATGGCGATCAGCTAACATTGTAATTGTTGCTGGAAAAGAGCCGAGCCGGTTCAGAGCTCGGCTCGACTCAGTTTGTTTCTCCTTAATGGGAATCAATTTAGATTGAGACTATCAGTATATATTAAGATTATCATTATGTCATGAGTTACAACTATGTATGAGCATAACTCTTTCCCATAGTTGGGAATATACTCTATATTGCCCTATTCATTTTTTAAGTAATACTAATGGAGCTCCTGCCAGCTTGCATGCACCCCAACTAATTCACTGGGCAACCTGTCCATCCCATAAAGGGAATTTCTTAAGCTCATATGCAAAAGTCTAACTTGGCCATACCATATATTGTCAAGTAGGGGGTGGGCGTTTGGTTCGGTATTTTTAAAGTTTGGGTTCGATAATTCGGTAATCGATATTTGAGAGTAGATACCACATAGCATACTTAGAAACATCAATTCAATAATTCAGTAATTGGTAAATTAAATTTTTGTTCAGTACAGTATTTGGTTAGGCGTATCGTATTATATATATATAAAATTTGGTATTCGATAAATATTGTATACCAAACGGTATTTAATATTTTGTACCAAACCCAATCTTGAATACCGAAATGTTGAAATTTTACTCCCAATTACCAACTGAATTACCGAATATCAATTACCAAATATTTCGATTCGGTTTGATAATTCAATTCTCTGTGTATTACACCCAACCCTATTGACAAGGCATGATGCCTATCAAGGCTAGCCAGATGGGTGTACCTAGTTTTGCAGCTTGGATTCAAACCTAGAATCTCCAAGTTGTTACTCCTATGTCTTAACCACTACGCCATCCCCTTGGGGAACCAACATTATGTTATAAACTAAAAAATATCGTATATGTTTCCTTACTAATCAATAGGGAAAAGACCAATGGAGTTCATAAAAGAAAGATCCGCCATAAAAGAAAAGATTCATCAGTCAGCTGACTACTAGCAAAGATGAGCCATCCAAAAAGCTACCATGCAAGGACAAATATGAGCTAAAATTTGAACTCTTTTGGAGTTTAATTTACCTCGTGTTTACTTATGTTAGCAATTAAGGTGCATGATGAAGGCTACTTACTTCCAGGAAGGATCTAGAGCAGGATCACAAGGGTGTGTCATGGGTATCCGTTGGTTTCAAACCATTAAAGGGAAACAACACAGGAATTCAATAGTCAAACGTTGGCCGCTGAAATAGAGATGGAATTTTAAAGAAGAGAAAATGCAGAGCGATAGAGAGATTAATTTCTTGTTGAAAGACCATAATTTATTGATCATCAACTTAGCAACTTAAATAGATGCTATTACAACTAAAACTAGGACAAAGAAACAACCTACTTCTACCAAAATTAAGACAACTAATTAGTTTCCTACCAATGATAGAACTCCTAAATTAACTAGGATTGTAAGTAAAAAAGATGGAGAAAAAAATAGAGAAAGACGTGCATATTCCTAAAGCAAATCTCAACATTCCTCCTTACTTTATGAAATGCAAAATCCAATTTTCTATCTGAGAAGCTCGAATTTGCTGAGAGGTAAAGGTTTAGTGAATATATCAGCCCATTGTTCTTCCGTCTTGCAGTAGACAAGAATCACGTCTCTGTCTTTTTGAACCTCTCTTAGGAAGAAAAACTTTATATTGAAGTGCTTAGATTTTCCATGAAACACAGGATTGTGAGAGATAGATATTGGTGCTTGGTTGTCCACGAACACTTCAATGCTTCCTGTTGGTTCCATATGCTGATCAATCAGAAGTTTCTTCAGCCATAATGCTTGATTTACCGCTACTGTAGCTGTCACAAACTCAGTTTTGGCAGTAGATTGAGACACAATGTCCTGTTTCTTACAACTCCATGAAAAATCCCAGAACCAAGACTAAAACAGTGCCCTGAAGTACACTTCGAGTCATCTTTGGAACCTCCCCAATCACTATCGTAGTACCCAAAAAGCTTCACAAGTTGAGTCCTTCGAAACATGACTCCATAGGTGATAGTTCCTTTGATGTATTGCACAATTCTTTTTGCTGACTTCAGATGTAGTTCACTCGGACAATGCATTAACCTTGATAGAATACTTACAGCATACAATATATCAGGTCTTGTTGCTGTAAGATACATTAAACACCCAATGAAACTTCTGAAATATGTTTCGTCCACCTTTTTGGCTCCATCATCTTTGCTTAGTTTCTCTTTTGGGTTCATGGGAGTATTCATCTCTTTGCAATTTTCCATTTTGAATTTCTTGAGAATTTCCTTCGCGTACTTCTTCTGGCAAATGAAAAACTCATCTTTTCCCAGTGTAATCTCTATTCCAAGGAAATAAGTCATCAGACCAAGATCGGACATTTCAAAATCTTGCATCATAGCTTGCTTGAACTCATCAATGAGCTTTGCGCTGCTTCCTGTAATCAAAAGGTCATCGACATATAGAGAAACCACAAGAATCCCACTGCTATTGCGTTTAACATATAGTGTAAATTCCGAAACACTTTTCTCAAAATCGAGGCTAAGAAAATATGCATCTATTCAACTATACCAAGATCTTGGTGCCTGTTTTAGGCCATAAAGAGATTTATGTAGTCGGTAGACTTTCTCTTCTTTTCCATCTACAACAAAACCTTCAGGTTGCTCGATATAGATTTTTTCTTCAAGAACTCCATTAAGAAATGCGGATTTGACATTCATTTGGTGTACTTTCCATCCACATTGTGCAGCAATAGTAAGAAGCAACCTGATTGTGTCGAGCCTAGCAACTGGAGAAAACGTGTCAGAATAATCAACACCAAAAATCTGTGCATACCTCTTAACTACAAGCCTTGCCTTGAGCTTGTTAACAGAACCATCAACATTCAATTTTGTTCGGTAAACCCACTTCACACCGATGATCTTTCTAGCTTGAGGCTTTTCCACAAGCTGCTAGGTTTTGTTCTTTTCAATCATTCCAAGTTCCTCCCCCATTGCGGCTTTCCACTTAGGATCTAAAACATACTCTTTAAATCCAGAAGGCTCCAAAATGGCCACATTGCATCTCTGGTATATCTCAGAGAGAAATCTTGTTCCTCTCACAGGTTGATCATCAATGTCTTCATCGAAATTCGGTAGATTGCTTGTGATCTTCTTTTGATTAACCTTTTCCCACTCCCATTGCTCATTCTCCATAAAAAATACATCTCTACTTACCATAATTTTTTTAGTATGAGGCTGAAAAATCTTGTAAGCTTTAGAGATTGTACTGTAACCAATAAAGACTCCAGGTTCAGCTTTCTTGTCTAACTTGTCCCTCTTAACCTGCAGAATATGAGAGAAACACAAACAATCGAAGATTTTTAAGTTTTTTTAAGGATGTCTTATAGGCGTGCCACGCCTCAAAAGGTGTCTTGCCATCAACTGCTTTGGTAGGCAATCTGTTCAGCAAAGAAACAACAGTGTTAGCTTCTTCTACCCATAAATATTTTGGTAAGCTTTTCTCGTATAACAAACACCTCAACAATTCCATTATCGTCCTATTCTTTCTATCACTAACTCCATTCTGTTGCGAAGTACATGGGGCAGTGAGTTGATGCTCAATACCTGCATTTTCGCAAAACTTTTCAAATCAATCAGATGTGTACTCAGTACCATTATCTGATCTAAGTGTTTGAATCCTGCAACCACTTTGATTTTCTACCAAAGGTTTGAATTTGTAGAATACTTCAGGTACTTCATATTTGAATCTGAGAAAATAAATTGTCACAACCCTAACCAGGGACCTGGCCGTGACGAGTATCCCAAACCATGAAGGCCCGGAATACCCTTTCTCTATCTGGTAATCATGTACAATATTCATAAAAACATAAGATAATACGGGATTGAAATTTAAAATGGAAACACGGTTGAATCTGAAATAGAATTATATGACATTAGTCTGCGAAATCTCTACTAAGAACATAAGCAGCTGTCTGAAAAGAAACTGGGACAAGGCCCCCAGTAGAACAAAATATAACTACTAATAATACTCTGAACAATCTGTAGGCCTTTTGGAGTAAAGAAGGCTCACCACTGCACAGTATGATCTGCAAGTCTGACTATCTACTGCTTATCTGGACCCCTAGACTGAGCCTCAGAACCTAAGAGGTTGGAGGGGGGGGGGGGGGAGGGGGTCAGCACAAAAGTACTGGTACGCAGAGCTAATCCAAAAATAATCATTTATAATTAACATATATGAGAGAAATTTAAAACAGTTCATAAACGATCGTATAGTAGGAAATCTCATGAGCATCTTTAAGAAACTCTGTGAAAAACATTTAAAATATGTAACACTCTTTATACTTTTCTGCGCTAGGTGGTATACCCTACAATTCTTGAAAGTTCCATGGGCCATATGGAAACTGCCATTGACTCGGCAGCTAAGCCCCCAACCCAAGTGTCCCGCAAGGGTTGGAGTCTCTAACTCTACTACGCCATATGGCCATCGCCAGCGTACAATAATAATCTACCCGTATCAGCAATTACGATTTCAGGCTAAAAGTTACTTGAACTCACGCCTTCTTCGGGTAACCACCTAACACTCTTTAAGCCCCTTTTTAAAACTCTATGAAAACATGCATTCTCTGAAAATATACTCTGAAGACATCTTCAGAACACATACTCTGAAAACATACTCTGTTATGGCATAATTACATATGGTATCGTCATACCATTGACTTGCAAGCCATATCTCTGATCCATCATTAACATACAAAAATCTCTGTTTCAAGACATAAGTTTCTGGACCATCATATCAATAAAATAGTTCAAGAATAGACTCATGCATACACATGCAAATAACTCTTCTCTTTGAATCAAAACATAGTCATATCAAGACACCCTCTCGATACTTCTAAGACACTGTTCCAAAAGAAACATGCATTTTCAATTCTCTTTTCAATAAAGTGAAAATCTTTAAGTTAATACAAGAGAGGGAGTCCATAATTAATTCTCTCAAACAAAGATTAAATCTTAGTTTCATACATAAACATATACCTGTAAATCAATTTAGGGGTAAAAACCATAATAACAAAGCATAATAGCATTTAAACCTTTGAAACACATAATCTATAATATAGTTTTCAAAACCCCCATAAAATACATGCATTAAAACTTAAATCATGTTTTTATCAAATTTCAAGCCCATGTAGTTTTTAGGATAAACCCCACGTACCTCTATTTCGGAAAATAATGGGTTCTTCTTGAAGCCTGTGGATTGGGGATTCCGAATCTCTAATCAATTTTGAAAGCCCACGGTTAAATCTTGATTTATTTGAATTTTTAGTTTGAAACCCTTGGGAGTGTTCTTGAGAATTTTTTTTAGATGAATGTGGATGTATTTTAGAGAATTGGGGACTGAATTTCATGTTTATGGATGAATAAGGGTGGGAAAAGGACCATTTTGCCCCAAAAATGGAGTGTTTAAGTGACTTGAAACCATAAGATATGCGCCGCATATGATATCGCATAAATTTACATAGGCGCCGCATATGATATCGCCTATATTTACATAGGCACCGCATATGATATCGCCTATATTTACATAGGCGCCGCATATGCTATCGTGTATGCTTTCCAGTGGCCATGTGCGATTGGTTAGGCGACGCATACTACTTTGAAAGTCCATAACTTCTTGCTCGGGTGTCAGATTTTAGAAAAATTAGTATCGTTGGAAATTTAACTCGAAGACCTATCATTTGACACATAGTAGGCTCTCTAATTCGACATGTACAGAGAGTTATGTTCGATGGAAGATGACACAAATTACAACGTCCACTAAAACTTAATCGATCGAAATAGTTTCAACTCGTCCTTGAGTTGAAGGACGTCTATGGTCTAAATTCATGCTCAAATGGATTCACATACTACATAATTGATTAACATGCGAAATTGGCATAGGATTTAAGGTTCTATGATTATCAACGTGTCAGAGTCATGGTTTTTATTCTATCCCGAAATGCGGGGTGTTACATTATCTCCTTCTTGGGATCATTCGTCCCCGAATGATGGATAGAATGTTGAAGTCTTAAGGGTATGGGATAACGTAGACATGATATGTTCCCTAATAAAGAATACACTAATCGGAGACATGACTATAAGATTGGAACTACTGATGTTTTAAATGCTTATGCCAGACATGCATATCCGAGGCATGGAAAACACAACTGAAGCTACTCATAGGCTGATTTCTCATAATGAATCATGCATATCTGATGCATGGATATATGACCGAGTTGTTCTCATGAATGCAGGACTGAATACACTGATAAGCTGAACTTTTCTATTGAACATGCATTTCTAATGCATGCATATCTGACTGAACTAACGTATGAACGTATGGCTAAATACACAATAATAACTGATGTGAAGCTTGTAATAAGAATCTATGCATGCAACTGAATGGGGTATCTCCCCCTTGGTTCCCTATGTCCCTCTATGAATGCTCAATTCACTAAGATACTCGGAAAACTGAGGCGAGGCATAGGGAACCTACGAATTGAATCATAACTGAACATCTAGAATCTAAATTTAATGCATGATGCATGAAATGGGCTATGCTCGTAACTACTGGTATACTCTATCTTGGAATAGTAGAATGTAACGCCCTAAAATCGGGTCCCGAGACGTCACACGGTGCTTAGGGTCACAAGTGACCCCAAGCTAACCCTTCTACAGGCATAACTCATAAGCAACTGAATAAAAATACAAATCCATACAAATCAGCAGAAATTAACTCTTTTCTGAATCTGATCGATACAAAAATGGAATTTTACAGGATTACAATTCTGCCTTTACAACCAAAATTAAAACAAAATACATCAACTTCTACTGACTGTTTATGAAGCCTCTACTAGTACTGACTGTAGGTAGCCGGGTCATGACTCCCGACTACCCCAACTCAATACGACTGAATAAAGAAAATACAACACTATAAACTCTGCATAACTAACCCAAGCCCTTGAATCAAAAGGACTCATCACTTGCTGACTGGATACCATGAACTGACTGGATTCGAAGGTGCAACTATACCTTGTACCTACATTCCGAGAAAATATAGCCCACATACGAATATGTGGGTCAGTACCATGGAAAGATACCAAGCATATAGGGGTGCAACGCATATATAAAATAATATCTTAATATCATCACAGTTTATAAAATTATGCATGCTGATATAGATGACTCACTTAGCTCGAATTAAATCATCAAAATCATGGATGAATAATACATGTAAAGTAAAACAAGTGAGTCATTACAATACGTTCTCAATTCACTTTCATCTCAATTTCAAATCATCAAAACAATCAAATCTCATGTCAATTCTCATTAGAATATATTCCTTAAATCTTTTAAGAATAATGACTTTCTCAAACTCAGCCTTTAAGCAAATATGTTTTCATCTCAGATAGAAGAGTACACACACACATTGGGAGATCCTATAACCGACATAAACCATGTGAGATACATGGAGTCCAACGTACAACCCACATTGGGGATCCTTTCCATCGGAGTAGGACTATCGATATCAAATTCACACAAACTAGTGATCACTATATAAATCAGCCCTAGGCTCACTCCTATGGGGGCACGTAGTTCTAGGGAAGTAAGGTCGCTTTATACCTCCCACTCGGTGCTAAAGATTTCTCCCGGACTTAGCTCAGATCATTTCAAAGACAATCCACAACAAAACAATTTCAATAATATATAAATATACATCGGGAGCCATCATGCTACCCGTCTATCAAAATCAACCACGTTGTGGATTTCTTTCACACTCGAGTTCAAAACAACTCCATTAAGACCAAAAGGTAAAATCATTTAAAATATCTCAAATATTCAACATCAACGTACTTATAACACACACTTTCTCAAAAAAACACAATTTCCAATGGGGATTCACGACCCAAATATCAAAATCATGATAAATATCGTTCAAGATTCGTGCTTTATATCACCACACATGTAAATTCATCTTTCAAAATCATAAACATCAAGATTTCATAATAATCATCATAAGATATGGGTTCATGCTTCAAATTCAGAAAAATCAAATAATAATCATGCCTTTGTAAAGAAAATTACTTTTGGGCACAAGAACGAAAGAGAGTTCTTGTTGAAAACCCCCACATACCTTGAATGATGAACTTTAGATCGATACTCGTTTTTGAGATGTTAATCGTGCCTTTGAATGATGGTTCTTGGAGTTCTTGAACTAGGAACTTGGAATCTTGAATAAATTTGCAGAATTAATGGTGAACTTTGGAGGTTCTTGAAGTTGGATGTAGGAGCTTAGGGTTTTCTTTTTGAGGGAATTTGATGAAATATAACATATAATGCTTCTAATAGGCTTTAATATAGGGTTTGGACGGATTTTGGGTGAGGGGGAATGACCAAAACGCCCCTAAAAATCAAATAATTCTTGCATCTGTCCTTTGGTGGACTGTTTTGATAGTCTGAAGTAGATCAACCATAACGTTTTACTCCGATATCCAAATTGGATGAAACCAATTTAATTAGAAAGAGGACTCTCATATATTTCCGTTGATATATAGTGTATCACCCAGATCATTGTGTACAAGGAGTTATGATCATTTGAAGTTGACCCAAAAATTCACTTTTGATAGGCTGAAGTAGATCGACCATAACTTTTTTCTCCGATAGAAAAATTGGATGAAACCAATTTCATCGGAAAGAGGACTCGCAGAGATTTCCGTTGATATATAGTAGATCACCCAGATCATTATTTAAAAGGAGTTATGATCATTTAAAGTTGGAGCAAAAATACGCCAGGCCTCAGTAATTTTTTCCTGCACGTTTTACTGTTCACTACTATTCACGGTTCGATCGGAATGTTCATAACTCGTCGCTCGGGTGTCCGTTTTAGATGATCCACATATCGTTGGAAATCTTATTCGATACTCTACGCAATGGTGGGTCATAATCTAAGACATTACGCATGGAAAATTTATAATTCATTCTAGAAGATAGAACCCAACACGTTTACGCACAAAATTTCAACGAAAAATTTCCCGGGGTATTACATAGAATGCCTGAGATTTCGAGTAGCATGAATAAGTGAAAAGACGAGAAAAAAAATCATGCGAATCTAACTGCTAAACTGACTTATTGGCCATATAGACTGAATTATACTACACCCTCATACTTAACTAGAGTATCTCTTCATCACAATTCTCTAAAGAAATTCTAGCAGTAATAGGGAGCCATGAATCTTGGGTATGGATTACCCAAAACATCCAACTGAGGAATCACCACATTGACACTACTCTGCAGTCTGGAACATAGGCATATAACTCCTAATTAGGATAGAATTACCAGGCCTTTGGCATTACCACTTCTTACTTTTAAGCTTAGCACACTTCTCGAATATCACTTAACTATACTATTCTCCTTAAATATCATATTCATTCAACTCAGCTTAAAATTCTCATATGAGCATTGACAAATCTTTCTACTAATGTCGGAAATAACTTAATCCCTTCGCTGTGATCAAGCCTAACTCTAAGTCACAAAAATACAACATGCTAGACCACGTTATTATTCTAAACCATATGATGCAATCTTCTATATCTCCTTTACAGATCACATCCTAAGTATAACATGCCTTACCATTTCAATGACTACTCTGAACTCTTACTATGAAGTCGCTAGTGCATATAGCGTACGTTTACAACAATCTCGACATGTCATTCAAGCCTATCTTTATAACCACATATGAACTTCAAAGCAAACAATCATAAAGGCATACTTCACATATTCTCTAAACCACTATCAATATCACTCCCACGAGCTACCCCAAGAATATACACGTACAAAATTCCACTAACCATCACATAAATAAAAATTTGGCCCCAAATCTTACTTCATACTTATGGCCTTATCTAAACAAGCGTACTATGATCTTCCATCAACAAGGAATAATTACTCACCACCACTATCATCTCATAAGGAGGAGTCACAAAAAGGTTAGAACATAAGATCTGGAGGCATGGAATGATACTATATGAAGCTTGACACTCATCTGAGGCCGGAGGAATAGCAAAACAACAACAGGGACTCACCAAAGCGCTCTGAATTTAGGGTATTCATGGATATAAGCTGAATCTCACCAATCATTTGGCGTAAAACATGAGTTATGGAAACGGAGCACATTATAAAGCGTGAGTACATGACTCTCTATCATATATATGAACGCGAACTGATCATGGAACTGAATTGTAAAGCATGAGTAGGTATTAGGATCACTGAGAAATACTGAGATAGGAATGGGTTGAGATTCACCCTTACTTTTTGATGTTCTACATCATCATGACATCACTACAAAAATCTGAGAGTCTTACTTGGTTATTCATTTAGTTATCTCCCCCTTAGCTTCAAGCCATCATCTTAAGTTTTTGGGAGATACCTTACTAGACTTTAAACTTAACTGCACTCACTGCACTCTAGGTTATGAAGTATGACAATACAAAAATTAATAAAACTTAACTCGAAAGACCACATATGAGAGTGGAACGCCCACTGCTAATACTACCTCCTGAGGCACACTCTATCATTCTGTAACCCCAATAGTCATCATCTATTACTCGAATACTTACTAACTTTGAATCTTCATGAGTATCCCCAAAGTTGAAGTGCACACCCTCTAGTGCCTCTACTCTTATTTCTATTAGCACAACTTTCAAGGACTCGAGCTTAGATTATAACACCTAACATGGGTATCACCAGGTCTTCAATGAGCCACTCTATTTCTATCGTAGTCTACCAACATAGCAACTTCAAACTTATCTTCCTCTACCATGATAATCAAGTTCATATCAAAAGGCTCAACGCTATCAATCAAAGGTCCTTAACTTGGCTATTTAGAACACCATATACCATCTAGCTAGTCTTTTTCCACCTAGCAACTCAACGGTACCAGTAGCCACACACAACATGTAATAGACTTAGAAAAATACTACAGCTTCATACCACCTTGGGTATACTTCTACATCACATATACAACGTCATACTTCATTACGAATCAAATAAACTTAGGCACTTGCATACACTGTTCAAGCCTATAGATCACTAGCATATAGCTAGTATCATTAACCAAGAAATCATCACATCCACCTCCATGGCCATCAATTGTTTCAAAATTAATGTCTAGTGCTAAGCATGATTTACAACCAACCTTACACACAATCCTCACTTAGAAACTATGAAATAAACATCAAGAAACACTAGTACACTAGAAATTCATAACCACAATAATCGATTATGACCTTATGGTTTTCCTTGTCATAATCCATTAGCACGTACTATTTCAACACATCAAGCTTACAAATCTAATCCCACGAAATATGTATCATCAATCTCTTGCCACTATTCACCACCACACCATTTAAATTCAAGCCTATAGTCTAGCATCAATCATTTACAACCAATGAAGAGTGCAACATAATATAAATATACTAATCCTTCAAATTGGGATATTCTACCCAAATACTTCAAAGATATACTACATACTTTCTCACAAGTAGTATTAGTTTACAACTACCAATGAGAAGAAGGTTAAGGGGTAAGGTCACATAATAGACATGATCAACCTTAAGCTTATATTATAACCATACAATCTTATCTACTTATACGGCTTTCTCACATCACGCTTACTTACCCCAATGGGCATTTAGACTACCTTCAGATACCCCATATGACAATGAGTCTATACTTACAACCTACTGGCTAATCTATCCATTTTCATTCATAGCCTATAAGGGGTTTCTATAACCACCTTAAGTATCCACTCTGGGCTCTTTCTCTATTTTGAAAGGAAGAAAACAAATAACATTATGAGTCAACACTTCCTCCACGGACTACCATACAATTCATAAATGGTACCACCACATTAGTCTACCACTACGAAAGGGTAAATCATTCTCAATCAACGGTTATTCAACTATAAATATTTAATCACAAAAGTCACCCTCACTCTGACCTCTAACCTTATGACTTCATATCACAAACTTCTTAGTCTAATTTCACTACCAATAGGTCTTGACACCGACACTCTAACTTATACTACTACTCGGGTGGAAATACTGTTCCATCAAACACAAGAACAACAAGATGAACAACAAGTTGCTAGTGAATCGAAATAGGCCTCACGCGGCTTCACTAGACTTTTGTTTTCAACAACACACTGATATCAAGATTACAAGAGATAGAATCTTGATACACAATATTCAATGACTCAAGAATACACATCTTACTCTTGTCTTAACTGAACGCCTCATAAGAACAAGGACACAATTTTACACTAGGGAACTCCTCTCCCGTCCTTTGTAGGACTTCTAAAATTTCTGCTAGATAATCAGAGAATATCTGGAAACACCAGAGTGAGGAAGAAATTAGGATAACTTTTATTTTCTTATGGGTGAAACCATAACACGAATTAGAGTATGAAGGAGGAACATTCTGACTCTATAGCACAAACTAGAACATGAAGAAAGAGAGACATTCCTAAATGCCATGTAGCCTCCTGCTTATAAGTGTGACGCGTTACACACCCATAAACAAGACTCTACCCGACGTGATTTTGCATACACCCTGAGTCCATGAACAGTGTTTTGATACTAAGTTTTTCATGACCCGAACCGGGGCCTTGTCCGTGACGAGTATCCCGAACCATGAAGGCCCGGAATACCCTTTCTCTATCTAGTAATCATGCACAATATTCATTAAAATATAAGATAATGCGGAATTGAAATTTAATACGGAAACATGGTTGAATCTGAAATAGAAATATCTGACAACAGTCTGCGAAATCTCTACTAAGAACATAAGCAACTGTCTGAAAAGAATCTGGGACAAGGCCCCCAGTAGACCAAAATATAACTACTAATAATACTCTGAACAATCTGCAGGCCTTCTGGAGTAAAGAAGGCTCACCACTGCACAGTCTGATCTGCAAGTCTGACTATCTACTGCTTATTTGGACCCCTAGACTGAGCCTCAGAACCTGAGAGGTTGGAGGGGGGAGGGGGTCAACACAAAAGTACTGGTACGCAGAGCTAATCCCAAAATAATCATTTATAATTAACATATATGAGAGCAATTTAAAACAGTTCATAAACGATCGTATAGTAGGAAATCTCATGGGCATCTTTAAGAAACTCTATGAGAAACATCTAAAATCTGTAACACTCTTTATACTGTTCTGCGCTAGGTGGTATACCCTACAATTCTTGAAAATTCCATGGGCCATATGGAAACTGCCATTGACTCGACAGCCAAGCCCCTAACCCAAGTGTGCCGCAAAGGTCGGAGTCTCTAACTCTACTATGCCACACGGCTGTCGCCATCGTACAATAATAATCTACCCATATCGTCAAATATAGTTTCAAGCTAAGAGTTACTTGAACTCACGCTTTCTTCGGGTAACCACCTAACACTTTTTAAGCCCCTTTTTAAAACTCTATGAAAACATGCATTCTCTGAAAATATACTCTGAAGACATCTTCTGAACACATACTCTGAAAACATACTCTGTTATGGCATAATTACATATGGTATCGTCATACCATTGACTTGCAAGCCATATCTCTGAGCCATCATTAACATACAAAAATCTCTGTTTCAAGACATAAGTTTCGGGACCATCATATCAATAAAATAGTTCAAGAATAGACTCATGCATACACATGCAAATAACTCCTCTCTTTGAATCAAAACATAGTCATATCAAGACACCCTATCGATAACTCTAAGACACTGTTCCAAAAGCCATGACTTTTCAAATCACAGAAACATGCATTTTCAATTCTCTTTTCAATAAAGTCAAAATCTTTAAGTTAATACAAGAGAGGGAGTCCATAATTCATGCTCTCAAACAAAGATTAAATCTTAGTTTCATACATAAATATATACCTGTAAATAAATTTAGGGGGAAACACCATAATAACAAAGCATAATAGTATTTAAACCTTTGAAACACATAATGTATAATATAGTTTTCAAAACCCCCATAAAATACATGCATTAAAACTTAAATCATGTTTTTATCAAATTTCAAGACCATGTAGTTTTTAGGATAAACCCCACATACCTCTATTTTAGAAAATAATGGGTGCCTCTTGAAGCCTTTGGATTGGGGATTCCGAATCTCCAATCAATTTTGAAAACCCACGGTTAAATCTTGATTTATTTGGGTTTTTAGTTTGAAACCCTTGGGAGTGTTCTTGAGAATTTTTTTTTATATGAATGTGGATGTATTTTGGAGAATTGAGGATTGAATTTCGTGTTTATGGCTGAATAAGGGTGGGAAAAGGACCATTTTGCCCCAAAAATGGAGTGTTTAAGTCACTTGAAACCATAAGATATGCGCCGCATATGATATCACATATATTTACATAGGCGCCGTATATGATATCGCCTATATTTACATAGTCTCCGCATATGATATCGCCTATATTTACATAGGCGCTGCATATGCTATCGCATATGCTTTCCAGTGGCCATGTGCGATTGGTTAGGCAACACATACTACTTTGAAAGGCCATAACTTCTTGCTCGGGTGTCGTACTTTAGCTAAATTGGTATCGTTGGAAAGTTAACTTGAATACCTATCATTTGACACATAGTAGTCTCTCTTATTCGACATATACAGAGAGTTATGGTCGATGGAAGCTAACACAAATTACAACATCCACTAAAACTTAATCGATCGAAATAGTTTCAACTCGTCCTTGAGTTGACGGACCTCTGTGGTCTAAATTCATGCTCAAATGGATTCACATAATTTATTAACATGCCAAATTGGCATAGGATTTAAGGCTCTAGGATTATCAACGCGTCAGAGTCATGGTTTTTATTCTAGCCCAAAATGCAGGGTGTTACATAAATCCAAAATATTCTTGTCATATCATCAATAAATGCTATAAAATATTTACTTCCGTTAAGAGAAGCAGTTTTATGTGTTCCACACAAATCATTATGGACTAATTGAAGCTTCTTCGATGCTCTCCAGGTTGCCTTGGCAAAAGGCATCCTGCCTTGCTTTCCAAGTTGACATGTGTTGTAGCATGTGTGTTTTTCCTCCATGGATGATAGTCCTAGAAACTTATCTTTCTTCACCATGTGAAAGATCACATTTTGATGAAAATGCCCGAGTCTCTTATGCCATACATCTGCTGTCATCTCTTGGCTCGAATAGGCAGCCGACTTTCCTTCCATTGGATCAAACGAGAAGCTTTTTACTCTCATCTTAACTTGGAAGATTTCTTGACCCTTTGGATCAAATATCACACACTTCTTGTCCCCAAAATTAAGATTAAAACTATTCTCCAAAAGTTTTCCTACGCTCAATAAATTTTGATCAAGTTCTGGAACAAAAAGTACATCTTATACCTGAGCTGCTTTCAATAGCAACTGTTCCTTTTCCTTTGGTCGAAAGATAATCTCCATTACCGATTCTGACTTTAGAGATTTTGGACTTGTCTAAATATTTGAAAATATCAACATCATGAGTCATATGATTTGTACAACTGCTTTCAATAAGCCAGGACTCGCTTGAGATGCTGCTTGTAAAACATGATGCGACAAAAAGTTGATCTTCTTCCTGTTCATTAACAACTCGAGCCTCTGCATCTTGCTGCTCAGTTTTGTTTTTACAGATGATCGCTTCATGCCCAAGCTGATTACACTTAGGGAACTTAGCATCAGGCCTCTTCCAACACTTGAAAGGTGCATGTCCGAGCTTGCCGCAATGCTTACAAGGAGGGTATTTTCCTTTGAAACCACCTGTTTTGTTTTTGTTTTTGTTGTTGTGCGTTGCACCTTCTTCATTGGTTGGTTGGTTATTCTTATTATTATTCTTCTTCTTAGAATGCCCATCATCGTGATACTTGGCTGGTAAGGCACCTTCGACAGCTCCTCCTTGTCTCATAACACGTCGTTGCTCTTGCGCTTGAAAAACACTTAAGAGCTCTGCAAGTGTGATCTTAGACAAGTCCTTAGTATTTTCTAAGGTTGTTATGGTGGCCTCAAATCTTTTAGGAGCCGTTACTAGGATTTTCTCAACAATCCTTAAATCATTGAAAGCGGAACCTACCAATCTGATGCGATTTGCTAATTTAAGGAGTCTGTCAGAGTACACTTTTATGGTTTCACTTTCTTTCATCCTTTGCATCTCAAACTCACGTACTAGATTCAACACTTGCATCCCTCGAATTCTTTCATCTACTTCATACTCAGTCTTGAGATAATCTCATACCTCTTTCGCTGATTCTAGAGACATGATACGAGTGAAGATATTAGATGAAACTGCAGTAAATAAGCATGCCAGTGCCTTTGATTTCCTGGTTTTCCTCTCCATGTGAGTTTTAATCTGCGCCACCGTTGGATTGTCTGGTAAAGGAGATATCTCGTATTCATCTTCAACAGCTTCCCAGAGATCCAAAGCTTGTAGATATATCCTCATTGTAACTTCCCAGATTTGATAACTTTCTCCATCGAAAGTTGGTGGTGCCATTGAGGAAAAATTTCCTTCTCCGTTCATGGTATCCACTGGATCAGATTGATGCACACACTCACAGGTCCCTTAAGATTAAATCTTTGATACCAATTGTTGGTTTCAAACCGTTAAAGGGAAAAACATAGGAATTCAATAGTCAAACGTTGGTCGTTGAAACAGAGATGGAAGTTTAAAGAAGATAAAACGCAGAGCGATAGAGAGAGTTTGATTTCTTGTTGAAAGACCATCCTTTATTGATCATAAACTTAGCAACTTCAATAGATGCTATTACAACTAAAAATAGGACAAAGAAACAACCTACTTCTACCAGAATTAAGACAACTAATTAGTTTCCTACCAATGATAGAACTCCTAAATTAACTAGGATTGTAAGTAAAAAAAGCTGGAGAAAAAAAACAGAGAAAGTCGTGCATATTCCTAAAGCAACTCTCAACAGTATCATTCGACTCTCATTCACTGCATTGTGACTCCTACGCTCTAGAATGATAGAATAGAACCATCAGGACCTAAAAAGAAGGCTACATCAATTGGATTGATGTACAGTAAGAAAATAAATTTTTCTATGAAAGCTTTTCAGATATTGATGGTGTAACGGAAAACATTTTGAAAGATAATACAAACTCTAGACATATCATTGTTATTTTCCTTAAAAAAGTAATTAATTAGAGCATGATAGAAGATGAAATTTCAGATGAACAAAGATATAAGAAGAGGACAGATCAAAACAAGTAATGAATCTTAGGAGATGTTGGCGAACACTTACATTTAGATAATTGATGGACACAACTCTTGAGGAGCTAGTAGTTTTCATCCACTTGGTGCCTGATGATAGACCAAGAGCTTCTTCAATAGGTCGGTATCTTGTTTTCCCGGTCTGTGCCTCCTTTTCCCTGCTAATAGAATGGCCACCAAGAAACTTACCACATTACTTTGGTGGCATGAAACTCTGAAAAAGCTTTGCAGGAGCATGTAACTTGGATCCAGAACACTCATTTTCTAGTCCACGTGATGAAGACATTACTTGCTTTACCTTATCACATTCTTCACGGCAACAATCCTCTTGAGCATCTTCGCAATAACCCTGTGTGCGATATCTAAAAGGAAGAGAAAAGACAGAATTTTTAAAAACAGGACGAGGACTACATATGCATAAAAGATATAGACAGTATATAAGAGAATTAAATGCTACAACACGCGAATGAAAGAATCAATGTATCCAAGGTGGAACCCAATATCCAATACCATTTAGGATCAGCTTTGAAGAATGACAGAAAGATTAGACAGCTCGAAGAGGTCCTAATTCTCCCCTAAGTGATCTATATCACTTCCATTTAGGCTTCTAGTTTTGTTTCATTTTTCATCTCTATTTAAGATTTCAAAATAAGGGTGTTAAGTGAGTTGACAGATTTTGGCATAATTTGCTCCACGATGAGCAGGCAGATTTGATTCTAATCTGCTCGACAATTGAGTAGGCAATTTAGATTCTAATCTGCTCCATAATTGAGTAGGCAAATATGATTGCAATCTGTTGTTGTAAATAAGTGATATCATATTTTGTTATTCTAGGAGAATAGATTAGAGGAAATCCTTAATTCATGTATCTCCTAGGCTAAGTTGCATAGACTCAGGTGTGGATATCCGAGACGGGTGCGGATCCACGAGCCGAATTCGTTAATCTTTAAATTTTAAGATTCGCATGTGCGAATCCGAGTAAGGATATGGGTCCAAGAATTTGGCTAAAATATTAAATATTATATATATAAAGTTATAAAAATATTCCAATAATCTACTTTAATCTTTTAAGATAACTTTTAGTTACTTTTTCAATTAGGATTGGTATATACTTGTATTTTTGGGAAGCCAACTGGTACATATATTTTTTTTTTACTATATTAAAATAAAAATTCTTTTTATGAGAAACCAACAGACACACATATCTTTTGACTATATTAATATATGAATCCTTTGTTTATATTTTAAAAAATATAATTATTAAAAACAAGATCAGACGAGTCATCTTTCCTGTCCCCAACCACTTTTTGTTTATTCCCAACTATTCAAATTTCGATGACAAAAATTACAGTCGTCGAATTCTGATGATGACAACAGTCACCGATTTCGATGATGACTGTCGCCGGATTCTGATGGTGATAGCAGTCACCGATTTTCTCCCTTTCCTGCGATGACAACAATTACAGTTGTTGGTCTTTGTTACGACGGGGATGCCAACCAACTTTGTTCTTGATGTTGGATCTATGGTCTTCAAATTCGTTTGACCGAATCGGAGATGTACCTCGCGCCCGCACCAACGTCGCGTTGGGATGGGTTCGGCGGAAAAATTAATAAGTGCGCACAACATAGCTCCTAGGAATTAGGGATTGATCTGTGAAATTGAAACTATTCAACATGAAAAAAAGGCTCTCTTCTCTATAATTATAGTCTCTCTTTTGCTCTTTGTGTTTCAGGGAAAGTTTAGACATCATAGGTGCTCCTGAATTCGCTCATGGGATGCTCAATAATTGTATACAGGATTATCCTCCTTCTAAAGTCAGGCATATGGTGTATGAGTTCTCAAGGCTATTGCCTGGTACTCTTAAATTTGAACTAGTTCCGTGTGGGGCTATCTGGACAAGTCTATTCAACAATCATTTTACGGGTAAAGAAGATATAGGAATGTATTTCCTCGCAAGTGAGAGAGAAAGGTCAGCTTCTGCCTTATATATATCTATCTGAAAAGGCATAAAGGTCATGAAGTAGAAGTGGAATCCTTACCCAGGAAGGTTTTTACTAAAAATTAATTTGCATTTATCATCCTATGCAGGTCTGAGATATATACTGCATTGGTGGAGTTCTTGTGTAACAAAGATTCGGTGATGAGAATGCAAGTACAAGCAGCTCAACATCACTTATAAGTGTTCTCATCACCAAATCTTTGATACGCACCAACACCACCAGAGAAATATATATCCTCATACCTACATATAATGGGAAACACAAGTCAATTTCTAGTTAAAACCTTCCTGGCCAAAGGTGCCCTTCTACTTTGCAACCCTTTCCCTTTTTGAATTGATATTATAAGGCAGAAGTTGAGCTTGCTCTCTCACTTTCAAAGAAATACAGACGTATATCTTCTTTGCCCAGACAATTATAGTTGAATAGGCTTGCCCAGTTATCCCCATATGGAACGAGTTAAAATTTTAGAGTATCAGGCAATAGCCTTGAGGACTCATACACCTTACGTTTAACTCTAGAAGGAGGATGAGCAAGGATAAAGTTATTAAACATCCCAGGTGCTAAATCCAGATCACCTAAGATGTCAAAACTTCCCCTATAATGCAAAGAACAAGAGAAAGATTAATAATTATAGGGAAGAGAACCTGTATTCCTGTTGAATGGTGTAAATTCCTCGAGTAAAAAAAGTTCTTCAATATATATATAAAAAAATGACAGCTCGGTGCACTAAAGCTACCGCTATGCGCGGTGTCTGGAGAAGGGCCCCACCATTAGGGTGTATCGTACACAGCCTTACCTTGCATTTCTGCCATAGGCTATTTTCAAGGCTTGAACCCGTGACCTTGTCACATGCCAGCAACTTTACCAGTTACACCAAGGCTCCCCTTCCTTCAATATATATATGGTCTGCGGAATAATCAGATGGAAAGTTTTCTATTTCTTGACACATAACGAAAGGCATATTAAAGTTTCAAGGAATTAATAAAAAAAAGAGAATGTTCCACATGGAGTTAAAAGATGTTTTGCACTCTACATCTCATTAAGTTGCAGAGCCGAAAAAAATTAGAAAACAAACAATGTAAGGCTTCCATAAAACCTACTTACCAACAATTTTTTGTTTTCTATACCTGCAAACATAAGATGGCCCATAATGCAATGACATAAAGAGGCAGTAGCCTAAAGTTTTCATGAAATTTCTTCATAATGGGAATCAGTTTAGATTCAGATTATCATTATGTCATGACTTGAAACTATGTAAGAGCATAATTCTTTCCCATAGTTGGGAATATACTCTATATTTCCTTATTCATTTTTTCAGTGATACTAATGGAGCTCCTGCCAGCTTGCATGCACCCCAACTAATTTACAGGGCAATTTGTCCATCCCGCAAGGGGAATTTCTTAAGATCATATGCAAAAGTCTAACTTGGTCATTCCATATATTGACAAGTACGGATGAGCATTCAGTATTCGGTTTGGTATTTTTAAAGTTCGGGTTTGGTAATTCGGAACTCGGTATTTGAGAGTAGATATGATATACCGAACTTAAAAATATCGATTCGATATTTCAATAATTGGTAAATAAAAGTTTGGTTCGGTGTGGTATTTGTTTAGACGTATCGTATTACACACACACACACATATATATATAAAATTAGGTATTCAGTAAATATTGAATACCAAACTGTATTTAATATTTTGTACCAAACCCAATCCCGAATACCGAAATGTTGAAATTTTACTTCGTAATACCATTCCAATACTGAATTACTGAATATCAATTACTAATTTTTTTGGTTCGGTTTTCGGTATTTTATACCTTGCCCTATTGACAAGGTATGCTTCCTATCAAGGCTAGTGAGATGGGTGTACCTGGTTTTGCAGCTTGGATTCAAACCTAGAATCTCCAAGTTGTTACTACTATGTCTTAAAAACTACGCCAACCCCTTGGGGCACCAACATTATGTTATTAACTAAAAAGTATCGTATATGTTTCCTTACTAATCAATAGGGAAAAGACCAGTGGATTTCATAAAAGAAAGGTCCGCCATAAAAGAAAAGATTAATCAGTCAGCTGACTACTAGCAAAGATGAGCCATCCAAAAAGCTACCATGCAATGACAGATATGAGATGAAATTTGAACTCTTTTGGAGTTTAATTTACCTCGTGTTAACTTATGTTAGTAATTAAGGTGCATGATGAAAGCTACTTACTTCCTGGAAGGATCTAGAGCAGGATCACAAGGGTGTGTCATGGTCTCATTTGACTCTCATTAACAGCATTGGGACTCCTACGCTTCAGAATGATAGAACCATCAGGACCTAAAAAGAAGGCTACATCAATTGGATTGAAGTACAGTAAGTAAATAAATTCTTCTATTAAAGCTTTTCAGATATTGATTGTGTAACGAAATTTTTTTTGAAAGATAATACCAACTCTAGACATATCATTGTTATTTTTCTTTCAAAAAAAAATTAATTAGAGCTTGATAGAAAATGAAATTTCTGATGAAAAAAGATATAAGAAGAGGACAGATCAAAACAAGTAATGAATCTTAGGAGATGTTGGCAAACACTTACATTTAGATGATTGGTGGACACACCTCTTGAGGATCTAGTAGTTTTAATCCACTTGGTGCCAGATGATAGACCAAGATCTTCTGCAATCGGTAGGTATCTTGTTTTTCCGGTCTGTACCTCCTTTTCCCAGTTAATAGAATGGCCACCAAGAAACTTACCACGTTTCTTTGGTGGCTCAGAACTCTGAAAAACCTTTGCAGGAGCATGTAACTTGGATTCAGAACACTCATTTTCTAGTCCACGTGATAAAGACATTACTCGCTTTCCCTTATCACATTCTTCACGGCAATAGGCCTCTTGAGCATCTTCGCACAATAACCCCCATATGCAATATCTAAAAGGAAGAGAAAAGATAATATTTATAAAAACGGAAAGAGTAATAAATATGCATAAAAGATAAAGGTAGTATATAAGAGAATTAAATGCCACAACATGCTAATGGAAGAATCAATGTATCCTTTAGGTGGAACTCAATATCCAATATCATTTAGGATCCGCTTTGAAGAATACAAGAAAGATTAGACAGCTCGAAGAGGTCCTAATTCTCCCCTAAGAGGTCATATCACTTCCATTTAGGCTTCTAGTTTTGTTCCATTTTTCATCTCTATTTAAGATTCCAAAATAAAGGTGTTGAATGAGTTCACACAGTTAGTCATAATTTGCTCCATGGATGAGTAGGCAGATTTGATTCTAATCTGCTCCACAATTGAGTAGGCAGATATATATGATTGCAATCTGCTGTAACTATGTGATATCATATATTATTACTCTAGGAGAATAGATAAGAGGAAATACCTTGATTCATGTATCTCCTAGGCTAAGTTGCATAAACTTGGGTGCGGGTATCCGAGACGGGTGCGAATCCGATAGTCGGATTCATCAAAATTTAAATTTTAAAAATCGGAGGTTCGAAACCGAGTATGGATGTGGATGCAGGAATTTGGCTAAAAAATTAAATATTATAAACATAAAGTTATAAAGATATTCTAAAAATCTACTTGTAACTTTTAAAATAACTTTTAGTTACTTTTTTCGATTAGGATTGGTATATACTTGTAATTTTGGGAAATCAACAAACACATATATATTAATATAGAAATTCTTTGATGTGAAACTACACACATATATCTTTTTACTATATTAATATAATTTTGTTTTATATTTTAAAAAATATTATTAAAAACTAGATCTGACGAGTCATCTTCCCAATCCTCAACCACTTTCGGTTTCTTCCCAACGATTCAAATTCCTTCGACAAAAATTACAGTCACCAAATTCCGATGATGACAACAGTCGCTAATTCCGATGATGATTGTCGCCGGATTTATTGCTGGATTCCGACGGTGACAGCAGTCACCGATTTTCTCCCTTCCGGCGATGACAACAATTACAGTCACCGGTTTTTCTTAAAACGATGAGACAACACACTTTGTTCTTGATGTTTGATCAACGTCTTCAGATCTGTTTTACCAAATCAGAGATGTACACCACGCCCGCACCAGCGCCGCGTTGGGATGGGTTCGGCAGCGAAATCAATGAGTCCGTGCAACATAACTCCTAGGAATTAGGGATTGATCTGATTCTTTTGATCTTCTTGTTCACCTATAAATATTGTGCAACTCTATGAATAAAAACATATTTTTGCAGTATCTAAACATTCATTGTATCAGAGTTGGAATATTTCCCCTAATACCATATGGTCAAAATAGCTTCTCAGGGAGAATATCTTTCTGGAATATCAAAATAAGATAAAATGTCTTCTCTGGAAGCTCCAAATCTGATGACTCATATTTCTCACATTCCCTTCCAGTTAACTTCTCATCGATTAAATGGGAAGAACTGTCTGAAATGGGCACAATTCAAAGAGTTTGCAATCGATGACCGTAAAAAGTTGGGACATTTAACTGGAAAGACGAAAAAGTTAAAAATCGGAGACCCAAAGATGAACACATGGAGATTAGCATATTGTTTTAATATCTGAAAATGGAAATGACTCCGAGGATACATTGCATTAGCATGTTGTTTCATTTAGTTCTCTTATGTACTTTCTATTATAAAAAATTCTGCTTTTTCTTTTCCTTTCAGATATTGCGTGTTGAATTGATGTGTAGAAGCATCAAAGGATTGGTGCTGTGAAGTATGTGACTAGGGAAAAGGATCCATGTTACATGCTTCTGAAAAGATCTGTCAGAGCATTGCAACTCCAAGGAAACACAATAAGTTTCTTGGTTCTCATGGTATTAACTGGGAAAAGGAGGTACGGACTGGGAAATGAAGGATCTCCCTGTTGAAGAAGCACTCAGTCTACCATCAAGACTCAATAAAAAGGGAAATCCACTGAACATCATTGGCTCCTCAAGAGTCGTGACAACAAAATCTACGCCTACCGGGACTCGAGGGAGTTTTGGCACATCTGGAGCTCAAATTTCAAATTCTTTTCCTGCGAAGAGCCCACTGCAACGACTTTTAGGATCAGCAAGATATACAAATCCTCAGAATGTCAAAAACACTAAAAATCATGCAACAGATCAAAAACATAGTACAAGCTTCAAAAGGTTAGTGTTCACCAACATCTATTGTATTTGTTATTTGTTTTGATTTTTCTTCTTCTTATATCTTTATTCATCAGAAATTTCATTTCCTATCACATCCTCTATTTGATATAGCCTACATTTTAGGTTTTGGTGAGCTTAAGAGTCCTAGTGCTGCCAATGAGAGTTCATTGATGAATCCAATTATGACACACCCTTGTGATCCTAATTTAGTTCATTCCTGGAAGTAAGTATCCTTTATCACGTACTTTAATTTGTAACATAAGTCGACACAGGTAAAATTGAGCATCAAAAAGCAGAAAAGTTTCCTTTTGATTATTCTGCAGACTACATATATATATATATATATATATATATTGAAGATCTTTCTTTTATCTGTGCAATTGGAACTATTCATCTGGAAAAAAAAGCTTTCTTCCCTATAATTAATAGTCTCTTTTCCTCTTTGTGTATCAGGGGAAGTTTTGACATCAAAGGTGCTACTGAATTCGCTCCTGGGATGCTCAATAATTGTATCCAGGCTTATCCTCCTTCGAAAGTCAGGCGTAAGGTGTATGAGTTCTCAAGGCTATTGTATGGTACTCTTAAATTTGAACTAGTACTGCGTTAGGCTAACTGGACAAGTCAATTCAACAATCATTTTCCGGGCAAAGAAGATACAGGACTGTATTTCCTTGCAAGTGAGAGAGAAAGTTCAACTTCTGCCTTATATATGTCTATCTGAAAAGGGATAAGGGTCGTCAAGTAGAAGTGGTGTCCTTACCCAGGAAGGTTTTTACTAGAAATTAATTTGCATTTCTCATTTTATACAGGTCTGAGATATATACTGCTCGGGTGGAGTTCTTGCGTAACAAAGATTTGGTGATGAGAATGCTTATAAATGTTGTTGATCTGCTTCTCATCACCAAATCTTTGATACGCATGAACACTACCAGAGCAATATAGATCCTCAGACCTGCATATAATGGGAAATGCAAATCAATTTCTAGTAAAAACCTTCCTGGGCAAAGGTGCCCTTCTACTTTGCAACCCTTTCCCTTTTTCGAAAGATATATAAGGCAAAAGATGAGTTTTCTCTCTCACTTGCAAAGAAATACAGTCTTATATCTTTTTGCCCGGTCAATATCGTTGAATAGACTTGCCCAGTTATCCCCACATGGAACGAGTTCAAATTTAAGAGTATCAGGCAATAGCCTTGAAAACTCATATACATTACGTCTAACTCTAGAAGGAGGATGAGAATGGATAAAGTTATTAAACATCCCAGGTGCAAAATCCAGATCACCTAAGATGTTAAAACTTCCCCTATAATGCAAGGAATAGGAAAAAGATTATTAATTATAGGGAAGAAAACCTGTATTCCTGTTGAATGGTGCAAATTCCTCGAGTAAAAAAAGATCTTTAAAAAATATATATGGTCTGCAGAATAATCAAATGGAAAGTTTTCTGCTTCTTGACACATAACGAAAGGCTTATTCAAGTTTCAAGGACAAAAAAAAAAACAGAGAAAGTTCCACGTGGAGTTGAAAGATGTTTTGCACTCTACATCTCATTAAGTTGCAGAATCCCCAAAAAGTTAGAAAACAAACATTGTATGGCTTCCATATAACCTACTTACCAACAATTTCTTGTTTTCTATACCTGCAAATGAAAGATGGCCCATAATGCAATGACATAGAGAGGAAGTAACCAAAAGTCTATATCTATATATTATTAATAACAAAGGATGTAGCCCTCTCATTCACCTAAGTGTCAGCATTTAATTCATCCAAGTGTCAGCACTTAAAATATCCAATGCATTTACTTTAAATTTTTAATTTTGTTTTTAACATTTTTCATATTAATTCAAATTGTGATAGATCTTTAATGTTGCCAGTTTTTAAAATTCAAATTTTATAAAATATATAGATGAGCTTGCGTTCCTCATAAACTGTTAACTTTTGGATGTTTCTTAAATTTGAAACTTATACAAATTCTTACACAATAACTACTTCATAAATCAGTTTCTCTCTTCTTAAAAGAAGTTTACATCCCATCTAATTTCATCAATTGCTGACCAAATGACGAATCATTGATTGTTTTACTATATATCAAGTAATATAAACGTAAGAAGATTTTTACAAATGATGACCACATCAAAGAACCAACGATGCCTATGACATATGGCATTAGATGTACAAAAATAATTTGTGGCAGTAGGCACAAAATCATAAGTTTGTCAAATCTATAACAAACAGGTTTGTTGTTCTCCTTTTCTTAGTATATCGAAATTAATATAGTACACTGTTACAGCGGACAAAATGATAGAAGACAACAGAAGGAAGGTGTTAAGAATGATCAGAATGTTCCTCCTCAAAAAGAAAGCAAAATTTGCATTATGCTATTTTCTATTCTTTAAAATTGCTTGAACTTTTGACTGTAGTTATGCTTTTACTGTGTGGTTCGTATCCTGTTTTTATTTGGTAATTTTCTTATTTTATGGATTATTGTTCTATGGAGTTTTTGGTTTGATTGATAAAATATTTTCAAATATTTTGCTGACGGTACATATAAACTCTCTCTTGACATTTGGGAAGTTTAATATCTACTTCTTTTGACAATATAACTTTTCTAATGCTCCTTTGATCTTGACTTGCATCTCTATTGTATTGCTGAGACAAGTTTGAATGGTCCTAAATTAATACCCCTTTCCATCTCAATTTATGAGTCACCTTTCAGATTTTGAGGTTTTCACAAAGCTTTGATTGGTTGTAGTATTTTCATATTTATTTTTAATATATGTACCTTGAATTATGAATTATTGTGATTTACAGTACTTTTCAAGTAATTTAGAAATAATGCAAATTTTATTTCAAAAAATTTAAAGATTTCATTGCTCGAGTTGATGGTCAGAATTAAACGATTTGATTCTCGAAATTCGAATCATGTCACATAAATTCTAATAGAGGGAGTAAAATTTAGCAAGAATTTACTTAAATGTAAAAACATTCAAAATAGGTCCATTTATGAAAGAAAGTATGGTAAATTATCTATATCTATATATTATTAATAAGAAAGGATACAACCTCCTCAATAAGCCAAGTGGAATTCTCTGAATTGGCCATTTGGAAAGGTTCTACATGTCTGGTGCTAATATATCAACTTACATCCAAATGTTAGTGTTTTTTGCATTCAATTGCAGCCATGTAATCTCCTCTTTCATAAATGGTCACCTCTATGTGTTGTTAACTAACTATTGTGGTGATAACCTTTTCAAAATACTTCATCCTAGTTAATGTTCAAAACAAAATATTCTCTAAAGGTTTTATTATGGAGAATCATTTCTTCTAATATGGTCGGGAGGTCTATCTGCATTTGGTTATGGCTTAGAAATTGGAGTCGATGCATAGAAAAATAGATTGTGTGATGTGAGTACAAAAAGAGGAAGAGGATCCAACTTGCATATATTGATGAACAACCAACTACACATTCTAATGAATTTTAGGACAAGATGGAGTTGGAAAGCATCTACAATCCACTTACTCTATAGTAAGTATGTGTCAAGATGGAGTTGTAAAGCATCCAGTACAATCGATTCCTTCAATAGTTGGTACATATGAATGAGGAGAATTTCTATTATTTTAAGCTAACTTTTATTAGAGTTGATAAAATGCATGTTAAATTTGTAGTATTGTATTTGGTCTGTTATCTCTGTTATTTAAAACAATGATTCTATCATTCAAGAAAGTTCAATACAACTACAAATACCTCTTCCAACAAAATTCTAAAAATTCTCTTCTACTCACAATTTAATTTTTACTCACAAAATTCTAAAAATCCTCTTCTAAAAATTCTCTTCTACTCACAATTCATTGGTGGTCTAGCTATACATCGGAACAGGGGCCTCTGAGAAACCTATCATGTCTGACGTATCAATATTCTCCCCTATGCAAATTGCTTTATCCACTCATATCAAGTTCCTTCTATGCATGGTTTTCTTTTTCACCTTTAGGCATACTATTAAACTAGAGAAGCACAACCTCACTGGGAAAAATTGTCTTTAGTAAATAAACACCAACCTCCAGGGTTTTTAGGCTTACAAAAATTTTTTCTATGAGATGTTACTATTATGATAGTATACAAAGGCTTAATTCATGTCTTTTTTCGTCTTTCATTAATGGGACAAGGTTGATCTAAAGCAATAAAAATTAGCATATTAGTAAGCTACATTGACTTAAAACAAAAGTCTAAATTATATGATAAGTTGGTGAAGATTTAGCTTTCTTACGGTAAGGAGAATTAGAAATAATGTAAATTAAGGTAAGCTTCTCACATTTTTTGACATGTAAGTATGAAGGTTCTTTGAGTATAAAAGGAGAAATGACAAGAGGAAGAGGCCTGAAGGCAACTAAGTATGATAGTTTTCTTGGAAATTGTTTATTATGCTGCTTTATCAATGTTGCATAGTTAGTTAATTAATGGACATTATTATGCTAACTTTGTCATTAACTTTACAACATATTGTTTGGCTGCTGGAGGAGTCAGTTTGACAACATATTTTAGTACTCTTTTTGGAGCCTGTTCAGGATGATTCTGTGTTAAACGATGCTGGAGAAAAGGCCGATTCAGCTCCTCCAAATATCTTAGTCGAGGAATTCGGATAAATTAATATGAAAATTTTATTTTGGTAGCAACTGAACTCTGAAGACAATTTTTTTTTTTGTCATCTAATTGCATTACTCTCTTAAGTGAAGCTCTAAGTAGAAGTAGCATACGCATTATTGTGTTGAACATCTTGAGGAAATCATCAAACTCACCAAGGTGAAAGTCCAGATTTCAGAAGTTAAGGCTGTTATTGATGTAAAACATCGAGACTATAAATTATCTCTAATAATTATATACCTTTATATGTGGTAGATGGTTTAACAGTTTACATGAAAGCTTGACATAGTCTTCTTTTTTTGTGTGATAACGACATAATATAATTCAAGAAAAAATAATGCATGATGGCGCATAAGATTTATTTGAATTTTGGAAACATTCCTTACAGTTAAGAGACATCAAGAAAAATAGTTATAATACGACTATTATATGTAAGGTCGATATTGATCTTAAAATCTCACGTATTGTTTTGTTAATGATGGTTGATTGCGATGATCGATCGTAAATGATAGATAGTGATGGTAATGACTCATTTTGCTGATTGACATAGTGATGGTTGACTATGGTGCTTATTAGTAGTAGGATTTATTAGTCATAAATGGTGATCAGCTAACATTGTAATTGTTGCTGGAAAAGAGCCGAGCCGATTCAGAGCTCGGCTCGACTCAGCTTGTTTCTCCATAATGGGAATCAATTTAGATTGAGATTATCAGTATATATTCAGATTATCATTATGTCATGAGTTGCAACTATGCATGAGCATAACTCTTTCCCACAGTTGCGAATTTACTGTATATTGCCCTATTCATTTTTTAAGTAATACTAATGGAGCTCCTGCCAGCTTGCATGCACCCCAACTAATTCACTGGGCAACCTGTCCATCCCACAAAGGGAATTTCTTTAGCTCATACGCAAAAGTCTAACTTGGCCATACCATATTTTGTCAAGTAGGGGGTGGGCGTTCGATTCGGTATTTTTAAAGTTCGGGTTCAATAATTCGGTAATCGATATTTGAGAATAGATACCACATACCATACTTATAAACATAAATTCCATAATTCAGTAATTGGTAAATTAAATTTTTGTTTAGTACGGTATTTGGTTAGGCGTATCGTATTATATATATAAAAAATTGGTATTCGATAAATATTGAATACCAAACGATATTTAATATTTTGTACCAAACCCAATCTTGAATACCGAAATGTTGAAATTTTACTCCCAAATACCAACTGAATTACCGAATATCAATTGCCAAATTTTTTGATTCGGTTTGATAATTCAGTTCTAGGTGTTTTACACCCATCCCTATTGACAAGGTATGCTATCATGCCTTACCACTTCAATGGATAACTCTGAACTATTACTACGAAGTTGCTAGCGCATATAGCGTTCCTTAACAAAAATTCCAACATGTCATTCAAGCCTATCTCTATAACCACATATGAACTTCAAAGTAAACACTCATAAAGACACACTTCACATATTCTACTAACCATATATTGATATATCTCCCACACTCTACCCCAAGAACATACACACACACACCTTTCAGCTAACCATCACATGCATCAAAGACTTGGCCCCAACCTTACTTCGCACTTATGGCCTTATCTAAAATAAGCATACTATGATCTTCCACCAACTAGAAACATTTACTCATCGCCACTACCATCACATAAAGAGGAGTCACTAAAGATTAGAACATAAGATCTTGAAGCATGGAAGGATGTTATATGAAACTTGACACTTAACTGAGGCCTGGGGAATAGCAAATCAACATCCGGGATTTATCAAAGAAAAAAAAATCTGAATTGGGGCATACATGGCTATGAATTATTGCAACTGAGCACACTATAAAGCGTGAATACATGAGTCATGAGATGCATGAACTCAATTTAGAGTTCATAATATATGGAATGTGATTCCGACGGCTGAATGAACTGATGCTCCTCATTTAGGAATCTAGAAGAGCACGTGATTTTCTATCATATACATGAACATGAACTATGATCATGGAACTAAAACGTGAGGTAAGCGTAGGTATTAGGATAACTGAAAAATACTGAGACCGGATTGGGTTGAGCCTCATTTTTCCCTTTTGATGTTCTATGTCATACTGACATCACTACTAGAATCTGAACGCCTGACTTGGTTATTCGCTCTATCATCTCCCCCTTAGATTCAAGCCATCATATTAAGTTTGGGATATCCCTTACTAGACTCTAAACTGAAGTACACTTACTGCACTGTGGGGTTTGGAAAACTACTATACACGCATATCATGGCACTTAACCCGAATGACTACACCTGAAAGTGGAAAACCCACTGTTAATACTACCTTTTGAGATACACTTTATCATTCTATAGACCCAGTAGTCATCATATAATACTTGCACACTTACTAACTTCTGGTCTTCATGGGTATACCCATAGTCGGAGTGCACACCCTCTAGTGCTTTAACTCTTATTTCTATTAGGTCAACCATTAAAAACTCAAACCTAGAATCTAGCACTGAACATGGATATCACCAAGCCTTCAATGAATCATACTACTTCCGACATAGCCTACCAATATCGCGATTCCAAACTTACATCTCTCTACTACGAGAATCAAGATCATATAAAAAGGCTCAACACTATCAATCAAAACTCCTTCACTTGGCTATTTAGAACACCATATACCATCTAACTAGTCTTTCTCCACCTAGCAACTCAACGGTACCACTCGTCACACAAAACGTGTAATAGTCTTAGAAAATACCGCAACCTCAGATTACCAGGGCATACTTCTACATTATATATGCAACATCATACTTCACTACGAATCAAATAAACTTAAGCTCTTGCATATACCGTTCAAGCCTATTAGATTACTTCCATAAAAATAGTATCATTAACCAAGAAATCATCACATCCACCTTCATGGACATCAATTGTTCAAAACTTAATGTCTAGTGCTAAACATGATTTTACAACCCAACCTTACGCATGATTCTCACTTGGATACCATGAAATAGACATCAAGAAACACTAGTACACTAGAACTTCCAAACAACAAATAATTGATCTTGACCTTACGGTCTTCCTTATCATAACTCATTAGCACGTACTATTTTAACACATCAAGCCTACTAATTTTTTCCCCACAAAACATACATCATTAACTCATGCCACTATTTTTACCACCACATTCTACATTAAATTCAATCATATAGTCTTGTACCAATCATCTATCACTACTGAAAAATGCAACATAATATGCTAGTCCATAAAATTTGGGACATACTATACAAACGCCTCAAAAATCACTACGTACCTTCTCACAAGTAGTACTAGTTTACAATTACCAACGAAAAGAAGGTCAAGGGGTAAAGTTACATAATAGACATGATCAACCTTAATCTTATATTATAACCCCATACAATCTTTTCTACTTATACGGATTTCTCACCTCATACTTACTTACCCAAACATACATTTAGACTACCTTCAAATTCCACAAACAACCATGAGTCTATACTTACAACTTACAGGCTAATATAGCCATTTTCACACTTCAAGCTACCGACAAATCACCCTAACTAACAACTCCTTCTCTACCTTCTACTAAACTAACACACAAGGACGAATCACCTCAACTCAATCTCATGAAAACAGATTCAACTATATATATATTAAACCAACACAAGAACAACAAGTTGGACAACAAGTTGCTAGTGAATCGAAATAGGCCTCACACGGCTTCAATAGACTTTGATTTTGTATTTTGAACAAGAAAATGAGATGAATGACAAGTCAACTATGCTAGTGAATCAAAAGAGCCCCACATGGCTTCACTAGACTTTATTTTTTTCAACAACACCTTGATGACAAGATTACATGAGATAGAAATTTAATATGCAATATCCAATGAACTAAGAATACACAACTTACTCTGTATAAATAAAATCGGAGTCAAACACTTCCTCCACGGACTACCATACCATCCACACATGGTACTAGTTACCGCATTAGTCTATCATCATAAGGGGTAAATCATTCTCGAACATTGGTTATTCAACTAAAATATTCATTTACACAAAATTCACCCTTGCTCTGGCTTCTAACTTTGTGACTTCACATCACCAACTTCTTGGTCTAGTTTCACTACCAATAGGTCATGACAACAACAGTTTAACGCATACTACTATTCGGGTGGAAATACAGTTCCAACATTCTACTACACAGCATCCCCCCTTAAGCAAGACATTTGTAACATAATTTGAAGGGGACTAAATGCAATTAATACCTCAAGATGAAAAGCATGATTCCATCAAGATCAATGTTTACATCGGAATCAATACATATTGAAGCACTAACGGACTCTTCTCAAGTCCTTGCACAAATTTCAACTCTTATATGATTCAATCAGAAAGGACCATACCATTTAGATTCTAAACTTCTGCACTTGAATCACCTCAATAATGAGACATATCTGAGAACATTAGTGTAAGGAAAGAATTTGGGATAACTTTTTTTACTTTCGTATGGGCGACACCATAGCACAAATTAGAGTATAAAAGAGGAACATTATGAATCTATTGCACGAACAAGAACATGAAGAAAGAGAAACATTCCTAAATGCTTAGTAGCCTCCTACTTATAAGTATGGCGCGCTACACACCCATAAACAAGACTCTACCCGACGCAATTTCGCAGACACCCTGGGACCATGAACCATGCTCTGATACCAAGTTTGTTACAACCCGAACCGGGGCCCTGGCCATGACGAGCATTTCGAACCATGAAGGCCCGAAACACCCCTATCTATCTAGTAATCATGGACATAATTCATATGATAATAAGATATGCGGAAGATACACAATATTATGGAAAACATGTTCATAAATAAAATGAAATCAACAAAGGGGAAATAATGTCCCACAACATCTATCGACATCTGAACAACCGTCTGCGAAATCTCTAATACAAGACTAAAACAAATTACTATCTGAAAACTGGGACAAGGCCCCCAGTAGACCCAAAACTACTAAATGATAAATAAACTGACAGACATCAGGCCTTCCGAAATATAGAAGGCTCACCACTTGATTCTGCAAATTGGTCAAAAGAGATCTACTGGTTATCTGGACCCCTAAACTGTGCCTCCAAACCTGGGAGGGAAGGGGATCAATACAAAAGTACTGGTACGCAGAGAACTCAAAAACAAAATATAATATTTTTTTCCAAATATAGGTGAGAGCCATTATAAAAGCAGTTTCATATCAAATCATTTGAAAACACATGGGCATAATGTAATAGTTTTCAACAACAATGTAATGCAACTGAGCTAGGTGGAATACCCTACATATAACATTTACACCAACTGTCAAATCTCAGTTGCCGCCGAGATTAGAGTATAAGTGAGGGGAAGACACATAAGATCACACAGTAGGGTGTCTCGACCCAATAAAGTATAGTAGTTCCCAAGATCACTTAGCCTGGGCTCCTAACCATAGTCTCAATTTGGGAATGACATAAAGTCAAGTACACAAGATCACTTAGCCTGGTACCAAATCCCCAAGTCAGCAAACACGGTTTCCAGCGATGAGCCCTTACACTCAAACGCCTTCTTTGGTCATCCACCTATCTCATGTAAAATCAATGCATCAAATTCCATTTAATTCAATCACATATCTTATTCTGTAGGGTATCGTCATACCCGAATTGCAAGCCATCCATATCACATTATTCTTTCATGCAACCATTATATTCATCATATTTAAACATAACAACCCTCTCATTGCAAGTCAAAACCATGACCATTTTCAAAATTATTTCATGTCACGCTCGTCAAGATGATTTCAAACATTTCACATCATATGAGAATTTAAAATGAGATCATATAAAGCGAGGAATTTCATATAATTCATGCTCTCAAGTTAACATCTTTTCGGAATACATGCATATACATATATCATATATCAAACCACTTCGGGAATAGGCCTAAAGACCAAATCAATATCATAAAACATTTAAAACGGGATTATATTCATAATATCAAAACCCCCATTTTTAAAACATGAATTTTTAAGCCCATGAGATTTTTGAGATAACCCCACGTACCTCTATATGCGAAGATGATAGGTGCTTCTTGAAGCCTACATTCTGGGAATTCCAAATATGCAATTAGTTTCAAAAATCCACGGTTAAATCTTGAGTTGCTTGGGTTTTTATTTTGAAACCCTAAGCAGAGTTATTGAGAAATTTTGAAGAATGAAGGTGTATTTTGGGGTATTTGGGAACTGAATTTTGTGTTTATGGCTAAATAAGGGTGGGAAATGGACCATTTTGCCCCAAAAATGAAGTGTTTAAGTCAATTGAGTAATAATATATGCGGCGTACACCTTATCTCATAATATAGGTTGTGCGGCGCACTCTTTATCGCACACATTAGGTTGTGCGTCGCACACCTTATGGCATAAGTTAGGGTGTGTGTCGCACACCTTATACTGCACGACATACTCCACTTTGCAAAGCCATAACTTCTTCCTCGGGTGTCGTATTTTTGCGAAATTGGTATCGTTGGAAAATAATTCGAATATCTTTCATTTGATATATATTAGGAACTATAATTCAATATATACAAAGATTAATTATCGATTGAATTTGACCTAAGTTTCAACGCTCACTAAAATTCGAACGATAGAAAAACTTTCAACTTGTCCTTGAGCTTGGGGACCTCTATGATCTCAATTCATGCTCAAATAGGTTTCCACACTACATAATTTATTAACACACTAAACTTTCATTGGATTTATGGCTTTTGGAACCTTTACGTGAAGGAAATGATGATTTTCGTTCTCATCCGAAATGCAGGATGTTACAGATTGTGAGAGATAGCTATTTCTACTTGGTTGTCCACGAAAACTTCAATGCTTCCATATGCAGATTAATCAGAATTTTCTTCAGCCACAATGCTTGATTTACCGCTGATGTAGCTGCCACAAACTCAGCTTCGACAGTAGATTGAGCCACAATGTCCTGTTTCTTACAACTCCATGAAAAAATTCCAGAACCAAGACTAAAACAGTGCCCTGAAGTACTCTTCGAGTCATCTTTTGAACCTCCCCAATCACTATCAGAGTACCCAAAAAGCTTCACAGGTTGAGTCCTTCAAAACATGACTCCATAGGTGATAGTTCCTTTGATGTATCACACAATTCTTTTTGCTGCCTTTAGATGTACTTCACTCGGACAATGCATGAACCTTGAAAAAATACTTAAAGCATATAATATATCAGGTCTTGTTGCTGTAAGATATATTAAACACCCAATGAAACTTCTGAAATATGTTTCATCAACCTTTTCGGCTCCATCATCTTTGCTTAGTTTCTCTTTTGAGTTCATGTGAGTATTCACCTCTTTGCAATTTTCCATTTTGAATTTCTTGAGAATTTCCTTCGCGTACTTCTTCTGGCAAATGAAAAACTCATCTTTTCCCTGTGTAATCTTCATTCCAAGGAAATAAGTCATCAGACCAAGATCGGATATTTCAAAAGCTTGAATCATAGCCTGCTTGAACTCATCAATGAGCTTTTCGCTGCTTCCTATAATCAAAAGGTCATCGATATATAGAGAAACAACAAGAATCCCACTGTTATTGCGTTTAACATATAGTGTAAATTCCGAAACACTTTTCTCAAAATTGAGGCTAAGCAAATAATCACCTATTCAATTATACCAAGCTCTTAGTGCCTGTTTTAGGCCATAAAGAGCTTTATGTAGTCGGTAGACTTTCTCTTCTTTTCCATATACAATAAAACCTTTAGGTTGCTCGATATAGATTTCTTCTTCAGGAACTCCATTAAGAAATGCAGATTTGACATCCATCTGGTGCACTTTCCAGCCACGTTGTGCAGGAATAGTAAGAAGCAACCTGATTGTGTCGAGCCTAGCAACAGGTCAAACGTGTTAGAATAATCAACACCAAAAATCTATGCATACCCCTTAACTACAAGTCTTACCTTGAGCTTGTTAACAGAACCATCAGCATTCAATTTTGTATGGTAAACCCACTTCACACCGATGATCTTTCTATCTTGAGGCTTTTCCACAAGTTGCCAGGTTTTGTTCTTCTCAATCATTCCAAGGTCCTTCTCTATTGCGGCTTTCCACTTAGGATCTAAAACGGCCTCTTCAAATCCAGAAGGCTCTAAAATGGCCACATTGCATCTCTGGTATATCTCAGAAAGCAACCTTGTTCCTCTCACAGGTTGATCACCAATGTCTTCATCAAAATTCGGTAGATTTCTTGTGATCGGCTTCTGATTAACCTTTTCCTACTTCCTTTGCTCATTCTCCATAAAAAATACATCTCTACTTACCATAATTTAATTAGTATGAGGCTGAAAAATCTTGTAAGCTTTAGAGATTGTGTTGTAACCAATAAAGACTCTAGGTTCACCTTTCTTGTCTAAATTGTCCCTCTTGACCTGCGGAATATGAGAGAAACACAAACAACCGAATATTTTTAAGCTTTTGAAGGATGGCTTATATCCGTGCCACGCCTCAAAAGGTGTCTTGCCGTCAACTGCTTTGGTAGGCAATCTGCTCAGCAAAAAAACAATAGTGTTAGCTGCTTCTGCCCATAAATATTTTGGTAAGCTTTTCTCGTATAACAAACACCTCGACCTTTAAATTATCGTCCTATTCTTCCTTTCACTAACTCCATTCTGTTGCGGAGTATATGGGGCAGTGAGTTAATGCTCAATACCTGCATTTTCGCAAAACTTTTCAAATCGATCAGATGTGTACTCAGTACCATTATATAATCTAATCTTTTGCATCCTGCAACCACTTTGATTTTCTACCAAAGCTTTGAATTTCCAGAATACTTCAGGTACTTCAGATTTGAATGTGAGAAAATAAATCCAACACGTTCTTGTCATATCATCAATAAATGCTATAAAATATTTAATTCCGTTAAGAGAAGCAGTTTTATGTGGTCCACACAAATTAGTATTGACTAACTGAAGCTTCTCCGATACTCTCCAGGTTGCCTTAGCAAAAGGCATCCTGCTTTGCTTTCCAAATTGACATGTGTTGCAACATCTGTGTTTTTCCTCCATGGATGGTAGTCCTAGAACCATATCTTTCTTCACCATGTGCAAGATCGCATTGTGATGAAAATGCTCGAGTCTCTTATGCCTTACATTTGCTTTCATCTCTTGGCTCAAATAGGTAGCCGACTTTCCTTCCATTGGATCAAACGAAAAGCTTTTTCCTCTCATCTTAACTTTGCAGATTTCTTGACCCTTTGGATCAAATATCACACACTTCTTGTCCCCAAAATTAAGCTTAAAACCATTCTCCAAAAGTTGTCCTACGCTCAATAAATTTTGATCAAGTTCTGGAACAAAAAGTACATCTGAAATTAACTTTGTACCTGAGCTGCTTTCAATAGCTACTGTTCCTTTTCCTTTGGCAGAAAGATAATCGCCATTACCGATTCTGACTTTAGAGATTTTGGACTTGTCAAAAAATTTGAAAATATCCTCATCATTTTCACACCCCTTTTTTAACTCCAAAAAGATTGATTTTATTTTATAGTTCGAAAGGGTTTTCATTATTAAAGTGACAAAAAATAATAATTTTGTTTCAAAAAGGATTGTTTACATTTAAACTCAGAGTCTCCACTTGTCATAAATCAGGTGTGTCAAGTCAACCGTGGATATCCTTTTTTAAAACTGTTTTGACTCTATAAAAATGATCCGCGAACAGAGATTCCGGCTAAGGAATTCTGTTGACCGAGGGGAAGGTGTTAGGCACCCCTCGATCCCGTGGTTCGATCACGGTCGCTTGGTGGAGTATATCGGCTAATTTGAACACTATGAATGTATAAACCACACCAAACATAAATAAAACGATCAATCAAGCAAAGAAATCCAAAAAACAATGTCCAGTCCAATTATACAGTCCAAAATAGAAAAAGAATGCAAAAATGTAAATCCTATTCTACCCTACAATAATTTTATACTACGCTTCCATGCTACCCGATGCCTTGGGCCTTCATCACGGACGTCCTCCAAATACAAAATACTTCGGGGCATTCCCCGGTGAATAAATATAAGTGATCGCGGGGCATTGCCCGATTAAATGAATACATTTCCAAATGCAAGAACTAAAACCAAACCGTTCAACTCAAATTCCACATTCAAATATTCAACAAGAAAACTTATTCCTAAATTTTTGCCTACCCGAACCAACATTCGCCTATCCATTTCAACATATCATAATTTTATCACATTCCAACAATATTCATGCTTATTACGAATTAAACAAAACAACAATAAACCAAAGCTAATCTAAATTTCACTTTTTTTATCAATTTCTCAACTTCATCGCCCAAATCCATTTTTACCCTCATTATTAAATCAGTTCGACTATCAAATCACTTTTCAAAATCCGAAACCAACAACACATACCCAATGAAGATTCAAACATTTAAGAATACCAATCATTCATATCCAAAACAACAATAAACATTTTGCTCGAAATATTCAAAACAGCAGCACAAAATCACGATATTAACCAACTTTGATATAATAAGAAAGTAGAGTTGAGAGATGGACTTTTGAAGAATCGATTTCGTTGATAATAAAATCAAGAAAACCCGGACTATAGAATTCCTAATAGAACCTCAACAATGACGAACTCCAACTCCATATTAAAAAATTTGAGACCCAAAACTGAAGCTCCGTAAATCCAATCGAACCCAAAAATCGACACTGTTTACGTACTGTTCACGGGTGTTCACAACACTGTTCATGGGTGTTGTTCACAACACTGTTCAAAAATACTGTTCACGACACTGTTCATGAGTAGTATTCACAACACTATTCACGACACTGTTCATGAGTAGTATTCACAACACTATTCACGACACTGTTTACGACACTGTTCACGATACTGTTTCTCTCTCAATTTTTTTTCTCTCTCACGCGATTCTCTCTTCTCTCCCTTGATTTTTTTTCTTCTTCTTGTGAGGAAGATGATTTGGCGATTGTTGTTATTATGGAGAAGATGATGATGAAAGAATGAGCCTCTCCTTTTCCCCTTTTAGAATTTTCTTTTTATATTTTTTATTTGTTTTTTCTTTTTCTTTATTTATTATCCTATGTGGAAGCATATAATTTGTGGCTTGTGGGAATAAGTGTGTGGCATGTGAAAAAGTAGTGTGGCATGTGGAAAGATGAGGGTGGCGTGTGGAAAAGTGAGTAGGGCGTGTGCCTTTTCCATGTATCCAATGAAAAATGGAAAGTGAGGTGTTGAGGTGGCATAGTGAGGTGACAAAGATGCTATGTATTTAATTATTTTCAATTCTTTTTTTTTTTGAGAGAAATTATCAATTAAACAAAAGTATGGTAAGGTTAATAAAATAAAAATAAAAAATAAAAATAAAAATTTTAAAAAATAAAATAAAATAAAAATGATTAAAATATTTTTGGGAAAGGAAAAAATTACGTGTCTACAATCATGAGTCATATGATTTGTACAACCGCTATCAATTATCCAGGACTCGCTTGAGACGCTGCTTGTTAAACATGATGCGACAAAAAGTTGATCTTCTTCCTGTTCATTAACAACTCGAGCCTCTGCATCTTGCTGCTGAGATTTGTTTATAAAGATGATCGCTTCATGCCCAATCTAATTACACTTAGTTCACTTAGAATCAGGCCTCTTCCAACACTTAAAAGATGCATGTCCGAGCTTGCCGTAATTCTTACAAGGAGGGTATTTTCCTTTGAAACCACCTATTTTGTTTTTGTTTTTGTTGTTGTACGCTGCACCTTCTTCATTGGTTGGTTGGTTATTCTTATTCTTATTCTTTACTTAGAATGTCCATCATCGTGATGCTTGGCTGGTAAGGCACCTTCGACAGCTCCTCCTTGTCTCATAGCACGTTGTTTCTCTTGCGCTTGAAAAGCACTTAAGAGCTCTGCAAGTGTGATCTTGGACAAGTCCGTAGTATTTTCTTAGGTTGTTATGGTGGCCTCAAATCTTTCAGGTGCCGTTACTAGGATTTTCTCAACGATCGTTGAATCATTGAAAGCGGAACCTAACAATCTGATGCAATTTGCTAAATTAAGGAGTCTGTCAGAGTACTCCTTTATGGTTTCACTTTCTTTCATACTTTGCATCTCAAACTCACGTACTAGATTCAACACTTGCATCCCTCGAATCCTTTCATCTCCTTCATACTCAGTCTTGAGATAATCCCATACCTCTTTCGCTGATTCCAGAGACATGATACGAGTGAAGATATTAGATGAAACTACAGTAAATAAGTATGCCAGTGCCTTTGATTTACTGGTTTTTCTCTCCTTGTGAGTTTTAATCTGCGCTACCGTTGGATTTTCTGGTAAAGGAGCTATCTCGTATTCATCTTCAACAGCTTCCCAGAGATCCAAAGCTTGCAGATATATCCTCACTCTAACTGCCTAAATTTGATATCTTTCTCCATCGAAAGTTGGTGGTGCCATTGAGGAAAAATTTCCTTCTCCGTTCATGGTATCCACTGGATCAGATTGATGCAAACACTCACAGGTCCCTTAATATTAAAGCTTTGATACCAATTGTTGGTTTTAAACTGTTAAATGGAAACAACACAGGAATTCAATAGTGAAACGTTGGTCGTTGAGACAGAGATGGAAGTTTAAAGAAGAGAAAACGTAGAGCGATAGAGAGAGATTAATTTCTTGTTGAAAGACCATCCATTATTGATCATCAACTTAGAAACTTAAATAGATGGTATTACAACTAAAAATAGGACAAAGAAACAACCTTCTTCTACCAAAATTAAGATAACTAATTAGTTTCCTACCAATGATAGAACTCCTAAATTAACTAGGATTGTAAGTAAAAAAAACTGGAGAAAAACCCAGAGAAAGACGTGCATATTCCTAAAGCAGTACAGTATCATTCGACTCTCATTCACAGCATTGTGACTCCTACGCTCCAGAATGATAGAATAGAACCATCAGGACCTAAAAAGAAGGCTACATCTCTTGGATTGAAGTACAGTAAGTAAATAAATTTTTCTATGAAAGCTTTTCAGATATTGATGGTGTAACGGAAAACATTTTGAAAGATAATACAAACTCTAGACATATCATTGTTAATTTCCTTAAAAAAAAATTAATTAGAGCATGATAGAAGATGAAATTTTAGATGAACAAAGATATAAGAAGAGGACAGATCAAAACAAGTAATGAATCTTAGGAGATGTTGGCGAACACTTACATTTCGATGATTGATGGACACAAATCTTGAGGAGCTAGTAGTTTTCATCCACTTGGTTCCTGATGATTGACCAAGAGCTTCTTCAATAGGTCGGTATCTTGTTTTCCCGGTCTGTACCTCCTTTTCCCTGCTAATAGAATGGCCACCAAGAAACTTACCACATTACTTTGGTGGCATGAAACTCTGAAAAACCTTTTCAGGAGCATGTAACTTGGATCCAGAACACTCATTTTTTAATCCACGTGATGAAGACATTACTTGCTTTCCCTTATCACATTCTTCACGGCAACAATTCTCTTGAGCATCTTCGCAATAACCCTGTGTGTGATATCTAAAAGGAAGGGAAAAGACAGAATTTTTAAAAACAGGACGAGGACTACATATGCATAAAAGATACAGACAGTATGTAAGAGAATTAAATGCTGCAACATGCTAATGAAAGAATCAATGTATCCTAGGTGAAACCCAATATCCAATACCATTTAGGATCCGCTTTGAAGAATGACAGAAAGATTAGACAGCTCGAAGAGGTCCCAATTCTCCCCTAAGTGATCTATATCACTTCCATTTAGGCTTCTAGTTTTGTTTCATTTTTCATCTCTATTTAAGATTTCAAAATAAGGGTGTTAAATTAGTTGACAGATTTTGGTATAATTTGCTCCACGGATGAGCTGGCAGATTTGATTCTAATCTGCTCGACAATTGAGTAGGCAATTTTGATTCTAATCTGCTCCATAATTGAGTAGGTAGATATGATTGCAATCTGTTGTTGTAAATATGTGATATCATATTTTGTTTTTATAGGAGAATAGATTAGAGTAAATCCTTAATTCATGTATATCCTAGGCTAAGTTGCATAGACTCAGGTGTGGATATCCGAGACGGGTGCGGATCCAAGAGCTTAATTCGTTAAACTTTAAATTTTAAGATTCGGATGTGCAAATCCGAGTAAGGATATGGGTGCAAGAATTTGGCTAAAATATTATATATTATAAATATAAAGTTATAAAAATATTCTAAAAATCTACTTTAATCTTTTAAGATAACTTTTAGTTACTTTTTCAATTAGGATTGGTATATACTTGTATTTTTGGGAAACCAACAGGCACATATATATTTTTTTACTCTATTAAAATAAAAATTCTTTTTATGAGAAACCAACAGACACACATATCTTTTGACTATATTAATATATGAATCCTTTTTTTATATTTTAAAAAATATAATTATTAAAAACTAGATCAGACGAGTCATCTTTCTTGTCCCCAACCACTTTTTGTTTCTTACCAACTATTCAAATTTTGATGACAAAAATTACAGTCGTCGAATTTCGATGATGACAACAGTCACCGATTCCGATGATGACTGTCGCCGGATTGTGATGGTGATAGCAGTCACCGATTTTCTCCCTTTCCTGCGATGACAACAATTACAGTTGCTGGTCTTTCTTACGACGGTGAAGCCAACCAACTTTGTTCTTGATGTTGGATCAACGGTCTTCGAATTCGTTTGACCGAATCGGAGACGTACCTCGGCCCGCACCAACGTCGAGTTGGGATGGGTTCGGCGGCTAAATCAATGAGTGCGCGCAACATAGCTCCTAGGAATTAGGGATTGATATGTGCAATTGAAACTATTCATAATGAAAACAGGCTCTCTTCCCTATAATTATAGTCTCTCTTTTGCTCTTTGTGTTTCAGGGAAAGTTTTAACATCATAGGTGCTCCTGAATTCGCTCATGGGAGGCTCAATAATTGTATCCAGGATTATCCTCCTTCTAAAGTCAGGCATATGGTGTATGAGTTCTCAAGGCTATTGCCTGGTACTCTTAAATTTGAACTAGTTCCGCGTGGGGCTATCTGGAAAAGTCTATTCAACAATCATTTTACGGGTAAAGAAGATATAGGAATGTATTTCCTCGCAAGTGAGAGAGAAAGGTCTGCTTCTACCTTATATATATCTATCTGAAAAGGCATAAGGGTCGTGAAGTAGAAGTGGCATCCTTACCTAGGAAGGTTTTTACTAAAAATTAATTTGCATTTATCATCCTATGCAGGTCTGAGATATATACTGCATTGGTGGAGTTCTTGTGTAACAAAGATTCGGTGATGAGAATGAAAGTACAAGCAGCTCAACATCATTTATAAGTGTTCTCATCACCAAATCTTTGATACGCAACAACACCACCAGAGCAATATATATCCTCAGACCTGCATATAATGGGAAACGCAAGTCAATTTCTAGTAAAAACCCTCCTGGCCAAAGGTGCCCTTCTACTTTGCAACCCTTTCCCTTTTTGAATTGATATATAAGGCAGAAGTTGAGCTTACTGTCTCACTTTCAAAGAAATACAGACGCATATCTTCTTTGCCCGGACAATTATAGTTGAATAGACTTGCCCAGTTATCCCCATATGGAACGAGTTAAAATTTAAGAGTATCAGGCAATAGCCTTGAGAACTCATACACCTTACGTCTAACTCTAGAAGGAGGATGAGCAAGGATAAAGTTATTAAACATCCCAGGTACAAAATCCAGATCACCTAAGATGTCAAAACTTCCCCTATAATGCAAAGAACAAAAGAAAGATTAATAATTATAGGGAAGAGAACCTGTATTCCTGTTGAATGGTGTAAATTCCTCGAGTAAAAAAAGTTCTTCAATATATATATATATATATATATATTAAAAAAGGACTGCTCGGTGCACTAAAGGTACTGCTATGCGCGGTGTCTGGGGAAGGGCCCCACCACTAGGGTGTATCGTACACAACCTTACCTTGCATTTCTGTCAGAGGCTATTTTCAAGGCTTGAACCCGTGACCTCGTCACATGCCAAAAACTTTACCAGTTACACCAAGGCTCCCCTTCCTTCAATATATATATGGTATGCGGAATAATCAGATCGAAAGTTTTCTATTTCTTGACACAGAACGAAAGGCATATTAAAGTTTCAAGGACTTAAAAAAAAAAGAAGAGAAAGTTCCACATGGAGTTAAAAGATGTTTTGCACTCTACATCTCATTAAGTTGCAGAGCTGAAAAAAAAATTAGAAAACAAACAATGTAAGGCTTCCATATAACCTACTTACCAACAATTTCTTGTTTTCTATACCTGCAAACATAAGATGGCCCATAATGCTATGACATAGAGAGGCAGTAGCCTAAAGTTTTCATGAAATTTCTCCATAATGGGAATCAGTTTAGATTCAGATTATCATTATATCATGACTTGAAGCTATGTAAGAGCATAATTCTTTCCCATAGTTGGGAATATACTCTATATTGCCTTATTCAATTTTTCAGTGATACTAATGGAGCTCCTGCCAGCTTGCATGCACCCCAACTAATTCACAGGGCAATTTTTCCATCCCATAAGGGGAATTTGTTAAGCTCATATGCAAAAGTCTAACTTGGTCATTCCATATAATTAAAAGTAGGGATGGGCATTCAGTATTCGGTTTGGTATTTTTAACGTTCGGGTTTGGTAATTTGGAACTCGGTATTTGAGAGTAGATACCATATACCAAACTTAAAAATATCAATTCGATATTTCAATAATTGGTAAATAAAATTTCGGTTCGGTACGGTATTTGGTTAGACGAATAGTATTACACACACACACACACATATATATATATAAAATTTGGTATTCAGTAAATATTGAATACCAAATGGTATTTAATATTTTGTACCAAACCCAATCCCAAATACCGAAATGTTGAAAGTTTACTCCGAAATAGCATTCCAATACTGAATTACCGAATATCAATTACCAATTTTTTCGGTTCGGTTTTCGGTATTTTATACCTTGCCCTATTGACAAGGTATGCTGCCTATCAAGGCTAGTGAGATGGGTGTACCTGGTTTTGCAGCTTGGATTCAAACCTAGAATCTCCAAGTTGTTACTACTATGTCTTAACCACTACTCCAACCCCTTGGGGAACCAGCATTATGTTATTAACAAAAAAGTATCGTATATGCTTCCTTACTAATCAATAGGGAAAAGACCAGTGGAGTTCATAAAAGAAAGGTCCGCCATAAAAGAAAAGATTAATCAGTCAGCTGACTACTAGCAAAGATGAGCCATCCAAAAAGCTACCATGCAATGACAGAAATGAGATGAAATTTGAATTATTTTGGAGTTTAATTTACCTTGTGTTAACTTATGTTAGTAATTAAGGTGCATGATGAAGGCTACTTACTTCCAGGAAGGATCTAGAGCAGGATCACAAGGGTGTGTCATGGGTATCATTTGACTCTCATTCACAACATTGGGACTCCTACGCTTCAGAATGATAGAACCATCAGGACCTAAAAAGAAGGCTACATCAATTGGATTGAAGTACAGTAAGTAAATAAATTCTTCTATGAATGCTTTTCAATATTGATGGTGTAACGGAAATTTTTTTGAAAGATAATACCAACTCTAGACATATCATTGTTATTTTTCTTACAAAAAAAATTAATTAGAGCATGATAGAAAATGAAATTTCTGATGAAAAAGGATATAAGAAGAGGACAGATCAAAACAAGTAATGAATCTTAGGAGATGTTGGCTAACACTTACATTTAGATGATTGGTGGACACAACTCTTGAGGAGCTAGTAGTTTTAATCCACTTGGTGCCAGATGATAGACCTAGAGCTTCTGCAATAGGTAGGTATCTTGTTTTCCCGGTCTGTACCTCCTTTTCCCAGTTAATAGAATGGCCACCAAGAAACTTACCACGTTTCTTTGGTGGCACAGAACTCTGAAAAAACTTTGCAGGAGCATGTAACTTGGATTCAGAACACCCATTTTCTAGTCCACGTGATAAATACATTACTCGCTTTCCCTTATCACATTCTTCACGGTAATAGTCCTCTTGAGCATCTTCGCACAATAACCCCCGTATGCAATATCTAAAAGGAAGAGAAAAGACAGAATTTATAAAAACAGAAAGAGGACTAAATATACATAAAAGATAAAGGCAGTATATAAGAGAATTAAATTCCACAACATGTTAATGGAAGAATCAATGTATCCCTTAGGTGGAACTCAATATCCAATATCATTTAGGATCCGCTTTGAAGAAAACCAGAAAGATTAGACAGCTCGAAGAGGTCCAAATTCTCCCCTAAGAGGTCATATCACTTTCATTTAGGCTTCTATTTTTGATCCATTTTTCATCTCTATTTAAGCTTCCAAAATAAGGGTGTCGAATGAGTTCACAGAGTTAGTCATAATTTGCTCCATGGATGAGTAGGCAGATTTGATTCTAATCTGCTCCACAATTGAGTAGGCAGATATATATGATTGCAATCTGCTGTAACTATGTGATATCATATATTGTTACTCTAGGAGAATAGATAAGAGGAAATCTCTTGATTCATGTATCTCCTAGGCTAAGTTGCATAAACTTGGGTGCGGGTATCCGAGACGGGTGTGAATCCGATAGTCGGATTCATCAAAATTGAAATTTTAAAACTCGGAGGTGCGAAACCGAGTATGGATGCGGATGCAGGAATTTGGCTAAAAAATTAAATATTATAAACATAATGTTATAAAGATATTCTAAAAATCTACTTGTAACTTTTAAAATAACTTTTAGTTACTTTTTTCAATTAGGATTGGTATATACTTGTAATTTTGGGAAATCAACAAACACATATATATTAGTATAGAAATTCTTTGATGTGAAACCACACACATATATTTTTTTACTATATTAATATAATTTTTTTTGTATTTTAAAAAATATTATTAAAAACTAGATCTGACGAGTCATCTTCCCAATCCTCAACCACTTTCTGTTTCTTCCCAACAATTCAAATTCCTTTGACAAAAATTACAGTCGCCAAATTCCGACGATAACAACAGTCGCTGATTCCGATGATGATTGTCGCCGGATTTATTGCTGAATTCCGACGGTGACAGCAGTCACCGATTTTCTCCCTTCCGGCGATGACAACAATTACAGTCACCATTTTTTCCTACGATGACGAGACAACACACTTTGTTCTTCATATTGGATCAACGTCTTCGGATTTGTTTTACCAACTCAGAGATGTACCCGCGCGCCCGCACCAGAGCTGCGTTGGGATGGGTTCGGCAGCGAAATCAGTGAGTCTGCGCAACATAACTCCTAGGAGTTAGGGATTGATTAGATTCTTTTGATCTTTTTGTTCACCTATAAATATTGTGCAACTCTATGAATAAAAACATATTTTTGTAGTATCTAAACATTCATGGTATCAGAGTTGGAATATTTCCCCTAATACCATAAGGTCTAAATAGCATCTCAGGGAGAATATCTTTCTGGAATATCAAAAGATGATAAAATGTCATCTCTAGAAGCTCCAAATCTAATGACTCAAGGAGGCAATGTTTCTCACATGCCCTTCCAGTTAACTTCTCATCGATTTAATGGGAAGAACTATCTGAAATGGACAGAATTCAAAGAGTTTGCAATCGATGACCGTAAAAAGTTGGGACATGTAACTGGAAAGACAAAAAAGTTGAAAATCGGAGACCCAAGGATGAACACATGGAGATTAGCATGTTGTTTTGATATCTGAAAATGAAAATACCTCCGAGGATACATTGGATTAGAAAGTTGTTTCATTTAGTTCTCTTATGTACTTTCTATTATAAAAAATTCAGCTTTTTCTTTTCCTTTCAGATATTGCGTGTTGAATTGATGTGTAGAAGCACCAAAGGATTGGTGCTGTGAAGTATGTGACAAGGGCAAAGGATCCATGTTACATGTTTCCGAAAAGATTTGTCAGAGCATTGCGCCTCCAAGGAAACACAATAAGTGTACGGACTGGGAAAATGAAGTATCTCCCTGTTGAAGAAGCACTCAGTCTACCATCGAGCCTCAATAAAAAGGGAAATCCACTGAACATCATTGGCTCCTCAAGAGTTGTGACAACAAAATCTATAGAAACCGGGACTCGAGGGAGTTTTAGCACGTCTCGATCTCAAACTTCAAATTCTTTGCCTGCGAAGATCCCACTGCAATGACTTTTAGGACCCACAAGATATACAAATCCTCAGAATGTCAAAAACACTAAAAATCACGGAACAAATAAAAAATATAGTACAAGCTTCAAAAGGTTAGTGTTCACCAACATCTATTGTATTTGTTATTTGTTTTGATTTGTCATCTTCTTATATCTTTATTCATCAGAAATTTCATTTCCTATTATATACTCTATTTGATATAGCCTACATTTTAGGTTTTGGTGAGCTTAAGAGTCTCGGTGCTGCAAATGAGAGTCCATTGATGAATCCAATTATGACACACCCTTGTGATCCTACTTTAGCTCATTCCTGTAAGTAAGTACCCTTTATCACGTACTTTAATTAGTAACATAAGTTGACACAGGTAAAACGGAGCATCAAAAACCAGAAAATTTTCCTTTTGATTATTCTGTAGACTACATATATATAGATATATATACTGAAAATCTTTCTTTTATCTGTGAAATTGGAACTATTCATCTGGGGAAAAAAGCTTTCTTCCCTATAATTAATAGTCTCTTTTCCTCTTTGTGTATCAGGGGAAGTTTTGACATCAAAGGTGCTACTGAATTCGCTCCTGGGATGCTCAATAATTGTATCCAGGCTTATCCTCCTTCCAAAGTCAGGCGCAAGGTGTATGAGTTCTCAAGGCTATTGTATGGTACTATTAAATTTGAACTAGTACTGCGTTAGGCTAACTGGACAAGTCAATTCAACAATCATTTTCCGGGCAAAGAAGATGCAGGACTGTATTTCCTTGCAAGTGAGAGAGAAAGGTCACCTTCTGCCTTATATATGTCTATCTGAAAAGGGATAAGGGTCCTCAAGTAGAAGTGGTGTCCTTACCCAGGAAGGTTTTTACTAGAAATTAATTTGCATTTCTCATTTTATGCAGGTCTGAGATATATACTGCTCGCGTGGAGTTCTTGCGTAACAAAGATTCGGTGATGAGAATGCTTATAAATGATGTTGAGATGCTTCTCATCACCAAATCTTTGATACGCATGAACACTACCAGAGCAATATAGATCCTTAGACCAGCATATAATGGGAAATGCAAATCAATTTCTAGAAAAAACTTTCCTGGGAAAAGGTGCCCTTCTACTTTGCAACCCTTTCCCTTTTTCGAAAGATATATAAGGCAAAGGCTGAGGTTGCTCTCTCACTTGCAAAGAAATACAGTCTTATATCTTTTTGCCCGGTCAATATCGTTGAATAGACTTGCCCAGTTATCCCCACATGGAACGAGTTCAAATTTAAGAGTATCAGGCAATAGCCTTGAAAACTCATATACGTTACATCTAACTCTAGAAGGAAGATAAGAATGGATAAAGTTATTAAACATCCCAGGTGCAAAATCCAGATCACCTAAGATGTCAAAACTTCCCCTATAATGCAAAGAACAAGAGAAAGATTATTAATTCTAGGGAAGAGAACCTGCATTCTTGTTGAATGGTGCAAATTCTTCGAGTAAAAAAAGATCTTCAAAAAATATATTTGGTCTGCAGAATAATCAAATGGAAAGTTTTCTGCTTCTTGACACATAACGAAAGGCTTATTCAAGTTTCAAGGGCCAAAAAAAACAGAGAAAGTTCCACATGGAGTTGAAAGATGGTTTGCACTCTACATCTCATTAAGTTGCAGAATCCCCAAAAAGTTAGAAAACAAACAATGTATGGCTTCCATATAACCTACTTACGAACAATATCTTGTTTTCTATACCTGAAAACGTAAGATGGCCCATAATGCAATGACATAGAGAGGCAGTAACCTAAAGTCTATATCTATATATTATTGATAACAAAGGATGCTGCCCTCTCATTCACCCAAGTGTTAGCATTTAATTCATCAAGTGTCAGCACTTAAAATATCCAATGTAGTTACTTTAAATTTTTAATTTTCTTTTTAACATTTATCAAATTAATTCAAATTTTGACAGATCTTTAATGTTGCCAGTTTTTAAAATTCAAATTTTTAAAAATATATAGATGAGTTTGAGTTCCTCATAAACTGTTAACTTCTGGATGTTTTTTAAATTTGAAACTTATACAACTTCTTACACAATAACTACTACATAAATAAGTTTCTCTCTTCCTAAAAGAAGTTTACATCCCATCTAATTTCATCAATTGCTAACCAGATGACGAATCATTGATTGTTTTACTATATATCAAGTAATATAAACGTAAGAAGATTTTTACAAATGATGACCACATCAAAGAACCAACGATGCCTATGACATATGGCATTAGACGTACAAAAATAATTTGTGGCAGTAGGTACAAAATCTTAAGTTTGTCAAATCTATAACAAACAGGTTTGTTGTTCTCCTTTTCTTAGTATATCAAAATCAATATAGTACACTGTTACAGCGGACAAAATGATAGAAGACAACAGAAGGAAGGTGTTAAGAATGATCAGAATGTTCCTCCTAAAAAAGAAAGCAAAATTTGCATTATGCTATTTTCTATTCTTTAAAATACCTTCAACTTTTGACTGTAGTTATGCTTTTACTGTGTGGTTCGTAGCATGTTTTTATTTGGTAATTTTCTTATTTTATGGATTATTGTTCTATGGAGTAGTTGGTTTGATAGATAAAATATGTTCAAATATTTTACTGACGGTACATATAATCTCTCTCTTGACATTTGGGAAGTTTAATGTCTGCTTCTTTTGACAATATAACTTTGCTAATGCTCCTTTGATCTTTACTTGCGTTTCTATTGTATTGCAGAGACAAGTTTGAATGGTCCTAAATTAATACCCCTTCCGTCTCAATTTATGAGTCACCTTTCAGATTTTGAGATTTTCACAAAGCTTTGATTGGTTGTAGTATTTTCATATTTATTTTTAATATATGTACCTTGAATAATGAATTATTTTGATTTACAGTACTTTTTAAGTAATTTAGAAATAATGCAAATTTTATTTCAAAAAATTTAAAGATTTCATTGCTCGAGTTGATGGTCAGAATTAAATGATTTGATTCTCGAAATTTGAATCGTGTCACATAAATTTAAATAGAGGGAGTAAAATTTAGCAAGAATTTACATAAATGTAAAAACATTCAAAATAGGTCCATTTATGAAAGAAAGTATGGTAAATTATCTATATCTATATATTATTAATAAGAGAGGATGCAGCCTCCTCAATAAGCCAAGTGGAATTCTCTGAATTGGCCATTTGGAAAGGTTATTACATGTATGGTGCTAATATATCAACTTACATCCAAATGTTGGTGTTTTTTGCATTCAATTGCAGCCATGTAATCTCCTCTTTCATAAATGGTCACCTCTATGTGTTGTTAACTAACTATTGTGGTGATAACCTTTTCAAAATACTTCATCTCACTTAATGGTCAAAATAAAATATTCTCTAAAGGTTTTATTATGGAGAATCATTTCTTCTACTATAGTTGGAAAGTCTATCTGTATTTGGTTATGGCTTAGAAATTGGAGTTGATGCATAGAAAAATAGATTGTGTGATGTGAGTACAAAAAGAGGAAGAGGATCCAACTTGCATATATTGATGAGCAACCAACTACACATTCTAATGAATTTTAGGACAAGATGGAGTTGGAAAGACTCTACAATCCACTTACTCTATAGTAAGTATGTGTCAAGATGGAGTTGTAAAGCATCCAGTAAAATCGATTCCTTCAATAGTTGGTACATATCAATGAGGAGAATTTCTATTATTTTAAGCTAACTTTTATTGGAGTTGATAAAATGCATGTTAAATTTGTAGTATTGTATTTGGTCTGTTATCTCTGTTATTTAAAACAATGATTCTATCATTCAAGAAAGTTCAATACAACTACAAATACCTCTTCCAACAAAATTCTAAAAATTCTCTTCTACTCACAATTTAATTTTTAGTTGTGAAGAGAGGCAAGGGACTAGTTCATTGGTGGTCTAGCTATACATCGGAACAGGGGCCTATGAGAAACCTATCATGTCTGACGTATCAATATTCTCCCCTTTGCAAATTGCTTTGTCCTCTCATATCAAGTTCCTTCTATGCATGGTTGTCTTTTTCACCTTTAGGTATACTATTAAACTAGAGAAGCACAACCTCACTGGGAAAAATTGTCTTTAGTAAATAAACACCAACCTCCAGGGTCTTAAGGCTTACAAAAAATTTTCTATGAGATGTTACTATTATTATACTATGATAGTATACAAAGGCTTAATTCATGTCTTTTTTCGTCTTCCATTAATGGGACAAGGTTGATCTAAAGCAATCAAAAATAGCATATCAGTAAGCTACATTGACTTAAAACAAAACTCTAAATTATATGATAAGTTGGTGAAGATTTAGCTTTCTTACGGGAAGGAGAATTAGAAACAATGTAAATTAAGGTAAGCTTCTCACATTTTTGGACATGTAAGTATGAAGGTTCTTTGAGTATAAAAGGAGAAATGACAAGAGGAAGAGGCCTCAAGGCAACTAAGTATGATAGTTTTCTTGGAAATTGTTTATTATGCTGCTTTCTTGCATTCATGGAAATATATCAATGTTGCATAGTTAGTTGATTAATGGACAATATTATGCTAACTTTGTCATTAACTTTACAACATATTGTTTGGCTGCTGGAGGAGTCAGTTTGACAACATGATTTAGTACTCTTTTTGGAGCCTGTTCAGGATGATTCTATGTTAAACAATGCGGGTGAAAAGGCTGCATCAGCTCCTCCAAATATCATAGACGAGGAATTCAGATAATTTAATATGAAAATTTTATTTTTGTAGCATCTGAACTCTGAAGACAATTTTTTTTTTTGTCATCTAATTGCATTACTCTCTTAAGTGAAGCTCTAAGTAGAAGTAGCATATGCATTATTGTGTTGAACATCCTGAGGAAATCATCAAACTCACCAAGGTGAAAGTCCAGATTTCAGAAGTTAAGGCTGTTATTGATATAAAACATCGAAACTGTAAAATATCTCTAATAATTATATACCTTTATATGTGGTAGATGGTTTAACAGTTTACAAGAAAGCTTGACATAGTCTTCTTTGTTTGTGTGATAACGACATAATATAATTCAAGAAAAAATAATGCATGATGGCGCATAAGATTTATTTGGATTTTGGAAAGATTCCTTACAGTTAACAGACATCAAGTAAAATAGTTATAATACGACTATTATAAGTAAGGTCGATATTGATATTAAAATCTCACGTATTGTTTTGTTAATGATGGTTGATTGCTATGATCGATCGTAAATGATAGATAGTGATGGTGACGACTCAATTTGCTGATTGACATAGTGATGGTTGAGTATGGTGCTTATTAGTAGTAGGATTTATTAGTCATAAATGGTGAACAGCTAACATTGTAATTGTTGCTGGAAAAGAACCAAGCCGGCTCAGAGCTCGGCTCACCTCAACTTGTTTCTCCATAATGGGAATCAATTTAGATTGAGATTATCAGTAAATATTAAGATTATCATTATGTCATGAGTTGCAACTATGTATGAGCATAACTCATTCCCACAGTTGGGAATATACTCTATATTGCCCTATTCATTTTTTAAGTAATACTAATGGAGCTCCTACCAGCTTGCATGCACCCCAACTAATTCACTGGGAAACCTGTCCATCCCACAAAGGGAATTTCTTAAGCTCATACGCAAAAGTCTAACTTGGCCACACCATATATTTTCAAGTAGGGGTTGGGCGTTCGGTTCGGTATTTTTAAAGTTCGGGTTCGATAATTCGGTAATCGATATTTGAGAGTATATACCACATAGCATACTTATAAACATCAATTCGATAATTCAGTAATAGGTAAATTAAATTTTGGTTCAATACAGAATTTTGTTAGGCGTATCGTATTATATATATATATATAAAAAAAAATTGGTATTCGATAAATATTGAATACCAAACAGTATTTAATATTTTGTACCAAACCCAATCTTGAATACCGAAATGTTGAAATTTTACTCCCAAATACCAACTGAATTACTGAATATCAATTACCAAATTTTTCGATTCGGTTTGATAATTCAGTTCTCGGTGTTTTACACCCAGCCCTATTGACAAGGTATGCTGCCTATCAAGGCTAGCCAGATGGGTGTACCTGGTTTTGCAGCTCGGATTCAAACCTAGAATCTCCAAGTTATTACTCCTATGTCTTAATCACTACGCCATCCCCTTGGGGAACCAACATTATGTTATAAACTAAAAAGTATCGTATATGTTTCCTTACTAATCAATAAGGAAAAGACCAGTGGAGTTCATAAAAGAAAGGTCCGCCATAAAAGATAAGATTAATCAGTCAGCTGACTACTAGCAAAGATGATCCATCCAAAAAGCTAGCATGCAAGGACAGATATGAGCTGAAATTTGAACTCTTTTGTAGTTTAATTTACCTCGTGTTAACTTATGTTAGTAATTAAGGTGCATGATGAAGGCTACTTACTTCCAGGAAGGATCTAGAGCAGGATCACAAGGGTGTGTCATGGGTATCTGTTGGTTTCAAACTGTTAAAGGGAAACAACACAGGAATTCAATAGGCAAATGTTGGCTGCTGAAACAGAGATGGAATTTTAAAGAAGAGAAAACACAGAGCGATAGAGCGAGATTAATTTATTGTTGAAAGACCATCCTTTATTGATCATCAACTCAGCAACTTAAATCGATGCTATTACAACTAAAAATAGGGAAAAGAAACAACCTACTTCTACCAAAATTAAGACAACTAATTAGTTTCCTACCAATGATAGAACTCCTAAATTCACTAGGATTGTAAGTAAAAAAGCTGGAGAAAAAAAACAAAGAAAGACGTGCATATTCCTAAAGCAACTCTCAACACTCCTCCTTTCTTTATGAAATGCAAACTCCAATTTTCTATCTGAGAAGCTCGAATTTGCTGACAGGTAAAGTTTTATTGAATATATCAGCCCATTGTTCTTCCGTCTTGCAGTAGACAAGAATCACATCTCCATCTTTTTGAACCTCTCTTAGGAAGAAAAACTTGATATTGAAGTGGTTAGATTTTCCATGAAACACAGGATTGTGTCACGACCTGAACTGGGGCCCTAGCCGTGACGAGCTTTCCGAACCATGAAGGCCCGAAACACCCCTATCTAACTGGTAATCATGCACATAATTCATATGATAATATGATATGCGAAAGATACACAATATTATGGAAAACATGGTCATAAATCAAATGAAATAAACAAAGGGGAAAAGATGTCCCACAACATCTATCGACATCTGAACAACCGTCTGCAAAATCTCTAATACTTGACTGAAACAAATTACTGTCTGAAAACTGGGACAAGGTCCCCAGTAGACCCAAAACTACTAAATGATAAATAAACTGACAGACATCAGGCCTTCCGAAATATAGAAGGCTCACCACTTGATTCTGCAAATCTGTCGGAAGAGATCTACTTGTTATCTGGACCCCTAAATTGTTCCTCCAAACCTGGGAGGAAAGGGGTCAATACAAATGTACTGGTACGCAGAGAAATCAAAAATAAAATATAATATTTTTTCCAAATATAGGTAAGAGACATTATAAAGCAGTTTCATGTCAAATAATTTGAAAACACATGGGCATAATGTAATAGTTTTCAACAACAATGTAATACAGCTGAGCTAGATGGAATACCCTACATATAACATTTACACCAACTGTCAAATCTCGGTTGCCGCCGAAATTAGAGTATAAGTGAGGGGAAGACACACAAGATCACACAGCAGGGTGTCTCGACCCAATAAAGTATAGTAGTGCCCAAGATCACTTCGCCTGGGCTCCTAACCATAGTCCCAATTTGGGAATGACATAAAGTCAAGTACACAAGATCACTTAGCCTGGTACCAAATCTCCATGTCGGAAAAAACGGTTTCCAGCGATGATCCCTTACACTCAAATGCCTTCTTCGAGCATCCACCTATCTCATGTAAAATCAATGCATCAAACTCCATTTAATTCAATCACATATCTTATTCTGTAGGGTATCGTCATACCCGACTTGCAAGCCATCAATATCACATCATTCTTTCATGCAACCATTATATTCATCATATTTCAACATAACAACCCTCTCATTGCAAGTCAAAACCATGACCATTTTCAAAATATTTCATGTCACTCTTGTCAAGATGATTTCAAACATTTCACATCATATGAGAATTTAAAACGAGATCATATAAAGAGAAGGATTTCATATAATTCATGCTCTCAAGTTAACATCTTTTCGGAATACATGCATATGCATATATCATATATCAAACCTCTTCGGGAATAGGCCTAAATACCAAATCAATATCATAAAACGTTTAAAACGGGATTATATTCGTAATTTCAAAACCCCCATTTTTATAACATGAAGTTTTAAGCCCATGAGATTTTTTAGATAACCCCACGTACCTCTATATGCGAAGATCATAGGTGCTTCTTGAAGCCTACGTTCTGGAGATTCCAAATATGCAATTAGTTTAAAAAACCCACGGTTGAATCTTGAGTTACTTAGGTTTTTATTTTGAAACCCTAAGGAGAGTTCTTGAGCAATTTTGATGAATGAAGGTGTATTTTGGGGTATTTGGGAACTGAATTTCGTTTTTATGGATAAATAAGGGTGGGAAAAGGACCATCTTGCCCCAAAAATGGAGTGTTTAAGTCACTTGAGTAATAATATATGCGACGCACACCTTATCGCATAATATAGGTTGTGCGGCGCTCTCTTTATCGCACACATTAGGTTGTGCGTCGCACACCTTATGGCATAAGTTAGGGTGTGCGTCGCACACCTTATGCTGCACGACACACTCCACTTTGTAAAGCCATAACTTCTTCCTCAGGTGTTGGATTTTTGCAAAATTGGTATCGTTGGAAAGATAATTCGAATACCTTTCATTTTATATATATTAGGCCCTCTAATTAAATATATACAAAGAGTAATGGTCGATTGAAGTTGACCTAAGTTTCAACGCTCACTAAAATTCGAACGATAGGAAAACTTTCAACTTGTCCTTGAGCTTGGGGACCTCTATGATCTCAATTCATGCTCAAATAGGTTTCCACACTACATAATTTATTAACACACTAAACTTGCATTGTATTTATGTCTTTTGGAACCTTTACGTGAAGGAAATGACGATTTTCGTTCTCGTCCGAAATGCGGGGTGTTACATTATCTCTCCGTTGTGATCATTCATCCCCGAATGATGGGTAGGAACTTTTTAAAGATTAAAGGTATGGAATAACATGGACATGATGTTCCTTCTAAGAAAGGACATAACTGATCTGAAATATTTAAACTTCTATAATGAAACTGAATTCTGAGCTGACTTGACTTTTCTTGCTTCAAGAAGCTGATTCGTGCTGAAAATTTAGGATTCCCTTGAAATATTCATGATCCAATCATACATATTGAAATTAGGAAGTGATAACTTATGCAAGTACGAATCATAAGACATCAAGACTTAGATCGTACAAGGGTATTACACTATCTGAGATGAAATACTTGAAAAATTTTGAGATTATACGCTGAACTCTTATGCACTGAGTCATGAATAGATAGCTGAATCTGAAACATGATACTTGGAATGAACTGAACTCACAATTTATATGGATGGAATAGATTATCTCTTGGGAATGGTCATACGCATGAGACTTCGGATAGTAGGACTGGGTGAAAAGGTGGAAAAACCATAGTAACTTGTCTGCCTGACTGTTAAACTGAATTACAGACTGAATTATACCAGACACTTATACTCAACTGGAGTATCTCTTCAACACTCTCTCTAAAGAAGTTCTAGCAGTAATAGGAAGCCACTAATCTTGGGTATGGATTACATAAGACATCCAACTGAGGGAAATCACAACATATACACTACTCTGCAGTCTGGAATATAGACATATAACTCATAAATTAGGATAGAATTTCCAGGCCTTAGTCAATGCGACTTCTTACTTTAAAGATTAGCACACTCCTCAAATACTCCCTTAACTGTACTATTACCCGTAGATACCACATTCATTCGATCCAACTTATTTGTTCTCGTATTTGCATTTATAAATCTTTCTACTAATGTCTATAGTAACTTAAATCCTCTTCACCGTGATCAGGCCTAACTCCAACTCGCAAAATACTACATGCCACTCCTTGATACAAGTATAAACCATAAGATTCCACCTTCTAAATCTCTTAATAGATCACAACCTAAGCCTATCATGCCTTACCACTTCAATGGCTAACTCTGAACTATTACTACGAAGTTGCTAGCGCATATAGCGTTCCTTAACAAAAATTCCAATATGTCATTCAAGCCTATCTCTATAACCACATATGAACTTCAAAGTAAACACTCATAAAGACACACTTCACATATTCTACTAACCATGTATCGATATAGCTCCCACACTCTACCCCAAGAACATACACACACACACCTTTCAGCTAACCATCACATGCATCAAAGACTTGGCCCCAACCTTATTTCGCACTTATGGCCTTATCTAAAATAAGCATACTATTATCTTCCACCAACTAGAAACATTTACTCATCACCACTACCATCACATAAAGAGGAGTCACTAAAGATTAGAACATAAGATCTTGAAGCATGGAAGGATGTTATATGAAACTTGACACTTAACTGAGGCCTAGGGAATAGCAAATCAACATCCGGGATTTATCAAAGAAAAAAAAATTTGAATTGGGGCATACATGGCTATGAACTATATTCCACCTATCGTAAAGAGTATAGCATGAATTATGGGAACTAAGCACACTATAAAGCGTGAATACATGAGTCATGAGCTGCATGACCTCAATTTAGAGTTCATAACATATGGAATGTGATTCCGACGGCTGAATGAACTGAAATTCCTCATTTAGGAATCTGGAAGAGCACGTGATTTTCTATCATATACATGAACATGAACTATGATCATGGAACTGAAATGTGAGGTATGAGTAGGTATTAGGATAACTGAAAAATACTGAGACCGAAATGGGTTGAGCCTTACTCTTCCCTTCTGATGTTCTATGTCATACTGACATCACTACTAGAATCTGAAAGACTAACTTGGTTATTCGCTCTATCATCTCCCCCTTAGCTTCAAGCCATCATATTAAGTTTGGGAGATCCCTTACTAGACTCTAAACTGAAGTACACTCACTGCACTCTGGGGTCTGGAAAACTACTGTACACGTATATCATGGCACTTAACCCGAATGACTACACCTGAAAGTGGAAAACCCACTGTTAATACTACCTTCTGAGATACAGTTTATCATTATATAGACCCAGTAGTCATCATATAATACTTGCACACTTACAAACTTTGGGTCTTCATGGGTATCCCCATAGTCGGAGCGCACACCCTCTAGTACTTTAACTCTTATTTCTATTAGTTCAATCTTCAAAAACTCAAACTTATAATCTATCACTCAACATGGATATCACCACGCCTTTAATGAATCATACTACTTCCGACATAGCCTACCAATATCGCGACTCCAAACTTATATCTCTCTACTATGAGAATCAAGATCATATAAAAATCCTCAACACTATCAATCAAAACTCCTTAACTAGGATATTTAGAACACCATGTACCATCTAACTAGTCTTTCTCCACCTAGAAACTCAACGGTACCACTCGTCACACAAAACGTGTAATAGTCTTAAAAATACCGCAACCTCAGATTACCTTGGGCATACTTATACATTATATATGCAACATCATACTTCACTACGAATCAAATAAACTTAAGATCTTGCATATACCGTTCAAGCCTATTAGATTAATTCCATAAAACTAGTATCATTAACAAAGAAATCATCACATCCACCTTCATGGACATCAATTGTTCAAAACTTAATGTCTAGTGCTAAACATGATTTTACAACCCAACCTTATGCACGATTCTCACTTGGATACCATGAAATAGACATCAAGAAACATTAGTACACTAGAACTTCCAAACAACAAATAATTGATCTTGACCTTACGGTGTTCCTTATCATAACTCATTAGCACGTACTATTTTAACACATCAAGCCTACTAATTTTTCCCCACAAAACATACAACATTAATCTCATGCCACTATTTTTACCACCACATTCTACATTAAATTCAAGCATATAGTCATGTACCAATCATCTATCACTACTGAAAAATGCAACATAATATGCTAGTCCATAAAATTTGGGACATACTATACAAACACCTCAAAAATAACTACATATCTTCTCACAAGTAGTACTAGTTTACAATTACCAACGAAAAGAAGGTCAAGGGGTAAAGTTACATAATAGACATGATCAACCTTAATCTTATATTATAACCCCAAACAATCTTTTCTACTTATACGGATTTCCCACCTCATACTTACTTACCCAAACTTACATTTAGACTACCTTCAAATTCCATAAACAACCATGAGTTTATACTTACAACTTACTGGCTAATTTAGTCATTTTCACACTTCAAGCGACCGACAAATCACCCTAACTAACAACTCCTTCTCTACCTTCTACTAATCTAACACACAAGGACGAATTACCTCTTTACCAACTCAATCTCATGCAAATAGATTCAGCTATATATAATTTAAACCAACACAAGAACAACAAGTTGGATAACAAGTTGCTAGCGAATCGAAATAGGCCTCAACCGGCTTCACTAGACTTTGATTTTGTATTTTGAACAAGAAAATGAGATGAATGACAAGTCAACTATGCTAGTGAATCGAAAGAGCCCCACACGGCTTCACTAAACTTTATTTTTTTCAACAACACCTTGATGACAAGATTACATGAGATAGAAATTTAATATGCAATATCCAATGGACTAAGAATACACATCTTACTCTGTATAAATAAAATCGGAGTCAAACACTTCCTCCACGGACTACCATACCATCCACACATGCTACTAGTTACACATTAGTCTATCATCATAAGGGGGTAAATCATTCTCGAACATCAGTTATTCAATTAAAATATTCATTTACACAAAAGTCACCCTCGCTCTGACTTCTAACTTTGTGACTTCACATCACCAACTTCTTGGTCTAATTTCACTACCAATAGGTCATGACAACAACACTTTAACGCATACTACTATTCGAGTCGAAATACAGTTCCAACATTCTGCTACACATCATCCTCTCTTAAGCAAGACATTTGTAACATAAATTTGAAGGGGACTAAATGCAATTAATACCTCAAGCTGAAAAGCACGATTCCATCAGGATCAATGTTTACATTGGAATCAATACACATTGAAGCACTAACGGACTCTTCTCAAGTCCGTGCACAAATTTTAACTCTTATATGGTTCAATCAGAAAGGACTATACCATTTAGATACTAAACTTCTGCACTTGAATCACCTCAATAATGAGACATATCTGAGGACATTAGAGTAAGGAAAGAATTTGGGATGACTTTTTTTACTTTCGTATGGGCGACACCATAGCACGAATTAGAGTATGAAAGAGGAACATTCTGATTCTATTGCACGAACTAGAACACGAAGAAAGAGAGACATTCCTAAACGCCTAGTAGCCTCCTTCTTGTAAGTGTGGCACGCTATACACCCATAAACAAGACTCTACTCGATGCAATTTCGCAGACACCCTGGGACCATGAACCATGCTCTGATACCAAGTTTGTCATGACCCAAACTGAGGCCCTGGCCGTGATGAGCATTCCGAACCATGAAGGCCCGAAACACCCCTATCTATCTGGTAATCATGCACATAATTCATATGATAATAAGATATGCGGAGGATACACAATATTACGGAAAACATGGTCATAAATCAAATGAAATCAACAAAGGGGAAATAATGTCCCACAACATCTATCGACATCTGAACAACCATCTGCGAAATCTCTAATACATGACTGAAACAAATTACTGTCTGAAAATTGGGACAAGACCCCCAGTAGACCAAAAATTACTAAATGATAAATAAACTGACAGACATCAGGCCTTCCGAAATATAGAAGGCTCACCGCTTGATTCTGCAAATCTGTCGAAAGAGATCTACTAGTTATCTTGACCCCTAAACTGTGCCTCCAAACCTGGGAGGGAAGGGGGTCAATACAAAAGTAATGGTACACAGAGAAATCAAAAACAAAATATAATATTTTTTTCCAAATATAGGTGAGAGCCATTATAAAGCAGTTTCATTTCAAATCATTTGAAAACACATAAGTATAATGTAATAGTTTTCAACAACAATGTAATGCAGATGAGCTAGGTGGAATAAACTACATATAACATTTACACCAACTATGAAATCTCGGTTGCCACCGAGATTAGAGTATAAGTGAGGGGAAGACACACAAGATCACACAACAGGGTGTCTCGACCCAATAAAGTATAGTAGTTCCCAAGATCACTTAGCCTGGGCTCCTAACCATAGTCCCAATTTGGGAATGACATAAAGTCAAGTACACAAGATCACTTAGCCTGGTACCAAATCCCCATGTCGGCAAACAAGGTTTCCAGTGATGAGCCCTTACACTCAAATGCCTTCTTTGGGCATCCACCTATCTCATGTAAAATCAATGATCAAACCATTTAATTCAATCACATATCTTATTCTGTAGGGTATCATCATACCCGACTTGCAAGCCATCAATATCACATTCTTATTTCATGCAACCATTATATTCATCATATTTCAACATAACAACCCTCTCATTGCAAGTCAAAACCATGACCATTTTCAAAATATTTCATGTCACGCTTGTCAAGATGATTTCAAACATTTCACATCATATGAGAATTTAAAACGATATCATATAAAGAGAGGGATTTCATATAATTTATGCTCTCAAGTTAACATCTTTTCGGAATACATGCATATACATATATCATATATCAAACCACTTTGGGAATAGGTCTAGAGACCAAATCAATATCATAAAACATTTAAAACGGGATTATATTCATAATTTTGATACCCCCACTTTTAAAACATGATTTTTTAAGCCCATGAGATTTTTTAGATAACCCCACGTACCTCTATATACGAAGATGATATGTGCTTCTTGAAGCCTATGTTCTGGAGATTCCAAATATGCAATTAGTTTTAAAAACCCACGGTTGAATCTTGAGTTACTTAGGTTTTTATTTTGAAACCCTAAGGAGAGTTCTTGAGCAAATTTGATGAATGAAGGTGTATTTGGGGTATTTGGGAACTGAATATCGTGTTTATGGCTAAATAAGGGTGGGAAAAAGACCATTTTCCCCCAAAAACGGAGTGTTTATGTCACTTGAGTAATATTATATGCGACGCACACCTTATCGCATAATATTGGTTGTGCGGATGTAACGCCCCGAAATCAGGTCCCGAGACGTCACACGGTGCTTAGGGTCACAAGTGACCCCAATATCATAATTCTACTGGCATAACTCATAAGCAACTGAATAAAAATACAAATCCATACAAATCAACAGAAATTAACTCTTTTCTGAATCTGATCGATACAAAAATGGAATTTTACAGGATTACAGTTCTTCCTTTATAACCAAAATTGAAACAAAATACATCAACTTCTACTAACTATCTATGAAGCCTCTACTAGTACTGACTATAGGTAGCCGGGTAATGATTCCCAACTACCCCCAACTTAATACGACTGAATAAAGAAAATACAACACTATAAACTCTGCATAACTAACCCAAGCCCTTGAATCAAAAGAACTCATCACCTGCTGACTGGATACCATGAACTGACTGGATCCGAAGGTGCAACTATACCTTGTACCTACATTCCGAGAAAATGTAGCCCACATATGAATATGTGGGTCAGTACCATGGAAAAATACCGAGCACATGGGGGGTGTATGCAGTTGTATAAACATCATCATCATAAATATTTATAAGAAATATGCAGGATGTATGAAGGACTCACATAGCCCAAAGAAAATCATCATAATCATGAGAGGATGAAATAAGTATAATAACACATATGAGTCATCATATAATTTGTCAATCACTTTCAGTTCATCAAGAATATCAATTCTCATAATGTAAATATCATTTAAATTTTTCGATAGAATAACTTTCACAATTTCACTTTCAAATCACTTCACCGTTCACCATAGACACAAGGAAACACGCACACACTTTGGGAGATCCTATAACCGACATAAACCATGTGAGCTACATGGAGTCCAACGTACAACCCACATTGGGGAGAGCCGTCCTATCCTTGCCATCGGAGTAGGACTTCTAATATCTATCCAAAAACACTAGTGATCACTATATAAATCAGCCTCAGGCTCACATCCTACGGGGGAACGTAGTTCTAGGGAGTTAAGGTCACTTTATACCTCCCACTCGATGCTAAAGATTACTCCCAGACTTAGCTCAAAAATTTAAATCAGCCTCAGGCTCACATTAAAGAAAATCCACAATAAACACTTCAACAATTTTCATCGGTAGCCAATTTTCTACCCCTTTATCATAATCAACAAAAACGTGGATTTCTTTCACAGTCGAGTTCAAAATAACTCATTCACGACCGAAAGGTCAAATCATTCAAAAAATCTCAAATATTCAACATCAACGTGCATATAGCACACATTTTCTCAAAGACACAATTTCAAATGGGGATTCACGACCCAAATATCAAAATCATGATAAATATCGTTCAAGATTCATGCTTTGTATCACCACACATGTAAATTCATCTTTCAAAATCATAAATATCAAAATTTCATAATAATAATCATAAGATATGGGTTCATGCTTCAAATTCATAAAAATCAAATAAAAATCATGCCTTTGTAAAGAAAATTACTTTTGGGCACAAGAACGAAAGAGAGTTCTTGTTGAAAAACTCCACATACCTTAAATGATGAACTTTAGATTGATACTCAGTTTTGAGATGTTAATCGTGACTTTGAATGATGGTTCTTGGAGTTTTTGAACTAGGAACTTGGAATCTTAAATAAATTTACAGAATTAATGGTGAACTTTGGAGGTTCTTGAAGTTGGATGTAGGAGCTTAGGGTTTTCTTTTTGAGGGAATTTGATGAAATATAACATATAATGCTTCTAATAGGATTTAATATAGGGTTTGGACAGATTTTGGGTGAGGGGGAATGACCAAAACACCCCTAAAAATCAAATAATTCTCGAATGTGTCCTTTGGTGGACTGTTTTGATAGTCTGAAGTAGATCAACCATAACGTTTTATTCCGATATCCCAATTGGATGAAACCAATTTCATTAGAAAGAGGACTCTCATATATTTCCGTTGATATATAGTATCTCATCCAGATCATTGTGTACAAGGAGTTATGATCGTTTGAAGTTGACCCAAAAATTTACTTTTGTTAGGCTGAAGAAGATCGACCATAACTTTTTTCTCCGATAGAAAAATTGGATGAAACCAATTTCATCAGAAAGAGGACTCGCAGAGATTTCCTTTGATATATAGTAGATTACCCATATCATTATGTACAAGGAGTTATGATCATTTAAAGTTGGAGAAAAAATACGCCATGCCTCAGTACTTTTTTTCCTGCACGTTTTACTGTTCACTACTATTCACAGGTCGATCGGAATGTTCATAACTCGTCGCTCGGGTGTCCATTTTGGATGATCCACATATAGTTGGAAATACTATTCGATACTCTACGCAATGGTGGGTCATAATCTAAGACATTCTGCACGGAAAATTTATAATTCATTCTAGAAGATAGAACCCAACACGTTTACACATAAAATTTCAACGAAAAATTTCCTGGGGTATTACAGCGGCGCACTCTTTATCGCACACATTAGGTTGTGCGTCGCACACCTTATGGCATAAGTTAGGGTGTGCATCACACACCTTATGCTGCACGACACACTCCACTTTGCAAAGCCATAACTTCTTCCTCGGGTGTTGTATTTTTGCGAAATTGGTATCGTTGGAAATATATTTCGAATACCTTTCATTTGATATATAGTAGGAAATCTAATTCAATATATACAAAGATTAATGTTCGATTGAAGTTGACCTAAGTTTCAATGCTCACTAAAATTCAAACGATAGGAAAACTTTCAACTTGTCCTTGAGCTTGGGGACCTCTATGATCTCAATTCATGCTCAAATAGGTTCCCATACTTCATAATTTATTAACACACTAAACTTGCATTGGATTTATGGCTTTTGGAACCTTTACGTGAAGGAAATGACGATTTTCATTCTGGTCCAAAATATCGGGTGTTACAGATTGTGAGAGATAGCTATTGTTGCTTGGTTGTCCACGAACACTTCAATGCTTCCTGTTGGTTCCATATGCAGATCAATCAGAATTTTCTTCAGCAACAATGCCTGATTTACCGTTGTTGTAGCTGCCACAAACTCAGCTTCGGTAGTAGATTGAGCCACAATGTCCTGTTTCTTACAACTCCATGAAAAAATCCCAGAACCAAGACTAAAAAGTGCCTTGAAGTACTCTTCGAGTCATATTTGGAACCTCCCCAATCACTATCTGAGTACCCAAAAAGCTTCACAGGTTGAGTCCTTCGAAACATGACTCCATAGGTGATAGTTCCTTTGATGTATCGCACAATTCTTTTTGCTGCCTTCAGATGTACTTCACTCGGACAATGCATGAACCTTGATATAATACTTACAACATACAATATATCGGGTCTTGTTGCTGTAAGATACATTAACCACCCATTGAAACTTCTGAAATATGTTTCGTCCACCTTTTCGGCTCTATCATCTTTGCTTTGTTTCTCTTTTGGGTTTATGGGAGTATTCACCTCTTTGCGATTTTCCATTTTGAATTTCTTGAGAATTTTCTTTGCGTACTTTTTCTGGCAAATGAAAAACTCATCTTTTCCCTGTGTAATCTCCATTCCAAGGAAATAAGTCATCAGACCAAGATCGAACATTTCAAAAGCTTGCATCATAGCCTGCTTGAACTCATCAATGAGCTTTGCGCTGCTTCCTGTAATCAAAAGGTCATCTACATATAGAGAAACAACAAGAATCCCACTGTTATTGCGTTTAACATATAGTGTACATTCCGAAACACTTTTCTCAAAATCGAGGCTAAGCAAATAATCATCTATTCAACTATTCCAAGCTCTTGGTGCCTGTTTTAGGCCATAAAGAGCTTTATGTAGTCGGTCGACTTTATCTTCTTTTCCATCTACGAAAAAAACTTCATGTTGCTCGATATAGATTTCTTCTTGAAGAACTCCATTAAGAAATGTGGATTTGACATCCATCTGGTGCACTTTCCAGCCACGTTATGCAGTAATAGTAAGAAGCAACCTGATTGTGTCGAGCCTAGCAACTGGAGAAAACGTGTCAGAATAATCAACACCAAAAATTCTTTGCATACCCCTTAACTACAAGTCTTACCTTGAGCTTGTTAACAGAACCATCAGCATTTAATTTTGTTCGGTAAACCCACTTCACACCGATGATCTTTCTATCTTGACGCTTTTTCACAATCTGTCAGGTTTTGTTCTTCTCAATTATTCCAAGTTCCTTCTCTAATGCGGCTTTCCACTTAGGATCTAAAACAACCGTTTCAAATCCAGAAGGCTCTAAAATGGCCACATTGCATCTCTGGTATATCTCAGAGAGAAACCTTGTTCCTCTCACAAGTTGATTGTCATTGTCTTCATAAAAATTCGGTAGATTGCTTATGATCTGCTTCTGATTAACCTTTTCCTACTCCCATTTCTCATTCTCCATAAAAAATACATCTCTACTTACCATAATGTTTTTAGTATGAGGCTGAATAATCTTGTAAGCTTTAGAGATTAAACTGTAACCAATAAAGACTCCAGGTTCAGCTTTCTTGTCTAACTTGTCCCTCTTAACCTACGGAATATGAGAGAAACACAAACAACCGAAAATTTTTAAGTTTTTTAAGGACGACTTATAGTCGTTCCACGCCTCAAAAGGTGTCTTGCCATCAACTTCTTTTGTAGGCAATCTGTTCAGCAAAAAAAAAACAGTGTTAACTGCTTCTGCCCATAAATATTTTGGTAAGCTTTTCTCGTATAACAAACACCTCGACCTTTCCATTATCATCCTATTCTTCCTTTCACTAACTCCAATATGTTGAGGAGTATATGGGGCAGTGAGTTGATGCTCAATACCTGCATTTTCGCAAAACTTTTCAAATCGATCATATGTGTACTCAGTACCATTATCTGATCTAAGCGTTTGCATCCTGCAACCACTTTGCTTCTGCCCATAAATATTTTGGTAAGCTTTTCTCGTATAAAAAACACCTCGACCTTTCCATTATCGTCCTATTCTTCCTTTCACTAACTCCATTCTGTTGAGGAGTATATGGGGCAGTGAGTTGATGCTCAATACCTGCATTTTCTCAAAACTTTTCAAATCGATCATATGTGTACTCAGTACCATTATATGATCTAAGCGTTTGCATCCTGCAACCACTTTGATTTTCTACCAAAGCTTTGAATTTCCAGAATACTTCAGGTACTTCAGATTTGAATCTGAGAAAATAAATCCAACACATTCTTATAATATCATCAATAAATGCTATAAAATATTTAATTCCGTTAAGAGAAGCAGTTTTATGTGGTTCACACAAATCAGTATGGACTAACTGAAGCTTCTCCGATGCTCTCCAGGTTGCCTTGGCAAAAGGCATCCTGCTTTGCTTTCCAAATTGACATGTGTTGCAGCATGTGTGTTTTTCCTCCATGGATGGTAGTCCTAGAACCATATATTTCTTCACCATGTGCAAGATCGCATTGTGATGAAAATGCCTGAGTCTCTTATGCCCTACATTTGTTGTCATCTCTTGGCTCGAATAGGCAGCCGACTTTCCTTCCATTTGATCAAACGAAAAGCTTTTTCCTCTCATCTTAACTTGGCAGATTTCTTGACCCTTTGGATCAAATATCACACACTTCTTGTCCCCAAAATTAAGCTTAAAACCATTCTCCAAAAGTTGTCCTACGCTCAATAAATTTTGATCAAGTTCTAGAATAAAAAGTACATCTGAAATTAACTTTGTACCTGAGCTGCTTTCAATAGCTACTGTTCCTTTTCCTTTGGCAGAAAGATAATCGCCATTACCGATTCTGACTTTAGAGATTTTGGACTTGTCTAAAAATTTGAAAATATCCTCATCATTGTCACACCCTTTTTTTAACTCCAAAAAGATTGATTTTATTTTATAGTTCGAAAGGGTTTTCATTATTAAAGTGAAAAAAATTAAAAATTTTATTTCGAAAAGGATTATTTACATTTAAACTTAGAGTCTCCATTTGGAATAAATCAGGTGTGCCAAGTCACCCGTGGATATACTTTTTCAAAATGGTTTTGACTCTATAAAATTGATTCGCGAACAGAGATTTCGGCTAAGGAATTCTGTTGACCTAGGGGAAGGTGTTAGGCACCCCTCGATCCCGTGGTTCGATCACGATCGCTTGGTGGAGTATATCGGCTAATTTGAACACTATGAATGTATAAACCACACCAATTATAAATAAAACGATCAATCAAGCAAACAAATCCAAAAAACAATGTCCAATCCAATTATACAGTCCAAAATAGAAAAAGAATGCGAAAATGTAAATCCTATTCTACCCTACACTAATTTTATACTATGCTCCCATGCTACCCGATGCCTCGGGCCTTCATCACGGACGTCCTCCAAATACAAAATACTTCGGGGCATTCCCCGGAGAATAAATACAAGTGATCGCGGGTCATTCCCCGATTAAATGAATACATTTCCAAATGCAAGAACTAAAACCAAACCGTTCAACTCAAATTCCACATTCAAACATTCAACAAGAAAACTTATTCCTAAATTTTTGCCTACCCGAACCAACATTCGCCTATCCATTTCAACATATATTAATTTTATCACATTCCAACAATATTCATGCTCGTTACAAATTAAACAAAACAACAATAAACTAAAGCTAATCTAAATTTAAGTTTTTTATCAATTTCTCAATTTCATCCCCCAAATCCATTTTTAACCACATTATTAAATCAATTCAACTATCAAATCACTTTTCAAAATCCGAAACCAACAACACATACCCCAACGAAGATTCAAACATTTAAGCATACCAATCATTCATATCCACAACAACAATTAACATTTTTCTCAAAATATTCAAAACCGCACCACAAAATCACTATATTAACCAACTTTGATATAATAAAAAAGTAGAGTTGAGAGATGGACCTTTGAAGAATCGATTTCGTTGATAATAAAATCAAGAAAGCCTGGACTATAAAATTCCTAATAGAACCTCAACAATGACGAACTCCAACTCCGTATTGAAAAATTTTAGACCCAAAACTGAACCTCCGTAAATCCAATCGAACCCGAAAACCGACACTTTTCACGACTGTTCACGGCTGTTCACAACACTGTTCATGGGTACTGTTCACAAACTATTCATGACACTGTTCACGATACTATTTCTCTCTCGATTTTTTTTCTCTCTCGCGCGATTCTCTCTTCTCTCCCTTGATTTTTTGGTTCTTCTTGTGAGAAAGATGATTTGGTGATTGTTGTTATGGTGGAGAAGATGATGATGAAAGAATGAGCCTCTCCTTTTCCCCTTTTAGAATTTTCCTTTTATATTTTTTATTTGGTTTTTCTTTTTCTTTATTTATTATCCTATGTAGAAGCATATAATTGGTGGCTTGTGGGAATAAGTGTGTGGCATGTGAAAAAGTTAGTGTGGCATGTGGAAACAAGAGGGTGGCGTGATGAAAAGTGAGTAGGGCATGTGCCTTTTTCATGTAACCAATGAAAAATGGAAAGTGAGGTGTTGAGGTGGCATAGTGAGGTGACAAAGATTCTATGTATTTAATTATTTTCAATTCTTTTTTTTTGGGAGAAATTATCAATTAAACAAAAGTATGGTAAGGTGAATAAAATAAAAATAAAATATCAAAAATAAAAATAAAAATTTTAAAAAATAAAATAAAATAAAAATGATTAAAATATTTTTGGGAAAGGACAAAATTACGTGTCTACAATCATGAGTCATATGATTTGTACAACCGCTATCAATTAGCCGGACTCGCTTGAGACGCTGCTTGTAAAACATGATGCGACAAAAAGTTGATCTTCTTCCTGTTCATTAACAACTCGAACCGTTGCATCTGGCTGCTGAGTTTTGTTTATACAGATGATCTCTTCATGCCCAAGATAATTACACTTAGTGTACTTAGCATCAGGCCTCTTCCAACACTTGAAAGGTGCATGTCCGAGCTTGCCGCAATGTTTACAAGGAGGGTATTTTCCTTTGAAACCACCTATTTTGTTTTTGTTGTGCTGCGCTGCACCTTATTCATTGGTTGGTTGGTTATTATTATTCTTATTCTTTTCTTAGAATGTCCATCATGGTGATGCTTGGCTGGTAAGGCACCTTCGACAACTCCTCCTTGTCTCATAACACGTCGTTGCTCTTGCACTTGAAAAGCACTTAAGAGCTATGCAAGTGTGATCTTGGACAAGTCCTTAGTATTTTCTAAGGTTGTTATGGTGGCCTCAAATCATTTAGGTGCCATTACTAGGATTTTCTCAACGATACTTGAATCATTGAAATTGGAACCTAACAATCTGATGCAATTTGCTAAATTAAGAAGTTTGTCAGAGTACTCCTTTATGGTTTCACTTTCTTTCATCCTTTGCAGCTCAAACTCACGTACTAGATTCAATACTTGCATCCCTCGAATCCTTTCATCTCCTTCATACTCAGCCTTGAGATAATCCCATACCTCTTTCGCTGATTCCAGAGACATGATATGAGTGAATATATTAGATGAAACTGCAGTAAATAAGCATGCCAGTGCCTTTGATTTACTGGTTTTCCTCTCCTTGTGAGTTTTAATCTGCACTACCATTGGATTGTCTGGTAAAGGAGCTATCTCGTATTCATCTTCAACAGCTTCCCAGAGATCCAAAGCTTGCAGATATATCCTCATTCTAACTGCCCAGATTTGATAACTTTCTCCATCGAAAGTTGGTGGTGCCATTGAGGAAAAATTTCCTTCTCCGTTCATGGTATCCACTGGATCAGATTGATGAAAACACTCACAGGTCCCTTAAGATTAAGGCTTTGATACTAATTGTTGGTTTCAAACCGTTAAAGGGAAATAACATAGGAATTCAATAGTCAAACGTTGGCCGTTGAAACAGAGATGGAGGTTTAAAGAAGAGAAAACGTAGAGCAATAGAGAGAGATTAATTTCTTGTTGAAAGACCATCCTTTATTGATCATCAACTTAGCAACTTAAATAGATGCTATTACAACTAAAAATAGGAAAAAGAAACAACCTACTTCTACCAAAATTAAGACAACTAATTAGTTTCCTACCAATGATAGAACTCCTAAATTAACTAGGATTGTAAGTAAAAAAAGCTGGAGAAAAAAAAATAGAGAAAGAAGTGCATATTCCTAAAGCAACTCTCAACTGTATCATTCGACTCTCATTCACAGCATTGTGACTCCTACTCTCCAGAATGATAGAATAGAACCATCAGGACCTAAAAAGAAGGCTACATCAATTGGATTGAAGTACAGTAAGTACATAAATTTTTCTATGAAAGCTTTTCAGATATTGATGGTGTAACGGAAAACATTTTGAAAGATAATACAAACTCTAGACATATCATTGTTATTTTACTTAAAAAAAATAATAATTAGAGCATGATAGAAGATGAAATTTCAGATGAACAAAGATATAAGAAGAGGACAGATCAAAACAAGTAATGAATCTTAGGAGATGTTGGCAAACACTTACATTTAGATGATTGATGGACACAACTCTTGAGGAGCTAGTAGTTTTCATCCACTTGGTGCCTGATGATAGACCAAGAGCTTCTTCAATAGGTCCGTATCTTGTTTTCCAGGTCTATACCTCCTTTTCCCTGCTAATAGAATGGCCACCAAGAAACTTACCACATTACATTGGTGGCATGAAACACTGAAAAACCTTTGCAGGAGCATGTAACTTGGATCCAGAACACTCATTTTCTTGTCAAAGTGATGAATACATTACTTGATTTCCCTTATCACATTCTTCATAACAAGAATCCTCTTGAGCATCTTCGCAATAACCCTGTGTGCGATATCTAAAAGGAAGAGAAAAGACAGAATTTTTAAAAACAGGACGAGGACTACATATGCATAAAACATACAGACAGTATATAAGAGAATTAAATGCTACAACATGCTAATGAAAGAATCAATGTATCCTAGGTGGAACCCAATATCCAATACCATTTAGGATCCGCTTTGAAGAATGACAGAAAGATTAGACAGCTCGAAGTGGTCCTAATTCTCCCCTAAGTGATCTATATCACTTCCATTTAGGCTTCTAGTTTTGTTTCATTTTTCATCTCTATTTAAGATTTCAAAATAAGGGTGTTAAATGAGTTGACAGATTTTGGCATAATTTGCTCCACGGATGAGCAGGCATATTTGATTCTAATCTGCTCAACAATTAAGTAGGCAATTTTGATTCTAATCTGCTCCATAATTGAGTAGGCAGATATGATTGCAATCTGTTGTTGTAAATATGTGATATCATATTTTGTTATTCTAGTAGAATAGATTAGAGGAAATCGTTAATTCATGTATCTCCTAGGCTAAGTTGCATAGAATCAGGTGTGGATATCCGAGACGGGTGCGGATCCAAGAGCCGAATTCGTTAAACTTTAAATTTTAAGATTCGGATGTGCGAATCCGAGTAAGGATATGGGTGCAATATTTTGGCTAAAATATTAAATATTATACTTATAAAGTTATAAAAATATTCTAAAAATCTACTTTAATCTTTTAAGATAACTTTTAGTTACTTTTTCAATTAGGATTGGTATATACTTGTATTTTTGGGAAACCAACAGGCACATATATATTTTTTTACTATATTAAAATAAAATTCTTTTTATGAGAAACCAACAGACACACATATCTTTTGACTATATTAATATATGAATCCTTTTTTTATATTTTAAAAAATATAATTATTAAAAACTAGATCAGACGAGTCGTCTTTCCTGTCCCCAACCACTTTTTGTTTCTTCCCAACTATTCAAATTTTGATGACCAAAATTATAGTTTTCGAATTTCGATGATGACAACAATCACCGATTCCGATTATGACTGTTGCCGGATTTTGATGGTGATAGCAGTCACCGATTTTCTCCCTTTCCTGCGATGACAACAATTATAGTTTTTGGTCTTTCTTACGACGGCGACGCCAACCAACTTTGTTCTTGATTTTGGATCAACGGTCTTCTAATTCATTTGACCGAATCGGAGACGTACCTCGCGCCCGCACCAACGTCGCGTTGGGATGGGTTCGGCGGCGAAATTAATGAGTGTGTGCAACATAGCTCCTAGGAATTAGGGATTGATATGTGCAATTGAAACTATTCAACATGAAGAAAAGGCTCTCTTCCCTATAATTATAGTCTCTCTTTTGCTATTTGTGTTTTAGGGAAAGTTTTGACATCATAGGTGCTCCTGAATTCGCTTATGGGATGATCAATAATTGTATCCAGGCTTATCCTTCTTCTAAAGTCAGGCATATATGGTGTATGAGTGCTCAAGGCTATTTCCTGGTACTCTTAAATTTGAACTAGTTCCGCGTGGGGCTATCTGGACAAGTCCATTCAACAATCATTTTATGGGTAAAGAAGATATAGGAATGTATTTCCTCTCAAGTGAGAGAGAAAGGTTAGCTTCTGCCTTATATCTATCTATCTGAAAAAGGCATAAGGGTCGTGAAGTAGAAGTGGCATCCTTACCCAGGAAGGTTTTTACTAAAAATTAATTTGCATTTATCATCCTATGCAGGTCTGAGATGTATACTGCATTGGTGAAGTTCTTGTGTAACAAAGATTCGTTAATGAGAATGCAAGTACAAGCATCTCAACATCATTTATAAGTGTTCTCATCACCAAATCTTTGATACGCAACAACACCACCAGAGCAATATATATCCTCAGACCTGCATATAATGGGAAACGCAAGTCAATTTCTAGTAAAATCCTTCCTGGCTAAAGGTTCCCTTCTACTTTGCAACCATTTCCCTTTTTAAATTGATATATAATGCAGAAGTTGAGCTTGCTCTCTCACTTTCAAAGAAATACAGACGTATATCTTCTTTGCACGGACAATTATAGTTGAATAGACTTGCCCAGTTATCCCCATATGGAACGAGTTAAAATTTAAGAGTATCAGGCAATAGCCTTGAGAACTCATACACCTTACTTCTAACTCTAGAAGGAGGATGAGCAAGGATAAAGTTATTAAACATCTCAGGTGCAAAATCCAGATCACCGAAGATGTCAAAACTTCCCCTATAATGCAAAGAACAAGAGAAAGATTAATAATTATAGGGAAGAGAACCTGTATTCCTGTTGAATGGTGTAAATTCCTCGAGTAAACAAAGTTCTTCAATATATATATATTAAAAAAAGGACAGCTCGGTGCACTAAAGCTACTGCTATGCGCGGTGTTTGGGGAAGGGCCCCACCACTAGGGTGTATCGTACACATAGAAAACAAACAATGTAAGGCTTCCATATAACCTACTTACCAACAATTTCTTGTTTTTTGTACCTGTAAACATAAGATGGCCCATAATGCAATGACATATAGAGGCAGTAGCCTAAAGTTGTCATGAAATTTCTCCATAATGGGAATCAGTTTAGATTCAGATTATCATTATGTCATGACTTGAAACTATGTAAGAGCATAATTCTTTCCCATAGTTGGGAATATACTCTATATTGCCTTATTCATTTTTTCAGTGATACTAATGGAGCTCCTGCCAGCTTGCCTGCACCCCAACTAATTCACAGGGCAATTTTTCCATCCCACAAGGGGAATTTCTTAAGCTCATATGCAAAAGTCTAACTTGGTCATTCCATATATTGACAAGTAGGGATGGGCATTCAGTATTCGGTTTGGTATTTTTAAAGTTTGGGTTTGGCAATTCGGCACTCGGTATTTGAGAGTAGATACCATATACCAAACTTAAAAATATCAATTCGATATTTCAATAATTGGTAAAAAAAATTTTGGTTCGGTACGGTATTTGGTTAGACGTATCGTATTACACAAACACACATATATATATAAAATTTGGTATTCAGTAAATATTGAATACCAAACGGTATTTAATATTTTGTACCAACCCAATCCCGAATACCGAAATGTTGAAATTTTACTCCGAAATACGATTCCAATACTGAATTACCGAATATCAATTACCAAATTTTTCGGTTCGGTTTTCGGTATTTTATACCTTACCCTATTGACAAGGTATGCTGCCTATCAAGGCTAGTGAGATGGGTGTACCTCGTTTTGCAGCTTGGATTCAAACCTAGAATCTCCAAGTTGTTATTACTATGTCTTAACCACTATGCCAACCCCTTGGGGAACCAGCATTATGTTATTAACTAAAAAGTATCATATATGTTTCCTTACTAATCAATAGGGAAAAGACCAGTGGAGTTCATAAAAGAAAGGTCCGCCATAAAATAAAAGATTAATCAGTCAGCTGACTACTAGCAAAGATGATCCATCCAAAAAGCTACCATACAATGACAGATATGAGCTGAAATTTGAACTCTTTTGGAGTTTAATTTACCTCATGTTAACTTAGTTTAGTAATTAAGGTGCATGATGAAGGCTACTTACTTCCAGGAAGGATCTAGAGCAGGATCACAAGGGTGTGTCATGGGTATCATTTGACTCTCATTCACAGCATTGGGACTCCTACGCTTCAGAATGGTAAAACCACCAGGACCTAAAAAGAAGGCTACATCAATTGGATTGAAGTACAGTAAGTAAATAAATTCTTCTATGAAAGCTTTTCAGATATTGATGGTGTAACGGAAATTTTTTTGAAAGATGATACCAACTCTAGACATATCATTGTTATTTTTCTAAAAAAAAAAATTAATTAGATCATGATAGAAAATGAAATTTCTGATGAAAAAAAGATATAAGAAGTGGACAGATCAAAACAAGTAATGAATCTTAGGAGATGTTGGCGAACACTTACATTTAGATGATTGGTGGACACAACTCTTGAGGAGCAAGTAGTTTTAATCCACTTGGTGCCGGATGATAGACCAAGAGCTTCTGCAATAGGTAGGTATCTTGTTTTCCCGGTCTGTACCTCCTTTTCCCAGTTAATAGAATGGCCACCAAGAAACTTACCACGTTTCTTTGGTGGCACAGAACTCTGAAAAACCTTTGCAGGAGCATGTAACTTGGATTTAGAACACTCATTTTCTAGTTCACGTGATAAAGACATTACTCGCTTGCCCTTATCACATTCTTCACGGAAGCAGTCCTCCTCAGCATCTTCGCACAATAACCCCCGTATGCAATATCTAAAAGTAAGAGAAAAGACAGAATTTATAAAAACAGAAAGAGGACTAAATATTCATAAAAGATAAAGGCAGTATATAAGAGAATTAAATGCCACAACATGCTAATGGAAGAATCAATGTATCCTTTAGGTGGAACGTAATATCCAATATCATTTAGGATCCGCTTTGAAGAAAACCAGAAAGATTAGACAGCTCGAAGAGGTCCTAATTCTCCCCTAAGAGGTCATATCACTTCTATTTAGGCTTCTAGTTTTGTTCCATTTTTCATCTCTATTTAAGATTCCAAAATAAGGGTGTCGAATAAGTTCACAGAGTTAGTCATAATTTTCTCCATGGATGAGTAGGCAGATTTGATTCTAATCTGCTCCATAATTGAGTTGGCAGATATATATGATTGCAATCTTCTGTAAATATGTGATATCATATATTTTTACTCTAGGAGAATAGATAAGATGATATCCCTTGATTCATGTATCTCCTAGGCTAAGTTGCATAAACTCGGGTGCGGGTATCCGAGACGGGTGCGAATCCGATAGTCGGATTCATCAAAATTTAAATTTTAAAACTTGGAGGTCCGAATCCGAGTATGGATGCGGATGAAAGAATTTGGCTAAAAAATTAAATATTATAAATATTAAGTTATATAGATATTCTAAAAATCTACTTGTAACGTTTAAAATAACTTTTAGTTACTTTTTTCGATTAGGATTGGTATATACTTGTAATTTTGGGAAATCAACAAACACATATATATTAATATAGAAATTCTTTGATGTGAAACCACACACATATATCTTTTTACTATTTTAATATAATTTTTTTTTATATTTTAAAAAATATTATTAAAAACTAGATCTGACGAGTCATTTTCCCAATCCTCAACCACTTTCTGTTTCTTCCCAACGATTCAAATTCCTTTGACAAAAATTACAGTCGCCGAATTCCGACGATGACAACAGTCGCTGATTCCGATGATGATTGTTGCCGGATTTATTGCTGGATTCCGACGGTGACAGAAGTCACCAATTTTCTCCCTTCCGGCGATGACAACAATTACAGTCACCGGTTTTTCTTACGACGATGTAATGCCCCGCAGTTTGGGCTACAATATAGACCATGATTCCGATGCGTTGATAATCCCGAAGCCATAAATCCTATGCCAATATGGCATGTTAATTATTTGTGTAGTATGTTAATCCATTCAAGCTTGAATTTAAACCATAGAGGTCCTTTGACTCAAGGACGACTTGAAAACTACTTCGATCGATTAAGTTTAAGTAGACATTATAATTTGTGCCAAATTTTATCTACCATGAATCTTTGTATATGTCTAATTAGAGAGCCTACTATGTGAAAAAAGATAGTTTTTCGAGTTAGCTTTCCAACGATATCAATTTTGCTAAAATTTGGCACCCGAGCAAGAAGTTAGGGCCTTCCAAAGTAGTACGCGTCGCCTAACCAATCCCTCATGGCCACTGGAAAGCATATGCGATAGCATATGCGGCACCTATGTAAACATAGGCGATAGCATAGGCAGCGCCTATGTAAACATAGGAAATAGCATAGGCAACATAGGCGATTTCATAGGCGGCGCCTATGTAAACATAGGCGATAGCATAGGCGGCGCCTATGTAATGGTTTCAAGTGACTTAAACACTCCATTTTTGGGGTAAAATGGTCCTTTTTCCATCCTTATTCAGACATAAATACGAAATTCAGTCCCCAATTCTCCAAAATATATCCACATTCATCTAAAAATTCTCAAGAACACTCCCAAGGGTTTCAAACTAAAAACTCAAATAAATCAAGATTCAACCGTGGGTTTTCAAAATCGATTAGAGATTCGGAATCCCCAATCCACAGGCTTCAAGAAGCACCCATTATTTTCTGAAATAGAGGTACGCGGGTTTTTTCTAAATTCTCATGGGCATAGAAAAATCATGTTTTAGAATGGGATTTTTGAAACTATGTATATATTCACGTACTAGATGTTTTAACATCATTGTTTTGGTCTTTTGACCTTCCCTAAAGGGATTTGAGAATATGTATGTACGAAAGCATGTATTTAAGAATGAATTCTTGTTGAGAGCATGATTTTTGGTGAATTCCCTCTTATTATGATTTTTTAGATTTTTCATAGCATATGAATTATTTTGCAATGCATTCTTGTAAAGCATTATATGAAATGGTTGAACTCTTGTTATGATTTGAAGGTGGTTTTTAAATCACTAAAGAGGGAATTTAGCATGAATGTTTAATGTTCATAATGCATGTAATAAAAGAGTGCATGATTTGCTAAAGGCACTAAACCACCATATGTTTGATGAAGTGTTTGCATGTTTTTGACTTGAGTTTTGGAACATGAAATCTTCTATATAAGTTGCATGTTTTTGGTGGTCTAAGCAATGATTTAAATGAAAAGATTTAGCTTAATGTATTATGGCTCAGAAATCATGACTTGCAAGTCTTGGTATGACAAAACCAAACTCAGAAAATACCATAACAGATACAGACGAATATATGAATCAGACTTTATCAAATTTGCATGTTTTAGAACATCAGAATGATGCATGTTCAGAAAAGGCTAAAATAGGGCATAAAGAGAGCTTAGGTGGTTCCCCGGAGAAGGCGTGACTTCAGAAAACTCTTTGCTCAAAATAGTGGTTTGCCGACCCGGGTATATTATTATACGCTGACTTAAGTGTCGTGTGGCGTATCAAATTTAGGAACTCCAACCCTTGCGGCATACTCGGGTTGGAGGCTTCCCCTCCGAGTCAATGGCGGATTCCATATCGCCCGTGGAATATCAGACTTGTAGGGGATACTACCTAACTCAGAAGTAATACACAAATCAGAGTTTGAGATTTACAGACAGGTTGCATGTTTTCAGAAGATGCCCATGTGTTTTCAGAAACTGTTTTATGCATAATGCTTGACGAAAATTTTCTCTCACGTATTATATATATATATATATATACATACATGTTCAATTACTCTATTTTGGATTGCTTCGCGTGCAAGTACAATTATGCTGGCCCCTCCTTCTTCCAGGTTCTGAGGCACAGTTTAGGGGTCCAGATAAACAGTAGAGATTCTAGATCGCAGATCAGAGTTGCAGTGGTGAGCCTTCTATGATTCAGAAGGCCTAGTTATTTCATATTACTACTATTAGATAGGTTTTGGTCTACTGGGAGCCTTGTCCCAACTTTCAGACAACTTTGATTAGTTCATGGTAGAGATTTCGCAGACTGAGTCAGATCTTATTATTCAGATATATTTTATATTTCAGTTTCAGTATTATGATCATATTTATATTGACCATGTTTCCATATTAAATTTCTCTTTCCGCATTACCTTCTATCATATGAATTATGTGTATGATTACTAGATAGATAGAGAAGGGTGTTCCGGGCCTTCATGGTTTGGGATGCTCATCACGGCTAGGCCCCGGCTCTGTTTGTGACAAACTTAGTATCAGAGAACGGTTCATAGTCCCAGGGTGTCTGCGAAACCGCGTCGGGTAGAGTCTAGGTTATGGGTGTATAGTGCGCCACACTTATAAGCAAGAGGCTACTAGGCGTTTAGGAAATCTTTCCCTTCTTTGTGATTTAGTTCGTGCTTCAGAGTCTGAACTATCCCTTAATCAATGATTTGTTGTATTTTAGAAACACAACTATGCCTTCACGTCGTATTATCGATCAGAATGCTCAGGAAGATGAGGTCCGTCCCACCTATGGGATGCGGACCCATAACAGAGCTCACACTCCAGAACCTATCCCTACTTCGAGAGTCTCTCCAGTCCCGACCAGTCCACCTCGAGCTCCGCAGACTGATGACAACTGTCCCCCGACTGCTTAGACACATATTTCAAATGCATAATTTAGATGGTCTATTCATATGATGACATAGTTGGTACCTAACCAGGCTCAATGATCAGAAGATGTTGGGTCTACATCTGTTATGTCTGAGGTTACCAGGGTCAGACATTTCATGAAAATGAACCCACCTAAGTTCTCTGGCACCAAGGTGAAGGAAGATCCATAGGAGTTCGTGGATGAGATGGAAGAGATCTTTAAAGTAATGCATGTGGATGAGGTTGAAGGGGTGTAACTTGCAACTTATCAGCTTAAGGATATTATGAATCAGTGGTATGCCGACTGGGAGGATGCAAAAGGTGAGAGTGCTGAGCCCACAGTTTGGGGCGAATTTGTGGAAACTTTCCATGATCGATTCTTTCCTCTGGAGTTGATTAAGTACAAAGTGGAAGAGTTTATGAATCTGAAGCAGGGCAGTATGAGTGTCCAGGATTACACTTTGAAGTTTAATAAACTAGACCTCTATGCACCAGAGTTTACTAGTAATATGAGAGCCCGGATGAGAAAATTTGCATCCGGCCTTTCTGATAACCTGGTGCTTGAGTGCTAGGGGCAATGTTGAATAAGGAGTTAAACTTTGCTAGGCTGACCGTTCATATGCAGCAGGTAAAAGAGAAAAAGGCGAAGATCTCTGAAGCTAGAAAGGTGGAAAGACAAGCGAAAAGAGCCAGATCAGCCGACCAGAGTCACAGTCAGCCTCAGGGCGGTAAGTGGGGAAATAAATGGAAGAAAAAAAAGAATTGGGGTAATGCACAGTCTAATGCCAGCGCCCCAGTATCCCGACCACCAGCAGACAGACGATCTCAGAGTTTTACAACTAACCATGGAACCAGACATCAGGATACTTGGTCACAGGGTAGTGTGGCTCAGTAGCATCGTACTTTTCCGCGGTGTGAGACTTGTGGTAGAAATCATCCGGGAAGGTGTAAGTTGGGCTCGATAGTGTGTTATTTATGTGGTCAGCCGGGTCACTTTCAGAGGGAATGTCCATCTGCTAGAAAGAATATTGGTGGTGCAAAGTCTCAGGCAAATTCTTCGGCACCACCCCCGCCTCAGAAGGGTGCCACATCAGCTGTCGGGAACAGTCGCAACCGGTTATATGCTTTGACCAACCGCCAGGAGGAGGAAGCTTCCCCAGATGTTGTTACCGGTACGTTACAAATCTTTTCCCAGGATGTTTATGTGTTACTTGATCCCGGGTCTACTTTATCCTATGTGAACCCTTATGTGGATGTTGGTTTTGGGTTTGAGCCCAGTGTGATTTCTGAACCCTTTTCTGTTTCCACCCCGGTGGTGGATTCTATTGTTGCTAGGAGGGTGTACAGGGGTTGTATTGTGACTATTGGTAGCCGAGATATGTTAGCAGATCTCATAGATTTAGATATGGTTGCTTTTGTTTCTATATTGGGAATGGATTGTCTCCATTTGTACTATGCCACATTAGATTGTAGGACTCGAAGGGTCACTTTTTCTTTCCTGAATGAACCAGTGATAGAGTGGGAAGGACATTCTTTAGCAATCAGAGGGCACTTTATATCCTATCTCAGAGCCCGCAAACTCATTTCTAAAGGTTGCTTGTACCACCTTACCCGAGTTAAGGACTCCAATGCTGAGAGTCTTTCTCTTCAATCTGTTCTTGTAGTAAAGGAATTCCCAGAAGTCTTTCCAAATGATCTCCCAGGAATACCACCTGATAGGGAGATTGAGTTTGGTATTGATGTGTTGCCAGACACACGTCCTATTTCCCTTCCGCCATAAAGAATGGCTCCTGCAGAACTAAAAGAGTTGAAAGAACGGTTAGCAGATCTCCTAGATAAGGGTTTTATATGCCCCAGTGTATCTCCTTGGGGTGCGCCTATACTTTTCGTGCGAAATAAAGATGGTTCCCTTCGTATGTGCATAGACTACCATCAGCTGAATAAGGTTACAATTAAAAATAAGTATCTTCTTCCGAGGATTGACGACCTTTTTTACCAGCTTCAGGGTGCCAAGTGTTTTTCAAAAATAGACCTTCGTTCGGGTTATCATCAATTGAAAGTTAGAGAGTCATACATACCCAAGACAACCTTCTGAACCCGATATGGTCACTATGAATTTCTAGTCATGTCTTTCGGGTTGACTCACGCCTCTGCAGCCTTCATGGATCTTATGAATAGAGTATTCCATCAATTTCTTGACTTGTTCTTCATTGTATTTATTGATGATATCCTGATCTATTCTAAGAGTAAAGAGGATCATGCTAATAACCTCTGAATTATTCTTCAGACCCTTAAGGATCATCAGCTGCATGCCAAATTTTCTAAGTGTGAATTTTGGTTAGATGTATTGCCTTCTTGGGGCATATTGTGTCCAGTGACGGGATAAGAGTGGATCCCCAGAAAGTTGAAGCAGTGAGAAAATGGCCCAGACCCACGACTCCAACCGATATTCGGAGCTTCTTGGGTTGTGCGGGGTATTACAGAAGGTTCGTAGAGAGTTTTTCTTCCATAGCTGCTCCACTCACTAATTGACTCAGAAAAAGGTGAAGTTTGTGTGGTCTGATCTATGTGAGAATAGTTATGAGAAGTTGAAAGACAAACTGACCACTGCTCATGTTTTGACCCTTCCCGAGGGTGTAGATGACTTTGTGGTATATTGCGATGCATCCCATGTGTGACTTGGTTGTGTGTTGATGCAGCATGGTAAGGTAGTGGCTTATGCATCTAGGCAGTTGAAGGTGCACGAGCATAACTACCCCACCCATGATTTGGAGTTAGCGGCTATGGTGTTCGCACTTAAGATTAGGCGGCACTATTTGTACGATGTTCACATTTATATCTTCACTGACCACAAGAGTCTGCAGCATGTTTTCTCGCAGAAAAAATTAAACCTCAGGCAGAGGCGCTGGATGGAGCTTCTGAAAGACTATGATATGAGCCTGCATTACCATCCGGGCAAGGAAAATGTTGTAGACGACGCCCTCAGCAGGTTGTCTACGGGTATCCTTTCTCATGTAGAAGAAGGAAAGAAAGAGATAGTGAAGGATATTCACTGCTTTGCAAATCTGGGAGTACGACTCTTAGATTTTGAAATTGGAGGGGTGATTGTTCATGAGTTTGATAAGTCATCCCGTTGTGCCGAAGTTAAGGAGAAGCAGGTTGAAGATCCCATCTTGATGAAAATCAAGAAAGATGTGGGTTAACAAAAGGTTATGTCATTTGAAATTGGTGGTGATGGTATTCTGAGATTTCAGGGTAGGTTGTGCATTCCGAATGTTGATGGACTACGGGAAAGAATCCTTGATGAGGCGCACACTTCGAGGTATGTCGTTCACCCAGGCTCTACTAAGATGTACCATGATCTGAAAACCTTGTATTGGTGGAATAACATGAAACGTGATGTAGCTGATTTTGTGTCCAAGTGTTTGAACTGTCAACAAGTGAAGGTAGAACACATGAGGCTAGGTGGTACTTCCCAAGAGATAGCCCTGCCCTTATGGAAGTGGGAGATGATAAACATGGAATTCATTATAGGACTTCCGAAATCCCGTAACTAGTATGACTCTATATGGGTGATTGTAGATTGGTTGACAGAGTCAACCCACTTTTTGCCTGTGAGGACTAATTATTTGGGAGAGGGTTATGCTAAGATTTACATTAAGGAAATAGTTCGGTTGCATGGGGCACCAGTGTCCATTATATCCGATAGAGGTACGCAGTTTTCATCTCAGTTCTGGAGATCTTTTCAGAAGGGTTTTGGTACACAAGTGAATTTGAGCACAACTTTCCACCCTCAGACTGATGGGCAAGCTGAGCGTACCATTCAGAACCTCGAGGATATGTTGAGGGAATGTGTCATTGATTTCAAAGGTAGTTGGATAGATCACCTACCACTGATTGAATTTGCTTACAATAATAGTTACCATGCAAACATCAAGATGGATCCTTTTGAGGCTTTGTATGGGAGGAGATGTAGATCTCCGATAGGATAGTATGAAGTGGGTGAGACTTAGTTGTATGGGCCTGATCTTGTTCATCAGGCGATGGAGAAAGTGAAGATCATTAGAGAATGACTCAAGACTGCTCAGATTCGTCAGAAGTCCTATGCCAATGTTCGGAGAAGAGAATTAGAGTTTGAAGTTGGTGATTGGGTGTTTCTCAACGTTTCTCCTATGAAAGGAGTTATGTATTTTGAAAAAAAGGGGTAAATTGAGCCCTCGCTATATAGGGCCATATCAGATTCTTAGGAAGATTGGTGTAGTTGCTTATGAGCTAGAATTGCCAGCAAGTTTGGGTTCCGTTCATCCGGTATTCCATGTATCCATGTTGAAGAAATGCATTGGAGATCATTCTTTCATATTTCCAGTAGAGGATATCAAAGTGATAGATTCCTAGACTTATGAAGAAGAGCCCGTTGAAATTTTAGATCTCTAAGTTCGAAAGTTGAGAAGCATAGAGATAGCCTCAGTGAAGGTATTGTGGAGAAATCAGAAAGTATAAGAAGCAACTTGGGAGTCAGAAGATGACATGAGAATTAGATATCCTAATCTAAATTTAACTTTTTTATCAATTTCTCAATTTCATCCCCCAAATCCATTTTTAACCACACTATTAAATCAATTTGACTATCAAATCACTTTTCAAAATCCGAAACCAACAACACATACCCCAACAAAGATTCAAACATTTAATCATACCAATCATTCATATCCACAACAACAATTAACATTTTGCTCGAAATATTCAAAACTGCACCACAAAATCACGATATTAACCAACTTCGATATAATAAAAAAGTAGAGTTGAGAGATAGGCCTTTGAAGAATTGATTTCGTTGATAATAAAATCAAGAAAGCCCGTACTATAGAATTCCTAATAGAACCTCAACAATGACGAACTCCAACTCTGTATTGAAAAATTTAAGACCCAAAACTGAACCTCTGTAAATCCAATCGAACCCGAAAACCGACACTGTTCACGACTGTTCACGGCTGTTCACGGGTACTGTTCACAACACTGTTCACAGCATTATTCATGGGAATGTTCACAATACTATTCATGGCACTATTCACTACACTGTTCACGATACTGTTCTCTCTCAATTTTTTTTCTCTCTCTCGCGATTCTCTCTTCTCTCCCTCGATTTTTTTGGTTCTTCTTGTGAGGAAGATGATTTGGTGATTGTTGTTATTGTGGAGAAGATGATGATGAAATAATGAGCCTCTCCTTTTTCCTTTTTAGAATTTTCCTTTTATATTTTTTATTTGGTTTTTATTTTTCTTTATTTATTATCCTATGTGGAAGCATATAATTGGTGTCTTGTGGGAATAAGTGTGTGGCATGTGAAAAAGTTAGTGTGGCATGTGGAAAGATGAGGGTGGCGTATGGAAAAGTGAGTAGGGCGTGTTCCTTTTCCATGTATCCAATGAAAAATGGAAAGAGAGGTGTTGAGGTAGTATAGTGAGGTGACAAAGATGCAATGTATTTGATTATTTTGAATTCTTTTTTTTGGGAGAAATTATCAATTAAACAAAAGTATGGTAAGGTGAATAAAATAAAAATAAAAATATAAAAAAAATAAAAATGATAAAAATATTTTCGGGAAAGGATAAAATTACGTGTCTACATCATGCCCTCTTTGGATGTAAACACATGGTGTTTTCATACAAAGCAGTAGCCAACGAGAAAATTTTTTGTCCTGACCTTTATTCAAAAGCATGGAGCACGAGGAAGGAGTGAAACCAGGTCTTGACTGAGGACATCCTACCTACCCAAGTTATGAGGGAATCGAGTGACAGTTATCTCAAAGGATAGGAAGGAGATGGACTATGCCGAGTTGGATAGTCGAGTGAGGTTTCATCGAGGTTCCGGTCCGCGACTCTGTTATTACATAAAAAATGAAAATTATAAGTTAAAAATATAAATGAAATTACAAAATCTTATCTACGCAACTTCTGTTGGCCTCTTGACTTGAGTTTCATCACCCTATTCTTCAGGCGGGCTCCTGATTTGAAATTTCATCACTTGTTGCTTGGTCTTCAATTGCTTCACCTTGTTTCTTAAATTTTCATTTATTCACCCTTTGCTTTGGGTGGGCTCCTAACTTGCCATTTCATCATCCGTTCTTCAGGCGGGCTCTTGTCCTGTAATTTTATCACCCCGTTCTTCAGGCGGGCTCCTGACTTGCAATTTCATCACCCTATTCTTCAGGCGGGCTACTAACTTGCAATTTTATCACTCTGTTCTTCAGGCGGGCTCCTAACTTGTTGTTTCATCAATCTGTTAACTTTCAACTTTTCACCTTGTTTCTTGACTTTCAACTTCTTCACTTTGTTGCTTGACTTTTCATTTCTTCACCCTGTTCTCTAAGAGGGCTCCTGAAATCACATCAAAACTAAAAAAAAAATTATCCCAAACAAAGATTATTATAAAGAGGTTTCATTTGCCATAAAGGTGAAGTTCCAACACAAGAATTAAATTTTTACCCCAGTTTATCATCAAAGGACTTTTGTGCAAGTCACATCATTATGGGAATCAAGGAGAATGACTAGACTAAAGATACGTCTTATAGGAATCAAGGGATGATTCGACTAAAAAGTACGTCTAATAGGAATCAAAGGGAATGACTCAACTAAAAGGTACGTCTTCTAGGGGCCAAAGGGAATGACTAAACTAAAAGGTATGTCTTATAGGAATCAAAGGGAATGACTCGACTAAAAGGTACGTCTTCTAGGGGTCAAAGGGAATGACTCGACTAAAAGGTATGTCTTATAGGAATCAAAGGGATTTACTCAACTAAAAGGTATGCCTTAGAGGACTCAAAGGAGATGACTCGACTAAAAGGTACGTCTTATAGGAATCAAGGGGAATGAATCGACTAAAGGTACGTCTTATAGGAATCAAGGGATGATTCAACTAAAAGGTAGTCTAATAGGAATCAAGGGAGATGACTCGACTAAAAGGTACGTCTTATAGGAATCAAGGGAGATGACTCGACTAAAAGGTATGTCTTCTCGGGGTCAAAGGGAATGAATCGACTAAAAGGTACATCTTATAGGAATCAAGGGGGATGACTCGACTAAAAGGTACATCTTCTAGGGGTCAAGGGGTATGAATCGACTAAAAGGTTCGCCATATAGGAATCAAGGGGGATAACTCGACTAAAAGGTATATCTTCTAGGGGTCAAGGGGAATGAATCGACTAAAAGGTACGTCTTATAGGAACCAAGAGGGATGACTCGACTAAAAGGTACGTCTTCTAGGAATCAAGGTGAATGACTTGACTAAAAGGTACGTCTTATAGGAATCAAAGGGAATGACTCGACTAAAAGGTATGTCTTCTAGAGGTCAAGGGAAATGACTCGACTAAAAGGTACGTCTTATAAGAATCAAGGGGGATGATTCGACTAAAAGGTACGTCTTCTAGGGGTCAAATGGAATGACTCGACTAAAAGTTACGTCTTATAGGAATCAAGGGGTATGACTCGACTAAAAGGTACGTCTTATAGGAATCAAGGGGAATGACTTGACTAAAAGGTACATCTTATAGTAATCAATGGAAATAACTCAACTAAAAGATACGTCTTATAAGAATCAAGGGAGATGGCTCGACTAAAAGGTACGTTTTCTATGGGTCAAGGGGAATGACTTGACTAAAAGGTACGTCTTCTAGGGGTCAAGGGGAATGACTCGACTAAAAGGTACGTCATATAGGAATCAAGGGATATGACTCGAATAGAAGGTACGTCTTATAGGAATCAAGGAATATGACTCGACTAAAAGGTACGTCTTATAGGAATCAAAGAAAATTAATCGACTAAAAGGTACGTCTTTTAGGAATCAAAGGGAATGTATCGACTAAAAGGTACGTCTTCTAGGGGTAAAGGGGAATGACTCGACTAAAAGGTACATCTTATAGAAGTCAAAGAAACGACTTGACTAAAAGGTACGTCTTCTAGGAGTGAAGGTTCAATTTAAGAAGTGTATCACCCAACAAATGAAAACTATCCCTGGACAAGAAAGTGTGTCTCCGAGGGATATAAGATCATGAATTTTACCATGATTTGACTATCAAACCTGTGCAACAACATTGCTTCCTGCATTTGTAAAAGTGAGGCATTGCAGCCTTTGATATTTATGCTCTCAAGTCCTTACTTTAAAGGTAATATGTTTCCTGTTTCATTAACAAAAACTTGTGAGTTTAAAACATGGTGGCTGGTTTGTAGATTTAGCTTTCATGGAAATCGCTCCTGCCCCTGTCACATTTAATCTTGCTTTCTACCATTAGCATGTGTCACTGACTTGCTGCATCATTTACCCTAACTCAAATTATTAAGATTGACTCTGAAATAGATACAATATCTTTGATTTGTCATGCTTCTCAGATAAACCTTTTGAACCTTTGTATTTTCATGAGTTCCCAGACTTGTCGGTTGACAAAACTTTATCATGCCTTATTTTGGCTCACAATCATGTCTCTTTCATGTGCTGGCCTTTTGTCTTGCTTTGCGCAATTGAAGAAGCTGGTAGCCAGTTTTGAAATCTTTTCTCACTTGTTTTGACATGGACTTGACTCAAAGACAAGATAAAAAATGACAATGATTTTTATTTGGACAACTGACTAAAGAAAATAAAATAAAAAATAAAGAAAAGAAAGAAAAGACAATGAATGTCCCCATTTGAAATAAAGAAATGAAAAATTTATCTAGAAATGACAGTCAACTCTAATGATTATGCCATGCATTTTGAATCAAGCTGCCTGATCTTTCCATCCAAACTTTCTACCAATTGTTCTTGAGTTAATGGATCTGAAACTAAGTTACTTGCTTGGACCCATTGCATTCGAAGAGCTCATTCGGCTAGTGGCACATTGAAAGATTTTTTCCAACAAGCCTCTCTTATTTTTCTCTCAACTCACCATCGCCTTATGGTGCCCGTGGGGTTTTCACCAATAAAAATCTCTCATTTTTATCTCTCTCAACTTACCATCATCTTACGATGCCCGTGAGGGTTTTCACCGATAAGAATATCTCATTTTTATTTCTCTCCTGATTTATTATGTTTAGGAAGACAAGTAGTTCCCAAATGAATCATCATATCCCTTGCATGCTTAGCCTTAACATCCTCAAAGATTGATCTGAAGGTCTTTCTTTGGTTGTAACTTGACTTTTGGATAGGTTAGAAAGAAACGATGTCATGGGGCCCAAACGACACTTGAAGTGGGGTAGGACTTACAACTTTTGGAATCGACTCAAACAATGAGGATTAACTCATGCCCCAGTTTCTTTTGACTAGGTGACTCTAAATTGTTTATTTGGTTGGACCGAGCCCGGAGTAGGGAAGCCTACGTATCTCACCCCCGAGAGAGGAGAATCAGGTCATACGTAGTTCTGGCAGCTTGTTCTTTTGCTTGATAATGACTTCCTTTTTTATTCCATTGACTTTTATTGACTCTTTTCTTTTTGGAATTTTTTTTCAACTCTTTTTTTTTCTTTTTGGACACATTTTTTCTCTCTTCTCTTTTTTTTTGACTCTATTCTTTTGATCGACACTTTTCTTTTGAATTTTACTGACTCTATCTTGATTCCAAAAGAGGGGTATGAAAGAAAATATAAATAGGCTCAAATGGGGTAAACAAAGGATGACACAATGTTTGGATTGCGGAATAAAATGCCTTCATCATATCAATCCTTGAGAATGCAAGTACATAACATGCAATTGAATAATGGGAGATAAAGATCATGTGTGACACTTTAACAACACTAACTTAAACTGAACATGTGTGTCACTTCTTCTTCTATACTTGTCTAGCATACAACTCCACCTTTGTTATGCATCCCTCACATCGAATGATTCATGCTTTTGTGGAGCTGATTTCTTTTTGTTCCTCGTGATATAGGATCACGCAGCCACTATTTGACCTAATTGAGACATGTCCTTCAATTGATGGCCGAGTTATTCTTGTGATTCTCAAAACAATTGCCTTAATTTTCAAAGAAGGCTTTAACGTGTCGCAAAATGTCTTAGCACTCTACCTATTTTCTCAGATGTTTCTTCTAACTTTATCCCTCTGATTCCATGTTTCATAATTTGATTGGATTTTAAGATTTGGCTAAAAATTCCACTAGCATGTCATATCACTAGAATCAACATAAAATGTATTGTACAAAGAAAACAAACAAACGACACATATTTAAACACAAAGAGAAAGGGACAATTCATTTATTGAAATAAAAGATAGAAGGGTTTGAACATAAAAGACAAAGGGACAAAAGAAAATAGATCCCGAAGTGCAACCCTGAAATAATTTGGAAAACAGAAATGAAGACAAAATAAACTACCATACCTCTTCCTAGTAAGGAGAGGGGTGACTTCTCAATTGCTCAACCTGACAACTTAGCCACTGGTTTGCATATTAGCATGACTAGAACCTCCCCCACTATCAACGTTCTGCACCATAATTGATCTATCTTGAATCATCTTTTCAATTTATCTTTTCAAATCTCGACAATCTTCAATACTATGACCCTGAGCATCAGAATGATACGCACATCGTTTATTAGGATCAAAGTTTCTTGAATACTGATTAAGAGTGCACCTAAGGAGAGGAGTGATCATGTCCCATTGTACCAATCTCTGAAATAAACTGGCATACGACTCTCCAATTGGTGTGAAGCTATCTCTCGACTTTTGCCTCATTTCATCATTTGACTTGGATCGAAAATCAGGCTTAGAAGGGTTTTGGTATGTTTGTGGAGTTAGAGGATGACTCTGACGAGTTGGTGTGTTCCACTGTGGGTAAAATTGGGGTTGAATATGTGGTTGTGCGTTATATACTGGATATAGAGGGGGAGGAGCAGAGTATAATGGATTTTGGGAGTGATTATGTGAAGCTTGGGATTGTGCCTGAGAGTGACGACGACGTGGTCTTCTTGACCTTTCCTGCTGTCCAACTACAATAGCAGATGCATCTTCCTCATTCTTTTTCTCCCCAAAACTTCCTGAACTCTTTTGAATTGCTTGAGTAGTCGCTTTCAATGTTGCAAAACTCACAATGCGACCAGTCTTAATTCCCTCTTCTATTATCTCCCCCATTTTAAGGACCTCAATAAATGGCTTTCCTAACATAGGTAACAAATGCTGATAATATGCTTTATCTTGCGCTTGAATAAACATCTCCACTATCTTGCTTTCTTTCATTAGCGGCCTCACCCTAGCAGCTTGTTCACGCCATCTGATCGCATACTCTCTGAAACTCTCAGTATTCTTCTTCTTCATACTGGTTAGGGATTTTTCATCAGGGATCAACTCCACATTGTATTGAAATTGTTGCACAAATTCATTAGCTAGGTCATCCCAACTAATCCACTTGTCAATGTCTTGGTCAACAAACCATTCCGAAGCTAGGCCTGAAAGAATCTCCCCGAAATAAGCCATGAGTAGTTCTTCCTTCCCTCCAGCGCCCCTTAATTGGTTACAATAGCGCCTCAAATGTGTCATTGGGTCCCCGTGTCCATCGTATTTCTCAAACATTGGCATTTTTAAATCAAGAGGGAGATGAACACCCAAAAACATGCACAGATCTTTATATGAGACACTTTTGTACCCCCCAAGTCCTTAGAGATTCTTCATATCCAGTTCCAAACTTCTCAATTTTCTGGTCATTTTCTCTTATTCTTCTTTCATAATTGGCTTTTCAGCATTAAAAGAAAATTCAGGCGGATGAGTGTAGCCATATAGGCCAGTTGACTTAAATATGGGCTAGGAAGTATAATGTTGATCACTAGAACTATTCATTAAAGGGTCGCTCATAGAGTGAGGAATCACAACAGTTGGATTGACATTAAAAGCAGGAGCTTCAGACAGGGGTGGCACCGCAAAAGCATGAATAGCAGGTGGAGCCGAGTATGTGGTAGCTTTGTGTTGAGGAGTGGGGAAATGAATATTGGAAGTATTTGGATAGTGTTTCCCCAGAGCAGGTTCTGATGCATGTTGTGGTGTGCCAACAAAAATAGGAAATTATGTATGTGACACTGGAGGCAAGCTAGAAAGATGTTCCCGATTATCAGCGGGAAATTGAGGAGGTGGAAACCCATTAGCCCAAGCTCGATGCATTTCTATCATTTGTTGTCTTAATTTTCAAATCTCTTCATTAGCTCCTAAATTCTCATTGCCCGAACTCCCTATCTGATCAGTGACAACAAACTGAATATCCTTGTTGGTCATAACTTCCTCTGTTACATGGTGCAATATGGAGGACCAGCCAAAATCCCACAAACCAACCACCTTAAACTAACTGAACAAGAGATAGCAAATGCGTTAGAATTCAACACTTTTTTTTTAAAACCTCTTTTTTTTATTTTTGAAAAGGTCACCGAATCCAAGAAGGGCGCCTACGTATCTCACTCCCAAGAGAGGAGAATCAAGTGTGCGTAGTTCGTGAAGTCTTGCCAAAATGACAAATTAATTCTTTTTCCTTTCTTTTTCTTTTTCTTGAACCTTTAAAAAGAAAAGGAAATAACAAATTGTCAAAAGAATTGACGAATTTTTTTTTTTTTTTTTTTTTTTTTGCATTTTCAAGTTTAAATTCCTTATACAAAATGAAACCTATCATTACCAAAGAATTTTTTTTTTTTGGGTTTTCGATTTTGAATTTAATATGAAAATGAAACTTTAACCTATTAAAGAAAAAATAGTTTTTGTAGTTTTCTTTTAAAGATGTATATGAAACACCTACTCTAATAAAGAGTGAAGAAAATCTCTTTTTTTTTTTAATTTTTCAAATAAGATCCCCGAGGCTGCCTACGTATCTCACTCCCGATAGAGGAGAATCAGGGGTGCGTAGTTCGTCCAGATTGGTCACTTAAGGATTAAATAGAAAACTAAAAATTAACTTGAGCGACATGATTACAGACAGACGATGAAAGAAAAATCTTTTCTGGGGTTTTAATCAGACACTTCGCATAAAACTGACACCAACAACTATGAAAGAAAAATCTTTTTGGTATTTTCGTTATAAAATATACAAAAATTCTACCATCTTTTTTTGATTTTTCCTTTTATAAAATGCTCTTATAGAAAAAAATCTTTTTGATGTTTTCGAATTATGAACACTTACTAAAGAAACAAAAGGAAAATCTTTTTGATGATTTTTGTTTTTTGAGAAAATGAGTGCAAAAGGTAAAACTCTTCTTGATTTTTTGATTGTGAAAAACAAAAGTTATAAAGAACTCAAAAAAAACTGCAAAACTCTTTTTTGACTCACTTATCTTTTTTTTTCAAGCACACCTTACTTCTAACACATGCTTTCCCCGAATCAGTTCGTCAAATGACCACATTACCTTCAAAGATGCAACATTTAGCACATGAGGATGCTTTAAAGGTGAGTCTCCTACAAAGGACCGTGTGGACCCCGCTAAGTCTCAATATGATGCACATAAGAATGACCTAAAGGCTGACCTACGTTGTGGTTTACTAACAAGGCTGTTCGGGGGAGCATATGGTAGATAGTAGCTACTTTGCTTTCCACCTACTCCATACATACAATGGCTCCCCCCATAAAATAAGGGTGACTCAACTAGAGTTCGTGAGCACGATGTGCACTCCGGGACTTGTTGCAGATAGAATTAACTCGGGTTATACAAATGATGCCAGATATAAAGCGGTAACACATAAAAAACTGTAAACAAAGAGCACAGAAACGCACAACAGTGATAACAATAATCACAAACAATGTTTATACACCCATAATGCCAAACAAAGCCGATACGACTCCAAAAATAAGCCCGAATTCTGAAAAGTATCCCCAGTAGAGTCGCCAGAGCTGTCACACCCCTTTTTTAACTCCAAAAAGATTGATTTTATTTTATAGTTCGAAAGGGTTTTCATTATTAAAGTGACAAAAAATGAAAATTTTATTTCGACAAGTATTATTTACATTTAAACTCAAAGTCGCCACTTGGCATAAATCAGGTGTGCCAAGTCACCCGTGGATATCCTTTTTTCAAAACGGTTTTGACTCTAAAAAATTGATCCGTAAACAGAGATTCTGGCAAAGGAATTTTGTTGACCAAGGGGAAGGTGTTAGGCACCCCTCGATCCTGTGGTTCGACCACGGTCGCTTGGTGGAGTATATCGACTAATTTGAACACTATGAATGTATAAACCACACCAAACATAAATAAAATGATCAATCAAGCAAACAAATCCAAAAAACAATGTCCAGTCCAATTATACAGTCAAAAATAGAAAAAGAATGCGAAAATGTAAATCCTATTCTACCCTACACTAATTTTATACTACGCTCCCATGCTACCCGATGCCTCGGGACTTCATCACGGACATCCTCCAAATACAAAATACTTCGGGGCATTTCCCGGAGAATAAGTACTAGTGATCGCGGGGCATTCTCCGATTAAATGAATACATTTCCAAATGCAAGAACTAAAACCAAACCGTTCAACTCAAATTCCACATTCAAACATTCAACAAGAAAACTTATTCCTAAATTTTTGCCTACCCGAACCAACATTCGCCTATCCATTTCAACATATCATAATTTTATCACATTCCAATAATATTCATGCTCGTTACGAATTAAACAAAGAAACAATAAACCAAAGCTAATCAAAATTTAACTTTTTTATCAATTTCTCAATTTCATCCTCCAAATCCATTTTTAACCACATTATTAAATCAGTTCGACTATCAAATCACTTTTCAAAATCCAAAACCAACAACACATACCCCAACGAAGATTCAGACATTTAAGCATACCAATCATTCATATCCACAACAACAATTAACATTTTGCTCGAAATATTCAAAACCGCACCACAAAATCACGATATTAACCAACTTCGATATAATAAAAAAGTAGAGTTGAGAGATGGACCTTTGAAGAATCGATTTCGTTGATTATAAAATTAAGAAAGCCCGGACTATAGAATTCCTAATAGAACCTCAACAATGACGAACTCCAACTCCGTATTGAAAAATTTGAGACCCAAAACTGAAGCTCTGTAAATCCAATCGATCCCGAAAACCGACACTGTTCACAGCACTGTTCACAACACTGTTCACAACACTATTCATGACACTGTTCATGATAATATTTCTCTCTCGATTTTTTTCTCTCTCGCGCTATTCTCTCTTCTCTCCCTTGATTTTTTTGTTCATCTTGTGAGGAAGATGATTTGGTGATTGTTGTTATTGTGGAAAAGATGATGATGAAAGAATGAGCCTCTCCTTTTCCCCTTTTAGAATTTTTCTTTTATATTTTTTATTTGGTTTTTCTTTTTCTTTATTTATTATCCTATGTGAAAGCATATAATTGCTGGCTTGTGGTAATAAGTGTGTGGCATGTGAAAAAGTTAGTGTGGTATGTGGAAAGATGAGGGTGGCGTGTGGAAAAGTGAGTAGGGCATGTGCCTTTTCCATGTATCCAATGAAAAATGGAAAGTGAGGTGTTGAGGTAGCATAGTGAGGTGACAAAGATGCTATGTATTTAATTATTTTCAATTCTTTTTTTTTTGGGAGAAATTATCAACTAAACAAAAGTATGGTAAGGTGAATAAAATAAAAATAAAAAATTAAAATTAAAAAAATAAAATAAAATAAAAATAATTAAAATATTTTTGGGAAAGGACAAAATTATGTGTCTACAATCATGAGTCAAATGATTTGTACAATCGCTATCAATTAGCCAGGAATCGCTTGAGACGCTGCTTGTAAAACATGATGCGACAAAAAGTTCATCTTCTTCCTGTTCATTAACAACTCGAGCCTCTGCATCTTGCTGCTGAGTTTTTTTATACAGATAATCGCTTCATGCCCAAGCTGATTACACTTAGTGAACTTAGCATCAGGCCTCTTCCAACACTTGAAAGGTGTATGTCCGAGCTTGCCGCAATGCTCACAAGGAGGGTATTTTCCTTTGAAAACACCTGTTTTGTTTTTGTTTTTGTTGTTGTGTGTTGAACCTTCTTCATTGGTTGGTTGGTATTCTTATTCTTATTCTTTTCTTAGAACGTCCATCATCGTGATGCTTGGCTGGTAAGGTACCTTCGACAGCTCCTCCTTGTCTCATAACACGTCGTTGCTCTTGCGCTTGAAAAGAAATTAAGATCTCTGTAAGTGTGATCTTGGACAAGTCCTTAGTATTTTCTAAGGTTGTTATGGTGGCCTCAAATCTTTCAGGTGCCGTTACTAGGATTTTCTCAACGATCCTTGAATCATTGAAAGCGGAACCTAACAATCTGACTTTCTTTCATCATTTGTAGCTCAAACTCATGTACTAGATTCAACACTTGCATACCTCGATTCCTTTCATCTCCTTCATACTCAGTCTTGAGATAATACCATACCTCTTTTTCTGATTCCAGAGACATGATACGAGTGAAGATATTAGATGAAACTGCAGTAAATAAGCATGCCAATGCCTTTGATTTCCTGGTTTTCCTCTCCTTGTGAGTTTTAATCTGCGCTACCATTGGATTGTCTGGTAAAGGAGCTATCTCATACTCATATTCAATAGCTTCCTAGATATCCAAAGCTTGCAGATATATCCTCATTCTAACTGCCCAGATTTGATAACTTTCTCCATCGAAAGTTGGTGGTGCCATTGAGGAAAAATTTCCTTCTCCGTTCATGGTATCCACTGGATCAGATTGATGAAAACACTCACAAGTCCCTTAAGATTAAATCTTTGATACCAATTGTTGGTTTCAAACCGTTAAAGGGAAACAACACAGGAATTCAATAGTCAAACGTTGGCCGTTGAATAGAGATGGAAGTTTAAAGAAGAGAAAATCCAGAGTGATAGAAAGAGATTAATTTCTTGTTGAAAGACCATCCTTTATTGATAATCAACTTAGCAACTTAAATAGATGGTATTACAACTAAAAATAGGACAAAGAAACAACCTACTTCTACCAAAATTAAGACAACTAATTAGTTTCCTACCAATGATAGAACTCTTATATTAACTATGATTGTAAGTAAAAAAAGATGGAGAAAATAAATAGAGAAAGACGTGCATATTCCTAAAGCAACTCTCAATAGTATTGTCACGAACCGAACCAGGGCCTGGCCGTGATGAGAATTTCGAACCATGGAGGCCCGAAAACTCCCTATCTGTCTGGTAATCATGCACCTAATTCATATGATCAAACTAATGCGGCAGAAACACAATAATTCGGAAACATGGTCATAAATATGAAAATAAACAATAACGGGGAAATAAAGTTCCCCCAACATCAATCAACCTCTAAACAACTGTCTGAGAAAATCTCTAACAAATGACTGAGTCAAGTAACTGTATATAAACTGGGACAAGGCCCCCAGTAGACCCCAAAACTAAATATAAGATAAAAGGACTGCAGGACATAAGACCTTCCGAAACATAGAAGGCTCACCACTTATCTCTGCAACTCTGTCTGAATGATCTACTGATTCTCTTGACCCCTAGACTGGTCCACTGAATCTGAGAGGTTGGAGAGGGGAGGGGGTCTTCACAAAAGTACTGGCACGTAGAGATATCAAAACAAAACATAATATTTTTACAAAATATAGTTGAGAGCCATTATAAAGCAATTTCATATCAAATCATTTGAAAACACATGGGCATAATGCAATAGTTTCTCAACAACAATGAAATGCAACTGAGCTAGGTGGAATACCCTACATAATTTACACCAACTGTCAAACCTCGGTTGCCGCCGAGATTAGAGTATAAGTGAGGGAGAGACACACAAGACCACGAAGCATGGTGTCTCGACCCAATGGTAGTGCCCAAGATCACTTAGCCCGGGCTCCTACCTATAGTCCAAATTTGGGAATGACATAAAGTCAAATACACAAGATCACTTAGCATGGTACCAAATTCCTATGTCGGCAAACACGGTTTCCAGCGATGAGCCTTTACACTCAAACGCCTTCTTCGGGCACCCACCTATCTCATGTAAAATCAATGCATTCAAACTTCATTTCATTCAATCACGTATCATATTCTGTAGGTTATCGTCATACCTGACTTGCAAGTCATCAATATAACATCCACATATGCATAATCATGTAAAAACCAAGGTGCTTCATCATTTACAAGTGGTGAACAATAATTATTTCAAATTCATGCTCTCTTTTGTTGGTCACAATATGATATGGGGTATCAAGACATTATCATGGGAATTTGAAAGCAATTTATCATTCATATTTATCAAACTTCCATGGAAAATCTCAAATCACATATGCATGGTTTCAACCGTTGAAGTATATATGCAAACAATTCCCATGACATAAAGAGAAATGACTTAGAAATCATATTGAAAGCAAGTTATTAGCATTTGATTGAAAACCCCCATTTAAAAGCATGCATGTTCATAAAAACTACACCCATGAGATTTTAGGATAACCCCACGTACCTCTATTTCTGAAAATACTAGATGTTTCTTGAAGCTCGCGGATTTGCGATTCCGAATATGTAATTATCTTCGAAAACCTACGGTCAAATCTTGAACTATTTGGGTTTTTATTTTGAAACCCTAAGGAGTGTTCTTGAACAATTTAATGAATGAAGGTGTATTTTGGTGTTTTAGGGATTAAATCCCGTGTTGGTGGTATATATAGGGGTGAAGGATGACCAAAATACCCCTAGGAACAATTAAGGTCAAATCTGTCCCGCAGTTGACAGTTTGATAGTCTGGAGTAAATCTTTAATAAATTTTTAATCATATAATAAAATTAGACGAAAACAACTGAATTTTAAAGAGGACTCAAAGATCTTTCGTTTGATATATTATAGCTTACACAGTTCATTATATACAGGGAGTTATGATGTTTGAAGTTGACCCTGAAATGCTGAAAACTGGGCAATAGGCTATGCGTTTTGCTACTGTTTTGAAATCCAAACGCAGCCTTATGCGTTCCGAAAAATTCCGAAACTTATCCGAGATGAACTATGAGATTTCCCGATCGTAATGCAACTTGAAAATCTAAAAATGGATGTCGTGAAGGTTGAAAAGTTGTATCCCGAAGATGGCCAGCTAAAATGACTAAGTCTCATTTTACACTTAGAAAATTTTAAGTAATTAAGTCTAAGAGCTCAATATTAAAGACTAATCTATGCACGCCTTTTATGGGGCGTTACATTATCTCCCCCTTGGGATCATTCGTCCTCGAATGATGGGTAGGAACTTGTTGAATCCTTAAAGCTATGGAATAAAGCGGACATGACATGTCCTTTAATAAAGAATACACTGATCTGAAACATGACTATAAGACTGAACTACTGATGTTCTGAATTCTTATACCGGACATGCATATCTAATGCATGGGTCTGTGTCTGAGTTGTCCTCATTAATGCAGGACTGAATACACTGATAAGATGAACTTTTTCTATTGAACATGCATTTCTAATGCAGGCATATCTGACTAAACTGACACAAGAACGTATGACTGAATACACAATAACAACTAATGCGAAGCTTGAAATAAGAACTTATGCATACAACCAAATGGGATATCTCCCCTTGGGACCCTAAGTCCCTCTATGAGTGCTTAATTCACTAAGATACTCAGAAAACGAAGGAAATGCACAAGGCACCTACGATTTGATTCATAACTGAACCTCTGGAATTTGAATCTAATGCATGACGCATGAACTGAGCTATACTTGCAATTACTAGTATACTCTATCTTGGAATAGTATCATGTTTGAGATTTTGGGTAGCATGAATAAATGAAAAGACGAGAAAACAAGTCATGCGAATCTGACTGCTAAACTGACTTACTGGCTATACAGACTGAATTATGCTGGACCCTCATACTTAACTGGAGTATCTCTCCAACGCTCTCTCTAAAGAATTTCTAACAGTAATAGGGAGCCACAAATCTTGGGTATGGATTACACAAGACATCCCACTGACGAAATCACAGCATTGACACTACTCTGCAGTCTGGAATATAGACATATAACTCCTAAATTAGGATAGAATTACCAGACCTTAGGCTATACAACTTCTTACTATCAAGCTTAGTACACTTCTCGAATATCCTTTAACGATACTACTCCCAATAAATATCATATTCATTCAATTCAGCTTAAAATTCTCATATGAGCATTGACAAATTTTTCTACTAATGTCTAAAATATCTTAATCCTTACACCGCGATCAAGCCTAACTCTAAGTCACAAAAATACAACATGCTACACCGCGCTATTATTCTAAACCATATGACTCCACCTTCTATACCTCTTTTAAAGATCACATCCTAAGCATAACATGCCTTACCACTACAATGACTACTCTGAACTCTTAATATGAAGTCGCTAATGCATATTGCGACCTCCCACTACAATCCCAAAACGTCATTCAAGCCTATTTTATAACCACATGTTTACTTCAAGGCAACCACCCATAAATACATACTTCACATAGTTTCTAAACTATTGTCAATATAACTCCCACGCGCTACCCTAAAACATACACACAAACTTTTCCACTAACCACCACATGTATCAAAGATTGGCCCCAAATCTTACTTCATACTTATGGCCTTATCTAAACAAACGTACTATGATCTTCCATCAACAAGAACATTTACATCATCACCACTATCATTGCATAGGAAGGGTCACTAAAAGGTTAAAACATAAGACCCTGAATCATGAGAAGATTTTTATACGGGACTGAGCACACTATAAAGAGTGAGTACATGCGTCATGAGTTGCATGACCTCAACTAGAGTTCCTAACATAAGGAATGTGATTCTGTCTACTTGAATGAACTAGAACTCATTATCTGGGAACTGGAAGAGTACGTGACTCTCTATCATATACAGGAATCACGAACTATGATCACGGAACTGAAACGTAAAGCTTGAGTAGGCATTAGGATCACTGAAAAATACTAAGATAAGAATGGGTTGAGTCTCACCCTCACTTTCTGACATTCTATATCATCATGACATCACTACTAGAATCTAAGAGCCTGACTTGGTTATTCATTCTATCATCTCCCCCTTGACTTTAAGCCATCATATTAGGTTCAAGAGATCCCTTATTACTAGACTCTAAGCTGAACTACACTCACCGCACTCTGGGGTCTGGAATACAGCAATACACATAATTAAATAGAAATTTAACCCAAAAGACCACACATGAAAGTGGAAAGCCCACTGCTAATACTACCTTCTGAGATACACTCTATATTTCGATAGCCCCAATAGTCATAGTATGATGCTTGCACACTTATTTCTATTGGTTCAACCTTCAAAGCTCAAACTTAGATTTCTAACACTTAACATGGATATCACCGAGCCTTTGATGAACCATACCACTTTTGTCATAGCCTACTAATATCGCGACTACAAACCTATACCTCATTACTATGAGAATCAAGATCATATAAAAGAGCCCAACACTATCAATCTCATGCCACTATTCCGACATCCACATTCTACATTAAATTCAAGACAATAGTCTAGCATCAATCATCTACCATCAATGAAGAAGGCAACATAACATACTAGTCCGTCAAATCTGAACATTCTATCCAAATACCTCACAAATCTACTACATACCTTCTCACAAGTAGTACTACTTTACAACTACCAACAAAAGAAGGTCAAGGGGGGGTAAAGTCACATAATAGGCATGGTTAACCTTAATCTGATATTATAACCCCATACAATCTTATATACTTATACTAATCTCTCACCTCCTAATTACTTACTCAATCTCATGCAAACAGATTCAACTATACATATATTAAACCAACACAAGAACAACAAGTTTGACAGCAAGCTGCTAGTGAATCGAAATAGGCCTCACACGGCTTCACTAGACTTTGATTTTTTTGTTTTGAACAAGAAATGAAATGAATAACAAAGAAACTATGCTTGTGAATCAAAAGAGCCCCACACGGCTGCACTAGACTTTGATTTTTATCAAAAACACCATGATAATAAGATTACATATTACAAGAGATAGAAAATTGACACACAATATTCAATGATCTAAGGATAAACATCTTACTCTGTATAAATAAAAATCTGAGTCAAACACTTCCCCCACAGACTACCATACAATCCACACATGCTACTAGCTATCACATTAGTCTATCACCATAACGGGGGTAAATCATTCTCGAACATTGGTTATTCAACTAAAATATTCATTTACCCAAAAGTCACCCTTACTCTGACTTCTAACTTTGTGACTTCACATCCCCAACTTCTTGGTCCAATATCACTACCAATAGGTCATGACAACAAAACTTTAATGCATACTACTATTCGGGTGGAAATACAGTTCCAACATTCGACTACACATCATCCCCCCTTAAGCAAGACATTTGTAACATAAATTTGAAGGGGACTAAATGCAATTAATATCTCAAGCTGAAAAGCACGATTCCATCAGGATCAATGTTTACATCGAAATCAATACACATTGAAGCACTAACGGACTCTGATCAAGTCCTTGCACAAATTTTAACTCTTATATGGTTCAATCAGAAAGGGCCATACCATTTAGATTCTAAACTTCTGTACTTGAATCACCTCAATAATGAGACATATCTGAGGACATTAGAGTAAGGAAAGAATGTGGGATGACTTTTTACTTTCGTATTGGCGACACCATAGCACAAATTAGAGTATGAAAGAGGAACATTCTAACTCTAATGCACGAACTAGAACATGAAGAAAGAGAGACATTCCTAAATGCCTAGTAGCCTCCAGCTTATAAGTGTGGCGCGCTACACACCCATAAACAAGACTCTACCTGATGCAATTTCACAGACACCCTGGGACCATGAACCGTGCTTTGATACCAAGTTTTTCATGACCCAAACCAGGGTCTGGCCGTGACGAGTATTTCGAACCATGGAGGCCCAAAACACCCCTATCTGTCTAGTAATCATGCACCTAATTCATATTATCAAATTAATGCGAAATAAACACAATAATTCAGAAACATGGTCATAAATATTGTAACGCCCCACAATTCGGGCTACAATATAGACCATGATTTTGATGCGTTGCTAATCCCAAAGCGATAAAATCCTATGCCAATAAGGCATGTTAATTATTGTGTAGCATGTGAATCCGCTCAAGCTTGAATTTAGACCATAGAGGTCCTTACACTCAAGGACGAGTTGGAACTATTTCGATCGACTATGTTTTAGTAGACGTTGTAAAGTGTATCAGTTTACATTGACCATAACTCTCTGTATATGTCGAATTAGGAAGCCTACTATATGTAAAATCATAGGTATTCGAGTTAGCTTTCCAACGATACCAATTTGGCAAAAATCTGACACCCGAGCAAGAAGTTATGGCCCTTCAAAGTGATAAGCGTCGCCTAACCAATCACCCATGGCCACTGGAAAACATAGGCAATAGCCTAGGCGGCTCCTATGTAAACATAGGTGATAGACTAGGCGGCGCCTATGCTAATATAGGCGACATCCTAGGCGGCGCCTATGTGAACATAGGCAACGGGATGGGCGGCGCCTATGTAAGGAATTCTGGTGATTTAAACACTCCGTGTTGAGGACAAAGTTGTCCTTTTCAACCCTTACTTAGCCCTAAAACACGAGATTTAGTTCCAAGGACCCCAAAATACATATTCTTTCATCAAAAGTGCCCAAGAATCTCCTTAGGGTTTCAAAATTAAACAAAAAAAACAAATAGTTCAAGATTTGATCGTAGGTTTTCAAAGATAATTACATATTTGGATTCATCAATCCGCAAGCTTCAAGAAAACATATTATCCTTGGAAATAGAGGTACGTGGGGTTATCCAAAAATATCATGGTGTAGTTTTTATGAACATGACTGCTTTTAAATGGGGGTTTTCAATCAAATGCTAATATCCTGCTTTCAATACGATTTCTAAGTCATTTTCTTTATGAAATTGGAATTGTTTGCCTATATACTTCAATGGTTGAAACCATGCATATGTTATTTGAGATTTCCCATGGAAGTTTGATAAATATTAATGATAAATTGTTTTCAAATTCCAATGATAATGTTTTGATACTCCATATTATATTGTGATCAACAAAAGAGAGAATGAATTTGAAATAAAATTTGTTCACCACTTGTAAATGATGAAGCACCTTGGTTTTTACATGATTATGCATATGTGGATGTGATATTGATGCCTTGCAAGTCGGGTATGAAGATACCCTATAGAATACGTCATGTGATTGAATAAGATGAATTTGAATGCATTGATTTTAAATGAGATAGGTGGTTGCCAGAAGAAAGCGTGAGTTAATTGATTCTACGCAGAAAACCGTGTTTGCCGACTCAGAAACTTGGTACCATGCTTTGTGGTCTTGCGTACCTGATATTATATTATCCCAAATTAGGATTATGGTTAGTAGCATTGCTTTATGGTCTTGTGCACTGCCATATTTGATTTGGGTCGAGACACCATGCTTCATGGTCTTGTGTGTCTCTCCCTCACTTATACTCTAATCTCAGCGGCAACCGAGGTTTCACAGTTGGTGTAAATTATGTAGGGTATTCCACCTAGCTCAGTTGCATTTCATTATTGTTGAGAAAAAACTATTGCATTACACCCATGGTCTTCCAAATGATTTGATATGAAATTTCTTTATAATGGCTCTCAATTATACTTTGTAAAAATATTATGTTTTGTTTTGATATCTCTGCGTGCCAGTACTTTTGTGTTGACTCCCTCCCCTCTCCAACCTCTCAGGTTCAGAGGCCTAGTCTAGGGGTCAAGAGAATCAGTAGAACTTTTAGACAGAGCTGTAGAGACAAGTGGTGAGCCTTCTATGTTTCGGAAGGTCTTATGTCCTGCAGTCCTTTTATCTTATATTCAGTTTTTGGGTCTACTGGGGGCCTTGTCCTTGTTATCAAATAGACATTGTTTCAGTCATTTGTTAGAGATTTTCGCAGACAGTTGTTCAGAGGATAATTGATGTTGTGGGAACATTATCTCCCCGTTATTGTCTCTTTTCATATTTATGACCATGTTTCCAAATTATTGTGTCTTTTTTCCGCATTTCTTTGATCATATGAATTAGGTGCATGATTACTAGACAGATAGGGGTGTTTCGGGCCTCAATGGTTCGAAATGCTCGTCACGGCCATGCCCTGGTTTGGGTCGTGACAAACTTGGCATCAAAGTGCGGTTCATGGTCCCAGGGTGTCTGCAAAATCGCGTAGGGTAGAGTCTTATTTATGGGTGTGTAGCGCGCCACACTTATAAGAAGGAGGCTGTTAGGCGTTTAGGAAATTTTTCCCTTCTTTGTGATTTAGTTCGTGCTTCAGAGTCTGAACTGTCCCCTAATCAATGATCACTTGTGTTTCAGAAACATAGTTATGCCTTCACGTCGTATCGTTGATTAGAATTCTCAGGCAGATGAGGTACGTCCCACCCATGGGATGCGTACCCATAATAGGGCTCACACTCAAGAATTTTTCCCTACTCCGGGAGTCCCTCCAGTCCCGACCAGTCCACCTCGGGCTCCGCGGACTAATGTCAACCGTGCCCCAACTGCTCAGGTAGATATTTCAAATGCAGAATTCAGACGGTCTATTCATATGCTGACACAGTTGGTAGCCAACCAAGCTCAACGATCGGAAGATGTTGGGTCTGCATCTGTTACATCTAAGGCTACTAGAGTCGGACATTTTATGAAGATGACCCACCTAAGTTCACTGGCACCAAGGTGGAGGAAGATCCACAGGAGTTCGTGGATGCGATGGAAAAGATCTTTAAGGTGATGCATGTGGATGAGGTTGAAGGGGTGGAGCTAGTAACCTATCATCTCAAGGACGTTGAGAGTCAGTGGTATGCCGACTGGGAAGATGAAAAAGGTGAAAGTGCTGAGCCCACAGTTTGGGGAGAATTTATGGATGCCTTCCTTGATCGATTCTTTCCTCTGGAGTTGAGGGAGGCCAAAGCGGAAGAGTTTATCAATCTGAAGCAGGGAAGTATGAGTGTTCAGGAGTACACTTTGACGTTTAATAAACTATCCCGCTATGCACCAGAGTTTACTAGTAATATGAGGGCTCGGATGAGGAAGTTTGCATCTGGCCTTGTTGATGACCTAGTACTTGAGTGCCAGGGGGCTATGTTGAATAAGGAGTTAGACTTTGCTCGACTGAACGTTCATATGCATTAAGTGGAAGAGAAGAAGAAAATGATTGCTGAATCTAGTGAGAAAGACAGACAGGCTAAGAGAGCTAGATCTGCGGACCAGCACCAGAGTCAGCCGCAGAGTGGTAACTGGGGTAATAAGTGGTCGAAGAAGAAGAAGTTTTGGAATAATCCACAGTCAGCACCCAGACCACCGAAATATAGACAAACTCAGAATTTTAGACTCCTCATGGGTCCAAAGCTCTAGGTACACAGTCTCAGGGCAGTGTGGCCCAGCAGCATCGTACTCGTCCGCGGTGTGGGGTTTGCGGAAGGAATCATCCAGGGAAGTGTTGGTTTGAGGAAAGAAACTGCTATACTTGTGGCAAAGTGGGTCACCTTCAAAGAGATTGTCCATCTGCTGGAGAAAATACAGGGGGGAGGGCGGATAAGTCCCAAGCCGCCTCCACAGCTCCTTTCCCTAAGGGTGCCCCTTCAGCTGTCGGAAGCAGTCGCAACCGGTTATATTCTTTGACTAACCACCAGGAGGCGGAAGCTTCACCAGATGTTGTCACCGGTATGTTACGAATATTTTCTCGTGATGTTTATGTATTTCTTGATCCCGGGTCTACTTTATCTTATGTGACCCCTTATGTGGCTATTGGTTTCGGGTTTGAGCCCGAAGTTATTGTAGAACCCTTCTTTGTTTCTACTCCTGTTAGGTGATTCTGTTGTTGCTAGAAGGGTGTATAGAAATTGTGTAGTGTCTATTCATGGTAGGGAAACTGTGGCAGACCTTATAGAATTGGATATGATAGACTTTGATGCCATCCTTGGGATAGACTGGCTCCATTTGTGTTATGCCACCCTTGATTGCAAAACCCGAAAGGTCACTTTTTCTTTCCCGAATGAGACACCAGTTGTTTGGGCAGGGAGTTCTGTGGAACCTAGAGGTCACTTTATCACTTATCTTAGATCTCGGAAGCTTATCTCCAAAGGTTGTATGTATCATCTAATTTGAGTAAAAGATTCAAAAGTTGGAAACCTTTCTCTGCAGTCAGTCCCTGTAGTGAATGAATTCCTAGAAGTCTTTCCCGAAGATCTCCTAGGAATACCCCCTGATATAGAGATAAATTTTGGCATTGATGTGTTGCCAGACACTCATCCTATTTCTATTCCGCCATATAGAATGGCTCCCGCGGAACTAAAGGAGTTAAAGGAACAGATTGCAGACCTCCTAGACAAAGGTTTTATTCGTCCTAGTGTTTCCCCATAGGGTGCACCCGTGCTCTTCGTGTGAAAGAAGGATGGGTCCTTTCGGATGTGTATAGACTACCGTCAGCTGAATAAGGTCACGATAAAAAATAAATATCCTCTTCCTAGGATTGACGACCTTTTTGACCAGCTTCAAGGTGCCAAGTGCTTTTCAAAAATAGACCTTCGTTCGGGTTATCATTAGTTTAAAGTTAGGGAGTCATACATACCTAAGACAGCCTTCCAAACCCGATATGGTCACTATGAATTTCTAGTCATGTCCTTCGGGTTGACTAACGCCCCTGCATCCTTCATGGATCTTATGAATAGAGTGTTCCGTCAGTTTCTTGACTTTTTCATCATTGTATTTATTGATGATATTCTGATCTATTCTAAGAGTAAAGAGGATCACGCCAATCACCTCCGAATTATCCTTCAGACCCTTAAGGATCATCAGCTGTATGCCAAATTTTCTAAGTGTGGATTCTGGTTAGACGCTATTGCCTTCCTAGGGCATATTATGTCTAGTGAAGGGATAAGAGTGGATCCCCAGAAAGTTGAAGCAGTGATAAAATAGCCCAGAACCACGACTCCAACCGATATTCGGAGCTTCTTGGGTTTGGCAGGGTATTACAGAAGGTTTGTAGAGAGTTTTTCTTTCATAGCTGCTCCGCTTACTAAACTGACTCAGAAAAAAGATGAAGTTTGTGTGATCTGACTTGTGTGAAAATAGTTTTGAGAAATTAAAGGACAAGCTGACTACTGCTCCTGCTTTGACCCTTCTCGAGGGTGTAGATGATTTTGTGGTTTATTGTGATGTGTCCCGTGTGGGACATGGTTGTGTATTGATGCAGTGTGATAAGGTGATAGCTTATGCATCTAGGCAGTTAAAGGTGCATGAGCGCAATTAACCCACTCATGACTTAGAGTTAGCAGTCGTGGTGTTTGCACTTAGAATCTAAAGGTAGTATCTCTATGGAGTGCATGTTGATATTTATACTGACCATAAGAGTTTACAGTATGTTTTCTCACAGAAAGAATTGAACCTCAGGCAGAGGTGTTGGATGTAGCTTTTGAAAGACTATGATATGAGTCTGCATTACCATCCGGGCAAGGAAAATGTTGTAGCCGATGCCCTCAGCAGGTTGTCTATGGGCAACCTTTCTCATGTAGAAGAAGGAAAGAAAGAGATGGTGAAGGATATTCACCGCCTTGCAAATCTAGGGGTGCGACTCTTAGATTTTGAAGATGGAGGGGTGATTGTTTATGAGTTAGCTAAGTCATCTCTTTGTGCTGAAGTTAAGGAGAAGCAGGTTGAAGATCCCATCTTGACGCAAATCAAGAAAGATGTGGGTCAACAAAAGGTTATGTCGTTTCAAATTGGTGGCGATAGTATTCTGAGATTTCAGGGTAGGTTGTACATTTCGAATGTCGATGGGCTACGGGAAAGAATCCTTAATGAGGCGCACACTTCGAGGTATGTCATTCACCCAGGATCTACTAAGATGTACCATGATCTAAAAACCTTGTATTAGGGGAATAACATGAAACGTAATGTAGCTGATTTTGTGTCCAAGTGTTTGAACTGTCAGCAAGTGAAGGTAGAACACATGAGGTCGGGTGGTATTTCCCAAGAGATAGCCCTGCCTTTATGGAAGTGGGAGATGATAAATATGGACTTCATCACAGGACTTCTGAGATCCCGAAACCAGTATGATTCTATATGGGTGATTGTAGATCGGTTGACCAAATCAGCCCACTTTTTTCCTGTGAGGACTAATTATTCAGGAGAGTTTTATGCTAAGATTTACATTGAGGATATAGTTCGATTTCATGGGGCACCAATGTCCATTATATCCGATAGAGGTACGCAATTTTCATCTCAGTTTTGGAGATCCTTTCAGAAGGGTTTAGGTACACAAGTGAATTTGAGCACAGCTTTCCACCCTCAGACGGATGGGCAAGCTGAGCATACCATTCAGACCCTCGAATATATGTTGAGGGCATGCATCATCGATATCAAAGGTAGTTGGGTAGATCACCTACCACTGGTTGAATTCGCCTACAATAATAGCTACCATGCCAGCATCAAGATGGCTCCTTTAGAGGCCTTGTATGGGAGGAGATGTAGGTCTCCGATAGGATGGTATGAAGTGGGTGAGACTCAGTTGTATGGGCCTGATCTTGTTCATAAGAAGATAGAGAAAGTAAAAATCATTAGAGAACAACTCAAGACTGCTCAGAGTCGTCAGAAGTCCTATGTCGATGTTCGGACAAGAGAACTAGAGTTTGAAATTGGTGATTGGGTATTTCTCAAGGTTTCTCCTATGAAAGGTGTTATGCGGTTTGGTAAAAGGGGTAAATTGAACCCTCGTTATGTAGGTCCAAATCATATTTTGAAAAAGATTGGTACGGTTGCATATGAGTTAGAATTGCCTGCAAGTTTGGGTTCCGTTCATCCGGTATTCCATGTATCCATGTTGAAGAAATGCATTGGAGATCATTCTATGGTATTTCCAGTAGAGGGTATCAAAGTGACAGACTCCTTGTCTTACGAAGAAGAGCCCATTGAAATTTTAGATCGCCAAGTTTGAAAGCTGAGGAGCAAAGAGATAGCCTCAGTAAAGGTACTGTGGAGGAATCAGAAAGTCGAAGAAGCAACTTGGGAGTCAGAAGATGACATGAGAATCAGATATCCCAATTTGTTTGCTTCGATGGAGGAGGAGACAGAAGGTACTATTCCTATCGTATCTTTCCTAGTCCTTTATTATGCTTGAAATTGTGTCTATCTGTGTCCCGCATCATCATTCGGGGATGAATGATCCTAAGGGGGGGATAATGTAACGCCCCGCAATTCGGGCTACAATATAGACCATGATTTCGATGCGTTGCTCCTCCTGAAGCCATAAAATCCTATGCCAATACGGAATGTTAATTATTGTGTAGCATGTGAATCCTCTCAATCTTGAATTTAGACCATAGAAGTCCTTCAACTCAAGGACAAGTTGTAACTATTTCGATCGACTAAGTTTTAGAAAATGTTGTAAAGTGTGTCAGCTTCCATCGACCATAACTCTCTGTATATGTCGAATTAGGAAGCCTACTACGTGTCAAATGATAGGTATTTGAGTTAGCTTTCCAACGATACCAATTAGGTAAAAATCTGACACCCGAGCAAGAAGTTATGGCCCTTCAAAGTGATAAGCATGTCCTAACCAATCTCCCATGGCCACTGGAAAACAGAGGCAATAGCCTAGGCGGAGCCTATGTAAACATAGGCGATATCCAAGGCGGCACCTATGCAAACATAGGCGATAGCCTAGGCGGCGCCTATGTCAACATATGCAACGGGATGGGCGGCGCCTATGTAAGGAATTCTGGTGATTTAAACACTCCGTGTTGAGGACAAAGTGGTCCTTTTCCACCCTTACTTAGCCGTAAAACACGAGATTTAGTTCCAAGGACCCCAAAATACATATTCTTTCATCAAAAGTGCTCAAGATTCTCCTTAGGGTTTCAAAAACAAAAAAACAAATAGTTCAAGATTTGACCGTAGGTTTTTAAAGATAATTACATATTTGGATTCATCAATCCGCAAGTTTCAAGAAACACCTATTATCCTTGGAAATAGAGGTAAGTGGGGTTATCCAAAAATCTCATGGGTGTAGTTTTTATGAACATGCATGCTTTTACATGGGGGTTTTCAATCAAATGCTAATATCTTGCTTTCAATACGATTTCTAAGTCATTTTCTTTATGTCATGGGAATTGTTTGCCTATATACTTCGATGGTTGAAACCATGCATATGTGATTTGAGATTTTCCATGAAAGTTTGATAAATATGAATGATAAATTGTTTTCAAATTCCCATGATAATGTTTCGATACTCCATATTATATTGTGATCAACAAAAGAGAGCATGAATTTAAAATAAAATTTATTCACCACTTGTAAAATATGAAGCACCTTGGTTTTTACATGATTATGCATATGTGGATGTGATATTGATGACTTGCAAGTCGGGTATGATGATACCCTACAGAATACGACATGTGATTGAATAAGATGAAATTTGAATGCATTGATTTTAAATGAGATAGGTGGTTGCTCGAAGAAAGCGTGAGTCAATTGATTCTACGCTGGAAACCGTGTTTGCCGACTCGGGAACTTGGTACCATGCTTTGTGGTCTTGCGTACCTGATATTATATTATCCCAAATTGGGATTATGGTTAGTAGCCATGCTTTGTGGTCTTGTGCACTACCATATTTGATTTGGGTCGAGACACCATGGTTCGTGGTGTTGTGTGTCTTTCCCTCACTTATACTCTAATTTCGGCGGAAACCGAGGTTTGACAGTTGGTGTAAATTATGTAGGGTATTCCACCTAGCTCAGTTGCATTTCATTATTGTTGAGAAAAAACTATTGCATTGCACCCATGTGCTTTCAAATGATTTGATACAAAATTTCTTTATAATGGATCTCAACTATACTTTGTAAAAATATTATGTTTTGTTTTGATATCTCTGCGTGCCAGTACTTTTGTGTTGACCCCCTCCCCTCTCCAACCTCTCAGGTTCAGAGGCTCAGTCTAGGGGTTAAGAGAATCAGTAGAACTTTCAGGCAGAGCTGTAGAGACAAGTGGTGAGCCTTCTATGTTTCGGAAAGTCTTGTGTCCTGTAGTCCTTTTATCTTATATTCAGTTTTTGGGTCTACTGGGGGGCCTTGTCCCAGTTTTCAGATAGACATTGTTTCAGTCATTTGTTAGAGATTTTCGCAGACAGTTGTTCAGAGGGTAATTGATGTTGAGGGAACATTATCTCCCCGTTATTTTCTCTTTTCATATTTATGACCATGTTTCCGAATTATTGTGTTTGTTTTTCGCATTTCTTTGATCATATGAATTAGGTGCATGATTACCAGACAAATAGGGGTGTTTCGGGCCTCAATGATTCGAAATTCTCGTCATGGCCAGGCCCTGGTTTGGGTCGTGACAAATATGAAAAGAAACAATAACGGGGAAATAAAGTTTCCCCAACATCAATCAACCTCTAAACAACTGTCTCCGAAAATCTCTAACAAATGACTGAGTCAAGTAACTGTAAATAAAATGGGACAACGCCCCCAGTAGACCCCAAAACTAAATATAAGATAAAAGGACTGCAGGACATAAGACCTTCCGAAACATAGAAGGCTCACCACTTGTCTCTGGAACCCTTTCTGAATGATGTACTGATTCTCTTGATCCCTAGACTGGGCCTCTGAACCCGAGAGGTTGGAGAGGGGAGGGGGTCAGCACAAAAGTACTGGCACGCAGAGATATCAAAACAAAGCATAATATTTTTACAAAATATAGTTGAGAGCCATTATAAAGAAATTTCATATCAAATCATTTGAAAACACATGGGCATAATTGTAATGCCCTGTAAAAGGTGTGCATAGATTAGACTTTAATATTGAGCTCTTAGACTTAATGACTTAAAATTTTCTAAGTGTAAAATGAGACTTAGTCATTTTAGCTGGCAATCTTCGTGATACAACTTTTCAACTTTACCGACATCCCTTTTTATATTTTCAAGTTGCGTTACGATCGGGAAAGCTCATAGTGAATCTCGGATAAGTTTCGGAATTTTTCGGAACGCATAAGGCTGCGTTTGGATTTCAAAACAGTAGAAAAACGCACAGCCTATTGCCCAGTTTTCAGCATTTCAGGGTCAACTTCAAACAATCATAACTCCCTGTATATAATGAAATACGTGAGCTATAATATATCAAACGAAATCCCTTTGAGTCATCTTTCAAATTGAGTTGGTTTCATCCAATTTTATTATATCAGTAAATATTTATAATCGATTTACTCCAGACTATCAAACTGTCAACTGAGGGATAGATTTGACCTTAATTGTTCCTTAGGGGTATTTTGGTCATCCTCCACCCCTATATATACCACCAATGCTGATTTAATCCCTCAAACACCAAAATACACCTTCATTCATCAAAATTTCTCAAGAACACTCCTTAGGGTTTCAAAATAAAAACCCAAATAGTTCAAGATTCGACCGTAGGTTTTCGAAGATAATTACATATTCGAAATCACAAATCCGCAAGCTTCAAGAAACATCTAGTATTTTCGGAAATAGAGGTACGTGGGGTTATCCTAAAATCTCATGGGTGTAGTTTTTATGAACATGCATGCTTCTAAATGGGGGTTTTCAATCAAATGCTAATAACTTGCTTTCAATATGATTTCTAAGTCATTTTTCTTTATGTCATGGGAATTGTTTGCCTATATACTTCAATGGTTGAGACCATGCATATGGGATTTGAGATTTTCCATAGAAGTTTGATAAATGTGAATGATAAATTGCTTTCAAATTCCCATGATAATGTCTTGATACCCCATATCATATTGTGACCAACAAAAGAGAGCATGAATTTGAAATAATTATTGTTCACCACTTGTAAATGATGAAGCACCTTGGTTTTTACATGATTATGCATATGTGGATGTGATATTGATGACTTACAAGTCGGGTATGACGATACCCTACAGAATATGATACGTGATTGAATTAAATGAAGTTTGAATACATTGATTTTACATGAGATAGGTGGATGCCCGAAGAAGGAGTTTGAGTGTAAGGGCTCATCGCTGGAAACCGTGTTTGCCGACACGGGAATTTGGTACCAGGCTAAGTGATCTTGTGTACTTGACTTTATGTCATTCCCAAATTGGGACTATAGGTAGGAGCCCAGGATAAATGATCATGGGCACTACCATTGGGTCGAGACACCATGCTTCATGGTCTTGTGTGTCTCTCCCTCACTTATACTCTAATCTCGGCGACAACCGAGGTTTGATAGTTGGTGTAAATTATGTAGGGTATTTCACCTAGCTCAGTTGTATTTCATTGTTGTTGAGAAACTATTGCATTATGCCCATGTGTTTTCAAATGATTTGATATGAAATTTCTTTATAATGGCTCTCAACTATACTTTGTAAAAATATTATGTTTTGTTTTGATATCTCTGTGTGCCAGTCGTTTGTGCTGACCCCCTCCCCTCTCCAACCTCTCAGGTTCAGAGGCCCAGTCTAGGGGTCAAGAGAATCAGTAGATCATTCAGACAGAGTTGCAGATACAAGTGATGAGCCTTCTATGTTTTGGAAGGTCTTATGTCCTGCAGTCCTTTTCTCTTATATTTAGTTTTGAGGTCTACTGGGGGCCTTGTCCCAGTTTATATACCATTAATAGACTCAGTCATTTGTTAGAGATTTTTGCAGATAGTTGTTTAGAGGTTGATTGATGTTGGGGGAACTTTATTTCCCCGCTATTGTTTCTTTTCATATTTATGACCATGTTTCTGAATTATTGTGTTTCTTCCGTATTACTTTGATCATATGAATTAGGTGCATGATTACTAGATAGATAGGGGTGTTTCGAGCCTCCATGGTTTGAAATGTTTGTCACGGCCAGGCCCTGGTTCGGGTCGTGACAAACTAGGTATCAAAGAACGGTTCATGGTCCCAGGGTGTCTGCTAAATCGCGTCGGGTAGAGTTTTGTTTATGGGGTGTGTAGCACACCACATTTATAAGCAGGAGGCTACTAGGCATTTAGGAATGTCTTTCTTTCTTCGTGTTATAGTTCGTGCAATAGAGTCAGAATGTTCCTCTTTCATACTCTAATTCGTGGTATGGTGTCGCCCATACGAAAGTAAAAAGTCATCCCACATTCTTTCCTTACTCTAATGTCCTCAGATATGTCTCATTATTGAGGTGATTTAAGTATAGAAGTTTAGAATCTAAATGGTATGGTCCTTTCTGATTGAACCATATAAGAGTTAAAATTTGTGCAAGGATTTGATGAGAGTCCGTTAGTGCTTTAATGTGTATTGATTTCGATGTAAACATTGATCCTGATGGAATCGTGCTTTTCAGCTTGAGGTCTTAATTGCATTTAGTCCCCTTCAAATTTATGTTACAAATGTCTTGCTTAAGGGGGGATGATGTGTAGTAGAATGTTGGAACTGTATTTCCACCCGACTAGTAGTATGTGTTAAAGTTTTGTTGTCATGACCTATTGGTAGTGATATTGGACCAAGAAGTTGGGGATGTGAAGTCACAAAGTTATAAGTTAGAGTGAGGGTGACTTTTGTGTAAATGAATATTTTAGTTGAATAACCGATGTTCGAGAATGATTTACCCCCTTATAGTGATAGACTAATGTGGTATCTAGTAGCATGTGTGGATTGTATGGTAGTCTGTGGGGGAAGTATTTGACTCAGTTTTTTATTTCTACAGAGTAAGATGTGTATCCTTAGATCATTGAATATTGTGTGTCAATTTTCTATCTCTTGCAATATGTAATCTTATTATCATGGTGTTTTTGAAAAAAAATAATCAAAGTCTAGTGAAGCCATGCGGGGCTCTTTTGATTTACTAGCATAGTTTCTTTGTTATTAATTTTATTTCTTGTTCAAAACACAAAAATCAAAGTCTAGTGAAGCCGTGTGAGGCCTATTTCGATTCACTAGAACCTTGTTGTCCAACTTGTTGTTCTTGTGTTGGTTTAATATATGTATAGCTGAATCTGTTTGCATGAGATTGAGTAAGTAATTAGGAGGTGAGAGATCAGTATAAGTAGATAAGATTGTATGGGGTTATAATATCAGATTAAGGTTAACCATGCCTATTATGTGACTTTACCCCCCTTGACCTTCTTTTGTTGGTAGTTGTAAAGTAGTACAACTTGTGAGAAGGTATGTAGTTGATTTGTGAGGTATTTGGATAGAATGTTCAGATTTGACGGACTAGTATATTATGTTTCCTTCTTCATTGATGGTAGATGATTGATGCTAGACTATTGGCTTGAATTTAATATAGAATGAGGATGTCGGAATAATGGCATGAGATTGATAGTGGTGGGCTCTTTTATATGATCTTGATTCTCATAGTAATGAGATATAAGTTTGGAGTCGCGATATTGGTAGGCTATGATGAAAGTGGTATGGTCCATCAAAGGCTCAGTGATATCCATTTTACGTGTTAGAAATCTATGTTTGAGCTTTGAAGGTTGAACCAATAGAAATAAGTGTGCAAGCATCATAGTATGACTATTGGGGCTATCGAAATATAGAGTGTATCTCAGAAGGTAGTATTAGCAGTGGGCTTTCCACTTTCATGTGTGGTCTTTCGGGTTAAATTTCTATTTAATTATGTCTATTGTTGTATTCCAGACCCCAGAGTGCGGTGAGTGTAGTTTATCTTAGAGTATAGTAATAAGGGATCTCTTGAACTTAATATGATGGCTTAAAGCCAAGGGGGAGATGATAGAATGAATAACCAAGTCAGGCTCTCAGATTCTAGTAGTGATGTCATGATGATATAGAACGTCAGAAAGTGAGGGTGAGACTCAACCCATTCTTATCTTAGTATTTTTCAGTGATCCCAATGGCTACTCAAGCTTTACATTTCAGTTCCGTGATCATAGTTCGTGATTCCTGTATATGATAGAGAGTCACTTACTCTTCCAGTTCCAAGATAATGAGTTATAGTTCATTCAAGTAGTCGGAATAACATTCATTATGTTAGGAACTCTAGTTGAGGTCATGCAATTCATGACGTATGTACTCACTGTTTATAGTGTGCTCAGTCCCGTATAAAAATCTTCTCATGCTTCAGGGTCTTATGTTTTAACCTTTTAGTGACCCTCCCTATGCAATGATAGTGGTGATGATGTAAATGTTCTTGTTGATGGAAGATCATAGTACGTTTTTTTAGATAAGGCCATAAGTATGAAGTAAGATTTGGGGCCAATCTTTGATACATGTGATGGTTAGTGGAAAAGTTTGTGTGTATGTTTTAGGATTGTAGTGGGAGGTCGCAATATGCATTAGCGACTTCATATTCAGAGCTCAGAGTAGTCATTGAAGTGGTAAGGCATGTTATGCTTAGGATGTGATCTTTAAAAGAGGTATATAAGGTGGCGTCATATGGTTTAGAATAATAGCGTGGTGTAGCATGTTGTATTTTTGTGACTTAGAGTTAGGCTTGATCGCAGTGTAAGGATTAAGCTATTTTAGACATTAGTAGAAAAATTTGTCAATGCTCATATGAGAATTTTAAGCTGAATTTAATGAATATGATATTTATAGGGAATAGTATAGTTAAGGGATATTCGAGAAGTGTACTAATCTTGAAAGTAAGAAGATGTATTGCCAAAGGTCTGGTAATTCTATCCTAATTTAGGAGTTATATGTCTATATTCCAGACTGCAGAGTAGTGTCAATGATGTGATTTCCTCAGTGGGATGTCTTGTGTAATCCATACCCAAGATTTGTGGCTCCCTATTACTGTTAGAACTTCTTTAGAGAGAGCGTTGAAGAGATACTCCCTTTCCTTCCATGGAAAATCTCAAATCACATATGCATGGTTTCAACCATTGAAGTATATAGGCAAACAATTCCCATGACATAAAGAAAAATGACTTAGAAATCATATTGAAAGCAAGTTATTAGCATTTTATTGAAAAACCTCATTTAAAAGCATGCATGTTCATAAAAACTACACCCATGAGATTTTAGGATAACCCCAAGTACCTCTATTTCCGAAAATACTAGATGTTTCTTGAAGCTCGCTGATTTGCGATTCCGAATATGTAATTATCTTCGAAAACCTATGGTCGAATCTTGAACTATTTGGGGTTTTATTTTGAAACCCTAAGGAGTGTTCTTGAGCAATTTTGATGAATGGAGGTGTATTTTGGTTTTTGAGGGATTAAATCCCGTGTTGGTGGTATATATAGGGGTGAAGGATGACCAAAATCCCCCTAAGGAACAATTAAGGTCAAATCTGTCACTCAGTTGACAGTTTGGTAGTCTGGAGTAAATCGATTATAAATTTTTACTCATATAATCAAATTGGATGAAACCAACTGCATTTGAAAGAGGACTCAAAGAGATTTTGTTTTATATATTATATCTCACAGAGTTCATTATATACAGGGAGTTATGATTGTTTGAAGTTGACCCTGAAATGCTGAAAACTGGGCAATAGGCTATGCGTTTTGCTACTGTTTTGAAATCCAAACGCAGCCTTATGCGTTCCGAAAAATTCCGAAACTTATCTGAGATGCACTATGAGCTTTCCCGATCGTAACGCAACTTGAAAATCTAAAAAGGGATGTCGGGAAGGTTGAAAAGTTGTATCCCGAAGATTGCCAGCTAAAATTACTAAGTCTCATTTTACACTTAGAAAATTTTAAGTCATTAAGTCTAAGAGCTCAATATTAAAGACTAATCTATGCACGTCTTTTACGGGGCGTTACAAGTATCATTCGACTCTCATTCACAGAATTGTGACTCCTACGCTCCAGAATTATAGAATAGAACCATCAGGATCTAAAAAGAAGGCTACATCAATTGGATTGAAGTACAGTAAGTAAATAAATTTTTCTATGAAAGCTTTTCAGATATTGATGGTGTAATGGAAAACATTTTGAAAGATAATACATACTCTAGACATATCATTGTTATTTTCCTTAAAAAAAAATTAACTAGAGCATGATAGAAGATGAAATTTCAGATGAACAAAGATATAAGAAAAGGACAGATCAAAACAAGTAATGAATCTTAGGAGATGTTGGCGAACACTTACATTTAGATGATTGATGGACATAACTCTTGAGGATCTAGTAGTTTTCGTCCACTTGGTGCCTGATGATAGACCAAGAGCCTCTTCAATAGGTCGGTATCTTGTTTTCCCGGTCTGTACCTCCTTTTCCCTGCTAATAGAATGGCCACCAAGAAACTTACCACATTACTTTGGTGGCATGAAACTCTGAAAAACCTTTGCAGGAGCATGTAACTTGGATCCATAACACTCATTTTCTAGTCCACGTGATGAAGACATTACTTGATTGCCCTTATCACATTCTTCATGGCAACAATCCTCTTGAGCATCTTCGCAATAACACTGTGTGCGATATCTAAAAGGATGAGAAAAGACAGAATTTTTAAAAATAGGACGAGGACTACATATGCATAAAAGATACAGACAGTATATAAGAGAATTAAATACTACAACATGCTAATGAAAGAATCAATGTATCCTAGGTGGAACCCAATATCCAATACCATTTAGGATCCGCTTTGAAGAATGACAGAAAGATTAGACAGCTCGAAGAGGTCCTAATTCTCCCCTAAGTGATCTATATCACTTCCATTTAGGCTTCTAGTTTTGTTTCATTTTTCATCTCTATTTAAGATTTCAAAATAAGGGTGTTAAATGAGTTGACAGATTTTGTCATAATTTGCTCCACAGATGAGCAGGCAGATTTGATTCTAATCTGCTCGACAATTGAGTAGGCAATTTTGATTCTAATCTTCTCCATAATTGAGTAGGCAGATATGATTGCAATCTGTTGTTGTAAATATGTGATATCATATTTTGTTATTCTAGGAGAATAGATTAGAGGAAATCCTTAATTCATGTATCTCCTAGGCTAAGTTGCATAGACTCAGGTGTGGATATCCGAGACGGGTGCGGATCCAACAGCCGAATTCGTTAAATTTTAAATTTTAAGATACGGATGTGCGAATCCGAGTAAGGATATGGGTGCAAGAATTTGGCTAAAATATAAAATATTATAAATATAAAGTTATAAAAATATTCTAAAAATCTACTTTAATCTTTTAAGATAATATTTAGTTACTTTTACAATTAGGATTGGTATATACTTGTATTTTGGGGAAACCAACAGGCACATATATTTTTTTTTACTATATTAAAATAAAAATTCTTTTTATCAGAATTTTGACTATATTAATATATGAATCCTTTTTTTATATTTTAAAAAATATAATTATTAAAAACTAGATCAGACGAGTCATCTTTCCTGTCCCCTACCACTTTTTGTTTCTTCCCAACTATTCAAATTTCGATGACAAAAATTACTGTCGTCGAATTCCAATGATGACAACAGTCACCGATTCCGATGATGACTGTCGCCGGATTCTGATGGTGATAGCAGTCACCGATTTTCTCCCTTTCCTGCGATGACAACAATTACAGTTGCTGGTCTTTCTTACGACGGCGATGCCAATCAACTTTGTTCTTGATGTTGGATCAACGGTCTTCAAATTCGTTTGACCGAATCGGAGACGTACCTCGCGCCCGCACCAACGTCGCATTGGGATGGGTTAGGCGGCGAAATTAATGAGTGCGCGCAACATAGCTCCTAGGAATTAGGGATTGATCTGTGCAATTGAAACTATTCAACATGAAAAAAAGGCTCTCTTCCCTATAATTATAGTCTCTCTTTTGCTCTTTGTGTTTCAGGGAAAGTTTTGACATCATAGGTGCTCCTGAATTCGCTCATGGGATGCTCAATAATTGTATCCAGGCTTATCCTCCTTCTAAAGTCAGGCATATGGTGTATGAGTTCTCAAGGCTATTGCCTGGTACTCTTAAATTTGAACTAGTTCTGCGTGGGGCTATCTGGACAAGTCTATTCAACAATCATTTTACGGGTAAAGAAGATATAGGAATGTATTTCCTCGCAAGTGAGATAGAAAGGTCAGTTTCTGCCTTATATATATCTATCTGAAAAGGCATAAGGGTCGTGAAGTAGAAGTGGCATCCTTACCCAGGAAGGTTTTTACTAAAAATTAATTTGCATTTATCATCCTATGCAGGTCTGAGATATATACTGCATTGGTGGAGTTCTTGTGTAACAAAGATTCGGTGATGAGAATTCAAGTACAAGTAGCTCAACATCATTTATAAGTGTTCTCATCACCAAATATTTGATACGCAACAACACCACCAGAGCATTATATATCCTCAGACCTGCATATAATGGGAAACACAAGTCAATTTCTAGTAAAAACCTTCTTGGCTAAAGGTGCCCTTCTACTTTGCAACCCTTTCCCTTTTTGAATTGATATATAAGGCAGAAGTTGAGCTTGCTCTCTCACTTTCAAGGAAATACAGACGTATATCTTCTTTTCCCCGACAATTATAGTTGAATAGACTTTCCCAGTTATCCCCATATGGAACGAGTTAAAATTTAAGAGTATGAGGCAATAGCCTTGAGAACTCATACACCTTACGTCTAACTCTGGAAGGAGGATCACCAAGGATAAAGTTATTAAACATCCAAGGTGCAAAATCCAGATCACCTAAGATGTCAAAACTTCCCCTATAATGAAAAGAACAAGAGAAAGATTAATAATTATAAGGAAGAGAACCTGTATTCCTGTTGAATGGTGTAAATTCCTCGAGTGAAAAAAGTTCTTCAATATATATATATATATATATATAAAAAGGACAGCTCGGTGCACTAAATCTACTACTATGCGCGGTGTCTGGGGAAAGGCCCCACCACTAGGGTGTATCGTACACAACCTTACCTTGCATTTCTGTCAGAGGCTATTTTCAAGGCTTGAACCCGTGACCTTGTCACCTGCCAACAACTTTACCAGTTACACCAAGGCTCCCCTTCCTTCAATATATATATGGTCTGCGGAATAATCAGATGGAAAGTTTTCTATTTCTTGACACATAACGAAAGGCATATTAAAGTTTCAAGGACATAAAAAAAAAAAAAGAGAGAAAGTTCCACGTGGAGTTAAAAGATGTTTTGCACTCGACATCTCATTAAGTTGCAGAGTCAAAAAAAAATTAGAAATCAAACAATGTAAGTATTCCATACAACCAACTTACCAACAACTTCTTGTTTTCTATACCTGCAAACATAAGATGGCCCATAATGCAATGACATAGAGAGGCAGTAGCCTAAAGTTTTCATGAAATTTCTCCATAATGGGAATCAATTTAGATTCAGATTATCATTATGTCATGACTTGAAACTATGTAAGAGCATAATTCTTTCCCATAGTTGGGAATATACTCTATATTGCCTTATTAATTTTTTCAGTGATACTAATGCAGCTCCTGCCAGCTTGCATGCACCCCAACTAATTCACAGGGCAATTTGTCTATCCCACAAGGGGAATTTCTTAAGCTCATATGCAAAAGTCTAACTTCGTCATTCCATATATTGATAAGTAGGGAGGGGCATTCAGTATTCGGTTTGGTATTTTTAAAGCTCGGGTTTGGTAATTCGGAACTCGGTATTTGAGAGTAGATACCATATACCAAACTTAAAAATATCGATTCGATATTTCAATAATTGGTAAATAAAATTTTGGTTCGGAAAGGGTATTTGATTAGACGTATCCTATTACACACACACACACATATATATAAAATTTGGTATTCATTAAATATTGAATACCAAACGGTATTTAATATTTTGTACCAAACCCAATCCAGAATACCGAAATGTTGAAATTTTACTTCGAAATACTATTCCAATACTGAATTACCGAATAAAAATTACCAAATTTTTCGGTTCGGTTTTCGGTATTTTATACCTTGCCCTATTGACAAGGTATGCTACCTATCAAGGCTAGTGAGATGGGTGTACCTGGTTTTGCAACTTGGATTCAAACCTAGAATCTCCAAGTTGTTACTACTATGTCTTAACCACTACGCCAACCCCTTGGGGAACCAGCATTATGTTATTAACTAAAAAGTATCGTAGATGTTTCCTTACTAATCAATAGGGAAAAGACCAGTGGAGTTCATAAAAGAAAGGTCCACCATAAAAGAAAAGATTAATCAGTCAGCTGACTACTAGAAAAGATGAGCCATCCAAAAAGCTACCATGCAATGACAGATATGAGCTGAAATTTGAACTCTTTTGGAGTTTAATTTACCTCGTGTTAACTTATGTTAGTAATTAAGGTGCATGATGAAGGCTACTTACTTCCAGGAAGGATCTAGAGCAGGATCACAAGGGTGTGTCATGGGTATCATTTGACTCTCATTCACAACATTGGGACTCCTACGCTTCAGAATGATAGAACCATCAGGACCTAAAAAGAAGGCTACATCAATTGGATTGAAGTACAGTAAGTAAATAAATTCTTCTATGAAAGCTTTACAGATATTGATGGTGTAACGGAAAAATTTTTGAACGAAAATACCAACTCTACGCATATCATTGTTATTTTTCTTACAAAAAAAATTAAGTAGAGCATGATAGAAAATGAAATTTCTTATGAAAAAAGATATAAGAAGAGGACAGATCAAAACAAGTAATGAATGTTAGGAGATGTTGGCGAACACTTACATTTAGATGATTGGTGGACACAACTATTGAGGAGCTAGTAGTTTTAATCCACTTGGTGCCAGATGATAGACCAAGAGCTTCTGCAATAGGTAGGTATCTTGTTTTCCCGGTCTGTACCTCCTTTTCCCAGTTAATAGAATGGCCACCAAGAAACTTACCACGTTTCTTTGGTGGCACAGAACTCTGAAAAACCTTTGCAGGAGCATGTAACTTTGATTCAGAACACTCGTTTTCTAGGCCACGTGATAAAGACATTACTCGCTTGCCCTTATCACATTCTTCACGCCAATCGTCCTCTTGAGCATCTTCGCACAAAAAACCCCGTATGCAATATCTAAAAGGAAGAGAAAAGACAGAATTTATATAAACGTAAAGAGGACAAAATATGCATAAAAGATAAAGGTAGTATATAAGAGAATTAAATGCCACAACATGCCAATGGAAGAATCAATGTATCCTTTAGGTGGAACTCAATATCCAATATCACTTCCATTTAGGCTTCTAGTTTTGTTCCATTTTTCATCTCTATTTAAGATTCCAAAATAAGGGTGTCGAATGAGTTCACAGACTTAGTCATAATTTGCTCCATGGATGAGTAGGCAGATTTGATTCTAATCTGCTCCACAATTGAGTAGGCAGATATATATGATTGCAATCTGCTGTAAATATGTGATATCATATATTGTTACTCTAGGAGAATAGATAATAGGAAATCCCTTGATTCATGTATCTCCTAGGCTAAGTTGCATAAACTCAGGTGCGGGTATCCGAGACGGGTGCGAATCCGATAGTCGGATTCATCAAAATTTAAATTTTAAAACTCAGAGGTGCGAATCCGAGTATGGATGCGGATGCAGGAATTTGGAAAAAATATTAAATATTATAAACATAAAGTTATAACGATATACTAAAAATCTACTAGTAACTTTTAAAATAACTTTTAGTTACTTTTTTCGATTAGGATTGGTATATACTTGTAATTTTGGGAAATCAACAAACACATATATATTAATATAGAAATTCTTTGATGTGAAACCACACACATATATCTTTTTACTATATTAATATAATTTTTTTTTTATATTTTAAAAAATATTATTAAAAACTAGATCTGACGAGTCATCTTCCCAATCCTCAACCACTTTCTATTTCTTCCCAACGATTCAAATTCCTTCGACAAAAATTACAGTCGCCGAATTTCGACGATGACAACAGTCACTGATTCCGATGATGATTGTCGCCAGATTTATTGCTGGATTCCCACGGTGATAGCAGTCACCGATTTTCTCCCTTCCGGCGATGACAACAATTACAGTCACCAGTTTTTCTTACAACGACGAGACAACACACTTTGTTCTTGATGTTGGATCCACGTCTTCAGATTTTTTTTACCAAATCAGAGATGTACCCCGCACTCGCACCAGCACCGCGTTGGGATGGGTTCGGCAGCGAAATCAATGAGTTCGCGCAACATAACTCCTAGGAATTAGGGATTGATTAGATTCTTTTGATCTTCTTGTTCACCTATAAATATTGTGCAACTCTATGAATAAAAACATATTTTTGCAGTATCTAAACATTCATGGTATCAGAGTTGAAATATTTTCCCTAATACCATATGGTCAAAATAGCTTCTCAGGGAGAATATCATTCTGGAATATCAAAAAAAGATAAAATGTCTTCTCTGGAAGCTCCAAATCTGATGACTCAAGGAGGCAATGTTTCTCTCATGCCCTTCCAGTTAACTTCTCATCGATTAAATGGGAAGAACTGTTTGAAATGGGCACAATTCAAAGAGTTTGCAATCGATGACCATAAAAAATTGGGACATCTAACTGGAAAGACGAAAAAGTTGAAAATCGGAGAACCAAAGATGAACACATGGAGATTAGCCTGTTGTTTTGATATCAGAAAATGATAATACCTCCGAGGATAAATTGCATTGTCATGTTGTTTCATTTAGTTCTCTTATGTACTTTCTATTATAAAAAATTCTGCTTTTTCCTTTCCTTTCAGATATTGCGTGTTGAATTGATGTGTAGAAGCACCAAAGGATTGGTGCTGTGAAGTATGTGACAAGGGCAAACGATCCATGTTACATGCTTCTGAAAAGATTTGTCAGAGCATTGCGCCTCCAAGGAAACACAATAAGTTTCCTGGTTCTCATGGTATTAACTGGGAAAAGGAGGTACGGACTGGGAAAATGAAGTATCTCCCTATTGAAGAAGCACTCAGTCTACCATCGAGACTCAATAAAAAGGGAAATCCACTGAACATCATTGGCTCCTCAAGAGTTGTGACAAAAAAATCTACGGCAACCGGGACTCGAGGGAGTTTTAGCACGTCTGGAGATCAAACTTCAAATTCTTTTCCTGTGAAGAACCCACTGCAACGACTTTTAGGATCAGCAAGATATACAAATCCTCAGAATGTCAAAAACACTAAAAATCACGGCACAGATCAAAAACATAGTACAAGCTTCAAAAGGTTAGTGTTCACCAACATCTATTGTATTTGTTATTTGTTTTGATTTGTCTTCTTCTTATATCTTTATTCATTAGAAATTTCATTTCCTATCATATACTCTATTTGATATTGCCTATATTTTAGGTTTTGGTGAGCTTAAGAGTCACGGTGCTGCCAATGAGAGTCCATTGATGAATCCAATTATGACACCCTTGTGATCCTAATTTAGCTCATTCCTGGAAGTAAGTACCCTTTATCACGTAGTTTAATTAGTAACATAAGTTGACACAGGTAAAACTGAGCATCAAAAAGCAGAAAAATTTCCTTTTGATTATTCTGCAGACTACATATATATAGATATATATATTGAAGATCTTTCCTTGATCTGTGCAATTGGAACTATTCAGCTGAAAAAAAAAGCTTTCTTCCCTATAATTAATAGTCTCTTTTCCTCTTTGTGTATCAGGGGAAGTTTTGACATCAAAGGTGCTACTGAATTCGCTCCTGGGATGCTCAATAATTGTATCCAGGCTTGTCCTCCTTCCAAAGTCAGGCGTAAGGTGTATGAGTTCTCAAGGCTATTGTCTGGTACTCTTAAATTTGAACTAGTACCGTGTGAGGCTATCCGGACAAGTCAATTCAACAATCATTTTTCGGGCAAAGAAAATACAGGATTGTATTTCCTTGCAAGTGAGAGAGAAAGGACAGCTTCTGCCTTATATATGTCTATCTGAAAAGGGATAAGGGTCATCAAGAAGAAGTGGTGTCCTTACCCAGTAAGGTTTTACTAGAAATTAATTTGCATTTCTCATTTTATGCAGGTCTGAGATATATACTGCTCGGGTGGAGTTCTTGCGTAACAAAGATTCGGTGATAAGAATGCCTATAAATGATGTTGAGCTGCTTCTCATCACCAAATATTTGATACGCATGAACACTACCAGAGCAATATAGATCCTCAGACCTGCATATAATGGGAAATGCAAATCAATTTCTAGTAAAAACCTTCCTGGACAAAGGTGCCCTTCTACTTTTTAACCCTTTCCCTTTTTCGAAAGATATATAAGGCAAAAGCTGAGCTTGCTCTCTCACTTGCAAAGAAATAGAGTCTTATATCTTTTTTCCCAGTCAATATCATTGAATAGACTTGCCCAGTTATCCCCACATGGAACAAGTTCAAATTTAAGAGTATAAGCAATAGCCTTGAAAAATCATATACGTTACGTCTAACTCTAGAAGGAGGATGTGAATGGATAAAGTTATTAAACATCCCAGGTGCAAAATCCAGATCACCTAAGATATCAAAACTTCCCCTATAATGCAAAGAACAAGACAAAGATTATTAATTACAGGGAAGAGAACCTGTATTCCTGTTGAATGGTGCAAATTCCTCGAGTAAAAAAAGATTTTCAAAACATATATATGGTCTGCAGAATAATCAAATGGAAAGTTTTCTTCTTCTTGGCACATAACGAAAGGCTTATTCAAGTTTCAAGGACAAAAAAAAAACAGAGAAAGTTCCACATGGAGTTGAAAGATGTTTTGCACTCTACATCTCATTAAGTTGCAGAACCCCAAAAAAGTTAGAAAACAAACAATGTATGGCTTCCATATAACCTACTTACCAACAATTTCTTGTTTTCTATACCTGCAAACGTAAGATGGCCCATAATGCAATGACATAGAGAGGCAGTAACCTAAAGTCTATATCTATATATTATTAATAACAAAGGATGCAGCCCTCTCATTCACCCAAGTGTCAGCATTTAATTCATCCAAGTGTCAGCACTTAAAATATCCAATGCAGTTACTTTAAATTTTTAATTTTCTTTTTAACATTTTTCAAATTAATTCAAATTTTGACAGATCTTTAATGTTGCCAGTTTTTAAAATTCAAATTTTATAAAATATATAGATGAGTTTGAGTTGCTCATAAACTGTTAACTTCTGGATGTTTCTTAAATTTTGAACTTATACAACTTCTTACACAATAACTACTACATAAATCAATTTCTCTCTTCTTAATAGAAGTTTACATCCCATCTAATTTCATCAATTGCTGACCAGATTACGAATCATTGATTGTTTTACTATATATCAAGTAATATAAATGTAATAAGATTTTTACAAATGATGACCACATCAAAGAACCAACGATGCCTATGACATATGGCATTAGACGTACAAAAATAATTTGTGGCAGTAGGCACAAAATCTTAAGTTTGTCAAATCTATAACAAACAGGTTTGTTGTTCTCCTTTTCTTAATATATCAAAATCAATATAGTACACTATTACAGCGGACAAAATGATAGAAGAGAACAGAAGGAAGGTGTTAAGAATGATCAGAATGTTCCTCCTCAAAAAGAAAGCAAAATTTGCATTATGCTATTTTCTATTCTTTAAAATTGCTTCAACTTTTGACTGTAGTTATGCTTTTACTGTGTGGTTCGTAGCCAGTTTTTATTTGGTAATTTTCTTATTTTATGGATTGTTGTTCTATGGAGTAGTTGGTTTGATAGATAAAATATGTTCAAATATTTTGCTGATGGTACATATAATCTCTCTCTTGACATTTGGGAAGTTTAATGTCTGCTTCTTTTGACAATATAACTTTGCTAATGCTCCTTTGATCTTTACTTGTGTCTCTATTGTATTCCAGAGACAAGTTTGAATGGTCCTAAATTAATACCCCTTCCGTATCAATTTATGAGTCACCTTTCAGATTTTGAGATTTTCACAAAGCTTTGATTGTTTGTAGTATTTTCATATTTGTTTTTAATATATGTAACTTGAATTATGAATTATTTTGACTTACAGTACTTTTTAAGTAATTTAGAAGTAATGCAAATTTTTTTAAAAAAAAATTAAAAATTTCATTGTTCGAGTTGATGGTCAGAATTAAACGATTTGATTCTCGAAATTCGAATCATGTAACATAAATTCGAATAGAGGGAGTAAAATTTAGCAAGAATTTACTTAAATGTAAAAACCTTCATAATAGGTCCATTTATGAAAGAAAGTATGGTAAATTATCTATATCTATCTATTATTAATAAGAGAGGATGCAGCCTCCTCAATAAGCCAAGTGGAATTCTCTGAATTGGCCATTTGGAAAGGTTATTACATGTCTGGTGCTAATATATCAACTTAAATCCAAATGTTGATGTTTTTTGCATTCAATTGCAGCCATGTAATCTCCTCTTTCATAAATGGTCACCTCTACTTACTTCCAGGAAGGATCTAGAGAAGTATCACAAAGGTGTGTCATGGGTATCTGCTCGATATCGATTTCTTCTTCAAGAACTCCATTAAGAAATGCGGATTTGACATCCATCTGGTGCACTTTCCAGCCACGCTGTGCAGCAATAGTAAGAAGCATCCTAATTGTGTCGAGCCTAGCAACTGGAGCAAACGTGTCAGAATAATCCACACCAAAAATCTGTGCATACCCCTTAACTACAATCTTGCCTTGAGCTTGTTAACAGAACCATCAGCATTCAATTTTGTCCGGTAAACCCACTTCACACCGATGATCTTTCTATCTTGAGGCTTTTTCACAAGCTGTCAGGTTTTGTTCTTCTCAATCATTCCAAGTTCCTCATCCATTGCGGCTTTCCACTTAGGATCTAAAACAGCCTCTTCAAATCCAGAAGGCTCTAAAATGGCCACATTGCATCTCTGGTATATCTCAGAGAGCAACCTTGTTCCTCTCACAGGTTGATCATCAATGTCTTCATCAAAATTCGGTAGATTGCTTGTGATCTTCTTCTGATTAAACTTTTCCCACTACCCTTGCTCATTCTCCATAAAAAATACATCTCTACTTACCATAATTTTTCTAGTATGAGGATGAAAAAATACAGTCTTATATCTTCTTTTCCCGGACAATATCGATAAATAGACTTGCCCAGTTATCCCCACATGGAACGAATTCAAATTTAAGAGTATCAGGCAATAGCCTTGAAAACTCATATACGTTACGTCTAAATCTAGAAGGAGGATGAGCATGGATAAAGTTATTAAACATCCCAGGTGCAAAATCCAGATCACCTAAGATGTCAAAACTTCCCCTATAATGCAAAGAACAAGAGAAAGATTAATAATTATAGGGAAGAGAACCTGTATTCCTGTTGAATGGTGAAAATTCCTCGAGTAAAAAAGGATCTTCAAAAAATATAGATAGTCTGCAGAATAATCAAATGGAAAGTTTTCTGCTTCTTGACACATAACAAAAGGCTTATTCAAGTTTCAAGGCCAAAAAAAAAAACCAGAGAAAGTTCCACATAGAGTTGAAAGATGTTTTGCACTCTACATCGCATTAAGTTGCAGAACCCAAAAAAAATTAGAAAACAAACAATGTATGGCTTCCATATAACCTACTTACCAACAATTTCTTGTTTTCTATACCTGCAAACGTAAGATGGCCCATAATGCAATGACATAGAGAGGGAGTAACCTAAAGTCTTCATGAAATTTCTCCATAATGGGAATCAATTTAGATTGAGATTATCAGTATATATTCAGATTATCATTATGTCATGACTTGAAACTATGTATGAGCATAACTCTTTCCCATTGTTGGGAATATACTCTATACTGTCCTATTCATTTGTTTCTTCCCAACTATTCAAATTTCGATGACAAAAATTACAGTCTTCAAATTCCGATGATGACAACAGTCACCAGTTCTGATGATGACTGTTGCCGGATTCCGATGGTGATAGCAGTCACCAATTTTTTCCCTTTCCTGCGATGACAACAACTACAGTTGTCGGTCTTTCTTATGATGGCGACGACAACTAACTTTATTCTTGATGTTGGATCAACGGTCTTCGGATTCGTTTGACCGAATGGGAGACGTACCTCGCGCTCGCACCAACGTCGCGTTGGGATGGGTTCGGCGGCGAAATCAATAAGTGCGTGCAACATAGATCCTAGGAATTAGGGATTGATTAGATTCTTTTGATCTTCTTGTTCACCTATAAATATTGTGCATCTCTATGAATAAAAATATATTTTTACAGTATCTAAACGTTCATGGTATTAGAGTTGGAATATTTCCCCTAATACCATATGGTCAAAATAGATTCTCAGGGAGAATATCTTTTTGAAACATCAAAAGAAGATAAAATGTCTTCTCTGAAAGCTCCGATAGAAAATCTGATTACTCAAGGAGGAAATATTTCTCACATTTCTTTCCAGTTAACTTCTCATTGATTAAATGGGAAGAAATGTTTGGAATGGGAAAAGTTCGTGAACCTTGCAATTGATGATCGTGAAAAGTTGGGACATCTGACTAGAAAGACGAAAAAGACGAAAATCGGAGACCCAAAGATGAACACATGAAGATCAGAAAATTCACTCATGATTGTCTGGTTAATATAATTCATGGAGCCAGTCATAAGTAAACCTTATCCATTTTTACCCACTCCTAAGGATGTGTGGGAAGGCGTTATAGAGGCGTATTCTAAGGTAGAAAATGTCTTTCAAATTTTTGAGTTAAAAATAAAACTATGACAAGTTAAGCAAGGTGAGAAAAAAGTCATTGCTTATTATAATGAAATGGTATTGATGAATCCAATTATGACACAGCCTTGCGATCCTTCTTTAGCTCATTCCTGGAAGTAAGTACCCTTTATCCCGTACTTTACTTAGTAACATAAGTTGACACAGGTGAAACTGAGCTTCAAAAAGCAGAAAAGTTTCCTTTTGATTATTCTGCAAACTACATATATATATATAGTATTATCACAGCAATTGAAACTATTCAACATGGAAAACGGCACTCTTCCCTATAATTATAGTCTCCCTTTTCCTCTTTGTGTTTTAGGGGAAGTTTTGACATAATAGGTGCTCCTGAATTCGCTCCTAGGATGCTCAATAATTGTATCTAGGCTTATCCTTCTTCTAAAGTCAGGCATATGGTGTATGAGTTCTCAAGGCTATTGCCTGGTACTCTTAAATTTGAACTAGTTTCGCGTGGGGCTATCTTGACAAGTCTATTCAACAATCATTTTCCGGGTAAAGAAGATATAGGAATGTATTTCCTCGCAAGTGAGAGAGAAAGGTCAGATTCTACCTAATATATATCTATCTAAAAAGGGATAAGGGTCGTGAAGTAGAAGTGGCGTCCTTACCCAAGAATGTTTTTACTAAAAATTAATTTACATTTATCATCCTATGCAGGTCTGAGATATATACTGCTTTGGTGGAGTTCTTGTGTAACAAAGATTCGGTTATGAGAATGCAAGTACAAGCAGCTCACCATCATTTATAAGTGTTCTCATCACCAAATCTTTGATACGCAACACCACCACCAGAGCAATATATATCCTCAGACCTCCATATAATGGGAAATGCAAGTCAATTTCTAGTAAAAACCTTCCTGGGCAAAGGTGCCCTTCATCTTTGCAACCCTTTCCATTTTTGAATAGTTATTAAGGCAGAAGTTGAGCTTGCTCTCTCACTTTCAAAGAAATATAGACCTATATCTTCTTTGCCCGGTCAATTATAGTTGAATAGACTTGCCCAGTTATCCCCACACGGAACGAGTTCAAATTTAAGAGTATCAGGCAATAGCCTTGAGAACTCATACACCTTACGTCTAACTCTAGAAGGAGGATGAGCAAGGATAAAGTTATTAAACGCCCCAGATGCAAAATACAGATCACCTAAGATGACAAAACTTCCCCTATAATGCAAAGAACAAGAGAAAGATTAATAATTATAGGGAATAGAACCTGTATTCCTGTTGAATGGTGCAGATTCCTCGAGTAAAAAAAGATCTTCAATATATATATGGTCTGCGGAATAATCAGATGGAAAGTTTTCTGCTTCTTGACACATAACGAAAGGCATATTCAAGTTTCAAGGACACACAAAAAAATAAATAAAGAGAAAGTTCCACATGGAGTTAAAAGATGTTTTGCACTCTACATCTCATTAAGTTGCAGAACCGAAAAAAATTAGAAAACAAACAACGTATGGCTCCCATATAACCTACTTACCAACAATTTCTTGATTTCTATACCTGCAAACATAAGATGGCCCATAATGCAATGACATAGAGAGGCAGTAACCTAAAGTTTTCATGAAATTTCTCCATAATGGGAATCTGTTTAGATTCAGATTATCATTATGTCAGGACTTGAAACTATGTAAGAGCATAATTCTTTCCCGTAGTTGGGAATATACTCTATATTTCCCTATTCATTTTTTAGTGATACTAATGGAGCTCCTGCCAGCTTGCATGCACCCCAACTAATTCACTAGGCAACTTTTTCATCCCACAAGGGGAATTTCTTAAGCTCATATGCAAAAGTCTAACTTGGTCATTCCATATATTGACAATTAGAGATGGACATTCAGTATTCGGTTCGGTATTTTTAAAGTTCAGGTTTGGTAATTTGAAAATCTGTACTTGAGAGTAGATACTACATACCAAACTTATAAACATCAATTCGATAATTCAATAATCGGTAAATAAAATTTCGGTTCGGTAGGGTATTTGGTTAGACGTATCATATAACACACACACACACATATATTTAAAATTCGGTATTCAGTAAATATTGAATAACAAACGGTATTAATATCTTGTACCAAACCCAATCACAAATACTAAAATGTTGAAATTTTACTCCGAAATACCAATCCAATACTGAATTACCGAATATCAATTACCAAATTTTTTGGTTCAGTTTTTGGAATTTTATACCCAGTCCTATTGACAAGGTATGCTGACTATCAAGGCTAGCGAGATGGGTGTTCCTGGTGTTGTAGCTGGGATTCAAACCTAGAATCTCCAAGTTGTTACTCCTATGTCTTAACCACTACGCCATCCCCTTGGGAAAAGACAAGTAGAGTTCATAAAAGAAAGGTCCGCCATAAAAGAAAAGATTAATGAGTCAGCTGACTACTAGTAAAGATGAGCCATCCAAAAAGCTACCATGCAATGACAGATATGAGCTGAAATTTGAACTCTTTTGGAGTTTAATTTACCTCGTGTTAACTTATGTTAGTAATTAAGGTGCAAGATCAAGTCTACTTACTTCCAGGAAGGATCTAGAGCACGATCACAAGGGTGTGTCATGGGTATCATTCGGCTCTCATTCACTGCATTGGGACTCCTACGCTCCAGAATGATAGAACCATCAGGACCTAAAAAGAAGGCTACATCAATTGGATTGAAGTACAGTAAGTAAATAAATTTTTATATGAAAGCTATTCAGATATTGATGGTTTAACAGAAAACATTTTGAAAGATAATACCAACTCTAGACATATATGTGAGAAATATAAGTGAAAAATAATATTGAATTGTTGTAACTACATCATTACATTGAGACCCTATTTATAGACACTACATTCCAATCCTTTTCCTAATAGGACTCTACATTATAATTCCTTTCCAAATAGGAATTTATATGCTATTTTTAGTCCTACTCATATTCTACCACTCTCCCTAAAGCTGGTGCATAGAAGACATATGTACCAAGCTTGTTGTGGGCATAATTAATACGAGAATCGATGCGGGACTTGTTGAAGATAGTGCAAGAAAACTAATAAGGACGGCTATGGACGTCTGGGAGACCTCAACTGTTTAACAAACTGAAAAAGTGATCCAAAATAGTAAACATTGCCGGAAAGTCAATGTGTCACTAGAAAATTGCCGGAAAGTGGTATAAAATATAAGGGTCATCTTGAAATCAAGAGATGAGTTGATCTTGAACACGATAGTCACCGAAGAACTGGACGGAGCAAGATCATGCACCGGATTATTAGATTTGATGGCTGAAAAGTGGTCACCATTTGAGAAAAAAGCATATGGGTAGGGTCGAAATGATGACACGACCCTCCTGAGAAAAGAGAATTATATGAGTAGGTTAGAATGATGGCACGATTCTACTGAGGAATTTAAATTATATGGGTAGAGTCGAAATGATGACACGATCCTACTAAAATATAGAAATTATATGGGTAAGGTTAGAATGACGACACAATCGTACTGAAAAAGAGAAATTATATGGGTAGACCCTACTGAAAAAGAGAACTTATATGGGTGGGGTCAGAATGATGGCACGACCTTATGCAAATCAGATCTGAATAATCCCTATAAAGACGCATGGAACTATGCAAATCAGATCTAAGGAGTCATCGAAAAGACGCACGGTGCTATGCAACTCAGATATGAGAAAGTAGTCCAAAAAGATGCACGGTACTACACAAATTAGATATGAGAAAGTAGGGAAAAGAAGTATGGTGGCCTAACTTTTGATAACATGATCATTGGTCAGACGGGCGGAATATATGGGTTATAGCGGCCCGCCGACAGCGGAATCTCTTTGATTCTCTACCTAGATCGTAGAGTCTCTGATACCATGTGAGAAATATAAGAGAAAAATATTATTGAATTGTTGTAACTATATTATTACATTGAGACCCTATTTATAGACACTACATTCCAATCTTTTTCTAAATAGGACACTATATTACAATTCCTTTCCAAATAGAATTATATACGCTATTCCTATTTCTATTCCTTTTATAACAATATCAATGTTATTTTTCTTAAAAAAAATTAATTAGAGCATGATAGAAAATGAAATTTCTGATGAAAAAAGATATAAGAAGACAACAGATCAAAACAAGTAATGAATCTTAGGAGATGTTGGCGAACACTTACATTTAGATGATGGGTGGACACAACTCTTGAGGAGCTAGTAGTTTTCATCCACTTTGATACGGGAATAATCACGGATATGGACTTAGGAGAGTGCGTGTTGGACCCGAGCCTTGGCACGTGCAATTGAAGTGCATGGATTACACTAGATGGGTGCCCACTCTTTGAAAGGCCTTTTGATCATTTTAACTTATATTTTGTAATAGCTATAAAAAGAACATTGTAGGGGTTTTAGTTTAGTTTTTGGATGATATTTGGGAGTCTTGTAATACTTGTAACAAGATCACTCTCTAGTGAGAAGAGTGACCACCGAAACTAGGATACAACAATAGGGTGGATTCTCTTTTGTTGTTTCTTGCTTGGAAACATTGATGCAAGAGAGGTGGAATCTGATATTGTGTCACGTAAGAAATAGGTTTATTTTTATTTGTAGTGTTAAGGGTCCAAGAGTGTCCATTCTTGGGTTCTTAAGATTATACCTTCATGTGGTCTATCTATCTATCATTTTACTTTCTTGTAATCTTGTTTAGTGTTTGTGTAGTAATCTTGTGTTCTTGTTGTTATTGTTAAATCCGAATCTTGTGTATTCTTATTCATAATCTTATGTTGTTAATCTAGTTTGTTGTCTGCTGATTTGGTGTAATAAACACCTTGTTATCTTCTTGTTATTGTGTTCTTAGGAAGCCGAGACTTGATCTCCAAAAGGGTTCACGAATTTCTTCCATTTTGTGGACTATTTTTTGGACTAATTTTGGTGTTCCCTTGTTTTTCCCATATCACACTTGGTGCCTGATGATAGAACAAGAGCTTTGGAAATAGGTAGGTATCTTGTTTTCCCGGTATGTACCTCCTTTTCCCAGTTAATAGAATGGCCACCAAGAAACTTACCACGTTTCTTTTGTGGCACAGAACTCTGAAAAAACCTTTGCAGGAGCATGTAACATGGATTCAGAACACTCATTTTCTAGTCCAAGTGATAAAGACATTACTCGCTTGCCCTTATCACATTCTTCACGGCAATAATCCTCTTGAACATCTTCGCACAATAACCCCGTATGCAATATCTAAAAGGAAGAGAAAGGACAGAATTTATAAAAATGGAAAGAGGACTACATATACATAAAAGATAAAGGCAGTATATAAGAGAATTAAATTCTACAACATGCTAATGGAAGAATCAATGTATCCTTTAGGTGGAACCCAATATCCAATATCATTTAGGATCCGCTTTGAAGAATGCCAGAAAGATTAGACAGCTCGAAGAGGTCCTAATTCTCCCCAAAGAGGTCATATCACTTCCATTTAGGCTTCTAGTTTTGTTCCATTTTTCATCTCTATTTAATATTACAAAATACGGGTGTCAAATGAGTTAACAGATTTAGTCATAATTTGCTCCATGGATGAGTAGGCAGATTTGATTCTAATCTGCTCCACAATTGAGTAGGCAGATATATATGATTGCAATCTGCTGTAACTATGTTATATCATATATTGTGACTCTAGGAGAATAGATTACAGGAAATCCCTTGATTCATGTATCTCCTAGGCTAAGTTGCATAAACTCGGGTACGGGTATCCGAGATGGGTGCGGATTCGGATTCATCAAAATTTAAATTTTAAAACTCGGAGGTGCGAATCCGAGTATGGATACGGATGCAGGAATTTGGCTAAAAAATTAAATATTATAAATATAAAGTTATAAAGATATTCTAAAAATCTACTTTTAACTTTTAAGATAACTTTTAGTTACTTTTTTCAATCCTAGATAACTTTTAGTTACTTTTTTCAATTAGGATTGATATATACTTGTATTTTTGGGAAATCAACAAACACATATATATTAATATAGTAATTCTTTGATGAGAAACCACACACACATATCTTTTGACTATATTAATATAAACTTTTTTTATATTTTAAAAAATATTATTAAAAACAAGATCTGACGAGTCATCTTCCCAATCCTCAACCACTTTCTGTTTCTTCCCAACGATCAAAATTCCTTCGACAAAAATTACAGTCGCCGAATTTCGACGATGACAGCAGTCGCTGATTCCGATGATGATTGTCGTCGGATTTCCCAACGATTCAAATTCCATCGACAAAAATTAAAGTCGCCGAATTCCGACGATGACAGCAGTTGCTGATTCCGATGATGATTGTCGCCGTATTTCTTGCCGGATTCTGACGGTGACAGTAGTCACTGATTTTCTCCCTTCCGACGATGACAACAATACAGTCGTCGGTTTTTATTACTACGACGAAAACCAATTTTTTTATTGATATTGGATCAACGTCTTTGGATTTTTATAACCAAATCAGAGACGTACCCCGCACCAGCGCCGCGTTGGGATGGGTTCGGCAGCGAAATCAATGAGTCCGCGCAACATAACTCCTAGAAATTAGGGATTGATTAGATTCTTTTGATCTTCTTGTTCACCTATAAATATTGTGCAACTCCATGAATAAAAACATATTTTTCCAGTATCTAAACATTCATGGTATCAGACTTGGAATTTTTCCCCTTATACCATATGGTCAAAATAGCTTCTCAGGGAAAATATCTTTCTGGAATATCAAAAGAAGACAAAATGTCTTCTCTGGAAGCTCCAAATCTGATGACTCAAGGAGGCAATGTTTCTCACATGCCCTTCCAGTTAACTTCTCATCGATTAAATGGGAAGAACAGTCTGAAATGGGCACAATTCGGAGAGTTTGCAATCGATGATCGTAAAAAGTTGGGACATCTAACTAGAAAGACGAAAAAGTCAAAAATCGGAGACCCAAAGATGAACACATGGAGATTAGCATGTAGTTTTGATATCTGAAAATGGAATTACCTCCGAGGATACATTGCATTAGCATGTTGTTTCATTTAGTTCTCTTATGTACTTTCTATTAAAAAAAAACTCTGCATTTTCTTTTCCTTTCAGCTATTGCATGTTGAATTGTTGTGTAGAAGAACCAAAGGATTGATGCTGTGAAGTATGTGACAAGGGAAAAGGATCCATGTTACATGCTTCTGAAAAGATTTGTCAGAGCATTGCGACACCAAGGAAACACAATAAGTTTCCTGGTTCTCATGGTATTAACTGGGAAAAGGAGGTACGTAGTGGGAAAACGAAGTATCTCCCTGTTGAAGAAGCACTCAGTCTACCATCGAGCCTCAATAAAAAGGGAAATCCACTGAACATCATTGGCTCCTCAAGAGTTGTGACAACAAAATCTATGGCAACCGGGACTCGAGGGAATTTTACCACGTCTGTAGCTCAAACTTCAAATTCTTTTCCTTCGAAGAGCCCACTGCAACGTCTTTTAGGATCAGCAAGATATACAAATCCTCAGAATGTCAAAAACACTAAAATAACGGAACAGATCAAAAACACAATACAAGCTTCAAAAGGTTAGTGTTCACCAACATCTATTGTATTTGTTATTTGTTTTGATATGTCTTCTTCTTATATCTTTATTCATCAGAAATTTCATTTCCTATCATATACTCTAACTGATATAGCCTACATTTTAGGTTTTGGTTAGATTAAGAGTCCCGGTTCTTCCAATAAGAGTCCATTGATGAATACAATTATGAAACACCCTTGTGATCCTACTTTAGCTCATTCCTGGAAGTAAGTACCCTTTATCACGTACTTTAATTAGTAACATAAGTTTACACAGGTAAAACTGAGCATCAAAAAGCAGAAAAGTTTCCTTTTGATTATTCTGCAGACTACATATTTATATATATATTGAAGATCTTTCTTTTATCTGTGCAATTGGAACTATTCAGCTGGAAAAAAAGGCTTTCTTCCCTATAATTAATAGTCTCTTTTCCTCTTTGTGTATCAGGGGAAGTTTTGACATCAAAGGTGCTCCTGAATTCGCTCCTGGGATGCTCAATAATTGTATCCAGGCTTATCCTCCTTCCAAACTCAGGCGTAAGGTGTATGAGTACTCAAGGCTATTGTCTGTTAACTCTTAAATTTGAACTAGTACCGAGTGAGGCTATGTGGACAAGTCTATTCAACAATCATTTTCCGGGTAAAGAAGATACAAGACTGTATTTCCTTGCAAATGAGATAGAAAGGTCATCTTCTGCCTTATAGATGTCTGTCTTAAAAGGGATAAGGGTCATGAAGTAGAAGTGGCAACCTTACCCAGGAAGGTTTTTACTAGAAATTAATTTGCATTTCTCATTTTATGCAGGTCTGAGATATATACTGCTCTGGTGGAGTTCTTGTGTAACAATGATTCGGTGATGAGAATGCTTATAAATGATGTTGAGCTGATTCTCATCACCAAATATTTGATACGTATGAACACTACCAGAGCAATATAGATCCTCAGACCTGCGTATAATGGGAAATGCAAATCAATTTCTAGTAAAAACCTTCCTGGGAAAAGGTGCCATTCTACTTTGCAACTCTTTCCCTTTTTCGAAAGATATATAAGGCAAAAGATGAGCTTTCTCTCTCACTAGGAAAGAAATCAGTCTTATATCTTCTTTTCCCGGATAATATCATTGAATAGACTTGCCCAGTTATCCCCACATGGAACGAGTTCAAATTTAAGAGCATCAGGCAATAGCCTTGAAAATTCATATACGTTACGTCTAACTCTAGAAGGAAGATGAGCATGGATAAAGTTATTAAACATCCCAGGTGTAAAATCCAGATCACCTAAGATGTCAAAACTTCCCCTATAATGCAAAGAACAAGAGAAAGATCAATAATTATAGGGAAGAGAACCTATATTCCTGTTGAATGGTGCAAATTCCTCGAGTAAAAAAAGATCTTCAAAAAATATATATGGTCTGCAGAATAATCAAATGGAAAGTTTTCTTCTTCTTGACACACAAGAAAAGGCTTATTCAAGTTTCAAGGCCAAAAAAAAAAACAGAGAAAGTTCCACATGGAGTTGAAAGATGTTTTGCACTCTACATCTCATTAAGTTGCAGAACCCAAAAAAAAATAGAAAACAAACATTGTATGGCTTCCATATAACCTACTTACCAACAATTTCTTGTTTTCCACACTTGCAAACGTAAGATGGCCCATAATGCAATGATATAGAGAGGCAGTAACCTAAAGTCTTCATAAAATTTCTCCATAATGGGAATCAATTTAGATTGAGATTATCAGTATATATTTAGATTATCATTATGTCATGACTTGTAACTATGTATGAGCATAACTCTTTCCCATTGTTGGGAATATACTCTATATTGTCCTATTCATTTTTTCAATGATACTAATGGAGCTCCTGGCAGCTTGCATGCACCCAAACTAATTCGCTGGGAAACCTGTCCATCCCACATAGGGAATTTCTTAAGCTTATATGCAAAAGTCTAACTTGGCCATACCATATATTGTCAAGTAGGGGGTGGGCGTTCAGTATTCGGTTCGGTATTTTTAAAGTTCGGGTTCAATAATTCGGTAATCGATATTTGAGAGTAGATACCACATACCATACTTATAAACATCAAATCAATAATTCAGTAATTGGCAAATTAAATTTTGGTTCATTACGGTATTTGGTTAGATGTATCATATTATATATATATATATATATATATATATATATATATATATATATATATATATATATATATATATAATTTGGTATTCGATAAATATTGAATACCAAACGGTATTTAATAATTTGTACCATAACCAATCCTGAATAAAGAAATGTTGAAATTTTACTCCCAAATACCAACTGAATTACCGAATATCAATTACCAATTTTTTTGATTCTGTTTGGTAATTAAGTTCTCGGTGTTTTACACCCAGCCCTATTGACAAGGTATGCTTCCTATCAAGGTTAGCCATATGGGTGTACCTGGTTTTGTAGCTTGGATCCAAACCTAGAATCTTCAAGTTGTTACTCCTATGTCTTAACCACTACGCCATCCCCTTGGGGAACAAACATTATGTTATTAACTAAAAAGTATCGTATACGTTTCCTTACTAATCTATAGGGAAAAGAACAATGGTGTTCATAAAAGAAAGGTCCTCCATAAAAGAAAAGATTAATTAGTTAGCTGACTACTAGCAAAGATGAGCCATCCAAAAAGCTACCATGCAACGCTGAAATTTGAACTCTTTTGGAGTTTAATTTACCTCATGTTAACTTATGATAGTAATTAAGATGCATGATGAAGGCTACTTACTTCCTGGAAGGATCGTGCTCAGGATCATAAGGGTGCGTCATGGGTATCATTCGACTCTCATTCAAAGCATGGGGACTCCTACGCTCCAGAATGATAGAACCCTCAGGACCTAAAAAGAAGGCTACATCAATTGGATTGAACTACAGTATGTAAATAAATTTTTCTATGAAATCTTTTCAGATATTGATGGTGTAACAGAAAACATTTTGAAAGATAATACCAACTCTAGACATATCATTGTTATTTTTCATAAAAAAATAATAATTAGAGCATGATAGAAAATGAAATTTCAAATGAAAAAAAGATATAAGAAGAGAACAGATCAAAACAAGTAATGAATCTTAGGAGATGTTGGCGAACACTTCCATTTAGATGATTGGTGGACACAAATCTTGAGGAGCTAGTAGTTTTCATCCACTTGGTGCCTGATGATAGACCAAGAGCTTCTTAAATAGGTCATTATCTTATTTCCCGGGTCTGTACCTCCTTTTCCCTACTAATAGAATGGCCACCAAGAAACTTACAACAGTACTTTGGTGGCACAAAACTCTGAAAAACCTTTGCAGGAACATGTAACTTGGATCCAGAACACATATTTTCTAGTCCACATGATGAAAACATTACTTGCTTTCCCTTATCACATTCTTCATATCAACAATCCTCTTGAGCATCTTCGCAATAACCCTATATGCGATATCTTAAAGGAAGAGAAAAGACAGAATTTTTAAAAACAGGGAGAGGACTACATATGCATAAAAGATACAGACAGTATATAAGAGAATTAAATGCTACAACATGCTAATGAAAGAATCAATGTATGCTTTTGGTGGAACCCAATATCCAATACCATTTAGGATCCGCTTTGAAGAATGCCAAAAAGATTAGACAGCTCGAAGAGGTCCAAATTCTCCCCTAAGAGGTATATATCACTTCCATTTATGCTTCTAGTTTTGTTCCATTTTTCATCTCTATTTAAGATTACAAAATAAGGGTGTCGAATAGGTTGACAGATTTTGTCATAATTTGCTCCACGGATGACAGGCAGATTTGATTTTAATCTGCTCCACAATTGAGTAAGCAGATTTGATTCTAATCTGCTCCAGAATTGAGTAGGCAGATATGATTGCAATCTGTTGTTGTAAATATGTGATATCATACTTTGTTATTCTAGGAGAATTGATTAGAGGAAATCCTTAATTCATGTATCTCCTAGGCTAAGTTGCGTAGACTCGGATGTGGATATCCAAGACGGGTGCGGATCCGAGAGTCGAATTCATTAAAATTTAAATTTTAAGATTCGGAAGTGTGAATCCGAGTAAGGATATGGTGCAGGAATTTGGCTAAAATACTATATATTATAAATATAAAATTATAAAAATATTCTAAAAATCTACTTTTAACTTTTAAGATAACTTTTAGTTAATTTTTCAATTAGGATTGGTATATACTTGTATATTTGGGAAACCAATAGGAACATATATAGTTTTTTACAATATTAATACAAAAATTCTTTTTATGAGAAATCAACAGACGCACATATCTTTCGACTATATTAATATATAAACCTTTTTTTTATAATTAAAAAAATATAATTATTAAAAACAAGATCTGACGAGTCATCTTTTCTGTCCCCAACCACTTTTTGTTTCTTCCCAACAATTCGAATTTCGATGAAAAAAATTACAGTCGTCAAATTCCGATGATGACAACAGTCGCCGATTTCGATGATGACTATCGTAGGATTCCGGTGGTGACAGTAGTCACCGATTTTCTCCCACTCCTGCGATGACAATAATTATAGTCGTCGGACTTTCTGACGACAACAACAATTAAATTTGTTCTTGATTTTGGATCAACGTCTTCAGATTCGTTTGACCGAATCGGAGACGTACCTTGCGCCCGCACCAACGTTGCGTTTGGATGGGTTCAGCGGCGAAATCAATGAGTGCGCGCAACATAGATCCTATGAATTAGGGATTGATTAAATTCTTTTGATCTTCTTGTTCACCCATAAATATTGTGCAACTATATGAATAAAAACATATTTTTGCAGTATCTAAACTTTCATGGTATCAGAGTTGAAATATTTCCCCTAATACCATATGGTCAAAATAGCTTCTCAGGGAGAATATCTTTCTGGAACATCAAAACAAGATAGAATGTCTTCTCTGAAAGCTCCAATAGAAAATCTAATTACTCAAGGAGGCAATGTTTCTCACATTCCCTTCCAGTTAACTTCTAATCGATTGAATGGGAAGAACTGTCTGGAATGGGCACAGTTCGTAAAGTTTTCAATTGATGATCATGAAAAGTTGAGACATATGACTAGAAAGACGAAAAAGTCAAAAATCGGAGACCCAAAGATGAACACATGAAGATTAGAAAATTCACTCGTGATTGCCTGGTTAATTATTTCATGGAGCCAGTCATAAGTAAACCTTATCTATTTTTACCCACTCCTAAGGATGTGTGGGAAGCTGTTATAGAGACGTATTCTGAGGTAGAAAAAGTCTTTCAAATTTTTGAGTAAAAAATAAAACTATGACAAGTTAAGTAAGGTGAGGAAAAAGTCATTGCTTATTATAATGAAATGGTATTAATGAATCCAATTATAACACACCCTTGTGATCCTGCTTTAGCTCATTGCTGGAAGTAAGTACCCTTCATCACGTACTTTATTTAGTAAGATAAGTTGACACAGGTAAAACTAAGCATCAAACAGCAGAAAAGTTTCCTTTTGATTATTCTGTAGACTACATATATATATATTGAAGATCTTTCTTTTATCTGAGCAATTAAAACTATTCAACAGTTAAAATGCTCTCTTCCCTATAATTAATAGTCTCTCTTTTCCACTTTGTGTTTCAGGGGAAGTTTTGACATCATAGGTGCTCCAGAACTCGCTCCTGGGATGGTCAATAATTGTATCCAGGCTTAGCCACCTTCCAAAGTTAGGCGTATGGTGTATGAGTTCTCAAAGCTATTGCCTGGTACTCTTAAATTTCAACTAGTTCCGCGTCGGGCTATCTAGACAAGTCTATTCAACAATCATTTTTTGGGTAAAGAAGATATAGGACTGCATTTCCTCGCAAGTGAGAGAGAAAGTTCAGCTTCTGCCTTATATATATCTATCTGAAAGAGATAAGGGTCGTGAAGTAGAAGTGGAGTCGTTACCCAGGAATGTTTTTACTAAAAATTAATTTGCATTATCATCCTATGCAGGTCTGAGATATATACTGCTTTGGTGGAGTTCTTGCGTAACAAAGATTCGGTGATGAGAATGCAAGTACAAGCAGCTCAATATCATTTATAAGCGTTCTCATCACCAAATATTTGATATGCAACAGCACCACTCGAGCAATATATATCCTTTTATAATGGGAAATTCAAATCAATTTCAAGTAAAAACCTTCCTAGGCAAAGGTGCCCTTCTACTTTGCAACCCTTTCCCTATTTGGATAGTTATATAAGGCAGAAGTTGAGCTTTCTCTCTCACTTTCAAAGAAATTTCAGACCTATATCTTCTTTTTCCGGACAATTATAGTTGAATAGACTTTCCCAGTTATCACCACATGGAACGAGTTCAAATTTAAGAGTATCAGGCAATAGTCTTGTAAACTCATACACCTTACGTCTAACTCTAGAAGGAGGATGATCATGGATAAAGTTATTAAACATCCCAGGAGCAAAATCCAGATCACCTAAGATGTCAAAACTTCCCCTATAATGCAAAGAACAAGAGAAGGATTAATAATTATAGGGAAGAGAACCTGTATTCCTGTTGAATGGTGCAAATTCCTCGAGTAGAAAAAGATCTTCAATATATATATGGTCTGAGGAATAATCAAATGGAAAGTTTTCTGCTTCTTGATACATAACGAAAGGCATATTCAAGTTTCAACGTCTCAAAAAAAAGGAGAAGAATCCACATGGAGTTAAAAGATGTTTTGCACGCTACATCTCATTAAGTTGCAGAACCGAAAAAAAGTTAGAAAACAAACAATGTATGGGTTCCATATAACCTACTTACCAACAATTTCTTGCTTTCTATACCTGAAAACATAAGATGGACTATAATGCAATAACATAGAGAGGCAGTAACCTAAAGTCTTCATGAAATTTCTCCATAATGGGAATCAATTTCGATTCAGATTATCATTATGTCATGACTTGAAACTATGTAAGAGAATAACTCTTTCCCATAGTTGGGAATATACTCTATATTTCCCTATTCATATTTTCAGTGATACTAATAGAGTTCCTGCCAGCTTGCATGCACCCCAACTAATTCACTGGGCAAGCTGTCCATCCCACAAGGGGAATTTCTTAAGCTCATATGCAAAAGTCTAACTTGTCCAAACCATATATTAACAAGTAGGGGTGGGCGTTCAGTATTCTTTTCGGTATTTCTAAATTTCGGATTTGGTAATTCGGTAATCGATATTTGAGAGTAGATACCACATACCTTACTTATAAACATCGATTCTATAATTTAGTAATCGTAAATTAAATATCGGTTCAGCATGGTATTTGGTTAGACGTATCATATTATATATATATAATTCGATATTTAGTAAATATTGAATACCAAACGGTATATTAATATCTTGTACCAAACCCAATCCCGAATACCGAAATGTTGAAATTTTACTCTGAAATACCATACCAATACTGAATTACTGAATATCAATTACCAATTTTTTAGGTTCGGTTCGGTAATTTGGTTTTCGGTAATTTATACCCAGCCCTATTGACAAGGTATGCTGCCTATCAAGGCTAGCCAAATGGGTGTACCTGGTGTTACAGCTTGGATTCAAACCTAGAATCTCCAAGTTGTTACTCCTATGTTTTAAACACTAGGTCATCCACTGGGAACCAACATTATGTTATTAATTAAAACATACACATATGTTTCCTTGCTAATCAATAGGGAAAAGACCAGTGGAGTTCATAAAAGAAAAAATTAATCAGTCAGCTGACTACTAGCAAAGATGAGCCATCCAAAAAGCTACCATGCAAAGACAGATATGAGCTGAATTTGAACTCTTTTGGAGTTTAATTTACCTCGTATTAACTTATGTTAGTAATTAAGGCGCATGATGAAGGATACTTACTTCCAGGAAGGATCTAGAGCAGGATCACACAGTTATCATTCGACTCTCATTCACAACATTGGGACTCCTACGCTCCAGAATGCTAGAATCACCATGACCTAAAAAGAAGGCTACATCAATTGGATTGAAGTACAGTAAGTAAATAATTTTTCTATTAAAGCTTTTCAGCTATTGATGGTGTAACAAAAATCATTTTGAAAGATAATACCAACTCTATACATATCAATGTTATTTTTCTTAAAAAAGAAATTAATTAGAGCATGATAGAAAATGAAATTTCTGATGAACAAAGATATACGAAGAGGACAGATCAAAACAAGTAATGAACACTAAGAGATGTTAGCAAACACTTACATTTAGATGTTTGTGCTGTTTTTTTGCTATGTTCAGTGATTTTTCTCTTTCGAAGATTCAGAGGCTTTGTATATGTTGCTGATCCTAAAGACCGCTGCACTGTACACTTCTCAGGAAAAGAAGCTTGCTACAATTTCCTTGAGACATGTTTGCCATGGATTTGGTGGACACAACTCTTGAGGAGCTAGTGGTTTTCATCCACTTGGTTCCTGATGATAGACCAAGAGCTTCTTCAATAGGTAGGTGGTATCTTGTTTACCCGGTCTGTACCTACTTTTCCCATTTACTAGAATGGCCACCAAGAAACTTACCACATTTGTTTGGTGGCACAGAACTCTGAAAAAACTTTGCAGGAGAATGTAACTTGGATCCAGAACGCTCATTTTCTAGTCCACATGATGAAGACATTACTCGCTTGCCCTTTTACATTCTTCACGGCAATAATCCTCTTGTTGTAATTGTGCGAGTTTTCATCATTTTGTAAACTTTTATTTTATCAATTACTCTTACTGAGGGTTAAGAATCTTATTCAAAAATATATGAATATAGGTAAGAGCAACGATACCTTATGATATCCAAGGAGTGACCAACAATGCCTTTCTAACGGTACCTTACGAAATCTAAGAAGTGACCAAAAATGGCTTTCAATATGGACTTAAGGGTGTTAAGAGCAATATTTTTGGATCTCATCTGCCTATCACTCTTAATAAGGTAAGGCAAGAGGAGATGAAGAGGACCCATATGTGTTCACAAGTATCTTCTTCTTCATCATCTTACTTATCTTTCTACTGTCCGTAGTTCAAAGTTTTCTCATGATGCTAGATTACATAGATCTTTGTTTCAGTGCTGTAACTAATTCTAGAAATTTTACATGCTTAATGCAGTAATTTTTTAGTAAATGAGATGATTATGATACGCATGAAAGGTATAAAAAATATTTAAATTGTGTAAGCTTTGATTAATCTTCAACATTTCCTAACATTTTGATCAAATCTGGGTAAGAAAATGTCATTACAGATATCTTTCATTGAATTTCATGATTCTTCTTCTATTTGGTTGATTTATTGAATAATCTCGGCGGCCAGGGAAGTTTCATTTAACCTTTTATTCTCATTACACAGGTCTATATATATATCCCATGTAGTTAGTACAGGTGTTCACATGTTTGATCAAAACACCACTGCTGTCAAAAAATAAAAACCTCACAACCAAGATTTATTAATTTTCCAGAGGGTAAGGTTCAATGGAATCTTGGAACTTAGGAGCAAATTAAGAGTACACTTCTAAGAGCATCTAAGGTACAAAATTTTTGTACCAGAACTGTGGAAGTTAAATTATCACCAAAATTGTCGTACTAGAATAGTGGAAGTTAAATTATCATTGCTTTTGAATGTTATATTGTGTGTAGACTTTATTTTAAATTGTCATTTAGCTTAAGTAGTTAAATTTAGTACAAAAATAAAGCATGTTTTTAGTTATTTAGATTTTTTGACTGACCTCCTGCACATTTTTGATAAATGATATGCGAATTGTATTACAATTTAATGGCCATTTGAATGGGATTAATTAATTTAAGGGGAGATGGGTATGGAACGGCCTAAATGTGCCCAAGCATAGCTTTATTTGCAGGCTTAGTGCTCATAACAGGCGGCTGCTCACACTGAAAAGAATGCAGAAAATGGCTCATGGACAAGATGTGATATGCATAGTATGTGGGGATGCTGAATAAGACCTCAAACATCTCTTCTTTGAATGTCAATCGTCACGAATGTGCTCAAATGAGTTCCTGCAGTGACTAGGTACACACTATACAGGGTCGGAATGGTGACACGACCCTCCTAAGAAAAAGAATTATATGAGCAGGTTGGAATGATGGCACGATCCTACTGAGGAATAGAAATTATAGGGGTAGAGTAGGAATGATGATACGACCCTACTAAAAAATCAAAATTATATGGGTAGGGTTAGAATGACGACACGACCATACTGAAAAAGAGAAATTATATTGGTAGACCCTACTGAAAAAGAGAACTTATATGGGTAGGGTCAGAATGATGGCACGACCTATGCAAATCAGATCTGAGGAATCCCCATACACACACATACTCACACAACTACACTGAATATTATAATTGAGAATCTAGTTCATCCCATAATTTTTTGAGTTTAGTGAAGTATCCTGCTATGCTATTTGTTCCTTGATTTAAGCTATTGAGCTCCTTTTGCAGATGATAAAGCTTAGCACCATTGGACTACCAAACCTGTACTCAAGGTTGGTCCAAAGTTCTTGTACATTTTTGGAATAAATTACACTGTTAACTATGTCCTTAGAGAGTGAATTCAAGATCCAGGATGTGACCATGTCATTGCAGCTGTTCCATACTTGAAAATCTGTTGCATCCGATGGTGGGCATGGGTGGGAACCCGTGATGAATCCCAATTTGTTCTTTACTGACTGAGCAATTAGGACTGACCTCTTCCAACCTGGATATCCCTTGCCATTAAAGGGTGTATTTACTAGTGTCATATTAGGGTTATCAGAAGAATGAAGACGATTAGGATGATTTGGATCCATGGTGAGGGTGCTAGCAGTAGTAGTCACCGAAGCAGTAGTTGTTTGCTCCGCCATGTTTGAGATTGAGAAAGGAGAAAGTTGGTGTTGACTCTGATCTAAAAATTATTTCTCTGATACTATGTAGAAAAAGTTTGAACAAAGTTTGGGAAATTTTCTCGATAACTTTTTATTCCATCATCAGTGTATTTATACAAGTATATGACAGTAAAAATAATGTATAAATATAAACACTTGTCTAAATCCTATTGGTTCTATACATGTACTATTTAACTAATTTATTCCTTTCTATGTTGCTCACATGTTTGTCAGATGTGGAGAGAATACTTCTAGAAGAAGCTTTCTTGTCCTCATTTTCATTGTCTTCCTTTATCACCTTCAATGAAGCTTTCTTGTTTGGATCGAATGACGCTCTTCCTTTATTCTCAACACAGCTTGGATTCAAACCTAGAATCTTCAAGTTGTTACTCCTATGTCTTAACAACTAGGTCATCCCCTTGGGAACTAACATTATGTTATTAACTAAAAAGTACAAATATGTTTCCTTACTAATCAATAGGGAAAAGACCAGTGGAGTTCATAAAAGAAAGGTCCGCGATAAAAGAAAAGATTAATCAGTCAGCTGACTACTAGCAAAGATGAGCCATCCAAAAATCTACCATGCAATGATAGATATGAGCTGAAATTTGAACTCTTTTGGAGTTTAATTTGTTTCGTGTTAACTTATGTTAGTTATTAAGGTGCATGATGAAGGATACTTACTTCCAGGAAAGATCTAGAGCAGGATCACAAGGGTGTCATGGGTATCATTCGACTCTCATTCACACCATTGGGACTCCTACGCTCCAGAATGATAGAACCATCAGGACATAAAAAGAAGGCTACACAATTGGATTGAAGTACACTAAGTAAATAAATTTTTCTGTGAAAGCTTTTCAGATATTGATGGTGTAACGGAAAACATTTTGAAAGATAATACCAACTCTAGACATAGATGGGAGAAATATAAGAGAAAAATATTATTGAATTGTTGTAAATACATTATTACATTGAGACCTTATTTATAGACACTACATTCCAATTCTTTTCCTAATAGAACTCTACATTACAATTCCTTTCCAAATAGGATTTTATATGTTATACCTATTCCTACTCATATTCTACCACTCACCCTAAAGCTGGTGCATAGAAGACATATGTACCAAGCTTGTTGTGGATGTAACTAATACGAGGATCGATGCGGGACTTGGTGGAAATAGTGCAAAAAAATTGATACGGACGGCTTTGGACATCTGAGAGACCTCAACTAAAATGGAACAAACTGAAAAAGTGATCCAAAAGTAATAAACATTGCCGGAAAGTCAATGTGTCACTAGAAAATTGTCGGAAAGTGGTATAAAATATAAGGGTCATCTTGAAATCAAGAGAAGAGTAGATCTTGAACAAGATAGTCACCGAAGAACTGGAAAGAACATACTCATGCGCCGGATTATTAGATTTGATGGCCAAAAAGTAGTCATCATTTGAGAAAAAATTGTATGGGTAGGGTCGGAATGATGACACAACCCTCCTGAGAATGAGAATTATATGAGTAGGTTGGAATGATGGCACGATCCTACTGAGGAATAGAAATTAGAAGGGTAGAGTCGGAATGATGACACGACCCTACTAAAAAATAGAAAGTATATGGGTAGGGTTAGAATGACGACACGATCGTACTGAAAAAGAGAAATTATATGGGTAAACCCTACTGAAAAAGAGAACTTATATGGGTAGGATCAGAATGATGGCACAACCTATGCAAATCAGATCTGAGGAATTCCAATAAAAATGCATGGAACTACGCAAAGCAGATCTAAGGAGTCACCGAAAAGGCGCACGGTTCTATGCAACTCAGATATGAGAAAGTAGTTCGAAAAGATGCATGGTACTACACAAACTAGATATGAGAGAGTAGGGAAAAGAAGTGTGGTGCCCTAACTTTTGATAACATGATCATTGCTCAGATGGGCGGCAGATATGGGTCATAGTCGCCCGCCGGCAGCATAATCTCTTTGATTCTCTAAAAAAATCATAGAGTCTCTGATACCATGTGAGAAATATAAGAGAAAAATATTATTGAATTATTGTAACTATATTAATACATTGATACCCTATTTATAGACACTACATTACAATTCCTTTTCAAATAGAATTTTATACGTTATTCCTATTCCTACTCATATTCTAACAATATCAATGTTATTTTTGATAAAAAAAAATAATTAGAGCATGATAGAAAATGAAATTTCATATGAAAAAAGATATAAGAAGAGGACATATCAAAACAAGTAATGAATCTTAGGAGATGTTGGCGAACACTTACATTTAGATGATTGGTAGACACAACTCTTGAGGAGCTAGTAGTATTCATCCACTTGGAGCCTAATGATAGACCAAGAGCTTCTTCAATAGGTTGGTATCTTGTTTTCGCGGTCTGTACCTCCTTTTCCCTGCTAATAGAATGGCCACCAAGAAATTTACCACAGTACTTTGGTGGCACAAAACTCTGAAAAACCTTTGCAGGAGCATGTAACTTGGATCCAGAACACTCACTTTCTAGTCCACGTGATAAAGACATTACTTGGTTTCCCTTATCACATTCTTCACTGCAACAATCCTCTTGAGCATCATCGCAATAACCATGTATGCGATATCTTAAAGGAAGAGAAAAGACAGAATTTTTAAAAACAGGAAGAGGACTACATATGCATAAAAGGTACAGACAGTATATAAGAGAATTAAATACTAAAACATGATAATGAAAGAATCAATGTATTCTTTAGGTGGAAACCAATATCCAATACCATTTAGAATCCGCTTTGAAGAATGCCAGAAAGATTAGACAGCTCGAAGAGGTCCTAATTCTCCCCTAAGAGGTCTATATCACTTCCATTTAGGTTTCTAGTTTTGTTCCATTTTTCATCTCTATTTAAGATTACAAAATAAGGGTGTCGAATGAGTTGACAGATTTTGTCATAATTTGCTCCAGGGATGACAGGCAGATTTGATTCTAATCTGCACCACAATTGAGTAGGCAGATATGATTGCAATCTGTTGCTGTAAATATGTGACATCATATTTTGTTATTCTAGGAGAATAGATTAGAGGAAATCCTTAATTCATGTATCTCCTAGGCTAAGTTGCATAGACTCGGATGTGGATATTCGAGACGGGTGCGGATCCGAGAGTCGAATTTGTTAAAATTTAAATTTTCAGATTCGAAAGTGTGAATCCGAGTAAGGATATGGTGTAGGAATTTGGATAAAATACTAAATATTATAAATAAAAAGTTATAAAAATCTTCTATAAATCTACTTTTAACTTTTAAGATAACTTTTAGTTACTTTTTCAAATAGGATTGGTATATACTTGTAATTTTGGGAAACCAATAGGCACATATATATTTTTTTACAGTATTAAAATAAAAATTCTTTTTATGAGAAACCAACAGACACACATATCTTTTGACTGTATTAATATATAAACCTTTTTTTAATATTTTAAAAAATATAATTATTAAAAAATATATCTGATTAGTCATCTTTCCTGTCCCCAACCACTTTTTGTTTCCTCCCAACATTTCAAATTTTGATGAAAAAAATTACAGTCGTCGAATTTCGACGATGACAACAGTCGCCGATTTCGAAGATGACTATCGTCGGATTCCGATGGTGACAGTAGTCACCGATTTTCTCCCACTCCTGCGATGACAACAATTACAGTCGTTGTACTTTCTGACGATGACAACAGCCAACTTTGTTCTTGATGTTGGATCAACATCTTTGAATTCGTTTGACCGAATCGGAGACATACCTCATGCCCGCACCAACGTTGCGTTGGGATGGGTTCGACGGCGAAATCAATGAGTGCGCACAACATAGCTCCTAGGAATTAGGGATTGATTAAATTCTTTTGATCTTCTTGTTCACCCATAAATATTGTGCAACTCTATGAATAAAAACATATTTTTGCAGTATCTAAACTTTCATGGTATCAGAGTTGGAATATTTCCCCTAATACCATATGGTCAAAAGAGCTTCTTAGGGAGAATATCTTTCTGGAATATCAAAAGAAGATAAAATGTCTTCTCTGAAAGCTCCAATAGAAAATCTAATTGCTCAAGGAGGCAATGTTTCTCACATTCCCTTCTAGTTAACTTCTCATCGATTGAATGGGAAGAACTGTCTGGAATGGGCACAGTTTGTAAAGCTTTCAATTGATGATCATGAAAAGTTGGGACATCTGATTAGAAAGACAAAAAAGTCAAAAATTGGAGACCCAAAGATGAACACATGAAGATCAGAGAATTCACTCGTGATTGCTTGGTTAATATATTTCATGGAGCTAGTCATAAGTAAACCTTATCTATTTTTACCCACTCCTAAGGATGTGTGGGAAGCCGTTATAGAGACGTATTCTGAGGTAGAAAAAGCCTTTCAAATTTTTGAGTAAAAAATAAAACTATGACAAGTTAAGTAAGGTGAGAAAAAAGTCATTGCTTATTATAATGAAATGGTATTTATGAATCCAATTATGACACACCCTTGTGATCCTGCTTTAGGTCATTCCTGAAAGAAAGTACCCTTCATCACGTACTTTACTTAGTAACATGAGTTGACATAGGTAAAACTAAGCATCAACAATCAGAAAAGTTTCCTTTTGATTATTTTGTAGACTACGTAAATATATATTGAAGATCTTTCTTTTTTCTGAGCAATTGAATCTATTCAACAGGAAAAAAGGCTCTCTTCCCTATAATTAATAGTCTCTCTTTTCCTCTTTGTGTTCAGGGGAAGTTTTGACATCATAGGTGCTCCTGAATTCTCTCCTGGGATGCTCAATAATTGTATCCAGGCTCAGCCTCCTTCCAAAGTCAGGCATATGGTTTATGAGTTCTCAAAGCTATTGCCTGGTACTCTTAAATTTGAACTAGTTTTGTGTGGGGCTATCTGGACAAGTCTATTCAACAAAAATTTTCCGGGTAAAGAAGATATAGGACTGTATTTCCTCGCAAGTGAGAGAGAAATGTCAGCTTCTGCCTTATATATATCTGAAAGGGATAAGGGTCATGCAGTAGAAATGGCGTCGTTTCCCAGGAAGGTTTTTACTAAAAATTAATTTGCATTTATCATCCTATGCAGGTCTGAGATATATACTGCTTTGGTGGGGTTCTTGCATAACAAAGATTCGGTGATGAGAATGCATGTACAAGCACCTCAATATCATTTATAAGCATTCTCATCACCAAATCTTTGATACGCAACAGCACCACCCGAGCAATATATATCCTTATATAATGAAAAATCCAAATCAATTTCTAGTAAAAACCTTCCTGGGCAAAGGTGCCCTTCTACTTTGCAACCCTTTTCCTATTTGGATAGATATATAAGGCAGAAGTTGACCTTGCGCCGCTCTCACTTTCAAAGAAATACATGCCTATATCTTCTTTGTCCGGAAAATTATAGTTGAATAGACTTGCCTAGTTATCCCCACATGGAACGAGTTAAAATTTAAGAGTATCAGGCAATAGCCTTGAAAACTCATACACCTTACGTCTAACTCTAGAAGGAGGATGAGCATGGATAAAGTTATTAAACATCCCAGGTGCAAAATGCAGATCACCTAAGATGTCAAAACTTCCCCTATAATGCAAAGAACAAGAGAAAGATTAATAATTATAGGGAAGAGAACCTGTATTCCTGTTGAATGGTGAAAATTCCTCGAGTAAAAAAAGATCTTCAATATATATTCAAGTTTTCTGCGGGATAATAAAATGGAAAGTTTTCTGCTTCTTCACACATAACGAAAGGTATATTCAAGTTTCAAAGACTCAAAATAAAAAGAGAAAGTTCCACATGGAGTTAAAAGATGTTTTGCACTCTACATCTCATTAAGTTGCAGAACCGAAAAAAAAATAGAAAACGACCAATGTATGGCTTCCATATAACCTACTTACCAACAACTTCTTGTTTTCTATACCTACAAACTTAAGATGGCCCATAATGCAATAACATAGAGAGGCAGTAACCTAAAGTCTTCATGAAATTTCTCCATAATGGGAATCAATTTAGATTCAGATTATCATTATGTCATGACTTGCAACTATGTAAGAGCATAACTCTTTCCCATAGTTTGGAATATACTTTATATTTCCCTATTCATCTTTTCAGTGATACTAATAGAGTTCCGGCCATCTTGCATGCACCCCAACTAATTCACTAGGCAACCTGTCCACCCCACAAGGGGAATTTCTTAAGCTCATATGCAAAAGTCTAACTGGGCCATACCATATATTAACAAGTAGGAGTGGGCGTTCAGTATTCTTTTCGGTATTTTTGAAGTTCGGGTTTGGTAATTCGTTTATCGGTATTTGAGAGTAGATACCACATACCTTACTTATAATCGTCGATTCGATAATTTAGTTATCGTAAATTAAATTTCGATTCAGCATGGTATTTGGTTAGACGTATCGTATTATATATATAAAATTTGATATTCAGTAAATATTGAATACCAAACGGTATATTAATATCTTGTACCAAACCCAATCCCGAATACCGAAATGTTGAAATTTTACTCCAAAATACCATACCAATACTGAATTACTGAATATCAATTACCAAATTTTTTGGTTCGGTTCTGTTCGATAATTCGGTTTTCGGTATTTTATACCCAGCCCTATTGACAAGGTATGCTGCCTATCAAGGCTAGCCAGATTGGTGTACCTGGTGTTACATCTCGGTTTCAAACCTAGAATCTCCAAGTTGTTACTCCTATGTCTTAAACACTAGGTCATCCACTGGGAACCAACATTATGTTATTAACTAAAACGTACACATATGTTTCCTTACTAATCAATAGGGAAAAGACCAGCGGAGTTCGTAAAAGAATCAATGTATCCTTTAGGTGGAACCCAATATCCAATATCATTAAGGATCCGCTTTGAATAATGCCAAAAAGATTAGACAACTCGAAGAGGTCCTAATTCTCCCTTAAGTGGTCATATCACTTCCATTTAAGCTTCTAGTTTTGTTCCATTTTTCATCTCTAATTAAGATTCCAAATAAGGGTGTCAAATGAGTTCACAGATTTAGTCATAATTTGCTCCATGGATGAGCTGGCAGATTTGATTCTAATCTGTTCCACAATTGAGTAGGTAGATATATATGATTGCAATCTGTTGTAAATATGTGATATCATATATTGTTGCTCTAGGAGAATAGATTAGAGGAAATCCCTTGATTCATGTATCTCCTAGGCTAAGTTACATAAACTCGGGTGCGGGTATCTGAGACGGGGGCAAATCCAATAGTGGAATTCGTCAAAATTTAAACTTTAAGACTTGGAGGTGCGAATCCGAGTATGGATACGGATGCAGGAATTTGGCTAAAAAATCAAATATTATAAATATAAAGTTATAAAGATATTCTAAGAATCTACTTTTAACTTTTAAGATAACTTTTAGTTAATTTTTTCAATTAGGATTGGTATATACTTGTATTTTTGGGAAATCAACAAACACATATATGTTAATATAGAAATTCTTTGATGAGAAATCAAACAGACACAAAAATCTTCTGACTATATTAATTTAGACTTTTTTTATATTTAAAAAAATATTATTAAAAACTAGATCTGACGAGTCATCTTCCCAATCCTCAACCACTTCTTGTTTCTTCCCAATGACTCAAATTCCTTCGACAAAAATTACAATCGCCGAATCCCAACGATGACAGCAGTCGCTAATTCCGATGATGATTGTTGCCAAATTTCTCGCCGGATTTCGATGGTGACAACAGTCACCAATTTTCTCCCTTCCGATGACAACAACAATTACAGTCGCCGGTTTTTTTATGACAACGGCGACAACCAACTTTGTTCTTGATGTTGGATCAACGTCTTCGGATTTGTTTGACCAAAAAAGAGACGTACAGTGTGCCCGCACTAGCGTTGTATTGGGATGGGTTCGGCAGCAAAATCAATGAGTCCACGCAACATAACTCCTAGGAATTAGGGATTGATTAGATTCTTTTGATCTTCTTGTTCACCTATAAATATAGTGCAACTCTATGAATAAAAACATATTTTTGCAGTATCTAAACATTCATGGTATAAAACTTGGAATTTTCCCCCTAATACCTTATGGTCAAAATAGCTTCTCAGGGAGAATATCTTTCTGGAATATCAAAAGAAGACAAAATGTCTCCTCTGGAAGCTCCAAATCTGATGACTCAAGGAGGCAATGTTTCTCACATGCCCTTCCAGTTAACTTCTCATCGATTAAATGGGAAGAACTATCTGAAATGGGCACAATTCGAAGAGTTTTCAATCGATGATCATAAAAAGTTGGGAGATTAGCATGTTGTTTTACAACAACAACAACATACCTAGTGTATTCCCACCTAGTGGGGTCTAGGGAGGGTAGAGTGTACGCAGACCATCCCACTACCTCAAGAGAAGTAGTGAGGCTATTTCCGATAGACCCCCAGCTTAGGACCAATAACAGTATAATAAATACAAAAAGTAAGCGGATACAAACTAGTATGGTACACAAAACAAACTAACTGTATAACAAACACAAAAGATAAGTGCATAATAAACTAGTACGGGATGCAAAAAAGCCAACACCACTAACCCCAAAAACTACAGCCCCAACACTACGAACCAGAAACTCCAGACCCAAAGGAGCACTCCCCTATTACTACCACCGCGATCCCACCCCCTAACCCTCTACCCTAATCTACGTCCTCCACACCTTCCTATCAAGGGTCATGTCCTCTGTAAGCTGTAATTGATCCATATCATGCCTAATCACCTCCCTCCAATATTTCTTCGATCTACCTCTAGCCCGCCTAAAACCATCCATAGCCAGAGTCTCACACCTCCGCACTAGAGAATCAGGGCCCCTCCTCATCATATTCCCGAACCAACATAGCCTCGCTTCTCACAACTTATCCTCCACCGAGGCAACTCCCACCTTATCCCGAATAATCTCATTCCTCACCCTATCTTTCCTGGTATATCCACACATCCATCGCATCTTCGCCACCTTCACCTTTTGGATGTGGGGTTTTTTAACTGGCCAACACTCCGATCCATACAGCATAGTCGTCCGAGCTGTTTCATTTACTTACTTTCTATTATAAAAAAAAAATCTGCTTTTTCTTTTCCTTTTAGATATTGTGTGTTGAATTATTGTGTAGAAGCACCAAAGGTTGGTGCTTTGAAGTATGTGAAAATGGAAAAGGATCCATGTTACATGCTTCTGAAAAGATTTGTCAGAGCATTGCACCACCAAGGAAACACAATAAGTTTCCTGGTTCTCATGGTATTAAATAGGAAAAGGAGGTACGGACTGGGAAAATGAAGTATCTCCCTGTTGAATAAGCACTCAGTCAACCATCGAGCCTCAATAAAAAGGGAAATCCAATGAACATCATTAGCTCCTCAAGAGTTGTGACAACAAAATCTATGGAAATCGGGACTCGAGGGAGTTTTAGCACGTCTGGAGCTCGAACTTCAAATTCTTTTCCTGCGAAGAGCCAACTGCAACGGCTTTTAGGTTCAGCAAGATATACAAATCCTCAGAATGTCAAAAACACTAAAATCGTGGAACAAATCAAAAACACAGTACAAGCTTCAAAAGGTTAGTGTTCACCAACATCTATTGTATTTGTTATTTGTTTTGATTTGTCTTCTTCCTATATCTTTATTCATCAAAAATTTCATTTCCTATCATATACTCTAATTGATATAGCCTACATTTTAGGTTTTGGTGAGCTTTAGAGTCCCGGTGTTGCCAATGAGAGTCCATTGATGAATCCAATTATGACACACCCTTGTGATCCTGCTTTAGCTCATTCCTGGAAGTAAGTACCCTTCATCACGTACTTTAATTAGTAACATAAGTTGACATAGGTAAAACTGAGCATCAAAAATAAAAAAAAATTCCTTTTAATTATTCTGCAGACTACATATATATATATATATATATATATTGAAGATCTTTCTTTTATCTATGCAATTGGAACTATTCATCTGGAAAAAAGGCTTTCTTCCCTATAATTAATAGTCTATTTTCCTCTTTGTGTATCGGGGGAAGTTTTGACAACAAAGGTGCTCCTGAATTCGCTCCTGGGACGCTCAATAATTGTATCCAAGCTGATCCTCCTTCCAAAATCAGGCGTAAGGTGTATGAGATCTGAAGGCTATTTCTTGGTGCTCTTAAATTTGAACTAGTACCGCGTGGGGCTATCTGGACAAGTCTATTCAACAATCATTTTCCGGGTAAAGAAGATACAGGACTGTATTTCCTTGCAAGTGAGAGAGAAAGTTCAGCTTCTACCTTATATATGTCTATCTGAAAGGGGATAAAGGTCGTGAAGTAGAAGTGGCATCCTTACCCAGAAAGGTTTTTACTAGAAATTGATTTGCATTTCTCATTTTATGCAGGTCTGAGATATATACTGCTCTGGTGGAGTTCTTTCATAACAAAGATTCGGTGATAGGAATGCTTATAAATGATGTTGAGCTGGTTCTCATAACCAAATTTTTGATACGCATGAACACGACCAGAGAAATATAGATCCTCAGACCTGCATATAATGGGAAATGCAAATCAATTTCTAGTAAAAACCTTCCTGGGCAAAGGTTCCCTTCTACTTTGCCACCCTTTCCCTTTTTCAATAGATATACAAGGCAAAACCTGAGCTTTCACTCTCACTTGAAAAGAAATACAGTCTTATATCTTCTTTGCGCGAAAAATATCGTTGAATGGACTTTCCCAGTTTTCCCCACATGAAACGAGTTCAAATTAAGAGTATCAGGCAATCGCCTTGAAAACTCATACACGTTACGTCTAACATTAGAAGGAGGATGAGCATGGATAAAGTTATTAAACAACCCAGGTGCAAAATCCAGAGCACCTAATATGTCAAAACTTCTCCTATAACGCAAAGAACAAGAGAAAGATTAAGAATTATAAGGAAGAGAATCTGTATTCGTGTTGAATGGTATGAATTCCTCGAGTTAAAAAAGATCTTCAATATATATGTATATGGTATGAAGAATAATTAAATGGAAAGTTTTCTGCTTCTTGACACATAACGAAAGTCTTATTCAAGTTTCAAGGACAAAAAAAAAAAGAGAAAGTTCCACATGGAGTTGAATGATGTTTTTCACTCTACATCTCATTAAGTTGCAGAACCCAAAAAAAATATTAAACAAATAATGTATGTCTCCCATATAACCTACTTACCAACAATTTCTTGTTTTCTATACCTGCAAACGTAAGATGGCCCATAATGCAATGACCTAGAGAGGCAGTAACCAGAGGTGGAGCCAGAATTTCAACTAAGGGGGTTCAATATTCAATGAAAATTAGTCGAAGGGGGTTCAACACCTACTATAACCACATAAAAAATAATTTTAATCATATATAAATAGTATATTTTTCCGTCGAAGGGGATTCGGCCGAACCCCCTAAACATGGCTGGCTCCTCCTTTGGCAGTAACCTAAAGTCTTCATGAAATTTATCAATAATGGGAATCAATTTAGATTCAGATTATCAATATATATTCAGATTATCAGCATGTCATAACTTGTAACTATGTATGAGCATAACTCTTTCCCATAGTTGGGAATATACTCTATATTGCCCTATTCGTTTTTTCAGTGATACTAATGGAGCTCCGTCCAGCTTGCATGCACCCTAACTAATTCACTGAGCTACCTGTTCATCCTATAAGGGGAATTTCATAAGCTCATATGCAAAAGTCTAACTTGGCCATACCATATATTGACAAGTAGGGGGTGGGCGTTCAGTATTCGGTTCGGTATTTTTAAAGTTCGGGTTCGATAATTTGGTAATCGGTATTTGAGAGTAGATACCACATACCATACTTATAAACATCGATTCAATAATTCAGTAAATGGTAAATTAAATTTTGGTTCAGTGCGGTATTTGGTATTCGACAAATATTGAATACCAAACGATATATATAATATTTTGTACCAAACCCAATCCTAAATACCAAAATGTTGAAATTTTACTCTCAAATACCAACTGAATTACCGAACATCAATTACCAAATTTTTCGATTCAGTTTTCGGTATTTTACACCCAGCCCTATTGACAAGGTATGCTTCCTATCAAGGCTAGCCAGATGGGTGTACCTGGTTTTATAGCTTGGATTCAAACCTAGAATCTCCAAGTTGTTACTCCTATGTCTTAACCACTACGCCATCCCCTTGGGGAACCAACATTATGTTATTAACTAAAAAGTATCGTATATGATTCCTTACTAATCAATAGGGAAAAGACCGGTGGATTTCATAAAAGAAAGGTCCACCAAAAAAGAAAAGATTAATCAGTCAGCTGACTACTAGCAAAGATGATCCATCCAAAAAGCTACCATGCAATGACAGATATGAGGTGAAATTTGAACTCTTTTGGAGTTTAATTTACGTCGCGTTAACTTATTTTAGTAATTAATGTGCATGATGAAGGCTACTTACTTCCAGGAAGGATCTAGAGCAGGATCACAAAGGTGTGTCATGGGTATCATTCGACTCTCATTCACAGCATTGGGACTCCTATGCTACAGAATGATAGAACCATCAGGACCAAAAAAGAAGGCTACATCAATAAAATTGAAGTACAGCAAGTAAATAAATTTTTCTATGTAAGCTTTTCAGATATTGATGGTGTAATGGAAAACATTTTGAAAGATAATACCAACTCTAGACATATCATTGTTATTTTTCTTAAAAAAAAAATTAATTAGAGCAAGATTGAAAATGAAATTTCTGAAGAAAAAAGATATAAGAAGAGGACAGATCAAAACAAGTAATGAATCTTAGGAGATGTTGGCGAACACTTACATTTAGATGATTGGTGGACACAACTCTTGAGGAGCTAGTAGTTTTCATACACTTGGTGTAGACACCTAATTTTGTCCCTCTCAAAATTGAATTTTTTCCATTTTTAGCTCACCTTACTACATACCCTCACCCATGTGATTATACCCCACAAAAATACAAAAATAACAAACTCCCTAAAAAAATTTATCTTATTTTAATCATCCTAACAACCTACCCCTACCCCACCCCCTACTCTCCTACCCTACCCCTAGCCCCACCCCCCTTTGTCACGTTTTACCCATGTTCACCTTAACAGAATGAGGACACCTGGAAAGAGAATTCACAAAAATAGTCACAAACACCTCAGGGGGACCCATACATAAAAAGGTCACCAAAAATCCATTCACAGGGAATTAAAACAATATAGACAACATTCACACAGTACCATTGAGGATACACAGTCACTCAGATATACAACACTCACCTCACCAGCATCATGAACAAGGAGCACACATACACACAGAGAACCCACATCATCATCATCCATATCTTCTACACTAACCCACCCAAAAACACGGATACACCAGGGAAACATTGACGATTTTTCCTTTTCTTCGTAAGAAACGCACACACACAGGGGGATGAGAAAGAGAGAGTCACTAAGAGTGAGCTATAGAGGGAGACCGAGAAGACAGAGAGTGATCAGGAAGAGGGGATTGGTGCGAGGTTCGATCCTTCGCCAACCTTTTTTTGGTGTAAAACTTTCATCGGAATCGATTCCGGTTCTTCATCCGGTTAACCAGCTCACGAAGAGTCCAAATTTATTCATTATTTTCTAGGATTTTTAAGGAAATTTGGTCAAAAACATTAAGTTTTGTCCAGAAAACGTGGACCATTCCTCACTGAAATTGGTCCAGTTTTGAATCAGTTTCTATATCTAGCTTTGTGTATGGGTCGGGTTTGTTTTGCTGCTTTCCACTCAATTCTTTGGTCTTCGTACTATTCTGGGATTCGTAGTGCGTTCCATCTCCGTTTATTTATTGGGGTCAGTAGAGGGTTTCTATTTTGTGATACCAAGTTTAGAGCTTGATCGTCGTTGAGGTGCTATTCGGGCTTTCGGATCTAGTTTTCTTAAACACAGTTATCAACGTAATATCGAAAGGTCCATTTATTTAACCCATTGCCTCTTCTCTATTTTAATTTATTGAAACGACCATGACTATGTGTTGGGTGATTATGAATGCTCGATGTTGTTGATGTTATGACCATGCGCTTGATGATGTGACTTTGGTTGTTTGAGGAATGAATTTGATTAGTTTTAATGGCGTGATTGATAAAAAGGAAGTCGGGGGAAGGAATTGAAAATTTAACGAAAAGAGTAGATTATGATTAATTTTGTTTGATTGTTGATATGGAACGTGATGGAATTATGATATGGTGAAATGGATAGGACAATGTAGGTACGGGTAGGCAAATTTAGGATTAAATGTCTTGTTGAATGTTAGAATGTGGAATGTGTGTTGAACATTTTATAATTTATCGTGTTTGATTAAAATGTACTATTTGGCCAGGGAATGCCCCAAGAATTTGTGTCTATTTTCAGGGAAATGCCCCGACAAATTATGTTGGCAGAAGACATTCGTGAGGAAGGCTCGAGGCATCGGGTAAAGTGCAGGAGCGTAGTTAGGTTAGCGTAGGATAGAATAGGATTTTTTTCTCGCATTTTTCTATTTTGGATTGTATAATTGGACTTAACATTATTATTTCAGTTTTGGATTGTTGTTTAATGTTTGTTTATTGTTTTGTGTGGTTTATACATTCGTAATGTTAAATTAGCTGATACGTTCTACCAAGCAACCGTGGTCGAACCACAGGACCTAGGGGTACCTAATTCCTTCCCCTCGGTCAATAGAATTCCTTAGTTGGAATCTCTATTCGCGAATTAGTTATAGAGTTAAAACCATTTTGGAAAGGATTTTCAAAGGTGACTTGGCACACCGGATTATGCCAAGTGGCGACTCTGAGTTTTGAATACAAAAAGTCCTTTTCGAGATAATTTTTTATCTTTTGTCACTTTGATAATAAAAACCCTTTTGAACCTTAAAACGATAACTTTTTCAGAGTTAAAAAAGGGATATGACAGCTCTGGCGACTCTGCTGGGGAATCTTTTTCAGAATTTGAGCTTATTTTTTGGAGTTGTATCGGCTTAGTTTGACATTATGGTGTATAAACATTTGGTTTGTGTTATTGTTATCATCATTGAGTGTTTACTTGCTACATGTTTATAGTTTTCCCTCCTATGTGTTACCGCTTTATATCTGGCATCATGTGCATAACCCGAGTCAATTCTTCTGCAACAAGTCCCGGAGTGCACGTCGTGCGCACGAACTCTTGTTGAGTCACCCTTATTTTAGAAGGGGGAGCCGTTGGATGTATGGAGTAGGTGGAAAGCAAAGCAGCCACTATCGACCATATGCTCCCCCGAACGGCCTTGTTAGTAAACCCCAATATAGGTCAGCCTTTAGGTCATGCTTATGTGCATCATATTGAGACCTAACAGGGCCTACTTGGTCCTTTGAAGGTAACTCCCCCTAAAGCATCCCAACATGCTAAATGTTGCATCTTTGAGGGTAACGTGATCATTTGACTGACTGATTTGGGGAAAACATGTGGTGGAAGTAAGGTGTGTAAACAAGAAAGTGTTGAAAAAAAAAGGGAAAAAGTGAAAAGGGTGAGCTAAAAAGAGAGCTTTGTAGTTTATTTTAGAGTTCTTTATGGCTTTTGTTCTTCGCAACCCAAAAATTCAAAAAAAAAAGATGATTCTTTTTACCTTTTACATTTTATTTTTTTTAATAACGAAAATTCAAAGATTTTGTTTACCTTTTATACCCATTTGTCAAAAAAAACAAAAGCATCAAAAACATTTTTCTTTTGTAAACATTCATAATTCGAAAACTTCAAAAAGTTTTTTATTACAATAAGTAGTTTTTTTTTATAAAAGAAAATGCAAAAAAAATGGTAGGAGTTTTGTACATCTCATATAACGAAAATACCAAAAAGATTTTTTTTCTCTTTCATAGTTGTTGGTGTCAGTCTTATGTGAAGTGTCAAACTAAAAACTCAAAAAGATTTTATTGTTTTTCATCTTCTGTTTGTGGTCGTGTCTCTCAAGTCAGGGTTCAGTCGGTTATTTAATCCTTAATTGTCCTATCTGGACGAACTAAGCACCCCTGATTCTCCTCTCTCGGGAGTGAGATACGTAGGCAACCACTTGTGGGTTCGGGGATCTTATTTGAAAAATTCAAAAAAAAAAAGATTTTCTTCACTCTTCCTTTAAAGTAGGTGTTTCCTATACATCTTTAAAAGAAAATCACAAAAGGATTTTTGTTAATAGCTTCAAGTCTCATTATCATATGAAATTCAATAATTGAAAACCCAAAAAGATTTCTCTTTGGTAATCATAGGTTTTGTTTTGTATAGGGAGTTTAAACCTAAAAAATGCAAAAAGATTTTCGTCAATGCTTTTGACAATTTGTTATTTTTGAAGTTTCAGAAAAAGAAAAAAAAAGTTAAAAGAATTAATCGGCCATTTTGGAAAGACTTCATGAACTACGCACACCTGATTCTCCTCTCTCAGGAGTGAGATACGTATGCGCCCTTCTTGGGTTCGGTGATCTTTTCAAAGGAAAAGAAAAAAGAAAAAGGTTTGAGAAAGTGTTGAACTCTAACGCATTTGCTATCTCTTGTCCAGTTAGTTTAAGGTGGTTGGTTTGTGGCATTTTGGATGGTCCTCCATATTGCACGAAGTTGAAGAGAAATTTATGGCCAACAAGAATATTGAGGTTGTGGTAACTAATCAGATAATGAGTTCGGGAAATGAGAATTTAGAAGCTAATGAAGAGATTTGGAAATTAAGGTAGCAAATGATAGAAATGCATCGAGCTTGGGCTAATGGGTTGCCGCCTCCTCCATTTTTCACTGATAATCTGGAATATCTTTCTAGCTTGCCTTCAGTGTCATATGCACCGTTTTCTATTGTTGTTGACACGTTAGAACATGCATCAGGATCTACTCCGGGGCAACACTATCCAAACACTTTCAATATTCATTTCCTCACACCTCAACACAAAGCTACCACATGCTCGGCTCCACCCCTGTTCATGTTGTTGCAGCACCACCCCCACCCGAAGCTCCTGCTTTTGAGGTTTATCCATAAGTTGTGCCTCCTCACTCTTCGAAAGAACCTGTATTGAATATTTTTGTTGATCAACATCATTCTATTGAGCCCACATTTAAGTCGACTAATCCTTATGGCTATACTCACCCGCCTGAATTTCCTCTTAACACTGAGAAGCCTGTTATAAAAGAAGAACAAGAGGAAATGACCAAAAAATTGAGAAGTTTGGAACTGGTTATGAAAGATCTCCAGGGACTTGGGGGGATACAAAAGTGTCTCATATAAAGATCTGTGCATGTTTCCAGGGGTTCATCTTCCTTTTGGTTTAAAAATGCAGAAGTTTGAGAAGTATTATGGACATGGTGATCCTATAGAACATTTGAGATATTATTGCAACCAACTAGGGGTGCTGGGGGGAAGGAAGAATTACTCGTGGCATATTTCGGTGAGAGTCTTTCAGGCCTAGCTTCGAAATAGTTTGTTGACCAAGACATCGACAAGTGGATTAGTTGGGATGACCTAGCTAATGAATTTGTGCAACAATTCCAATACAATATGGAGTTGATTCCTGATGAGAAATCCCTAACTAACATAAAGAAAAAGAGTACTGAGACTTTCAGAGACTATGCGATTTGATGGCGTGAACAAGCAGCTAGGGTAAAACCGTCAATGAAAGAAAGTAAGATAGTGGAGGTATTTATTCAAGCGCAAGATGAAACATATTATCAACACTTGTTACCTGCATTAGGCAAGCCATTTATTGAGGCCCTCAAAATGGGGGATATGATAGAGGATGAAATTAAGACCGGCCGCATTGTGACTTTTGCAACATTGAAAGCGACTACACAAGCAATTCAAAAAGATTTGGGAAGTTTCGGAGGGAATAAGTATAAGGAAGATGCATCTACCATTGCAAGAGGATCACACCATCGTTACCCACAGGCTCAAACACAAGCTTATGCCCAAGCTCCACAAAACCTTTCCCAAAATCCAGTATATTGTATTCCCCCACCTACATATCCAATACACAATGCATAATCCTATGGTCAATTCCTTTCTTACCCACAATCGCGTGCACCAACTCTTCAGAGTCATCCTCAAAACTTCACAAACATACCAAATCCCTTCTATGTCCGATTTTCGATCCAAGCCAAACAATGAAATAAGGCAGAAGTCAAGAGATGGATTCACACCAATTAGAGAGTCGTACGCCAGTTTATCCCAGAGATTGGTACAACGGGGTATAATCACTCCTCTCCTTGGGTATACTCCTGACGCGCATTCAAGAAGTTTTGATGCTAATGCACGATTTGCATATCATTCTGATGCTCAGGGTCACAGTATTGAAGATTGTCGTTCTTTGTTAAGAGAAATAGAAATGATGATTCAAGATAAATCAATTATGGTGCAGACCATTGACAGTGAGGAAAGCTCTAGTCATGCTGATATGCAAACCAGTGGCTAAGATATCAGGTTGAGCAATTGAGAAGCCACCCCTCTCCCTACTAGGAAGAGGTCTGGTAGTGTGTTTTGTTTTATTTTCTATTGTCCAAATTATTTCAGGGTTGTAGTTCGGGATCTATCTTATTTTGTCCCTTTGTCATTATGTTCAAACCCTATCTTTTATTCTAATTAAATGGAGTGTCCCTTTTTACTTTGCATTTTAAATTTGTGTTGTTTGTTTGTTTTCTTTACATAGCACATTTTATATTGATTCTAGTGAAATGACATGCTAGCGGAATTTTCAGCCAGATCTTGAAATCCAGTTTAAGTATGAACATTGAATCGGAGGTTTGAGTTAGTAAAAGAGAACATCTGAGGAAATAGGTAGAGTGCTGAGATATTTGGTGATAAGTTGAAGCCTTCTTTGAAAATTAAGGCACTTATTTTGAGAATAACAAGAATAACTTGGTCATCAATTGAAAGACATGTCTCAATTAGGTCTAATAGTGGTTGCGTGAATAGAATGAAAATCATCTCCACAAAATCATGAGTCATTCAATGTGAGGAATATTCATCAAAAGTGGAGTTGTATGATAGAAAAACGCAGGAAATAGTGACACACAGACTCAGTCAAAGTTAATGCAGCAAAAGATGTCACAAATGATCTTCATCTTTCAATTCCAATTGCATGATATGTACTTGCATTTTTAAGGATTGATATGAAGAAGGCATTTTATTCTGCTATCCAAACATTGTGTCATCCTTTGTTTACCCCATTTGAGCTTTAGTTCTATTTTCTTTCATACCCCTTTTTTGGAATCAAGATAGAGTCAGTAAAACTCAAAAGAAAAGTGTTGAGAAAAAAAATGTGTCCAAAAGGAAAGAAAATAGAAGAGTGTCAAAATAGGGTCAGAAAAAAAATCCCAAAGAGAAATGAAAAAAAAAAAGAAACAAAAATCAGAATCAATCAAACGAACAAGCTGTCAGAACTATGCGTGACCTGATTCTCCCCTCTCGGGGGTGAGATACGTAGGCTGCCTTGCTTCAGGCTCAGTCCAACCAAATAAATAATTTAGAATCACCCAGCCAAAATAAACTGAGGCATGAGTTAATCCCTATTGTTTGAGTCTATTCCAAAAGTTATAAGTCCTACCCCACTCCAAGTGTCGTTTGAGCCTCATGTCATCCTTTCTTTCTAACCCTATCAAAAAGCCAAGGTACAACCAAAGAAATACCTTCATATCAATCTTTGAGAATGTTAAGGCTATGCATGCAAGGGATATGATGACGTATTTTGGGAACTACTTGTTTTCCTCAACATAAGGAATCAGGAGAGAAATAAAAATGATAGATTCTTATTGGTGAAAAATATCACGGGCACCATAAGGCGATGGTAAGATGAGAGAGATAAAAATGAGAGTGTCTTATTGGTGAAAACCCTCACGGGCACTGTAAGACAACTGTGAGTTGAGAAAAATAAAAATAAGAGTCTCATTGTTGAAAAACCCTAACAGACACCATAAGACAATGGTGACCTAAGAAAAAGAGAATGAGAGAGGCTTGTTGATAAAAACCCTTCAAGGTGTCACTAGCCGAATGAGATCTTAAATGCAATTGACCTAAAGAAATAACTCAGTTTCATGGCCATTAACTAAACAACAATTGGTAGAAAGTTTGGATGGAAAGATCAGGCAGCTTAATCCATATGATTGGCATAATCATTAGAGTTTACTGTCATTTCTAGATAAATTTTTCATTTCTTTGTTTCAAATGGGGACATTCATTGTATTTTCTTTCTTCTTTTGTTTTTATTTTGTTTACTTGAGTCAGTTGTCCAAATAAAAGTCATCGTTATTTTTCTCTTGTCTTTGAGTCAAGTCCATATAAAAACAAGTGAGAAAATATTTCAAAACTGGCTACCAACTTCTTCAATTGCGCAAAGCAAGACAAAAGGCCAACACATGAAAGAGACATGATTTTGAGCCGAAATAAGACATGCAGAAATTTTTGTCAACAGACAAGTGTGGAAACTCATGGAAATATCAAGGTTCAAAGGGTTTATCTGATAAGCACGACAAAGAAGAGATACAGTGTTTGTTTCAGAGTCACTCTTAATAATCTGAGTTTGGGTCAATGATGCAGCAAGTCACTGACATATGCTAATGGTCGGAAGCAAGGTTAAATGTGACGAGGGAAAGAGAGATTGCCACGAAAGTCAAAGCCACAAACCAGCCACCATGTTTTTAAACTAACAAGTTTTCTTTGTATGAAACAGGAACATATGTTACCTTCGAATCAAGGATTTCAAAACTGAAACATCAAAAATTGCAATGCCTCACTTCCACAAATGCAGGAGACAATATTGTTGCACAAGTTTGGTAATCAAAACCATGGTAAAACTCATCATCCAATATCTCTAGGAGACACACTTCCTTGTTTGGATAATTCAAGAGATATTTGTAATGAGACGCACTTCCTTGTTTGGTAATTCCAGCAGTATTTGTAAGGAGACACACTTTCTTATTTTGGTAATTCAAGTGACATTTGTAAGGAGACGCGCTTCCTTGTTTGGGTAATTCAAGCAACATTTGTAAGGTGACGCACTTCCTTTTTTAGTTAATTCAAGCAACATTTGTAAGGGGACGCACTCCCCTGTTTGGGCAATTCAAGCAGCATTTGTGAGGAGACGCACTTCCTTATTTGGGAAATTCAAGTGACATTTATGAGGAGACGCACTTTCTTATTTGGGTAATTCAAGCGACATTGGTGAGGAGACACACTTCCTTGTTTGGGTAATTCATTCAACGTTTGTAAGGAGACGCACTTCCTTGATTGGTTAATTCATGAGATATTTGTAAGGAGATCAAGGAGACGCATTTTCTTGTCTGTATAATTCAAGAGACATTTGTAAGGAGATGCATTTCCTCGTCTCGATAATTGAAGCGGCATTTGTAAGAAGACGCACTTCCTTGTGTGGGTAATTCAAGAGACATTTGTTAGGAGACGCACTTCCTTGTTTTTGTAATTAAAGCAACATTGTTAAGGAGACGCACTTCCTTATTTTGGTAATTCAAGCGGCATTTGTAAGGAGACGCTTCCTTGTTCAGGTAATTCAACCGACATTTGTAAGGAGATGCAGTTCCTTATTTTGGTAATTCAAGCAACATTTGTAAGGAGACGCAGGGTAATTCAAGCGGCATTTGTAAGGAGACGCACTTCCTTGTTTTGATAACTCAAGCAACATAGGAGCCCGCCCGAAGCACAAGGCGAATGAATGGAAAGTCAAGCAACAAGGTGAAACAATTGAAAGCCAGGTAACAAATTGAAAAATTGCAAATCAGGAGACCGCCTGAAGAATAGAGTGATGAAACTCAAGTCAAGAGTTCAAAAGAAACTGCATAGATATGACTTTTGTAATTTTATTTATCTTTTTAACTCTTGTAATTTTTCATTTTTTGATGTAATGATAGAGCCGCGACCGGAACCTCGATGGAACCTCAATTGACTCTCCAACTCGGTATAGACCCTCTTCTTTCAACTCTTTGAGATACCTGGGACTCAATTTCTTCATAACTTGGGTAGTTAGGATGTCCTGATGTAGACTCGGTTTCACTCCTTCCTTATGTTTCATTCTCTTTGATTAATGGTCGGAACAAAATTCTGTTTCGTTGTCTACTTCTTTTTATGAAAACACTTCGTGTTTACATTTAAAGAGGGCATGCGGTATTCACCTAATTTTGTCCTTCTCAAAATTGAATTTTTTCCATTTTAAGCTCACCTTACTACATACCCTCACCCATGTGAATATACCCCCAAAAAAATACAAAAATAACAAACTCCCTAACAAATTTTATCTTATTTTAATCATCCTAACAACCTACTCCTACCCCACCCTCTACTCGCCTACCCTACCCCTAGCCCCACCCTCCTTTGTCACGTTTTACCTATTTTTCACCTTAACAGAATGAGGACACCTTGAAAGAGAATTCACAAAAATAGGCACAAACACCTCAGGGGGACCCACACATAAAAAGGTCACCAAAAATCCATTCACAGGGAATTAAAACAATATAGACAACATTCACACAGTACCATTGAGGATACACAGTCACTCAGATATACAACACTCACCTCACCAGCATCATGAACAAAGAGCACACATACACACAGAGAACCCACATCATCATCATCTATATCTTCTACACTAACCCACCCAAAAACACGGATACACCAGGGAAACATTGACGATTTTTCCTTTTCTTCGTAAGAAACGCACACACACAGGGGATGAGAAAGAGAGAGTTGCGAAGAGAGAGCTATAGAGGGAGACCGAGAAGACAGAGAGTGATCAGGAAGAGGGGATTGGTGCGAGGTTCGATACTTCACCAACCTTTTTTCGGTGTAAAACTTTGATTGGAATCGATTCTGGTTCTTCATCCGATTAACCAGCTCACGAAGAGTCCAAATTTATTCATTATTTTCTGGGATTTTTAAGGAAATTTGGCCAAAAACATTAAGTTTTTTCCAGAAAAGGTGGACCATTCCTCACTGAAATTGGTCCAGTTTTGAATCAGTTTCTACGTCTAGCTTTGTGTATGGATCGGGTTTGTTCTGCTGCTTTCCACTCAATTCCTTGGTCTTCGTACTATTCTGGGATTCGTAGTGCGTTCCATCTCCGCTGATTTATTGGGGTCAGTAGAGGGTTTCTATTTTGTGATACCGAGTTTAGAGCTTGATCGTCGTTGAGGTGCTATTCGGGATTTCAGATCTTGTTTTCTTAAACACTATTATCAGCGTAATATCGAAAGGTCCATTTCTTTACCCCATTGCCTCTTCTCTATTTTAATTTATTGAAACGACCATGACTATGTGTTGGGTGATTATGAATATTCGATGTTGTTGATGTTATGACCATGCGCTTGATGATGTGACTTTGGTTGTTTTAGGAATGAATTTGATTAGTTTTAATGGCGTGATCTATAAAAACAAAGTTGGGGGAGGGAATTGAAAATTTAACGAAAAGAGTAGATTAGGATTAATTTTGTTTGATTGTTGATATGGAACATAATGGAATTATGATATGTTGAAATGGATAGGCCAATGTAGATTCGGGTAGGCAAATTTAGGATTAAGTGTCTTGTTGAATGTTAGAATGTGGAATGTGTGTTAAACGTTTTATAATTTATCGTGTTTGATTAAAATGTACTATTTGGCCGGGGAATGCCCCGAGGATTTGTGTCTATTTTTCGGGGAATGCCCCAGCATATTATGTTGGCGGAAGTCATTCGTGAGGAAGGCCCAAGGCATCGAGTAAAGCGCAGGAGTGTAGTTAGGTTAGCGTAGGATAGAATAGGGTTTCTTTTCTCGCATTTTTCTATTTTGGACTGTATAATTGGACTGAACATTATTATTTCGGTTTTGGATTGTTATTTGATGTTTGTTTATGTTGCTTGTGTGGCTTATACATTCGTATTATTAAATTAGCCGATACGCTCTACCAAGCGACCTAGCCGATACGCTCTACCAAGCGATCGTGTTTGAACCACGAGACCGAGGGTTGCCTAATACCTTCCCCTCGATCAAAAAAATTCCTTAGTCGGAATCTCTGTTCACGGATCAGTTATAGAGTCAAAACCATTTTGTAAATGATTTTCAAAGGTGACTTGGCACAACGGATTATGCCAAGTGGCGACTCTGAGTTTCGAATATAAAAAGTCCTTTTCGAAATAATTTTCATCTTTTGTCACTTTGATAATAAAAACCCTTTCAAACCTTAAAACTATAACTTTTTAGGAGTTAAAATAGGGTGTGACAGCTCTAACGACTCTGCTGGGGAATCTTTTTCAGAATTTGAGCTTATTTTTTGGAGTTGTATCGGCTTAGTTTGACATTGTGGGTGTATAAACATTTGGTTTGTGTTATTGTTATCATCGTTGAGTGTTTACTTGCTACGTGTTTATAGTTTTTCCTCCTATGTGTTATCGTTTTATATCTGGCATCATGTGCATAACTCGAGTTAATTCTTTCTGCAACAAGTCCCGGAGTGCACGTCGTGCGCACGAACTCTAGTTGAGTCACCCTAACTTTAGGAGGGGGAGCCATTGGATGTATGGAGTAGGTGGAAAGCAAAGCATCCACTATTGATCATATGCTCCCCCGAACGGCCTTGTTAGTAAAACCCAATGTAGGTCAGCCTTTAGGTCATGCTTATGTGCATCATATTAAGACCTAGCAGGGCCTACTTGGTCCTTTGAAGGTGACTCCCCCTAAAGCATCCCAACGTGCTAAATATTGCATCTTTGAAGGTAACGTGGTCATTTGACTAACTGATTTGGGGAAAACATGTGTTGGAAGTAAGGTGTATAAACAAGAAAGTGTTGAAAAAAAAGGAGAAAAAGTGAAAAGGGTGAGCTAAAAAGATAGCTTCGTAGTTTATTTTAGAGTTCTTTATGGCTTTTGTTCTTTGCAACCCAAAAATTCAAAAAAAAAATGATTCATTTTACCTTTTGCAATTTTTTTTTAAAATAATGAAAATTCAAAGATTTTGTTTACCTTTTATACCCATTTGTCAAAAAAAACAAAAGCATCAAAAACATTTTTCTTTTGTAAACATTCATAATTCGAAAACTTCAAAAAGATTTTTTTTTACAATAAGTAATTTTTTTTATATAAAAGAAAATGCAAAAAAATGGGTAGGAGTTTTGTACATCTCATATAATGAAAATACCAAAAAGATTTCTTTTCTCTTTCATAGTTGTTGGTGTCAGTCTTATGTGAAGTGTCAAACTAAAAACTCAAAAAGATTTTATTGTTTTTCATCTTCTTTTTGGGGTTGCGTCTCTCAAGTCAGGGTTTAGTCGGTTATTTAATCCTTAGTTTTCCTATCTGGACGAACTAGGCACCCCTGATTCTCCTCTCTCGGGAGTGAGATACGTAGGCAGCCTATTGTGGGTTCGGGGATCTTATTTGAAAAATCCAAAAAAATATTTTCTTTACTCTTCCTTTAAAGTAGGTGTTTCCTATACATCTTTAAAAGAAAATCACAAAAAAAAAAAAATTGTTAATAGCTTCAAGTCTCATTTTCGTATGAAATTCAAAAATTGAAAACCCAAAAAGATTTTTCTTTTGTAATCATAGGTTTCGTTTTGTATAGGGAGTTTAAACCTGAAAAATGCAAAAAGATTTTCGTCAATTCTTTTGAAAATTTGTTATTTTTGAAGTTTCTGAAAAAGAAAAAAAAGAAAAAGGAATTAATTGGTCATTTTGGCAAGACTTCACGAACTACGCACACCTGATTCTCCTCTTTTGAGAGTGAGATACGTAGGCGCCCTTCTTGGGTTCGGTGATCTTTTCAAAGGACAAGGAAAAAGAAAAAGGTTTTGAGAAAGTGTTGAACTCTAACGCATTTTCTATCTCTTGTCCACTTAGTTTAAGGTGGTTGGTTTGTGGCATTTTGGATGGTCCTCCATATTGCATCAAGTCGAAGAGAAAGTTATGGCCAACAGGAATACTGAGGTTGTGGTCACTAAACAGATAAAGAGTTCGTGAAATGAGAATTTAGAAGCTAATGAAGATATTTGGAAATTAAGGTAGCAAATGAAAGAAATGCATCGAGCTTGGGCTAATGGGTTGCCGCCTCCTCCAATTTCCACTGATAATCTGGAATATCTTTCTATCTTTCCTCCAGTGTCACATGCACCATTTCCTATTGTTGTTGAGACGTTATAACATGCATCAGGATCTACTCTGAGGCAACACTGTCCAAACACTTCTAATATTTATTTCCTCACTACTCAACACAAAGCTACCACATGCTCGGCTCCACCCACTGTTCATGTTTTTGTAGCACCACCCCCACCCGAAGCTCCTACTTTTGAGATTTATCCACAAGTTGTGCCTCCCTACTCTGTGAGATAGCCTTTATTGAATATTTTTGCTGATCAACATCATGCTATTGAGCCCATATTTAAGTCGACTAATCCTTATGGCTATACTCACCCTCCTGAATTTTTTCTTAACACTGAGAAGCTTGTTATAAAAGAAGAACAAGAGGAAATGACCAGAAAATTGAGAAGTTTGGAACTGTCTATGAAAGACCTACAGGGACTTGGGGGTACAAAAGTGTCTTATATAAAGATATGTGCATGTTTCCAAGGGTTCATATTCCTTTTGGTTTTAAAATGCCAAAGTTTGAGAAGTATGATGGACATGGCGATCCTATAGCACATTTGAGACATTATTGCAACCAACTAAGGGGTACTGGGGGAAGGAAGAATTACTCATGGCATATTTCGGTGAGAGTCTTTCAGGCCTAGCTTTGGAATGGTTTGTTGACCAAGACATCGACCAGTGGATTAGTTGGGATTACCTAGCTAATGAATTTGTGCAACAATTCCAATACAACGTGGAGTTGATTCCTGATGAGAAATCCCTAACTAACATGAAGAAAAAGAGTACTGAGACTTTCAGAGAGTATGCGATTAGATGGCGTGAACAAGCTGCTAGGGTGAAACCATTAATGAAAGAAAATAAGATAGTGGAGGTATTTATTCAAGCGCAGGATGAAACATATTATCAACACTTGCTACTTGCATTAGGCAAGCCATTTATTGAGGTCCTCAAAATGGGGGAGATGATAGAGAACGGAATTAAGACCGGCCGCATTGTGAGTTTTGCAACATTGAAAGCGACTACTCAAGCAATTCAAAAAGGTTTTGGAAGTGTCGGAGGGAAGAAGTATGAGGAAGATGCATCTATTATTGCAAGAGGATCACACCATCGTTACCCACTGGCTCAAACCCAAACTTATGCCTAATCTCCACAAAATCTTTCCCAAAATCCATTATATTGTATTCCCCTACCTACATATCCAATATACAATGCACAACCCTATGGTCAATTCCCTTCTTACCCACAATGGCGTGCACCAACTCTTCAAAGTCATTCTCAAACTCCACAAACATACCAAAGCCCTTCTAGGTCCGATTTTCGATCCAAGACAAATAATGAAATGAGGCAGAAGTCAAGAGATAGCTTCACACCAATTGGAGAGTCGTACACCAGTTTATTCCAGAGATTGGTACAGCGGAGCATGATCACTCCTCTCCTTGGGTATACTCCTGACCTGCATTCAAGAAGTTTTGATGTTAATGCAGGATGTGCGTATTATTCTGATGCTCAGGGTCACAGTATTGAAGATTGTCATTCTTTGAAAAGAGAAATAGAAATGATGATTCAAGATAAATCAATTATGGTGTGGACCATTTATAGTGAGGAAATCTCTAGTCATGCTGATATGCAAACCTGTGGCTAAGATGTCAGGCTGAGAAATTGAGAAGTCACCCCTCTCCCTACTAGGAAGAGGTCTGGTAGTGTGTTTTATTTTATTTTCTATTGTCCAAATTATTTCAGGGTTGTAGTTTGAGATTTATCTTGTTTTGTCCCTTTGTCGTTATGTTCAAACCCTATCTTTTATCTAATTAAATGGAGTGTCCCATTTTCCTTTGCATTTTAAATTTGTGTTGTTTGTTTGTTTTCTTTACATAGAACATTTTATGTTGATTCTAGTGAAACGACTTGCTAGCAGAATTTCAGTCAGATCTTGAAATCCAGTTTAAGTATGAACATTGAATCGGAGGTTTGAGTTAGTAAAACAGAACATCTGAGGAAATAGGTAGAGTCCTGGGATATTTGGTCATCAATTGAAAGACATGTCTCAATTAGGTCAAATAGTGGCTGCATGAACAGAATGAAAATCATCTCCACAAAATCATGAGTCATTCAATGTGAGGAATATGCAACAAAAGTGGAGTTTTATGCTAGAAAAGAGCAGAAAAAATAGTGATGCACAGACTCAGTCATAGTTAATGCTGCAAAAGATGTCACAAATGATCTTCATCTTTCACTTCCATATTGCATGATATGTACTTGCATTTTTAAGGATTGATATGAAAAAGGCATTTTATTCTGCTATCCAAACATTGTGTCATCCTTTGTTTACCCTATTTGAGCTTCAGTCCTATTTTCTTTCATATCCCTTTTTTGGAATTTAGATAGAGTCAGTAAAACTCAAAAGAAAAGTATGGAGAAAAAAAAAATGTGTCCAAATGGAATGAAAAGAGAAGAGTGTCAAAATAGGGTCAGAAAAAAAATCCCAAAGAGAAAACAAAAAAAAAGAAACAAAAATCAGAATCAATCAAAAGAACAAGTTGCTAGAACTACGTGAGACCTGGTTCTCCCCTCTCGGGGGTGAGATACGTAGGCTACTCTGCTTCGGGCTTGGTCCAACCAAATAAATAATTTAGAGTCACCTTGCCAAAAGAAACTGGGGCATGAGTTAAACCTCATTGTTTGAGTCGATTCCAAAAGTTGTAAGTCCTACCCCACTCCAAGTGTCGTTTGAGCCTCATGTAATCCTTTTTTTCTAACCCTATCCAAAATTCAAGGTACAACCAAATAAAGACCTTCAAATTAATCTTTGAGAATGGTAAGGCTAAGCATGCAAGGGATATAATGATGCATTTTGGGAACTACTTGTCTTCCTCAGCATAAGGAATCAGAAGAGAAATAATAATGAGAGAGTCTTATTGGTGAGAATCCTTACGGACACAAAAAGGCGATGGTAAGATGAGAGAGATTAAAATGAGAGTCTTATAGGTGAAAACCCTCATGGGCACTGTAAGACGACTGTGAGTTGAGAAAATAAAAATAAGAGTCTCATCGGTGAAAAACCCTCACAGACACCATAAGACAATGGTGAACTGAGAAAAAGAGAATGAGAGAGGCTTGTTGGTAAAAACCCTTCAAGGTGTCACTAGCCGAATGAGATATTAAATGCAATTGACCTAAATAAATGACTTAGTTTCATGGCCATTAACTCAACAACAATTGGTAGAAAGTTTGGATGGAAAGATCAGGCAGCTTAATCCAAAATTCATGGCATAATCATTAGATTTGATTGTCATTTCTAGATAAATTTTTTATTTCTTTGTTTCAAATGGGGACATTCATTGTCTTTTCTTTATTCTTTTGTTTTTATTTTGTTTTCTTGAGTCAGTTGTCCAAATAAAAGTCATCATCATTTTTCTCGTCTTTGAGTCAAGTCCATATCAAAACAAGTGAGAAAAGATTTCAAAACTAGCTATCATCTTCTTCAATTGCGCAAAGCAAGACAAAAGGCCAACACATGAAAGAGACATGATTGTGAGCCGAAATAAGACATGCAGAAATTTTTGTCAACTGACAAGTCTGGCAACTCATGGAAATACCTAGGTTCAAAGGGTTTATCTGAGAAGCACGGCAAAGCAGAGATATGGTGTTTGTTTCAGAGTCACTCTTAATAATCTCAGTTTGGGTCAATGATGCAGCAAGTCAGTGACATATGCTAATGGTCGGAAGCAAGGTTAAATGTGACGAGGGAAAGAAAGATTGCCACGAAAGCCAAAGCCACAAACCATCCACCATGTTTTTAAACTAACAAGTTTTCTTTGTATGAAACAGGAACATATGTGATACGGGAATATTCACGGATATGGACTTATGGGAGTGCATTTTGGGTCCGAGACTTGGTGTGTGCAATTGAAGTGCAAAAGGGAACCTAAGTGCACTAAAAATCAGCCAACATATTACACTTGATGGGCACCTAACTCTCTAAGGGGCCTTTTGGTCTTTTTGAATTTTATTTGTAACCTAGTATAAATAGAACATTGTAGGGATTTTAGACTTACTTTATTGATGATGTTGTAAGTCTTAAGACACTGGAAAACAAGAGTCCTCTCTTCTTCTTAGAGGCAAAACTGAAACTAGGATACAACAATAGGGTGGATTCTCTTTTGTTGTTGTTTTCTAGGAAACATTGATGATTGGGAGGTGGATTCCGATCTTGTGTCCTTGTAAGAGATAGGTTTATTGTTGTGTGTAGTGTTAAGGGTTCAATATTGTCCATTCTTGGGTTCTTAAGATTATACCTTCATGTGGTCTATCTATCTATCCTTTTACCTTCTTGTAATCTTGTTTATTGTTTGTGTTGTAATTCTTGTTGTTATTGTTAAATTCGAATCTTGTGTCTTCTTTTTTATCATCTTGTGTTAGTCTTGTTCTTGTTTCTGTTTCTGTTTTGGTGTTAATATCTTGTATTCTTCTTGTTGATAGAAAATCCGAGAGTGGTCTCCATCTTGGTCCTCGGATCCTTAAGATTGTGGACTGATTTGGAGTGTGTTTGGTGCCTTCCATTTTCATTATTGTATCATTTGGTATCAAAGCATGGCTTGATCTTGTTCCCACAAGATCAATCTTGGCTTGTTAGTGGAAAAATAAAAAAAAAGTGTTCATAACTGAAAATTTCAGAAAAAATAGCAATCTGTCCGTGTTGTGTTCTTGGCCGAAAAGTGTGTTCTTTTTGTGTATTGACCGAGGTTTTTACTTGTATTTGTAATATCTAAGTGTTAGTTTTGTTCCTCACTAACACTTTGAGTCTATATCTAGATTTGAGCTTTAAAAATTGATGTTGTTGTTGAAAACATAAGACTTGGCCGAATTGTTGTTGAAACATTATTGTGGTGGACGGTTTTGGCCTTGTGGTCTTCATCTTGTTGTTGTTCTAAGCTTGTCCATGTGGTATTTTTGATCTTTGTTGGCCTAAGAACCATCTTCTTGAAATTGTAGTTGTCTTGGCAAAGTGTTGAAGATATTGTATTGTGAAAATTGGAAGTTGGCCGTGTGAAAATTGTTGGTGTTCTTGGAGATTGTTGTTGGTTGTTCTTGGTGATTGTTGATGTTGTTCATGGATTTCTTCACAACCTTCATAGCTTTTTAAAATAAAGTGAACCTTAGATCTATAAAGGTGAAGGGAAAAAGGTAAAGCTTTGTTAGTCTTGAAAGACTTACCATCACTCATCAACTAGTCAATTACATCTCAACCACTTTCCAACAACTTTCCATGATTCAAGAATCCATGTTTTAAGGGTAGTACAAGTCTAGTCAAAGACATTTGAGTCTTGAATTTTGAATTAAAAAGAAGCTCCAAAGACTAGTTTGTATTTTCGTTGATTGAACAAGTTCCACCAAAGGTTCCAAATTGAAAATTGACCAAGATTTGAACTTTTGAAATTAACAATTTGATAAAACCAAACCAATACATGGCTGCCACATCACGTTTTACTGTTCACACGACAAAATTTTAAGCTCAAATTTTGATCTTTTAGTTTCATTGTGTTGTCTCTTTAGTTTCGTTTGTTGATTCCATTACTAACGTACGAGCTAGTACTAGATTGTAAGTTAGTTTTGAAACCGTTTTTCGTGTTAACTTTCCTTTGTGTGTCTTAATACTTTGAGTCATTGTAACGTCCTTGTGTTTTTTTCCTTACTCTTTGGAGTCGTTTTCAATGTTGGATTCACCTCTCAACACCTCTAGGAGTACAAGCAAGCTTTCAATAATTGGGAGATTGAGTGTGAGGGATCCGAGAGACTCAAAATAAAAGAGAGAGTGAGGATGTTTTGTATAACTAACTTATTTTCTATTTTGTAGGTAAATTCTTAGCCACAATGGATACCATTTTGTCCCACCTTGATTCTATTGCCCGAGAAATAGATAAGGCGAATGCAGGTCCTCACAAATTGGGCTCGGATATGTCTACTATACTTGAGAGGTTGGATCGAGTGGAGAGTCGAAGGAATTCTCGTGATTCTACTTCCGAAGTTTTAACTCAAGCAATCAATCCTCCAAGACCACCACCAAATGACATAGACATAAGTCAAGCCACCAAATGTCCTCCAACCCGAGACCTAAATTGGTCGATCCCTCCCCCATTCGATCAAGTCCAACAAAAAGGACTTGGAAACCAAATCTCTTTCGTCCAAGCTCCACAACCGAAGCTCCACTTTACCAAATCAATCCTCTCAACCAAAACTCCACTTCACCAAAGCCGACATGTCCTTGTAGAGGAGAATAGTAAAAAGGATCATGACGGATATAGAGTCTACGACGATGCTTGTATGATGGTAGGAGACTTATTTCGGATGAGATTGAAGACAAGGCTCAAGATGGAGAGGAAGTCGAGATTCAAAATGAAGATGTTGGCCAAGACTTGTGTTAATGTTTTGCGGGCTGTTTTGAGTGGTTTATTTTAAAGTGGCCGATTGAACGAGGTGAAGCCGTGAATTTGTGGGCAAATTCCTCTAAAGATGGAGAGGATGATACGGGAATAATCTTGGATATGGACTTATGGGAGTGCATTTTGCGTCCGAGACTTGGTGGGTGCAATTGAAGTGCAAAAGGAAACCTAAGTGCACTAAAAATCAGCCAACATATTACACTTGATGGGCACCTAAGTCTCTAAGGGGCCTTTTGGTCTTTTTGTATTTTATTTGTAACCTAGTATAAATAGAACATTGTAGGGCTTTTAGACTTAGTTTATTGATGATGTTGTAAGTCTTAAGACATTGGAAAACACAAGTCCTCTCTTCTCTTTGGAGGCAAAACCAAAACTAGGATACAACAATAGGGTGGATTCTCTTTTGTTGTTGTTTGCTCGGAAACATTGATGCTTGGGAGGTGGATTCCGATCTTGTGTCTTTCTAAAAGATAGGTTTAATATTGTGTGTAGTGTTAAGGGTCCAACATTGTCCATTCTTGGGTTCTTAAGATTATACCTTCATGTGGTCTATCTATCTATCCTTTTACCTTCTTGTAATCTTGTTTATTGTTTGTGTTGTAATCCTGTGTTCTTGTTATTATTGTTAAATCTAAATCTTTTGTCTCCTTTTTGAACATCTTGTGTTAATCTTGTTATAGTTCTTGTTGCTGTTTTGGTGTTAATATCTTGTATTCTTCTTGTTGATAGCGAATCCGAGAGTGGTCTCCATCTCGGTCCTCGGATCCTTAAGATTATGGACTGATTTGGAGTGTGTTTTGTTCCTTCCGTTGTAATTCTTGTATAATTTGGTATCAAATCATGGCTTGATCTTGTTCCCACAAGATCAATCTTGGGCTTGTTAGTGGAAAAATAACAAAAAAGTGTTCAAAACTGATAATTTCAGAAAAAATAGCAATCTGTCCTTGTTGTGTTCTTTGCCGAAAAGTGTGTTCTTGTTGTGTCTTGGCCGAGGTTTTTACTTGTATTTGTTATCTCTAAGCGTTAGTTTTGTTCCTAACTAACACGTTGAATCAATATCTAGATTTGAGCTTTAAAAATTGATGTTGTTGTTGTGAACATAAGACTTGGCCGAATTGTTGTTGAAACATTATTGTGGTGGACTGTTTTGGCCTTGTGGTCTTCATCTTGTTGTTATTCTAAGATTGGACACGTGGTATTTTTTCTCATTGGTGGCATAAGAACCATATTGTTGAAGTTGTAGTTATCTTGGCCAAGTGTTGAAGATATTGTATTGTGAAAATTGGAAATTGGCCGTGTGAAAATTGTTGGTGTTCTTGGAGATTGTTGTTGGTTGTTCTTGGTGATTGTTGATGTTGTTCATGGAGTTCTTCACAACCTTCATAGCTTTTTAAAATAAAGTGAACCTTAGATCTATAAAGGTGAAGGGAAAAAGGTAAAGCTTTGTTAGTCTTGAAAGACTTACCATCACTCATCAACTAGTCAATTACATCTCAACCACTTTCCAACAACTTTCCATGATTCAAGAATCCATGTTTTAAGGGTAGTACAAGTCTATTCAAAGACATTTGAGTCTTGAATTTTTAATTGAAAAGAAGCTCCAAAGACTAGTTTGCATTTCCCTTCATTGAACAAGTTCCACCAAAGGTCCCAAATTGAAAATTGACCAAGACTCTTTTGAAATTAACAACTCGATAAAACCAAACCAATACGTGGCTTCTACATCACATTTTACTGTTCACACGACAAAATTTTAAGCTCAAATTTTGATCTTTTAGTTTCATTGTGTTGTCTCTATAGTTTCGTTTGTTGATTCCATTACTAACGTACGAGCTAGTACTAGATTGTAAGTTAGTTTTGAAACCGTTCTTTGTGTTAACTATCCTTTGTGTGCCTTAATCCTTTGAGCCATTGTAACGTCCTTGTATTATTTTTCCTTACTCTTTGGAGTCTTTTTCAACATTGGATTCACCTCTCAACACCTCTCGGAGTACAAGCAAGCTTTCAATACTTGTGAGATTGAGTGTGAGGGATCCAAGAGACCCGAAATAAAAGAGAGAGTGAGGATGTTTTGTATAACTAACGTTTTTTTCTATTTTGTAGGTAACTTCTTTGCGACAATGGATACCATTTTGTCCCACCTTGATACTATTGCCCGAGAAATATCTAAGGCGAATGCGGGTCTTGACAAATTGGGATCGGATATGTCTACTATACTTGAGAGGTTGGATCGAGTGGAGAGAAGAAGGAATTCTCGTGATTCTACTTCCGAAGCTTTACCTCAAGCAATCAATCCTCCAAGACCACCACCAAATGACATAGACATAAGACAAGCCACCAAATGTCCTCCAACCCGAGACCTACATAGTTCGATCCCTCCTCCATTCGATCAAGTCCAACAAAAAGGACTTGGAAGCCAAATTTCTCCCGTCCAAGCGCCACAACCGAAGCTCCACTTTACCAAATCAATCCTCTCAATTGAAACTCCACTTCACCAAATCCGACATGTCCATGTAGAGGAGAATGGTAGAAAGGAACATGACGGATATGGAGTCTACGACGATTCTTGTATGATGGTAGGAGACTTGTTTTGGATGAGATTGAAGACAAGGCTCAAGATTGAGAGAAAGCCAAGATTGAAAATGAAGATATTGGCCAAGACTTGTGTTAATGTTTTGCGGGCTGTTTTGAGTGGTTTAGTTTAAAGTGGACAATTGAACGAGGTGAAGCTGTGAATTTGTGGGCAAATTCATCTCAAGATGGAGATGATGATACGGGAATAATCATGGATATGGACTTATGGGAGTGCATTTTGGGTCCGAGAATTGGTGTGTGCAATTGAAGTGCAAAAGGAAACTTAAGTGCACTAAAAATCAGCCAACATATTACACTTGATGGGCACCTAAGTCTCTAAGGGGCCTTTTGGTCTTTTTGTATTTTATTTGTAACCTAGTATAAATAGAACATTGTAGGGATTTTAGACTTAGTTTATTGATGATGTTGTAAGTCTTAAGACATTGGAAAACACAAGTCCTCTCTTTTCTTTGGAGGTAAAACCGAAACTAGGATACAACAATAGGGTGGATTCTCTTTTGTTGTTGTTTGCTTGGAAACATTGATGCTTGGGAGGTGGATTCCAATCTAGTGTCTTTGTAAGAAATAGGTTTATTGTTGCATGTAGTGTTAAGAGTCCAAGATTATCCATTCTTGGGTTCTTAAGATTATACCTTCATGTGGTCTATCTATCTATCCTTTTACCTTCTTGTAATCTTATTTATTGTTTGTGTTGTAATCTTGTGTTTTTGTTGTTATTGTTAAATCTGAATCTTATGTCTTCTTTTTTATCATCTTGTGTTAATCTTGTTCTTGTTCTTGTTCTTGTTGCTGTTTTGGTGTTAAAATACACATTGTATCTTGTATTCTTCTTGTTGATAGCGAATCCGAGAGTGGTCTCCATCTTGGTCCTCGGATCCTTAAGATTGTGGACTGATTTGGAGTGTGTTTTGTGCCTTCTGTTGTCATTCTTGTATCAATATGTTACCTTCGAATCAAGGATTTCAAAGCCCAAACATCAAAAATTGCAATGCCTCACTTCCACAAATGCAGGAGACAATATTGTTGCACAGGTTTGGTAATCAAAACCATGGTAAAACTCATCATCCAATATCTCTAGGAGACACGCTTCCTTGTTTGGATAATTCAAGAGAAATTTGTAACGAGACGCCCTTCCTTGTTTGGTTATTCCAGCAGTATTTGTAAGGAGACGCACTTTCTTATTTTGGTAATTCAAGCGACATTTGTAAGGAGATGCACTTCCTTATTTGGGTAATTCAAGCAACATTTGTAAGGAGACGCACTTCTTTGTTTAGTTAATTCAAGCAACATTTGTAAGGGGGCGCACTCACCTGCTTTGGCAATTCAAGCAGCATTTGTGTGGAGACGCACTTCCTTATTTGGGCAATTCAAGTGACATTTGTGAGGAGACGCACTTACTTGTTTGGGTAATTCAAGAGACATTGGTGAGGAGACACACTTCCTTGTTTGGGTAATTCAAGCAACATTTGTAAGGAGACACACTTCCTTGTTTGGTTAATTCATGAGATATTTGTAAGGAGATCAAGGAGACACATTTCCTTGTTTGTATAATTCAAGAGACATTTGTAAGGAGACGCATTTCCTCGTTTGGATAATTGAAGCGGCATTTGTAAGGAGACGCACTTCCTTGTTTGGGTAATTCAAGAGACATTTGTTAGGAGATGCACTTCCTTGTTTTGGTAATTCAAGCAGCATTGGTAAGGAGACGCACTTCCTTGTTTTTGTAATTCAAGCACGTATTTTCAACTGAAAGTTGAATTCCAAAATTTTATCCAGAAGAAGGTAAAGTTGATCATTGAAGTAAAAGAAACTGATTGTTCAAACTTATATTGAACAACAACAAATGCAACTGAATTTGATCGTTAGATTAGGGAAAAATTGTAGATTCAACTTAATTTGAAATTTTTTTTTATGAAGGATCACGTTTATGAAACTGTTTTTTGAATATGACCAGGGTTGTTAGCATATAAAGGAAAAGGCGTGATTGATGAGCTTTAATGGGATTGTAATCTTTAATAGTTAATTTAAGAAAATATTACCATATTAAAATCAATTAATTATGTGTAGTAAAAAATTATTGTATTTGTATTTTTATAGCAATAGTTTGCAAAAATATAAAATATAACTTGCTATATTATATAATTATGAAAGTGTTGCTATGAAATTTATAAGGCTAAGTATGTTATTTTTAAATTTTTTTCTATTTTGACATTTAGCTACAAAGGATAATCTGGTTGGTGGGACAGGAACGACAAGAATACTTTATGGGGTGAAGTGAAGATGAGTATGATACTACTGATTTGTTAAATTTAGTGTGATTTGATATTTTAAGGTTTGACTTTGATATTTTATAATGTGATAAATTGAAAATCGTAGTTCATAGATTGCATCTTACATCTACTCATAACAATAATAATATATACTTTCTTCGTCTTAAATTATTCGTTCCAAATTTTCTAATTTTATTTCTCATTTTACTTATCATTTTTCATTAATCAAGAAGAAATAATTTTTTTTTCTTCATGTTTTACCCTTTGCATTAATTCTCTTTTCTTCAAATTAAAATATAAACATCATTTAATAGGGGTACTATGTTAACTAGCCATGTTATTAATTTTTTTTCTTAATCAATATTAGTCTTAATTTGGGACGGAGTAAATATAATATGGGAAGAATATATAGATAGACCTCTGAATTTTTTAAAAAAATTTCGTATTGATACCTCAATTAGACCATATACCTATTGAACCCCTTTATCATTCACAAATTGTGTCAATTAAACACAATCTGCTGATGTGGTAAAAATATACAATGCATGTAATACACACGCTCATAATATGGCAAGTTGCAAATCAAATAAAGACACATGACATTTTAAATTAAAATAATCATAAAAATATTTTTTTAATACAATTAAATCTAACCCCCCCACTCCTCCTCTCCCCCCCCCCCCAAAAAAAAGAAAAAGAAAAGAAAACCCCATTAATACATCTCACCGCCACTGCTGCCTACCCAATTTTAACCCCCTTCCCTTCCAAATACCCTCTTTCCTCGTGTTTGAGCACAAAAAAGACCCAAAAAAAATTATTTTTCGTATCTTGTTCTTCTTCACTTGTCTCTAAATTTTATTTCTTTTTGATACAGATTTAATAATTAATTGATCTCTTTAATATTGAAGGGGTTACAGCTGTATATATAGAGAATTGAAGAATAACTAATTACAGAATAACCCAGATGTATTTAATAATTATATATGTAGTCTATTATCCCCCCGCAAGCTGATCAGCGGTAACGAGGGGCAGCTTGGAGCAGAGAGACTGAAAAGGCTGTAACGGAAGAGGCTTGGTGAGAATATCAGCAAGCTGGTCAGTAGATGGGACATAGTGCGTGGCCATCGCTCCTGCAAGTACCTCATCGCGAACAAAGTGACAGTCAGACCCAACATGCTTCATACGATCATGAAGGACTGGATTTTTGGTAACACAAATAGTGGACTGATTGTCACAATAAATTTGTGGTTTCGTCGGGGGAATGCCAAGTGCATCCGTAAGGTATCGTAACCACATGGCTTCAGCAACACCCGCAGCCATGGCACGATATTCTGCTTCTGTGGAGGAACGGGACACTCGCGTTTGCTTCTTGGTGCACCAGGAAATCAGATTCGGTCCCATCATAACAATATATCCAGTAGTGGACTTTCGATCATCTTTGTCGTTAGCCCAATCCGAATCAGAAAAAACAGATATATCAAACGAGCCCTTTTGAAATAAAATTCCACAGTGAAGAGTACCTTGAAGATAGCGCAGAATGCGTTTCAAGGCCTGAAAGTGTTGTTCTGTGGGAGCATGCATTGATTGGGAGACTCGATTGACTACATATTGGATGTCCGGACGAGTAACAGCAAGATAATGAAGTCCACCGACGAGGCTCCGATATAGTGTAGGATCGGCAAAGGGAGTATTCGGCCCTGGGGATTGGCGGACTGCCATGGGAGTGACCGCGGGTTTGCAGTCTGTCATTCCAGCCCGATTTAGAAGTTCAAGGGTATATTTTGTCTGATGCATCAATATGGTTCCCGATTTGCGGATGAGTTCGAGGCCAAGAAAGAACTCCAGAGGACCGAGGTCCTTAAGTTTGAAGTCACGATGCATAGCTTCAGTAATTTCAGTGATGAGTGATGACGAGCTGCCTGTAATAACAATATCATCCACATAGATAAGAATGATGACTGTCCCTCGAGAACAGTGAAGGGTGAAGAGGCTGTTGTCATGATGGTAGGTGCGAAAACCAAGACCCTGCAGAAAAGTAGAGAGACGTGTGTACCAGGCACGAGGGGCCTGTTTCAGGCCATACATTTGCGAAGCTTGCAAACATAGTGAGGACGGTTGGGATTAACATATCCCGGTGGCTGAACCATATAGATTTCTTCCTCAAGATGACCATGAAGAAAGGCATTGCTGACGTCTAGCTGATGAAGCGGCCAATCATAGTGAAGAGCAAGAGACAAGACCAGACGAATAGTCTGTTGCTTAACAACAGGGCTGAAGGTCTCCTTATAATCCACACCATACTCCTGATGATACCCTTTTGCAACCAGACGTGCTTTATAGCGAGAAAGAGATCCATCTGAATTTCGTTTGATGCGAAACACCCATTTGCACCCAATAGACTTTCGGTTACTAGGCAGAGGTACCAAATCCCATGTACGTTGTTCATTCAGAGCCTGAAATTCCTCATCCATAGCTTGGCACCAGAAACTATTTTTGGAGGCTTGGTTGTAGGTAGTAGACTCAGTTGTGGGATGTGCATCAAAGGGTATTTGAGTGTGGTAGGCTTTGGGTTTGAAGGTACCGGCCTTGGCTCGGGTTGTCATAGGATGAGTGTTGAGTGGAGGGTGATTAGGAAGGGGTGGTGGAGTTGTATGATGCGTGGGCGGGGGTTGGGTGGGGCTGCCGTGGGAGCTGGGATGTGCAGCGGTGGATGGGGTGGCTGTATGTGTGTTAGGAGTATGATGTAGGGAAGTGGTGGGTTGTGTGGCAGTCGGCTGGGTGTTCGGGTGGGAGGTTTGGGGTTTCGGGTGGGTAGTGGTGTAGTGGGGTACCGGGTTAGGTGCCGAGTGAGCCGGAGCATGAGCGTGAGAAAAGGACGGAAATAATGGCACAACGCCAAGTGGATTGGGGGAGTATGGAGTAGAGGAAAGACTTGTGTAAGGAAATTGTTCCTCCACAAAACGAACATGACGGGAAACATATGTTTTCTGAGATACAGGATCGAAACATTTGTAACCTTTGATAGTGGGATGATAGCCTAGAAAGACACAAGGGGTGGACCGAGGTTGAAGTTTATGTTGAGTGTGTGGACGCAACCAGGGATAAACTAGACACCCAAACGGGCGGAGATGGATATAGTCGGGTGGATGATTGTAGAGACGGGCATATGGAGTGGAGTTGGAGAGAGTGTGAGTGGGCATGCGATTTATGAGGTAGTTGGCAGTAGCAAGGGCATCAACCCAAAAGGAAACAGGTAAGGTGGAATCATGGAGGAGCGCAACAACTGTTTCTATTAGGTGACGGTGTTTGCGCTCAGCAACGCCATTTTGTTCAGGGGTATATGGACATGAAGTGTGATGAAGAGCCCCTAGATTTTGAAGAAAAACACCAAATGCATTGTTGACAAATTCTTTGCCATTGTCACTTCGAAAAATTTTGATTTTGGCATTAAATTGATTTTGAACCATTCGGTCAAAGTTTACAAAAATAGTATAAGCTTCGGATTTAAATTTCAGAGGATAAAGCCAAGTGAATTTACTGTAATCATCAACAAAACAGATATAATAACGAAAACCTTGAACAGAAGGAACTGAGGTTGGACCCCAAACATCAGAATGAATTAATTGAAATGGCGCAGTGGCCTTGTGTTCAGACAGTGAAAAAGGTAAACGACAAGATTTAGACACTGAACAGGACTCGCAATGTAATTTTTCTGAAAAATTAAAACCTAAGGAAGATAAAATGGATTTGGTGATGGCGGATGATGGGTGCCCAAGCCGGCGATGCCAGGTTGACGAGAGAATGGCTTGACTCACAACAGACGGAGACCTGGATGGAAGAGTGTATAGCCCATGCTCACAGCGGCCCGTGTACCGCACCCGGTTCGTGGTATTGTCCACTATCTGGAAATTGGTGTCATTAAAAATGAGGGTGCAGTTATTTTCTTTAGTAAAGCGATAAACAGATAAAAGATTGGATGTGAGAGAAGGGACGTGGTGAAGGGTTGAGAGATGAAATTTACCATTTGGGGTATAGACATACCCAGAGCCGGTGTTTGTGATGGGAAGGGATTGACCATTGCCTACTGTAATAGTTTCTGAGCCATGATACGGATGAGGAGCTTGAAGTTGTGAATAATCCGACGTCACATGGGTGTTAGCACCTGTGTCTAGATACCAATCGCCAGATTGAGCGTTTGTGGACGCATGCATCGCCCTTGATCCTCCGGACTGGCTATTTACATTCTGCGAGTCATCATAACGATACCAGCAATTAGCCGCAGAATGGCCCCGTTTAGCACAAATTTGGCACGTCGAAAGATCTCGTGTGGGCATCCGCTGGTTTCCTCGTCCCTGTCCGCGGCCTGACTGGAAGCCGTCCCTCGGTGGAGGCCCGCCTCTGCCTTGCTGCCCGGTGTTTCGACGGTCACCGCCGCCGCTGCCTCGCCCTTGGTTACGGCGATCGTCACCGCGACCCCTGGCCGAGCCTCCGTTGCCAGCCGAGTAAAGAGCCGTGACGCCAGGGGTGGAACTGGCTTCTCCGAGCAGTAATTTGTGTTCCATGTCTAGATTCAATTCTTCTGCATTAAGCCATCCAGACAGTTGATTCAGAGTGATTTCGACAGGCGAGAGGCGAATATGCTGTTTGAGAGAGGAATAGCCAGCCGGAAGACCACGTATCACGGCATTCACCACGTCTCGTTCAGGAATAATCTCGTTCACAGCATCTAGGTCAGACAGAATAGAGGCCACATCATCAAGGTATTGAGTCATCGTCTTCGTTCCCTTCCGAAGAGTATGCAATTTGTCACGCAACTGAAAAATATGAGCCGTGGACACAGAGTTGTACCTTGTGGCTAGTGCGTCCCAAAGTGAAGCCGATGTGAGAAAACCCCGGGCGTGTTTGTGCACAGAGGGGCTAATAACTGCGAGAAGACAGGCTCGGATCTGAGTGTCTACGATCATCCACGGAAGGTAGTCGGGATTTGGGAGCTTGACGACGTCCTTCTCTGCTGTCTCGGGCTGCGGCTTCTCCGCACCGTCAATCCATCCGAGCAGCAAGTTGGCTGCGAGGGAGGTGCGGACGTTAAGTGCCCAGGCCGGGTAGTTGTTGTCAGATAATTTTTCGGGGATGAGATTGTGGAGATTCCTGAGCAGTAATTTTACTCCAGACGGTAATTCTGACAGAGGATCAATAACCTTGTCCATGGCGCCGACCTACGGCGGAGGAGGGAGGCCGTGCGGCGTGGTGTAGACGGTGGCGGCGGCGCACACACGTCGGAAAAGAGGAGAGATTAGGGTGTGGGCGGAAGAAGAAACCCTAGCTTTGATACCATGATACAGATTTAATAATTAATTGATCTCTTTAATATTGAAGGGGTTACAGCTGTATATATAGAGAATTGAAGAATAACTAATTACAGAATAACCCAGATGTATTTAATAATTATATATGTAGTCTATTACTTTTTTTGTATCTTCTTCTTCATTTATCTCTAAATTTTATTTCTTTTTTTTTCACCAACAAAGCACTCCTTCCAACTTTTTCTGCTTTTCTAATTTTTTTTCTCACTTCTCAAACACAATTTTTTAATGAGAAAAAGAAAACTTAACATTCACTCCTTCATTTTTTCATCAAACCAATACCCAACAACGATTTTAGATGAAAAATAATAAATTTTGGATTTTGAAGAATCAATAATGGGTAATTGAAGAACCAATCAAAAGAAGTCATTGATTGAATTTTACTGTATACAAAAGACACCATTGATTTCAGATGCAATTTAAAGGTATAAAATGTTATGTTTAAAGATTTGCGAAAGAGGAAGATGGTGGAGGCATGACAGAGATACAATGAAAAAGATGATAACTCATCTTTTTTATTTAATTCGTTCCATGTGTTTTTTTTTACTTGATTGTGTTTTTTTTATGTTTAATTTTTTCGATTAATTATGGCTTCTGACTCTCCTAATGGAGAGTGTATTACATATGTCATGTCATGTCATCAATTGTGTTTAATTGACACGATTTTTGAATGATAAAAGAATTCAATAGGTACATGACCTAATTAAGGTGTCAATACGAAAAAAATCAAAAAATTCATGTGACTGCCAATGTATTTGGACTACAATATAATTAAACAAAAAGAGTCTGTAGAAGACAAGGCATAGGAGTAAATAGTAATAGACCGAGGTTGTGTATCATAGACCATCGATTTGAAAAAGTCTAAACAATTCAAGAAAATTTAAATGTTCTCATGTAATAGAGAATTATGATTTCAATTTTTCGAAAAAAAATAAATCTTAATTATATCATACTAACAATTTATACATGTAGAAATATTTTTTTAAAAAAAAACTATAAGCAGGCAAATTTTTTCGTTAATCAATTACAGAAAAAAGTCATTTCAATTCATATTAAGTAGACAAAATTCCGACGCCTAAATAATTATTTTGTACTAATATTATTTTATATATTTGCTAATATTATAGTAATATATATATATATATATATATATATGTATAAATTGTATATGCAGCGCAGTAGCAGTGGTTTCTCGGTATTTGTCAGTAAATATCAAAATTGAATAGCACATTAAAATCATAATTTTTTTAAAAACGCATATGAATATCTTGATATCAATATTTTAAAATTCACTTCATACACTACAATACTATATGCACACCCTTAATGTCTAGATTAAAATTATTTTATCCCATTTTTTATATGAAATTAACTTATTCATAATTTATATTAAAATAGTTAAATAGTAAATTTTCAGACTAGATAATATTTATTATCAAGCGTAAAATACAATAATCAAGCATAAAGGTATAGTTAATGAACAGAGTCAATTTCTTGTATGGGTACTTAATTTTATGAAACTACCTAATAAAAATTATTAACCTTTTTTTGTGGCAGTAAAATTATTTAAGTTTATATATTTATTATCTTACACAGTATCATTGATTAAAAGTCACTTTAAAATGGAAGGAAACATGTCAAAATTGCCCCTTAGGTTTGAAGGAAAATGGCCAAAATAACTAATACTAATAACTCAATGTCCAAACTAAAGGGTCAAAATTATCCATTTCTAATATTAAGCCTCAAAAATTCCTACAGAAATATGCAAATAATCACTATACGAATCAACAAGTCCATCATGATATCTATACTTATGCAAAATGTTGTGCAAATCGATAAGACCATCATAATATTTATATGCATGCAAAATGACAAACACCAACCATAATTTGTATATAACGATGCCCTCTCAATTTCACAATTATAATAACACGATTAACCCAACAACGATCGTAATTCGATAATCATAATAATATATGCACCACATACTATTAGAGGCGAATCTAAAATTTCAAACTTGTGGGTTTCCGGTAAAATAAATTAATATGTAATAGTATAATAAAAAAGACAACACCCAACAGGGATCGATCCCATAGTCATGAGAATAAGCAATTCAAGGGTCTATTCCATGCTACCAAGCCAATGTTATTTTTGTTTATGGGTTCCCATTTACAATATTTTATTGACTCGTTCTATTATTTAATATATTTATCGAATTTACGATAGCGGGTGGGGGTTCCAAGGAACCCACACCCAACACTGTAGATCCGCCCTTGCTTGGACCCAACTTAGTCAAACCTTAACGGCCAATGAACTGACTTTATATTCCTTTATTTTAAACAAATTTGATAATTTGTAACTTGGCCCTACCCTAGTGACGGGCTAAAATGAACCAACTCTAATGATGGATCGAGTTTACCTTAAAGGTCAAGTCCATTTGACAACTCTATCTATAGCCTTGATAAAAAGGATAATGATAATACGTTCTAGCTTAAACCAATTCAATGAGTTATCTTATCGTGAAAGGTATTACGGTCAAATAGTTGATTTTTATATAATCTATTTATATTTTATAGATTTAGGTATGTCATCCATAATAACTGCCTTTCCTTTTATCTTTTAATTGTCTTTATTGTGTAATTTTCACCTATAAAGTATTACGGTCAAATAGTTACCTTACCGATAAGGTATTGCATCATTTTCACCGATTCAGTGAGTTACCTTATAGTAAAGGTATTATGGTCAAATAGTTGATTTTTATATAATTTATTTATATTTTCTAGATTTTAGATATGCCATTTATAATAACTGTCTTTCCTTTTATCTTTTAACTGCCTTTATTATGTAATTTTCACCTATATATATAAGTATCTCTAAGAAATAAATCATTATAAAATATTTTGACTCGGGTGCTTGAGGCTAGAGTTTCAATCTCAATGGTATCATGTTTATCTTTTTGTTATTCATATCATGTGTGCTCTTCCTTTTCAATTCTAAATAAAAACTTGTGGGATCTTTATATGAGTAGTCTGATAAATTTAATGTTTACTTTTTTTTAGCAGTATATACAAATTATATATATATATATATATATATATATATATATATATATATATATATATATATATATATATATATATATATATATATACAAATTATATGTATATATATGTATGTATGTATATATCGGCTATTTTAACCACAAGGGTTGGTGTGGTGGTTCAACACCTCACCCCTTAAGCAAGAGGTTGGGGGTTCGATCACCACCTCTGGTGAATGAAGAAAACTCTGTGACCAGTTTTCTACCGCTTTGGAGGATTAGTCTCACGGCTGCCGGCTGTGGGGATACCTTGGAACCACTCCCCCCCAAAAAAAATATCGGCTATTTTTAATTTAATTAGTCGATTAGACATCTGGATTATCTTTTTTACTGTATAAATTCTTTCACAATTTTTTTTGAAATAATAGTGCATTTTTTCAGATTACATGGTGGAAAAGAGATCAAATATGTTTTTCTAGATTTGTTTTTCATTTGTAAAGTTTGAACACAAAAATTTCGATCAGGACGAAAAGATCTTGTTCTTTAGATCATAACTCTCGGTGGAGTTTAAAGCCTTTGATATAAATTAGATAACATGACTTTATGTGTAATTACTCATTTTGCCACTTTTGTTGCTTTCCTCATTTTATAAAGTGATGTCAGAGTTCACTTTTACTCAACTTTATGCCTAACTGGTCATTTTACCACCATTGTTATTTTATCCCTTTTTTATAAAGTAATTTAAGAGCCCATCTTTACTCAATTTTATGTGCAATCGATTATTTTGCAGCCCTTGTTATTCTACTAACTAGTAAATCGATTCGCGTTTCGCGTGATTATTAAATTCTTATAAAATTTATGGATTAATAATTTTACAATGAATAGCTATATACATTGAATTTCTATTTTTCCTTATCGTTTTTGACATATCAAAATAAGATAAATTTTTTCTATTTTATCCTTAATATTAATTGACTTTTTTTTCAAATTAATTTCAAGATACTATGTAAGCATCATATAATAGAGCTATTATGATAAAATAACCGATGTTATTAATTATTTTTCTTAATAAGTGTGTCAACTCAATATATGACAAGTAAAATCGAACGAAAAAAGTACAAAGAGAAATTCAATAGAATAAACAAATTAAATTTGATAATCACATATTCAAAGTTTCTTCACAATTATGTATTTCTAAAGCATTTAAATAATTTTAATAAAATTTTTAAGATACTTACTTATGATATGTACTATCAACATTTTCTCTTACTTTGAGAGATATTATAAAAAATATTGTTTCCTTTGACTTTAATCTTTTACATAAGTTTAAACTCCGTTTTTATTTTATTTTTACCGTAAATAAATGCTTTTATATTATTTTTTAAATGTGTAATTTATTTAAAATTAATAAATTTTATGTAAAAGTACATAGTTTTTTATTCATTGTTAATAAGTTAAATGAGGATGTAAAATAACTTTAATCCCTGCATTTAAGGATTTTTTATTAAATAAAATGGCATTAAAAAATTGAACCAATATGTTAAAGAAGCGTTATATTAACTTAATGAAATTTATTTTAGAGAAAATGAAGATTGTTTTGGTCTGCAATATCACATTTATTTAGGAGGAGAAAATGAAAAGTTAAAAATTTTAAGAAAAGAACCTTTCTTGAAAATTGAATAGTCTTTGTAGTAGTAACTTATTTTCATAAATATCTTCCTTATTTAATTGAGTGATGTGTGTGTATATATATATATATCATAATTTTCATGTTAATACACACAAAATCTAATATATTTTTATAAATTTATGAAATCAAAAATATAAAAAATTATTATGAGAATTATAGCTTAGAAGAATTGCATTTCTTATCATATTTACTTTAATTAAATGAGAGAGAAAAGATTTTTACTCAAAATTTGTGGTGGATATATGATTTATAGAAATATGATGTTTTTCACTTTCAAATTTCAAAGAAAACATCATGATCCATTGCATAAAACTGATTTAGTACTTCACATTTCGCTAAAAATGGCCTTTCTTAGTGGTGTATGTGTACATTAAATCCTTTGTTTGGTTGGATTCCAGCCTATGCATAGCTGTGGTATTACAATTTAATCCTTTGTTTGGTTGGATTCCAGCCTATGCATAGCTAATGAGGTTTACATGGAGGTTTATCAGAATGATGTTGAAATGAAAATAGACATGATAGCTGGAGAAAATGTAGGCAGGCCTGAACATTGTTGTTTTGACAACTACTTCCCAAAATGGCTTTGATATCCCTTGAAAAGAATTTGTTACTACTGCTACCTGCAATCTAGTTGTGAGTTTGTTGATAGTGCAACTATTTTCATGGCATATGTCAAAAAAAGTATACACGATCCTCTCTACTTTTTTTGTTTTGTTTAGCTCATGACAATGTAACACCAGTTCTTGGGAGATAATTTGCTTTCATACTGTTATTCAATTTTACCTTTATTTATAATAATTTAAACGGTAGTACTTATATGTTTTGGCTTTTCCCATATTGTGAAGGGAAGAAGACACGGGCTCACCATATTACCAAAAGGAAAAAATAAAATAATATCACAATTTATTTTTACTAAACTAAATAAAATTTCTATCTTTTTTATTAATTACCTAAATCCTTTAAAAATAAACAGTTGAATACATTCACAAACCATAAAATTTTCGAACACATAAATTTAATTATGTATCTCCAGTTGGTCTGATTAATGTATTATGTATCCAGATAAAATAATTTCAAAAAATGTTAATAATTTTTGAAAAATTAAAGAAGATTAAAAAAACTATTATGAAATGCAAATTAACTTTAATATCTAAACTTTCAAACAATAAAAGAATCACAATTTCTTAAAATATATGATTAGTATACTATGCAATTTATCACCATACAATAAATAATCAATAAATTTTTAGTATTATAATTAAAACATCACTTTTTCACGAATAAAAATAAAATACTTTCAAATAGCAAAATAATAAAATATAATAATTTTGAGCTATAATACAAAAATATAAAGATCAATAACAAGTGAAGATATAAAATTCAGATATGTATTTTAAGCGGAAATATTGAGTGATGTTCATTCTCACGACATTCTCAAATAACAAATAGGCTTGTTACTCTCGGTTTCTTATTTCTATAGATGAAAAAAATTACTAAACATCATTCATTTAGTAAAGAATTATGAGGGTCAACAATCTTGGCTAAGAAATTTGCACAACTTTTGTAAAAACCATCATGCGAGTCCTGGAAATTGGCGTTAGGCGCGTTTACGGTATACAGTCGGGCGCAACATAAGCCTCACAGAACTAAGTCCACACATGAATCCCGAGGCTTTTTGCTAGTGCCCCACCCGGGGTGAGTCTAAAAAATATCTTTTAAAACACCGAGTTACAATAATTGTTAATTCAAAATATTTAAAAAATATATAATATAATAATGTAAAAAATAGATTTAACTGAATCTCAATATCTAAGAAGTGTCATATAAATTAAGACGGAGAGAATATTTATTTATTTTCCCCACAATGGTTGTTAATGAGATCAGTACGTTTGCATTTTATTTGTTTTTTATCTATAACTTTGATAGAAAGGATAACGATGATCCGCTTTGACTCAAATCAATATCTTAAAGATATTAGAATCTTATAATTAATTTTATATAATATATTTATATTTTCTCTATTTTAGATACATGATCTGTAATTACTATCTCTCTTTTAATCTGTTTGTCGTTATGCGTAATTTTCACCTATATATATGAGTATCTATGAGAAATAAATTATAATAAAATTCCTTGATTTGGGTGTTTGAGACTAGAATTTCAACCTCTAAAGTGTCATGTTTATCCTGTTTGTTATTCATTTCATATGTATTCTTTTATCTTTTCAATTTTTAAGTAAATTTCTATCACGTCATTAGTTCACATGTATGTTTTCTTAAACTTCTGTTGTTTAATTAAATTTTTTTTTTATGGAATTTGTTCATCGACTATTTTGGGTTTAATCAATTGATTAGACACGTGGATTGTCTATTTACTATATAAATTCTTTCACATTTTTTTTTGAAAACAAAGTATTGTTTCCGACTATGTTATGTAAATAAGGGAAAACACTTTTTACCATTTTTTTGTTCATTTTTTGAATTAGAACACAAAACTTCCTACTCAGGGGGAAGAGATCTTATTCTTCAAATCATAACACTTGGAGAATTTTAAAAAATCTTTTAATCTATATTAATTAATATCACCTTATGCGTAATTGGTCATTTTTTTTACCATTGTTATTTAATGATTTTATAAAGTGATATAACAGTTCATATTTACTCAACTTTATGAATAATAGGCTATTTTGCCGCCCTTATTATTTTATAGATTTAATAAAGCGAAAATAAGTTGTTTATATTATTATTATTATTATTATTGTAATTATTATTATTATTATTATTTATATAAACTTAATTTTTAATGTCTAAAGATTGTGTGCTTTGTAGGACCTATTTGAACTTTTTGTTTTGTCGGTGTTCCGTCATATAGCACAAATGGCCCTCAATCTCAGAGGCAAAAGGAACTATGAATGAGTCATCAAGCCCACAAAGTAAACTTTAACTTTTCGTTTAACATTACTTCATTGTAATTTCTTTGCTGATTTGGATTTGATATGAATTTTAAAAATTAAATTTTTTTCTAAATGTTTGTGATGTTAAGCTAAACATAGTAGAATGTATTAAAATATTTTACAGTTCTATGATGTTAATTATGTCGTGATGAAAATTAAAATTAAAGAGTTATATAAGAAAGAAAAAAAATCCTTTTTGAAATTAAAATTTTAAAAGGAGGGAGTAATATTTAGAGGTGACAATTGAGTGGGTTGGGTTAAATTTGGACGGGTCACAATGAGTTAAGATAATAAGCGGGTCAAGACCCAACCAAACTCAATTTTATTTGGGTCAAAATATGTTTGGTCAAATCTCAAACTTAGGATATTTATTTTAAAAAGTGTTACACAGTATCCTTTCCCCTTATAATTATTCCTTCTGATACTTTAGAATTGTTATATATGTAATATTGAAGACTCTAAATTGTCATAGTTTTTTATATATGTAAATTGTCATATTTTTTTTAATTTTTTGTCCATATTTTTATTTTATAATTTATAATTATTTATCCTGAATGAGAAGATGCTGAAATGGAATGTGATTTTACGTGCCTTTACATGAGCATTATGAAAAGAGAGAATAGGAGATCTTTTAAAGGGTAAGCTTTTTTTATCAAGAAATTAACCTTACGTGGCTTTAAATGGATTTGATTCATAAAAGAAGGATTTTTAAAGACGGATCAAGTATACTGTTCGATATAAATGCTAGAAATTTATTCTTTTATATACACTTACTATTATCTTTATACCATCATCATCAGCTATAAATTTTTGACAAAAACTAACATGGACAATAATCTAGAGACATTTAACAATCTAACCCTTCAAAAGATGCTAGATTTAAAGATTATAAAATTAAAAGAATCATCTCAAAACAAAGAAAAAACAACCTTTACATACCTTGAATTCATTTTTCTTTCGATTATTAAATATCACATTAATTAATATCTATGTATGTATATCTATATCACAGATGATATGAAAGTGAATGTTGTGAGGAAAATGATTGTCGAAGTGCATATCTTTTGTATAATGACCAACTAAAAAAAGGAATAACTAACATTAATAATTATTACTTATACAATTTAAGTTTTTTCAAGTATAAAATATTCTTCCTAATAACAAATGCATTAAAAAAAGAGAGAGAGGATATAATTATATTGATGAGTAAATAGGTTTAGTATTTTATTTTAAAAAAGTTTTAATGACATGACATGCCAACTAAAAGAAAAGAAGATTTTTCCGGTGTTTGGTGTTTTTTGAGAAAAATAATGATAATTGAGTGATATTATGGTCTTAAATGAAATATAAGTGGTATTTGATGAAAATTTTCAGAATTTGAATGTCTATTTAGGAAATTTGCTCTCAATAATATTACCCTTTGAAAAATCGTGCAATCAACTTTGAATAGCAACAAATGCTTGTATATTTTTATAGCATACACAATTTTTATACTTGGTAATTAGGAGTTATAGCATTGAAAATTTAACGCTAAATGAGCAAGTATTATGTAAGATATAAAAAAATTATTTAGTAATCACTATTCCCAGTTTAGCTTCCTTTTTTCGTAATTTTCTTCGAAATATTACGTTTAAATGAAACCACAATCATGAATGTGACTTCAGTATTTGGATTTAATGTCAAATGAGTAAAATATTGTGTAAGATATCAAGATTTATTAGTTAATTACTATTATTTTTTCATAACTTCTTTTAAATTTTGTATGTAAGATAAATAATCTTTTGACCTACGAATCGACTTCGACCCAGAGGTGAATCTAGGATTTCAAACTTATGGATTTTTGATAAAATAAATTAATATGTAATAATCTAGGATTTCTTTCCTATAATTAATAGTCTCTCTTTTCCCCTTTGTGTATCAGGGGAAGTTTTGACATCAACGGTGCTCCTAATTCGCTCCTGGGATGCTCAATAATTGTATCCAGGCTTAGCCTCTTTCCAAAGTCACGCGTAAGGTGTATGAGTTCTCAAGGCTATTGCCAGGTACTCTTAAATTTGAACTAGTACCGTGTGGGGCTACATGGACAAGTCTATTCAACAATCATTTTTCGGGTAAAGAAGATATAAGACTGTAAGTCAGCTTCTGCCTTATCTATGTCTATCTAAAAAGGGATAAGGGTCGCGAAGTAGAAGTGGCATCCTTACCCAGGAAGGTTTCTACTAGAAATTAATTTGCATTTCTCATTCTATGCAGGTCTGAGATATATACTGCTCTGGTGGAGTTCTTGCGTAATAAAAATTCGGTGATGAGAATGCTTATAAATGATGTTGAGCTGCTTCTCATCACCAAATCTTTGATACACATGAACACCACTAGAGCAATATAGATCCTCAGACCTGCATATAATGGGAAATGCAAATCAATTTCTAGTAAAAACCTTCCTGGGCAAAGGTGCCTATCTACTTTGCAACCCTTTCCCTTTTTGGATAGATATATATATGTCACACCCCCTTTTTAACTCAAAAGAATAATTCATTTAAAGGTTCGAAAGAGTTTTCATTATTAAAGTGACAAAATGATGATTTGTTCTGAAAAAGGATTATTTTTACATTTAAAAACTCAGAGTCGCCACTTGGCATAATCCGGTGTGCCAAGTCACCTTTAGAAAATCCTTTTCAAAACGATTTGACTCTTTAAAACTGGTTTGCGAATAGAGATTCCGGCTAAGGAATTCTGTTGATCGAGGGGAAGGTGTTAGGCACCCCTCGATCCCGTAGTCGACCACGGTCACTTGGTAGAGAGTACCGGCTAATTAGACACCAAAAATGTATAAACCACACAAAGCACATAAACAAACATCAAACAACAATCCAAAACCAAAATAATAATGTCCAGTCCAAGTATACAGTCCAAAACAGAAAAATTGCAAAAAATATAAATCCTATTCTATACTAGTGATAGACTAAGCTCCAACCCGAAGCCTCGGGTCTTGATCACGAACGTCTTTCGGGTACAAAATCCTTCGGGGCATTCCCCGACAAATGAACACAAATATCTCGGGGCATTCCCTGGCCAAATGAATACATCTGAATTAAATATGACAAAAATAGAAAATGTTCATCACACATTCAAATTTTCAACATTCAACGACAAACACTTATTCATAAATTTATGCCTACCCGAACCTAAATTTTTGCCTATTAAGCTTTCGGCCTAAAACACGATCCTATCGAGTTCACAAACTAGACGTTTATTCTGAATTAAACAAAACAACAATAAACCAAAGTTAGACTAAATTCATCCTTTTATCAATTTCTCAATTCCACCCCAAATTCCCTTTTAGTTCCAAACAAACAAGACATCATTTCATTACACAATTCATATTTCAAGGAATCAAACAACAAATCGAACTAATGGAAATTCAATCACAAATCAAGATCAATCAACACACGACATTCAATCTGATGCACCAAACATCATCAATAATGAAATGAAAAGAGTGAAAGAGCAGAATTGGACCTCAAATTTCAATTGTGATTGCTCCTTTAGATTAGAACCGCATCAAAAGTATCGAACCAAACCTCAATAATGACCAAACCAACCTCGATATACCTATTTTTTTGTTCTATTTTCTACAGCCCAAATCAAAATCAAGAAATAATAAGATACCCATACCTGAATCTGTAGTCCCCATCACTGTATCAACCATTTTTCGGCGGGATTCGCTGGAATTGGATTCAAATTGGCCGAACTTTGGTCAGATTAGCGTTGGGTTTCAACGGTTTCATTTCACCAGAGTTTAGGGGAGTTCGAACAACAATGGGAAATGGAGAAATGCCAAAATTCAGGTCAACAGCGGTGTTATCCGGCGAGTTTTCGCCGGAACTATCGACCCCAAGTTGAAGCAATGCCAAGCAGTGTACTACTGTGCTTTTTCCAACGAGTTTGCCATGAAAATTACCAAACAGTGAATGCCAAAATTTCCCGATGGCAATTCTGAGAATGATTTGGAGTTGGGTTGCTACCCTTTACTATGTCGGAGCTCCGGCAAGCCTGAAAACAACAGGAATAAAAAAGAAACGACTGGAGGCGACGAACAAAAACCCTTTTTACTCACTATTTCACCTACTCAACCTCCCTCTGTTTCTCGATCTCTCCTCTCTCCATCACTCTCTTCTCAAATCCCTCTAATTTTTCATTCCAGTCAACTCTCCATTTTTTTCTTTTTCGATCTCCTTCTGTGTGTATGAATATGTATTGTGAATATAGAAGATGGTCTATGTGCAGTGTGTGCGTGTATATTCTTCTGAGAGTGAAGGAAAAAAATGGAGATCTCTCTTGTGTGCACTTAGTGTGTGGAAATTATGTGATTATGATGAAGAAAAAAGGGATCCCATCAGCTCTGTATTCATTCTCCCTTGGATATTACTGTGTGTATCTCCCTATCTATGGAAATTATCCCCCAATTTGGGTCCCCGTCAATGTATATGTATATTGTGTATTTCTTTGTGGCCAAGAAAAAGGAAGGGGTCACGTGGGGTAGGGGTGAGGGTAGGGGTATGGGGTGGTTAGGTGAGAGGTGAAGTGTTGTTTTTTAATTGGAGGGGTAGAGGTTAGGTGTCCATTTTTGCTTGGGTAGGTTGTTGGAATATTAGAATGAGACAAAGTTTGTTACGACTCGTTATTTGGATAAATCAAAACAAAAACAAAAATAAATACATAAATAAGTAAAAGATGAGGTGGTTATTTATTTTCTTGGGAAAATTTATAAAAATGGGGTTAAATTGTGTGATATCGGAATAAGAAATATTTTTGACGGGATAAAAGTATGTGTCTACATCTTACCCCCTTTGAATGTAAACACCAAGTGTTTTCATACAAAGAAGTAGACAACGAGACATAATTTTGTCCCGATCATTATTCGAAGAAAGCAATAGAAGAAAGAAGGGAAATCGAGTCTTGACTTAGGACACCCTACCTACCCAATTTATGAGGGAGTCAAGTGACAGGTATCTCAAAGGATTGAAAATAGATGGACTATACCGAGTTGGAGAGTCGAGTGAGGTTCCATCGAGGTTTCGGTCTGCATCTCTGTCATTACATCAAAATGAAAATTACAAGTTAACATATAAATAAAATTAGAAAATCCTATATATGCAGCTTTCCTTGACTCTTGGCTAAAGTTTTATCACCCTATTCTTCAGGCGGGCTCCTGACTTGCAATTTCTTTCGACTTGTTGCTTGGCTTTTAATTGCTTCGCTTTGTTGCTCGACTTTCATTTATTCACCCTGCTCTTCAGGTGGGCTTCTGACTTGCCATTTTTGTCTTTCAATTTCATCACCCTGTTCTTCAGGCAGGTTCCTGGCTTGTAATTTCTTCAATTTCCCATTTCGTCACCTGTTCTTCAGGCGGGCTCTTGACTTACAATTTTCTCACTCTATTCTTCAGGCGGGCTCCTGAAACCAGAATCAAAACTAGAACAACAATTATCCCAAACAAAGATTATAATAAAGAAGGATTTCATTATTTTTTGAAAGTAATGTCTCATTTTCTCGGAGGGTCCTAAATAGAAAGTAAATTCCCATTTTTCGGGAGGGTCCTGAACAGAAAGTAAAATCCCATTTTTCAGGAGGGTCTTGAACAGAAAGTAAAATTTCATTCTTCAGGAGGGTCCTGAACAGAAAGTAAAGTCCCATTCTTCAGGAGGGTCCTGAACATAAAGTAAAGTCCCATTTTTCAGGAAAGTCCTGAACATAAAGTAAAATCCCATTCTTCAGGAGGGTCCTGAACATAAAGTAAAATCCCATTCTTCAGGAGGGTCCTGAACAGAAAGTAAAGTCTCATTTTTCAGGAGTGTCCTTAACAGAAAGTAAATCCCATTTTTCAGGAGGGTCCTGAACAGAACGTAAAATCCAATTTTCAGGAGGGTCCTGAACAGAAAGTAAAGTCCATTTTTCAGGAGGGTCCTGAACACAAAGTAAAATCCCATTTTTCAGGAGGGTCCTGAACACAAAGTAAAATCCCATTTTTCAGGAGGGTCCTGAACAGAAAGTAAAATCCCATTTTTCAGGAGGGTCCTGAACAGAACGTAAAATCCTATTTTTCAGGAGGGTCCTGAACAGAAAGTAAAGTCCCATTTTTCAGGAGGGTCCTGAACAGAAAGTAAAGTCCCACTTTTCAGGAGGGTTCTGAACAGAAAGTAAAATCTCATTTTGCCTTCGCAACGGTAGCTGAACTTGCTAAAAAGAAATTAGCCCCTGTTTCATCAAAGATAATTTTGTCAATTAAAAACTTAGTGGTGGTTTGCAGCACTTGGCTTCTCAGGCATCTTCTCCAACACTCGTTCCTTTCATTTTTATTTCATATCACTGATACTTGCCCCTGTCTTGTTGCATCATTGACCCAGACTAGATCGGGGGAAATGAATTTGACTTAAACACCGAGTTTCTATTTTACCATGCCTCTGAGACGCCCCTTTTGACATCTGATACTCCCATGAATCCAGAAACCTTTCGGTTGAAGACTACCTTTTACTTGCTTTGAATTATGCTTATTTTTCTCTCATGTGCTGGTCTTGGCTTTTCCTCATACAATTGGAAAGACTGGTACCAAGTTTTGAAATCCTTTCTCACTTGTTCTGACACAGACTTGACTCAAAATGTAAAGAAATGATGGTGATTTTTTTCGACAAATGACATAGAAAGACAAAAATATGCAAACGAAAGGAAAAGGCAATGTCCCTTATTAAAGAAGAAAAGAAAAAAAAAACTTATCTGATTGCGGCAACCAACTCCAATGAGTATGACATGCATTTTGGATTAAGCTGTCTGATCTTTCTACCCAAACTTCAACCTTCTATTGTTGAGTTCATTCCCTTTCCGCTGAGTTGCTTCTTCAAACCCGTTGGACTCATACATCTCATTTAATTGATGACATATTGAAATATTTTTGCCAATAACCTCTTTTCTTTTCACTTTTCTCTCGAACTCTCCATCGCCTTATGATGCCCGTGGGGGTTTTCACCAATAAGACTCTCTCATTTCTATTTCTCCTAACTCACCATCGTGTTACGGTGCCTGTTAAGGTTTTCACCAATAAGACTCTCTCATTTTTTATTTTCTCTTAACTGACCATCGCCTTATGGTGCCCGCGAGGGTTTTCACCAACAAGACTCTCTCATTTTTATTTCTCTCCTAATTTCTTACGCTGAGGAAGACAAGTAGTACCCAAAATGTATCATCATATCCATTGCATGTTTAGCCTTAACATTTTCAAAGATTGATCTGAAGGTCTTTCTTTGGTTGTAACTTGGCTTTTGGATAAGGTTAGAAAGAAAAGGAAGGCATGAGGCTCAAACGACACTTGAAGTGGGGTGGGACTTACAACTTTTGGAATCAACTCAAACAACACCTTAACTCATGTCCCAGTTTTTTGTTAACTGGGTTACTCTAAGATCTTTATTTGGTTGGACCGAGCCCTAAATAGGGCAGCGTACGTATCTCACTCCCAAGAGAGGAGAATTAGGTCGCACATAGTTCCATCAGCTTGTTCATTGTTTTAATTTGATTTTTTTTTTACTTTTATTTCTTGAACTCTTTCTTTTATTCTTATTTTCCTAGACATTTATCTTTGATTCCAAAAGAGGGATATGAAAGAAAAATAAAACTAAGCTCAAACGAGGTAAACAAAGGATGACATAATATTGGAATAGCAGAATGAAATGCCTTCATCATACCAATCTTCAAGAATGCAAGTACTAAACATGCAATAGAACCAACATAGGATAAAATATCATACATAATATCTTTTGACTGCATCAGCATTGATAGCCATCTCTATCATTTTGCCTTCAATATCTATCTAATATAAGGCTCCATTAGGCAACACGTTCTTCACAATAAAGGGACCTTGCCAATTTGGGGAGAACTTGCCTTTCGCTTCAGCCTGATGGAGAAGGATACGTTTCAATACCAACTGACCAACTTCAAAATTCCTGGGACGTGCCTTTTTGTTATATGCTCGAGCCATTCTCTCCTGATACAACTGGACATGACATACCGACGTTAGTATTTTTCCATCAATCAAACTCAACTATTCCAATCGGGTGTTGACCCACTCATCATCATCAATCTTTGCTTCAACAATAACTCGAAGAGAAGGAATTTTAACTTCTGTGGGAATGACTGCTTCTGTCCCGTACACCAATAAATACGGAGTTGCCCCTGTTGAAGTGGGAATATTAGTGCGATAACCTAGCAGTGCAAACGACAACTTCTCATTTCATTGCCTAGACCCTTATACCATTTTCCGCAGTATCTTCTTGATATTCTTATTGGCGGCTTTCACAACGCCATTTACCTTTGGACGATATGGAGTAGAATTTTGATGTGTGATCTTAAACTATTGACACACTTATTGCATTAAATGACTATTGAGATTGGCAGCATTGTCTGTGATGATCATCTTTGGAATTCCAAACCTACAAATGATGTTGGTATGAACAAAATCTACCATAGCCTTCTTTGTTACTGACTTGAAAGTTACTACTTCTACCCACTTTGTGAAGTAATCAATGGCCACCAAAATGAATCTATGCCCATTTGACGCTTTCGGCTCAATCAACCTGATCACGTCCATTCCCCAAGCTATAAACGGCCATGGAGCAGCCATTGCATGCAACTCAGCAGGAGGAGAGTGTATCAGGTCACCGTGTACTTGACATTGATGAAACTTTTGAACAAATCGAATAAAATCCCTCTCCATAGTAAGCCAGTAATAACCTGCTCGAAGAATTTTCTTTGATAAGACATAACCGTTCATATGCGGCCTGCATACTCCCGAGTGTATTTCAACTATGATTTTTGAGGCTTCTTTTGCATCTACATACCTCAAAAGTCGCAGATCTGGGGTTCTCTTGTATAATATTCCCCCACTTAATAAAAATCCACTAGCCAAATGCCTAATAGTCCTTTTTGATCACTGGTGGCATGCGTTGGGTATTCTCCAGAATGGATGTATCGCTTGATATCGAAGAACCAAGGTTCTCCATCGAGATTTTCTTCAACTGCATTACAATAAGCATGTTGATCACGACTCTGTATATGCACCGAATCGATGTAGGCTTTATCAGGATGTTGGAGCATTGAAGACAGAATGGCTAAAGCATCAGTAATCTCATTGTGAATTCTTGGAATATGCCTAAATTTTACTGACACAAACAATTGACATAGCTCTTACAAGCATTGTCGATACTGTATGAGCTTTAAATCTTGCGTCTCCCAATCTCCTTAAATTTGATGGACGAGAAAATCTAAATCCCCTAACACTAATAGTTCCTGGACTCCCATATCAACAGCTAAACTCAAACTAAGAATGCATGCTTCATACTCTACCATATTGTTAGTACAGTAGAATTGAAGTTGTGCTGTTACAGGGAAATGTTGCCCCGATTTAGAGATAAGAACTGAACCTATTTCGACTCCCTTCATGTTAACGACTCTATCAAAGAACAGCTTCCAACCTAGATCAACATCTATAATGACTTCATCAACACACAACACCTCTTCATCAGGAAAATATGTCTTTAATGGTTCATACTCTTCATTAATGGGATTCTCAGCAAGATGATATTCTAAGGCTTGGGCTTTCATGGCTGTTCGAGTCACATATACAATGTCGAACTTGGTAAGCAATATTTTCCACTTTGCCAATCAACCTAGCGACATAGGCTTCTGAAAGATATACTTTAAAGGATCCATGAGGGAGATGAGATAAGTAGTGTAGGACGAAAAATAATGCTTCAACTTCTGTGCTACCCAAGTTAGGGCGCAACACATCCTTTCAAGAAGAGTGTACCTAGCCTCATATGCAGTGAACTTTTTGCTAAGATAATAAATAGCCTGCTATTTTTTGCCTGTTACATCACGTTGCCCCAATTCACAACCGAATGAATTATCCATAATCGATAAGTACAAAATCAAAGGCCTGCATGGCTCGGGTGGCACCAACACCGGTGGATTTGAAAGATATCTTTTTATTTTATCAAACGCTTCCTGGCATTCTTCAGTCCACTCAACCACAACACTTTTTTTCAGCAACTTGAATATGGGCTCACACGTGGTTGTGAGTTGAGCGATAAATCTGCTGATGTAGTTTAGTCTACCCAGCAAACTCATTATCTCCATCCTATTCTTGGGAGGGGGAAAATCCTGAATGGCTTTGATTTTTGAGGGATCCAATTCAATTCCCCGACGGCTGACTACAAACCCCAACATCTTTCCAGACGAAACTCCAAATACACATTTTGCAGGGTTGAGCTTGAGATTATACCTGCGAAGCCTTTCAAATAACTTTCTTAAATCTTTAACATGGTCATACTGACTCTTTGACTTAATAATCACATCATATACATAGACTTCAATCTCCTTATGCATCATATCATGAAACATAGTGGTCATGGATCTAATGTATGTTGCTCCAGCATTCTTCAAACCAAACGGCATCACTCGATAGCAATAAGTCCCCTATGGTGTGATAAAAGACATCTTTTCCGCGTCTTCATCATCCATAATGGTCTGGTGGTATCCGGCATAACAATCCATTAAAGAGGCAACCTCGTGTCTAGCATAATTATCCAGCAAAATATGGATGTTGGGCAATGAAAAATCATTTTTCAGACTTGCTCTGTTCAAATCACGGTAATCAACACATACTCAAATTTTGCCATCTTTCTTTGGGACAGGAACAATAGTGGATAACCACGTAGGATAACGAGCCACTCGAATGACTTTTGCCTCAAGTTGTTTCATGATTTCCTCTTTGATTTTGATACTTACATTAGTTTTAAACTTCCTTAACTTCTGTTTGACAAAGGGGAAGGCAGGATCAGTTGGCGATTTATGAGCCACTAATTCAGTGCTTAAACCAGGCATGTCATCATAATACCATGCAAAAACATCCTTATAATCAATTAATGCTTGAATCATTTCATCTTTTAGCTGTGGAAAAACATGTACACTGATTTTAGTTTCCCTAACATCTTCTTGATTCCCTATATTAATTGGCTTAGTTACATTCAAATTAGGATTCGGCTTTTCTTCAAACCGTTCCAACTTTTTGCTTATTTCCTCTAGTGCCTCTTCTTCATCATATTCCCTCTCTTGCTTCATTATATCTTGATTAGTTTGGATTTTAAGATCAGGCTAAAAATTCCGCATGCATGTCATGCCATTAGAATAAGCATAAAGAGAATTGTATAAAGAAAAAGACAAAAACAAAATATATTAGACACAAAATAAGAGGACATTGCATTTCATTAAAAGGGAAATATAAGAGGGTTTAAACACAAATGACAACAGAATGTAAGCAAGCTAAATTCTGAATTACAAACCTGGAATAACTCGAATAAATAGAAAGAAAAAAAATGAACTACCAAAACTCCCTCCTGACGGGGAGAGGAGTGACTTCCCAATTGTTGAGCTGGACCTCAGGACCTATGAACTGCATGCCTTCCTTACTGGTATCCTCTCCTGCTTCAACCATGTCAACATCAATCAGCAGGTTCTAGAAGTCATCAACCAAGTCATCTTCAAATTCTACAGGCTTCGTGATATCGCTCTTGACAAATGATTCACTGAGTAGCGTCATTGGGAGAGGGACTGACCATATTTCCTTTTTCATTCCCTTGTCCTTCTTCAAATCTTCAGCCGTAGGTTTAAATCCCAGACCAAAAGTGCCCATGTTCTCTCTCGGACATATGGGACGAACAATACCATGCAGAGACACTCCCAAACCCTTCCCTGGAATAAATCCATATTTCAAAAGGTCACTCACCATCATGATAGAAGTGGAAGACAATTGTGGTCCCAGAATAACCTATCGTTCAAGGATACGATCTACTGGCACTGTATCAAAAGATTGATAGAAAAATATCTTCTCTACATTGTTTGCTTCAATTAGTGAAAAGGGAGAATCTTCGAAGGAGGACAAATCCCCTTCACCATGAATAACCACTTCTTGCCTGTCATGCTCAAACTTTATCATCTGGTGCAATGTAGATGCAACCACCTTGGCCTTGTGGATCCATGGTCTTCCCAACTACAGATTATAAGAGGAGTCGATATTCAATACTTGAAACTCTAGGGCGAATTCAACAGGCCCTATAATCAACATTAGTTCCATTTTGCCAATGGAGTTGGACTTTGCTCCATCGAAAGCCCTGACACATACATTGTTGGGTCTGATCCTCTCAACACCAATATTCAACTTTTGTAAGGTGGAAATAGGGAAAATATTTGCACCAGAACCTCCGTCAATCATGACATGAGTGACGTAGAAATCTTCACACTTCACGGTAATATAAAGCCCCCAATTATGCCCCATACCTTCAACTGGCAATTCATCATCAGAGAAGCTGATCCGATTGACCTCAAAGATTTTTTTGACCATTTTCTCAAGCTAATTTACTGTAATCTCCCTAGGAACATATGCTTCATTTAATACCTTAAATATAATATCACGATGTTCCTTGGAATGCAACAATAACGATAAGAGGGAAATTTGAGCAGGAGTCTTCTTCAACTGATCTATTATTGAGTACTCCGGCAGTTTCATCTTTCTCAAAAACTCATCATCTTCTTCTTTGGTGACAGGATTCTTGAGAGATGAAGGCTTACTCACCCCTGGCTTGGGCTTCCTCAAACCTTTAGGCACGAATCATCTTCCTGAACGAGTCATACCCCCTACCTCATCTACTTCTTCCTCAACCTTCTTCCCCTGATAAGTCATCACAGTCCACTTATAGTTCCAGGGGACCTTTTTTATATCGGCGATCGAAAGCTAGTCGGGTTTCCGATTTGACGATAATAGGCACCACAAGTACTCCCTTTACCACCATCAAAATAGGCTTACCCGGAGCTTATACCACCATCAACTTAAGTTTGTCCTGACTTAGACCAACAATTGTTTCGGCTCTTTTCACCATGATCACGTGTTTCTTCGTGCTTTCTTGGACTTTATCTTCTCCCGCTTCTTCCTGGCTCAATGATATTGTTTTCAATGAATCCGCCACATACACCAATTTATCTTCATTGGTCTGTATTCTAACAATAGGCTTATGACACATCGACGAATATTTGCCATCATACATCAATTCCAACATATTAGTTTCAACATGGGTTGGCAGCGAATTTTGGTTGATGTTCGAAACCTCCGGGGCCTGGACCAGAATCTGATTTGTATCGATTTAATCCTGGATGGCTCTCTTCAAATTCCAGAATTTCTCGATATCATGCCCTGACATGTCAGAATAATACACATACCTTAAAGAATAATCCAGATTTCCTGGCGGTGGATTTGAAAGCCTTCCTTGAATTAGGCTCAAGACCTTCATCTTTCTCAACCTATCAAACAAGCTAGCATATGACTCCCTAAGAGGTGTGAACTAATTTTTGACCGCCTTTTCTTTCTTATACTCGACCCTAGGTTAGAAACTGGGTCTGGCGGGGTTTTGGTAATTTGTAGGAGCTGAGGGACAATTTTGAGGAGCTTGCGCACGCCATTGCGGGTAAGAAGGGGTTTGAGCATATGGTTGCGCGCTATATACTGGGTACGGAGGTGGTGGAATGGAATATAGTGGGTTTTATGGGGGATAGTAATGATGGGGAGAAATATATGGAGCTTAGGTAGAGGCTTGGACTTGGGGTTGGTGATAGGGGCGAGGCGGTCTTTTGGGATAGGAATGGGATCCAGCTACAACGGTCGCCACGTCCTCTTTCTTCTTTTTACCTCTAAAAGTTCCAGAGCCATCTTGAATTACTTGGGTGGTGGCCTTTAATGCGGCAAAACTCACAATCCGTCCAGTCTTGATTCCGTTCTCTATCATCTCTCCCATTTTTAGGGCTTCAATAAATGACTTTCCCATCACCAGAAGTAAATATTGAAAATAGGTCTCATCCTGAGCCTGAATGAAGAACATACCAACTTACTCTCATTCATTGGAGGTTTTACCCTTACGGCCTGTTCACGCCATCTTATCGCGTATTCCAGAAATCCTTCTGTACTTTTCTTCTTCATGTTGACCAGGGATTTCTCATCAGGAACCAGATCGACGTTATATTGAAAATGTTGCACAAATTCATTAGCTAGGTCATCCCAGTTGTTCCAATTGTCAATATCCTGATCGACGAACCATTCTAAAGACAGACCGGAAAGATTCTCGCTAAAGAAAGCCATAAGCAACTCTTCTCTTCCCCCTGTAACCCTCAATTGGTTGCAATAATATCTCAAATGCGCCACAGGATCACAGTGCCCCACTTACTTCTCAAATTTGGGCATTTTAAAACCAAGGGAAAGGTTAACGTCTAGGAACATGCAAATATGCTCCATGGATGAGTAGGCAGATTTGATTCTAATCTGCTCCACAATTGAGTAGGCAGATATATATGATTGCAATCTGCTGTAAATATGTGATATCATATATTGTTACTCTAGGAGAATAGATAAGAGGAAATCCCTTGATTCATGTATCTCCTAGGCTAAGTTGCATAAACTCAGGTGCGGGTATCCGAGACGGGTGCGAATCCGATAGTCGGATTCATCAAAATTTAAATTTTAAAACTCGGAGGTGTGAATCCGAGTATGGATGCGGATGCAGGAATTTGGATAAAAAATTAAATATTATAAACATAAAGTTATAAAGATATTCTAAAATCTACTTGTAACTTTTAAAATAACTTTTAGTTACTTTTTTCGATTAGGATTGGTATATACTTGTAATTTTGGGAAATCAACAAACACATATATATTAATATAGAAATTATTTGCTGTGAAACCACACACACATATCTTTTTACTATATTAATATAAATTTTTTTTATATTTTAAAAAATATTATTAAAAACTAGATCTGACGAGTCATCTTCCCAATCCTCAACCACTTTCTGTTTCTTCCCAATGATTCAAATTCCTTCGACAAAAAATTATAGTCGCCGAATTCCGACGATGACAACAGTCGCTGATTCCAATGATGATTGTCGCCAGATTTATTGCTGGATTCCGATGGTGACAGCAGTCACCGATTTTCTCCCTTCCGGTGACGACAACAATTACACTCACCAGTTTTTCTTACGACGACAACCAACTTTGTTCTTGATGTTGGATCAACGTCTTCAGATTTATTTTACCAAATCAAAGATGTACCCCGCGCCTGCACCAGCGCCGCGGTGGGATGGGTTCAGCAGCGAAATCAATGAGTCCGCTCAACATAACTCTTAGGAATTAGGGATTGATTAGATTCTTTTGATCTTCTTGTTCACCTATCAATATTGTGCAACTCTATGAATAAAAAACATATTTTTACTGTATCTAAAAATTCTCTTCTACTCACAATTTAATTTTTAGTTGTGAAGAGAGGCAAGGGATTAGTTCATTGGTGGTCTAGCTATACATCGGAACAGGGGCCTATGAGAAACCTATCATGTCTGACGTATCAATATTCTCCCCTTTGCAAATTGCTTTATCCTCTCATATCAAGTTCCTTCTATGCATGGTTGTCTTTTTCACCTTTAGGTATACTATTAAACTAGAGAAGCACAATCTCACTGGGAAAAATTGTCTTTAGTAAATAAACACCAACCTCCAGGGTCTTTAGGCTTACAAAAAAATTTCTATGAGATGTTACTATTATGATACTATGATAGTATACAAAGGCTTAATTCATGTATTTTTTCGTCTTTCATTAATGGGAGAAGGTTGATCTAAAGCAATCAAAAATAACATATCAGTAAGCTACATTGCCTTAAAACAAAAGTCTAAATTATAAGATAACTTGGTGAAGATTTAGCTTTCTTACGGGAAGGAGAATTAGAAATAATGTAAATTAAGGTAAGCTTCTCACATACTTGGACATGTAAGTATGAAGGTTCTTTGAGTATAAAAGGAGAAATGACAAGAGGAAGAGGCCTGAAGGCAACTAAGTATGATAGTTTTCTTGGAAATTGTTTATTATGCTGCTTTCTTGCATTCATGGAAATATATCAATGTTGCATAGTTAGTTGATTAATGGACATTATTATGCTAACTTTGTCATTAACTTTACAACATATTGTTTGGCTGCTGGAGGAGTCAGTTTGACAACATGTTTTAGTACTCTTTTTGGAGCCTGTTCTGGATGATTCTGTGTTAAACGATGCGGGTGTAAAGGCAGCATCAGCTCCTCCAAATATCCTAGATGAGGAATTAGGATAATTTAATATGGAAATTTTATTTTTGTAGCATCTGAACTCTGAAGACAATTTTTTTTTTTGTCATCTAATTGCATTACTCTCTTAAGTGAAGCTCTAAGTAGAAGTAGCATATGCATTATTGTGTTGAACATCCTGAGGAAATCATCAAACTCACCAAGGTGAAAGTCCAGATTTCAAAAGTTAAGGCTGTTATTGATGTAAAACATCGAGACTATAAAATATCTCTAATAATTATATACCTTTATATGTGGTAGATGGTTTAACAGTTTACATGAAAGCTTGACATAGTCTTCTTTTTTTGTGTGATAACGACATAATATAATTCAAGAAAAAATAATGCATGATGGCGCATAAGATTTATTTGGATTTTGGAAAGATTCCTTACAGTTAAGAGACATCAAGAAAAATAGTTATAATACGACTATTATAAGTAAGGTCGATATTGATATTAAAATCTCACGTATTGTTTTGTTAATGATGGTTGATTGTGATGATCGATCGTAAATGATAGATAGTGATGGTGACGACTCGATTTGCTGATTGACATACTGATGGTTGAGTATGGTGCTTATTAGTAGTAGGATTTATTATTCATAAATGGTGATCAGCTAACATTGTAATTGTTGTAGGAAAAGAGCCGAGCCGTCTCAGAGCTCAGCTCGACTCAGTTTGTTTCTCCATAATGGGAATCAATTTAGATTGAGATTATCAGTATATATTCAGATTATCATTATGTCATGAGTTGCAACTATGTATGAGCATAACTCTTTCCCATAGTTGGGAATATACTCTATATTGCCCTATTCATTTTTTAAGTAATACTAATGGAGCTCCTGCCAGCTTGCATGCACCCCAACTAATTCACTGGGCAACCTGTCCATCCCACAAAGGGAATTTCTTAAGCTCATACGCAAAAGTCTAACTTGGCCATACCATATATTGTCAAGTAGGGGGTGGGCGTTCGGTTCGGTATTTTTAAAGTTCGGGTTCGATAATTCGGTAATCGATATTTGAGAGTAGATACCACATACCATACTTATAAACATCAATTCGATAATTCAGTAGTCGGTAAATTAAATTTTGGTTCAGTACGGTATTTGGTTAGGCATATCGTATTATATATATATAAAATTTGGTATTTGATAAATATTGAATACCAAATGGTATATAATATTTTGTACCAAACCCAATCTTGAATACCGAAATGTTGAAATTTTACTCCCAAATACCAACTGAATTACCGAATATCAATTACCAAATTTTTTTATTCGGTTTGATAATTCAGTTCTCGGTGTTTTTCACCCAGCCCTATTGACAAGGTATGCTGCCTATCAAGGCTAGCCAGATGGGTGTACCTGGTTTTGCAGCTTGGATTCAAACCTAGAATCTCCAAGTTGTTACTCCTATGTCTTAACCACTACGCCATCCCCTTGGGGAACCAACATTATGTTATAAACTAAAAAGTATCGTATATGTTTCCTTACTAATCAATAGGGAAAAGACCAGTGGAGTTCATAAAAGAAAGGTCCTCCATAAAAGAAAAGATTAATCAGTCAGCTGACTACTAGCAAAGATGAGCCATCCAAAAAGCTACCATGCAAGGACAGATATGAGCTGAAATTTGAACTCTTTTGGAGTTTAATTTACCTCGTGTTAACTTATGTTAATAATTAAGGTGCATGATGAAGGCTACTTACTTCTAGGAAGGATCTAGAGCAGGATCACAAGGGTGTGTCATGGGTATCATTCGACTCTCATTCACAGCATTGTGACTCCTACGCTCCAGAATGATAGAATAGAACAATCAGGACCTAAAAAGAAGGCTAGATCAATTGGATTGAAGTACAGTAAGTAAATAAATTTTTCTATTAAAGCTTTTCAGATATTGATGGTGTAACGGAAAACATTTTGAAAGATAATAGAAACTCTAGACATATCATTGTTATATTTCTTAAAATAAAATTAATTAGAGAATGATAGAAGATGAAATTTCAGATGAACAAAGATATAAGAATAGGACAGATCAAAACTAGTAATGAATCTTAGGAGATGTTGGAGAACACTTGTAGACACGTAATTTTATCCCTCCCCGATATTACTTTTACTCATTTTACCTTATCCTATCGTGTACCCTCGACCATGTAATTATCCCTCCATGAAATGAAAAAAAATAAAACCCCTAACCAATTTTATTCTTATCCTAACAACCTAACCCATAACCACGTTCCCAACCCGTCACGTTCCCTTTCATTTCATTGAACCAAATCACAAACAATTTGTCATCTAGTGGGACCACGAAAAGATTCCCTTTCTTTTATCTTTTCCCAATTTCACAAAGCTATTAACCATATATATATACACTACACGCTACATTCAGAAAGGGGGGACCCATATACTCCCATTTTGGAATTGATCCTTGACAGGATATCATATATACAAACAATACAGACCAAAAAAAGGGGGGGGGGGAGGGGGGTTCATCTAGACAGAGAAAGACCTCACGCCATTTTTTGAACACTCAATTTTTGGTTCTTTTCTTCATTTGGGAAACTTCCACGATACACACAGAGACACCATCGTCTTCTGAACAATTCATGCACAGAATCGAGGAGAGAGGGAACCAAGAGAAAGAAGGGGTAGACGGAGTTAAGGGAGAAAGGTCAGCTCTGTGTTCGGGTTACTGTTCCGGCGATGGTTTCTCTGGAAATGTGTCGGAACCTACCAAATCTGATCGAAATTACCAGAAAAAAAAGGGCTACTGGTTGACATCTGGAATTCTAATCCACTAATACCCCAAGATCGGCGTCAGATCAGTCTGTTAATCACCCTTTTCTGACGAATCTTGGCTGGAAAGAACATTTTTCTCGGTTGTCTATTATTCTGTTTCAGCAAACTATTGTTGAACAGAAAAATTCCTAAGACCAGTCTCTTTTCCTTTCTCGGGTATTCGTGGGGACTGTCTCGGGGTTGTTCGGTCTTCTTTTTGGGTTTTGATCGAGTTGGAGTTGGTTCGATTTGAAGTTTCGAATCAAGACTTCGGATGCGGATTCTACCGGATTTAATCGAATAATACATCGAGTTTGAAAGCGACATTTTGAGGTTCAATTCTACTCCTTCCCTATTTTTACTTCATTGTTTATAATATTCGATGTGTTGGGTTGAATACTGTGTGTCGTTTGATCTTGGTCGGTGAATATTTGCTTGTTTTGATTCGTTGCGGGTCCTCTCGATCATGAATTGTGTGATGAAATAATATCTCATTCAAGAAGCAGAACCAGTTATGTGGGGGTTGGAAGTTGAAAATTGATAAAAAGCTAATGTTAATTTACTTTGATTCATTGACGTCGTTGAACGTAGTGCCATGATAGGTCAAGTTGGGTAGGCAAATTTCAGGAATTGTGGAATGTTGAATGCTAGAAACATGTGTTGAATGTCTTGGTTTTATTGCTTTTTGATCAAATGTATTATTTGGCCGGGGAATGCCCCGAGGTATCTGTGTTTATTCGCCGGGGAATGCCCCGCGGTATTTTGTACTCGGAGGACGCCCGTGACGAAGGCTCGAGGTGGCAGGTGGAGAAAGCAATGGAGCACAGTTTAGGATTAGCGTAGAATAGAGTAGGTTTATATTTCTGCATTTTCTTTTATTTCGGGACGGTATAATTGGACTGGACTTTATATTTTTCGGGATTCATTTTGTTTGACATGTTTGATTTATTGTTTCACGTGTTTTGTGTGGTTTATACACTAGTTGGTGCCAAATTAGCCGATACTCTCCACCAAGCCACTGTGGTCGAACCATGGGAATGAGGGCTGCCTAACACCTTCCCCTCGGTCAACAGAATTCCTTAGTCGGAATCTCTATTCGTAAACCAGTTTAAAAGAGTCAAATCGTTTTGAAAAGGATTTTCCAAAGGTGACTTGGCTCACCGGATTATGCCAAGTGGCGACTCTGAATAAAAAATGTAAATAATCCTTTTTCGAAACAATCGTTTTCTTTTGTCACTTTAATTAATAAAACCCTTTCGAACTTAAAATCTTTCTTTTGGAGTTAGAAAAAGGGGGTGTGACAACACATAAATTTAGATGATTGATGGACACAACTCTTGAGGAGCTAGTAGTTTTCATCTACTTGGTGCCTGATGATAGACCAAGAGATTATTCAATAGGTCGGTATCTTGTTTTCCCGGTCTGTACCTCCTTTTCCCGGCTAATAGAATGGCCACCAAGAAACTTACCACATTACTTTGGTGGCATGAAACTCTGAAAAAACTTTGCAGGAGCATGTAACTTGGATCCAGAACACTCATTTTCTAGTCCACATGATGAAGACATTACTTTCTTGCCCTTATCACATTTTTCACGGCAACAATCCTCTTGAGCATCTTCGCAATAACCCTGTGTGCGATATCTAAAAGGAAGAGAAAAGACAGAATTTTTAAAAACAGGAAGAGGACTACATATGCATAAAAGATACAGACAGTATATTAAGAGAATTAAATGCTACAACATACTAATGAAAGAATCTATGTATCCTTTAGGTGGAACACAATATCCAATACCATTTAGGATCTGCTTTGAAGAATGACAGAAAGATTAGACAGCTCGAAGAGGTCCTAATTCTCCCCTAAGTGATCTATAACACTTCCATTTAGGCTTCTAGTTTTGTTTCATTTTTCATCTCTATTTAAGATTTCAAAATAAGGGTGTTAAATGAGTTGACAGATTTTGGCATAATTTGCTCCACGGATGAGCAGGCAGATTTGATTCTAATCTGCTCCACAATTGAGTAGGCAGATTTGAGTCTAATCTGCTCCATAATTGAGTAGGCAGATATGATTGCAATCTGTTGTTCTAAATATGTTATATCATATTTTTTATTCTAGGAGAATAGATTAGAGGAAATCCTTAATTCATGTATCTGCTAGGCTAAGTTGCATTGACTCAGGTGTGGATATCCGAGATGGGTGCGGATCCAAGAATACAATTCGTTAAATTTTAAATTTTAAGATTCGAAAGTGCGAATCCGAGTAAGGATATGGGTGCAAGAATTTGGCTAAAATATTAAATATTATAAATATAAAGTTATAAAAATATTCTAAAAATCTACTTTAATCTTTTAAGATAACTTTTAGTTACTTTTTCAATTAGGATTGGTATATACTTGTATTTTCGAGAAACCAACAAGCACATATATATTTTTTTACTATATTAAAATAAAAATTGTTTTTATGAGAAACCAACAGACACACATATCTTTTGTCTATATTAATATATGAATCCTTTTTTTATATTTAAAAAAATATAATTATTAAAAACTAGATCTGACGAGTCATCTTTCCTGTCCCCAACCACTTTTTGTTTCTTCCCAACTATTCAAATTTTGATGACAAAAATTACAGTCGTCGAATTTCGATGGTGACAACAGTCACCGATTCCGATGATGACTGTCGCCGGATTCCGATGGTGATAGCAGTCACCGATTTTCTCCCTTTCCTGCGAAGACAACAATTACAGTTGTTGGTCTTTCTTGTGACGGCAACACCAACCAACTTTGTTCTTGATGTTGGATCAACAGTCTTCAAATTCGTTTGACCGAATCCGAGATGTACCTCGCGCCCGGACCAACGTCGCGTTGGGATGGTTCGGCGGCGAAATCAATGAGTTTGCGCAACATAGCTCCTAGGAATTAGGGATTTATTAGAGAAATAAAGATCCTCAGACTTGCATATAATGGGAAATGCAAATCAATTTCTAGTAAAAACCTTCCTGGCAAAGGTGCCCTTCTACTTTGCAACCCTTTCCCTTTTTCGAAAGATATATAAGGCAAAAGCTGAGCTTGCTCTCTCACTTGCAAAGAAATACAGTCTTATATCTTCTTTGCCCGGACAATATCTTTGAATAGACTTGCTCAGTTAACCCCATATGGAATGAGTTCAAATTTAAGAGTATCAGGCAATAGCCTTGAAAACTCATATACGTTACGTCTAACTCTAGAAGGAGGATGAGCATGGATAAAATTATTAAACATTCCAGGTGCAAAATCCAGATCACCTAAGATGTCAAAACTTCCCCTATAATGCAAAGAACAAGAGAAAGATTAATAATTATAGGGAAGAGAATCTATATTCCTGTTGAATGGTGCAAATTCCTCGAGTAAAAAAAGATCTTCAAAAAATATATATAGTCTGTAGAATAATCAAATGGAAAGTTTTCTGCTTCGACACATAACAAAAGGCTTATTCAAGTTTCAAGGCCAAGAAGAAAAACAGAGAAAGTTCCACATGGAGAGTTGAAAGATGTTTTGCACGCTACATCTCATTAAGTTGCAGAACCCAAAAAAAAAATTAGAAAACAAACAATGTATGGCTTCCATATAACCTACTTACCAACAATTTCTTGTTTTCTATACCTGCAAACGTAAGATGGACCATAATGCAATGACATAGAGAGGCAGTAACCTAAAGTCTTCATGAAATTTCTCCATAATGGGAATCAATTTAGATTGAGATTATCAGTATATATTCAGATTATCATTATGTCATGACTTGAAACTATGTATGAGCATAACTCTTTCCCATTGTTGGGAATATACTCTATATTGTCCTATTCATTTGTTTCTTCCAAACTATTCAAATTTCGATGACAAAAATTACAGTCTTCGAATTTCGATGATGACAACAGTCACCGATTCTGATGATGACTGTCGCCGGATTCCGATGGTGATAGCAGTCACCGATTTTCTCCCTTTCCTGCGATGACAACAATTATAGTCGTCGGCTTTCTTACAACGGCGATGACAACTAACTTTGTTCTTGATGTTGGATCAACGGTCTTCGAATTCGTTTGACCGAATCGGAGACGTACCTCGCGCCCGCACCAACGTCGCGTTGGGATGGGTTCGGCGGCGAAATCAATGAGTGTGCGCAACATAGCTCCTAGGAATTAGGGATTGATTAGATTCTTTTGATCTTCTTATTCACCTATAAATATTGTGCATCTCTATGAATAAAAATATATTTTTGTAGTATCTAAACTTTTATGGTATCAGAGTTGGAATATTTCCCCTAATACCATATGGTCAAAATAGCTTCTCAGGGAGAATATCTTTCTGAAACATCAAAAGAAGATAAAATGTCATCTCTGAAAGCTCCGATAGAAAATCTGATTACTCAAGGAGGAAATATTTCTCACATTTCTTTCCAGTTAACTTCTCATCGATTAAATGGGAAGAAATGACTGGAATGGGCACAGTTCGTATAACTTGCAATTGATGATCGTGAAAAGTTGGGACATCTGACTAGAAAGATGAAAAAGTCGAAAATCGGAGACCCAAAGATGAACACATGAAGATCAAAAAATTCACTCGTGATTGCCTGGTTTATATAATTCATGGAGCCAGTCATAAGTAAACCTTATCTATTTTTACCCACTCCTATGGATGTGTGGGAAGGCGTTATAGAGACGTATTCTGAGGTAGAAAATGCCTTTCAAATTTTGGAGTTAAAAATAAAACTATGACAAGTTAAGCAAGGTGAGAAAAAATTCATTGCTTATTATAATGAAATGGTATTGATGAATCCAATTATGAAACACCCTTGCGATCCTGCTTTAGCTCATTCCTGGAAGTAAGTACCCTTTATCACGTACTTTACTTAGTAACATAAGTTGACACAGGTGAAATTGAGCTTCAAAAAGCAGAAAAGTTTCCTTTTGATTATTCTGCAGACTACATATATATATATATATTGTAGATCTTTCTATTATCTGAGCAATTAAAAATATTCAACATGAAAAAAGGCTCTCTTCCCTATAATTATAGTCTCTCTTTTCCTCTTTGTGTTTTAGGGGTAGCTTTGACATAATAGGTACTCCTTAATTCGCTCCGGGGATGCTCAATAATTGTATCCAGGATTATCCTCCTTCTAAAGTCAGGCGTATGGTGTATGAGTTCTCAAGGCTATTCCCTGGTACTCTTAAATTTGAACTAGTTTCGTGTGGGGCTATCTTGACAAGTCTATTCAACAATCATTTTCCGGGTAAAGAAGATATAGGAATGTATTTCCTCGCAAGTGAGAGAGAAAGGTCAGATTCTACCTTATATATATCTATCTAAAAAGGGATAAGGGTCGTGAAGTAGAAGTGGCGTCCTTACCCAAGAAGGTTTTTACAAAAAATTAATTTGCATTTATCATCCTATGCAGGTCTGAGATATATACTGCTTTGGTGGAGTTCTTGTGTAACAAAGATTCGGTGATGAGAATGCAAGTACAAGAAGTTCACCATCATTTATAAGTGTTCTCATCACCAAATCTTTGATACACAACACCACCACCAGAGCAATATATATCTCCAGACCTGCATATAATGGGAAATGCAAGTCAATTTCAAGTAAAAACCTTCCTGGGCAAAGGTGCCCTTCTACTTTGCAACCCTTTCCATTTTTGAATAGATATTAAGGAAGAAGTTGAGCTTTCTCTCTCACTTTCAAAGAAATATAGATCTATATCTTCTTTGCCCGGACAATTATAGTTGAATAGACTTGCCCAGTTATCCCCACATGGAACGAGTTAAAATTTAAGAGTATCAGGCAATAGCCTTGAGAACTCATACACCTTACGTCTAACTCTAGAAGGAGGATGAGCAAGGATAAAGTTATTAAACGTCCCAGGTGCAAAATCCAGATCACCTAAGATGTCAAAACTTCCCCTATAATGCAAAGAACAAGAGAAAGATTAATAATTATAGGGAATAGAACCTGTATTCCTGTTGAATGGTGCAAATTCCTCGAGTAAAAAAAGATCTTCAATATATATATGGTCTGCGGAAAAATCAGATGGAAAGTTTTCTGCTTCTTGACACATAACAAAAGGCATATTCAAGTTTCAAGGACACACAAAAAAATAAAAATAAAGAGAAAGTTCCACATGGAGTTAAAAGATGTTTTGAACTCTACATCTCATTAAGTTGCAGAACCGAAAAAAAATATAAAACAAACAAAGTATGGCTCCCATATAACCTACTTACTAACAATTTCTTGATATCTATACCTGCAAACATAAGATGGCCCATAATGCAATGACATAGAGAGTCAGTAACCTAAAGTTTTCATGAAATTTCTCCATAATGGGAATCAGTTTGGATTCAGATTATCATTATGTCATGACTTGAAACTATGTAAGAGAATAATTCTTTCCCATTGTTGGGAATATACTCTATATTGCCCTATTCATTTTTCAGTGATACTAATGGAGCTCCTGCCAGCTTGCATGCACCCCAACTAATTCACTAGGCAAATTTTCCATCCCACAAGGGGAATTTCTTAAGCTCATATGCAAAAGTCTAACTTGGTCATTCCATATATTGACAAGTAGGTATGGACATTCAGTATTCGGTTCGGTATTTTTAAAGTTTGGGTTTGGTAATTCGGAAATGTAACACCTCGCATTTCGGGCTAGAACGTAAACCGTTATTCTTTCACATAGAGGTTGCAAAATTCTTGAATCCTATGCAAATTTAGTGAGTAATAAGTTATTTAGTGTCTGAATTTAGTTGATCATGAATTGAGATCATACAAGTCCCTTAATTCAAAGACGGGTTGAAAACTTTCCTATCGTTCAAGTTTTAGTGAACGTTGAAACTTGGGTCAACTTCAATCGATAATAACTCATTATATATGATGAAATTAGTGGCATACTATATATCAAGTGAAATATTTTCGAATTAGATTTCCATCGATACCAAATTCGCCTAAAGCGGATACTCAGTGAAGAAGTTAGAGCATTTTTAGTGTCAGCGTTCCCGTTTGACTGGCCACCGCGTCGCGATGAGCCTTAAATTGACAATTGTCAATTCCAGTAGCTCATCGCGATTTCCAGCGCGTCGCAGTGAAGCATTATACGGCGTTCCAGTCCCAAATTTTAAATTGTAAGGTCAAACTAGGCATTTCCCATGGCCCCAAACCCATCCAAACACGGGATTTAATCCCAAATACACCTAAATATATACAATTTCACCAAAATTCATCAAGAACTCTCTCTAGGGTTTCAAACAAGAACCCCAAATAATTCAAGATTCAACCTTGAGTTTTTGAAGATAATTAGAGATTTGAAATCCCCAATCCGTAAGCTTCAAGAATCGTTCATTATTCTCCGAAATAGAGGTACGTGGGGTTGTCCTAAATTTCATGGGCATGTTTTCAAAAAGGAATTTACACAAGACTTTAAATTTATACAAGTATATATATGTTTCTATAAATGGGGGTTTCCAACTGATACAAATAACATGTTTTGGTATATGATTTTTAAAGAATTATTGAGATATCATGGGATTGTTTGTTTGAATGTATTTAAATGATTGAATTGTGAACATGTGACCTGAAATTTCAAAAGGGTACGATGTACATGAGTTGTGAATTTTCTAAATTCCCCATGATAATGTTTATACCCCATATTATACTAGTGTTAAACCATTGAGATATGAGTTTTGTAATTGATATGAAATTACTCATAAATGATTAAACTTCTTGAATAATTGCATGTTGAGAACCATGGTGTATCTGTTTTAGTGGTGTGAAAGTCATACATATGTGCATGTGGTAAATGGTATGAGAAGTTGGAAAGTTGATGTGATATTGATGACTTGCCAGTCGGGTATGACAATACCCTGCAGAGTATGACATGTGATTGATTAAAATGAGTTTCATGCATTGATTTTGTGAGACAGGTGGTTACCCGAAGAAAGCACGAGTGATACAAGACTAACAAGGAAGGCACGAAAAACACTCCAAATCAGTCCACAAATCTTAAGGATTCGAGGACCAAGATGGAGACCACTCTCGGATTCACTACCAACAATAAGATTACAAGATATAGTGGTGTATTTGATGCCAAATCAGCAGTCCAAACTAAGATTAACCACAATATATGATGAACAAGAAGACACAAGATTCGAATTTAATAATAACAACAAGAACACAAGATTACAACACAATAATAAACAAGATTACATGAAGGTAAAATGATAGATAGATAGACCACATTAAGGTATAATCTTAAGAACCCAAGAATGGAAAATCTTGGACCCTTAACACTACACACAACAATAAACCTATCTCTTACAAAGATACAAGTTTGGATTTCGCCTCCCAAGCATCAATGTTTCCAAGCAAACACAATCACTAGTGATTCCACACTAGATCTTTCCCTAGTTTTCATTGGTGGCTTTTCCAAGCCCTAACTAGGGTGTTCCAAGTCTTACAAGACTTACAATAATATCCCAAAAACTCCTAATGGAAGCCCTAGCATGTTACTTATATAGTTATTACAAGATGAAATCTAAAAATGACCAAAAGGCCCTTAAGTAATGGGCTCCCATCAAGTGTAGCCCAAGTGTATCCCAAGGACTGTTTTGGGTGCATAATTAGGTCCTCTTTGGATCTTCAATTGAACACACCAAGTCTCGGATCCAACACGCACTCTTATAAATCCATGTCCGGGATTATTCTTGTATCATCCTCTCTATATTGAGAGGAATTTTCTCAAAAATTCACGGCACAAAATGGCCCACAAAAATATGAAACGGCACAAAACAGCCCACAAAATAGGAGGAACCCGAGAGCTCAATACAACAAGTCTCGGTCAACAACTTCATTTTTCACCTCGGCTTCCTCTCCATCTTAAGACTTGCCTTCAATCTCACCCGACTCAATTTTTCTTCCATCATAGAAGCATCATTGTAGACTCCATGTACCTCACGTTCCTTTCTACTATGTTCCTCTTCTTGGATGTGTCGATTTTTGGAAAGGGAAGTTTCGGTTGAGATGCTCGATTTGGTAATGTGGAGGTTCGGTTGTGGAGCTTGGATGAGAGGAAATTAACTTCTAAGTCCTCCTTGTTGGAGTTGATCAACTTGCAGGGGAAGTGGTCTATCTTGTTCTCGGTTTTGAGGGGTATTTGGAGCTTGTCTTGTGGCATTATGTGGTGGTCTTGGAGGATTGTTCATTGGAAGTAAAGTTTTGGGAGTAAAAGCACGAGAGTTCCTTCGACTCTCCATTAAATCCAACCTCTCACTCATAGTTACCACATTTGAGTCAATTTTTTCAAGACTCACATTTGCCCTAGCAAGGTCTCGGGTCAAATCATAAAGGAGGGCCAAAATGGTTTACATTATGGCCAAGAAGTTACCTACAAAACAACAAATAAGTTAGTTGTACAAGAATGGTCCTCACACTCCCTCTCTATTATTTTGTCTCTCGGATTTTTTTTCCTCACTTTGATCTCACAAGTGTCGTAACCTTGGTCGTACTACATGAGGTAGTGAGAGGTGGACCAAGTATTATAACGACTCAAACTAATAAGACACACAAAGGAATGTGTACATGAAGGACGGTTTCAAAACTAACTTACAATCTAAAACTAGCTTGTAAGTTAGTAATGGAATCAACAAAGGAAACTAAAGAAACAACACAATGAAACTAGAAGATAAAATTTTGAGCTTAAAATTTTCGTGTGAACAGAAACTTGGGTGACATTGCAGCATACCATTGGTCACGGCCCCATAATTAGTCACTAGTTGAAGTGTACAAACTTTAGTTACTATGTAATGGAAACAATTGGTTTTGGATGGAAAGAATATGTCTTAAATCTCCTTTAAGTCTAATCTTCAAAAGGCAAGACTTGAATTTGTACAATTCCCATTAAACAATGTCCCTAAACAAGGAAAGTGGTTGAAAAGTAGATGTCAAGAAAGTGATGGCTCAATTCTTCTCACAAACAACTTTACAACTAGTAGGTTCACATTTTTGAATCTATGTTACACTTTTGGTTGTCTTTAGTTGTAAGATGAGATGAAGAAAAATATAAAAACCACAACAACCTTCAAGAACACATCAACAACCTTCAAGAACACATCAACAACAGAACAACAATGTCCACCCCACGGCAAACATCAACACACATCACGGCCAATTTTAGAGTCAACACACGGCCAAGGTTCTTTTTGGTGTTGTATTTCGATTTTAGCAAGGGAGAAGGTTGTGATGAATGTCAAGAACTCTATAACAACTTTATCAAGAGCAACAACAACACCAACAACTTCCAACCAAGACTATAATAACAAGTTCAACGGCCAAGAACAACAACTTCAACAAACGGTCATGGTCTTGTTCACAACAACAACATCAATTTTTTTAAAGCTCACATCTAGATCGACTCAAAGTGTTAATGGACAAGAATAATAACACTTGAAACAACAACACAAGAAAAATAAATCCTAGACCTAGACACACAATATTCGGACAAGATACAACAACAAGTTCAACTTCTCGGCCAAGATCTCAAGCTCAAGAACACGTCTTTCTTTCCTTTTCTTTTTTCATAGAAAGAAAGACAAAGATTGGTATTGTAAGAACCAAAACAAAGATGGCTTTGATACCAAATGATACAAGACTAATAAGGAAGGCACGGAAAACACTCCAAATAAGTCCACAAATCTTAAGGATTCGAGGACCAAGATAGAGACCACTCTCGGATTCACTACCAAAAATAAGATTACAAGATATAGTGGTGTATTTGACACCAAATCATCAGTACAAACTAAGATTAACCACAATAAATGATGAACAAGAAGACACAAGATTCGAATTTAACAATAACAACAAGAACACAAGATTACAACACTACAATAAATAAGATTACATGAAGGTAAAAGGATAGATAGATATACCACATGAAGGTATAATCTTAAGAACCCAAGAATGGACAATCTTGGACCCTTAACACTACATACAACAATAAACCTATCTCTTACAAAGATACAAGTTCGGATTTCACCTCCCAAGCATCAATGTCTCCAAGACCTAACAATGGTGTTCCAAGTCTTACAAGACTTACAATAATATCCCAAAAACTCCTAATGGAATCCCTAACATGTTACTTATATATTTATTACAAAATGAAAGCTTAAAATGACCAAAAGTCCCTTAAGTGATGGGCTCCCATCAAGTGTAGCTCAAGTGTAGTGTTTGGACTGTTTTGGGTGCATAGTTAGGTCCTCTTTGTCTCTTTAATTGAACAAACCAAGTCTCGGATCCAACATGCACTCTCATAAATCCATGTCCGGGATTATTCTTGTATCAACGAGTTAAATGACTCTACGCTGGAAACCATGTTTGCCGACTCAGGAACTTGGTACCCTGCTGTGTGATCTTGTGTACCTGATATTATGTCATCCCAAATTGGGACTATGGTTAGGCGCCTTGCTTTGTGATCTTGTGCACTACTATACTTGATTGGGTCGAGATATCCTGCTGTGTGATCTTGGGTGTCTTTCCCTCACTTATACTCTAATATCAGTGGCAACCGAGATTTGATAGTTGGTGAAAATATGAAATTGTAGGGTGTACCACCTAGCTCAGATGTGTTGCATTGTTGTTGAAAAATTAGTATACTATGCCCATGTATTTTCAAAATCATTTTGCAATAATGTGTTTTATAATATCTCTCATTTAGTTTATATAAAAATCTCTACTTTGTTTTGGATTACTCTGCGTACCAGTACTTTGTATTGACCCCCTTCCCTCCTAGGTTCGGAGGCACAGTCTAGGGGTCTAGAAAATCAGTAGATTCTTTAGATAGTTTTGCAGAGACAAGTGTTGAGCCTTCTATATTTTGAAAGGCCTGATGTCTGGCAGTTTATTTATCATTTAATAATTTTGGGTCTACTAGGGGCCTTGTCCCTGTTTTCAAATAGTTGTTTGTTTTAGTCATGTAGTAGAGATTTCGTAGACGGTTTTCAGATGTCGATAGTTATTGTGGGACATTATTTCCCATTATTGATTTCATTAGACTCGTGACCATGTTTTCGTAATATTGTGCATCTTCCGCATTTCTTTTATCATATGAATTGTGTGCATGATTACCAGATAGATAGGGGTGTTTCGGGCCTTCATGGTTTGGAATGCTCATCACGGCCAGGGCCCCAGTTTGGGTCGTGATAAACTTGGTATCAAAGCACAGTTCATGGTCCTAGAGTGTCTGCGAAATTGCGTCGGGTAGAGTCTTTTTTATGGGTGTGTAGCGCGCCACACTTATAAGCAGGAGGCTATAAGGCGTTTAGGAATGTCTCTCTTTCTTCATGTTCTAGTTCATGCTATGGAGTCAAAATGTTCCTCTTCCATACTCTAATTCGTGCTGCGGTGTTGTCCATACGAAAGTAAAGTCATCCTAATTCTTTTCTTTGATGTGCTTAGATGTGTCTCATTATTGGGGTGAATCAAGTGCAGAAGTTTAGAATCTAAATGGTATGGACCTTTCTAATTGATCCATAAAGATTATAAAAAAAATGTTGTGCAAGGACTTGCGAAGAGTCTGTTAGTGCTTTAGAGTATATTGATTCTGGTGTAAACTTTGATATTGATGAAATCGTGCTTTCCAACCTACGATATTAAGTGTATTCAGTCCCTTTCAGAATTTATGTTGCAGATGTCACTCTTAAGGGGGATGATGTGTAACAGAATGTTGGAACTGTATTTCCACCCGAGTAGTAGTAGTATAAGTTAAGTGTTGGTGTCATGACCTATTGGTAGTGATGTTGGACCAAGAAGTTGGTGATGTGAAGTCACAAATTTTGAAGTTAGAGTGAGGATGACTTTTGTGTAAATAAATATTTTAGTTGAATAACTGATGTTTAAGGATGATTTATCCCTTTATGGTGATAGACTAATGTGGTAGCTAGTAGCATGTGTGGTAGTCCGTGGAGGAAGTGTTTGACTCAGAATTTTATTTATACAAAGTAAGATGTGTATTCTTGGGCCATTGAATATTGTGTGTCAAGTTTTTATCTCTTGTAATCCTGATATCATTGTATAATTGAAAACAAAGTCTAGTGAAGCCGTGTGGGGCTCTTCCGATTCACTAGCATAGTTGCTTTGTTATTCATTTCATTTCCTTGTTCAAAACACACAAAAAAAAAAATCAAAGGCCTATTTCGATCCACTAGCAATTTGTTGTTCTTGTGGTGGTTGGAACTGGGGGTTTAGAGGCAAAATGGCAAGAAAAGTGGTAAGGGAAATTTATTGAATATATGTATAGCCGAATCTTATTGCATGAGATCAAGTTGGTAATGGAGGTGAATTGTTGTTTGCTTGAAGCATGAAAATGGATACATTATCTAGTAAGTTATAATTATAGACTCATGGTTGTTTGTGGAATTGGAAGATAGTCTAAATGTGCGCTTGAGTAAGTAAGTGTGATGTGAGGAAGCCATATAAGTAGATAAGATTGTATGGGGTATGATATAAGATTAAGTTTGACCATGTTTATTGTGTGATTTTACCTCGTTGATCTTCTTTTCCTTAGTAGATGTAAACTAGTACTTCATGTGAGAAGGTATGAAGTGGATTTTGATCTATAATAGTGATGTCATGGAGGAGATTGTGACTGTAGGTAGTAGTTGAATGAAATGAGTAGTTGGAGTTGATTTCCCAATTTGATGGACTAGTATATTATGTTGCATGCTTTGCGTTATTAGTGGTAGACGATGGATGCTAGACTATAGGCTTGAATTATAGATTGTAGAATATGGTGGCGAGAATAGTATTTTATGATTAATGATGTATGATTTATGGGAATGAATTAGTAGGCTTGATATGATTTATAAAAGAGCCCAGGTTGAAGATTTATGAAAATTTTAAGAGGTAATCGTGAGGGATATGTGTACATGAGGACTAGTGTTAAGATGATGAATTGTGGTTGAATCATTAAGTGGTTAAGAACATGGGTATATTGGAATAAATTGAACCCCAGTTAGCAGGTTGTTAATAAAGTTTTATGCGTATAAGTGTATGTTGTACCTAGTCTGTGTTTTTGAAATTTGTAGTATGCAGGGGCGTCTGAGGAAGACTCAGGGGTTGTTTTTGTTATATGGTGTTTGTTATAGTTGAATTCAGGAAATATAGGTAAGAAATATGTGCCTTCGGTATAGTTTTACAGATTTCGTTAAGTTGTTGATTATGTGATTTGAGGTGTAATGATAGTATCCAAAGGAAATTGAAGATGGAGTGTTAAGTGATTAGAAGTGTGGGTGTCTATGCACATGGAAATATTAGTCGTAAGTCGATGACTCTGAAAGTTAGAAGAAAATATCCTAGAAAATAATATAGTGCTTTTGTATTAGGGATTAATGAGAGAAGTTTGAGTTCATGTATATACCGATACCCCTTTTATGATAAGGAGTGTAGGTGTGTGCGCTCACGAGAGTGAGAGTTGTAGGGTGATGGCTATTGACGCTAGCGAATGTTAAGAGTAGCATTTTTTTTCGGAAAGCAAGGCCCTCCGAGTATAGTTCATCAGGGAGAGTTTAGAGTTGAAGTTTATGGTGATGTCTCATTTGCGTGGAGGTTGTGGCTACAAATTTTGATGTGAGGTTATGTATGCAAGTCTAGAGGTGTGACTTTGATCTAAGGGGGAGATGGGGAATTAAGTTAGTTCCTAAATTTTTCTCAATTCGACAAGTTGCGAGGGAGAAATCATGATAAGTCTATTCTTACTCCTCCTACTTCCATTTCTGAGATTATTCCGCTAATGTCTTACGTCATCTGTTCAAGTTATGCCTGTGCCTATGATTCGAGTTTCCCATGGACTTATGTCTATGATATGACCTCCAAACTAGAAGTCATTATGTCTCTCAGTAATCCAGTCTTTCATGTATTCAGGCCATATTTATGTTGTTCATGATCCATGAAAATCTATGTCTCTCAGCATGCTTGGTCTTAAGGAAATATGATTCTATATGTCACTGATTCATCCTATGTTGGGTTTAGCCAAAGTGATAAGGTTTATGCAAACTTATGGAAAAAATCTCAGTTCCTTAAATGAGGAGCAATCGCTTCAAGCGGAAATCCTTGTCTTAGTTGAGATGTAACAGTCCGTAGCATTCTCGGCTCAATACCACTCTTAGTGGCACGTATGGAGAGCTTGTAACCTGGAAACTTTTCTAATGGTTAAAAGATTTAGTCATATTTATGAGCTCTTAACTTCCATGATTTTAAATTGATCTTCTCGACCCCAAGGCGTAAGTTTTTGAGTTGATTCATGTTCAGAAGTGTAAAGGGGTGGTTTGGGTAAAGTTTTAGATTTTTCAGACCATGCTTGAGATGCGTTTAAGTAAGCAAACCAGTGGATCAATGCGATATCAGCACGCCGCGTCGGTAATCGCGTTGGACAAACCAGTGTCTCTATGCGATCTCGATGCGTCGCGTCTCCTATCGCGTCGGGTGCCTAGTTTATCTTACCGATTTTTCCAAATCCAAGAGGGGAATCCCGTCTCTTTCCCCCACTTTGTCTTGATATATGCACCAATATTTCTCCCTATGCTCTGTCCTGAGAATTCATATTGTATTGTGTTTTCCGAATGACTCTTTACTTATAATCCAGAGACTTGTTATATGGACCACCTTGTGGATATTCTATCATATCTTCATTTCATGTCCTTTCTTGAGCAGTGCAATGAGTAGAAGTTATGGTTTAATGGTGTTATTTCCATTCTTGACAATTATGCTCGAGTCTCTTAATGACCCTCCGTATGATACTATAATGGTGGTTGTAGAAAAGTGGTGATGTGTTAGGTAGAGGAGTAGATGTGATATAGTACAGGGTCCAGTAGCTTGAGTTACCACCTTGTTACTCCGAGTTAGGCTTCAACATAAAAAGCGCTTTGCACTGAGGCTCAAACTCTTGTGGTTAGATGTGTGATGGAAGAATTGTAAGTTGGAAGTGATGAAGTGCGTTGTTTGTTGTTTGGATAAAGTGCAATATCTATTTCATTGTATCATGAGAGATGGACAATGATTCTATCCCTACCTTCCGTGAAAAATCTTCTTTCATTATTAGTACCAATATAAATTCGATCTATGATCACCAAATAAATCCTAGCCTTATGTTTGGAAGATTATTATACATAGAGCTTATGTGCAAGATCATCTCTATGTAAAGTCTGATTATATCATGTTTCGTTCTTACAAGTTTTGCTAGGGGTTATCATGAAGTTTGTTTGCTAGCATTCCATATTTTGTCAAGGAAAAATATTTAATGTGAGACTACGCTCTTTATTCTACACTTTTAGTACTTCAACAACCCATCATTCGGAGAGGAATGATCCCAAGGGGGAGATAATGTAACACCCCGCATTTCGGGCTAGAACGTAAACCGTTTTCACATAAAGGTTGCAAAATTCTTGAATCCTATGCAAATTAAGTGTGCAATAAATTATGTAGTGTGTGAATCTAGTTGAGCATGAATTGAGATCATAGAAGTCCCTTAACTCAAATACGGGTTGAAAACTTTCCTCTCGTTCAAGTTTTAGTGAACGTTGAAACTTGGATCAACTTCAATCGATCATAACTCATTATATATGATGAACTGGGTGGAATACTATATATAAAATGAAATATCTTCAAAGTAGCTTTCCATCGATACCAAATTTGCCTAAAACGGACACTCGGTGAAGAAGTTAGAGCATTTTTAGTGTCAGCGTTCCCGTTTGACTGGCCACCACATCGCGATGAGCCTTAAATTGACAATTGTCAATTCCAGTAGCTCATCGCGATTTCCAATGTGTCGCAGTGAAGCCTTATGCGGCGTTCCAGTCCCGAATTTTAAATTCTAAGGTCAAACAAGACATTTCCCATGGCCCCAAACCCATCCAAACATGGGATTTAATCACAAATACACCTAAATACATACACTTTCACCAAAATTCATCAAGAACGCTCTCTAGGGTTCAAACAAGAACCCCAAATAATTCAAGATTCAACCTTGAGTTTTTGAAGATAATTAGAGATTTGGAATCCCCAATCCATAAGCTTCAAGAATCGTTCATTATTCTCTGAAATAGATGTACGTGGGGTTGTCCTAAATTTCATGGGCATGTTTTCAAAAAGGAATTTACACAAAACTTTAAATTTATACAAGTATATATATGTTTCTACAAATGGGGGTTTCGAATTGATACAAATAACATGTTTTAATATATGATTTTGAAAGAATTATTTAGATATCATGGGGTTGTTTGTTTGAATGTATTTAAATGGTTGAATTGTGAACATGTGACCTGAAATTTCAAAAGGGTGCGATGTACATGAGTTGTGAATTTTCTAAATTCCCCATGATAATGTTTATACCCTATATTATACTAGTGTTAAACTATTGAGAGCATGAGTTTTGCAATTGATATGACATTACTCATAAATGATTAAACTTCTTGAATAATTGCATGTTGAAAACCATGGTGTATGTGTTTTAATGGTGTGAATGTCATACATATGTGCATGTGGTAAATAATATGAGAAGTTGGAAAGTTGATGTGATATTGATGACTTGCAAGTCGGGTATGATGATACCCTGCAGAGTATGACATGTGATTGATTAAAATGAGTTTCATACATTGATTTTGTGAGATAGGTGGTTACCCAAATAAAGCAAGAGTCAAATGACTCTATGCTGGAAACCGTGTTTGCCGACTCGAGAACTTGGTACCCTGCTGTGTGATCTTGTGTACCTAACATTATGTCATCCCAAATTGAGACTATGGTTAGGTGCCCTGCTTTGTGTTCTTGTGCACTACCATACTTGATTGGGTTGAGACACCCTGCTGTGTGATCTTGGGTGTCTTTCCCTCACTTATACTCTAATCTCGGCGGCAACCGAGATTTGACAGTTGGTGAAAATGTGAAATTGTAGGGTGTACCACCTAGCTCAGATGTGTTGCATTTTGTTAAAAATCAGTATACTATGCCCATGTATTTTCGAAATCATTTTGCAATAATGTGTTTTATAACAACTCTCATTTAGTTTATATAAAAATCTCTACTTTGTTTTGGATTACTCTGCGTGCCAGTACTTTGTATTGACCCCCTTCCCTCCTAGGTTCGGAGGCACAGTCTAGGGGTCCAGAAAATCAGTAGATTCTTTAGATAGTTTTGCAGAGACAAGTGGTGAGCCTTCTATATTCCGGAAGGCCTGATGTCTGGCAGTTTATTTATCATTTAATAGTTTTGGGTCTACAGGGGGCCTTGTCCCAGTTTTCAAACAGTTGTTTGTTTTATTCATGTAGTAGAGATTTTGCAGACGGTTTTTAGATGTCGATAGATGTTGTGGGACATTATTTCCCATTATTGATTTCAATAGACTCATGACCATGTTTCCATAATATGGTGTATCTTCCGCATTTCTTTTATCATATGAATTATGTGCATGATTACTAGATAGATAGGGGTGTTTCGGGCCATCATGGTTCGGAATGGTCGTCATGGCCAGGGCCCCAGTTTGGGTCGTGATAGGAAATCGGTACTTGAGAGTAGATACCACATACCAAAATTATAAACATCGATTCGATAATTCAATAATCGGTAAATAAAATTTCGGTTCGGTATGGTATTTCGTATCGTATTACACACACACATATGTATAAAATTTGGCATTCAGTAAATATTGAATACCAAACGGTATTAATATCTTGTACCAAACCCAATCACAAATACCGAAATGTTGAAATTTTACTCCGAAATAACATTCCACTACTGAATTACCGAATATCAATTACCAAATTTTTTGGTTTAGTTTTTGGTATTTTATACCCAGCCCTATTGACAAGGTATGCTGCCTATCAAGGGTAGCGAGATGGGTGTTCCTGGTGTTGCAACTTGGATTCAAACCTAGAATCTTCAAATTATTACTCCTATGTCTTAACCACTACGCCATCCCGTTGGGGAACCAACATTATGTTATTAACTAAAAAGTATCATATATGTTTCCTTACTAATCAATAGGGAAAAGACAAGTGGAGTTTATAAAAGAAAGGTCCACCATAAAAGGAAAGATTAATCAATCAGCTGACTACTAGTAAAGATGCTACCATGCAATGACACATATGAGCTGAAATTTGAATTCTTTTGGAGTTTAATTTACCTCGTGTTAACTTATGTTAGTAATTAAGGTGCATGATGAAGGCTACTTACTTCCAGGAAGGATCTAGAGCAGGATCAGAAGGGTGTGTCATGGGTATCATTCGACTCTCATTCACAGCATTGGGACTCCTACGTTCCAGAATGATAGAACCATCAGGATCTAAAAAGAAGGCTACATCAATTGTATTGAAGTACAGTAAGTAAATGAATTTTTATATGAAAGGTTTTCAGATATTGATGGTGTAACGGAAAACATTTTGAAATATAAGACCAAATCTAGACATATATGTGAGAAATATAAGAGAAAAATACTATTGAATTTTTGTAACTACATCATTACATCGAGACCCTATTTATAGACACTACATTCCAATCCTTTTCCTAATAGGACTCTATGTCAATTTTCTGCTGAATGCCTCTTAATATTGAGAGTCTTGTCATTAAATATTCAATGATTACATCCCTAAAGATCCGTTTTCCTATCCCTAAAGATCAGCTTTTCTATCCCTCTAAATCTGCTATTCTATCCCGCCAAATCTGCTCTTACTAAAGTCACTATTATTCTTTTTAACTACTAAATCAAATCTATGTAATTACACCAATATAGAATAATATATGATTACATTAATATACAATATTTACATCATGCTAACATCCCCCCTCAAGTTGATCCTGGTAGATCAAGAAGCATCAATTTGCCGACGAAAAACTGATGGTGTTGTCGTGACATTGATTTTGTAAATGCATCAGCTATTTGAAGATCACTGGACGCGTGCGGAAGAGTAATGACATCTTTATCTATAGCTTCTCGTATTTAATGACAGTCTACTTCTATGTGTTTGGTCCGCTCATGATAAACCCGATTAGTAGCAATCTGAATAGCACTTGTATTGTCAATATGGAGAGGAGTAGGATTAGATTAAGGAAATCCAATCTCAGCAAATAGTCCATGAAGCCACACAATCTCAGAGCAAGCAGTAGACATTGCTCAATATTCAGCCTCTATTGAAGATTTTGACATGCGGTCTTGCTTCTTACTCTTCCAAGATATCAATGACTCTCCAAGAAAAATGCACCAACCAGTAACCGAACGACGAGTGTCAGAACATCCTGCCCAATCAGAATCACTAAAAGCATTAAGACGAATAGGCGAACCACTAGGAAAGAATAATCCACGATTAGATGTTCCTCGGAGGTATCTAATAATTCGACGGACAACCACCAAATGAAGATAACGGGGAGCTTTCATGAACTGACTAACTTGTTGAACTGCACAAGAGATATCAGGCCTGGTAATAGTAAGGTAAATTAAGCTCTTAACTAATTGCCGAAATATAGTTGGATCAGGAAGAAGATCGCCTTCCTCCCGACGATACTTTACATTCAATTCTAATGGAGTATCCACAGAGGAGGAATCCTGAAGACCTACCAAAGAAATGAAATCTTGGGTATATTTGTGTTGATTTAGAAACACACCGGATGAATGAAGATGAACTTCCAAACCCAAGAAATATGTAAGAGTACCAAGATCTTTCATATGAAAAGAATCCTTAAGTTGTTGTTGCAGGCTAGTGATTAGTGAAGAATCAGTTCCTGTAATAATAATGTCATCGACATATACCAAAAGAAGAACACAACATGTGGATGTTTTCCAAAGAAACAAAGATGAGTCATAGTTGCTCTGCTCAAAAGAGAATTTTAGCAAAGTAGACCGAAATTTGTCAAACCAAGCTCTGGGAGCTTGTTTTAATCCATACAGAGACCGCTTCAATGTGCCTACATCTGATGTAGGTAATGAGAACAAACCTGGTGGAGGTTTCATATAAATATCCTCTTTGAGATCACCATGAAGAAAAGCATTCTTGACATCTATTTGATGAAGCGTCCAATTTTGTGAAGCAGCAATGGCAATAATAGTTCGCAACCGTCATCATTTTTGCTACCGATGCAAAAGTCTCTTCATAGTTCACACTATACTCCTTCTTGTTACCAAGAAAACCAACCGAGCTTTGTACCCTTCAAGAGTTCCATCAAAATGAAGTTTAATTAAATAAACCCATTTACATCCAATTGGATGGACATTTGAAGGACATGAAACAATATCCCATGTGTCATTTTCTTTAAGAGCCAAAAGTTCTTCCTCCATTTACTTCTACCAACATTCATGCTTGGAAGCTTATGAGTAACAAGTTGGAACTGAAATGGTAGATAAAGTAGATGAAAAGCCATACCAATTAGGAGGACGAGATACTCTCATAGATCGCCGATTGGGCTCAAGAGGAGCAAGCCTTGAAGAATTCTCAAATTTGTATATTAATGTAATCATACATTTTTGTATATTGGTGTAATTACATAGATTTGATTTAGTAGTTAAAGAGAATAATAGTGACTTTAGTAAGAGCAGATTTGGTGGGATAGAATAGCGGATTTAGAGGAATAGAAAAGCTAATCTTTAGGGATAGGAAAACGGATCTTTAGGGATGTAATAATTGAATATTTTTTGCAACCTGTATATGTGTTTGTGTTGACTTAAGACAGCGATGTAGATAAGATAGATATAGTAGATGAGATTTTTTTGGATGGTATTTTGGCATAAACAATATCTGTAAATTCAGCCCATAAGTTCTGAAATCCAGAAAAATAATCCTGAACAGAAAGATCTTCTTGAGAGTAATTAGCAATTTCATACTCTAAGTGATAGTGTTGGTCACTATTATCTTGTTTGTAAATCCTTTGTAAATAATCCCACATGGCTTTAGCTGTTTTGTAAGGCCTGAGATTCAGAATAATAAGAGGGTCAATTGACCCTAAAAGCCATGTCATCACCCGAGCATCTTTAATATTCCATTCACCTAACTTTGTAGGATCAGTAGGAGCAGGATCGGCTCCATCTATATGGCCCCATAGTTCTTTTCTAGAGACAAATAACTGAAACTGAAACTCCCATGACAAGAAATTCTTTCCAGTGAAATGAACAATGAATGATTCAAACTGATATAAAGTCATATTTATGAAAACTAGAAACACTGACTAAAAAAGAATAACCGAAATGACCAAGATCGAAATTCAAGGTGTTAATTGCCGAGGAACAATCAATAAAAACCAAAATCTTCCAAAAAGACTGAAAGAAACCACAAATGAACTCTATGAAACAAGACAACCAAGAGAAGGCTCTCATACCATGTTAATTTTCTGCTGAATGCCTCTCAATATTGAGAGTCTTGTCATTAAATAGAAAATATTCAATGATTACATCCCTAAAGATCCGTTTTCCTATCCCTAAAGATCATCTTTTCTATCCCTCTAAATTCGCTATTCTATCCCACCAAATCTGCTCTTACTAAAGTCACTATTATTCTCTTTAACTACTAAATCAAATCTATTTAATTACACCACTATACAAAAATATATGATTACATTAATATACAATATTTACATCATGCTAACACTCTACATTATAATTACTTTCCAAATAGGATTTTATATGATATTTCTATTCCTCCTAATATTCTACCACTCTCCCTAAAGTTGGTGCATAGAAGACATATGTGCCAAGCTTGTTGTGGGTGTAAATATGAGAATCGATGTGGGACTTGGTGAATATAGTGCAAGAAAATTGATAAGGACGGTTGTGGACGTCTGGGAGACCTCAACTGAAATAGAACAAACTAAAAAAGTGATCCAAAAGTAGTAAACATTGCCGGAAAGTCAATGTGTCACTAGAAAATTACCGGAAAGTGGTATAAAATATAAGGTTCATCTTGAAATCAAGAGATGAGTAGATCTTGAACAAGATAGTCACTGAAGAACTGGCCGGAACATACTTATGCACCGGATTATTAGATTTGATGGATGAAAAGTGGTCACCATTTGAGAAAAAAATATATGGGTAGGGTCAGAATGATGACACGACCCTTCTAAAAAAAGAGAATTATATGAGTAGGTTTGTAACTCCCCGATTTGCTGAACCGGAAGATACATGGTGCTCATGACCCCGAGGGACCACAAGCTAACCCATGACTGATATCTGTACCTGTATACTGCAAATCATGACATAATAATGCGGAATACATAAAACTGTAAGGCCATAAGGTTCAACTGAATAAAACCATGACTGAAAATCATAATGTCTATGTGGGTGAAAATATCCAAAACAACTCAATCTAAAAGCTAAGTCTGAACGTAAATCTGAGCATAAATCTGAAAGCCTCTAAACTATCTGAATAAGGAGTTGAAGGAACATGTGTCCAACTAAATATGTTACACTGAACTGAAGAAATAAATAAATGTATCAAATCATATTGTCCTCGAATCAATGAGGACTCACTGTGTCTCTGCGACTGAAATGCTACCGCTACTGCTAGGCTAGAGCTCGTGTCTCGGAACCTATGGTGTAACATGAAAAGAAAGCACCATAGTGAAAATGCATCAATACAAATGGAGTACTGAGTATACGAGGAAGGTAGGCTGAACATAAAGGATTTCATGCATAAACAACACTGACTGACTAATATGAACGTGGGAGTGCAAACATGCATATATAGAAATTGGGACCGTGAATGCATGATAGCAAGACCTGTAAGCTAATACATGGTTTACTGATAACTTTCATGACTGATACTGAAAGCTGATAACATGGACGACTATATCTAACAGTCCAGTATATACACAAATTTTGAAGAACGCCCTGAGTTCTTTTACTGAGACTGATACTGAAACTGTGGGAGGTAGTGTTTAACCGACATGCCCCATGTATGCCATTATGGCTAACCTGGGGTCCAATCTCTACCCTTACTGAAGGGGTGTCAATACCGTGCCACGGGTAAGGACAACTTGTGAGTGACCCTTATCTGGAAGGTACTCAATGAGAACGGTGGGAAACCTAAAATGGCAGGTTAAACCACCTTATCAACCCTAATCTGACAGGTTAAGATGTCTCTACCTACGCTGGCTACGTAGTTTTGGAACACAAGGACTGCTTCTAAGAATCACACCCTGAACTGGAGGGTGAGTTCCCATCCTTGGGTTCACTCGGTGCTAACCTCTACTCCCATCTGGAGGGACTGGACATGAATAATTCACTATACATGACTTAATCTTACTGAATTCCGTTGACTGGAGGAATGTTACTGATATCTGACAACTGACTGAGATCATGAGGTTTTCCTGAGTCACATGACTGACTGAAGTCTATGAAATCATAGCTTGAGTTTGGATATCGTGAAACATGACATGGCTCTAGGCACACAACTATAGTTTTTGGGTACGAATACCCCCAGGACTCGATAGGAGAAAATTGACATGCATGACATGACTTGATCACAAGATTTGAGTCCACAATTCATAATATCATAAGCAGGGGATAGTATACTTCATGTATTTATTCAACATTTCAAACATGATAGGAAAAGCATGGATATATTTTGTGTACATAATTTATATCTCCACTATCATACATGCTTTATACCACAACAATAACAATACATAATTTGCATGAAAATTCATATTGGAGTGTATGGCTAACATGAACTTGTTATTTAGATATCATGAAATCATGTAAATATGAAGTTCTAACATACTAGGCATTTTATCGAACACCTTGCATGCATTCTTTAAGGAATAGGTGAATTTCATACTTGCATTCTATCAATCCGTCAAAAGATCATGTTTTTCAACTAACAACATAACTTTCATGAGATATACAGTCACGATACTATTATATAGTAAAACGGACAAGCATCAATATGGGTATGATCATATCACCACAACCAACCAAGCTTTTGTATTTTAAAGATTGATTCTTGAACTCCACGAACGAAATGAATTCATGGATGAACACTATGCATACCTTGGAAGGGAGGTTCTTGTTGATTGACGAAGGAATTTCCTTGAAATTTGATCTTCAAGCTTGATTGTGCAACCCTAGTTGTTTTTCTCCTATGGTGCTCTTGGATAATGAACTTTGAGATGTTAATAGGGTTTTAATGTGTTTAGAAGCTATAAATTTCATGAGGTTAAGTTTAGGGAAATGTAAGGAGTGTTAAAAGACTTACTACCCTCAAAATAACTCAAAAACTAAGTGTTTTCGTGGCTGAAATCATACATAGGCGCCGCATATGATGTCGCCTCTATTTACATAGGTGCCGTATATGATATCGCCTATATTTACATAGGATCCGCATATGATATCACTTATGCTTTCCAGTGGCCATGTGCGATTGGTTAGGCGACACATTCTACTTTGAAAGGCCATAACTCCTTGCTCGGGTGTCGGTTTTATGAAATTGGTATCGTTGGAAAGCTAATTCGATTATCTACAATTTGGTGGGTATAAATCTTCCAAAATGTCACATATCAATCACGTTATTCTTGTTCAAAATGACCCTTGCAAAATTGAACACTAAGACTTGATGGATTCAAAAACTCTTAGCTTGCATCACTCTAAGCGACTCATATGAGCATGCTTAATACATCGCAAACTATCCTATCGCTAGGATATTCATTGTAAGTCATGCACTAAAATACTACTCACAAGATAGGAGGTTTCATACGTAGGAAAACTTATTCACTTCCTAGCTTAGAAACATGTGGGGTATTACAAGGTTAGAATGATGGTACGATCCTACTGAGGAATAGAAATGTAACACCCCGACGTCTTCTTAGCTAAATTTCGTCAATGGAAAGTCTAAGCATTAGATTTTAGAATGATCTAAATTAATTTTCATGTGTAATTTCCTAGATTTCAACCTTTCATTACGTAGATTACTGAATTTGCCTTCCAACAATATAAGATTCGTCCAAAATGGATCCTCGGTGAAGAAGTTATGAATAATTTAAAATTCCAGTCGTAAACATCGTCATTTTGGTGTCTAGCGCATTGCGGAGAGGGTAAAATTGACAATCGTCAAATTCCAGTGGGGCTCCACGATGGTGGCACATCGCGGAGGCACTCAATTTCCCACTCGTCTAATTTCAGTGGACCACCGCGATTGTGGCGCGTCGCGGTGGCACCCGAAATCGAATTTTTAAGTTCAAATCTCCATTTTCTTTTAGGAGTCATTAAGGGTAATTTTAACTTTTCCCTATTCTTTAAAACTGTCCAAACAAAGGATTTAGGGTATGTTTGAGAAACTTAACCCTACTTTCATCAAAATCATCAAGAATCCTCTCTAGAGCTTCAAACAAGAACTTCAAGAAACTCAAGATTCAACCGTGGGTTTTCAAAATCGATTGAAGATTCGAAATCCCCGGATCATAGGCTTTAAGAAACACCCATTGTTTTCCTATTTTGAGGTACGCGGGTTTTTTCTAAAAATATCATGGGCATGAAATCATGATATTAAGAAAGGGGTTTTCAGATTTATCAATACATTCATATTTTAGAAATCTTGACGGTATTGTTTTGGTCTTTTGACCTTCTCCAAATTGATTTGAAATTATATATATATACGTATGCATATGTTTTATGATTTATTAATGAATTGAGAACATTACGCACATGAATCCCTCTCTTGGTATGATTTTCCCAAATTTCTTATGATATAGATTGTTTTGAATGTATCTTGAAAAGCATGATATGATATATCTTGATTAATGCTACAAATTGATTTATGGTTTTGAATTCGAAAGAGAGGGTTGTGCATATTGATAAATGTTGAAAATATTCATATAATGAAAGAGTTCATGATTTTGCCAAATGCACATGACCACCATATGTTTGAACAATCTCAGCATAGTTTTGACTTGTGTTCTCGGAACATGAAATCTTTTATATTGTTTGCATGTTTGGGTGGTCTGAACTGTGTTTTAATGAAAGAATTATGCATGATGCATTATGGCTCTGAAATAGGACTTGCAAGTCTTTGTGTGACGACACCAATTCAGATTATGCCATGATAATTCAGAACAGTTTAATGCATGTTTGAAATCAGACTTTTCAGATGTTGAAACTAGAAACATGCATGATTTAGAACAGGATAAAAATTGGGCATAAAGAGAGTTTAGGTGGTTCCCCGAAGAAGGTGTGAGTATTAAACAACTCGTCACCAAAAAATGTGATTTGCCGATCCGGGTTTATTTATTACGCTGGCCTAGAGACCTGTGGCATATCAGATTTAGGAACTTCAACCTTTGCGGCACACTTGGGTTGGGGGCTTCCCCGCTGAGTCAATGATGGATTCCATACCGCCCGTGGAATATCAGAAATTGTAAGGGAGTGCCACCTAACTCAGAAGTAATATACAAATCAGAACTTGTATTGACAGGCAGGTTACATGTTTTTTTTCAGAAATGTGCCCATGTGTTTTGAAAGCCACTTGATGTATAATGTTTTGAAAAATTTGTTTCCCAAACTATTTTATTTACATATAATCTTTATTTTGGATTTCTTTGCATACCAGTACATCTGTATTGACCCCTCCTCCTCTCTCCAGGTTCTCAGGCTTAGTCTAGGGGTCCAGAAAGGCAGTAGATTCATCAGACAGAGTTGCAGTGATTATTTGGTGAGCCTTCTCTATTCCAGAAGACCCGTTTTTCAGATTATGTCCCTTATTATCATATTGGTCTATTGGGGGCCTTATCCCAGTTTTCAGATAGTTCTCAGATTTTCCTATAGTAGAGATTTCACAGACTGAGTCAAATGTTATTAGATGTAGTTGATTTTCAATTTTCATACTTATGATGAATTCAAAATTTACCATATTTCCTTAGCAGATTATGTTTCCGCATCTTCTTTATTTATATGAATGTGTGCATGCTTACCAAATACAGAGGGGTTTTCCGGGCCCTCAGGGTTTGGGATGTCCATCACGGCCAAGCCCTAGTTTGAGTCGAGACAAACTTGGTATCAAAGCATAATTCATGGTCCCAAGATGTCTGTGAAATTGCGTCGGGTAGAGTCTTGTTTATGAGTGTGTAGCGTGCCACACTTATAAGTAGGAGGCTACTAGGCGTTTAGGAATGTTTCTCTTCTTTGTGATTTAGTTCGTGCTTTAAAGTCTAATCTTTCCCCTAATCAATGATCTCTTGCTTTTCAGAAAAAACAATTATGCCTCCCCGTCGCACCAACTTAATGCTCAAGAGGACGAAGTCCGTCCCACTCATGGGATGAGGACGCATAACAGAGCTCACACTCCAGAACCTTTCCTAACTCCGGGAGTCCCTCCAATCTCAACTAGTCCACCTAGGGCTCCTCGGACTAATGTTAACTGTCCCCCGACTACTTAGAGGGATATTTCGAATGCAGAATTCAAACAATCTATTCATATGTTGACACAATTGGTGGCTAATCAGGCTCAATGATTAGAAGATGTTCGGTATGCACCTGTTACATCTAAAGCTACTAAGGTGTGTCATTTCATGAGAATGAACCCTCCTAGGTTTACTAGCACTAAGGTAGAAGAGGATCTGCAAGAGTTCATAGACGAAATGGAGAAGATTTTCAGAGTGATGCATGTGTATTAGGTGGAAGGTGTTGAGCTAGTGGCATACCAGCTAAAGGATGTAGCAAACCAATGGTATAATGAGTGGGAAGAGGCAAAGGGTGATAGTGCTGAGCCCACAGTAAGGGACGAGTTAGTGGAAGCTTTTCTTGACCGGTTCTTTCCTCTAGAGTTGAGGGAAGCCAAAGTGGAGGAGTTCATAAACCTTAAGCAGGGTAAGATGAGTGTTCAGGAGTATACATTAAAGTTTAATCAGCTGGCCTGTTATGCTCCTGAGATGACGAGCAGTATGAGGGCCCGAATGAGGAAGTTTGCTCTGTCCTTTCAGATAATCTGGTGCTTGAATGTCAAGGGGCGATGCTAAAAAGGGAATTGTACTTTTCTAGGCTGACAGTCCACATACAGCATGTTGAGGAGAAGAAAAAGAAGATAGCGGAGTCCATAGAGAAGGACAGGCAGGCAAAGAGAGCCAGATCAGCGGATCAGAACCCCAGTTAGCAGAAGGATGGTAATTGGGGTAACAAATGGCAAAAGAAGAAGTTTTAGGGCAAGGCGAAGTCTGCAGCTAGCGCCCCAGCGCCCAGACCTCTAGTTGATAGACGATATCAGAGATTTTAGGACAGCTAGGGTCCTAGAGCTCAGGATACTCAGTCGCAAGATAGTGTGGCTCAGCAGTACTATTTTTATCCACGATGTGAGACTTGTGGTAAGCATCATCCGGGAAGGTGTCAATTGGGCTCGTCGGTATATTATTCATGCGGTCAAACGGGACACTTCCAGAGAGAATGTCCCTCTTCTAGGAGGAATATTAGTGGAGCTAAGTCTCATTCAAACTCTTCTGCACCACCACGCCTCAAAAGGGCACCAATTCAGCAGCCGGGAGCAGTCACAACCGGCTGTATGCTCTGACTAATCGCCAGGAGGCGGAAGCCTCGCCAGACGTAGTCACTGGTACGTTACAAATCTTTTCCCATGAGATATATGTACTGCTTGATCCCAGGTTTACCTTATCTTATGTGACCCCGTATGTGGCTGTTGGTTTTGGATTTGAACCCGAAGTGATTGTTGAACCTTTCTCTATTTCCACTTCGATGGGAGATTCGATTGTGGCTAGAAGGGTGTACAAAAATTATGTTGTATCTATTCTTAGTAGGGATACTGTACCAGACCTCATAGAACTTGATAAGGTTGCTTTTGATGTTATCCTAGGGATGGACTGGCTCCATCAGTGTTATGCCACACTAGACTGTAGGACCCGAAAGGTTACCTTTTCTTTTCTGAATGAGCCAGCAATAGAGTGGGAGGGTCATTCCTTAGCACCTAAAGGGAACTTTATATCTTATCTCAGAGCCCGTAAACTTATTTCCAAGGGTTGCTTGTACCATCTTATTTGGGTTAAAGATTCTAACACCAAAGTCTCCCCCTTCAGTCTGTCCCAGTAGTAAATGAATTCCTAAAAGTTTTTCCAGATGATCTCCCAGGAATTCCACTTGATAGGAAGATAGATTTTGGCATTGATGTGTTGCCAAAAACTCGTCCTATTTCTATTCCGCCATGTAGAATGGCTCTTGTAGATTTAAAAGAGTTGAAAGAACTACTAGCAGATCTCCTATATAAGGGTTTTATCAGACCTAGTGTTTCTCCTTGGGGTCTACCTGTACTCTTTGTGCGAAAGAAAGATGGTTCCCTGCGTATGTGCATAGATTACCGCCAGTTGAATAAGGTCACAGTGAAAAATAAATATCCTCTTCCTAGAATCGATGACCTTTTTTATCAGCTTCAGGGTGCTAAGTGTTTTTCAAAAATAGACCTTCGTTCGGGATATCATCAGTTGAAAGTTAGGGAGTCAGACATTCTTAAAACAGCCTTCCGAACTAGATATGGTCATTATGAATTTTTAGTCATGTCCTTTGGGTTGGCCAACGCCCCTGCAACTTTCATGGACATAATGAATAGGGTCTTCCGTCAGTTCCTAGACCTGTTTTTCATAGTTTTTATTGATGATATCTTGGTTTACTCTAAACGTGAGGAGGACCATGCCAATCACCTCCGCACTGTTCTTCAGACCCTCAAAGATCATTAGTTGTATGCGAAATTCTCCAAGTGTGAATTCTGGATGAATGCTATTACTTTCTTGGGGAATATTGTGTCTAGTGAAGGGATTAAGGTTGATCCCCAAAAGATTGAGGCAATAAAGAAATGGCCCAGATCCACGACTCCAACCGACATTCAGAGTTTCTTGGGTTTGGCAGGGTATTACCGGAGGTTTGTAGAGAGTTTCTCTTCTATAACTGCTCCACTTACTAAGTTGACTCAGAAAAAGGTAAAGTTTTTATGGTCCGACTCTTGTGAGAATAGTCTTGAGAAGTTGAAAGACAAGTTGACTACGGCTCCTATTTTGACTCTTTCGGAAGGTACAAAGGGTTTTGTTGTGTACTGTGATGCATCCCGTGTGGAACTTGGGTGTGTACTTATGCATCACGGAAAGGTGGTGGCTTATTCATCTAGGCAGTTAAAGGTGCATGAGCGGAAGTACCTCACTCATAATTTGGAATTAGCAGCTGTGGTGTTTGCGCTTAGAATTTGGAGGCATTATCTTTATGGGGTGCATGTTGATATTTTCACTGACCATAAGAGTTTGCAGTATGTTTTTTCGCAAAAAGAACTAAATCTCAGGCAAAAGCGTTGGATGGAGCTTTTGAAAGACTATGACATGAGCTTTCACTATCATCCGGGTAAGGCAAATATGGTAGCCAACGCCCTCAGCAGATTGTCTATGGGCAGTCTTTCTCATGTTGAGGAAGGGAAGAGAGAGATGGTGAAAGATATTCACCGGCTTGCAAATCTAGGAGTGCGACTCATGGATTACGAAGATGGGGGAATGGTTGTTCATGAGATAGCTACGTCTTCCCTTTGTGCGGAAGTTAAAAAGAAGCAGGTTGAAGATCCCATCTTGATGCAAATTAAGAATGATGTAGGTCAGCAGAAGGTGATGTCATTTGAGATCAGTGATGATGGTATTTTTAGATACCAGGGTATATTATGTGTACCAGATGTGGATAATTTGCGGAATAGAATCCTTGATGAAGTTCACACTTCGAGGTATGTTGTTCACCCAGGCTCTACTAAGATGTACCAAGATATGAAATCTTTGTATTGGTGGAATAATATGAAGCGTGAAGTGGATAAATTTTTTTCCAAGTGTTTGAATTGTCAACAAGTTAAAGTAGAACACATGAGGCCAGGTGGTTCTTCCCAAGAGATAGCTTTACCCTTGTGGAAGTGGGAGATGATTAATATGGACTTCATTACAGGGCTCTCAAAGTCCCGAAACTAGTATGATTCTATTTGGGTGATTGTAGATAGACTGACCAAGTCAGCCCATTTTTTACCCGTCAGGACTAACTATTCGGGAGAGGATTATGCCAAGCTGTTGATTGCAGAAATAGTTTGTTTGTACGGTGCGCCTGTGTCCATCATATCTGATCAAGGTACATAATTCTCTTCTCAGTATTGGAGGTCTTTCCAGAAAGGATTAGGTACCCAAGTGAACCTAAGCACTGCTTTTCACCCTCAGATTGATGGGCAGGCCGAACGCACCATTCAAACCCTTGAGGACATGTTGAGGGCCTGTGTGATTGATTTTAAAGGTATTTGGGCAGAGCACTTGCCGTTGATAGAGTTCGCGTATAATAACATTTTCCATTCCAGTATTAAGATGGCACCATTTGAGGCACTGTATGGGAGAAGATGTAGGTCTCCTATAGGATGGTATAAAGTAGGTGAGATACAAATGTTTGGGCCCAATCTTGTTCATCAGGAAATGCAGGACGTGAAAGTCATCAGAGAATAACTTAAGATGGCTCAGAGTCATCAAAATCTTATGCCGATGTTAGGAGAAGAGATTTAGAGTTTGAGGTTGGTGATTGAGTATTTCTAAAAGTTTCTCCTATGAAGGGAGTCATGTGATTCAGGAAGAAAGGTAAATTGAGTCCTCGCTATATAGGACCATATCAGATTTTGAGGAGAATAGGTGGTGTTTTGTATGAGTTAGAATTACCTGCCAGTTTGGGTTCTGTCCATCCGGTATTTCACATATCCATGTTGAAGAAATGCATTGGAGACCATTCTTTGGTGTTGCCTGTAGAAGAGATCAAGGTGATAGCCTCCTTATCATATGAAGAGAAACCTATTGCAATCCTAGATCATCAGGTCCGAAAGTTGAGAAGTAAAGAAATAGTTTCAATTAAGGTGTTGTGGGGAAATCAGAAAGTTGAAGAAGCCACTTGGGAATCAGAGGATGACATGAGAGCTAGATACCCACACCTTTTTGACCCAGTAGATGACAGAGTTGAAGGTACAACCCTTACCTTAATCTGTCTATGCTTTAGTATGCTTGGAATCGTGCTTGTCTATTTTCCGCATCATCATTCGGGGACGAATGATCCCAAGAGGGAGATATTGCAACACCTCGACGTCTTCTTAGCTAAATTTCGTCCATGGAAAGTCTAAGAATTATCTTTTAGAATGATCTAAATTAATTTTCATGTGGAATTTCCTAGATTTCAACCTTTAATTACGTAGATGACTGAATTAGCTTTCCAATGATATAAGATTCGTCCAAAACGGACCCTCGGTGAAGAAGTTATGAATAATTTAAAGTTTCAGTTGTAAACATCGTCATTTTGGTGTCTAGCGTGTCGCGAAGAGGGTCAAATTGACAATCGTCAAATTCCAGTGGGGCTCTGCAATGGTGGCGCATCGCGGAGGCACTCAATTTCCCACTCGCCAAATTCCAGTGGACCACCGCGATTGTGGCGCGTCGCGGTGGCACCCGAAATTGGGTTTTTAAGTTCAAATCTCCAGTTCCTTTTAGGAGTCATTAAGGGTAGTTTTGACTTTTTCCTAGCCTTTAAAACCGTCCAAACAAAGGATTTAGGGTATGTTTGAGAAACTTAACCATACTTTCATTAAAATCATCAAGAATCCTCTCTAGAGCTTTAAAAAAGAACTTCAAGAAACACAAGATTCAACCGTGGGTTTTCAAAATTGATTGAAGATTCGAAATACCCGGATCATAGGCTTCAAGAAACACCCATTGTTTTCCTATTTTGAGGTACACGGGTTTTTTCTAAGAATCTCATGGGCATAGAAAATCATGATTTTAAGAAAGGGGTTTTCAGATTTATGAATACATTCATATTTTAGAAATCTTGACGGTATTTTTTGGGTCTTTTGAATGAATTGAGAGCATGAAGCACATGAATCCCTCTCTTGATATGATTTTCCCAATTTTCTTATGATATAGATTGTTTTGAATGTATCTTGAAAAGCATGATATGAAATATCTTGATTAATGCTACAAATTAATTTATGGTTTTGAATTCGAAATAGAGGGTTGTGTATATTGATAAAAGTTGATAATATTCATATAATGAAAGAGTGCATGATTTTGCCAAAAGCACATGACCACCATATGTTTGAACAACCTCAGCATAGTTTTGACTTGTGTTCTTGGAACATGAAATCTTTTATATTGTTTGCATGTTTGGGTGGTCTGAACTGTGTTTTAATGAAAGAATTAAGCCTGATGCATTATAGCTTAGAAATAGGACTTGCAAATCTTGGTGTGAAGACACCAATTCAGATTATGCCATGATAATTCAGAATAGATTTAATGCATGTTTGAAATCAGACTTTTCAGATGTTGAAACTAGAAACATGCATGATTTAGAACAGGATAAAAATTGGGCATAAAGAGAGTTTAGGTGGTTCCCCGAAGAAGGCGTGAGTATTAAACAACTCATCGCCCAAAACCATGATTTGCCGATCCGGGTTTATTTATTACGCTGGCCTAGAGCCCTGTGGCGTACCAAATTTAGGAACTCCAACCCTTGCGGCACACTTGGGTTGGGGGCTTCCCCGCCGAGTCAATGGCGGATTCCATACCGCTCGTGGAATATCATAATTGTAAGGGAGTGCCACCTAACTTAGAAGTAATATACAATCAGACCTTGTATTGAAAGGCAGGTTACATGTTTTTCAGAAATGCGCCAATGTGTTTCGAAAGCCACTTGATGTATAATGTTTTGACAAAGTTTTTTCCATAACTATTTTATTTACATATAAGCTTTTTTTGGATTTCATTGCATACCAGTACATCTGTATTGACCCCCCCTCCCTCCAGGTTCTGAGGCTCAGTCTAGGGGTCCAGAAAGGCAGTAGATTCGTCAGATAGAGTTGCAGTGATTAGTTGGTGAGCCTTCTCAATTCCAGAAGGCCCGTCTTTCAAATTATGTCCCTTATTATGGTTTTGGTCTACTGGGGGCCTTGTCCCAGTTTTCAGACTGTTGTCAGATTTTCCTGTAGTAGAGATTTCGCAGACTGAGTCAGATGTTATTAGATGTAGTTGATTTTCAATTTTCATATTTATGCTAAATTCAGAATTGACCATATTTCCGTAGTAGATTATGTTTCCACATCTTCTTTATTTAAATGAATGTGTGCATGCTTACCAGATAGAGAAGGACGTTCTGGTCCCTCAGGGTTTGGGATGTCCGTAACGACCAGGCCCTAGTAAGGGTCGTGACAAGAAATTACATGGGTAGAGTCAGAATGATGACACGACCCTACTAAAAAATAGAAATTATATGGGTAGGGTTAGAATGATGACATAATCGTACTGAAAAAGAGAACTTATATGGGTAGACCCTACTGAAAAAGAGAACTTATATGGGTGGGGTCAGAATGATGGCATGACCCTATGCAAATCAGATCTGAGGAATCCCTATAAAGACGCATGGAACTACGCAAATCAGATCTAAGGAGTCATCGAAAAGACGCATGGTTCTATGCAACTCAGATATGAGAAAGTAGTCCAAAAAAATGCACGGTCCTACAAAAATTAGATATGAGAAAGTGGGGAAAAGAAGTGAGGTGGCCTAACTTTTGATAACATGATCATTGGTCAGACGGGCGGCATATATGGGTTATAACGGCCCGCCGATAGCGGAATCTCTTTGATTCTCTACCAAGATTGTAGAGTCTCTGATACCATGTGAGAAATATAAAAGAAAAACATTATTGAATTGTTGTAACTATATTATTACATTGAGACCCTATTTATTGACACTACATTCCAATCTTTTTCTAAATAGGACACTATATTACAATTCCTTTCCAAATAGAATTATATACGCTATTCCTATTCCTATTCATATTCTAACAATATCAATGTTATTTTTCTTAAAAAAATTAATTAGAGCATGATAGAAAATGAAATTTCTGATGAAAAAAGATATAAGAAGACGACAGATCAAAACAAGTAATGAATCTTAGGAGATGTTGGCGAACACTTACATTTAGATGATGGGTGGACACAACTCTTGAGGAGCTAGTAGTTTTCATCCACTTTGATACGGGAATAATCACGGATATGGACTTAGGAGAGTGAGTGTTGGACCCAAGCCTTGGCACGTGCAATTGAAGTGTAAAAGAGGCCCAAAATGCACCCAAATCAGCCCATAAATTACACTAGATGGGTGCCCACTCTTTGAAGGGCCTTTTGATCATTTTAACTTATATTTTGTAATTTATATAAAAAGAACATTGTAGGGGTTTTAGTTTAGTTTTTGGATGATATTTTGGATTCTTGTAAGACTTGTAACAAGCTCTCTCTCTAGTGAGAAGAGTGACCACCGAAACTAGGATACAACAATAGGGTGGATTCTCTTTTGTTGTTGCTTGCTTGGAAACTTTGATGCTAGAGAGGTGGAATCCGATCTTGTGTCACATAAGAGATAGGTTTATTTTTGTGTGTAGTATTAAGGTTCCAAGAGTGTCCATTCTTGGGTTCTTCAAATTATACCTTCATGTGGTCTATCTATCTATCATTTTACCTTTTTGTAAACTTGTTTAGTGTTTGTGTTGTAATCTTGTGTTCTTGCTGTTATTGTTAAATCCGAATCTTGTGTATTCTTGTTCATCATATTATGTTGTTAGTCTAGTTTGTTGTCCACTGATTTGGTGTAATAACCACCTTGTTATCTTCTTGTTATTGTTTTCTTAGGAAGCCGAGACTTGATCTCCAAAAGGGTTCACGGATTTCTTCCATTTTGTGGAATGTTTTTTGGACTAATTTTGGTGTTCCCTTGTTTGTCCCGTATCACACTTGGTGCCTGATGATAGAACAAGAGCTTCTACAATAGGTAGGTATCTTGTTTTCCCGGTATGTACCTCCTTTTCCCAGTTAATAGAATGGCCACCAAGAGACTAACCACGTTTCTTTGGTGGCACAGAACTCTGAAAAACCTTTGCAGGAGCATGTAACTTGGATTCAGAACACTCATTTTCTAGTCCACGTGATAAATACATTATTCGATTTCCCTTATCACATTATTCACGGCAATAATCCTCTTGAGCATCTTCGCATAATAACCCCATATGCAATATCTAAAAGGAAGAGAAAGGACAGAATTTATAAAAATGGAAAGAGGACTACATATGCATAAAAGATAAAGGCAGTATATAAGAGAATTAAATGCTACAACATGCTAATGGAAGAATCAATGTATCCTTTAGGTGGAACCCAATATCCAATATCATTTAGGATCCGCTTTGAAGAATGCCAGAAAGATTAGACAACTCGAAGAGGTCCTAATTCTCCCCTAAGATGTCATATCACTTCCATTTAGGCTTTTAGTTTTGTTCCATTTTTCATCTCTATTTAAGATTCCAAAATAAGGGTGTCAAATGAGTTCACAGATTTAGTCATAATTTGCTCCATGGATGAGTAGGCAGATTTGGTTCTAATCTGCTCCACAATTGAGTAGGCATATATATATGATTGCAATCTGCTGTAAATATGTGCTATTATATATTGTGACTCTAGGAGAATACATAAGAGGAAATCCTTTGATTCATGTATCTCCTAGGCTAATTTGCATAAACTCGGGTGCGGGTATCCGAAAAGGGTGCGAATCCGATAGTCGGATTCGTCAAAATTTAAATTTTAAAACTCGGAGGTGCGAATCCGAGTATGGATACGGATGCAGGAATTTGGCTAAAAAATTAAATATTATAAATATAAAGTTATAAAGATATTCTAAAAATCAACTTTTAACTTTTAAGATAACCTTTAGTTACTTTTTTCAATTAGGATTAGTATATAATTGTATTTTTGGGAAATCAACAAACACATATATATTAATATGGAAATTCATTGATGAGAAACCACACACACATATCTTTTGACTATATTAATATAATTTTTTTTTATATTTTAAAAAATATTATTAAAAACTAGATCTGACGAGTCATCTTCCCAATCCTCAACCACTTTCTGTTTCTTCCCAACGATTCAAATTCCTTCGACAAAAAAAACGGTCGCCGAATTTTGACGATGACAGCAGTCGCTGATTTCAATGATGATTGTCGCCAGATTTCCCAACGATTCAAAATCCATCGACAAAAATTACAGTCGCCAAATTCCGACGATGACAGCAGTCGCTGATTCCGATGATGATTTTCGCCGGATTTCTTGCCGGATTCCGATGGTGACGGTAGTCACTGATTTTCTCCCTTCCGACAATGACAACAATACAGTCTCCGATGTTTCTTACAATGAAGACAACCAACTTTGTTCTTGATGTTGGATCAACGTCTTTTGATTTGTTTTAGAAAATCAGAGACCTACCCTGCACCAGCGCCACGTTGGGATGGGTTCGGCAGCGAAATCAATGAGTCCGCACAACATAACTCCTAGGAATTAGGGATTGACTAGATTCTTTTGATCTTCTTGTTCACCTATAAATATTGTGCAACTCTATGAATAAAAACATATTTTTGCAGTATCTAAACATTCATGGTATCAGACTTGGAATTTTTCCCCTTATACCATATGGTCAAAATAGCTTCTCAGGGAAAATATCTTTCTGGAATATCAAAAGAAGACAAAATGTCTTCTCTAGAAGCTCCAAATCTGATGACTCAAGGAGGCAATGTTTCTCACATGCCCTTCCAGTTAACTTCTCATCGATTAAATGGGAAGAACTGTCTGAAATGGGCACAATTCGAAGAGTTTGCAGTCGGTGATCATAAAAAATTGGGACATCTAACTAGAAAGACGAAAAAGTCAAAAATCGAAGACCCAAAGATGAACACATGGAGATTAGCATGTTGTTTTGATATCTGAAAATGGAATTACCTCCGAGGATACATTGCATTAGCATGTTGTTTCATTTAGTTCTCTTATGTACTTTCTATTATAAAAAAAAATCTGTTTTTTCTTATCCTTTCAGATATTGCGTGTTGAACTGTTGTGTAGAAGCACCAAAGGATTGATGCTGTGAAGTATGTGACAAGGGCAAAGGATCCATGTTACATGCTTCTGAAAAGATTTGTCAGGGCATTGCGCCACCAAGGAAACACAATAAGTTTCCTGGTTCTCATGGTATTAACTTGGAAAAGGAGGTACGGACTGGGAAAACGAAGTATCTACCTGTTGAAGAAGCACTCAGTCTACCATCGAGCCTCAATAAAAAGGGAAATACACTGAACATCACTGGCTCCTCAAGAGTTGTGACAACAAAATCTATGGATACCGGGACTCGAGGGAGTTTTAGCACGTCTGGAGCTCAAACTTCAAATTCTTTTCCTGCGAAGAGCCCACTGCAACGGCTTTTAGGATCAGCAAGATATGCAAATCCTCAGAATGTCAAAAACACTAAAATCATGGAACAGATAAAAAATACAAGCTTCAAAAGGTTAGTGTTCACCAACATCTATTGTATTTGTTATTTGTTTTGATATGTCTTCTTCTTATATCTTTATTCATCAGAAATTTCATTTCCTATCATATACTCTAATTGATATAGCCTACATTTTTGGTTTTCGTGAGCTTAAGAGTCCCGGTGCTGCCAATGAGAGTCCATTGATGAATTCAATTATGACACACCCTTGTGATCCTACTTTAGCTCATTCCTGGAAGTAAGTACCCTTTATCACGTACTTTAATTAGTAACATAAGTTTACACAGGTAAAACTGAGCATCAAAAAGCAGAAAACTGAGCACCAGCAGGAAAAAAAGGCTTTCTTCCCTATAATTAATAGTCTCTTTTCCTCCTTGTGTATCAGGGGATGTTTTGACATCAAAGGTTCTCCTGAATTCGCTCCTGGGATGCTCAATAATTGTATCCAGGCTTATCCTCCTTCCAAAGTCAGGCGTAAGGTGTATGAGTTCTCAAGGCTATTTTCTGGTACTCTTAAATTTGAACTAGTACCGAGTGAGGCTATGTGGACAAGTCTATTCAACAATTATTTTCCGGGTAAAGAAGATACAAGACTGTATTTCCTTGCAAGTGAGATAGAAAGGTCATCTTCTGCCTTATAGATGTCTATCTTAAAAGGGATAAGGGTCGTGAAGTAGAAGTGTCGTCCTTACCCAGGAAGGTTTTTACTAGAAATTAATTTGCATTTCTCATTTTATGCAGGTCTGAGATATATACTGCTCTGGTGGAGTTCTTGTGTAACAAAGATTCGGTGATGAGAATGATTATAAATGATGTTGAGCTGATTCTCATCACCAAATCTTTGATACGCATGACTACTACCAGAGCAATATAGTTCCTCAGACCTGCATATAATGGGAAATGCAAATCAATTCTAGTAAAAACCTTCCTGGGCAAAGGTGCCCTTCTACTTTGCAACCCTTTCCCTTTTTCGAAAGATATATAAGGCAAAAACTGAGCTTTCTCTCTCACTAGCAAAGAAATACTGTCTTATATCTTCTTTGCCCGGACAATATCATTGAATAGACTTGCCCAGTTATCCTCGCATGGAACAAGTTAAAATTTAAGAGTATCAGGCAATAGCCTTGAAAACTCATATACGTTACGTCTAACTCTAGAAGGAGGATGAGCATGGATAAAATTATTAAACATCCCAGGTGCAAAATCCAGATCACCTAAGATGTCAAAACTTCCCCTATAATGCAAAGAACAAGAGAAAGATTAATAATTATAGGGAAGAGAACATGTATTCCTGTTGAATGGTGAAAATTCCTCGAGTAAAAAAAGATCTTCAAAAAATATATATGGTCTGCAGAATAATCAAATAGAAAGTTTTCTGCTTCTTGAGACATAACAAAAGGCTTATTCAAGTTTCAAGGCCAAAAAAAAAAACAGAGAAAGTTTCACATGGAGTTGAAAGATGTTTTGCACTTTACATCTCATTAAGTTTCAGAACCCAAAAAAAAAATTAGAAAACAAACAATTTATGGCTTCCATATAACCTACTTACCAACAATTTCTTGTTTTCTATACCTGCAAACGTAAGATGGCTCATAATGCAATGATATAGAGAGGCAGTAACCTAAAGTATTCATGAAATTTCTCCATAATGGGAATCAATTTAGATTGAGATTATCAGTATAAATTCAGATTATCATTATGTCATGACTTGTAACTATGTATGAGCATAACTCTTTCCCATTGTTGGGAATATACTCTATATTGTCCTATTCATTTTTTCAATGATACTAATGGAGCTCTTGCCAGCTTGCATGCACCCCAACTAATTCACTGGGCAACCTGTCCATCCCACAAAGGGAATTTCTTAAGCTTATATGCAAAAGTCTAACTTGGCCATACCATCTATTGTCAAGTAGGGGGTGGGCGTTCAGTATTCGGTTCGGTATTTTTAAAGTTCGGGTTTGATAATTTGGTAATCGATATTTGAGAGTAGATACCACATACCATACTTATAAACACCAATTCAATAATTCAGTAATCGGTAAATTAAATTTTGGTTCAGTACGGTATTTACTTAGACGTATCATATTATATATATATATATATATATAATTTGGTATTTGATAAATATTGAATACCAAACGGTATTTAATAATTTGTACCATACCCAATCCTGAATAACAAAATGTTGAAATTTTACTCCCAAATACCAACTGAATTACCAAATTTTTTTATTCGGTTTGGTAATTAAGTTCTCGGTGTTTTAAACCCAGCCCTATTGACAAGGTATGCTTCCTATCAAAGCTAGCCAGATGGGTGTACCTGGTTTTGCAGCTTGGATTCAAACCTAGAATCTTCAAGTTGTTACTAGTATGTCTTAACCACTACGCCATCCCCTTGGGGAACCAACATTATGTTATTAACTAAAAATTATCGTATATGTTTCCTTACTAATCCATAGGGAAAAGAACAATGGAGTTCATAAAGGAAAGGTCCTCCATAAAAGAAAAGATTAATCAGTCAGCTGACTACTAGCAAAGATGAGCCATCCAAAAAGCTACCATGCAAGGACAGATATGAGCTGAAATTTGAACTCTTTTGGAGTTTAATTTACCTCGTGTTAACTTATGATAGTAATTAAGGTGCATGATGAAGGCTACTTACTTCTTGGAAGGATCGTGAGCAGGATCATAAGGGTGTGTCATGGGTATCATTCGACTCTCATTCAAAGAATTGGGACTCCTACGCTCCAGAATGATAGAACCCTAAGGATCTAAAAAGTAGGCTACATCAATTGGATTGAAGTACAGTAAGTAAATAAATTTTTCTATGAAACCTTTTCAGATATTGATGGTGTAACAGAAAACATTTTGAAAGATAATACCAACTCTAGACATATCATTGTTATTTTTCTTAAAAAAAATTAATTAGAGCATGATAGAAAATGAAATTTCAGATGAAAAAAGATATAAGAAGAGGAGAGATCAAAACAAGTAATGAATCTTAGGGGATGTTGGCGAACACTTACATTAAGATAATTGGTGGACACAACTCTTGAGGAGCTAGTAGTTTTCATCCACTTGGTGCCTGATGATAGACCAAGAGCTTCTTCAATAGGTCGTTATCTTATTTTCCCGGTTTGTACCTCCTTTTCCCTGCTAATAGAATGGCCACCAAGAAACTTACCACAGTACTTTGGTGGCACAAAACTCTGAAAAACCTTTGCAGGAGCATGCAACTTGGATCCAGAACACACATTTTCTAGTCCACGTGGTGAAGACATTACTTGCTTTCCCTTATCACATTCTTCACGGCAACAATCCTCTTGAGCATCTTCACAATAACCCTGTATGCGATATATTAAAGGAAGAGAAAAGACAGAATTTTTAAAAACAGGAAGAGGACTACATATGTATAAAAGATACAGAGAGTATATAAGAGAATTAAATGATACAACATGCTAATGAAAGAATCAATGTATGCTTTAGGTGGAACCCAATATCCAATACCATTTAGGATCCACTTTGAAGAATACCAGAAAGATTAGACAGCTCGAAGAGGTCCTAATTCTCCCCTAAGAGGTCTATATCACTTCCATTTAGGCTTCTAGTTTTGTTCCATTTTTCATCTCTATTTAAGATTACAAAATAAGGGTGTCGAATGAGTTGACAGAATTATTAATAATTTGCTCCACGGATGACAGGCAGATTTGATTCTAATCTGCTCCACAATTAAGTAGGCATATTTGATTCTAATCTGCTCGACAATTGAGTAGGCAGATATTATTGCAATTTGTTGCTGTAAATATGTGATATCATATTTTTTTATTCTAGGAGAATAGATTAGAGGAAATCCTTAATTCATGTATCTCCTAGGCTAAGCTGCATAGACTCGGATGTGGATATCCGAGACGGGTGCGGATCCGAGAGTCGAATTCGTTAAAATTTAAATTTTAAGATTCGGAAGTGCGAATCCGAGTAAGGATATGGTGCAGGAATTTGGCTAAAATACTAAATATTATAAATATAAAGTTATAAAAATATTCTAAAAATCTACTTCTAACTTTTAACATAAATTTTAGTTACTTTTTCAATTAGGATTGGTATATACTTGTATATTTCGGAAACCAATAGGCACATATATATTTTTTTTACAATAGTAATATAAAAAAAAAGTTATGAGAAATCAACAGACACACATATCTATGACTATATTAATATATAAACCTTTTTTTATAATTAAAAAAATATAATTATTAAAAACTAGATTTGATGAGTCATCTTTTCTGTCCCCAACCACTTTTTGTTTCTTCCCAACAATTCAAATTTCGATGAAAAAATTACATTCATCAAATCCTGACGATGACAACAGTCGCCGATTTCGATGATGACTATCGTCGGATTCCGATGGTGACAGTAGTCACCGATTTTCTCCCACTACTGCGATGACAACAATTACAGTCGCCAGACTTTCTGATGACGACGACAACTAACTTTGTTCTTGATGTTGGATCAACGTCTTAGGATTCATTTAACCGAATCGGAGACGTACCTTGCGCCCGCATCAATGTTACGTTGGGATGGGTTCGGCGGCGAAATCAATGAATTCGCGCAACATAGATCCTATGAATTAGGGATTGATTAGATTGTTTTGATCTTCTTGTTCACCCATAAATATTGTGCAACTCTATGAATAAAAACATATTTTTGCAGTATCTAAACTTTCATGGTATCAGTGTTGGAATATTTCCCCTAATACCATATGGTCAAAATAGCTTCTCAGGGGGAATATCTTTCTAGAACATCAAAAGAAGATAAAATGTCTTCTCTGAAAGCTCCAATAGAAAATATAATTACTCAAGGAGGCAATGTTTCTCACATTCCCTTCCAGTTAACTTCGCATCTATTGAATGGGAAGAACTGTCTGGAATGGGCAAAGTTCGTAAAGCTTTCAATTGATGATCATGAAAAGTTGGGACATCTGACTAGAAAGACAAAAAAGTAAAAAATCGGAGACCCAAAGATGAACACATGAAGATCAGAGAATTCACTCGTGATTGCCTGGTTAATATATTTCATGGAGCCAGTCATAAGTAAACCTTATCTATTTTTACCCACTCCTAAGGATGTGTGGGAAGCCGTTATAGATACGTATTCTGAGGTAGAAAAAACCTTTCAAATTTTTGAGTAAAAAATAAAACTATGACAATTTAAGTAAGGTGAGAAAAAAGTCATTGCTTATTATAATGAATTGGTATTGATGAATCCAATTATGACACACCCTTGTGATCCTGCTTTAGCTCATTCCTGGAAGTAAGTACCCTTCATCACGTACTTTACTTAGTAACATAAGTTGACACAGGTTAAACTAAGCATCAAAAAGCAGAAAAGTTTCCTTTTGATTATTCTGCAAACTACATATATATATTGAAGATCTTTCTTTTATCTGATAAATTGAAACTATTAAACAGGAAAAAAGGGTCTCTTCCCTATAATTAATAGTCTGTCTTTTCCTCTTTGTGTTTCAGGGGAAATTTTGACATCATAGGTGCTCCTGAATTCGCTCCTGGGATGCTCAATAATTGTATCTTGGCTAAGCCACCTTCCAAAGTCAGGCGTATGGTGTATGAGTTCTCAAAGCTATTGCCTGGTACTCTTAAATTTGAACTAGTTCCGCGAGGGGCTATCTGGACAAGTCTATTCAACAATCATTTTCCGGGTAAAGAAGATATAGGACTGTATTTCCTCGCAAGTGAGTGAGAAAGTTCTGCTTCTGCCTTATATATATCTATCTGAAAGAGATAAGGGTCATGAAGTAGAAGTGGCGTCATTACCAAGGAAGGTTTTTATAAAAAATTAATTTGCATTTATCATCCTATGCAGGTCTGAGATATATACTGCTTTGGTGGAGTTCTTGCGTAATAAAGATTCGGTGATGAGAATGCAAGTACAAGCAGCTCAATATCATTTATAAGCGTTCTCATCACCAAATCTTTGATACACAACAACACCACTCGAGCAATATATATCCTTATATAATGGGAAATGCAAATCAATTTCTAGTAAAAACCTTCCTTGGCAAAGGAGCCCTTCTACTTTGCAACCCTTTCCCTATTTGGATAGATATATAAGGCAGAAGTTGAGCTTGCTCTCTCACTTTCAAAGAAATACAGACCTATATCTTCTTTGTCCGGACAATTATAGTTGAATAGACTTGCCCAGTTATCCCCACATGGAACGAGTTAAAATTTAAGAGTATCAGGCAATAACCTTGTAAACTCATACACCTTACGTCTAACTCTAGAAGGAGGATGAGCATGGATAAAGTTATTAAGCATCCCAGGAGCAAAATCCAGATCACCCAAGATGTCAAAACTTCCCCTATAATGCAAAGAACAAGAGAAAGATTAATAATTATAGGGAAGAGAACCTGTACTCCTGTTGAATGGTGCAAATTCCTCGAGTAAAAAAAGATCTTCAATATATATATGGTCTTCGGAATAATCAAATGGAATGTTTTCTGCTTCTTGACACATAACGAAAGGCATATTCAAGTTTCAACGACTCAGAAAAAAAAAACAGAAAGTTCCACATGGAGTTAAAAGATGTTTTGCACTCTACATCTCATTAAGTTGCAGAACCGAAAAAAAGTTAGAAAACAAACAATGTATGGCTTCCATATAACCTACTTACCAACAATTTCTTGTTTTCTATACCTGCAAACATAAGATGGCCCATAATGCAATAACATAGAGAGGCAGTAACCTAAAGTCTTCATGAAATCTCTCCATAATGGGAATCAATTTCGATTCAGATTATCATTATGTCATGACTTGCAACTATGTAACAGCATAACTCTTTCCCATAGTTGGGAATATACTCTATATTGCCCTATTCATATTTTCAGTGATACTAATAGAGTTCCTGCCCGCTTGCATGCACCCCAACTAATTTACTGGGCAACCTGTCCATCCCACAAGGGGAATCTCTTAAGCTCATATGCAAAAGTCTTACTTGGCCATTCCATATATTAAAAAGTAGGGGTGGGCGTTCATTATTCTTTTCGGTATTTTTAAAGTTCGGGTTGGTAATTCGGTAATCGATATTTGAGAGTAGATACCACATACCTTACTTATAAACATCGATTCGATAATTCAATAATCGTAAATTAAATTTCGGTTCAGCATGGTATTTGGTTAGACGTATCATATTATACATATAAAATTCAATATTCAGTAAATATTGAATACCATACGGTATATTAATATCTTGTACCAAACCCAATCCCGAATACCGAAATGTTGAAATTTTACTCCGAAATACCATACCAATACTGAATTACTGAATATCAATTACCAAAGTTTTTGGTTCGGTTCGGTAATTTGGTTTTCAGTATTTTATACCCATCCCTATTGACAAGGTATGCTGCCTATAAAGGCCAGCCAGATGGGTGTACCTGGTGTTACAGCTTGGATTCAAACCTAGAATCTCCAAGTTGTTACTCCTATGTCTTAAACACTAGGTCATCCACTGGGAACCAACATTATGTTATTATTTAAAACATACACATATGTTTCCATACTAATCAATAGGGAAAAGACCAGTGGAGTTCATAAAAGAAAGGTCCTCGATAAAAGAAAAGATTAATCAGTCAGCTGACTACTAGCAAAGATGAGCCATCCAAAAAGCTACCATGCAAAGACAAATATGAGCTGAATTTGAACTCTTTTGGAGCTTAATTTACCTCGTGTTAACTTATGTTAGTAATTAAGGCGCATGATGAAGGATACCTACTTCCAGGAAGGATCTAGAGCAGGATCACACAGGTATCATTCGACTCTCATTCACAGCATTGGAACTCCTACGCTTCAGAATGCTAGAATCACCACGACCTAAAAAGAAGTCTACATCAATTGGATTGAAGTACAGTAAGTAAATAATTTTTCTATTAAAGTTTTCAGATATTGATGGTGTAACGGAAATCATTTTTAAAGATAATACCAACTCTAGACATATCAATGTTATTTTTCTTTAAAAAAAATAATAATTAGAGCATGATAGAAAATGAAATTTCTGATGAACAAAGATATACGAAGAGGACAGACCAAAACAAGTAATGAACACTAAGAGATGTTGGCAAACACTTACATTTAGATGTTTGTGCTGTTTTTTTGCTCTGTTCAGTGATTTTGCTTTTTTGAAGATTCAGAGGCTTTGTATATCCAGCTGATCCTAAAGACCGCTGCACTGTACACGTCTCAGGAAAAGAAGCTCGCTATAATTTCCTTGAGACATGTTTGCCATGGATTTGGTGGACACAACTCTTGAGGAGCTAGTGGTTTTCATCCACTTGGTGCCTGATGATAGACCAAGAGCTTCTTCAATAGGTAGGTATCTTGTTTACCCGGTCTGTACCTACTTTTCCCATTAACTAGAATGGCCACCAAGAAACTTACCACATTTCTTTGGTGGCACAGAACTCTGAAAAACCTTTGCAGGAGCATGTAACTTGGATCCAGAACACTCATTTTCTAGTCCACGTGATGAAGACATTACTCGCTTTCCCTTTTACATTCTTCACGGCAATAATCCTCTTGTTGTAACTGTACGAGTTTTCATCATTTTGTAAACTTTTATTTTATCAATTACTCTTACCGAGGGTTAAGAATCTTATTCAAAAAAATATGAATATAGGTAAGAGCAACGATACCTTATGATATCTAAGGAGTGACCAACAATTCCTTTCAAATGGTACCTTACGAAATCTAAGAAGTGACAAAAAATGCCTTTCAATATGGACTGAAGGGTGTTAAGAGCAATATTTTTGGATCTCATCTGCCTATCACTCTTAATAAGGTAAGGCAAGAGGAGATGAATCAGACCCATATGTGTTCACAAGTATCTTCTTCTTCATCATCTTACTTACCTTTCTACTCTCCTTAGTTCAAAGTTTTCTCATGATGCTAGATTACATAGATCTTTGTTTCAGTGCTGTAACTAATTCTAGAAATTTTATATGCTTAATGCAGTAATTTTTCAGTAAATGAGATGATTATGATACGCATTAAAGATATAAAAAATATTTAAATTGTGTAAGCTTTGATTAATCTTCAACATTGCCTAATATTTTGATCAAGTCTGGGTAAGGAAATGTCATTATAGATATCTTTCATTGAATTTCATGATTCTTCTTCTATTTGGTTGATCTATTGAATAATCTCGGTGGCCGGGGAAGTTTCATTTAACCTTTTATTCTCATTACACAAGTCTATATATATATATCCCATGTATTTAGTAGAGGTGTTCACATGTTTGATCAGAACACCACTGTTGTCAAAAAATAAAAACCTTACAACCAAGATTTATTAATTTTCCAGAGGGTAAGGTTCAATGGAATCTTGGAACTTAGGACCAAATTAAGAGTACACTTCTAAGAGCATCTAAGGTACAAAATTTTTGTACCAGAACTGTGGAAGTTAAATTATCACCAAAATTGTCGTACTAGAACAGTGGAAGTTAAATTATAATTGATTTTGAATGTTACGTTGTGTGAAGACTTTATTTTAAATTGTCATTTAGCTTCAGTAGTTAAATTTAGTACAAAAATAAAGCATTTTTTCAGTTATTTAGATTTTTGGATTGACCTCCTGCACATTTTTGATAAATGATATGCGAATTGTATTACAATCTAATGGCCATTTGAATGGGATTAATTAATTTAAGGGGAGATGGGTATGGAACGACCTAAATGTGCCCAAGCATAGATTTATTTGCAGGCTTAGTGCTCATAACAGGCTACTCACACTGAAAAGAATGCAGAAAATGGCGCATGGACAGGATGTGATATGCATAGTATGTGGGGATGCTGAATAAGACCTCAAACATCTCTTCTTTGAATGTCAATCATCACGAATGTGCTCAAATGAGTTACTGCAGTGACTAGGTACACACTATACAGGGTCGGAATGGTGACACGACCCTCCTATGAAAAAGAATTATATGAGTAGGTTGGAATGATGGCACGATCCTACTGAGGAATAGAAATTATATGGGTAGAGTAGGAATGATGATACGACCCTACAAAAAAATAGAAATTATATGGGTAGGGTTAGAATGATGACACGACCGTACTGAAAAAAAGAAATTATATTGGTAGACCCTACTGAAAAAGAGAACTTATATGGGTAGGGTCAGAATGATGGCACGACCTATGCAAATAAGATCTGAGGAATCCCCATACACACACATACACACACAACTACACTGAATATTATAATTGACAATCTAGTTCATCCCATAATTTTTTGAGTTTAGTGAAGTATCCTGCTATGCTATTTGTTCTTTGATTTAAGCTATTGAGCTCCTTTTGCAAATGATAAAGCTTAGCACCATTGGACTACCAAACCTGTGCTCAAGGCTGGTCCAAAGTTCTTGTACAGTTTTGGAATAAATTACACTATCAACTATGTCCTTAGAGAGTGAATTCAAGATCTAGGATGTGACCATGTCATTGCACCTGTTCCATGCTTGAAAATCTGCTGCATCCGATGGTGGGCATGGGTGGGAACCCGTGATGAATCCCAATTTGTTCTTTACTGACTGAACAACTAGGACTGACCTATTCCAACCTGAATATCCCTTTCCATCAAAGGGTGTATTTACTAGTGTCATATCAGGGTTATCAGAAGCATGAAGACGATTAGGATGATTTGGATCCATGGTGAGGGTGCTAGCAGTAGTAGTCACCGAAGCAGTAGCTGTTTGCTCCACCAAGTTTGAGATCGAGAAAGGAGAAAGTTGGTGTTGAATCTGATCTGAAAATTATTTCTCTGATACCATGTAGAAAAAGTTGGAACAAAGTTTGGGAAATTTTCTCGATAACTTTTTATTCCATCATTGAAGACACCTAATTTCGTCCCTCCGCAATATCATTTTTACCCATTTTTACCTTATCCTACCGTGTACCCTAAATCATGTAATTATCCCTCCATAAAATGACAAAAAAAAAATAACAAAACTTTAATAAATCCCTAACAAATTAAATTTCTAATATTCCCTTATCCTAACAAACCTTATCTCAACCAACCCACCCTACCCCACCTATCCTATACCCTCACCCTTATCCCACCCTCTCTCCACGTGACCACTCCCCATATTTCTTTTCCATAAAGTAAAAGGAAGATAGATACACAGATGATCTTCTCCATTTTTTCTGTCATATAGACAAGAGAAAACACATATACACCATAGGAGGCAGAAAACCGGATCCAAAGAGAAAAAAAGCTCACAGCTTCTTCTTCCATATACACGGACACTCAGGAGTGAGAGGAAAAGATCGAGAGAGAGAGCTGCGGGAGAGAGAAGAGAAAAGAGCAAAAGACCGAGAGAGAGCGCTGCGGGAGAGAGAGAGCAGAGAACCTCGAAAGAGGGATAGAGAGGAGAGAGATCGAATGAGAGACGATTCAAGGCGGAGGAGAGCAGCGCCGCCACTGTTAAGCTCGCCGGAGCTCCGGCGATGCTACAACAGTGACCGGAGCATGCTGGGAAGCCACTGAATCCGACCTCCAGTGTCGATTCCGGCGACCATCCACCGGAAAGCGACCAAAAACAGTAACGGAGTGTGCTAATTAGGTGCGATTGGTCGGGCTTTGTGATCTATGATTTGGGTTGCGGGTTTGCTATCGTGAATTCATATTCGGGTCAAATTCTGGGATTCTTGCGGTTGATTTAGTACGTAGTTGGTGAGTCCTTTGTTGAGGTTTGATTCGAGGTTCTTCGGCATGGTTTCTGTCCTTTCGTTGAAGCATTTTGAATTTCGAAACCTTCGAATCGAGGTCTAATTCTCTTTTTTTTTTTTTATTTCATTATTTTTCGTGTTCTATGCTTTGAATTGAATCCGGTGTGTTGGTTGATCCGTGGTGATGTGAATTATTGTTTGTTTTGATTTGGTGTTTGATTTCCTTGATTATGGATTAATTATAGGGTGTGTGATGAAATAATATCTCATGGAGGATTAAAATTGATTATTTGGGGAATGAGAATTGAAAATTGATAAAAGTGAATTTTATAGTATTTTGATTCATTGTTGATATTGAACGTGATATGTCATCGAGCGGGTAGGCAAGCACTAGTCTCGGGTAGGCAAAATTTAGAATTGGTGGATTGTTGGAATGTTTGAAATATGTGTTGGAATGGTTTTGTTTTATCGCATTTAATTCAATTATACTCATTTGGCCGGGGAATGCCCCGAAGTACTTGTATCTACTCACCGAGGAATGCCCCGACGTATCATGTATGCAAAGGAGTTTCGTGACGAAGGCTCAAGGCATCGGGTAAAGCACGGGAGCGTATGTAGGATTAGTGTAGGTTAGATATGGTTTATTCTCGCATTTTATTTTTTTTGTTTATTTTATTTTGGACTGTATAACTCGGACTGGACATTATATTTTTTATTCATTTTGTTTTGTTTGTTGTTTGATTGTTTTACGTGTTTTATGTGGTTTATACATTCGTAGTATCAAATTAGCCGATATGTTCCACCAGGCGACCATGGTCAAAACACGGGACCAAGGGGTGTCTAACACCTTCCCCTCGGTCAACAGAATTTCTTAGTTGGAATCTCTGTTCGCAGATCAGTTTAAAAGAGTCAAAATTGTTTTCGAAAAAGGATTTTCAATGGTGACTTGGCACACCAGATTATGCCAAGTGGCGACTCTGAGTTCAAATATAAATAATCCTTTTCGAAACAAAATTTTCATTTTTTGTCACTTTAATAAAAGCCCTTTCGAAACTTAAAACCGAATAATCTTTTTGTAGTGAGAAATAGGGGTGTGACAGCTCTGGCGACTCTGCTGGGGACTAGTTCAGAATTCGAGCTTATTTTGGAGTCGTATCGTCTTTGTTTGGCACTATAGGTGTATAAACATTTTGTTTGTGCTGTTTTGTGTTATTGTTTTATCATTGTGGAATGTTTTCGTGCTCTTTGTGTACAGTATTTATCCTATATGTTACCGCTTTTATATCTGGCATCATGTGTCTACCCCCAGGCCTTTTTTCTGCAACAAGTCCATAGTACACGTGTTGTACACAACCTCTAGTTGAGTCACCCTTATTTTAGGGGGGGAGCCGTCGGTGTTATGGAGTAGGTGGAAAGCAATGCAGCCACTATCGACCTTACGCTCCCCCGAACAGCCTTGTTAGTGAACCCTAATGTAGGTCAGCCTTTAGTTCATGCTTATGTGCATCATATTGAGACCTAGCGAGGCCCACTAGGTCCTTTGTAGGAGACTCACCTCTAACGCATCCCTATGTGCTAAATGTTGCATCTTTGAGGGTAATGGGGTCATTTGATGGACTGATTTGGGAAAAACATGTGTTAGAAGTAAGGTGCGTAGGCAAGAACTGTTGAAAAAAATAGAGAAAAAAAATGTGAAGTGAGTCGAAAAGAAGAAAAAAAAAAGAGTGTTGTAGCTTTTAGTGTTCTTTATGGCTTTTATTTTTCACAATTTAAAAATTTAAAAAGATTTCTTTAGTTTTTGCACTCATTCTTTCAAAAACCAAAACATCAAAAGATTTCTCACTGTCTCCTTTAGCATGTATTCATAATTCAAAATTTTCAAAAAAGATTTTTTTTTAGTAGTTTTTGTAAAAGAAAATGAAAAATGGTCGAAGTTTTGTTCATTTCATATAATGAAGATACCAAAAAAGATTTTCCTTCATAATTGTTGGTGTCAGTTTAGTTGAAGTGTCTAATTAAAAAAGTTTTTATTCGTTTGTCTTTGGTTGTGTCCATTAAGTTAGGGTCAATCTGTTAGTTAATCGTTAATTGTCCAATCTGGACGAACGACGCACACCTGATTCTCCCCTTTCGGGGGTGAGATACGTAGGCGCCCTTCTTGGGTTCAGTGATCTTTTCAAGAAAAAAAAAGAGGTTTTGAAAAACTGTTGAACTCTAATGATTTGCTATCTTTTGTCCAGCTAGTTTAAGGTGGTTGGTTTGTGGCATTTTGGCTGGTCCTCCATATTGCTCCAAGTCACAGAGGAAGTTATGGCCAACAAGGATACCGAGTTAGTTGTCACTAATCAAATAGGGAGTTCGGGGAATGAGAATGTAGGAGATAATGAAGAGATTCGGAAATTAAGGCGGCAAATAATAGAAATGCATCGAGCTTGGGCTAATGGGTTGCCGCCTCCTCCAGTTCCCACGGATAATCTGGAATATCTTTCTAGCTTGCCTCCCGTGTCACATGTAAAATTTCCCATTTTTGTTGATATGACCCAACATGCATCAGGATCGACTCCGGGGCAACAATATCCAACCACTTCCAATGTTCATTTCCTCACTCCCCAATCCAAGACTACCACATACTCGGCTCCAGTTGTTGTTCATGCTTTTGCGGTGCCACCCCCACCTCCTACTTTTGATGTCCATCCACAAGTTGTGCCTCCCTACTCTACAAAAGAGCCTACATTGAATATTTTTAGTGATCAATATTATGCTCTCGAGCCTACATTTAAGTCGACTGGTCCTTACGATTTCCCTCAACCGCCTGAATTTCCTCCTAACACTGAGAAGCCTGTTATGACAGAAGAACAAGAGGAAATATCCAGAAAATTGAGAAGTTTGGAACTGACTATGAAAAACTTGCAAGGACTTAGGGTGTACAAAAGTGTCTCATATAAAGATCTGTGTATGTTTCCTGGTGTACATCTTCCTCTTGGTTTTAAATTACCGAAGTTTGAGAAGTATGATGGACATGGCGATCCTATAGCACATTTGAGACGCTATTGCAACCAGCTAAGGGGCGCTGGAGGGAAGGAAGAATTACTCATGACATATTTTTGTGAGAGTCTTTCAGGTCTAGATTCAGAATGGTTTGTTGACCAAGACATTAACAAATGGATTTGTTGGGATGACCTAGATAAAAAATTTGTGCAACAATTTCAATACAATGTGGAGTTGATCCCTGACGAAAAATCCCTAACTAGTATAACAAAGAAGAATACTGAGAGTTTCAAGGAGTATGCGATCAGATGGCGCGAACAAGCTGCTAGAGTAAAACCGCCAATGAAAGAAAGAAAAATAGTGGAGGTGTTTATTCAAGAGAAGGAAGAAACATATTATCAACACTTGCTACCTGCATTAGGCAGGCCATTCATTGAGGTCCTTAAAATGGGGGAGATGATAGAAGAGGGAATTAAGACTGATCGCATTGTGAGTTTTGCAACATTGAAAGCGACTACTCAAGTAATTCAAAAGGGTTCAGGAAGTGTTGGGGAGAAAAAGAATGAGGAAGATGCATCTGCAATTATAGTTGGACAACAAGAAAGGTCAAGAAGACCACGTCGTCGTCGATCTCAGGCTCAAGCTCAAGTTTATGCCCAGGCTCCACATAATCAATCCCAAAATCCATAATACTCTGTTCCTCCACATCCATATCCAGTGTATAATGCACAACCACAAGTTCAACCCTCATCTTACCCACAATGGAATACCCCAACGCCCCAGAGTCATCCTCTAACTCCACAAACATACCAAAACCCTTCTAAGCCAGATTTTCTATCCAAGCCAAACAATGAAATGAGGCAAAAGTCGAGCGATAGCTTCACACTAATTGGAGAGTCATATGCCAGTTTATTTTAGAGATTGGTACAGGAAGGAATGATCACTCCTCTCCTTGGGTATACCCTTAGTCGGCGTTCAAGAAATTTTGATCCTAACGCACGATGTGCATATCATTCTGAGGCTCAGGGTCATAGTATTGAAGATTGTCGAGATTTGAAAAGAGAAATTGAAAAGATGATTCATGATGGATCAATTATGGTGCAGAACATTGATAGTGAGGGAAACTCTAGTCATGCTGATATGCAAACTAGTGGCTAAGATGTCAGGCTGAGCAATTGAGAAGTCACCCCTCTCCTTACCAGGAAGGGGTTTGGTAGCTTGTTTTGTTTTATTTTCTGTTCTCCGAATTATTGCAGGGTTGTAGTTTGGGATTTATCTTGTTTTATCCCTTTGTCGTTTATGTTCAAACCCTTCTATCTTTCATTTTTATTAAATGGAGTGTCCCTTTTTTCTTTGTGTTTTAAATGTTTGTTGTTTGTTTGTTTTTTTACATAGTACATTTTATGTTGACTCTAGTGATATGATATGCTAGTGAAATTTACAGCTAGATCTTAACATCCAGTTTAAGAATGAACATTGAATCAGAGGGTTAAAGTTAGAAAAAGAGAGCATCTGAGGAAATAGATAGAGTGTTGGGGCATTTAGTGATCAAGTTGAAACCTTCTTTGAAAATTAAGGCTATTATTTTGAAAATCATGAGAATAACTTGGTCATCAATTGAAAGAAATGTCTTAATTAGGTCAAACAGTGTCTACGTGATGCTATCAAGAGGAACAGGAAGAAAATTAGCTCCACGAAGTCATGAGTCCTTCAGCATGAGGAATGTACAACAAAGTGGAGTTGTATGCTGGGCAAGTGTAGAAAAAGAGGTGGCACACATGCTCGGGGCAAGTTAGTGTTGTAAATCATTTCATAAGTGATCTTGATCGTGCACTTCCAATTGCATGTTATGTACTTGCATTCTCAAGGATTGATATGATGAAGGCATTTCATTCTGCTATCCAAACATTGTGCCATCCTTTGTTTACCCCATTTGAACCTTAGTGTTATTTTCTTTCATACCCCTGTTTTGGAATCAAGATAGAGTAACAAAATTTCAAAGAATAGTGTCGAGCAAAAAACTAAAGTCAAAAGTTACAAAAAAGAGAAAAAAGAGTGAAGAAAAATAGAGTCGGAAAAATCCCCAAAAGAAAAAAAAAGAAAAAAAATCAGAATCAAGCAAAATAAGCTGCCAGAACTACGCGTGACCTGATTCTCCTCTCTCGGGGGTGAGATACATAGGCTTCCCTACTAAGGGCTCGGTCCAACAAAATAAACAATTTAGCATCACCCAGTCAAATGAAACTGGGGCATGAGTTAATCCTCATTGTTTGAGTCGATTTCAAAAGTTGTAAGTCCCACCCCCACCTCAAGTGTTGTTTGGGCCTCATGCCATCATTTATTTCTTTCTAATCCTATCCAAAATCCAAGTTACAACCAAAGAAAGACCTTCAGATCAATCTTTGAGGATGTTAAGGCGGAGCTTGCAAGGGATATGATGATGCATTTGGGAACTATTTATCTTCCTCAGCATAGGGAATCAAGAGAGAAATAAAAATGAGAGAGTCTTATTGGTGAAAACCCTTACGGGCACCATAAGGCGATGGTAAGTTGAGAGAAATAAAAATGAGAGAGTCTTATTGGTGAAAACCCTCACGTGCACCATAAGGCGATAGTGAGCCAAGAGAAAATGAAAGAAGCTTGTTGGCGAAAATCCTTCAAGGCGCCACTAGCCGAATGGGGTCTTAAATGCAATTGACCTAAGAAAGAAACTCATTTTCAAGGCCATTAACTCAACAACAATGGGTAGAAAGTATGGATGAAAGATCAAGCTGCTTAATCCAAAATGCATGGCATAATCATTAGATTTGACTGTCATTTTTTGATGAATTTTTTGTTTCTTTGTTTTAAAATGGGACATTCATTGTCTTTTCTCTCTTCTCTTTATTTTAATTTTATCTTTCTTAAGTCAGTTATCACAACAAAAATTGTCATTCTTTTTTTTTGTTTCTTGTCTCTGAGTCAAGTCCGTGTCAAAACAAGTGAGAAAAGATTTCAAAACTGGCTACCAGCTTCTTTAATTGCACAAAGAAAGACAAAAGCTAGCACAGGAAAGAGACATTATTGTGAACCCAAAAAGGGCATGCAGAAAGTTTTGTCAACAGAGAAGTCGGGGAACTCATGGAAATACCAAGGTTCAAAGGGTTTATTTGAGAAACACGACAAAGTAGAAATATTGTGTTTGTTTTAGAGTCACTCTTAATAAGCTAAGTTTGAGTCAATGATACAGCGAGTCAATGACATATGCTAATGGTTGGAAGCAAAGCTAAATGTGACGGGGGCAGGAGCAATTGCCTCAAAAGTCAAAGCCACAAACTAGACACCATGTTTTTAAACTCACAAGTTTTATTTGTATGTAATAGGAATACATGTTGCATTCAGATCAAGGATTTCAGAGCCTAAACATCAAAAGACGTAATTTCTCACCTCAACAAATGCAAGAGGCAAGGTTGTTGCACAGGTTTGTAATTCAAGCAGCTTTGGTAAGGAGAAGCACTTCATTGTTTTGATAATTCAAACAACATTGGTAAGGAAACACACTTCCTTGATTGGGTAATTCAAATTTTTCTTATTAGGTAATGCACTTCCTAACTTAAGTCTTGATTACTATAAGACGTACCTTTTAGTCGAGTCATTTCCCTTGATTCCTATAAGACGTACCTTTTAGTCGAGTCATCCCCTTTGATTCCTATAAGACGTACCTTTTAGTGGAGTTATCTCCTTTGATTCCTATAAGACGAACCTTTTAGTCGAGTCATCCCCTTTGATTCCTATAAGACGTACCTTTTAGTTGAGTCATCCCCTTGATTCCTATAAGATGTACCTTTTAGTCGAGTCATCCCCTTTGATTCCTATAAGACGTACCTTTTAGTCGAGTCATCCCCTTTGACCCCTAGAAGACGTACCTTTTAGTCGAGTCATTTCCCTTGATTCCTATAAGACATACCTTTTAGTCGAGTCATCCCCTTTGATTCTTATAAGACGTACCTTTTAGTCGAGTCGTCCCCTTTGATTCCTATAAGACGTACCTTTTAGTCGAGTCATCCCCTTTGACCCCTAGAAGACTTACCTTTTAGTCGAGTCATTTCCCTTGATTCCTATAAGACATAACTTTTAGTCGAGTCATCCCCTTTGATTCTTATAAGACGTACCTTTTAGTCGAGTCATCCCCTTTGATTCCTATAAGACGTACCTTTTAGTCGATCCATTTCCCTTAATTCCTAGAAGACGTACCTTTTAGTCGAGTCATCCCCTTTAATTCCTATAAGACGTACCTTTTAGTCGAGTCATCCCCTTTGATTCCTATAAGACGTACCTTTTAGTCGAGTCATACCCTTTGACCCCTAGAAGACGTACCTTTTAGTCGAGTCATTTCCCTTGATTCCTATAAGACGTACCTTTTAGTCGAGTCATCCCCTTTGATTCCTATAAGACGTACCTTTTAGTCGAGTCATCCCCTTTGACCCCTAGAAGACGTACCTTTTAGTCAAGTCATCCCCTTTGATTCCTATAAGACGTACCTTTTAGTCGAGTCATCCCCTTTGATTCCTATAAGACGTACCTTTTAGTCGAGTCATCCCCTTTGATTCCTATAAGACGTACCTTTTAGTCGAGTCATCCCCCTGGATTCCTATAAGACGTACCTTTTAGTCGAGTCACCCCCCTTGATTCCTAAAAGACGTACCTTTTAGTCGAGTCATTCCAATTAACTCATAGAAATTGCATTTCTTTATTTGGGATAATTTTCTTTTCAGTTTTGATGTGATTTCAGGAGCATGCCCGAAGCACAGGGAGAATAAATGGAAAACCAAGCAACAAGGTGAAGAAATTGAAAGTTAAACAAATTGAAAAATAGCAAGTCAGGAGCCCGCCTGCAGAATAGGGTGAAGAAATTGAAAGCATAGCAACAAGTTGATGAAATAGCAAGTCAGGAGCCCGCCTGCAGAATAGGGTGAAGATATTGAAAGCATAGCAACAAGTTGATAAAAATAGCATGTCAGGAGCCCGCCTGCAGAACAGGGTGAAGAAGTTGAAAGCATGGCAACAAGTTGACGAAATAGCAAGTCAGGAACCCTCCTGGAGAACAGGGTGAAGAAATTGAAAAGCAAGCAACAAATTAAAGAAATAGCAAGTCAGGAGACGGCCTGAATAATAGGGTGATGAAACTCAAGTCAAGAGTCCAAAAAAAAAAAAGTTGTATAGATAGGATTTTTGTAATTTCATTTATGCTTTAACTTGTAACTTTCATTTTAATGTAATGACAGAGCCGTGGACCGGAACCTTGATGGAACCTCACTCGACTCTCCAACTAGGTATAGTCCACTACTCTTCCAATCCTTTGAAATACCCGTGACTTGATTCTCTCATAACTTGGGTAGGTAGGATGTCTTAAGTCAAAACTCGGTTGCTTTTCTTCCTTCTGTTTCTTTCTTTGAATAATGGTCGGGACAAAATTTAGTCTTGTTGTGTACTTCTTAGTCTGAAAACACTTCGTATTTACATTCAAAGGGGGCATGATGTAGACACCTAATTTCGTCCCTCCGCAATATCATTTTTACCCATTTTTACCTTATCCTACCGTGTACCCTCAATCATGTAATTATCCCTCCATAAAATGACAAAAAAAAATAACAAAACTTTAATAAATCCCTAACAAATTAAATTTCTAATATTCCCTTATCCTAACAAACCTTATCTCAACCAACCCACCCTACCCCACCTATCCTATACCCTCACCCTTATCCCACCCTCTCTCCACGTGACCACTCCCCATATTTCTTTTCCACAAAGTAAAAGGAAGATAGATACATAGATGATCTTCTCCATTTTTTCTGTCATATAGACAAGAGAAAACACATATACACCATAGGAGGCAGAAAACCGGATCCAAAGAAAAAAAAAGCTCACAGCTTCTTCTTCCATATACACGGACACTCAGGAGTGAGAGGGAAAGATTGAGAGAGAGAGCTGTGGGAGAGAGAAGAGAAAAGAGCAAAAGATCGAGAGAGAGCTCTGCGGGAGAGAGAGAGCAGAGAACCGTGAAAGAGGGATAGCGAGGAGAGAGATCGAACGAGAGACGATTCAGGGCGGAGAAGAGCAGCGCCGCCACTGTTAAGCTCGCCGGAGCTCCGGCGACGCTACAACAGTGACCGTAGCATGCTGGGAAGCCACTGAATCCGACCTCCAGTGTCGATTCCGGCGACCATCCACCGAAAAGCGACCAAAAATAGTAACGGAGTGTGCTAATTAGGTGCGATTGGTCGGGCTTTGTGATCTATGATTTGGGTTGCGGGTTTGCTATCGTGAATTCATATTCGGGTCAAATTCTGGGATTCTTGCGGTTGATTTAGTACGTTGTTGGTGAGTCCTTTGTTGAGGTTTGATTTGAGGTTCTTCGGCATGGTTTCTGTCCTTTCGTTGAAGCATTTTGAATTTCGAAACCTTCGAATCGAGGTCTAATTCTCTTCCTTCTTTTTTTTTATTTCGTTATTTGTCGTGTTCTATCCTTTAAATTGAATATGGTGTGTTGGTTGATCCGTGGTGATGTGAATTATTGTTTGTTTTGATTTGGTGTTTGATTTCCTTGATTATGGATTAATTATAGGGTGTGTGATGAAATAATATCTCATGGAGGATTAAAATTGATTATTTGGGGAATGAGAATCGAAAATTGATAAAAGTGAATTTTATAGTATTTTGATTCATTGTTGATGTTGAACGTGATATGTCATCGAGCGGGTAGGCAAGCACTAGGCTCGGGTAGGCAAAATTTAGAATTGGTGGATTGTTGGAATGTTTGAAATATGTGTTGGAATGGTTTTGTTTTATCTCATTTAATTCAATTATACTCATTTGGCCGGGGAATGTCCCAAAGTACTTGTATCTATTAACCGGGGAATGCCCCGACGTATCATGTATGCAAAGGAGTTTCGTGACGAAGGCCCGAGGCATCAGGTAAAGCACGGGAGCGTAGTTAGGATTAGTGTAGGTTAGATAGGGTTTATTCTCGCATTTTATTTTTTTTGTTTATTTTATTTTGGACTTTATAACTCGGACTGGACATTATATTTTTTATTCGTTTTGTTTTGTTTGTTGTTTGATTATTTTACGTGTTTTATGTGGTTTATACATTCGTAGTATCAAATTAGCCGATATGTTCCACCAGGGGACCGTGGTCAAACCACGGGAACAAGGGGTCCCTAACACCTTCCCCTCGGTCAACAGAATTCCTTAGTCGGAATCTCTGTTCGCAGATCAGTTTGAAAGATTCAAAAAAATTTTCGAAAAAGGATTTTCAACGGTGACTTGGCACACCAGATTATGCCAAGTGGAGACTCTGAGTTCAAATATAAATAATCCTTTTCGAAACAAAATTTTCATTTTTTGTCACTTTAATAAAAGCCCTTTCGAAACTTAAAACCGAATAATCTTTTTGTAGTGAGAAATAGGGGTGTGACAATCATCAGTGTATTTATACAAGTATATGACAGTAAAAATAATGTATAAATATAAACACTTTTCTAAATCCTATTGGTTATATACATGTACTATTTAACTAATTTTTTCCTTTCTATGTTGCTCAGATGTTTGTCACATGTGGAGAGAATATTTCTAGAAGAAGCATTCTTGTCCTCATTTTCATTGTCTGCCTTTATCACCTTCAATGAAGATTTCTTGTTTGGATCGAATGATGCTCTTCCTTTATTCTCAACATAGCTTGGATTCAAAAATCTACCATGCAATGATAGATATGAGCTAAATTTGAACTCTTTTGGAGTTTAATTTACCTCGTGTTAACTTATGTTAGTAATTAAGGTGCATGATGAAGGATACTTACTTCCAGGAAAGATCTAGAGCAGGATCACAAGGGTGTGTCATGGGTATCATTCGACTCTCATACATAGCATTGGGACTCCTACGCTCCAGAATGATAGAACCATCATGACTTAAAAAGAAGGCTACACATTTGGATTGAAGTACACTAAGTAAATAAATTTTTCTATGAAAGCTTTTCAGATATTGATGGTGTAACGGAAAACATTTTGAAAGACAATACCAACTCTAGACATAGATGTGAGAAATATAAGAGAAAAATATTATTGAATTGTTGTAAATACATTATTACATTGAGACTCTATTTATATACACTGCATTCCAATCCTTTTCCTAATAGAACTCTACATTACAATTCCTTTCCAAATAGGATTTTATATGCTATTCCTATTCCTACTCATATTCTACCACTCACATGTACCAAGCTTGTTGTGGATGTAACTAATACGAGGATCGATGCAGAACTTGGTGGAAATAGTGCAAGAAAATTGATACGGACGACTTTGGACGTCTGGGAGACCTCAACTGAAATGGAACAAACTGAAAAAGTGATCCAAAAGTAATAAACATTGCCAGAAAGTCAATGTGTCACTAGAAAATTGTCGAAAAATGGTATAAAATATAAGGGTTATCTTGGAATCAAGAGATGAGTAGATCTTGAACAAGATAGTCACCGAAGAACTGGCTAGAACATACTCATGAGCCGGATTATTAGATTTGATGGCCGAAAAGTAGTCATCATTTGAGAAAAAATTATATGGGTAGGGTCGTAATGATGACACGGCCCTCCTGAGAAAGAGAATTATATGAGTAGGTTGGAATGATGGCACGATCCTACTGAGGAATAGAAATTATATGGGTAGAGTCAGAATGATGACACGACCCAACTAAAAATAGAAATTATATAGGTAGGGTTAGAATGACGACACGACCGTACTGAAAAAGAGAAATTATATGGGTAGACCCTACTGAAAAAGAGAACTTATATGGGTAGGATCAGAATTATGGAACAACCTATGCAAATCATATCTGAGGAATTCCAATAAAGACGTATGGAACTACACAAATCAGATCTAAGGAGTCACCGAAAAGGCGCACGGTGCTATGCAACTCAGATATGAGAAAGTAGTTCGAAAAGATGCACGGTACTACACAAATTAGGTATGAGAGAGTAGGGAAAAGAAGTGTGGTGCCCTAACTTTTGATAACATGATCATTGGTCAGACGGGCGACAGATATGGGTTATAGCCGCCCGCCGGCAGCAGAATCTCTTTGATTCTCTACCAAAATCATAGAGTCTCAGATACCATGTGAGAAATATAAGAGAAAAATATTATTGAATTGTTGTAACTATATTATTACATTGAGACCCTATTTATAGACACTATATTACAATCCCTTTTCAAAAAGAATTTTATACGTCATTCCTATTCCTACTCATATTCTAACAATATCAATGTTATTTTTCATAAAAAATAATAATTAGAGCATGATAGAAAATGAAATTTCAGATGAAAAAAGATATAAGAAGAGGGCAGATCAAAACAAGCAATGAATCTTAGGAGATGTTGGCGAACACTTACATTTAGATGATTGGTGGACACAACTCTTGAAGAGCTAGTAGTTTTCATACACTTGGCGCCTGATGATAGACCAAGATTTTCTTCAATAGGTCGGTATCTTGTTTTCCCGGTCTGCACATTCTTCATGGAAACAATCCTATTGAGCATCTTCGCAATAACCATGTATACGATATCTTAAAGGAAGGGAAAAGACAGAATTTTTAAAAACAGGAAGAGGACTACATATGCATAAAAGATACAGAGAGTATATAAGAGAATTAAATGCTACAACATGCTAATGAAATAATAAATGTATTCTTTAGGTGGTATCCAATATCCAATACCATTTAGAAGCTGCTTTGAAGAATGCCAGAAAGATTAGATAGCTCGAAGAGGTCCTAATTCTCCCTTAAGAGGTCTATATCACTTCCATTTAGGCTTCTAGTTTTGTTCCATTTTTCATCTCAATTTAAGGTTACAAAATAAGGGTGTTGAATGAGTTGACAGATTTTTTCATAATTTGCTCCACGGATGACAGGGAGATTTGATTCTAATCTGCTCCACAATTGAGTAGGCAGATATGATTGCAATCTGTTGATGTAAATATGTGATATCATATTTTGTTATTCTAGGAGAATAGATTAGAGGAAATCCTTAATTCATGTATCTCCTAGGCTAAGTTGCATAGACTCGGATGTGGATATTCGAGACGGGTGCGGATCCGAGAGTCGAATTTGTTAAAATTTAAATTTTAAGATTCGGAAGTGCGAATTCGAGTAAGGATATGGTGCAGGAATTTGGCTAAAATACTAAATATTATAAATAAAAAGTTATAAAAATCATCTAAAAATCTACTTTTAACTTTTAACATAACTTTTAGTTACTTTTTCAATTAGGATTGATATATACTTGTATGTTTGGGAAACCAATTGGCACATATATATTTTTTTAACCTATTAAAATAAAAATTCTTTTTATGAAAAAACAACAGACACTCATATCTTTTGACTATATTAATATATAAACCTTTTTTTTATATTTAAAAAAATATAATTATTAAAAACTAGATCTGACGAGTCATCTTTCCTGCCCCCAACCACTTTTTGTTTCTTCCGAACAATTCAAATTTCGATGAAAAAAATTACAGTCGTCGAATTCCGACGATGACAACAGTCACCGATTTCGATGATGACTATCATCGAATTCCGATGGTGACAGTAGTCACCGATTTTCTCCCACTCCTGCGATGACAACAATTACAGTAGCCAGACTTTCTGACGACGACGACAACCAACTTTGTTCTTGATGTTGGATCAACATCTTCGGATTCGTTTGACCGAATCGGAGACCTACCTCACGCCCGCACCAACGTTGCGTTGGGATGGGTTTGACGGCGAAATCAATGAGTGCTCACAACATAGCTCCTAGGAATTAGGGATTGATTAAATTCTTTTGATCTTCTTGTTCACCCATAAATATTGTGCAACTCTATGAATAAAAACATATTTTTGCAGTATCTAAACATTCATGGTATCAGAGTTGGAATATTTCCCCTAATACCATATGGTCAAAATAGCTTCTCAGGGAGAATATCTTTCTGGAACATCAAAAGAAGATAAAATGTCTTCTCTGAAAGCTCCAATAGAAAATCTAATTATTCAAGGAGGCAATGTTTCTCACATTCCCTTCCAGTTAACTTCTCATCGATGGAATGGTAAAAACTGTCTGGAACGGACACAGTTCGTAAAGCTTTCAATTGATGATCATGAAAAGTTGGGACATCTGACTAGAAAGACGAAAAAGTAAAAAATCGGAGACCCAAAGATGAACACATGAAGATCAGAGAATTCACTCGTGATTTCCTGGTTAATATATTTCATGGAGCCATTCATAAGTAAACCTTATCTATTTTTACCCACTCCTAAGTATGTGTGGGAAGCCGTTATAGAGACGTATTCTGATGTAGAAAAATCCTTTCAAATTTTTGAGTTAAATATAAAACTATGACAAGTTAAGTAAGGTGAGAAAAAAGTCATTGCTTATTATAATGAAATGGTATTGATGAATCCAATTATGACACACCCTTGTGATCCTGCTTTAGCTCATTCCCGGAAGTAAGTACCCTTCATCACGTACTTTTCTTTGTAACATAAGTTGACACAGGTAAAACTAAACATCAAAAAGCAGAAAAGTTTCCTTTTGATTATTCTGCAGACTACATATATAGATATTGAAGATCTTTCTTTTATCTGAGCAATTGAAACTATTCAACAGGAAGAAAAGGCTCTCTTCCCTAATTAATAGTCTCTCTTTTCCTCTTTGTGTTTCAGGGGAAGTTTTGACATCATAGGTACTCCTGAATTCGCTCCTGGGATGCTCAATAATTATATCCAGGCTTAGCCTTCTTCCAAAGTCAGGCGTATGGTGTATGAGTTCTCAAAGCTATTGCCTGGTACTCTTAAATTTAAACTAGTTCCGTGTGGGGCTATCTGGACAAGTCTATTCAACAATTATTTTCCGGGTAAAGAAGATATAGGACCGTATTTCCTCGCAAGTGAGAGAGAATGTTCAGCCTCTGCCTTATATATATCTGAAAGGGATAAGGGTCGTGAAGTAGAAGTGGCGTCGTTTACCAGGAAGTCTTTTACTAAAAATTAATTTGCATTTATCATCCTATGTAGGTCTGAGATATTTACTGCTTCGGTGGAGTTCTTGCATAACAAAGATTCGGTGATGACAATGCAAGTACAAGCAGCTCAATATCATTTATTAGCGTTCTCATCACAAAATCTTTGATACGCAACAGCACCACCCGAGCAATATATATCCTTATATAATGGGAAATGCAAATCAATTTCTAGTAAATCTTTTTGGGCAAAGGTGCCCTTCTACTTTGCAACCCTTTCCCTATTTGGATAGATATATAAGGCAGAAGTTGAACTTGCTCTCTCACTTTCAAAGAAATACAGACCTATATCTTCTTTGTCCGGACAATTATAGTTGAATAGACTTGCCCAGTTATCCCCACATGGAACGAGTTAAAATTTAAGAGTATCAGGCAATAGCCTTGAAAAATCATACACCTTACGTCTAACTCTAGAAGGAGGATGAGCATGGATAAAGTTATTACACATCCCAGGTGCAAAATCCAGATCACCTAAGATGTCAAAACTTCCCCTATAATGCAAAGAACAAGAGAAAGATTAATAATTATAGGGAAGAGAACCTGTATTCCTGTTGAATGGTGCAAATTCCTCGAGTAAAAAAAGATCTTCAATATATATATGGTCTGCAGGATAATCAAATGGAAAGTTTTTTGCTTCTTGACACATAACGAAAGGCATATTCAAGTTTCAACGACTCAAAAGAAAAAGAGAAAGTTCCACATGGAGTTAAAAGATGTTTTGCACTCTACATCTCATTAAGTTGCAGAACCAAAAAAAAAATAGAAAACAACCAATGTATGGCTTCCATATAACCTATTTACCAACAATTTCTTGTTTTCTATACCTGTAAACTTAAGATGGCCCATAATGCAATAACATATACAGGCAGTAACCTAAAGTCTTCATGAAATTTCTCCATAATGGGAATCAATTTAGATTCAGATTATCATTTTGTCATGACTTGCAACTACGTAAGAGCATAACTCTTTCCCATAGTTGGGAATATACTCTATATTGCCCTATTCATATTTTCAGTGATACTAATAGAGTTCCTGCCAGCTTGCATGCACCCCAGCTAATTCACTAGGCAACCTGTCCATCCCACAAGGGGAATTTCTTAAGCTCATATGCAAAAGTCTAACTTGGCCATACCATATATTAACAAGTAGGGGTGGGTGTTCAGTATTCTTTTCGGTATTTTTAAAGTTCGGGTTTGGTAATTCGGTAATCGGTATATGAGAGTAGATACCACATACCTTACTTATAATCATCGATTCGATAATTCAGTAATCGTAAATTAAATTTTGATTCAGCATGGTATTTGGTTAGACGTATCGTATTATATATATAAAATTCGATATTTAGTAAATATTGAATACCAAATGGTATATTAATATCTTGTACCAAACCCAATCCCAAATACCGAAATGTTGAAATTTTACTCCGAAATACCATACCATTACTGAATTACTGAATATCAATTACCAAATTTTTCAGTGGTTCGGTTCGATAATTCGGTTTTCGGTATTTTAAACCCAGCCCTATTGACAAGGTATGCTGCCTATCAAGGCTAGCCAGATGGGTGTACCTGGTGTTACAGCTCGGATTCAAACCTAGAATCTCCAAGTTGTTACTCCTATGTCTTAAACACTAGGTCATCCACTGGGAACCAACATTAAGTTATTAACTAAAACGTACACATATGTTTCCTTACTAATCAATAGGGAAAAGTCCAAAAGAGTTCATAAAAGAATCAATGTATCCTTTAGGTGGAACCCAATATCCAATATCATTTAGGATCCGCTTTGAAGAATGCCAAAAAGATTATACAGCTCGAAGAGGTCCTAATTCTCCCCTAAGAGGTCATATCACTTCCATTTAGGCTTCTAGTTTTTTTCCATTTTTCATCTCTAATTAAGATTCCAAAATAAGGGTGTCGAATGATTTCACAGATTTAGTCATAATTTAAGCCATGGATGAGCAGGCAGATTTGATTCTAATCTTCTCCACAATTGAGTAGGCAGATATATATGATTGCAATCTGCTGTAAATATGTGATATCATATATTGTTGCTCTAGGAGAATAGATTAGAGGAACTCCCTTGATTCATGTATCTCCTAGGCTAAGTTGCATAAACTCGGGTGCGGGTATCCGAGACGGGTGCAAATCCGATAGTCGAATCCGTCAAAATTTAAATTTTAAGACTCGGAGGTGCTAATCCGAGTATGGATACGGACGCAGGAATTTGTCTAAAAAATTAAATATTATAAATATAAAGTTATAAAGATATTCTAAGAATCTACTTTTAACTTTTAAGATAACTTTTAGTTACTTTTATCAATTAGGATTGGTATATACTTGTATTTTTGGGAAATCAACAAACACATATATATTAATATAGAAATTCTTTGATGAGAAATCAAACAGACACACAAATCTTCTGACTATATTAATGTAGACTTTTTTTTATATTTTAAAAAATATTATTAAAAACTAGATATGACGAGTCATCTTCCCAATCCTCAACCACTTTTTGTTTCTTCCCAATGACTCAAATTCCTTCGACAAAAATTACAGGCGCCGAATCCCGATGATGACAGCAGTCGCTGATTCCGATGATGATTGTCACCAAATTTCTCACCGGATTCCGACGGTGACAGCAGTCACCAATTTTCTCCCTTCCGGTGACGACAACAATTACAGTCGCCGGCTTTTCTTACGACGACGGCGACAACCAACATTGTTCTTGATGTTGGATCAACGTCTTCGGATTTGTTTGACCAAAAAAGAGACGTACCCTGCGCCCGTACCAGCGTCGTGTTGGAATGGGTTCGGCAGCAAAATCAATGAGTCCACGCAACATAACTCCTAGGAATTAGGGATTGATTAGATTCTTTTGATCTTCTTGTTCACCTATAAATATAGTGCAACTCTATGAATAAAAACATATTTTTGCAGTATCTAAACATTCATGGTATCAGACTTGGAATTTTTCCCCTAATACCATATGGTCAAAATAGCTTCTCAGGGGGAATATCTTTCTGGAATATCAAAAGAAGACAAAATGTCTTCTCTGGAAGCTCCAAATCTGATATCTCAAGGAGACAATGTTTCTCACATGCCCTTCCAGTTAACTTCTCATTGATTAAATGGGAAGAACTATCTAAAATGGGCACAATTCGAAGAGTTTGCAATCGATGATCATAAAAAGTTGGGACATCTAACTTGAAAGACGAAAAAGCCGAAAATCGGAGACCCGAAGATGAACACGTGGAGATATCCATGTTGTTATGATATCTGAAAATGGAATTACCTCCGAGGATACATTAGCATGTTGTTTCATTTAGTTACTTTCTATTATAAAAAAAATCTGCTTTTTCTTTTCCTTTTAGATATTGAGTGTTGAATTATTGTGTAGAAGCACCAAAGGTTTGTGCTGTGAAGTATGTGACAAGGGCAAAGGATCCATGTTACATGCTTCTGAAAAGATTTGTCAGAGCATTGCGCCACCAAGGAAACACAATAAGTTTCCTGTTCTAATGGTATTAACTAGGAAAAGGAGGTACGGACTGGGAAAACGAAGTATCTCCCTTTTGAAGAAGCACTCAGTCAACCATCGAGACTCAATAAAAAGGGAAATCCACTAAACATCATTGGCTCCTCAAGAGTTGTGACAACAAAATCTATGGCAATCGGGACTCAAGGGAGTTTTAGCACATCTGGAGCTCAAACTTCAAATTCTTTTCCTGCGAAGAGCCCACTGCAACGGCTTTTAGGTTCAGCAAGATATACAAATCCTCAGAATGTAAAAAACACTAAAATCGTGGAACAAATCAAAAACACAGTACAAGTTTCAAAAGGTTAGTGTTTACCAACATCTATTCTATTTGTTATTTGTTTCGATTTGTCTTCTTCCTATATCTTTATTCATCAGAAATTTCATTTCCTATCATATACTCTAATTGATATAACCTACATTTTAGGTTCTGGTGAGCTTAAGAGTCCCGGTGCTGCCAATGAGAGTCCATTGATGAATCCAATTATGACACACCCTTGTGATCCTACTTTAGCTCATTCCTGGAAGTAAGTACCCTTCATCACGTACTTTAATTAGTAACATAAGTTGACACAGGTAAAACTGAGCATCAAAAAGCAGAAAAGTTTCCTTTTAATTATTCTGCAGACTACATATATATATATATATATATATATATATTGAAGATCTTTCTTTTATCTGTGCAATTGGAACTATTCAGCTGGAAAAAAGGCTTTCTTCCCTATGATTAATAGTCTCTTTTCCTCTTTGTGTATCGGGGGAAGTTTTGACATCAAAGGTGCTCCTGAATTCGCTCCTGGGATGCTCAATAATTGTATCCAGGCATATCCTCCTTCCAAAGTCAGGCGTAAGGTGTATGAGTTCTCAAGGCTATTGCTTGGTGCTCTTAAATTTAAGCTAGTACCGCGTGGGGCTACCTGGACAAGTCCATTCAACAATCATTTTCCGGGTAAAGAAGATACAGGACTGTATTTCCTTGCAAGTGAGAGATAAAGGTCATCTTCTACCTTATCTATGTCTATCTGAAAAGGGATAAGGGTTGTGAAGTAGAAGTGGAATCCTTACCCAGGAAGGTTTTTACTAGAAATTAATTTGCATTTCTTATTTTATGCAGGTCTGAGATATATACTGCTCTGGTGGAGTTCTTGCGTAACCAAGATTCGGTGATGAGAATGCTTATAAATGATGTTGAGCTGGTTCTCATCACCAAATCTTTGATACGCATGAACACTACCAGAACAATATAGATCCTCAGACCTGCATATAATGGGAAATGCAAATCAATTTCTAGTAAAAACCTTCCTGGGCAAAGGTGCCCTTCTACTTTGCAACCCTTTCTCTTTTTCGATAGATATATAAAGAAAAAACTGAGCTTGCTCTCTCACTTTCAAAGAAATACAGTCTTATATTTTCTTTGCACGAACAATATTGTGGAATTGACTTGCCCAATTATCCCCACATGGAACGAGTTCAAATTTAAGAGTATCAGGCAATCACCTTGAAAACTTATACACGTTACGTCTAACTCTAGAAGGAGGATGATCATGGATAACATTATTAAACAACCCAGGTGCAAAATCTAGAGCACCTAAGATGTCAAAACTTCCCCTATAATGCAAAGAACAAGAGAAAGATGAATAATTATAGGGAAGAGAACCTGTATTCCTGTTGAATGGTGCGAATTCCTCGAGTTAAAAAAGATCTTCAATATATATGTATATGGTCTGCAGAATAATCAAATGGAAAGTTTTTTGCTTCTTGACACATAACAAAAGGCTTATTCAAGTTTCAAGGACAAAAAAAAAAATAGAAAGAGAAAGTTCCACATGGAGTTGAATGATGTTTTGCACTCTACATCTCATTAAGTTGCAGAACTCAAAAAAAAAATAGAAAAAAAAATAATGTATGGCTCCCATATAACCTACTTACCAACAATTTCTTGTTTTTTATACCTGCAAACATAAGATGGCCCATAATGCAATGGCATAGAGAGACAGTAACCAGAGGTGGAGCCAAAATTTCAACTAAGGGGGTTCAATATTCAAAGAAAACTTAGTCGAAGGGGGTTCAACACCTACTATAACCACATAAAAAATAATTTTAATCATATATAAATAGTATATTTTTCCGTCGAAGGGGGTTCGGCCGAACCCCCTAAACATGGCTGGCTCCTCCTCTGGCAGTAACCTAAAGTCTTCATGAAATTTATCCATAATGGGAATCAATTTAGATTCAGATTATCAATATATATTCATATTATCATTATGTCATGACTTGTAACTATGTATGAGCATAACTCTTTCCCATAGTTGGGAATATACTCTATATTTCCCTATTCATTTTTTCAGTGATACTAATGGAGCTCCTACCAGCTTGCATGCACCCCAACTAATTCACTGGGCAACCTGTTCATCCCACAAGGAGAATTTCTTAAGCTCATATGCAAAATTCTAACTTGGCCATACCATATATTGAGAAGTAGGGGGTGGGCGCTCAGTATTCGGTTCGGTATTTTTAAAGTTCGGGTTTGATAATTTGGTAATCGGTATTGAGAGTAGATACCACATACCATACTTATAAACATCGATTCAATAATTTAGTAATCGGTAAATTAAATTTTGGTTCAGTGCGGTATTTGGCTAGACGTATCTATTATATATATAAAAAATTTGGTATTCGATAAATATTGAATACCAAACGATATTTAATATTTTGTACCAAACCCAATCCTAAATACCGAAATGTTGAAATTTTACTCTCAAATACCAACTGAATTACCGAATATCAATTACAAAAATTTTCGATTCAGTTTTCGGTATTTTACACCCAGCGCTATTGACAAGGTATGCTGCCTATCAAGGCTAGCCAGATGGGTGTACCTGGTTTTGCAGCTTGGATTGAAACCTAGAATCTCCAAGTTGTTACTCCTATGTCTTAACCACTACGCCATCCCCTTGGGGAACCAACATTATGTTATTAACAAAAAAGTATCGTTTATGTTTCCTTACTAATCAATAGGGAAAAGACCAGTGGATTTCATAAAAGAAAGGTCCGCCGTAAAAGAAAAGATTAATCAGTCAGCTGACTACTAGCAAAGATGAGCCATCCAAAAAGCTACCATGCAATGACAGATATGAGCTGAAATTTGAACTCTTTTGGAGTTTAATTTACCTCGTGTTAACTTATGTTAGTAATTAAGGCGCATGATGAAGGCTACTTACTTCCAGGAAGGATCTAGAGCAGGATCACAAAGGTGTGTCATGGGTATCATTCGAATCTCATTCACAGCATTGGGACTCCTATGCTCCAGAATGATAGAACCATCAGGACCAAAAAAGAAGGCTACATCAACTGAATTGAAGTACAGTAAGTAAATAAATTTTTCTATGAAAGCTTTTCAGATATTGATGGTATAACGGAAAACATTTTGAAAGATAATACCAACTCTAGACATATCATTGTTATTTTTCTTAAAAAAAAAATTAGTTAGAGCATGATAGAAAATGAAATTTCTCAAGAAAAAAGATATAAGAAGAGGACAGATCAAAACAAGTAATGAATCTTAGGAGATGTTGGCGAACACTTACATTTAGATGATTGGTGGACACAACTCTTGAGGAGCTAGTAGTTTTCATACACTTGGTGTAGACACCTAATTTTGTCCCTCTCAAAATTAATTTTTTTCTATTTTTAGCTCACCTTACTACGTACCTCACCCATGTGATTATACCCCACAAAAATACAAAAATAACAAACTCCCTAATAAATTTTATCTTATTTTAATCATCCTAACAACCTACCCCTATCCCACCCCCTACTCACCTACCCTACCCCTAACCCTACCCCCTTTTGTCATGTTTTACCTATTTTTCACCTTAATAGAATGAGGACACCTTGAAAGAGAATTCACAAAAATAGGAACAAACACCTCAGGGGGACCCACACAGAAAAAGGTCACCAAAAATCCATTCACAGGGAATTAAAACAATATAGACAATATTCACACAGTAACATTGAGGACACACAATCACTCAGATATACAACACTCACCTCACCAGCTTCATGAATAAAGAGCACATATACACACAGAGAACCCACATCATCATCATCCATATCTTCTACACTAACCCACCCAAAAACACGGATACACCAGGGAAACATTGACGATTTTTCCTTTTCTTCGTAAGAAACGCACACACACAGGGGGACGAGAAAGAGAGAGTCACGAAGAGAGAGCTATAGAGGGAGACTGAGAAGACAGAGAGTGATCGGGAAGAGGGGATTGGTGCGAGGTTCGATCCTTTGCCAACCTTTTTCTGGTGTAAAACTTTCATCGGAATCGATTTTGGTTCTTCATCCGGTTAACCAGCTCACGAAGAGTCCAAATTTTTTTTTTTTTTTCTGGAATTTTTAAGGTAATTTGGCCAAAAATGTTAAGTTTTGTCCGGAAAACGTGGACCAGTAGTGAATTCCTCACTGAAATTGGTCCAGTTTTGAATCAGTTTCTGCGTCTAGCTTTGTGTATGGGTCGGGTTTGTTCTGCTGCTTTCCACTCAATTCTTTGGTCTTCGTACTATTCTGGGATTTGTAGTGTTGTCCGTCTCAGTCGATTTATTGGGGTCTGTAGCGGGTTTCTATTTTGCGATACCGAGTTTAGAGCTTGATCTTTGTTGAGGTGCTATTCGGGCTTTAAGATCTGGTTTTCTTAAACACTGTTATCAACGTAATATCGAAAGGTCCATTCCTTTAACCCATTGCCTCTTCTCTATTATAATTTGTTGAAACGACCATGACTATGTGCTGGGTGATTATGAATGCTATATGTTGTTGATGTTATGACCATGCGCTTGATGATGTGACTTTGGTTTTTTGAGGAATGAATTTGATTAGTTTTAATGGCGTGATTGATAAAAAAGAAGTTGGGGGAGGGAATTGAAAATTTAACGAAAAGAGTAGATTAGGATTAATTTTGTTTGATTGTTGATATGGAACGTGATGGAATTATGATCTATTGAAATGGATAGGCCAATGTAGGTTCGGGTAGAAAAAATTAGGATTAAGTGTCTTGTTGAATGTTGGAATGTGGAATGTGTGTTGAACGTTTTATAATTTATCGTGTTTGATTAAAATGTACTATTTGGCCGGGGAATGCCCCGAGGATTTGTGTCTATTTTCCGGGGAATACCCCGACGTATTATGTTGGCGAAAGACATTCGTGAGGAAGGCCCAAGCCATCGGGTAAAGTGCAGGAGCATAGTTAGGTTAGCGTAGGATAGAATAGGATTTCTTTTCTCGCATTTTTCTATTTTGGACTGTATAATTAGACTGAACATTATTATTTCGGTTTTGGATTGTTGTTTGATGTTTGTTTATGTGTTTTGTGTGGTTTATACATTTGTATTGTTAAATTAGCCGATACGCTCTACCAAGCGACCGTGGTCGAACCACAGGATCGAGGGGTGCCTAATACTTTCCCCTCGGTCAACAGAATTCTTATGTTGGAATGTCTATTCGCGGATCAGTTATAGAGTCAAAACCGGTTTGAAAAGGATTTTCAAAGGTGACTTGGCACACCGGATTATGCCAAGTGGATACTCTGAGATTTGAATATAAAAAGTCCTTTTCGAAATAATTTTTCATCTTTGGTCACTTTGATAATAAAAACCCTTTCGAACCTTAAAACGGTAACTTTTTCCTCGTTTGTGTTATTGTTATCATCGTTGAGTGTTTTCTTGCTACGTTTTTATAGTTTTTCCTCCTATTTGTTACCGTTTTATATCTGGCATCATGTGCATAACCCGAGTCAATTCTTTCTGCAACAAGTCCCGGAGTGCACGTCGTGCGCACAAACTCTAGTTGAGTCACCCTTATTTTAAGAGCGGGAGCCGTTGGATGTATGGAGTAAGTGGAAAGCAAAGTAACCACTATCGACCATATTCTCCCCCGAATGGCCTTGATAGTAAAACCCAACGTAGGTCAGTCTTTAGGTCATGCTTATGTGTATCATATTGAGACCTAGCAGGGCCTACTTGGTCCTTTGAAGGTGTCTCCCCCTAAAGCATCCCAACGTGCTAAATATTGCATCTTTGAAGGTAACGTGGTCATTTGACAGACTGATTTGGGGAAAACATGTGTTGGAAGTAAGGTGTGTAAACAAGAAAGTGTTGAAAAAAAAAGGGAAAAATGAAAAGGGTGAGATAAAAAGAGAGCTTCATAGTTTATTTTAGAGTTCTTTATGGCTTTTGTTCTTCGCAACCCAAAAATTCAAAAAAAATGATTCTTTTTACCTTTTGCATTTTTTTTTAAATAACGAAAATTCAAAGATTTTGTTTACCTTTTATACCCATTTGTCAAAAAAAAACAAAAGCATCAAAAACATTTTTCTTTTGTATACATTCATAATTCGAAAACTTCAAAAAGATTTTTTTTTACAATAAGTAGTTTTTTTTATAAAAGAAAATGTAAAAAAAATGGTAGGAGCTTTGTACATCTCATATAATGAAAATACCAAAAAGATTTCTTTTCTCTTTCATAGTTGTTGGTGTCAGTATTATGTGAAGTGTCAAACTAAAAACTCAAAAAGATTTTATTATTTTTCATTTTCTGTTTGGGGTCGCATCTCTCAAGTCAGGGTTCAGTCGGTTATTTAATCCTTAGTTGTCCTATATGGACGAACTACGCACCCCTTATTCTCCTCTCTCGGGAGTGAGATACGTAGGCAGCCTATTGTGGGTTCGGGGATCTTATTTAAAAAGTCCAAAAAAATATTTTCTTCACTCTTCCTTTAAAGTAGGTGTTTCCTATACATCTTTAAAAGAAAATCACAAAAAAAAATTGTTAATAGCTTCAAGTCTCATTTTCGTATGAAATTCAAAAATTGAAAACCCAAAAAGATTTTTCTTTGGTAATCATAGGTTTCGTTTTGTATAGGAAGTTTAAACCTGAAAAATGCAAAAACATTTTCCTCAATTCTTTTGACAATTTATTATTTTTGAAGTTTCTGAAAAAGAAAAAAAAAAGAAAAAGGAATTAATTGGCCATATTGGCAAGACTTCACGAACTACGCACACCTGATTCTACTCTGTCGGGAGTGAGATACGCAGACGCCCTTCTTGGGTTCAGAGATCTTTTCAAAGGAAAGGGAAAAAGAAAAAGGTTTTGAGAAAGTGTTGAACTCTAACGCATTTGCTATCTCTTGTCCAGTTAGTTTAAGGTGGTTGGTTTGTGGCATTTTGGCTGGTCCTCCATATTGCACCAAGTTGAAGAGAAAGTTATGGCCAACAGGAATACTGAGGTTGTGGTCACTAATCAGATAAGGAGTTCAAAAAATGAGAATTTAAAAGCTAATGAAGAGATTAAGAAATTAAGGCAGCAAATGATAGAAATGTATCGAGCTTGGGCTAATGGGTTGCCTCCTCCTCTATTTTCCACTAATAATCTGGAATATCTTTCTAGCTTGCCTCCAGTGTCAGATGCACCGTTTCCTATTGTTGTTGACATGTTAGAACATGCATCAGGATCTACTCCGGGGCAACACTATCCAAACACTTCTAATATTCATTTCTTCACTCCTCAACACAAAGCTACCACATGCTCGGCTCCACCCACTGTTCATGTTTTTGCAGCACCACCCCCACCCAAATCTCCTACTTTTGAGATTTATCCACAAGTTATGCCTCCCCACTCTGTGAGAGAGCCTGTATTGAATATTTTTGTTGATCAATATCATGCTATAGAGCCCACATTTAAGTCGACTAATCCTTATGGCTATACTCACCCACCTAAATTTCCTCTTAATATTGATAAGCCTATTATAACAGAAGAACAAGAGCAAATGAACAGAAAATTGAGAAGTTTGGAACTGTCTATGAAAGACCTCCGGGGACTTGGGGGTACAAAAGTGTCTCATATAAAGATCTGTGCATGTTTCCAGGGGTTCATCTTCCTTTTGGTTTAAAAATGCCGAAGTTTGAGAAGTATGATGGACATAGAGATCCTATAGCACATTTGAGACGTTATTGTAACCAAATAAGGGGTGCTGGGGGAAGGAAGAATTACTCATGGCATATTTAGTTAAGAGTCTTTTAGGCCTAGCTTCGGAATGGTTTGTTGACCAAGACATCGACCAGTGGATTAGTTGGGATGACCTAGCTAATGAATTTGTTCAACAATTCCAATAAAATGTGAAGTTGATTCCTGATGAGAAATCCCTAACTAACATGAAGAAAAAGAGTATTGAGACTTTCAGAGAGTATGCAATTAGATGGTGTGAACAAGCTGCTGGGGTAAAACCATTAATGAAAGAAAGTAAGATAGTGGAGTTATTTATTCAAGCGCAGGATGAAACATATTATCAACACTTGTTACCTGCATTAGGCAAGCCATTTATTGAGGTCCTCAAAATGGGGGAGATGATAGAAGATGGAATTAATACCGGCCGCATTATGAGTTTTGGAACATTGAAAGCGACTACTTAAGCAATTCAAAAAGGTTTTGGAAGTGTCGGAGGGAAGAAGTATGAGGAAGATGCATCTTCCATTGTAAGAGGATCACACCATCGTTACCCACAGGCTCAAACCTAAGCTTATGCCTAAGCTCCACAAAATCTTTCCCAAAATCCATTATATTGTATTCCCCTACCTACATATCCAATATACAATGCACAACCCTATGGTCAATTCCTCTTATTACCCACAATGGCGTGCACCAACTCTTCAAAGTCATCCTCAAACTCCACAAACATACCAAAGCCCTTCTAGGTTCGATTTTTTATACAAGCCAAACAATCAAATGAGGCAGAAGTCAAGAGATAGCTTCACACCAATTGAAGAGTCGTACGTCAGTTAATTCCATAGATTGGTACAGCGGGGCAGGATCACTCCTCTCCTTGGGTATACTCCTGACCCGCATTCACTAAGTTTTTATGCTAATGTATGATGTGCATATCATTCTGATGCTCAGGGTCACAGTATTGAAGATTGTCGTTCTTTGAAAAGAGAAATACAAATGATGATTCAGGATAAATCAATTAAGGTGCGAACCATTGACAGGGAGGAAAGCTCTAGTCATGCTGATATGCAAACCAGTGTCTAAGATGTCAGGCTGAGCAATTGAGAAGTCACCCCTCTCCCTACTAGGAAGAGGTCTGGTAGTGTGTTTTATTTTATTTTCTGTTGTCCGAATTATTTCAGGATTGTAGTTCGGGATCTATCTTATTTTGTCCCTTTGTCGTTATGTTCAAACCCTATCTTTTATTCTAATTAAATGGAGTGTCCCATTTTCCTTTGCATTTTAAATTTGTGTTGTTTGTTTTCTTTACACAGCACATTTTATGTTGATTCTAGTGAAATAACTTGCTAGCGGAATTTTTAGCCAGGTCTTGAAATCCAGTTTAAGTATGAACATTGAATCAGAGGTTTGAGTTAGTAAAAGAGAACATCTGAGGAAATAGGTAAAGTGCTGAGATATTTGGTGACAAGTTGAAGCCTTTTTTGAAAATTAAGGCACTTATTTTGAGAATCACAAGAATAACTTGGTCATCAATTAAAAGACATGTCTCAATTAGGTCAAATAGTGGTTGCATGAACAGAATGAAAATCAGCTCCACAAAATCATGAGTCATTCAATGTGAGGAATATGCAACAAAACTAAAGTTGTATGCTAGAAAAGCGCAGAAGAAATAGTGACGCACAGACTCAGTCAAAGTTAATGATGCAAAAGATGTCACAAATGATCTTCATCTTTCACTTCCATATTGCATGATATGTACTTGCATTTTTAAGGATTGATATGAAGAAGGCATTTTATTCTGCTATCCAAACATTGTGTCATCCTTTGTTTATCGCATTTGAGCTTTAGTCCTATTTTCTTTCATACCCCTCTTTTGGAATTAAGATAGAGTCAGTAAAACTCAAAAGAAAAGTGTCGAGAAAAAAAAATGTGTCCAAAAGGAAAGAAAAGAGAAGAGTGTCAAAATAGGGTCAGAAAAAAATCCCAAAGAGAAAAGAAAAAAAAAGAAACAAAAGTCAGAATCAATCAAAAGAACAAGCTGCCAGAACTACGCGTGACCTGATTCTCCCCTCTCGAGGGTGAGATACGTAGGTTGCCCTTCTTTGGGCTCGGTCCAACCAAATAAATAATTTAAAGTCACCCAACCACCAGAAATTGGGGCATGAGTTAATCCTCATTGTTTGAGTCGATTCCAAAAGTTGTAAGTCCTACCCCACTCCAAGTGTCGTTTGAGCCTCATGTCATCCTTTCTTTCTAACCCTATCCAAAAGTCAAGGTACAACCAAAGAAAGACCTTCAGATCAATCTTTGAGAATGTTAAGGCTAAGCATGCAAGGGATATGATGATGCATTTTGGGAACTACTTATCTTCCTCAGCATAAGGAATCAGGAGAGAAATAAAAATGAGAGAGTCTTATTGGTGAAAACCCTTACGGACACCATAAGGCGATAGTAAGATGAGAGAGATAAAAATGAGAGTCTTATCGGTGAAAACCCTCACGGGCACTGTAAGACGACTGTGAGTTGAGAAAAATGAAAATAAGAGTCTCATTGGTGAAAAACCCTCACTGACACCATAAGACAATGGTGAACTGAGAAAAAAAGAATGAGAGAGGCTTGTTGGTAAAAACCCTTCAAGGTGTCACTAGCCGAATGAGATCTTAAATGCAATTGACCTAAAGAAAAAACTCAGTTTCATGGCCATTAACTCAACAACAATTGGTAGAAAGTTTTGATGGAAAGATCAGGCAGCTTGATCCAAAATGCATGGCATAATCATTAGAGTTTACTGTCATTTCTAGATAAATTTTTCATTTCTTTGTTTCAAATGGGGACATTCATTGTATTTTCTTTCTTCTTTTGTTTTTATTTTGTTTTCTTGAGTCAGTTGTCCAAATAAAAGTCATTGTCATTTTTCTCTTGTCTTTGAGTCAAGTCCATATCAAAACAAGTGAGCAAAGATTTCAAAACTGGCTACCAGCTTCTTCAATTGCGCAAAGCAAGATAAAAGGCCAACACATGAAAGAGACATGATTGTGAGATGAAATAAGACATGCAGAAATTTTTGTCAACTGACAAGTCTGGAAACTCATGGAAATACCAAGGTTCAAAGGGTTTATCTGAGAAGCACGGCAAAGCAGAGATACGGTGTTTGTTTCAGAGTCACTCTTAATAATCTGAGTTTGGGTCAATGATGCAGCAAGTCAGTGACATATTCTAATGGTCGGAAGCAAGGTTAAATGTGACGAGGGCAAGAAAGATTGCCACAAAAGCCAAAGCCACAAACCAAGCACCATGTTTTTAAACTACAAGTTTTCTTTGTATGAAACAGGAACATATGTGATACGGGAATAATCACGGATATGGACTTATGGGAGTGAATTTTGGGTCCGAGACTTGGTGTGTGCAATTGAAGTGCAAAAGGAAACCTAAGTGCACTAAAAATCAGCCAACATATTACACTTGATGGGCACCTAAGTCTCTAAGGGGCCTTTTGCTCTTTTTGTATTTTATTTGTAACCTAGTATAAATATAACATTGTAGGGATTTTAGACTTAGTTTATTGATGATGTTGTAAGTCTTAAGACATTGGAAAACACAAATCCTCTCTTCTCTTTGGAGGCAAACCGAAACTAGGATACAACAATAAGGTGGATTCTCTTTTGTTGTTGTTTGCTTGGAAACATTGATGCTTGAGAGGTGGATGCTGATCTTGTGTCCTTGTAAGAGATAGATTTATTGTTGTGTGTAGTGTTAAGGGTCCAAGATTGTCCATTCTTGGGTTCTTAAGATTATACCTTCATGTGTTCTATCTATCTATCCTTTTACCTTCTTGTAATCTTGTTTATTGTTTGTGTTGTAATCTTGTGTTCTTGTTGTTATTGTTAAATCCGAATCTTGTGTCTTCTTTTTTATCATCTTGTGTTAATCTTGTTCTTGTTCTTGTTGCTGTTTTGGTGTTAATATCTTGTATTCTTCTTGTTGATAGCAAATACGAGAGTGGTTTCCATCTTGGTCCTCGGATCCTTAAGATTGTGGACTGATTTGGAGTTTGTTTTGTGCCTTTCGTTGTCATTATTGTATAATTTGGTATCAAAGCATGGCTTGATCTTGTTCCCACAAGATCAATCTTGGGCTTGTTAGTGGAAAAATAAAAAAAAAGTGTTCAAAACTGAAAATTTCAGAAAAAATAGCAATCTGTCCGTGTTGTGTTCTTGGCAGAAAAGTGTGTTCTTGTTGAGTCTTGGCCGAGGTTTTTACTTGTATTTGTTATCTCTAAGTGTTAGTTTTGTTCATCACTAACACGCTGAGTCTATATCTAGATTTGAGCTTTAAAAATTGATGTTGTTGTTGTGAACATAAGACTTGGCCGAATTGTTGTTGAAACATTATTGTGGTGGACTGTTTTGGCCTTGTGGTATTCATCTTGTTGTTGTTCTAAGCTTGGAAATGTGGTATTTTTGCTCATTGGGGGCCTAAGAACCATCTTGTTGAAGTTGTAGTTGTCTTGGCCAAGTGTTGAAGATATTGTATTGTGAAAATTTGAAATTGGCCGTATGAAAATTGTTGGTGTTCTTGGAGATTGTTGTTGGTTGTTCTTGGTGATTGTTGATGTTGTTCATGGAGTTCTTCACAACCTTCATAGCTTTTTAAAATAAAGTGAACCTTAGATCTATAAAGGTGAAGGCAAAAAGGTAAAGCTTTGTTAGTCTTGAAAGACTTACCATCACTCATAACTAGTCAATCACATCTCAACCACTTTCCAAAAAATTTCCATGATTCAAGAATCCATGTTTTAAGGGTAGTACAAGTCTAGTCAAAGACGTTTGAGTCTTGAATTTTGAAATGAAAAGAAGCTCCAAAGACTAGTTTGTATTTTCGTTGATTGAACAAGTTCCACCAAAGGTTCCAAATTGAAAATTGACCAAGACTTGAATTTTTGAAATTAACAACTTGATAAAACCAAACCAATACGTGGCTGCCACATCACGTTTTACTGTTCACACAACAAAATTTTAAGCTCAAATTTTGATCTTTTAGTTTCATTGTGTTGTCTCTTGTAACACCCCGTACTTAATTACGTGCATTAGCCATGGTTATATGTGTTGGAGTATATGTATTGATCATAAGTTAGGTATATATGAGTATTGATTATTTTGAGTCGGTTTCAAGTGTATAGTTTGATTATATGTGTATGGGAATCGACTTTATTTATACCGGAATTTGCTCGTCGAAGTTTCTATGCGAAGTTTATCGAGTTAGCTTTCCAACGATATAAAGATTTCTGAAAACAGATGAGTATCGGATATAAGCGAGCATGTTCGAAACTTGAAAACGGTGGACGCAATGAACAGTAAATGTGCAGAAATTTTCTGCACACAAAAGTACTGCAGCCAAACAGATTTTTGGGTCGACTTTAAACGATCATAACTTCTTGTACAAAATGAACTGTGTGAGCTGCTATATATCGATGAGAATCCCCGAGAGTATTATTTCTAATTCAATTGGTTTCATCCAAATCCAACGTCTGAGTAAGGAGTTATACTCGTTTTACTTCAGCCTCTCAAAACAGATTTTTAGGGTCAACTTCAAACGATCATAATTCCTTGTACAGGACGAACTGGGTGTCCTACTTTATATGAAATAAAATACCTTTGAATTATCTATCCAAAGATACCAATTTCACCCAAATACGATATCGGAGCAAAGAGTTATGGTCGATTTACTTTAGCCTATCAAAACAGTCCACCATGGACAGATTCGGATTTACTTAAATTTTTAAGGGCAATATGGTCATTTTCCATCACCTCATGGACGAAAATTCGTCATTATATACATATACTTAGCCTCATATCCATTATTTATCATCCATTATTGAAGAATAAGAAACCCTAGCCAAATTTCAACTCCAATTATCTTGTGATTCAACCGTAGAAAGTCCAAATTGATTCCGTAGTTGTGTTCACCGTCTCGAGGGCTTCGAGAAGCACCCCTTATTTGTGCCAACAGGACTTCGAAATCAAAAGCGCCATTTTATGGTAAGGATGTAAATTATGTTGGTGTTATTTATATGGATATGTATATATATGCTTGTGAGCATAAGAAGTATGTTATTTGATTGTTGTTGAAAGATGATTGGAAATGATGTTGGATTATTCTTGTGCATGGTTGGATTATGTTGAATTGTGAAGGGATTTGGTGTGATGATGTGGTATTGAAATGATGATTATATATATATATATATACACACATAAACCTATTGTTCAAGTTGGTTTTTGGAATGTTTTGCAAATATTGGTTGTATGGAATTATGGAAGAGAATTGTGGTGTTGGGTTGATAATACTAGATGCCAAACATTTCATTGTAGATAAGTGATTTGTAAAGGCGGGAAGTTGTGTTGAATTGGTATCCGAATCTACAACGAGGTATGTAAAGAATACTCTAATGATGTTCTTTGGCATGAAAACACCAATGTTCCATCAAGTAAGATTCCGAGGTTGTCCAAAAACATGTATTGTTCTACATTACCAACGAAGTTGTTTCCATTCTATAAAGTGTCAAAATGTTTCATTGATATACCAAAAGGCTCCTATTTCATTGTTGTGATATTGATGATTTTGAAACACATTGTTGATGTATCAATGAGTCTTTATTACGCCGTTATTGTATAGAAGGTCTATTACTTGGTTCTTATTGATGTATCGTTGTTTCAAAGTATCAAAAATGTGGTGGAGACCGAAATAACAATCTCAAAGATTAATTGAACTAAGTGATGGAAGTTCTCTCTTATCGGGTGGTATCCCAGGGGCATAAGCCTAGCATGGGTCGATCCCTATTTATGTGTTTATGGGTGGTATCCCAGGGGCATAAGCCTAGCATGGGTCGACCCCAGTTGATATGTACTGGAGGCAGCCTAATGGTCACAGTACAGTACAATACAGTACAGTAATGATTACAAAGATGTTAAGAACGAAGGTAAAGTGATTGAATAAATTCAATGTACAGGTTGTCACAAGTTCTAGTAAGTGTGGTCCACTCCTATTACGATTTATTCACTTGTTTCGGATTTCTATTGAGCTCCTATATCATATGTGATTATCTACAGCTTTATATACTCAGTACATATTTCGTACTGACATCCCCCACGGGGACCTGCATTTCATGCTACAGGCACAGGTACCTCAGCTCATTCACAACATAGATAGGAGCCAGGTCATACAGCTATTGTTGGTGAGCTCCAGTTTGCTTCGGAGTTTTCCGAGTTGGTTCCTTATGTTTTGTTATTGTACAGGAGTCATGTGTGGGCGGGGATTTGTCCCGACCCTAGTTATGTCATGTATATCCTAGAGGCTTTGTAGACATAAGGAAGGGTAAAGTCATGGAAGTTTATATAGTGATGTTATATCTATATATGTGGTGTCCCCGACGGCCAAGTATTATATATATATATTTGTGCGTGTTGTGCTGATACAGGTAATTAGATCCTTCTATATGCAACGAAGTGCTGTCCAAATTTTTGGTGACATGTAAGGGAAAGTACAGGTATTTGAACGGGTTCTCCCGGGCCTTCTCAGCTTCGGGTGCCAGTCCGGCCCGATGGGATTTTGGGGCGTGACATCTCTTTAGTTTCATTTGTTGATTCCATTACTAACGTACGAGCTAGTACTGGATTGTAAGTTAGTTTTGAAACCGTTCTTCGTGTTAACTTTCCTTTGTGTGTCTTAATCCTTTGAGTCATTGTAACGACCTTGTGTTTTTTTTCCTTACTCTTTGGAGTCGTTTTCAACGTTGGATTCACCTCTCAACACCTCTCGGAGTACAATCAAGCTTTCAATACTTGTGAGATTGAGTGTGAGGGATCCGAGAGACCCGAAATAAAAGAGAGAGTGAGGATGTTTTGTATAACTAACGTATTTTCTATTTTGGAAGCCAAATATCTCCCGTCCAAGCACCACAACCGAAGCTCCACTTTGCCAAATCAATCCTCTCAACCGAAACTTCACTTCACCAAAGACGACATATCCATGTAGAGGAGAATGGTAGAAAGGAACATGACGGATATGGAGTCTATGACGATGCTTGTATGATGGTAGGAGACTTGTTTCGGATGAGATTGAAGACAAGGCTTAAGATTGAGAGGAAACCGAGATTCAAAATGAAGATATTGGGCAAGAATTGTGTTAATGTTTTGCGGGCTATTTTGAGTGGTTTATTTTAAAGTGGCCGATTGAACGAGGTGAAGTCATGAATTTGTGGGCAAATTCCTCTCAAGATAGAGAGGATGATATGGGAATAATCATGGATGTGGACTTATGGGAGTGCATTTTGGGTCCGAGACTTGGTGTGTGCAATTGAAGTGCAAAAGGAAACCTAAGTGCACTAAAAATCAGCCAACATATTACACTTGATGGGCACCTAAGTCTCTAAGGGGCCTTTTGGTCTTTTTGTATTTTATTTGTAACCTAGTATAAATAGAACATTGTAGGGATTTTAGACTTAGTTTATTGATGATGTTGTAAGTCTTAAGACATTGGAAAACACAAGTCCTCTCTTCTCTTTGGAGGCAAAACCGAAACTAGGATACATGAATAGGGTGGATTCTCTTTTGTTGTTGTTTGCTTGGAAACATTGATGCTTGGGAGGTGGATTCCGATCTTGTGTCTTTGTAAGAGATAGATTTATTGTTGTGTGTAATTTTAAGGGTCCAAGATTTTCCATTCTTGGGTTCTTAAGATTATACCTTCATGTGGTCTATCTATCTATCCTTTTACCTTCTTGTAATCTTGTTTATTGTTTGTGTTGTAATCTTGTGTTTTTATTGTTATTGTTAATTCCGAATCTTGTGTCTTCTTTTTTATCATCTTGTGTTAATATTGTTCTTGTTCTTGTTGCTGTTTTGGTGTTAAAATACACATTGCATCTTGTATTCTTCTTGTTGATAGCGAATCTGAGAGTGGTCTCCATCTTGGTCCTCGGATCCTTAAGGTTGTGGACTGATTTGGATTGTGTTTTGTGCCTTCCATTTTCATTCTTGTATCAATATGTTACCTTCGAATCAAGGATTTCAAAGCCCAAACATCAAAAGTTGCAATGCCTAACTTCCACAAATGCAGAAGACAATATTGTTGCACAAGTTTGGTAATCAAAACCATGGTAAAACTCATCATCCAATATATTTAGGAGACACATTTCCTTGTTTGGCTAATTCAAGAGATATTTGTAACGAGACACACTTCCTTGTTTGGTTATTCCAGCAGTATTTGTAAGGAGACACACTTTCTTATTTTGGTAATTCAAGCGACATTTGTAAGGCGACGCACTTCCTTATTTGGGTAATTCAAGCAACATTTGTAAGGAGACGCACTTCTTTGTTTAGTTAATTCAAGCAACATTTGTAAGGGGACGCACTCACCTGTTTGGGCAATTCAAGAAGCATTTGTGAGGAGACGCACTTCCTTATTTGCGCAATTCAAGTGACATTTGTGAGGAGACGCACTTCCTTGTTTGGGTAATTTAAGCGACATTGGTGAGGAGACACACTTCCTTGTTTATGTAATTCAAGCAACATTTGTAAGGAGACACACTTCCTTGTTTGGTTAATTCATGAGATATTTGTAAGGAGATCAAGGAGACACATTTCCTTGTCTGTATAATTCAAGAGACATTTGTAAGGAGACGCATTTCCTCGTCTGGATAATTGAAGCTGCATTTGTAAGGAGACGCACTTCCTTGTTTGGGTAATTCAAGAGACATTTGTTAGGAGACGCACTTCCTTGTTTGGGTAATTCAAGCACGAATTTTCAACTGAAAGTTGAATTCCAAAATTTCATCAAGAAGAAGGTAAAGTTGATCATTGAAGTAAAAAAAACTGATTGTTCAAACTGATATTGAACAACAACAAATACAACTGAATTTGATCGTTTGATTAGGGCAAAATTGTAGATTCAACTTAATTTGAATTTTTTTTTATGAAGGATCACGTTTATGAAACTGTTTTTTGAATATGACCAGGGTTGTTAGCATATAAAGGAAAAGGCGTGATTGATGAGCTTTAATGGGATTGTAATCTTTAATAGTTAATTTAAGAAAATATTACCATATTAAAATCAATTAATTATGTGTAGTAAAAAATTATTGTATTTGTATTTTTATAGCAATAGTTTGCAAAAATATAAAATACAGCTTGCTATATTATATAATTACGATAATATTGCTATGAAATTCATAATTAGGGGCTAAGTATGCTATTTTTGATTTTTTATTTTTTTTTCTATTTCGACATTTAGCTACAAAGGATAATCTGGTTGGTGGGACAGGAATGACAAGAATACTTTATGGGGTGAAGTGAAGATGAATGATACTACGTATAATATAAGTAGTATTGAAAAATTTGATTTGTTAATTGTAGCGTGATTTGATATTTTAAGGTTTGACTTTGATATTTTATAATGTGATAAATTTAAAATCGTCGTTCATTGATTGCATCTTACATCTACTCATAACAATAATAATATATACTTCCTCCGTCTTAAATTATTCGTTTCAAATTTTCTAATTTGATTTCTCATTTTACTTGTCATTTTTCATTAATCAAGAAGAAATAATTTTTTTTTCTTCATGTTTTACCCTTTGCATTAATTCTTTTTTCTTCAAATTAAACTATAAACATCATTTAATAGGGGTACTATGTTAACTAACCATGTTATTAATTATTATTTTTAATCAATATTAGTCTTAATTTGGGACGGAGGAAATACAATATAGGAAGAATATATAGACAGACCTCTGAATTTTTTAAATTTTTTTCGTATTGATACCTCAATTAGACCATATACCTATTGAATCTCTTTATCATTCACAAATTGTGTCAATTAAACACAATTTGCTGATGTGGCAAAAAATATACAATGCATGTAATACACACACTAATAATCTGGCAAGTTGCAAATCAAATAAAGATACATGACATTTTAAATTAAAATAATCATCAAAATAATTTTTTAATACAATTAAATCTAACTCCCCCTCCTCCCCTTCCCCCCCCCCCCCAAAAAAAAAAAGAAAAGCAAATCCCCATTAATACATCTCACCGCCACTGTTGCCTACCCAATTTTAACCCCCTTCCCTTCCAAATACCCCCTTTCCTCGTGTTTGAGCACAAAAAAGACCCAAAAAAAATTATTTTTCGTATCTTCTTCTTCACTTGTCTCTAAATTTTATTTCTTTTTTTTTGTATCTTCTTCTTCATTTATCTCTAAATTTTATTTCTTTTTTTTACACCAACAAAACACTCCTTCCAACTTTTTTTGCTTTTCTAAATTTTTTTCTCACTTCTCAAACACAATTTTTTAGTAAGAAAAAGAAAACTTAACCTTCACTCCTTCATTTTTTCATCAAACCAATACCCAACAACGATTTCAGATGAAAAATAATAAATTTTGGATTTTGAAGAATCAATAATGGGTAATTGAAGAACCAATCAAAAGAAGTCATTGATTGAATTTTACTGTATACAAAAGACACCATTGATTTCAGATGCAATTTAAAGGTATAAAATGTTATGTTTAAAGATTTGCGAAAGAGGAAGATGGTGGAGGCATGACAGAGATACAATGAAAAAGATGATAACTCATCTTTTTTATTTAATTCGTTCCATGTGTCTTTTTTTTTTACTTGATTGTGTTTTTTTTATGTTTAATTTTTTTGATTAATTATGGCTTCTGACTCTCCTAATGGAGAATGTATTACACATGTCATGCCATGTCAGCAATTGTGTTTAATTGACACGATTTGTGAATGATAAAAGAGTTCAATAGGTACATGACCTAATTAAGGTGTCAATACGAAAAAAATCAAAAAAATCATGTGACTGCCAATGTATTTGGACTACAATATAATTAAACAAAAAGAGTTTGTAGAAGACAGGGCATAGGAGTAAATAGTAATAGACCGAGATTGTGTATCATAGACCATCGATTCGAAAAAAGTCTAAACAATTCAAGAAAATTTAAATGTTCTCATATAATAGATAATTATGATTTCAATTTTTCAAAAAGAAAAAAAACTTAATTATATCATACTAACAATTTATATATGTAGAAATATTTTTTTAAAAAAAAGTATAAGCAGGCAAATTTTTCCGTTAATCAATTAAAGAAAAAAGACATTTCAATTCATATTAAGTAGACAAAATTCTGACGCCTAAATAATTATTTTTTACTAATATTATTTTATATATTTTCTAATATTATAATAATATATATATGTATAAATTGTATATGTAGCGCAGTAGCAGTGGTTTCTCGGTATTTGTCAGTAAATATCAAAATCGAATAGCACATTAAAATCATAAATTTTTTAAAAACGCATATGAATATCTTGATATCAATATTTTAAAATTCACTTCATAGACTACAGTACTATATGCACACCCTTAATGTCTAGATTGAAATTATTTTATCCCATTTTTAATATGAAATTAACTTATTCATAATTTATATTAAAATAGTTAAATAGTAAATCTTTAGACTAGATAATATTTATTATCAAGCGTAAAATACAATAATCAAGCATAAAGGTATAGTTAATAACAGAGTCAATTTCTTGTATGGGTACTTAATTTTACGAAACTACCTAATAAAAATTGTTAACCTTTTTGGTGTCAGTAAAATTATTTAAGTTTATATATTTATTATCTTACATAGTATCATTGATTAAAAGTCACTTTAAAATGGAAGGAAACATGTCAAAATTGCCCCTTAGGTTTGAAGGAAAATGGCCAAAATAACTAATACTAATAACTCAATGTCCAAACAAAAGGGTCAAAATTATCCATTTCTAATATTAAGCCTCAAAAATTCTTACAGAAATATGCAAATAATCACTATACGAATCAACAAGTCCATCATGATATCTATACTTATGCAAAATGTTGTGCAAATCGATAAGACCATCATAATATTTATATGCATGCAAAATGACAAACACCAACCATAATTTGTATATAACGATGCCCTCTCAATTTCACAATTATAATAACACGATTAACCCAATAATGATCGTAATTCGATAATCATAATAATATATGTACCACATACTACCAGAGGCGAATCTAAAATTTCAAACTTGTGGGTTTCCGGTAAAATAAATTAATATGTAATAGTATAATAAAAAAGACAACACCCAGCAGGGATCGATCCCATAGTCATGAGAATAAGCAATTCAAGGGTCTATTCCATGCTACCAAGCCCAATGTTATTTTTATTTATGGGTTCCCATTTACAATATTTTATTGACTCGTTCTATTTTTTAATATATTTATCGAATATACGATAGCGGGTGGGGGTTCCCAGGAACCCACACCCAACACTGTAGATCCGCCCTTGCTTGGACCCAACTTAGTCAAGCCTTAACGGTCAATGAGCTGACTTTATATTCCTTTATTTTAAACAAATTTGATAATTCGTAACTTGGCCCTACCCTAGTGATGGGCTAAAATGAGCCAACTCTAATGACGGATCGGGTTTACCTTAAACGACAAGTCCATTTGACAACTCTATCTATAGCCTTGATAAAAAGGATAATGATAATCAGTTCTATCTTAAACCAATTCAATGAGTTACCTTATTGTTAAAGGTATTACGGCCAAATAGTTGATTTTTATATAATCTATTTATATTTTATAGATTTAGGTATGTCAGCTATAATAACTGTCTTTCCTTTTATCTTTTAATTGTCTTTATTGTGTAATTTTCACCTATAAGGTATTACGGTCAAATAGTTACCTTACCTATAAGGTATTGCATCATTTTCACCGATTCAGTGAGTTACCTTATAGTAAAGGTATTATGGTCAAAGAGTTGACTTTTATATAATCTATTTATATTTTCTAGATTTTAGATATGCCATCTATAATAACTGTCTTTCCTTTTATCTTTTAATTGTCTTTATTATGTAATTTTCACCTATATATATAAGTATCTCTAAGAAATAAATCATTATAAAATATTTTGACTTGGGTGCTTGAGGCTAGAGTTTCAATCTCAATGGTATCATGTTTATCTTTTTGTTATTCATATCATGTGTGCTCTTTCTTTTCAATTCTAAATAAAAACTTGTGGGATCTTTATATGAGTAGTCTGATAAATTTAATGTTTACTTTTTTTTAGCAGTATATACAAATTATATATATATATATGTATGTATGTATGTATATATCGGCTATTTTAATCACAAGGGTTGATGTGGTGGTTCAGCACCTCACCCCTTAAGCAAGAGGTTGGGGGTTCGATCCCCACCTCTGGTGAATGAAGAAAACTCTGTGGCCAGTTCCCTACCGCTTTGGAGGATTAGTCTCACGGCTGTCAGCTGTGGGGATACCTTGGAACCCCTCCCCCCAAAAAAAAATATCGGCTATTTTTAATTTAATTAATCGATTCGACATATGGATTATCTTTTTTACTGTATAAATTCTTTCACAATTTTTTTTGAAATAATAGTGCATTTTTTCAGATTACATGGTGGAAAGGAGATCAAATATGTTTTTCTAGATTTTTTTTTTTCATTTGTAGAGTTTGAACATAAAAATTTCGATCAGGGAGAAAAGATCTTGTTCTTTAGATCATAACTCTCGGTGGAGTTTAAAGCCTTTGATATAAATTAGATAACATGACCTTATGTGTAATTACTCATTTTTCCACTTTTGTTGTTTTCCTGATTTTATAAAGTGATGTCAAAGTTCACTTTTACTCAACTTTATGCCTAATTGGTCATTTTACCACCATTGTTATTTTATCCCTTTTTTATAAAGTAATTTAAGAGCCCATCTTCACTCAATTTTATGTGCAATCGATTATTTTGCAGCCCTTGTTATTCTACTAACTAGTAAATTGATTCGCGCTTTGCGCGATTATTAAATTCTTATAAAATTTATGGAAGAATAATTTTGCAATGAATAGCTATATACATTGAATTTCTATTTTTGCTTATCGTTTTTGACATATCAAAATAATATATTTTTTTTTCTATTTTATCCTTAATATTAATTGATTTTTTTTCAAATTAATTTCAAGATACAATGTAAGCATCATATAATAGAGCTATTATGATAAAATAACCGATTTTATTAATTATTTTTCTTAATAAGTGTGTCAACTCAAAATATGACAAATAAAATCGAACGGAAAAAGTACAAAGAGAAATTCAATAGAATAAACAAATTAAATTTGATAATCACATATTCAAGTTTCTTCACAATTATGTATTTCTAAAGCATTTAAATAATTTTAATAAAATTTTTAAGATATTTACTTATGATATGTACTATCAACATTTTCTCTTACTTTGAGAGATATTATAAAAAATATTGTTTCCTTTGACTTTAATCTTTTACATAAGTTTAAACTCCGTTTTTATTTTTTTTTACCGTAAATAAATGCTTTTATATTATTTTTTAAATGTGTAATTTATTTAAAATTAATAAATTTTATGTAAAAGTACATAGTTTTTTTATTCATTGTTAATAAGTTAAATGAGGATGTAAAATAACCTTAATCCCTGCATTTAAGGATTTTTTATTAAATAAAATGGCATTAAAAAATTGAACCAATATGTTAAAGAAGCGTTAGATTAACTTAATGAAATTTATTTTAGAGAAAATGAGGATTGTTTTGGTCTGCAATATCACATTTATTTAGGAGGAGAAAATGAAAAGTTAAAAATTTTAAGAAAAGAACCTTTCTTGAAAATTGAATAGTCTTTGTAGTAGTAACTTATTTTCATAAATATCTTCCTTATTTAATTGAGTGATGTGTGTGTATATATATCATAATTTTCATGTTAATACACACAAAATCTAATTTATTTTTATAAATTTATGAAATCAAAAATATAAAAATTATTATGAGAATTATAGCTTAGAAGAATTGGATTTCTTATCATATTTACTTTAATTAAATGAGAGAGAAAAGATTTTTACACAAAATTTGTGGTGGATATATGATTTATAGCAATATGATGCTTTTCACTTTCAAATTTCAAAGAAAACATCATGATCCATTGCATAAAACTGATTTAGTACTTCACATTTCGCTAAAAAGGGCCTTTTTTAGTGGTGTATGTGTACATTAAATCCTTTGTTTGGTTGGATTTCAGTCTATGCATAGCTGTGGTATTATAATTTAATTCTTTGTTTGGTTGGATTCCAGCCTATGCATAGCTAATGAGGTTTACACGGAGGTTTATCAGAATGATGTTGAAATGAAAATAGACATGATAGCTGGAGAAAATGTAGGCAGACCTGAACATTGTTGTTTTGATAACTACTTCCCAAAATGGCTTTGATAGCCTTTGAAAAGAAACCGTTACTGTTGCTACCTGCAATCTAGTTGTGAGTTTGTTGATAGTGCAACTATTTTTATGGTATATGTTAAAAGGTTTGATTCGAACTCTATGCTTATCTTAAGAGAGTATACACGATCCTCTCTACTTTTTTTGTTTTGTTTAGCTCATGACAATGTAACACCAGTTCTTGGGAGATAATTTGCTTTCATATTGTTATTCAATTTTAACTTTATTTATAATAATTTAAACGGTAGTACTTATATGTTTTGGCTTTTCCCATATTGTGAAGGAAAAAAGACATGGGCTCACCATATTACCAAAAGGAAAAAATGAAATAATATCACAATTTATTTTTACTAAACTAAATAAAATTTCTATCTTTTTTATTAATTACCTAAATCCTTTAAAAAAAACAGTTGAATACATTCACAAACCATAAAATTTTTTGACACATAAATTTAATTATGTATCTCCGGTTGGTCTGGTTAATGTATTATGTATCCCAATAAAATAGTTTCAGAAAATGTTAATAATTTTAGAAAAATTAAAGCAGATTAAAAAAATTATTATGAAATGCAAATTAACTTTAATATCTAAACTTTCAAACAATAAAAGAATCACAATTTTTTAAAATATATGATTAGTATACTATGCAATTTATCACCATACAATAAATAATCAATAATTTTTTAGTATTATAATTAAAACATCACTTTTTCACGAATAAAAATAAAATACTTTCAAATAACAAAATAATAAAATATAATAATTTTGAGATACAATACAAAAATATAAAGACCAATAACAAGTGAAGATATAAAATTCAGATATGTATTTTAAGCGAAAATATTGAGTGATGTTCATTCTCACGACGTTCTCAAATAACATCATTCTCAGTTTCTTATTTCTATAGATGAAAAAAATTACTAAACATCATTCATTTAGTAAAGAATTACGAGGATCAACAATCTTGGCTAAGAAATTTGCACAACTTTTGTAAAAACCATCAAGCGAGTCCTGAAAATTGTCGTTAGGCGCGTTTACGGCATACAGTCGGGCGCAACATAAGCCTCACAGAACTAAGTCCACACATGAATCCCGAGGCTTTTTGCTAGTGCCCCACCCGGGGTGAGTCTAAAAAATGTCTTTTAAAACACCGAGTTACAATAATTGTTAATTCAAAATATTTAAAAAATATATAATATAATAATGTAAAAAATAGATTTAACTGAATCTCAAAATCTAAGAAGTGTCATATAAATTAAGACAGAGAGAGTATTTATTTATTTTCCCCACGATGATTGTTAATGAGATCAATACGTTTGCATTTTATTTGTTTTCTATCTATAACTTTGATAGAAAGGATAACGATGATCCGCTTTGACTCAAATCAATATCTTAAAGATATTACAATCCTATAATTAATTTTATATAATCTATTTATATTTTCTCTATTTTAGATACATGATCTGTAATTACTATCTCTCTTTTAATCTTTTTGTCGTTATGCGTAATTTCCACCTATATATATGAGTATCTATGAGAAATAAATTATAATAAAATTCCTTGACTTGGGTGTTTGAGACTAGAATTTCAACCTCTAAAGTGTCATGTTTATCCTGTTTGTTATACATTTCATATGTATTCTTTTATCTTTTCAATTTTTAAGTAAGTTTCTATCATGTCATTAGTTCACATGTATGTTTTCTTAAACTTCTGTTGTTTAATTAAGTTTTTTTATGGAATTTGTTCATCGACTATTTTGGGTTTAATCAATTGATTAGACACGTGGATTGTCTATTTACTGTGTAAATTCTTTCACATTTTTTTTTTGAAAACAAAGCATTTTTTCCGACTATGTTATGTAAATAAGGAAAAACACTTTTTACAATTTTTTTTGTTCATTTTTTGAATTTGAACACAAAACTTCCTAATCCTCTTACTCTTTAGATCATAACCCTTGGTGGATTTTAAAAAATCTTTTAATCTATATTAATTAATATCACCTTATGCGTAATTGGTCATTTTTTTTACCATTGTTATTTAATCATTTTATAAAGTGATATAACAGTTCATATTTACTCTACTTTATGAATAATCAGCTATTTTGCGGTCCTTATTATTTTACAGATTTAATAAAGCGAAAATAAGTTGCTTATATTATTATTATTATTATAATTGTAATTATTATTATTATTATTATTTATATAAACTTAATTTTTAATGTCTAAAGATTGTGTGCTTTGTAGGACCTATTTGGACTTTTTGTTTTGTCAGTGTTCCGTCATAGAGCACAAATGGCCCCTCAATCTCAGAGGCAAAAGGAACTATGCATGAGTCATCAAGCCCACAAAGTAAACTTTAACTTTTCGTTTAACATTACTTTATTGTAATTTCTTTGTTGATTTGGATTTGATACGAATTTTAAAAATTAATTCTTTTTCTAAATGTTTGTGATGTTAAGCTAAACATAGTAGAATGTATTAAAATATTTTATAGTTCTATGATGTTAATTATGTCGTGATGAAAATTAAAATTAAAGAGTTATATGAGAAAGAAAAAAAATCCTTTTTGAAATTAAAATTTTAAAAGGAGGGAGTAATATTTAGAGGTGACAATTGAGTGGGTTGGGTTAAATTTGGACTGGTCACAATGAGTTAAGATAATAAACGGGTCAAGACCCAACCAAACTCAATTTTATTTGGGTCAAAATATGTTTGGTCAAATCTCAAACTTAGGCTATTTGTTTTAAAAAGTGTTACACAGTATCCTTTTCCCTTATAATTATCCCTTATGATACTTTAGAATTGTTATATATGTAATATTGAAAACTCTAAATTGTCATAGTTTTTTTATATATGCAAATTGCCATATTTTTTTTTTTAATTTTTTGTCCATATCTTTATTTTATAATTTATAATTATTTATCCTAAATGAGAAGATGCTGAAATGGAATGTGATTTTACATGCCTTGACATGAGCAGTATGAAAAGAGAGAAATAAGAGATCTTTTAAAGGGTAAGCTTTTCTTTATCAAGAAATTAGCATCTTTTCTTTATCAAGAAATTAGCCTTACATAACTTTAAATGGATTTGATTCATAAATGAAGGATTTTAAAGACGGATCAAGTATATTGTTCGATATAAATGCTAGAAATTTATTCTTTTATATACACTTACTATTATCTTTATACGCACGTGCAAAACACGTACACTTGACATGAAACACACATCATCATCAGCTATAAATTTTTGACAAAAAGTAACATGGACAATAATCTAGAGACATTTAACAATCAACCCTTCAAAAGATGCTAGATCTAAAGATTATAAAATTAAAAAATCGTCTCAAAACAAAGAAAAAACAACCTTTACATACCTTGAATTCATTTTTCTTTCGATTATTAAATATAACATTAATTAATATCTATGTATGTATGTATATCTATATCACAGATGATATGAAAGTGAATGTTGTGAGGAAAATGATTGTCGAAGTGCATATCTTTGTATAATGACCAACTAAAAAAAGGAATAACTAACATTAATAGTTATTACTTATACAATTTAAGTTTTTTCAAGTATAAAATATTCTTCCTAATAACAAATGCATTAAAAAAAAAAGAGAGAGAGAGGATATAATTATATTGATGAGTAAATAGGTTTAGTATTTTATTTAAAAAAAGTTTTAATGACATGACATGCCAACTAAAAGAAAAGAAGATTTTTCCGGTGTTTGGTGTTTTTTGAGAAAAATAATGATAATTGAGTGATATTATGGTTTTAAATGATTTATAAGTGGTATTTGATGAAAATTTTCAGAATTTGAATGACTATTTAGGAAATTTGCTCTCAATAATATTACCCTTTGAAAAATCGTGCAATAATCTTTGAATAGCAACAAATGCTTGTATATTTTTATAGCATACACAATTTTTATACTTGGTAATTAGGAGTTATAGCATTGAAAATTTAACGCTAAATGAGTAAGTATTATGTAAGATATGAAAAAATTATTTGGTAATCAGTATTCCCAGTTTAGCTTCCTTTTTTCTCAAATTTCTTCAAAATATTACGTTTAAATGAAACCACAATCATGAATGTGACTTCAGTATTTGGATTTAATGTCAAATGAGTAAAGTATTGTGTAAGATATCAAGATTTATTAGTTAATCACTATTATTATTTTCATAACTTCTTTTAAATTTTTTATGTAAGATAAATAATCTTTTGACCTACGAATCTACTTCGACCCAGAGGCGAATCTAGGATTTCAAACTTGTGGATTTTCGGTAAAATAAATTAATATGTAATAATTTAGGATTTCTTTCCTATAGTTAATAGTCTCTCTTTTCCCCTTTGTGTATCAGGGGAAGTTTTGACATCAAAGGTGCTCCTAATTCGCTCCTGGGATGCTCAATAATTGTATCCAGGCTTAGCCTCTTTCCAAAGTCACGCGTAAGGTGCATGAGTTCTCAAGGCTATTGCCAGGTACTCTTAAATTTGAACTAGTACCGTGTGGGGCTATATGGACAAGTCTATTCAACAATCATTTTTCGGGTAAAGAAGATATAAGACTGTAGGTCAACTTCTGCCTTATCTATGTCTATCTAAAAAGGGACAAGGGTCGCGAAGTAGAAGTGGCATCCTTACCAAGGAAGGTTTTTACTAGAAATTAATTTGCATTTCTCATTCTATGCAGGTCTGAGATATATACTGCGCTGGTGGAGTTCTTGCATAACAAAGATTCGGTGATGAGAATGATTATAAATGATGTTGAGCTTCTTCTCATCACCAAATCTTTGATACCCATGAACACCACTAGAGCAATATAGATCCTCAGACCTGCATATAATGGGAAATGCAAATCAATTTCTAGTAAAAACCTTCCTGCGCAAAGGTGCCCATCTACTTTGCAACCCTTTCCCTTTTTGGATAGATATATATAAAGCAGAAGCTGACCTTTTTCTCTCACTTGCAAGGAAATACAATCCTATATCTTCTTTGCCCGAAAAATGATTGTTGAATAGACTTATCCAAATAGCCCCACGCAGTACTAGTTCAAATTTAAGAGTACCAGGCAATAGCCTTGAGAACTCATACACCTTACGTCTAACTCTAGAAGGAGGATGAGCATGGATAAAGTTTTTAAACATCCCAGGTGCAAAATCCAGAGCACCTAAAATGTCAAAACTTCCCTTATAATGCAAAGAACAAGCGAAAGATTAATAATTATAGGGAAGAGAACCTATATTCCTGTTGAATGGTGCAAATTTTCTCGAGTAAAAAAAGATCTTCAATATGTATATAGTCTGCAGAATAATCAAATGGAAAGTTTTCTGCTTCTTGACACATAACGAAAGGCATATTCAAGTTTCAAGGACACAAAAAAATAAATAAAGAGAAAGTTCCACATGGAGTTAAAAGATGTTTTGCACTCTACATCTCATTAAGTTGCAGAACCGAAAAAAATTTAGAAAACAAACAACGTATGGCTCCCATATAACCTACTTACCAAAAATTTCTTGATTTCTATACCTGCAAACATATGATGGCCCATAATGCAATGACATAGAGACGCAGTGACCTAAAGTTTTCATGAAATTTCTCCATAATGGGAATCAGTTTAGATTCAAATTATCATGATGTGATGACTTGAAACTATGTAAGAGCATAATTCTTTCCCATAGTTGGGAATATACTCTATATTGCCCTATTCATTTTTTCAGTGATACTAATAGAGCTCCTGCCAGCTTGCATGCACCCCAATTAATTCACTGGGCAACTTGTCCATCCCACGAGGGGAATTTCTTAAGCTCATATGCAAAAGTCTAACTTGGTCATTCCATATATTGACAAGTAGGGATGGGCATTCAGTATTCGGTTCGGTATTTTTAAAGTTCGAGTTTGGTAATTCGAAAATCGGTACTTGAGAGTAGATACCACATACCAAACTTATAAATATCGATTCGATAATTCAATAATCGGTAAATAAAATTTCGGTTCGGTACAGTATTTGGTTAGATGTATCGTATTACACACACACATATATATAAAAGTCGGTATTCAGTAAATATTGAATACCAAACGGTATTAATATCTTGTTCCAAACCCAGTTCCGAATACCGAAATGTTGAAATTTTATTCCGAAATACCATTCAACTACTGAATTACCGAATATCAATTACCAAATTTTTCGATTTGGATTCTGGTATTTTATACTGAGTCCTATTGACAAGGTATGCTGCCTATCAAGGCTAGCGAGTTGGGTGTTCCTGGTGTTGCAGCTTGGATTCAAACCTAGAATCTCCAAGTTGTTACTCCTATGTCTTAACCACTATGCCATCCCCTTGGGGAACCAACATTATGTTAATAACTAAAAAGTATCGTATATGTTTCCTTACTAATCAATAGGGAAATGACAAGTGGAGTTCATAAAAGAAAGGTCCGCCATAAAAGAAAAGATTAATCAGTCAGCTGACCACTAGTAAAGATGAACCATCCAAAAAGCTACAATGCAATGACAGATATGAGCTAAAATTTGAACTCTTTTGGAGTTTAATTTACCTCGTGTTAACTTATGTTAGTAATTAAGGTGCATGATGAAGGGTACTTACTTCCAGGAAGGATCTAGAGCAGGATCACAAGGGTGTGTCATGGGGATAATTCAACTCTCATTCACAGCATTGGGACTCCTATGCTCCAGAATGATAGAACCATCAGGACCTAAAAAGAAGGTTACATCAATTGGATTGAAGTACAGTAAGTAAATAAATTTTTCTATAAAAGCTTTTCAGATATTGATGGTGTAACGGAAAACATTTTGAAAGATAATACCAACTCTAGACATATATGTGAGAAATATAAGAGAAAAATATTACCCCCTCCATCCCAAATTATGTGTCGCCATTTCCTTTTTGGTCCGTCCCAAAAAGAATGTCGCCTTCCTTATTTGGTATGTTTTTAAAAACACAATTACAATTTTACCCTTAGTGGTCCAACTTGACTTTCAATATTATTACTCTTATTTTTATTTGTTTTTTTCAATTAAAAGTGGTCCCACTTAATTTTAAATACTATTACTCCTTTTTTTATGAAGGGTAATTTTTTAACTTTAACAAAGTCAATACTTATTTCTTAAATATCGTATCCGGTCAAATGACGACACATAATTTGGGACGGAGGGAGTATTGAATTGTTGTAACTACATTATTACATTGAGACCCTATTTATAGACACTACATTCCAATCCTTTTCCTAATAGGACTCTACATTATAATTCCTTTCCAAATAGAATTTTATATGCTATTCCTATTCCTACTCATATTCTACCACTCTCCCTAAAGCTGGTGCATAGAAGACATATGCACCAAGCTTGTTGTGGATGTAATTAATATGAGGATCGATGCGGGACTTTGTGAAGATAGTGCAAGAAAGCTGATAAGGACGGCTTTGGACGTCTGGGAGACCTCAACTGAAATGGAACAAACTGAAAAAGTGATCCAAAAGTAGTAAACATTGTCGGAAAGTTAATGTGTCACTAGAAAATTGCCGGAAAGTGGTGTAAAATATAAGGGTCATCTTGAAATCAAGAGATGAGTAGATCTTGAACAAGATAGTCACCGAAGAAATGGTCGGAACTTACTCATGCGCTGGATTATTAGATTTGATGGCTGAAAAGTGGTCACCATTTGAGAAAAAATTATATGGGTAGGGTCGAAAAGAGAATTATATGAGTAGGTTGGAATGATGGAACGATCCTACTGAGGACTAGAAATAATATGGGTAGATTCGGAATGATAACACGACTCTACTAAAAAATAGAAATTATACGGGTAGGGTTAGAATGACGACACAATCGTACTGAAAAAGAAAAATTATATGGGTAGACCCTACTGAAAAAGAGAACTTATATGGATGGGGTCAGAATGATGGCACGACCCTATGAAAATAAGCACTGAGATATAAAGACTCATGGAACTACACAAATCAGATCTAAGGAATCACCGAAAAGACGCACGGTGCTATGCAACTCAGAAGTGAGAAAGTAGTCCGAAAAGATGCACGGTACTACATAAATTAGATATGAGAAAGTAGGAAAAATAAATGTGGTGGCCTAACTTTTGATAACATAATCATTGGTCAGACGGGCGGCATATATGGGTTATAGCCGCCCATCGACAGTGGAATCTTTTTGTTTCTCTACCAAGATCGTAGAGTCTCTGATACCACATGAGAAATATAAGAGAAAAATATTATTGAATTGTTGTAACTATATTACTACATTGAGACCCTAGTTATAGACACTATATTCCAATCTTTTTTCTAATAGGACACTACATTACAATTCCTTTCAAATAGAATTTCATACGCTATTCCTATTCCTACTCATATTCTAACAATATTAATTTTATTTTTATTAAAAAAAATTAATAAGAGCATGATAGAAAATGAAATATTTGATGAAAAAAGATATAAGAAGAGGACAGATCAAAACAAGTAATGAATCTTAGGAGATGTTGGCGAACACTTACATTTAGATGATTGGTGGACACAACTCTTGAGGAGCTAGTAGTTTTCATCCACTTGGTGCTTGATGATAGACCAAGAGCTTCTGCAATAGGTACCTCCTTTTCCCGGTCTGTTCCTCCTTTTCCCAGTTAATAGAACGGCCACCAAGAAACTTACCATGGTTCTTTGGTGTCACAAAACTCTGAAAAACATTTGCAGGAGCATGTAACTTAGATTCAGAACACTCATTTTCTAGTCCACGTGATAAAGACATTACTCTCTTGGCCTTATCACATTCTTCACGACAATAATCCTCTTGAGCATCTTCGCACAATAACCCCGTATGCAATATCTAAAAGGAAGAGAAAAGACAGAATTTATAAAAACGGAAAAAGGACTACATATGCATAAAAGATAAAGGCAGTATATAATAGAATTAAATGCTACAACATACTAATGGAAGAATCAATGTATCCTTTAGGTGGAACCTAATGTCCAATATCATTTAGGATCTGCTTTGAAGAATGCCAGGAAGATTAGATAGCTCGAAGAGGTCCTAATTCTCGCTTAAGAGGTCATATTACTTCCATCTAGGCTTCTAGTTTTGTTCCATTTTTAATCTCTATTTAAGATTCCAAAATAAGGGTGTCGAATGAGTTCACAGATTTAGTCATAATTTGCTCCATGGATGAGTAGACAGATTTGATTCTAATCTGCTCCACAATTGAGTAGGCAGATATATATGATTGCAATCTACTGTAAATATGTGATATCATATATTGTTACTCTAGGAGAATAGATAAGAGAAAATCCCTTGATTCATGTATCTCCTAGGCTAAGTTGCATAAACTCGGGTACGAGTATCCGAGACCGATGCAAATTCGATAGTCGGATTCGTCAAAATTTAAATTTTAAAACTCTAAGGTGCGAATCCGAGTATGGATATGGATGCAGGAATTTGGCTAAAAAATTAAATATTATAAATATAAAGTGATAAAGATATTCTAAAAATCTACTTTTAACTTTTAAGATAACTTTTAGTTACTCTTTTTAATTAGGATTGGTATATACTTGTATTTTTGGGAAATCAACAAACACATATATATTAATATAGAAATTCTTGGATGAGAAACCACACACATATCTTTTGACTATATTAATATAAACTTATTTTTATATTTTAAAAAATATTATTAAAAACTAGATCTGACGAGTCATCGACCCAATCCTCAACCACTTTCTGTTTCTTCCCAACGATTCAAATTCCTTCGACAAAAAACACAGTCGCCAAATTCCGATGATGACTGCAGTCGCTGATTCTGATGATGATTGTCGCCGGATTTCTTGCCGGATTCCGATGGTGACCACCTATTTTCTCCTTTCCGGCGATGACAATAATTACAGTCGCCAATTTTTCTTACGACGACGACGACAACCAACTTTGTTCTTGATGTTGGATCAACGTCTTCGGATTTGGTTTACCAAATCAGAGACGTACCCCGCGCCCGCACCAGCGCAGCGTTGAGATGGGTTCGTCAGCGAAATCAATGAGTCCACGCAACATAACTCCTAGGAATTAGGGATTGATTAGATTCTTTTGATCTTCTTGTTCACCTATAAATATTGTGCAACTCTATGAATAAAAACATATTTTTGCAGTATCTAAACATTCATGGTATCAGACTTAGAATTTTTGCCCTAATACCATATGGCCAAAATAGCTTCTCAGGGAGAATATCTTTCTGGAATATCAAAAGAAGGCAAAATGTCTTCTCTGGAAGCTCCAAATCTGATGACTCAAGGAGGTAATGTTTCTCACATGCCCTTCCACTTAACTTCTCATTGATTAAATAGGAAGAACTGACTAAAATGGGCACAATTCGAAGAGTTTGCAATCGATGATCGTAAAAAGTTGGGACATCTAACTGGAAAGACGAAAAAGTCAAAAATCGGAGACCCAAAGATGAACACATGGAGAATAGCATGTTGTTTTGATATCTGAAAATAGAAATACCTCCGAGGATACATTGCATTAGCATGTTGTTTCATTCAGTTCTCTTATGTACTTTCTATTATAAAAAAAACTGCTTTTTCTTTTCCTTTTAGATATTGCGTGTTGAATTGTTGTGTAGAAGCACCAAAGGATTGGTGCTGTGTAGTATGTGACAAGGGCAAATGATCCATGTTGCATGCTTCTGAAAAGATTTGTCAAAGCATTGTGCCACCAAGGAAACACAATAAGTTTCCTGGTTCTCATAGTATTAACTGGGAAAAGGAGGTACGGACTGGGAAAACGAAGTATCTCCCTATTGAAGAAGCACTCAGTCTACCATCGAGCCTCAATAAAAAGGGAAATCCACTGAACATCATTGCCTCCTCAAGAGTTGTGCCAACAAAATCTATGGCAACCGGGACTCAAGGGAGTTTTAGCACGTCTGGAGCTCAAACTTCAAATTCTTTTCCTGGGAAGAGCCCACTACAACGGCTTTTAGGATCATCAAGATATACAAATCCTCAGAATGTCAAAAACACTAAAATCACAGAACATATCAAAACACAGTACAAGCTTCAAAAGGTTAGTATTCACCAACATCTATTGTATTGGTTATTTGTTTTGATTTTTCTTCTTCTTATATCTTTATTCATCAGAAATTTCATTTCCTATCATATACTCTAATTGATATAGCCTACATTTTAGGTTCTGGTGAGCTTAAGAGTCCCGGTGCTGCCAATGAGAGTCCATTGATGAATCCAATTATGACACACCCTTGTGATCCTGCGTTAGCTCATTCCTGGAAGTAAGTATCCTTTATCACGTACATTAATTAGTAACATAAATTGACACAGGTAAAACTGAGCATCAAAAAGCAGAAAAGTTTCCTTTTGATTATTCTGCAGACTACATATATATATATATATATATATGTGCAATTGGAACTATTCAGCTGAAAAAAAAAAGGCTTTCTTCCCTATAATTAATAGTCTCTTTTCCTCTTTGTGTATCAGGGGAAGTTTTGACATCAAAGGTGCTCCTGAATTCGCTCCTGGGATGTTCAATAATTGTATCCAGTCTTATCCTCCTACCAAAGTCAGGCGTAAGGTGTATGAGTTCTCAAGGCTATTGTCTGGTACTCTTAAATTTGAACTAGTATCGCGTGAGGCTATCTGGACAAGTCTATTCAACAATCATTTTTCTGGTAAAGAAGATACATGACTGTATTTCCTTGCAAGTGAGAGAGAAAGGTCAGCTGCTGCCTTATATATGTCTATCTGAAAAGGGATAAGGGTCGTGAAGTAGAAGTGGCGTCCTTATCCAGGAAGATTTTTACTAGAAATTAATTTGCATTTCTCATTTTATGCAGGTCTGAAATATATATTGCTCTGGTGGAGTTCTTGCGTAACAAAGATTTGGAGATGAGAATGCTTATAAATGATGTTGAGAAGCTTCTCATCACCATATCTTTGATATGCATGAACACTACCAGACCAATATAGATCCTCAGGCCTGCATATAATGGGAAATGCAAATCAATTTCTAGTGAAAACCTTCCTAGGCAAAGGTGCCCTTCTACTTTGCAACCCATTCCCTTTTTCGAAAGATATATAAGGCAAAAGCTGAGCTTGCTCTCTCACTTGCAAAGAAATACAGTTTTATAACTTCTTTGCCCAGAAAATATCGTTGAATAGACTTTCCCTGTTATCCCCACATGGAACGAGTCCAAATTTAAGAGTATCAGGCAATAGCCTTGAAAACTCATATACGTTATGTCTAACTCTAGAAGGAGAATGAGCATGGATAAAGTTATTAAACATCCTAGGTGCAAAATCCAGATCACCTAAGATGTCAAAACTTCCCCTATAATGCAAAGAACAAGAGAAAGATTAATAATTATAGGGAAGAGAACTTGTATTCCTGTTGAATGGTGCAAATTCCTCGAGTAAAAAAAGATCTTCAAAAAATATATATGGTGTGCAGAATAATCAAATAGAAAGTTTTCTGCTTATTGACACATAACGAAAGGCTTATTCAAGTTTCAAGGCCAAAAACAAACAAACAGAGAATGTTCCACATGGAGTTGAAAGACATTTTGCACTCTACATATCATTAAGTTGTAGAACCCAAAAAAAAATTGAAAACAAACAATGTATGGCTTCCATATAACCTACTTACCCACAATTTCTTGTTTTCTATACCTGCACACATAAGATGGCCCATAATGCAATGAAATAGAGAGGCAAAAACCTAAAGTCTTCATGAAATTTCTCCATAATGGGAATCAATTTAGATTCAGATTATCAGTATATATCAGATTATCATTATGTCATGACTTGTAACTATGTATGAGCATAACTCTTTCCCATAGTTGGGAATATACTCTATATTAGGGGTGGGCATGGTATGGTACGATACTGTATTTTAAACTTCGGTATGGTAACTTCGATTTTCGGTATGTAAAAGAACAATACCATTACCATACCAAATTAGTTCGGTAGAATTGAAATTGTACTCCCAAATACCAACTGAATTACTGAATATCAATGACCAAATTTTTTGATTCAGTTCTTGGTGTTTTACACCCAGCCCTATTGACAAGGTATGCTACCTATCAAGGCTAGCCAGATGGGTGTACCTGGTTTTGTAGCTTGGATTCAAACCTAGAATCTCCAAGTTGTTACTACTATGTCTTAACCATGTCACACCCCTTTTTCGTACTCTAGATGATTCAGATTAAAGTTTTGAAAGGGTTTTTATTATTAAAAGTGACAAAATGAAGAATTTTGTTTCAAAAAGGACTATTTACAATTTTTATTCAGAGTTGCCACTTGACGTAGAATCGATGTGCCAAGTCACCTTTGAAAATCCTTTTCAAAACTATTTTGACTCTAAAAGACTGATCCGCGAATAGAGATTCCGACTAAGGAATTCTGTTGACCAAAGGGAAGGTGTTAGGAACTCCTTGATCCCGTGGTTTGACCATGATCGCTTGGTAGAGAAATATCGACTAATTTGACACTTCGAATGTATAAACCACACTAAGTACGTAAACAAACAGTCAAGCAAAACAAAACAAAACAAATCCCAATAATATAATGTTCAGTCCAATTATATAGTCCAAATAAAATACGAAAAATAAATCCTATCTAAATTATGCTAACCCTAACTATGCTCTCGTGCTTTACCCGACGCCTCGGGCCTTCGTCACGAACGTCCTCCCAATAAAAAATACTCAGGGCATTCCCCTATTAATAAACACAAGTACCTCGGGGCATTCCCCGGCCGAATAGTACATTTTATTCCAAGTGCGACAAACTAGAAAAAAATTCAACCCATTCAACATTCCACGCATTCAATCAAGCAAAGAAAATCACTTATTTCCTAAAACAATCCTACCCGAACATATGTCCACCTACCCATTTCCACATGTCATAATTCTATCACGTTCACATTTATTCCGAATTAAACTAGAAACGACAACGAACCAACATTATCTATATTCACTCATTTTTACCGATTCTCAATTTGGCCCCCAAATTCATCCTCAACTAAAGGTTTAACATGTACTTCGACTATTAATTCAGTTTTCAAAGTCCGAAATCAACATCAAATACTTGCACTCAATGAAGATCCAAACATTTAAACACACCAATCACTCATATCCACCACAAATGATCACATTTACTCAAAAATTCAATTAACCACAAAGTCACGACATTAACAAAATTCGAGATAATGAAAGAAAAAAGAAAGTAAAGTTTAAGAGATGGACCTTCAAGGAATCGACTTCGTTGATAATATAAAGTTAAAGAAAACCCGAATTTGGACTCCCGAATAGCACCTCAATGGCGACGAACTCCAAACTCGATATCGAATAGTCAAGCAATCCGAGGCTGACCCAAATTGGAAAACCACACAAAGAAGACAAACCCATATCAATTTCACACCAACAACTACTGTTTCGACAGATTTAATGCGAACTTCACTGAAATCGGGACTGGATGGGACGATTTTTTGTTTTCACCGGAGCTCTGGTGAGATCGATCGGCAATGGTCGTGGCTGGATTCAACAATTTATTTGAATGCCATTTCGGTGGTAATTTGATGAAACCAATCGTGAAGGATAAATTTCGATTAGAAACGAGTGTTAAAGGGATGGCACCGGAGTCAATTCACCGGAACAGTGAACTCCGGTGATGTTGCTCTTTTTTCCCCTTACTATTCTCTCTCAATCAATAACATTTTCCAACCACCGCTCTCCCTTCGTCTCTCTCTCTGTACCTGCCTATCTCTCTCTCATCTCCCTACTCTCACTTGCTCCCAAAAAGAAAAGAAAACCCCCTCTCTTTACTGTGAAGTGAGTGGACAGTCCTTCACCATGGTTTTCGGTGAGCTTCTGTACGTGTATGTCTACAATGGTGTGTGTGTATGTGTGCTGTGCGTGAGATTTGTGAGAGGTGAGTGAGAGTGATGTATGTTCACTCGAATCCAAAAATGGGTCGGAGGTGTCTTTGGTTGTTATTGTGGTATCAGTATCCAAAATGGAGGAGTATTCTGCTGGGAGTACATCATGAATCCCCCCAGAAAACCCCAAAACCAAATGTATGTATATCTATTCCCCTGTATGAAGATTCCTAGTGGGCCACTCTATGTGAATGGATGCGTATTGCATATAATAATGGGAATGGTGAGGTGTTGTTGTGATCTTAGGGAATTAATTTGTTAAGGAGTTTGTTATTTTTTGTTCTTTTATGAAAATTATTAGACGGGTGAGGGTACGCGGTAAGACGAAGTAAAAATGGGAAAAATTAGACTTCGGGAGGGACAAAATTAGGTGTCTACATCATGCCCCGTTTGAATGTAAACACAAAGTGTTTTCAGACAAAGAAGTAGACAACGAGACAAAATTTTGTCCTGACCATTATTCAAAGGAAGAAACAGAAAGAAGAAGGACGACCGAGTCCTGACTTAGGACACCGTACCTACTCAAGTTATGAGAGAATCAAGTCACGGGTATTTCAAAGGACTGGAAGGAAATGGACTATACCGAGTTGGAGAGTCGAGTGAGGTTCCATCGAGGTTTCGGTCCGCATCTCTGTCATTACATCAAAATGAAAACTACAAGTTAAAACTTAAATGAAATTACAAAATCCTATCTACACAGCTTCTGTTGGACTCCTGACTTAAGTTTCATCACCCTATTCTTCAGGCGGGCACCTGACTTGCAATTTCATCACTTGTTGCTTGGTCTTCAATTACTTCACCTTGTTGCTTAACTTTCCGTTTATTCGCCCTGTGCTTCGGGCGGGTTCCTGACTTGCAATTTCATCACTTTGTTGCTTGACTTTACATTTCTTCACTCTGTTCTTCAGGCAGGCTCCTGACTTTCAATTTCATCACCCTATTCTTCAGGCAGGCTCCTGACTTGACATTTCATCACCCTGTTCTTCAGGCGGGCTCCTGACTTGCAATTTCATCACCCTGTTCTTCAGGCGGTCTCCTGATATCAAAATCCAAACTAGAACAAAATTATTCTAAACAAATATTATGATAAAGAAGGATTCCATGTTTCTGAAAATAAAGTCCCATTTTCCAGGAGGGTCCTGAACTGAAAGTAAATTCCCATTTTCCAGGGGGGTCCTGAAAATAAAATAAATTTCCATTTTCCAGGAAGGTCCTAAACATAAAGTAAATTCTTATTTTCTAGGAGGGTCCTGAATTAAGTAAATTCCCATTTTTCAGGAGGGTCCTGAATTGAAAGTAAATTCCCATTTTTCAGGAGGGTCCTGAACATAAAGTAAATTTCCATTTTCTAGGAGGGTCCTGAATTGAGTAAATTCCCATTTTCCAGGAGGGTCCTAAACGTAAAGTAAATTCCCATTTTCCAGGAGGGTCCTGAACATAAAGTAAATTCCCATTTTCCAGGAGGGTCCTGAATTGAAAGTAAATTCCTATTTTCCAGGAGGTTCCTGAACATAAAGTAAATTCCCATTTTCTAGGAGGGTCCTGAATTGAGTAAATTCCCATTTTCCAGGAGGGTCCTGAGTTGAAAGTAAATTCTCATTTTCCAGGAGGGTCTTGAACATAAAGTAAATTCCCATTTTCCAGGAGGGTCCTGAATTGAAAGTAAATTTCCATTTTCTAGGAGGGTCCTGAACATAAATAAATTCCCATTTTCTAGGTGGATCCTGAATTGAAAGTAAATTCCCATTTTTCAGGAGAGTCCTGCACATAAAGTGAATTCCCATTTTTCAGGAGGGTCCTGAAATGAATATAAAATCCCATGAATGTGCTTCTCCGATGGTAGTTGAATTAAGTGAAGCGATTTTGCCCCTTTTCAACAAAGAAAATTTGTCAGTTAAAAACACAATGGTGGCTTGCAGCACTTGGCTGTCCCGACACCTACTCAAGTGTTCATTCCCTATATTTTGTTTCAGATTGCTGACACTTGCCCCTGCTTTGTCGCTTCATTGGCCCAAACTCAGATTATTAAGAGTGACTCTGAAGTAAACACAGTATTTCTATTTTGCCATGCTTCTCAGATAGGCCTTTAAACCTTGATATTTCCATGAGTTCCCAGACTCGTCTGTTGACAAAACTTTTGTATGCCTTAGTTCAGCTCACAATCATATCCCTTTCCTGTGCTGGACTTTTGTCTCGCTTTCTGCAATTGGAGAAGCTGGTAGTCAGTTTTGAAATCTTTTCTCACGTTTTTTGACATAAACTTGACTCAAAGACAAGAGGAAAATGACAACAATTTTATGTTTTATTTGGACAACTGGCTCAATAAAATATAAATATAACTAAAGTGAAGAAAGAAATGACAATGAATGTCCCTATTGAAAAAGATGAAAGAAAAGTTTATCTAAAAATGACAGTCAACTCTAATGATTATGACATACATATCGAATTAAACTGCCTGATCTTTCTATCCAAAACTCTCACAAATTTTTGTTAAGTTAATGACCCTGAAACTGAGTTGCTTACTTAGGTCAATTGCATTAAGACCTCATTCGACTAGTGGCGCCTTGAACGATTTTTACCTACAAGCCTCTCTCATTTTCCTTTTCTCAGCTCACCATTGACTTATGGTGTCTGTGAGGGTTTTTCACCAATGAGACTTCTTATTTTCATTTGTCTCAACTCACTGTCATCTTACAGTTCCTGTGAGGGTTTTCATCGATAAGACTCTCATTTTTATCTCTCTCAGCTTACCATCGTCTTATGATGCCTGTAGGGGTTTTCACCGAAAAGACTCTCATTTTCATTTCTCTCCTGATTCCTTGTGCTGAGGAAGACAAGTAGTCCCAAAATGCGTCATCATATCACCTTGCATGCTTAGCCTTAATATCCTCAAAGATTGATCTGAAGTTCTTTCTTTGGTTGTAACTAGGCTTTTGGTTAGGGTTAGAAAGAAAGGAGGCATGAGGCTCAAACGACACTTAAAGTGGGGTAGGACTTACAACTTTTGGAATCGACTCAAACAATGAGGATTAGATCATTCCCCAGTTTCTTTTGACTGGGTGACGCTAAATTATTTATTTGGTTGGACCGAGCCCTTAGTAGGGCAGCCTACGTATCTCACTCCCGAGAGAGGAGAATCAGGTCATGCGTAGTTCTATCCGCTTGTTCCTTCACTTGATTTTAATTTTTTTTTAGTTGACTCTTTTTCTCTTTGGATTTTTCTGGCTCTATTTGTCTTGACACTTTTTTTTTATTTTTGTACATATTTTCTTTTTGTTCTCTCTTTTTTTTTTGAACTTTTTCTGACCCTATTGTATTGCTTAAACTTTTCTTTTGAGCTTTGCTGACTATATTGATTCCAAAAGAGGGGTATGAAATAAAATAAGATTAAAGCTCAAATGGGGTAAACTAAGGATGACACGATGTTTGGATAGCAGAATTAAAGACCTTCATCATATCAATCCTTGAAAATGCAAGTACATATCATGCAATATGAAAGTGAGATATGAAGATCATTTGCGACATCTTTTCAAGAAGATTGAGTCTGTGCGTCACTACTTCTTTTGCAAACTCCACCTTTGTTGTACATCCTCACATCGAATGACTCATGCTTTCATGGAGCTGATTATTTTCTTATTTCTCTTGATATAGGGATCAAACGCCCACTATTTGACCTAATTGGGACCAGCCTTTTGATCGATAACCAAGTTGTTCTTGTGATTCTCAAAATAATTGCCTTAACCTATGACCAAATGTCTCATCACTCTATCTATTTTCTCATATGCTCTCTTTTTCTAACTTTAACCCTCTAATTCAATGTTCATGCTTAAACTGGATTTTAAAATCTGGCTGAAAATTTCCTTAGCATGTCATATCACTAGAGTCAACATAAAATGTAATGTGGAAATAAAACAAACACATATTTAAAACACAAAGGAAAAGGGACACTTCATTTAGTTGAAATATAATATAGAAAGGTTTGAACATAAACGACACAGGGACATAACAAGATAGATCCCAAACTACAACCTTGAAATAATTCGGAGAATAGAAAAAAAACAAAACAAACTACCAGACCCCTTCCAAGTAGAGAGAGGGGTGACTTCTCAATTGCTCAGTCTGACAACTTAGCCACTAGTTTGCACATCATGACTAAAGCTTTCATCCACATCAAACACCTTTCCCTCCACAAATAAGTTCTGGATCTTCACGTTTAACTCATTGCTTCCCACGTATTGTGCATCACCATGTGTTGGTGTAGTATTCTATGTGACGCTCGAGGTGTCAACATTTTTCACTACAATCATTTTTTCTTGAATCATCTTTTCTATTTCTCTTTTCAAAGTACGACAATCTTCAATACTATGACCCTGAACATCAGAATGATATGCATACTGTACACTAGGGTCAAACTTTCTTGAATGCGGGTCAGGCGTACACCTAAGGAAAGGAGTAATTAATCCCCTCTGTCTCAATCTCTAGAACAAACTGGCATAGGATTCCCCAATGGGAGTGAAATTATCCCATTCCTTTCCCCTCTTTGTGAACTCTGACCTCGAATGAAACTTGGATTTAGAGGTTCCTTGGTAAATTTGTGGGGGCTGAGGACGATGTTGAGGTACCGGTGTATGCCATTGTGGATAGAATGATGGATCAGTATACGAATGTGCATTGTTCAAGGGATACTGAGGACATGGAATGAAATATCTTGGATTTTGAAAAGAGGAACCTTATTGCAGGTGAGTATATGGATTTGATATGTAAGCTCGGGATTGAGGCTGACAATATTGGTGAGTTGGACCTCTCGAACTCTGTTTTTCCCCTGGCATGACAATAGGTGTGTTTACCTTCTTCTTTCTTTCAGTTTCCCTGGATTGATTGAAATATCATTCCAAATGTTTCCCAGAATCCTTCTGTCCATCATGTTCCTCAAATTTTGATATTTCAAAGGTTTGAAAAAGGTTGACATCTGAAGACATACCCTAGTATTTATATGAAACATCTTCTTTACCCGCAAGTCCCAGGAAACTTTCCATGTCACTTTTTACATTCTTCACCTTCCCCACAATTTTCTCTGGCTTTTCTAGTAGGCTAGGCTTCTTGGTAAGAATTTTTGGCGGTCCACTTAACTTAATTGTAGTCTTAAGAGTATAGCAATGATCGTCAAGAGCCTTGAATATGGGTCCACTAGCAGATTGGGGTGGCACAATCGTTGAGTTGATAGCCAAAGTTGAAGCCTCACTAGAAGGTTGAGCAACAAAGGCACAGACGGTATGTGGTGCTATGAACGTGGTAGGCTTATACTGAGGAGCTAAAGAATGGGTGGTGAAAGTATTGGGGTGCATTTGATGTGGAATGGATTCTGCGGCATGCTGTGATGCATCAACTACATCAAGAAACTGACTTTTCAATTTTGGTGGAAGACTTAAGGTATTTTCAAGGTCAAAAGTGAGGAACGGAGGCGGAGGCAGCCCACTGGCCCAGGCTCGATACATTTCCATTACTTGTTGTCTTAGTCTCCAATTCTCTTCCTTTAAACTCTCAATTTCTTGACTCTTTGTTTGATCCGTGATGTCACTCTCTATATCCTTATTGGACACAACTAGCCCTTGGATTTGGTGTGATGTGGAGGACCAGCCAGAATGCCACAAACCAACCACCTTAAACTAACTGAACAAGAGATAGAAAATGTGTTAGAGTTCAACACTTTTTCAAAACTCTTTTTCTTCTTTTCTTTTTTTGAAAAGGTCACCAAACTCGAGAAGGGCGCCTACGTATCTCACCCCCGAAAGAGGAGAATCAGGTGTGCGTAGTTCATAAAGTCTTGCCAAAATGGACAATTAAACTCTTTTTTTATTCCTTGAAACTTTAAGAAGAAAAGAAAATAACAATTCGTCAAAAGAATCGACAAAAATCTTTTTGAATTTTTTTCAGTTTTAACATCCCTATACAAAATGAAATCTATGATTACCAAAGAAAGTTTTTTTTTTCTTTATTTGGTTTTCAATTTTGCATTTCATACGAAAATGAAACTTGAACCTATTAAAGGAAAATCTTTTTTTTTTAGTTTTCTCTTAAAGATGTATATGAAACACCTATCCTAAATGAAAAGTGAAGAAAATCTTTTTGGATTTTCAGATTCCTATACGAAATGAAACCTATGATTACCAAAGATTTTTTTTTTTTTGGGTTTTCAATTTTGAATTTCATATGAAAATGAAAATTGAAACTATTAAAGAAAGATCTTTTTGCAGTTTTCTATTAACGAAGTATATGACACCTACTCTAAATAAAGAGTGAAGAAAATCTTTTTGGATTTTTGAAATAAGATCCCCGAACCAACAATAGGCTGCCTACGTATCTCACACCCAGGAGAGGAGAATTAGGGGTGCGTAGTTCGTCCAGATTGGACAATTTAGGAATAATGGACAGACCGAACTACAACATGAGAGACACGACCAAGACAAATAAATAAAATCTTTTTGGTTTTTTTAATTAGACACTTCAAATAAAATAGATACCAACAACAATGAAAGAAAAATCTTTCTGGTATTTGGAATGTATAAAATTTCTACCATCTTTTTGCATTTTCTTTTATAAAAACCTACTTATCATAAAAAATCTTTTTGAAGTTTTTGAATTGTGAATGCTTGCTAAATAAGACAAAGGAAAATCTTTTCGATGTTTTTGATAATTTCATTTTTATTTTTTTTTGGAAAATGAGTGCAAAAAAGGTAAAAAACATCTTTTTGGATTTTTAAATTGTGAAAAAACGAAAGCCATAAAGAACTCTAAACAAACTACAAAACACACTTTTTGGCTCACCTTTTCTTTTTCTCTCTTTTTCAACACTTGCTTGTCTACACACTTCTAACACATGCTTTTCCCAAAATCAGTACGTCAAATGACCACATTACCCTCAAAGATGCAACATTTAGCACGTAGGGATGCTTTAGAGATGAGTATTCTACAAAGGGCCATGTGGGCCCCGCTAGGTCTTCAATATGATGCATATAAGAATGACCTAAAGGATGACCTACGTTAGGGTTCACTAACAAGGCTATTCGGGGGAGCGTATGGTCGATAGCGGCTTGCTTTAGCTGGCCACCTACTCCATACAACCCAACGACTCCCCCCTAAAATAAGGGTGACTCAACTATAGGTCGTGTACACATGTGTACTACGGACTTGTTGTAGAAAGAATGACTCTGATTATGCACATGATGCCAGATATAAAGCGGTAACACATAAAGAAAAACTATAAACAAAGAGCACAAAAATGCACAACAGTGGTAAAAATAATACAAACAATAACCACAAACAATGTTTATACACTCGTAATGCCAAACAAAGCCGATATGACTCCAAAAAAGCTCGAATTCTGAAAGTTTCCCAGCAGAGTCGCCAGAGCTGTCACACCCCTTTTTTCGTACTCCAAATGATTCAGATTAAAGTTTTGAAAGGGTTTTTATTATTAAAAGTGACAAAATGAAGATTTTTGTTTCAAAAAGGACTCTTTACAATTTTTATTCAGAGTCGCCACTTGACATAGAATCGGTGTGCCAAGTCACCTTTGAAAATTCTTTTCAAAACTGTTTTAACTCTAAAAGACTGATCCACGAACAGAGATTCCGACTAAGAAATTCTGTTGATCGAGGGGAAGGTGTTAGGCACTCCTCGATCCCGTGGTTTGACCACAGTTGCTTGGTAGAGAAATATCGACTAATTTGATACTACGAATGTATAAACCACACAAAGTACGCAAACAAATAGTCAAGCAAAACAAAACAAAACAAATCCCAAAAATATAATGTTCAGTCCAATTATATAGTCCAAATAAAATACGAAAAATAAATCCTATCTAACTTATGCTAGCCCTAACTATGCTCTTGTGCTTTACCCGATGCATCGGGCCTTCGTCACGAACGTCCTCCTAATACAAAATACTCGGAGCATTCCCCGGTCAATAAACACAAGTACCTCGGGGCATTTCCCGGCTGAATAGTACATTTTAATCCAAGTGCGACAAACTAGAAAAACATTCAACCCATTCAACATTCCACACATTCAATCAAGCAAAGAAAAACACTTATTTCCTAAAATAATGCCTACCCGAACCTATGTCCGCCTACCCATTTCCACATGTCATAATTCTATCACGTCCACATTTATTCCGAATTAAACCAAAAACGAAAACGAACCAACATTATCTATATTCACTCATTTTTACCGACTTCTCAATTTCGCCCCCAAATTCATCCTCAACTAAAGGTTTAACATATACTTCGACTATTAATTCACTTTTCAAAGTCCGAAATCAACATCAAATACTTGCACTCAATAAAGATCCAAACATTTAATGTAACACCCCGATTTGCTGAACCGGAACACTACACAGTGCTCATGACTCCGAGGGACCACAAGCTAACCCATGACTGATATTTGTACCTGTATAATGCAAATCATGATATAATAGTGCGGAATACATAAAACTATAAGGCCATAAGGTTCAACTAAATAAAACCATGTGGGTGAAAATACCCAAAACAACTCAATCTGAAAGCTAAGTCTGAACGTAAATCTGAACATAAATCTGAAAGCCTCTAAACTATCTGAATGAGGAGTTGAAGGAACATGTCTCCAATTAACTCTGTAACACTGAACTGAAGAAATAAATAAATGTATCAAATCATATTGTCCTCGAATTAATGAGGACTCACTGTGTCTCTGCGACTGGAATGCTACCACTACTGCTGGGCTGGAGATCGTGTCTCGGAACCTATGGTGTAACATGAAAAGAAAGCACCATAGCGCAAATGCGTCAGTACCACTGGAGTACTGAGTATACGAGAAAGGTAGGATGAACATAAAGGGTTTCATACATGAACAACACTGACTGACTAATATGAACGTGGGAGTGCAAACATTCATATATACAAACTAGGACCGTGAATACATGATAGCAAGACCTGTAAGCTAATACATAGTTTACTGATAACTGTCATGACTAATACTGCAAGCAGATAACATGGACGACTATATCTGACAGTCTTGTACATACTAAAATCTGAAGAACGCCATGAGTTCTTATACTGAGACTGATACTGAAACTGTGGGAGGCAGTGTTTAACCAACATTCCCCATGTATGCCGTTATGGCTAAGCTGGGTCTAATCTCTACCCCGACTGGAGGGGTGTCAATACCATTCCACGGGTAAGGACAGTTTGTGAGTGACCCTTATATAGAAGGTACTCAATGAGAATGGTGGGAAACCTAAACTGACAGGTTAAACCACCTCATCAACCGTAATCTGACAGGTTAAGATTTCTCAACCTACGCTGGCTACGTACTCCCTAAACTAGCGGGTGAGTTCCTATCCTTGGGTTCACTCAGTGCTAACCTCTACTCCCATCTGGAGGGACTGGACATGAATAACTTATTATACATGACTTAATCTTACTGAATTCCATTGACTAGCAGAATGTTATTGATATCGTGAAACATGACATGGCTCTAGGCACACAGCTATAGTTTTTGGGTACGAATACCCCCAGGACTCGATAGGAGGAAACTGACACATATGACATGACTTGATCACAAGACTTGAGTCCACAATTCACAATATCATAAGTAAGGATTTCATAATAAGAATGATTCTCTACAAACTATCACATGATCGGGAATGCACACAACATGTATATACTTGCATGGCTTCAATAACATGGTCATTCCATATCACAAAAATATCATGAGCATCTCATACAACATCTTCAATTCAAGACAATAGTATGGGGATCACGTTGAACATAAACTTAGAATATGGAATAGTCATTTAGGACTTATTATGTCATAAAAGCATGATTTCTATTCCCTTAGGTATTTTCACAAACACCTTACATGCACATCTTAGGCATAGGTAGATTCATCAAGATTACAAATATTCAACCACCAATTTCACATATTTATACATTAAATACCACCGAATCTTCACACAAAACATACAAAGATCTCATCTTAGGCATCATCAAACTCCAACCACGTGAACATCAACCACCAACAACATAAACATCATAATACATAATTTAGAAGATGGTTCTTGAGATTCATGGATGAAAGGAGTCCATGAATCAACTCACGCATACCTTAGAAGGAAGATTCTTGATGATTGACAGAGGAATTTCCTTGAAATTGGATCTTCAAGCTTAATTATGCAACCCTAGTTGTTTTTCTCTTTTAGTTCTCTTGGATGATGAGATTTGAAATGTTAATAGGGTTGTAATATGTTTAGAAGCTATATATTTTGTAAGGTTAAGTTTAGGGACGTGTAAGGAGTGTTAAAAGACTTAATTACCCTCAAAATAACTCAAAACAGAGTGTTTTTAGCACTTGGAACTGACTTAGGCGGCGCCCAAGTAATTGCACAAGATAGGTTGGGCGGCGCCTAACCAATCGCCTAAGTTTGGTTGGGCGGCGCCTAACCAATCGCCTATCCTTACTGTCTCTCACGAAAATGGGCATAACTTTTCGCTTGGGTATTGGATTAAGGCAAAATTGGTATCATTGGAAAGATAATTCGATTATCTATAATTTGGTGGATATAAATCAGACAAAATACCACATATAAATCACGTTATTCTTGTTCAAAGATGACCCTAGCGAAATCAAACACTAAGACTTGATGGATTAAGAAACTCTTAGCTTGCATCACTCTAAGCGACTCATATGAGCATGCTTAAGACATAACAAGCTATCCTATTGCTAGGATATTAATTGTAAGTCACGCACTAAAATTCTACTCATAGGATAAGAGGTTTCATACGTAGGAAAACTTATTCACTTCCTAGCTTAGAAACATGCGGGGTATTACAATATCTCCCCCTTGGGAACATTCGTCCTCGAATGAGAATTTACTGAGAGGGGATACAAAACAACAGAACCTAAACTGAACATGAAGAACTGATACTTGATCTCATGACTAACATGCTAAACATACTGAACTCGTGCATATCTAATGCACGAACAACTGATACATGAATGCATGAATGAGTATGCAATGGTTAATAGGTATAAAGTTTATACTGGAAACATGAACATGAAACTGAATAAGCTTAAGGAGAACTATTACCTTGAGCTTGATCTGAATTGGCGGGGAAGAGGTGAGGATACTTGGTACGCATATCTTCTTCTGCTTCCCAAGTAGCTCCCTCATGAGACTGATTTCGCCAAAGAACCTTGACTAGAGGGACTTTTTTGTTCCTCAATCTACGAGTCTGATAATCTAAGATTTTGATTGGAATCTCTTCATAAGAGAGGCTGTTCTGAATGTCGATGCTCTGAATAGGGACAAAATACGCTGGGTCACCTATGCACTTCTTTAGCAAAGAGACATGGAAGACTGGATGGACTGAGTATGGATCTTAAGGCAACTCAAGCTCATAAGCTACCTTGCCGAAGTGACAGAGAATTCTGAAGGGACCGACATACCAGGGACTGAGTTTCCCTTTCTTGCCGAACCTCTTCACTCCCTTCATGGGAGAGATCTTAAGATAGACATAGTCATTGACCTTGAACTCGAGATCCTTTCTACGAACATCTGCATAGGACTTCTGTCGGCTTTGAGCAGCCCAGAGTCTCTCTCTGATCAACTAAAATTTCTCTAAGATGTTGAATACTAAGTCATGACCTATTATTGAGGCCTCACTAACTTTGAACCAACCAATCTGAGATTTACATCTCCTACCGTAGAGAGCTTCGAATGGAGCCATCTAAATACTAAAATGATAGCTATTGTTGTATTCAAACTCAATAAAAGGCAAGTGGTCATCCCGACTTCCCTTGAAGTCAATTGCACATGCCCTTTGCATATCTTCAAGAGTCTAAATGGTCCTCTCTGATTGACCATCTGTCTGAGGATAAAATGATGTACTGAGATGGACTTGGGTACCGAGACCCTTTTGGAATGCTTTCCAAAAGTGAGAGATGAACTGGGTACCTCTGTCTGAGATGATAGATAGTGGAACACTGTGTAACCTGAATAACTCCCTGATATAGAGTTTGGCATAATCCTCGGCAGAATAAGAAGTACGAGCATGAAGGAAATGTGCTGACTTGGTCATTTTATCTATAATGACCCAGACTGAATCATGCTGATGACGAGTTCTAGGAAAACCCGTCACGAAGTCCATGTTCACTTCTTCCCACTTCCAAGAAGGAATGGTGAACTCTTGCGTGGAACCACTAGGTTTCTGATGCTCTATCTTAACCTGCTGACATGTAGAGCACTTAGCCACAAACTCTGCAACATCTCTCTTCATCCCACTCCACTAATAGATCTCCCGCATGTCGCGGTAAATCTTAGTGTCCCCTGGATTAATAGAGTATTCCGTACCATGCGCTTCTACAAGAATTCGCTGCCTCAATTCATCTACACCTGGAACACATAGACGACTCTGATAATGAAGAACACCATCTCCCCCTTGGGAGAAAACCTCGACTTTCTGATACTGAACTGACTCTTTGAGCTTGATAAGGCTAGGATCCTTGTCTTGCTTCTCTTTCACCTCGGAAACTAGAGATGACTCTGAACTACTGTAAACACATATACCACCCTCTGAAGAATCAACTAAGCGAATGCCTAGTCTGGAAAGCTGATGGATATCCCGAGCCATCTTTCTATTGCTACCCTCAACGTGAGAAATACTACCCATGGAGAGTCTAGTGAGAGTGTCGTCCACAATATTGGCCTTTCTCGGATGATAAAGAACACTCATGTCGTAATTCTTCAAGATCTCTAACCACCTTCTCTGACGAAGATTGAGATCTTTCTGGGAAAAGACTTACTGGAGGATTTTATGGTCTGTGAAGACATCTACATGAACTCCATAGAGATAATGCCTCTAAGTCTTCAAGGCAAAAACTACCGCTGCTAACTCAAGATCATGAGTAGGACAATTCTTCTCATGTGGCTTTAACTGTCTGGAGGCGTAAGCTATGACCTTACCATGCTTCATGAGGACACAACCTAAACCCACTCTGGATGCATCACAATAGACTACAAAATCATTTGAACCATCTGGAGGAGCTAAAATTGGAGATGAGGTGAGTCGAGTCTTCAACTCTTGAAAGCTCTTCTCGCATGAATCTGACCACTGAAACTTAATCTTCTTCTGAGTCAATCTGGAAATGGGAGATGCAATAGAAGAAAATCCCTCGACAAATCATCTGTAATAGACAGCCAAACCCAAGAAACTACTGATATCTGATGGAGATACGAGTCTGGGCCAGTTTCTTACTGCCTCTGTTTTCTGAGGATCTACTCTAATGCCATCACCGGAAACAATATGGACAAGGAATTCTACTGATCTTAGACAAAATTTGCACTTGCTAAACTTAGCGGATAACTGGTGATCCCTGAGAGTTTGAAGAACAATCCTGAGATGGTCTGCATGATCCCGCTCTATGCAAGAATAGACCAGAATATCATCTATAAAGACTATGACAAACATTTCCAAGTACTGCTTGAACACACGGTTCATCAAATCCATGAAAGCTATAGGGGCATTGGTAAGACCAAATGACATGACTAAAAATTCGAAGTGACCATACCGAGTACGGAAAGCTGTCTTCGGAATGTCACATTCTCTAACTCTGAGTTGATGATAGCTTGATCTGAGGTCTATCTTAGAGAAGTAACTGGCACCCTGAAGTTGGTCGAATAGATCATCAATCCTGGGAAGAGGATATCTATTCTTGACCGTGACCTTGTTAAGTTGACGGTAATCAATACACATCCTGAAAGAACCATCTTTCTTGCGCACAAAAAGTACTGGCGCACCCCATGGGGAAACGTTGGGTCTGATGAATCCCTTATCTAAGAGATCTTTCAACTGATCTTTCAGTTCCTTGAGTTCTGCTGGTGCCATTCAGTATGGCAGAATAGAAATAGGTCGAGATCCGGAAGAAGGTCGATGCCGAAGTCTATTTCCCTTTCGGGAGGAATGCCTGGAAGATCTTTGGGAAAGACATCTGAGTATTCATTAACAACAAGAACTGTTTTGAGACTGGAAGATTCAGAACTGGAATCTTTAACATGAACGAGATGATACACATACCCCTTAGAAATCATTTTCCTTGCCCGAAGGTAGGAAACAAGTTGACCCCTAAACTCTAAAATGATACTCTTCCACTCTAGGATGGGCTTATTCAGGAATTGAAATTGAACTATCCTATTTCTGTAGTCGACTGTGGTATAGTAGGAATGAAGGCAATCCATGCCGAGAATGACATTAAAATCAGTCATCTCTAACTCAACAAAATCTGCTGACGTGGATTTCTGAGATACCATAACCGGGAAGTTCCTGTATACCCACCGGGATATGATGGTTTTACCCACTGAGGTAGAGACTGAAAAGGGCTCTGCTAGAATTTCAGGACTGATTCCAAAATCGCCTGCTATGTATGGAGTAACAAAAGATAAGGATGCACCTGGGTCTAGCAAAGCATAAACATGAACATGAAAGATCTGTAATGTACCAGTAATGATATCAGGAGAATTTTCCTTATCCTGCCGGGACTGAAGATCATAGATTTTGTTTGGGCGTTGCCCACTGGTAGCACTGGAAACGACACCTTGCTGGTTTAGGCGACCGAACTGAGCTGCAGAATGATTTTTCTGACCCTGAAGACTTGACTGCGGACACTCCCTAATCTTGTGTCCTGGATTTCCACAACCAAAATAGACATCACTACCGGCTCTGCAAATGCCCTTATAGTTCTTATCACAAGTCTGACAAAGGGGATTCGTTTGGGCACTGCTAACACTGCCCTGAGACTTAGATCCTGGCACTTTGTCTTTGTTTCCATCTCTGAACTTCAGTACTGGAGCGCTGACAGAGGAAGGGGATGGAATGGCTGACTTGGAGAGAAACTGTGAACGGTTTCCTCCATCTGACTTGGGGTGAGCAAAGTTGAAGTTACCTGACCTTTCTCTCTTGTTCTGCCTCTCCCTAGTCTTAACCTTCTTCTCTTCTACTTGCTAGGAATGGGTCATGAGTCTGGATAAGGTCATATCACCGATCAACATCGCTGACCTACACTAATTTACCATGCTATCATTTACCCCTGACATAAAATTGCTCATCTTAGCCCTATTGTCTGCAATCACATGAGGAGCATACCTGGCTAGCTGAGTAAATCTGAGAGAATACTACCTAACGGTCATATTCCCCTTCCTGAGGTTGGTGAACTCAAGATCTTTGGATTCCCTCAGCTCTTGGGGAAAGAATCTGTCTAAGAAGGCCGTGACAAATTTCTCCCACTCGATAGGGCCTGCGTCATCTAACCTCTCAGATTTCCACTGTTTATACCAATCATGAGCAACATCCTATAACTGGTAGGCGGCTAACTCGACACTCTCAATAGAAGTAACACCCACGATGTCAATGACCTTCTGGACTTGGTCAATGAACTCCTGAGGGTCCATATCAGACTTAGACCCATGGAAAGATGGAGGGTTTATCCGGGTGAAGTCCCGAACCCTAGCTGCTTTGGGATTGGCCACTGGATTGGCCGGAATGACTAGTGGCCATTCATTTTGAGCAGCCACGGACTGAGCAAGTGCGGTAAACTCGGCTCTAAGCTCCGCATGGGAAACATGTTCGCCCAAAGGATCTTCGGGCTGAGGAGCTGGCTGGTTTCTTCTCTTTGGGGCCACGGTCTGGAATAAGAGAAGAATGGATTAGACTGAGAGTTTAACTTGTGATTATGCTCACTAGTATGACATGAATACTGAAGAAAGGGGACTTTTCCTAAAACATCTTATAGCCTTCTGCACATAAATGTGGCGCACAACACATCCATGTATAAGACTCTACTAGATGCGGCTTTCAGACTTCTTAGGACTCTATTGAACCTTAGGCTCTGATACCAAGTTTGTAATGCCCCGATTTGCGGAACCGGAATGCTACACGGTTCTCATGACCACGAGGGACCACAAGCTAACCCATGACTGATATCTGTACCTGTATAATGCAAATCATGATATAATAATGAGGAATACGTAGAACTTTAAGGCCATAAGGTTCAACTGAATATAACCATGTGGGTGAAAATACCCAAAACAACTCAATCTGAAAGCTAAGTCTGAATGTAAATCTGAACATAAATCTGAAAGCCTCTAAACTATCTGAATAAGGAGTTGAAGGAACATGTCTCCAACTAACTCCGTAACACTGAACTGAAGAAATAAATAATTGTATCAAATCATATTGTCCTCGAATCAATGAGGACTCATTTTGTCTCTGCGACTGGAATGCTACCGCTACTGCTGGGCTGGAGCTCGTGTCTCGGAACCTATGGTGTAACATGAAAAGAAAGCACCATAGCACAAATGCGTCAGTACAACTGGAGTACTGAGTATACGAGGAAGGTAGGTTGAACAAAAAGGGTTTCATGCATGAACAACACTGACTGACTAATATAAACGTGGGAGTGCAAACATACATATATAGAAACTAGGACTGTGAATGCGTGATAGCAAGACCTGTAAGCTAATACATGGTTTACTGATAACTGTCATGACTGATACTACAAGATGATAACATGGACGACTGTATATGACAGTCTTGTACATACTGAAATCTGAAGAACGCCCTGAGTTCTTTTACTAAGACTGATACTGAAACTGTGGGAGGTAGTGTTTAACCGACATGCACCATGTATGCCTTTATGGCTAAGCTGGGGTCCAATCTCTACCCCGACTGGAGGGGTGTCAATACCGTACCACGGGTAATGACAACTTGTGAGTGATCCTTATCTGGCAGGTACTCAATGAGAACGGTGGGAACCCTAAACTGACAGGTTAAACCACCTCATCAACCCTAATCTGACAGGTTAAGATGTCTCAACCTAGGCTGGCTACGTAGTTCTGGAACACAAGGATGACTACTAAGAATCACACCCTGAACTGGCGGGTGAGTTCCCATCCTTGGGTTCACTCGGTGCTAACCTCTACTCTCATCTAGAGGGACTGGACATGAATAACTAACTATACATGACTTAATCTTACTGAATTCTGTTGACTGGCGGAATGTTACTGATATCTGACAGCTGACTGAGATCATGAGGTTTTCCTGAGTCACATGACTGACTGAAGTCTATGGAATCATAGATTGAGTTCGGATATCGTGAAACATAATATGGCTCTAGGCACACAACTATAGTTTTGGGGTACGAATACCCCCAGGACTCGATAAGAGGAAACTGACACACATGACATGACTTGATCACAAGATTTGAGTCCATAATTCACAATATCATAAGTAAGGATTTCATAATAAGAATGATTCTCAACAAACTATCACATGATCGGGAATGCACACAACATGTTATACTTGCATGGATTCAATAACATGGTCATTCCATATCACAAAAATATCATGAGCATCTCATACAACATCTTCAATTCAAGACAATAGCATTGGGATCACGTTGAACATAAACTTAGAACATGGAATAGTCATTTAGGACTTATTATGTCATAAAAGCATGATTTTTATTCCCTTAGGGATTTTCACAAACACCTTACATGAACATCTTAGGCATAGGTGGATTCATCAAGATTACAAATATTCAACCTCCAATTTCACATATTTATACATTAAATACCACCATATCTTCACACAAAACATACAAAGATCCCATCTTAGGCATCATCAAACTCCAACCACATGAACATCAACCAACAACAACATAAACATCATAATACATAATTTAGAAGATGGTTCTTGAGCTTCATGGATGAAAGGATTCCATGAATCAACTCACGCATACCTTGGAAGGAAAATTCTTGATGATTGACGGAGGAATTTCCTTGAAATTGGATCTTCAAGCTTAATTATGCAGCCCTAGTTCTTTTTCTCTTTTAGTTCTCTTGGATGATGAGATTTAAGATGTTAATAGGGTTTTAATATGTTTAGAAGCTATATATTTCGTAGGTTTAAGTTTAGGGACGTGTAAGGAGTGTTAAAAGACTTAATTACCCTCAAAATAACTCAAAACAGAGTATTTTTGGCACTTGGAACTGACTTAGACGGCACCCAAGTAATTTCACAAGCTAGGTTGGGCGGCGGCTAACCAATCGCCTAAGTTTGGTTGGGCGGCGGCTAACCAATCGCCTATCCTTACTGTCTCTCAAGAAAATGGGCATAACTTTTCGCTCGGGTATTGGATTAAGGAGAAATTGTATCGTTGGAAAGCTAATTCAATTCTCTATAATTTGGTGTGTCTAAATCAGCCAAAATACCACATATCAATCATGTTATTCTTGTTCAAATATGACCCTTGCAAAATCGAACACTAAGACTTGATGGATTCAGAAACTCTTAGCTTGCATCACTCTAAGCGACTCATATGAGCATGCTTAAGACATCGCAAGCCATCCTATCGCTAGGATATTCATTGTAAGTCATGCACTAAAATGCTACTCACAGGATAAGAGGTTTCATACGTAGGAAAACTTATTCACTTCCTAGCTTAGAAACATGCGGGGTATTACATTCAAACCCTTCAATCACTCATATCCACCACAAACGATTACATTTACTCAAAAATATCAACCACAAAGTCACGACATTAACAAAATTCAAGATAATGAAAGAAAAAAGAAAGTAAATTTTAAGAGATGGACCTTCAAGGAATCGACTTCGTTGATAATGTAAAGTTAAAGAAAACCCGGATTTGGACTCCCGAATAAAACCTCAATGGTGACGAACTCCAAACTCGATATCGAATAGTCAAGCAATCCGAGATTGAACCAAATTGGAAAACCACACAAAGAAGACAAACCCGTATCAATTTCACACCAACAACTACTATTTCGACAGATTTAATGCAAACTTCGCTGAAATCGGGATTGGATGGGACGATTTTTTGTTTTCACCGGAGCTCCGGTGAGCTCGATCGGCTGTACTTGTGGCTGGATTCAACGATTTATTCCGATGCCATTCCGGTGGTAATTTGACGGAACCAATTGTGAAGGATCAATTTCGATTAGAAACGAGTGTTAAAGGGATGGCACCGGAGTCAATTCACCAGAACAGTGAACTTCGGTGATGTTGCTCTATTTTCCCCTCACTATTCTCTCTCGATCTGTAACGTTTTCCGACCACCGCTCTCCCTTCCTCTCTCTCTCTCTGCACCTGCCTATCTCCCTCTCGTCTCCCTACTCTCACTTTCTCCCAAAAAGAAAAGAAAACCCCCTCTCTTTACTGTGAAGTGAGTGGACAGTCCTTCACCATGGTTTCCGGTGAGCTTCTGTGCATGTATGTCTACAATGGTGTGTGTGTATGTGTGCTGTGCGTGAGATTCGTGAGAGGTGAGTGAGAGTGATGTATGTTCACTCGAATCCAAAAATGGGTCGGAGGTGTCTTTGGTTGTTATTGTGGTATCAGTATCCAAAATGGAGGAGTATTCTGCTGGGAGTACATCATGAATCCCCCAGAAAACCCCAAAACCAAATGTATGTATATCTATTCCCCTCTATGAAGATTCCTAGTGGGCCACTCTATATTGTCTTTTTTTTTTTTTTTGTGAATAGATGTGTATTGTATATAATAATGGGAATGGTGAGGTGTTGTTGTGATCATGAGCCCCCCCACCCAAAAACGTGAACCCCCCTCTTGTCCTTTTTAATTGGAAAGAATGAATCATCGAACCCAAGTGGACCCCCTCTTTTGTTTTTTGTTCTATTATCATTTTCTTTGTGAAGATGAAATGTGAGAGGTCACGTGGATGGGGTAGTGGGGTGGGATAGAGGTGGTTAGGATGTGATAGAATTTGTTAAGATAAAGGAATCTTAGGAAATTAATTTGTTAGGGAGTTTGTTATTTTTTGTTCTTTTATGAAAATTATTAGACGGGTGAGGGTACGCGGTAAGACGAAGTAAAAATGGAAAAAATTAGACTTCGGGAGGGACAAAATTAGGTGTCTACAAACCACCACGCCATCCCCTTGGGGAACCAACATTATGTTATTAACTAAAAAATATCGTATATGTTTCCTTACTAATCAATAGGGAAAAAACCAGTGGAGTTCATAAAAGAAAGGTCCTCCATAAAAGAAAAGATTAATCAGTCAGCTAACTACAAGAAAAGATGAGCCAACCAAAAAGCTACCATGCAAGTACAGATATGAGCCGAAATTTGAACTCTTTTGGAGTTTAATTTACCTCGTGTTAACTTATGTTAGTAATTAAGGTGCATGATGAAGGCTACTTACTTCCAGGAAGGATCTAGAGCAGGATCACAAGGGTGTGTCATGGGTATCATTCGAGTCTCATTCACAGCATTGTGACTCCTACGCTCCAGAATGATAGAACCATCAGGACCTAAGAAGAAGGCTACATCAATTGGATTGAAGTACAGTAAGTAAATAAATTTTTCTATGAAAGCTTTTCAGATATTGATGGTGTAACGGAAAACATTTTGAAAGATAATACCAACTCTAGACATATCATTGTTATTTTTCTTAAAAAAAAAATTAATTAGAGCATGATGGAAAATGAAATTTCAGATGAAAAAAGATATAAGAAGAGGGCAGATCAAAACAAGTAATGAATCTTAGGAGATGTTGGCGAACACTTACATTTAGATGATTGGTGGACACAACTTTTGAGGAGCTAGTTGTTTTCATCCACTTGGTGCCTGATGATAGACCAAGATCTTCTTCAATAGGTCGGTATCTTGTTTTCTCGGTCTGTACCTCCTTTTCCCAGCTAATAGAATGGCCACCAGGAAACTTACTACATTACTTTGGTCGCACAAAACTCTGAAAAACCTTTGCAGGAGCATGTAACTTGGATCCAGAACACTCATTTTCTAGTCCACGTGATGAAGACATTACTTGCTTTCCCTTATCATATTCTTCACAACAACAATCCTCTTGAGCATCTTCGCAATAACCCTGTATGTGATATCTAAAAGGAAGAGAAAAGACAAAATTTTTAAAAACAGGAAGAGGACTACATATGCCTAAAAGATACAGACAGTATATAAGAGAGTTAAATGCTACAACACGCTAATGAAAGAATCAATGTATCCTTCAGGTGGAACCCAATATCCAATACCATTTAGGATCCGCTTTGAAGAATGCCAGAAAGATTAGACAGCTCGAAGAGGTCTTAATTCTCCCCTAAGTGGTCTACATCACTTCCATTTAGGCTTCTAGTTTTGTTCCATTTATCATCTCTATTTAAGATTTCAAAATAAGGGAGTCGATTGAGTTGACATATTTTGTCATAATTTGCTCCATGGATGAGCAGGCAGATTTGATTCTAATTTGCTCGACAATTGAGTAGGAAGATTTGATTTTAATCTGCTCCACAATTAGGTAGGAAGATATGATTGCAATCTGTTGCTGTAAATATGTGATATCATATTTTTTTATTCTAGGAAAATAGATTAGAGGAAATCCTTAATTCATGTATCTCTTAGGCTAAGTTGCATAGACTCAGGTATGGATATCCGAGATGGGTGCGGATACAAGAGTCAAGTTCGTTAAAATATAAATTTTAAGATTCGGAAGTGAAAATTTGAGTAAGGATATGGATGCAAGAATTTGGCTAAAATATTAAATATTATAAATATAAAGTTATAAAAATATTCTAAAAATCTACTTTTATTTTTTAAGATAACTTTTAGTTACTTTTTCAATTAGGATTGGTATATACTTGTATTTTTGGGAAACCAATAGGCACATATATATTTTTTACTATATTAAAATAAAAATTCTTTTTATGAGAAACCAACAGACACACATATCTTTTGACTATATTAATATATGTATCCCATTTTTATATTTAAAAAAATATAATTATTAAAAACTAGATCTAACGAATCATCTTTCCAGTCCCCAACCACTTTTTGTTTCTTTCCAATGATTCAAATTTCGATGACAAAAATTACAGTCGTCGATTTTGGACGATGACAACAGTCACCGATTCCGATGATGATTGTCGCCGGATTCCGATGGTGACAGCAGTCACCGTTTTTTTTCCTTTCCTACGATGACAATAATTACAGTCGCCGGTCTTTCTTACGACGACGACAATAACTAACTTTGTTATTGATGTTGGATCAATGTCTTCGGATTCTTTTGACCGAATCAGAGACGTACCTCGCGCCCGCACTAACGTCGCGATGGGATGGGTTCGGCGGCGAAATCAATGATTGCGCGCAACATAGCTCCTAGGAATTAGGGATTGATTATATTCTTTTGATCTTCTTGTTCACCTATAAATATTGTGCAACTCTATGAATGAAAATATATTTTTGCAGTATCTAAACTTTCATGGTATCAGAATTGGAATATTTCCCCTAATACCATATGGTCAAAATAGCTTTTCAGGGAGAATATCTTTCTAGAACATCAAAAGAAGATAAAATGTCTTCTCTGAAAGCTCCGATAGAAAATCTGATTACACAAGGAGGCAATATTTCTCACATTTCCTTCCAGTTAACTTCTCATCGATTAAATTGGAAGAACTATCTGGAATGGGCACAGTTCGTAAAGCTTTCAATTGATTATCATGAAAAGTTGGGACATCTGACTAGAAAGACGAAAAAGTAAAAAATCGGAGACCCAAAGATGAACACATGAAGATCAGAAAATTCACTCGTGATTGCCTGGTTAATGTATTTCATGGAGCCAGTCATAAGTAAACCTTATCTATTTTTACCCACTCCTAAGGATGTGTGGGAAGCCGTTATCGAGACGTATTCTGAGGTAGAAAATGCCTTTGAAAACTTTGTGATAAAAATAAAACTATGACAAGTTAAGCAACGTGAGAAAAAAGTCATTGCTTATTATAATGAAATAGTATTGATGAATCCAATTATGACACACCCTTGCGATCCTGCTTTAGCTCATTCCTGGAAGTAAGTACCCTTTATCATGTACTTTACTTAGTAACATAAGTTGATACAGGTAAAACTGAGCTTCAAAAAGCAGAAAAGTTTTCTTTTGATTATTCTGTAGAGTACATATATATATATATATATTGAAGATCTTTCTATTATCTGAGCAATTGAAACTATTCAACATGAAAAAAAGGCTCTCTTCCCTATAATTATAGTCCCTCTTTTCCTCTTTGTGTTTTAGGGAAAGTTTTGACATCATAGGTGCTCCTGAATTCCCTCATGGGATGCACAATAATTGTATCTAGGCTTATCCTGCTTCTAAAGTCAGGCATATGGTGTATGAGTTCTCAAGGCTATTGCCTGGTACTCTTGAATTTGAACTAGTTCCGCGTGGGGCTATCTGCACAAGTCTATTCAACAATCATTTTACGGGTAAAGAAGATATAGGAATGTATTTCCTCGCAAGTGAGAGAGAAAGGTCAGCTTCTCCTTATATATATATCTATCTGAAAAGGCATAAGGGTCGTGAAGTAGAAGTGGCATCCTTACCCAGGTAGGTTTTTACTAAAAATTAATTTGCATTTATCATCCTATGTAGGTCTGAGATATATACTGCATTGGTTGAGTTCTTGTGTAACAAAGATTCGGTGATAAGAATGCAAGTACAAGCAGCTCAACATCATTTCTAAGGGTTCTCATCACCAAATCTTTGATACGCAACACCACCACCAGAGCAATATATATCCTCAGACCTGCATATAATGGGATATGCAAGTCAATTTCTAGTAAAAACCTTCCTGGCCAAAGGTTCCCTTCTACTTTGCAACCCTTTCCCTTTTTTGAATACATATATAAGTCAGAAGATGAGCTTGCTCTCTCACTTTCAAAGAAATACAGACGTATATCTTCTTTTCCCGGACAATTATAGTTGAATAGACTTGCCCAGTTATCCCCATATGGAACGAGTTAAAATTTAAGAGTATAAGGCAATAGCCTTTAGAACTCATACACCTTACGTCTAACTCTAGAAGGAGGATGAGCAAGGATAAAGTTATCAACCATCCCAGGTGCAAAATCCAGATCACCTAAGATGTCAAAAATTCCCCTATAATGCAAAGAACAAGAGAAATATTAATAATTATAGGGAAGAGAACCTATATTCCTGTTGAATGGTGCAAATTCCTCGAGTAAAAAAAGTTCTTCAATATATATATAAAAAAAAAGGACAGCCTGGTGCACTAAAGCTACTGCTATGCGCGGTGTCTCGGGAAGGGCCCCACCACTAGGGTGTATCGTACACAGCCTTACCTTGCATTTCTGCCAGAGGCTATTTTCAAGGCTTGAACCCGTGACCTTGTCACATGCCAACAACTTTACTAGTTACACCAAGGCTCCCTTTCCATCAATATATATATGGTCTGCGGAATAATTAGATGGAAAGTTTTCTATTTCTTGACACATAACGAAAGGCATATTAAAGTTTCAAGGACTTAAAAAAAATGAAGAGAAAGTTCCACATGGAGTTAAAAGATGTTTTGCACTCTACATCACATTAAGTTGCAGAGCCGAAAAAAATTAGAAAACAAACAATGTAAGGCTTCCATATAACCTACTTACCAACAATTTCTTGTTTTCTAAACCTGCAAACATAAGATGGCCCATAATGCAATGACATAGAGAGTAAGTAGCCTAAAGTTTTCATGAAATTTCTGCATAATGGGAATCCGTTTAGATTCAGATTATCATTATTTCATGACTTGAAACTATGTATGAGCATAATTCTTTCCCATAGTTGGGAATATACTCTATATTGCCTTATTCATTTTTTCAGTGATACTAATGGAGCTCCTACCAACTTGCATGCACCCCAACTAATTCACAGGGAAATTTGTCCATCCCACAAGGGGACTTTCTTAAGCTCATATGCAAAAGTCTAACTTGGTCATTCCATATATTGACAAGTAGGGATGGGCAGTCAGTATTCGGTTTGTTATTTTTAAAATTTGGGTTTGGTAATTCAGAACTCGGTATTTGAGAGTAGATACCATATACCAAACTTAAAAATATCGATTCGATATTTGAATAATTGGTAAATAAAATTTTGGTTCGGTACGGTATTTGGTTAGACGCATCGTATTACACACTCACACATATATATATAAAATTCGGTATTCAGTAAATATTGAATACCAAACGGTATATAATATTTTGTACCAAACCCAATCTCGAATACCGAAATGTTGAAATTTTACTCCGAAATACCATTCCAATACCGAATTACCGAATATCAATTACCAAATTTTTTGGTTCGGTTTTCGGTATTTTATACCTTGCCCTATTGATAAGGTATGCTTCCTATCAAGGCTAGTGAGATGGGTGTACCTGGTTTTGCTGCTTGGATTCAAACCTAGAATCTCCAAGTTCTTACTACTATGTCTTAACCACTACGCCAACCCCTTGGGGAACCAACATTATGTTATTCACTAAAAAGTATCGTATATGTTTCCTTACTAATCAATAGGGAAAAGACCAGTGGAGTTCATAAAAGAAAGGTCCTCCATAAAAGAAAAGATTAATCAGTTAGCTAACTACTAGCAAAGATGAGCCATCCAAAAAGCTACCATGCAATGACAGATATGAGCTGAAATTTGAAATCTTTTGGAGTTTAATTTACCTCGTTTTAACTTATGTTAGTAATTAAGGTGCATAATGAAGGATACTTACTTCTAGGAAGGATCTAGAGCAGGATCACAAGGGTGTGTCATGGGTATCATTCGACTCTCATTCAAAGCTTTGGGACTCCTACGCTTCAGAGTGATAGAACCATCAGGACCTAAAAAGAAGGTTAGATCAATTGGATTGAAGTACAGTAAGTAAATACATTCTTCAATGAAAGCTTTTTAGATATTGATGGTGTAACGGAAATTTTTTTGAAAGATAATACCAACTCTTGACATATCATTGTTTTTTTTCTTACAAAAAAAATTAATTAAAGCATGATAGAAAATGAAATTTCTGATGAAAAAGGATATAAGAAGAGGACAGATCAAAACAAGTAATGAATCTTAGGAGATGTTGGCAAACACTTACATTTAGATGATTGGTGGACACAACTCTTGAGGAGCTAGTAGTTTTAATCCATTTGGTGCCACATGATAGACCAAGAGCTTCTGCAATAGGTAGGTATCTTGTTTTCCCGGTCTGTACCTCCTTTTCCCAGTTAATAAAATGGCCACCAAGAAACTTACCACGTTTCATTGGTGGCACAGAACTCTGAAAAACCTTTGCAGGAGCATGTAACTTGGATTCAGAACACTCATTTTCTAGTCCACGTGATAAAGACATTACTCGCTTGCCCTTATCACATTCTTCACGGCAATAGTCCTCTTGAGCATCTTCGCACAATAACCCCCGTATGCAATATATCTAAAAGGAAGAGAAAAGACAGAATTTATAATAACTGAAAGAGGACTAAATATGCATAAAAGATAAAGGCAGTATATAAGAGAATTAAATGCCACAACATGCTAATGGAAGAATCAATGTATCCTTTAGCTGGAACTCAATATCCAATATCATTTAGGATCCGCTTTGAAGAATACCAGAAAGATTAGACAGCTCGAAGAGGTCCTAATTCTCCCCTAAGAGGTCATATCACTTCCATTTAGGCTTCTAGTTTTGTTCCATTTTTCTTCTCTATTTAGGATTCCAAAATAAAAGTGTCGAATGAGTTCACAGAGTTAGTCATAATTTGCTCCATGGATGAGTAGGCAGATTTGATTCTAATCTGCCTCACAATTGAGTAGGCAGATATATATGATTGCAATCTTCTGTAAATATGTGATATCATATATTGTTACTCTAGGAGAATTGATAATAGGAAATTCCTTGATTCATATATCTCCTAGGCTAAGTTGCATAAACTCGGGTGCGGGTATCCGAGACGGGTGCGAATCCGATAGTCGGATTCATCAAAATTTAAATTTTAAAACTCGGAGGTGCGAATCTGAGTTTGGATGCGGATGTAGGAATTTGGCTAAAAAATTAAATATTATAAACATAATGTTATAAAGATATTCTAAAAATCTACTTGTAACTTTTAAAATAACTTTTAGTTACTTTTTTCGATTAGGATTGGTATATACTTGTAATTTTGGGAAATCAACAAACACATATATATTAATATAGAAATTTTTGATGTGAAACCACACACATATATCGTTTTACTATATTAATATAATTTGTTTTTTTATATTTTAAAAAATATTATTAAAAACTAGATCTGACGAGTCATCTTCCCAATCCTCAACCACTTTCTGTTTCTTCCCAACGATTCAAATTCCTTCGACAAAAATTACTTTCACCGAATTCTGACGATGACAACAGTCGCTGATTCCGATGATGATTGTTGCTGGATTTATTGCTGATTCTGACGGTGACAACAGTCACCGATTTTTCCCTTCTGGCGATGACAACAATTACAGTCACTGGTTTTTCTTACGACGACGAGACAACACACTTTGTTCTTGATGTTGGATAAACGTCTTTAGATTTGTTTTACCAAATCAGAGATGTACCCCGCGCCCGCACCAACGCCGCGTTGGGATGGGTTCGGCAGTGAAATCAATGAGTCCGCGCAACATAACTCCTAGGGATTAGGGATTGATTAGATTCTTTTGATCTTCTTGTTCACCTATAAATATTGTGCAACTATATGAATAAAAACATATTTTTGCAGTATCTAAACATTCATGGTATCAGATTTGGAATATTTCCTTTAATACCATATGGTCAAAATAGCTTCTTAGGGAGAATATCTTTCTGGAATATCAAAAGAAGATAAAATGTCTTCTCTGAAAGCTCCAAATCTGATGACTCAAGGAGGCAATGTTTCTCACATGCCCTTCCAGTTAACTTCTCATCGATTAAATGGGAAGAACTGTCTGAAATGAGCACAATTCAAAGAGTTTTCAATCGATGACCGTAAAAAGTTGGGACATCTATATGGAAAGACGAAAAAGTTGAAAATCGGAGACCCAAAGATGAACACATAGAGATTAACATGTTGTTTTGATATCTTAAAATGGAAATGCCTCCGAGGATACATTGCATTAGCATGTTGTTTCATTTAGTTCTCTTATGTACTTTCTGTTAGAAAAAATTCTGCTTTTTCTTTTCCTTTCAGATATTGCGTGTTGAATTGATGTGTAGAAGCACCAAAGGATTGGTGCTGTGAAGTATGTGACAAGGGAAAAGGATCCATGTTACATTCTTCTGAAAAGATTGGTCAGAGCATTGCGCCTCCAAGGAAACACAATAAGTTTCCTGGTTCTCATGGTATTAACTGGGAAAAGGAGGTACAGATTGGGAAAACGAAGTATCTCCCTATTGAAGAAGCACTCAGTCTACCATCGAGCCTCAACAAAAAGGGAAATCCACTGAACATCATTGGCTCCTCAAGAGTTGTGACAACAAAATCTATGGCAACCGGGACTTGAGGGAGTTTTAGCACGTCTGGAGCTCAAACTTCAAATTCTTTTCCTGCGAAGAGCCCACTGCAACTACTTTTAGGATCAGCAAGATATACAAATCCTCAGAATATCAAAAACACTAAAAATCACGGAACAGATCAAAAACATAGTACAAGCTTCAAAAGGTTAGTGTTCACCAACATCTATTGTATTTGTTATTTGTTTTGATTTGTCTTCTTCTTATATCTTTATTCATCAGAAATTTCATTTCCTATCATATACTCTATTTGATATAGCCTACATTTTAGGTTTTGGTGAGCTTAAGAGTCCCGGTGCTGCCAATGAGAGTCCATTGATGAATCCAATTATGACACACCCTTGTGATCCTACTTTAGCTCATTCCTGGAAGTAAGTACCCTTTATCACATACTTTAATTAGTAACATAAGTTGACACAGGTAAAACTGAGCATCAAAAAACAAAAAAGTTTCCTTTTCATTATTTTGCAGACTACACATATATATATATATATATTGAAGATCTTTCTTTTATCTGTTCAATTGGAACTATTCATCTGGAAAAAAAAGCTTTCTTCCCTAAAATTAATAGTCTCTTTTCCTCTTTGTGTATCAGGGGAAGTTTTGACATCAAAGGTGCTACTGAATTCGCTCCTGGGATGCTCAATAATTGTATCCAGGTTTATCCTCCTTCCAAAGTCAGGCGTAAGGTGTATGAGTTCTCAAGGATATTGTCTTGTACTCTTAAATTTGAACTAGTACCGCTTGAGGCGATTTGGACAAATCAATTCAACAATCATTTTCCGGGCAAAGAAGATACAGGACTGTAGTTCCTTGCAAGTGAGAGAGAAAGGTCAGCTTCCGACTTATATATGTCTATCTAAAAATAAAAAGGGTCGTCAAGTAGAAGTGGTGTCCTTACCCAGGAAGTTTTTTACTAGAAATTAATTTACATTTCTCATTTTATGCAGGTCTGAGATATAAACTGCTCGGGTGGAGTTCTTGCGTAACAAAGATTCGGTGATGAGAATGCTTATAAATGATGTTGAGATGCTTCTCATCACCAAATATTTGATATGAATGAACACTACCAGAGAAATATAGATCCTCAGACCTGCATATAGTGGGAAATGCAAATCAATTTCTAGTCAAAACCTTCCTGGGCAAAGGTGCCCTTCTACTTTGCAACCTTTTCCCTTTTTTGAAAGATATATAAGGCAAAAGCTGAGCTTGCTCTCTCAATTGCAAAGAAATACAGTCTTATATCTTTTTGCCCAGTCAATATCGTTGAATAGACTTGCCCAGTTATCCCCACCTGGAACGAGTTCAAATTTAAGAGTATCATGCAATAGCCTTGAAAACTCATATACATTACGTCTAACTCTAGAAGGAGGATGAGAATGGATAAAGTTATTAAACATCCCAGGTGCAAAATCCAGATCACCTAAGATGTCAAAACTTCCCCTATAATGCAAAGAACAAGAGAAAGATTATTAATTATAGGGAAGAGAACCTGTATTCCTGTTGAATGGTGCAAATTCCTCGAGTAAAAAAAGATCTTCAAAAAATATATATGGTCTGCAGAATAATCAAATGGAAAGTTTTCTGCTTCTTGACACATAACGAAAGGCTTATTCAAGTTTCAAGGACCAAAAAAAAACAGAGAAAGTTCCACATGGAGTTGAAAGATGTTTTGCACTCTACATCTCATTAAGTTGCAGAACCCAAAAAAGTTAGAAAACAAACAATGTATGGCTTCCATTAACCTACTTACCAACAATTTCTTGTTTTCTATACCTTCAAATGTAAGATGGCCTATAATGCAATGACATAGAGAGGCAGTAACCTAAAGTCTATATATATATATTATTAATAACAAAGGATGCAGCCCTCTCATTCACCCAAGTGTCGGCATTTAATTCATCCAAGTATCAACACTTAAAATATCCAATGCAATTACTTTAAATTTTTAATTTTATTTTTAACATTTTTCAAATTAATTCAAATTTTGACAGATCTTTAATGTTGCCAGTTTTTAAAATTCAAATTTTATAAAATATATAGATGAGTTTGAGTTCCTCATAAACTGTTAACTTTTGGATGTTTCTTAAATTTGAAACTTATACAACTTCTTACACAATAACTACTACATAAATCAGTTTCTCTCTTCTTAAAAGAAGTTTACATCCCATCTAATTTCATCAATTGCTGACCAGATGACGAATCATTGATTGTTTTACTATATATCAAGTAATATAAACGTAAGAAGATTTTTACAAATGATGACCACATCTAAGAACCAACGATGCCTACGACATATGGCATTAGACGTACAAAAATAATTTGTGGCAGTAGGCACAAAACCTTAAGTTTATCAAATCTATAACAAACAGGTTTGTTGTTCTCCTTTTCTTAGTATATCAAAATCAATATAGTACACTGTTACAGTTGACAAAATTATAGAAGGCAACAGAAGGAAGGTGTTAAGAATGATCAGAATGTTCCTCCTCAAACATCAATCTGCTTGTGTGTGCTAACAATGACGGTAAAGAAAGCAAAATTTGCATTATGCTATTTTCTATTCATTAAAATTGCCTCAACTTTTGACTGTAGTTATGCTTTTACTGTGTGGTTTGTAGCCAGTTTTTATTTGGTAATTTTCTTATTTTATGGATTATTGTTCTATGGAGTAGTTGGTTTGATAGATAAAATATGTTCAAATATTTTGCTGACGGTACATATAATCTCTCTCTTGACATTTGGGAAGTTTAATGTCTGCTTCTTTTGACAATATAACTTTGCTAATGCTCCTATGATCTTTACTTGCGTCTCTATTGTATTGCAGAGACAAGTTTGAATGGTCCTAAATTAATACCCCTTCCGTCTCAATTTATGAGTCACCTTTCAGATTTTAAGATTTTCACAAAGCTTTGATTGGTTGTAGTATTTTCATATTTATGTACCTTGAATTATGAATTATTTTGATTTACAGTACTTTTTTAGTAATTTAGAAATAATGCAAATTTTATTTCAAAAAATTTAAAGATTTCATTGCTCGAGTTGAAGGTCAGAATTAAACGATTTGATTCTCGAAATTCGAATCATGTCACATAAATTCGAATAGAGGGAGTAAAATTTAGCAAGAATTTACTTAAATGTAAAAACATTCAAAATAGGTCCATTTATGAAAGAAACTATGGTAAATTATCTATATCTATATATTATTAATAAGAGAGGATGCAACCTCCTCAATAAGCCAAGTGGAATTCTCTGAATTGGCCATTTGGAAAGCTTATTACATGTCTGGTGCTAATATATCAACTTACATCCAAATGTTGGTGTTTTTTGCATTCAATTGCAGCCATGTAATCTCCTCTTTCATAAATGGTCACCTCTATGTGTTGTTAACTAACTATTGTGGTGATAACCTTTTCAAAATGCTGCATCTCAGTTAATGTTAAAAATAAAATATTCTCTAAAGGTTTTATTATGGAGAATCATTTCTTCTAATATGGTCGGAGAGTCTATCTGCATTTGGTTATGGCTTAGAAATTGGAGTTGATGCATTGAAAAATAGATTGTGTGATGTGAGTACAATAAGAGGAAGAGGATCCAACTTGCATATATTGATGAACAACCAACTGCACATTCTAATGAATTTTAAGACAAGATGGAGTTGGAAAGCATCTACTATCCACTTACTCTATAGTAAGTATGTGTCAAGATGGAGTTATAAAGCATCCAGTACAATCGATTCCTTCAATAGTTGGTACATATCAATGAGGAGAATTTCTATTATTTTAAGCTAACTTTTATTAGAGTTGATTAAATGCATGTTAAATTTGTAGTATTGTATTTGGTTTGTTATCTCTGTTATTTAAAACAATGATTCTATCATTCAAAAATGTTCAATACAACTACAAATACCACTTCCAACAAAATTCTAAAAATTCTCTTCTACTCACAATTTTATTTTTAGTTGTGAAGAGAGGCAAGGGATTAGTTCATTGGTGGTCTAGCTATACATCGGAACAGGGGCCTATGAGAAAACTATATATCATGTCTGACGTATCAATATTCTCCCCTTTGCAAATTGCTTTATCCTCTCATATCAAGTTCCTTCTATGCATGGTTGTCTTTTTCACCTTTAGGTATACTATTAAACTCGAAAAGCACAACCTCACTAGGAAAAATTGTCTTTAGTAAATAAACACCAACCTCCAGGGTCTTTAGGCTTACAAAAAATTTGCTATGAGATGTTACTATTATGATACTATGATAGTATGCAAAGGCTTAATTCATGTCTTTTTTCTTCTTTCATTAATGGGACAAGGTTGATCTAAAGCAATCAAAAATAGCATATCAGTAAGCTACATTGACTAAAAACAAAAGTCTAAATTATATGATAAGTTGGTGAAGATTTAGATTTCTTACGGGAAGGAGAATTAGAAATAATGTTAATTAAGGTAAGATTCTCTCATTTTTGGACATGTGAGTATGAAGGTTCTTTGAGTATAAAAGGAGAAATGACAAGACGAAGAGGCCTGAAGGCAACTAAGTATGGTAGTTTTCTTGGAAATTGTTTATTATGCTGCTTTCTTGCATTCATGAAAATATATCAATGTTGCATAGTTAGTGGATTAATGGACATTATTATGCTAACTTTGTCATTAACTTTACAACATATTGTTTGGCTGCTGGAGGAGTCAGTTTGACAACATGTTTTAGTACTCTTTTTGGAGCCTATTCAGGATGATTCTGTGTTGAACGATGCAGGTGAAAAGGCCGCATCAGCTCCTGCAAATATCCTAGATGAGGAATTTGGATAATTTAATATGAAAATTTTCATTTTGTAGCATCTGAACTCTGAAGACAATTTTGTTTTTTGGTCATGTAATTGCATTACTCTCTTAAGTGAAGCTCTAAGTAGAGGTAGCATATGCATTATTGTGTTGAACATCCTGAGGAAATCATCAAACTCACCAAGGTGAAAGTCCAGATTTCAGAAGTTAAGGCTATTATTGATGTAAAGCATCGAAACTGTAAAATTTCTCTAATAATTATATACCTTTATATGTGGTAGATGGCTTAACATCTTACATGAAAGCTTGACATAGTCTTCTTTTTTTGTGTGATAACGACATAATATAATTCTAGAAAAAATAATGCATGATAGCGCATAAGATTTATTTGGATTTTGGAAAGATTCCTTACTGTTAAGAGACATCAAGAAAAATAGTTATAATACGACTATTATAAGTAAGGTGGTTATTGATATTAAAATCTCACGTATTGTTTTGTTAATGATGGTTGATTGCGATTATTGATCGTAAATGATAGATAGTGATGGTGACGACTTGATTTGCTGATTGACATAGTGATGTTTGAGTATGGTGCTTATTAGTAGTAGGATTTATTAGTCCTAAATGGTGATCAGCTAACATTGTAATTGTTGCTGGAAAAGTGCCGAGCCGGCTCAGAGCTCGGCTCGATTCAGCTTGTTTCTTCTTAATGGGAATCAATTTAGATTGAGATTATCATTATGTCATGAGTTGCAACTATGTATGAACATAACTCTTTCCCATAGTTGGGAATATACTCTATATTTCCCTATTCAATTTTTAAGTAATACTAATGGAGCTCCTGCCAGCTTGCATGCACCCCAACTAATTCACTGGGCAACCTGTCCATCCCACAAAGGGAATTTCTTAAGCTCATACGCAAAAGTCTAACTTGGCCATACCATATATTGTCAAGTAGGGGGTGGGCGTTCGGTTCGGTATTTTTAAAGTTCGGGTTCGATAATTCGGTAATCGATATTTGAGAGTAGATACCACATAACATACTTATAAACATCAATTCGATAATTCAGTAATCGGTAAATTAAATTTTGGTTCAGTACTTTATTTGGTTAGGCGTATCGTATTATATATATAAAATTTGGTATTCGATAAATATTGAATACCAAACGGTATTTAATATTTTGTACCAAACCCAATCTTGAATACCGAAATGTTCAAATTTTACTCCCAAATACCAACTGAATTACCGAATATCAATTACCAAATATTTTGATTCGGTTTGATAATTCAGTTCTCTGTGTATTACACCCAGCCCTATTGAAAAGGTATGCTGCCTATCAAGGCTAGGCAGATGGGTGTACCTGGTTTTGCAGCTTGGATTCAAACCTAGAATCTCCAAGTTGTTACTCCTATGTCTTAACCACTACTCCATCCCCTTGGGGAACCAACATTATGTTATAAACTAAAAAGTATCGTATATGTTTCCTTACTAATCAACAGGGAAAAGACCAGTTGAGTTCATAAAAGAAAGGTCCGCCATAAAAGAAAAGATTAATCAGTCAGCTGACTACTAGCAAAGATGAGCCATCAAAAAACCTACCATGCAAGGACAAATATGAGCTGAAATTTGAATTCTTTTGGAGTTTAATTTACCTCGTGTTAACTTATGTTAGTAATTAAGGTGCATGATGAAGGCTACTTACTTCCAGGAAGGATCTAGAGCAGGATCACAAGGGTGTGTCATGGGTATCTGTTGGTTTCAAACCGTTAAAGGGAAACAACACAGGAATTCAATAGTCAAACGTTGGCCGCTTAAACAGAGATGGAAGTTTAAAGAAGAGAAAACGCAGAGTGATAGAGAGAGATTAATTTCTTGTTGAAAGACCATCCTTTATTGATCATCAACTTAGCAACTTAAATAGATGCTATTACAACTAAAAATAGGACAAAGAAACAACCTACTTCCACCAAAATGAAGACAACTAATTAGTTTCCTACCAATGATAAAACTCCTAATTTAACTAGGATTGTGAGTAAAAAAGCTGGAGAAAAAAAACAGAGAAAGACGTGCATATTCCTAAAGCAACTCTCAACACTCCTCCTTGCTTTATGAAATGCAAACTCCAATTTTCTGTATGAGAAGCTCTAATTTGCTGACAGGTAAAGGTTTAGTGAATATATCAGCCCATTGTTCTTCCATCTTGCAGTAGACAAGAATCACATCTCCATCTTTTTGAACCTCTCTTAGGAAGAAAAACTTGATATTGAAGTGCTTAGATTTTCCATGAAACACAGGATTGTGAGAGATAGCTATTGGTGCTTGGTTGTCCACGAACACTTCAATGCTTCTTGTTGGTTCAATATGCAGATCAATTAGAATTTTCTTCAGCCATAATGCTTGATTTACCGCTGTTGTAGCTTCCACAAACTCAGTTTCGACAGTAGATTGAGCCACAATGTCCTGTTTCTTACAACTCCATGAAAAAGCCCAAAACCAAGACTAAAATAGTGCCCTGAAGTACTCTTTGAGTCCTCTTTGGAACCTCCCCAATCACTATCAGAGTACCCAAAAAGCTTCACAGGTTGAGTCCTTCGAAACATGACTTCATAGGTGATAGTTCCTTTGATGTATCTACAATTCTTTTTGCTGCCTTCAGATGTACTTCACTCGGACAATGCATGAACCTTGATAGAATACTTACAGCATACGATATATTGGGTCTTGTTGCTGTAAGATACATTAAACACCCAATGAAACTTCTGAAATATGTTTCGTCCTCCTTTTCGGCTCCATCATCTTTGCTTAGTTTCTCTTTTGGGTTCATGGGATATTCATCTCTTTTTAATTTCTCGAGAATTTCCTTTGCATACTTCTTCTGGCAAATGAAAAACTCATCTTTTCCCTGTGTAATCTCCATTCCAAGGAAATAAGTGATCAGACCAAGATCGGACATTTCAAAATCTTGCATCATAGCCTGCTTGAACTCATCAATGAGATTTACGCTGCTTCCTGTAATCAAAATGTCATCGACATATAGAGAAACAAAAAGAATCCCACTATTATTGCTTTTAACATATAGTGAAAATTTTGAAACACTTTTCTCAAAATCGAGGCTAAGCAAATATGCATCTATTCAACTATACCAAGCTCTTGGTGCCTGTTTTAGGCCATAAAGAGCTTTATGTAGTCGGTAGACTTTCTCTTCTTTTCCATCTACAACAAAACCTTCAGGTTTCTCGATATAGATTTCTTCTTCAAGAACTCCATTAAGAAATGCGGATTTGACATCCATCTGGTGCACTTTCCATCCATGTTGTGCAACAATAGTAAGAAGCAACCTGATTGTGTCGAGCCTAGAAACTGGAGAAAACGTGTCAGAATAATCAACACCAAAAATCAGTGCATACCCCTCAACTATAAGTCTTACCTTGAGCTTGTTAACAGAACCATCAACATTAATTTTTGTTCGGTAGACCCACTTCACACCGATGATCTTTCTATCTTGAAGATTTTCCACAAGCTGCTAGGTTTTGTTCTTCTCAATCATTCCAAGTTCCTCCTCCATTGCGGCTTTCCACTTAGCATCTAAAACAGCCTCTTCAAATCCAGAAGGCTCTAAAATGGCCACATTGCATCTCTGGTATATCTCAGAGAGCATCCTTGTTTCTCGATTATCAATGTCTTCATAGAAATTCAGTAGATTGCTTGTGATCTACTTCTGATTAACCTTTTCCCACTCCCATTGCTCATTCTCCATAAAAAATACATCTCTACTTACCATAATTTATTTAGTCTGAGGCTGAAAAATCTTGTAAGCTTCAGAGATTGTACTGTAACCAATAAAGACTCCAGGTTCATCTTTCTTGTCTAACTTGTCCCTCTTAACCTGCGGAATATGAGAGAAACACAAATAACTGAAGATTTTTAAGATTTTTAGGGACGACTTATAGCCGTGTAACGCCTCAAAAGGTGTCTTGCCGTCAACTGCTTTGGTAGGAAATCTGTTCAGCAAAAAAACAACAGTGTTAGCTGCTTCTGCCCATAAATATTTTGGTAAGCTTTTCTCGTATAACAAACACCTCGACATTTCCATTATCGTCCTATTCATTCTTTCACTAACTCCATTCTGTTGCGGAGTATATGGGGTAGTGAGTTGATGCTCAATACCTACATTTTTGCAAAACTTTTCAAATCGATCAGATGTGTACTCAGTACCATTATCTGATCTAAGTGTTTGCATCCTGCAACCACTTTGATTTTCTACCAAAGCTTTGAGTTTCCAGAATACTTCAGGTACTTCAGATTTAAATCTGAGAAAATAAATACAACACATTCTTGTCATATCATCAATAAATGCTATAAAATATTTACTTCCGTTAAGAGAAGCAGTTTTATGTTGCCCACACAAATCATTATGGACTAACTGAAGCTTCTTGGATGCTCTCCAGGTTGCCTTGGCAAAAGGCATCCTGCTTTTCTTTCCAAATTGACATGTGTTGTAGCATGTGTGTTTTTCCTCCATGGATGGTAGTCCTAGAACCATATCTTTCTTCACCATGTGCAAGATCGCATTGTGATGAAAATGCCCGAGTCTCTTATGTCATACATCTGCTGTCATCTCTTGGCTCGAATAGGCAGCCGACTTTCCTTACATTGGATCAAACGAGAAGATTTTTCCTCTCATCTTAACTTGGAAGATTTCTTGACCCTTTGGATCTAATATCACACACTTCTTGTCCCCAAAATTAAGCTTAAAACCATTTTGCAAAAGTTGTCCTATGCTCAATAAATTTTGATCAAGTTCTGGAACAAAAAGTTCATCTGAAATTAACTTTGTACTTGAGCTGCTTTCAATAGCTACTGTTTCTTTTCCTTTGGCAGAAAGATAATCGCCATTACCGATTCTGACTTTAGAGATTTTGGACTTGTCTAAATAATTGAAAATATCCTCATCATGAGTCATATGATTTGTACAACCGCTATCAATAAGCCAGGACTTGCTTGAGACGCTGCTTGTAAAACCTGATGCGACTAAAAGTTGATCTTCTTCCTGTTCATTAACAAATCGAGCCTCTATATCTTGCCTCTTAGTTTTGTTTTTACAGATGATTACTTCATACCCAAGATGATTACACTTAGTGCACTTAGCATCAGGCCTCTTCCAACACTTGAAAGGTGCATGTCCGAGCTTGCCGCAATGCTTACAAGGAGGGTATTTTCCATTGAAACCACCTATTTTGTTTTTTTTTTGTTGTTGAGCACTGTACCTTCTTCATTTGTTGGTTGGTTATTATTATTCTTATTCTTCTTCTTAGAACGCCCATCATCGTGATGCTTGGCTGGTAAGGCACCTTCGACAACTACTCCTTGTCTCATAACACGTCGTTGCTCTTGCGCTTGAAAAGAATTTAAGAGCTCTGCAAGTGTGATCTTGGACAAGTCCTTAGTATTTTATAAGGTTGTTATGGTGGCCTCAAATCTTTCAGGTTCCGTTACTAGGATTTTCTCAACGATCTTTAAATCATTGAAAGCGGAACCTAACAATTTGATGCGATTTGCTAAATTAAGGAGTCTGTCAGAGTACTCGTTTATGGTTTCACTTTCATTCATCCTTTGTAGCTCAAACTCAAATACTACATTCAACACTTGCATCCCTCGAATCCTTTCATCTCCTTCATACTCAGTCTTGAGATAATCCCATAGCTCTTTCACTGATTCCAGAGACATGATACGAGTGAAGATATTTGATGAAACTGCAGTAAATAAGCATGCCAGTGCCTTTGATTTCCTGGTTTTCCTCTCCTTGTGAGTTTTAACCTGCGCTACCATTGGATTGTTTGGTAAAGGAGCTATCTCGTATTCATCTTCAATAGCTTCCCAGAGATCCAAAGCTTGCAGATATATCCTTGTTCTAACTGCCCAGATCTGATAACTTTCTCCATCGAAAGTTGGTGGTGCCATTGAGGAAAATATTCCTTCTCCGTTCATGGTATCCACTGGATCAGATTGATGCAAACACTCACAGGTCCCTTAAGATTAATGCTTTGATACCAATTGTTGGTTTCAAACCATTAAAGGGAAACAACACAGGAATTAAATGGTCAAACGTTGGCCGTTCAAACAGAGATGGAAGTTTAAAGAAGAGAAAACGCAGAGCGATAGAGAGAGATTAATTTCTTGTTGAAAGACCATCCTTTATTGATCATCAACTTAGAAACTTAAATAGATGCTATTACAACTAAAAATAGGACAAAGAAAAAACCTACTTCTACAAAAATTAAGACAACTAATTAGTTTCCTACCAATGATAGAACTCCTAAATTAACTAGGATTGTAAGTAAAAAAAGATGGAGAAAAAAAACAGAGAAAGACATACATATTCCTAAAGCAACTCTCAACAGTATCATTCGACTATCATTCACAACATTGTGACTCCTACGCTCCAGAATGATAGAATAGAACCATCAGGACCTAAAAAGAAGGCTACATCAATTGGATTGAAGTACAATAAGTAAATAAATTTTTCTATGAAAGCTTTTCAGATATTGATGGTGTAACGGAAAACATTTTGAAAGATAATACAAACTCTAGACATATCATTGTTATTCTCCTTAAAAAAAAATTAATTAGAGCATGATAGAAGATGAAATTTCAGATGAACAAAAATATAAGAAGAGGACAGATCAAAACAAGTAATAAATCTTAGGAGATGTTGGCGAACACTTACATTTAGATGATTGATGGACACAACTCATTAGGAGCTAGTAGTTTTCATCCACTTGGTGCCTGATGATAGACCATGAGCTTCTTCAATAGGTCGGTATCTTGTTTTTCCATTCTATACCTCCTTTTCCCTGCTAATAGAATGGCCACCAAGAAACTTACCACATTACTTTGGTGGCATGAAACTCTGAAAAACCTTTGCAGGAGCATGTAACTTGGATCCAGAACACTCATTTTCTAGTCCACGTGATGAAGACATTACTTGTTTTCCCTTATCATATTCTTCACGGCAACAATCCTCTTGAGAATCTTCGCAATAAACCTCAATGTATCCTAGGTGGAACCCAATATCGAATACCATTTAGGATTCGCTTTAAAGAATGACAGAATGATTAGACAGCTCGAAGAGGTCCTAATTCTCCCCTAAGTGATCTATATCACTTCCATTTAGGCTTCTAGTTTTGTTTCATTTTTCATCTCTATTTAAGATTTCAAAATAAGGGTGTTAAATGAGTTGACAGATTTTGGCATAATTTGCTCCACGGATGAGCAGGAAGATTTGATTCTGATCTGCTCGACAATTGAGTAGGCAATTTTGATTCTAATCTGCTCCATTATTGAGTAGGCAGATATGATTGCAATCTGTTGTTGTAAATATGTGATATCATATTTTGTTATTCTAGGAGAATAGATTAGAGGAAACCCTTAATTCATGTATCTCCTAGGCTAAGTTGCATAGACTTAGGTGTGGATATCCGAGACGGGTGCGAATCCAAGAGCCGAATTCGTTAAACATTAAATTTTAAGATTCGGATGTGCGAATCCGAGTAAGGATATGGGTGCAAGAATTTGGCTAAAATATTAAATATTATAAATATAAAGTTATAAAAATATTCTAAAAATCTACTTTAATCTTTTAAGATAACTTTTAGTTACTTTTTCAATTAGGATTCGTATATACTTGTATTTTTGGAAAACCAACAGGCACATATATATTTTTTTGCTATATTAAAATAAATATTCTTTTTATGAGAAACCAACAGACACACATATCTTTTGACTATATTAATATATGAATCCTTTTTTTATATTTTAAAAAATATAATTATTAAAAACTAGATCAGACGAGTCATCTTTCCTGTCCCCAACTACTTTTTGTTTCTTCCCAACTATTCAAATTTCGATGACAAAAATTACAGTCGTCGAATTCCGATGATGACATCAGTCACCGATTCTGATGATGACTGTCGCCGGATTCTTATGGTGATAGCAGTCACCGATTTTCTCCCTTTCCTGCATTGAAAACAATTACAGTTGCTGGACTTTCTTACGACAGAAACACCAACCAACTTTGTTCTTGATGTTGGATCAATGGTCTTCGAATTCGTTTGACCGAATCGGAGACGTACCTCGTGCCCGCACCAACGTCGCGTTGGGATGGGTTCGCGGGAAAAATCAATGAGTGCGCGTGTCACGACCCAAACCGGGACCCTGGCCATGTCGAGTATCCTAAACCATGAATGCCCGAAGCACCCCTATTTGTCTGGTAATCATGCACATAATTCATATGATCAAAGTAATGCGGAAGAAACACAATAATACGGAAACATGGTCATAAATATGAAAAAGAACAATAGCGGGGAAATAAAGTTACCACAACATGAATCAACCTCTAAACAACCGTCCGCGAAAATCTCTAACAAATGACAGAGTCAAGTAACTATATATAAACTGGGACAAGCCCCCAGTAGACCCCAAAACTTAATATAAGATAAAGGACTGCAGGACATAAGGCATTCCGAAATATAAAAGGGTCACCACTTGTCTATGCAACTCTGTCTGAAAGATCTACTGATTCTCTTGACCCCTAGACTGAGCCTCCGAACCTGAGGGTTGGGAGGGGAGGGGGTCAGCACAAAAGTACTGGCACGCAGAGATATTAAAAAAAAAAATAATATTTTTACAAAATATAGTTGAGAGCCATTATAAAGAAATTTCATATCAAATCATTTGAAACACATGGGCATAATGCAATAGTTTCTCAACAACAATGAAATGCAACTGAGCTAGGTGGAATACCCGGCATAATTTACACCAACTGTCAAACCTCGGTTGCCGCCGAGATTAGAGTATAAGTGAGGGAGAGACACACAAGACCACGAAGCATGGTGTCTCGACCCAATGGTAGTGCCCAAGATCACTTAGCCCGGGCTACTACCTATAGTCCCAATTTGGGAATGACATAAAGTCAAGTACACAAGATCACTTAGCCTGGTACCAAATTCCCGTGTCGGCAAACACGGTTTCTTGCGATGAGCCCTTACACTCAAACGCCTTCTTCGGGCATCCACCTATCTCATGTAAAATCAATGCATTCAAACTTCATTTAATTCAATCACGTATCATACTCTGTAGGGTATCGTTATACCCAACTTGCAAGTCATCAATATCACATCCACATATGCATAATCATGTAAAAAACAAGGTGCTTCATCATTTACAAGTGGTAAACAATAATTAATTCAAATTCATGCTCTCTTTTGTTGGTCACAATATGATATGGGGTATCAAGACAATATCATGGGAATTTTAAACCAATTTATCATTCATATTTATCAAACTTCCATGGAAAATCTCAAATCACATATGCATGGTTTCAACCATTGAAGTATATAGGCAAACAATTCCCATGACATAAAGAAAAATGACTTAGAAATCATATTGAAAGCAAGTTATTAGCATTTGATTGAAAATCCCCTTTTAAAAGCATGCATGTTCATAAAAACTACACCCATGAGATTTTAGGATAACCCCACGTACCTCTATTTCCGATGATACTAGATGTTTCTTGAATATCGTGGATTGGTGATTCCGAATATGTAATTATCTTCGTAAACCTACGGTCGAATCTTGAACTATTTGGGTTTTTATTTTGAAACCCTAAGGAGAGTTCTTGAGCAATTTTGGGGAAAGTATGTGTATGATGGTATTTGAGGGATTAAATCACGTGTTGTTGGTATATATAGGGGCGGAGCATGACCAAAATACCCCTAAGGAACAATTAAGGTCAAATCTGTCCCTCAGTTGACAGTTTGATAGGCTGGAGTAAATCGATTATAACTTTTTACTCATTTACTCAAATTGGATTAAACCAACTGCATTTGAAAGAGGACTCAAAGAGATTTCATTTTATATATATATCACACAGTTCATTATATACAGGGAGTTATGATCGTTTGAAGTTGACCCTGAAATGCTGAAAACTGGGCAATAGGCTATGCGTTTTGCTACTGTTTTGAAATCCAAACGCAGCCTTATATGTTCCGAAAAATTCCGAAAGTTATCCGAGATGTACTATGATATTTTCCGATCATAACGAAACTTTAAAATCTAAAAACGGATGTCGGGAAGGTTGAAAAGTTGTATCCCGAAGATTGCCAACTAAAATGACTCTAAGTCCTCATTACACTTGGAATTTTTTTCAAGTTTTTAAGTCTAAGGTCACCCTATTAAAGGCTAATCCATACACGACTTTTACGGGGTGTTACATTATCTCCCCCACGGGATCATTCTTCCTCGAATGATGGGTAGGAACTTATTGAAGCCTTAAATATATAGAATAACGCGGACACGACATGTCCTCTAATAAAGAATACACTGATCTGAAACATGACCATATGTCTGGAACTACTGATATTCTGAATTATTATATCGGACACGCATATTTGATGCATGGAATACACGACTGAAGCTATTGATAAGCTGAATTCTCATAATGAACATGCATATCTGATGCATGGATCTGTGACTGAGTTGTTCTCATGAACGCAGGACTAAATACACTGATAAGCTGAACTTTTTCTATTGAACATACATTTGTAATGCACACATATCTGACTGGACTAATGTCTGAATGTATGACTGATTTCGCAATGATAACTCGTGCGAGGCTTGTAATAATAATCTATGCATGCAACTGAATGAGATATCTCCCCCTTGGGACACTATGTCCCTCTATGAATGCTCAATTCATTAAGATACTCAAAAAAAAAATGAGGCGATGCACTAGGCACCTACAAATTGAATCATAACTGAACATCTGGAATCTGAATCTAATGCTTGACACAAGAATTGAGCTATACTCGCAACTACTGGTATACTCTATCTTGGAATAGTAGCATGTCTGAGATTTCGGGTAGCATGAATAAATAAAAAGACGAGATAACAAGTTATGTGAATCTGCCTGTTAAACTGACTTATTGACTATATAGATTGAATTATGTTTGACCTTCATACTTAACTGGAGTATCTCTTCAACACTCTCTCTAAAGAAGTTCTAACAGTAATAGGGAGCCACGAATCTTTGGTATGGATTACACAAGACATCCAACTGAGGAAATCACAACATTGACACTACTCTGCAATCTGGAATATAGACATATAACTCCTAAATTCGGATAGAATTTTTAGACCTTTGGCAATACAACTTCTTACTTTCAGGCTTAGCGTGCTTCCCGAATATCCCTTAACTATACTATTCCCTATAAATATCATATTCATTCAATTCAGCTTAAATTTCTCATAGGAGCATTGCCAAATTTTTCTACTAATGTCTAAAATAGCTTAATCCTTACCCTGCAATCAAGCCTAACTCTAAGTCACAAAAATACAATATGCTACACCACGCTATTATTCTAAACCATATGATGCCACCTTCTATACCTCTTTTAAAGATCACATTCTGAGCATAACATGCCTTACTACTTCAATGACTACTGTGAATTCTTAATATGAAGTCGCTAATGCATATTGCAACCTTCCACTACAATCCCAAAACGTCATTCAAGCCTAATTTATAACCACATGTTAACTTCAAGGCAAACACCCATAAATATATACTTCACATAGTTTCTAAACTATTATCAATATAACTCCCACGCGCTATCCTAAAAACATACACACACAAACTTTTCCACTAAACATCAAATGTATCAAAGAATTGGCCCCAAATCTTACTTCATACTTATATCCTTATCTAAAAAAGCGTATTATGAACTTCCATCAACAAGAGCATTTACATCATCACCACTATCATTGCATAGGGAGGGTCACAAAAAGGTTAAAACATAAGACCCTGAAGCATGAGAAGATTTTTATACGGGACTGAGCACACTATAAGGAGTGAGTACATGCGTCATGAGTTGCATGACCTCAACTAGAGTTCCTAACATAAGGAATGTGATTCCGACTACTTGAATGAACTAGAACTCATTATCTTGGAACTGGAAGAGTACGTGACTCTCTATCATATACAGGAATCATGAACTATGATCACAGAACTGAATCGTAAGGCATGAGTAAGCATCCGGATAACTGAAAAAAAATACTGAGGTAGGAATGGGTTAAGATTCACCCTCACTTTTTGATGTTTTAAATCATACTGCATCACTACTAGAATCTGAGAGCCTTACTTGGTCATTCGTTCTGTCATCTCCCCCTTAGTTTCAAGTCATCATCTAGAGTTTGGGAGATCCTTTACCAGATTCTAACTGAACTACACTTACTGCACTCTAGGGTCTGAAAAAAATTACAATACATGCATATCATAGAACTTAGCCCGAGTGACTACCTTCCGGGATACACTCTATCTTTCTCTAGCCACCAATAGTCATAGTATAATGCTTGCACACTTATTCTATCGGTTCAACCTTCAAAAGTCAAGCTTAGATTCTAACACTTAACATAGATATCACTAAGCCTTTGATGAACCATATCTCTTTCGACAGAACCTACCACTATTGTGACTCCAAATTTATATCCCTCTACTATGAGAATCAAGATCACCGCAAAAGGCCCAACACTATCAATCAAAACACCTTAACATGGCTATTTAGATCACCATATACCATCTAACTAGTCTTTCTCCACTTAACAATTCAATGGTACCACTAGCCACACACAACAAGTAATATCCTTAGAAAAAATATCGCAACCTCATGTCACCTTAGGCATACTTCTACATCACAGATACAATATCATACACCACTACGAATCAAATAAACTTACTCTATTGCATGCACCGTTTAAGTCTATTAGATCACTTCTATACAACTAGTATTCATTAACCAAGAAATCTTCACATCCACCTTCATGGACATCAACTGTTCAAACTTAATATCTAGTGCTATGCATGATTTACAACCTAACCTTACACAAAATTTTCACTTGGAAACTATGAAATAAACATCACGAAACACTAGTGCACTAGAACTTTATAACCACAATAATCGATCATGACCTAACGGTTTTCCTTATCATAATCCATTAGCATGTACTATTTCAGCACATCAAGCCTACTAATTTAATCCCACAAAACATGCATCATCAAACTCGTGCCACTATTTACCAGCACACCATTTAAATTCAAGCCTATAGTTTAGTATCAATCATTTACCACCAATGAAGAATGCAACATAATATAAATATACTAATCCATCAAATTGGGACATTCTACCAAAATATCTCGAAATTCTACTACATACCTTCTCACAAGTAGCACTAGTTTACAACTACCAATGAAAAGAGGGTCAAGGGGGTTAAAGCCTCATAGTAGACATGGTCAACCTTATCCTTATATTATAACCCCGTACAATCGTATCTACTTATACTGCTTTCTCACATCACAATTACTTACCCAAGCGTACATTTACACTACCTTCAAATTCCACAACAACCATGAGTCTATACTTATAACCTACTGGATAATTTGGCCATTTTCATACTTCAAGCAAGGACAATTCACCTCACCTAATAACTCCTTCTCTATCTTCTACTAATAAACTAACACGCAAGGACGAATCACTTCATTACCAACTCTATCTCATGCAAAAAGATTTAGCTAAACATATATTCAACCAACACAAGAACAACACGTTGAACGACAAATTGCTAGTGAATCGAAATAGGCCTCACACGGCTTCACTAGACTTTGATTTTTTTGTGGTTTGAACAAGAAAATAAGATGAATGACAAGGCAACTATGCTAGTGAATTGAAAGATCCCCACACGGCTTCACTAGACTTTTTAGTTTCACCAACACGATGATAAAATATTTTCAAGAGATAGAAACTTGTCACACAATATTCCATAATCTGAGAATACACATCTTACTTTGTATAGATAAAAAATCTGAGTCAAATATTTCCCCCACAGATTATCATACAATCCACACACGCTACTTTATACCAATAGGTCATGACACCGACACTTTATCTTATACTACTATTTGGGTGGAAATACAATTCCAACACTTCTACTACACATCTTTTCCCTTAAGCATGGTATCTGCAACATAAATTTATGAAAAAGGCCGAATATACTCAATACAGAAGGATGAAAAGAATGATTTCATCAAGATCAAGGTTCACACTAGAACCCATACACTCTGAAGCAATAACGTACTCTTCTCAAGTACTTGCACAATTTTAAGATCATATATGACGCGATCCGAAGGGACAATACCGTTTAGACTCTAAACTTCTGCACTTGAATCACCCCAGAAATGTGACGGGTCTGAGAACATCAGAGTAAGGAAAAAATTTGGAATGATTTTACTTTCGTATGGACGTCACCATAGCACAGATTAGAGTATGAAGGAGGAACATTCTGACTCTGTTGCACGAACTAGAACATGAAGAAAGAGAGACATTCCTAAACGCCTTGTAGCCTCCTGCTTATAAGTGTGGCGCGCTACACACCCATAAATAAGACTCTACTCGACGCGATTTCGCAGACACCCTGGGACCATGAACCATGCTTTGATACCAAGTTTGTCATGACCCGAACCGGGGCCGTGTCCGTGACAAGTATCCTGAACCATGAAGGCCCGAAACACCCCTATCTGTCTGGTAATCATGCACATAATTCATATGATCAAAGTAATGCGGAAGAAACACAATAATACGGAAACATGGTCATAAATATGAAAAAGAACAATAACGGGGAAATAAAGTTCCCACAACATGAATCAACCTCTAAACAACCGTCTGCAAAAATCTCTAACAAATGACCGAGTCAAGTAACTGTATATAAAATGGGACAAGGCCCCCAGTAGACACCAAAGCTTAATATAAGATAAAGGACTGCAAGACATAAGGCCTTCCGAAATATAAAAGGCTCACCACTTGTCTCTGCAATTCTGTCTGAAAGATCTACTGATTCTCTTGACCCCTAGACTGAGCCTTCGAACCTGAGAGTTGGGAGGGGAGGGGGTCAACACAAAAATACTGGCATGAAGAGATATCAAAATAAAACATAATATTTATACAAAATATAGTTGAGAGCCATTATAAAGCAATTTCATATCAAATCATTTGAAAACACATGGGCATAATGCAATAGTTTCTCAACAACAATGAAATGCAACTGAGTTAAGTGGAATACCCTGCATAATTTACACCAACTGTCAAACCTCGGTTGCCTCCGAGATTATAGTATAAGTGAGGGAGAGACACACAAGACCACGAAGCATGGTGTCTCAACCCAATGGTAGTGCCCAAGATCACTTAGCCCAGGCTCCTACCTATAGTCCCAATTTGGGAATGGCATAAGGTCAAGTACACAAGATCACTTAGCCTGGTACCAAATTCCCGTGTCGACAAACACAGTTTCCAGCGATGAGCCCTTACACTCAAACACCTTCTTCGGGCATCCACCTATCTCATGTAAAATCAATGCATTCAAACTTCATTTAATTCAATCACGTATCATACTCTGTAGGGTATCGTCATACCCGACTTGCAAGTCGTCAATATCACATCCACATATGCATAATCATGTAAAAACCAAGGTGCTTCATCATTTACAAGTGGTGAACAATAATTATTTCAAATTCATGCTCTCTTTTGTTGGTCACAATATGATATGGGGTATCAAGACAATATCATGGGAATTTGAAAGCAATTTATCATTCATATTTATCAAACTTCCATGGAAAATCTCAAATCACATATGCATGGTTTCAACCATTGAAGTATATAGGCAAACAATTCCCATGACATAAAGAAAAATGACTTAGAAATCACAGTGAAAGCAAGTTATTAGCATTTGATTGAAAACCCCCTTTTAAAAGCATGCATGTTCATAAAAACTACACCCATGAGATTTTAGGATAACCCCACGTACCTCTATTTCCGATGAAACTAGATGTTTCTTGAATCTCGCGGATTGGTGATTCCGAATATGTAATTATCTTCGAAAACCTACGGTTGAATCTTGAACTATTTGGGTTTTTATTTTGAAACCCTAAGGAGAGTTCTTGAGAAATTTAGGGAAAAGTATGTGTATTATGGTGTTTGAGGGATTAAATCCCGTGTTGGTGGTATATATAGGGGTGGAGGATGACCAAAATACCCCTAAGGAACAATTAAGGTCAAATCTGTCCCTCAGTTGATAGTTTGATAGGCTGGAGTAAATCGATTATAAATTTTTACTCATATACTCAAATTTGATGAAACCAACTGCATTTGAAAGAGGACTCAAAAGATATTCCGTTTGATATATTATAGCTCACACAGTTCATTATATACAGGGAGTTATGATCGTTTGAAGTTGACCCTGAAATGCTGAAAACTGGGCAATAGGCTATGCGTTTTGCTACAGTTTTGAAAACCAAACCCAGCCTTATGAGTTCCAAAAAATTCCAAAACTTATCCGAGATGTACTGTGAGATTTACGGATCGTAACGCAACTTAAAAATCTAAAAACGGATGTCGGGAAGGTTTAAAAGTTGTATCTCGAAGATTGCCAGCTAAAATGATTCTAAGTCCTCATTACACTTAGAAAACTTTTCAAGTTTTTAAGTCTAAGGTCACTCTATTAAAGGCTAATCCATGCATGACTTTAACGGGGTGTTACAGCGCGCAACATATCTCCTAGGAATTAGGGATTGATCTGTGCAATTGAAACAATTCAAAATGAAAAAAAGGCTCTCTTCCCTATAATTATAGTCTCTCTTTTGCTCTTTGTGTTTCAGGGAAAGTTTTGACATCATAGGTGCTCCTGAATACGCTCATGGGATGCTCAATAATTGTATCCAGGCTTATCCTCCTTCTAAAGTCAGGCATATGGTGTATGAGTTTTCAAGGCTATTGCCTGGTACTCTTAAATTTGAACTAGTTCCGCGTGGAGCTATCTGGACAAGTCTATTCACCAATCATTTTACGGGTAAGGAAGATATAGGAATGTATTTCCTCACAAGTGAGATAGAAAGGTAAGCTTTTGCCTTATATATATCTATCTAAAAAGGCATAAGGGTCATGAAGTAGAAGTGGCATCCTTACCCAGGAAGGTTTTTACTAAAAATTAATTTGCATTTATCATCCTATGCAGGTCTGAGATATATACTGCATTGGTGGAGTTCTTGTGTAACAAAGATTCGGTGATGAGAATGCAAGTACAAGGAGATCAACATCATTTATAAGTGTTCTCATCACCAAATATTTGATACGAAACACCACCACCAAAGCAATATATATCCTCAGACCTGCATATAATGGGAAACACAAGTCAATTTCTAGTAAAAACCTTCCTGGCCAAAGGTGCCCTTCTACTTTGCAACCCTTTCCCTTTTTGAATTGATATATAAGGCAGAAGTTGATCTTGCTATCTCACTTTCAAAGAAATACAGACGTATATCTTCTTTGCTCGGACAATTATAGTTGAATAGAATTGCCCAGTTATCCCCATATGGAATGAGTTAAAATTTAAGAGTCTCAGGCAATAGCCTTGAGAACTCATACACCTTACGTCTAACTCTAGAAGGAGGATGAGAAAGGATAAAGTTATTAAACATTCCAGATGCAAAATCCAGATCACCTAAGATGTCAAAACTTCCCCTATAATGCAAAGAACAAGAGAAAGATTAATAATTATAGGGAAGAGAACCTGTATTCCTGTTGAATGGTGTAAATTCCTCGAGTAAAAAAAGTTCTTCAATATATATATAAAGAAAAGGACAGCTCGGTGCACTAAAGCTATTGCTATGCGCGGTGTCTGGGGAAGGCCCCCACCACTAGGGTGTATTGTACACAGCCTTACCTTGCATTTCTGCCATAGGCTATTTTCAAGGCTTGAACCCATGACCTTGTTACATGCCAGCAACGTTACCAGTTACACCAAGGCTCCCCCTCCTTCAATATATATATGGTCTATGGAATAATCAGATGGAAAGTTTTCTATTTCTTGACACATAACGAAAGGCATATTAAAGTTTCAAGGACTTAAAAAAAAGATGAGAAAGTTCCACATGGAGTTAAAAGATGTTTTGCACTCTACATCTCATTAAGTTGCAGAGCCGAAAAAAATTAGAAAACAAACTATGTAAGGCTTCCATATAACCTACTTACCAACAATTTCTTTTTTTCTATACCTGCAAACATAAGATGGCCCATAATGCAATGACATAGAGAGGCAGTAGCCTAAAGTTTTACACACACACACATATATATAAAATTTGGTATTCAGTAAATATTGAATACCAAACGGTAGTTAATATTTTGTACCAAACCCAATCCCGAATACCGAAATGTTGAAATCTTACTCCGAAATACCATTCCAATACTGAATTACCGAATATCAATTACCAATTTTTTCGGTTCGGTTTTTGGTATTTTATACCTTGCCCTATTGACAAGGTATGCTGCCTATCAAGGCTAGTGAGATGGGTGTACCTGGTTTTGCATCTTGGATTCAAACCTAGAATCTCCAAGTTGTTACTACTATGTCTTAACCACTACGCCAACCCCTTGGGTAACCATAATTATGTTATTAACGAATAAGTATCATATATGTTTCCTTACTAATCAATAGGGAAAAGTCCAGTGGAGTTCATAAAAGAAAGGTCCACCATAAAAGAAAAGATTAATCAGTCAGCTGACTACTAGCAAAGATGAGCCATCAAAAAAGCTACCATGCAATGACAGATATGAGCTGAAATTTGAACTCTTTTGGAGTTTAATTTACCTCGTGTTAACTTATGTTAGTAATTAAGGTGCATGATGAAGGCTACTTACTTCCAGGAAGAATCTAGAGCAGGATCACAAGGGTGTGTCATGGGTATCATTTGACTCTCATTCACAGCATTGGGACTCCCATCCTTCAGAATGATAGAACAATCAGGACCTAAAAAGAAGGCTACATCAATTGGATTGAAGTACAGTAAGTAAATAAATTCTTCTGTGAAAGCTTTTCAGATATTGATGGTGTAACGGAAAATTTTTTGAAAGACAATACCAACTCTAGACATATCATTGTTATTTTTCTTACAAAAAAAATTAATTAGAGCATGATAGAAAATGAAATTTCTGATGAAAAAGGATATAAGAAGAGGACATATCAAAACCAGTAATGAATCTTAGGAGATGTTGGCGAACACTTACATTTAGAAGATTGGTGGACACAACTCTTGAGGAGCTAGTAGTTTTAATCCACTTGGTGCCAGATGATAGACCAAGAGTTTATGCAATTGGTAGGTATCTTGTTTGCCCGGTCTGTACCTCCTTTTCCCAGTTAATAGAAAGGCCGCCACGAAACTTTCCACGTTTCTTTGGTGGCACAGAACTCTGAAAAACCTTTGCAGGAGCATGTAACTTGGATTCAGAACACTCATTTTCTAGTCCACGTGATAATGACATTACTCGCTTGCCCTTATCACATTGTTCACAACAATAGTCCTCTTGAGCATCTTCGCACAATAACCCCCGTATGCAATATCTAAAAGGAAGAGAAAAGACAAAATTTATAAAAAACGGAAAGAGGACTAAACATGCATAAAAGATAAAGGCAGTATATAAGAGAATTAAACGCCACAACATGCTAATGGAAGAATCAATGTATCCTTTAGGTGGAACTCTATATCCAATATCATTTAGGATCCGCTTTGAAGAATACCAGAAAGATTAAACAGCTCGAAGAGGTCCTAATTCTCCCCTAAGAGGTCATATCACTTCCATTTAGGCTTATAGTTTTGTTCAATTTTTCATCTCTATTTAAGATTCAAAAATAAGGGTATCGACTGAGCTCACAGAGTTAGTCATAATTTGCTCCATGGATGAGTAGGCAAATTTGATTCTAACCTGCTCCACAATTGAGTTGGCAGATATATAGATTGCAATCTGATGTAAATATGAGATATCATCTATTGTTACTCTAGGAGAATAGATAAGAGGATATCCCTTGATTCATGTATCTCCTAGGCTAAGTTGCATAAACTCGGGTGCGGGTATCCGAAACGGGTGCGAATCCGATAGTCGGATTCATCTAAATTTAAATTTTAAAACTTGGAGGTGTGAATCCGATTATGGATGCGGATGCAGGAATTTAGCTAAAAAATTAAATATTATAAACATAAAGTTATAAAGATATTCTAAAAATCTACTTGTAACTTTTAAAATAACTTTTAGTTACTTTTTTCGATTAGTATTGGTATATACTTGTAATTTTGGGAAATCAACAAACACATATATATTAATATAGAAATTCTTTGATGTGAAACCACACACATATATCTTTTTACTATATTAATATAATTTTTTTTTATATTTTAAAAAATATTATTAAAAACTAGATCTGACGAGTCATCTTCCCAATCCTCAACCACTTTCTGTTTCATCCCAACGATTCAAATTCCTTCGACAAAAATTACAGTTGCCGAATTCAGACGATGCCAACAGTCGCTGATTCCGATGATGATTGTCACCGGATTTATTACTGGATTCCGACGGTGACAGCAGTCACCGATTTTATCCCTTCCGACGATGACAACAATTACAGTCACCGGTTTTTATTACGACGACGAGAAAATAGACTTTGTTCTTGATGTTGGATCAACGTCTTCAGATTTGTTTTATTAAATCATAGATGTACCCCGTGCCCGCACCAGCGCCGCGTTGGGATGGGTTCGGCGGAGAAATCAATGAGTCCGCGCAACATAACTCCTAGGAATTAGGGATTGATTAGATTCTTTTGATCTTCTTGTTCACCTATAAATATTGTGCAACTCTATGAATAAAAAACACATTCTTGCTGTATCTAAACATTCATGTTATCAGAGTTGGAATATTTCCCCTAATACCATACGGTCAAAATAGCTTCTCAGGGAGAATATCTTTCTGGAATATCAAAAGAAGATAAAATGTCTTCTCTGGAATCTCCAAATCTAATGACTCAAGTAGGCAATGTTTCTCACATGCCCTTCCAGTTAACTTCTCATCGATTAAATGGGAAGAACTGTCTGAAATGGGCACAATTCAAAGAGTTTGCAATCGATGACCCTAAAAAGTTGGGACATCTAACTGGAAAGACAAAAAAGTTGAAAATCGGAGACCCAAAGATGAACACATGGAGATTAGCATGTTGTTTTGATATCTAAAAATGGTAATACCTCCGAGGATACATTGCATTAGCATGTTGTTTCATTTGGTTTTCTTATGTACTTTCTATTATAAAAAATTCTACATTTTCTTTTCCTTTCAGATATTGCGTGTTGAATTGATGTGTAGATGCACCAAAGGATTGGTGCTGTGAAGTATGTGACAAGGGCAAAGGATCCATGTTACATGCTTCTGAAAAGATTTGTCAGAGCATTGCGCCTCCAAGGAAACACAATAAGTTTCCTGGTTCTCATGGTATTAACTGGGAAACGGAGGTACGGACTGGAAAACGAAGTATCTCCCTGTTGAAGAAGCACTCAGTCTACCATCGAGCCTCAATAAAAAGGGAAATCCACTGAACATCATTGGCTCCTCAAGAGTTGTGACAAAAAATTCTATGGCAACCGGGACTCAAGGGAGTTTTAGCACGTCTGGAGCTCAAACTTCAAATTCTTTTCTATAAAGAGCCCACTGCAACGACTTTTAGGATCAGCAAGATATACAAATCCTCAGAATGTCAAAAACACTAAAAATCACGGAACAGATAAAAAACATAGTACAAGCTTCAAATGGTTAGTGTTCACCAACATCTATTGTATTTGTTATTTGTTTTGATTTGTCTTCTTCTTATATCTTTATTCATCACAAATTTCATTTCCTATCATATACTCTATTTGATATAGCCTACATTTTAGGTTTTGGTGAGCTTAAGAGTCCCGGTGCCGCAAATGAGAGTACATTGATGAATCCAATTATGACACACCCTTGTGATCCTACTTTATCTCATTCCTTGAAGTAAGTACCCTTTATAACGTACTTTAATTAGTAACATAAGTTGACACAGGTAAAATTGAGCATTAAAAAGCAGAAAAGTTTCCTTTTGATTATTCTGCAGACTATATATACATAGATTTTTCTTTTATCTGTGCAATTGGAACTATTCAGATGAAAAAAAAAAGCTTTCTTCCCTATAATTAATAGTCTCTTTTCCTCTTTGTGTATCAGGGGAAGTTTTGACATCAAAGGTGCTACTGAATTCGCTCCTGGGATGCTCAATAATTTTATGCAGGCTTATCCTCCATCCAAAGTCAGGCGTAAGGTGTATGAGTTTTCAAGGCTATTGTCTGGTACTCTTAAATTTGAACTAGTACCGCGTGAGGCTATCTAGACAAGTCAATTCAACAATCATTTTCCGGGCAAAGAAGATACAGGACTGTATTTCCTTGCAAATGAGAGAGAAAGGTCAGCTTCTGCCTTATATATGTCTATCTGAAAAGGGATAAGGGTCGTCAAGTGGAAGTGGTGTCCTTACCCAGGAAGGTTTTTACAAGAAATTAATTTGCATTTCTCATTTTATGCAGGTCTGAGATATATACTGCTCGGGTGGAGTTCTTGCGTAACAAATATTCGGTAATCAGAATGCTTATAAATGATGTTGAGCTGCTTCTCATCACCAAATCTTTGATACGCACGAATACTACCAGAGAAATATAGATCCTCAGACCTGCATATAATGGGAAATGCAAATCAATTTCTAGTAAAAACCTTCCTGGGCAAAGGTGCCCTTCTACTTTGCAACCCTTTCCCTTTTTCGAAAGATATATAATGAAAAAGCTGAGCTTGCTCTCTCACTTGCAAAGAAATACAGTCTTATATCTTTTTTCCCTGTGAATATTGTTGAATAGACTTGCCCAGTTATCCCCACATGGAATGAGTTCAAAATTAAGAGTATCAAGCAATAGCCTTGAAAACTCATAAACGTTACGTCTAATTCTAGAAGGAGGATGAGAATGGATAAAGTTATTAAACATCCCAGGTGCAAAATCCACATCACCTAAGATGTCAAAACTTTCCCTATAATGCAAAGAACATGAGAAAGATTATTAATTATAGGGAAGAGAACCTATATTCCTGTTGAATGGTGCAAATTCCTCGAGTAAAAAAAGATCTTTAAAAAATATATATGGTCTGCAGAATAATCAAATGGAAATTTTTCTGCTTCTTGACACATAACGAAAGGCTTATTCAAGTTTCAAGGACAAAAAAAAATCAGAAAAAGTTCCACATGAAGTTGAAAGATGTTTTGCACTCTACATCTCATTAAGTTGCAGAACCCCAAAAAAGTTAGAAAACAAACAATGTATGGCTTCCGTATAACCTACTTACCAACAATTTCTTGTTTTCTATAACTGCAAACGTAAGATGGCCCATAATGCAATGACATAGAGAGGCAGTAACCTAAAGTCTATATCTATATATTATTAATAACAAAGGATGCAGCCCTCTCATTCACCCAAGTGTCAGCATTTAATTCATCCAAGTATCAGCACTTAAAATATCCAATGCAGTTACTTTAAATTTTTAACTTTCTTTTTAACATTTTTCAAATTAATTCAAATTTTGACAGATCTTTAATGTTGCCAGTTTTTAAAATTCAAATTTTATAAAATATATAGATGAGTTTGCGTTCCCCATAAACTGTTAACTTCTGGATGTTTCTTAAATTTGAAACTTATACAACTTCTTACACAATAACTACTACATAAATCAGTTTCTCTCTTCTTAAAAGAAGTTTACATCCCATCTAATTTCATCAACTGCGGACCAGATGACGAATCATTGATTGTTTTACTATATATCAATTAATATAAATATAAGAAGATTTTTACAAATGATGACCACATCAAAGAACCAACGATGCCTATGACATATGGCATTAGACGTCCAAAAATAATTTGTGGCAGTAGGCACAAAATCTTAAGTTTGTAAAATCTATAACAAACAGGTTTGTTGTTCTCCTTTTCTTATTATATCAAAATCAATATAGTACACTGTTACAGCGGACAAAATGATAGAAGACAACAGAAGGAAGCTGTTAAGAATGATCAGAATGTTCCTCCTAAAAAAGAAAGCAAAATTACATTATGGTATTTTCTATTCTTTAAAATTGCTTCAACTTTTGACTGTTGTTATGCTTTTACTGTGTGGTTCGTAGCCAGTTTTTATTTGGTAATTTTAGTATTTTATGGATTATTGTTCTACGGAGTAGTTGGTTTGATAGATAAAATATGTTCAAATACTTTTTTGCTGACGGTACATATAATATCTCTCTTGACATTTGGGAAGTTTAATGTCTGCTTCTTTTGAAAATATAACTTTGCTAATGCTCCTTTGATCTTTACTTGTGTCTCTATTGTATTGCAGAGACAAGTTTGAATGGTCCTAAATTAATACCCCTTCCGTCTCAATTTATGAGTCACCTTTAGGATTTTGAGATTTTCACAAAGCTTTGATTGGTTGTAGTATTTTCATATTTATTTTTAATATATGTACCTTGAATTATGAATTATTTTAACTTACAGTACTTTTTAAGTAATTTAGAAATAATGCAAATTTTATTTCAAAAAATTTAAAGATTTCATTGCTTGAGTTGATGGTAAGAATTAAATGATTTGATTCTCGAAATTCGAATCATGTCACATAAACTCGAATAGAGGGAGTAAAATTTAGCAAGAATTTACTTAAATGTAAAAACATTCAAAATAGGTCCATTTATGAAAGAAAGTATGGTAAATTATCTATATCTATATATTATTAATAAGAGAGGATGCAGCCTCCTCAATAAGCCAAGTGGAATTCTCTGAATTGGCCATTTGGAAAGGTTATTACAAGTCTGGTGCTAATATATCAACTTACATCCAAATGTTGATGTTTTTTGCATTCAATTGCAGCCATGTAATCTCCTCTTTCATAAATGGTCACCTCTATGTGTTGTTAACTACCTATTGTGGTGATAACCTTTTCAAAATACTTCATCTCTATTAATGTTCAAAATAAAATATTCTCTAACGGTTTTATTATGGAGAATCATTTCTTCTAATATGGTCGGAAAAACTACCTGCATTTGGTTATGGCTTAGAAATTGGAGTTGATGCATAGAAAAATAGATTGTGTGATGTGAGTACAAAAAGAGGAAGAGGATCCAACTTGCATACATTGATGAACAACCAACTACACATTCTAATGAATTTTAGGACAAGATGGAGTTGGAAAGCATCTACAATCCACTTACTCTATAGTAAGTATGTGTCAAGATGGAGTTGTAAAGCATCCAGTACAATCGATTCCTTCAATAGTTGGTACATATCAATGAGGAGAATTTCTATTATTTTAAGCTAACTTTTATTAGAGTTGATAAAATGCATGTTAAATTTGTAGTATTGTATTTGGTTTGTTATCTCTGTTATTTAAAACAATGATTCTATCATTCAAAAATGTTCAATACAACTACAAATACCACTTCCAACAAAATTCTAAAAATTCTCTTCTACTCACAATTTAATTTTTAGTTGTGAAGAGAGGCAAGGGATTAGTTCATTGGTGGTCTAGCTATACATCGGAACAGGGGCCTATGAGAAACCTATATATCATGTCTGACGTATCAATATTCTCCCCTTTGCAAATTGCTTTATCCTCGCATATCAAGTTCCCTCTATGCATGGTTGTCTTTTTCACCTTTAGGTTTACTATTAAACTATAGAAGCACAACCTCACTGGGAAAAATTGTCTCTAATAAATAAACACCAACCTCCAGGGTCTTTAGGCTTACAAAAAATTTTCTATGAGATGTTACTATTATGATACTATGATAGTATACAAAGGCTTAATTCATGTATTTTTTCGTCTTTCATTAATGGGACAAGGTTGATATAAAGCAATCAAAAATAGCATATCAGTAAGCTACATTGACTTAAAACTAAAGTCTAAATTATATGATAAGTTGGTGAGGATTTAGCTTTCTTACGGGAAGGAGAATTAGAAATAATGTAAATTAAGGTAAGATTCTCACATTTTTGGACTTGTAAGTATGAAGGTTCTTTGAGTATAAAAGGAGCAATGATAAGAGGAAGAGGCCTGAAGGCAACTAAGTATGATAGTTTTCTTGGAAATTGTTTATTATGCTGCTTTCTTGCATTCATGGAAATATATCAATGTTGCATAGTTAGTTGATTAATGGAAATTATTATGCTAACTTTGTCATTAACTTTACAACATATTGTTTGGCTGCTGGAGGCGTCAGTTTGACAACATGTTTTAGTACTCTTTTTGGAGCCTGTTCAGGATGATTCTGTGTTAAACGATGCGGGTGAAAAGGCCGATTCAGCTCCTCCAAATATCCTAGACGAGGAATTCGGATAATTTAATATGAAAATTTTATTTTTGTAGCATCTGAACTCTGAAGACAATTTTTTGTTTGTCATCTAATTGCATTACTCTCTTAAGTGAAGATCTAAGTAGAAGTAGCATATGCATTATTGTGTTGAACATCCTAAGGAAATCATCAAACTCACCAAGGTGAAAGTCCAGATTTCAGAAGTTAAGGTTGTTATTGATGTAAAACATCGACTCTGTAAAATATCTCTAACAATTATATACCTTTATATGTGGTAGATGGTTTAACAGTTTACATGAAAGCTTGACATAGTCTTCTTTTTTTGTGTGATAACGACATAATATAATTCAAGAAAAAGTAATGCATGATGGCACATAAGATTTATTCGGATTTTGGATTTTTCGTGTTTCAACATTTGTGTTTTTCATCCATGGATGGTAGTCCTAGAACCATATCTTTCTTCACCATGTGAAAGATCGCATTGTGATGAAAATTCCTGAGTCTCTTATGCCATACATCTGCTGTCATCTCTTAGCTCGAATAGGCAGCCGACTTTCCTTCCATTGGATCAAATGAGAAGCTTTTTCCTCTCATCTTAACTTGGAAGATTTCTTGACCCTTTGGATCAAATATCACACACTTCTTGTCCCCAAAATTAACCTTAAGACCATTCTCCAAAAGTTGTCCTACGCTCAATAAATTTTGGAACAAAAAGTACATCTGAAATTAACTTTGTACCTGAGCTGCTTTCAATAGCTATTGTTCCTTTTCCTTTGGCAGAAAGATAATCGCCATTACCGATTTTGACTTTAGAGATTTTGTACTTGTCTAAATATTTGAAAATATCCTCATCATGAGTCATATGATTTGTACAACTGATGTCAATTAGCCAGGACTCTCTTGAGACGCTGCTTGTAAAACATGATGCGACAAAAAGTTGATCTTCTTCCTGTTCATTAACAACTCGAGCCTCTGCATCTTGCTGCTGAGTTTTGTTTTTTTAGATGATCGATTCATGCCCAATTAGATGTTCCAACACTTGAAAGGTGCATGTCCGAGCTTGCCGCAATTCTTACAAGGAGGGTATTTTCCTTTGAAACCACCTGTTTTGTTTTTGTTTTTGTTGTTATGCACTGCACCTTCTTCATTGGTTGGTTGGTTATTCTTATTCTTATTCTTAATCTTAGAACGTCCATCATCGTAATACTTGGCTGGTAAGGCACCTTCGACAGCTCCTCCTTGTCTCATAACACGTCGTTGCTCTTGCGCTTGAAAAACTCTTAATATCTCTGCAAGTGTGATCTTGGACAAGTCCTTAGTATTTTCTAAGGTTGTTATGGTGGCCTCAAAGCATTCAAGTGCCGTTACTAGGATTTTCTCAATTATCCTTAAATCATTGAAAGCGGAACCTAACAATCTGATGCGATTTACTAAATTAAGGAGTCTGTCAGAGTACTCCTTTATGGTTTCACTTTCTTTTATCCTTTGCATCTTAAACTCACGTACTATATTCAACTCTTGAATCCCTCAAATCCTTTCATCTACTTCATACTCAGTCTCGAGATAATCCCATACCTCTTTCACTGATTCCAGACACATGATACGAGTGAAGATATTAGATGAAACTGCAGTAAATAAATATGCCAGTGCCTTTGATTTCCTGGTTTTCCTCTCCTTGTGAGTTTTAATCTGCGCTACCGTTGGATTTTCTGGTAAAGGAGATATCTCATATTCATCTTCAACAGCTTCCCAGAGATCCAAAGCTTGCAGATATATCCTCATTCTAACTGCCAAGATTTGATAACTTTCTCCATCGAAAGTTGGTGGTGCCATTGAGGAAAAATTTCCTTCTCCGTTCATGGTATCCACTGGATCAGATTGATGCAAACACTCACAGGTCCCTTAAGATTAAAGTTTTGATACCAATTGTTGGTTTCAAAACATTAAAGGGAAACAACACATGAATTCAATAGTCAAACGTTGGCCGTTGAAACAGAGATGGAAGTTTAAAGAAAAGAAAATGCAGAGCGATAGAGAGAGATTAATTTCTTTATGAAAGACCATCCTTTATTGATCATCAACTTAGCAACTTAAGTAGATGCTATTACAACTAAAAATAGTACAAAGAAACAACCAACTTCTACCAAAATTAAGACAACTAGTTAGTTTCCAACCAATGATAGAACTCCTAAATTAACTAGGATTGTAAGTAAAAACAGATGGAGAAAAAAAAACAGAGAAAGACGTACATATTCCTAAAGCAACTCTCAACAGTATCATTCGACTATCATTCACATCATTGTGACTCCTACACTCCAGAATGATAGAATAGAACCATCAGGACCTAAAAAGAAGGCTACATCAATTGGATTGAAGTACAATAAGTAAATAAATTTTTCTATGAAAGCTTTTCAGATATTGATGGTGTAACGGAAAACTTTTTGAAAGATAATACAAACTCTAGACATATCATTGTTATTTTCCTTAAAAAAAATTAATTAGAGCATGATAGAAGATGAAATTTCAGATGAACAAAGATATAAGAACAGGACAGATCAAAACAAGTAATGAATCTTAGGAGATGTTGGCGAACACTTACATTTAGATAATTGATGGACACAACTCTTGAGGAGCTAGTAGTTTTCATCTACTTGGTGCCTGTTGATAGACCAAGAGCTTCTTTAATAGGTCGGTATCTTGTTTTCCCGGTCTGTACCTCCTTTTCCCTGCTAATAGAATGGCCACCAAGAAAATTACCACATTAATTTGGTGGCATGAAACTCTGAAAAACCTTTGCAGGAGCATGTAACTTGGATCCAGAACACTCATTTTCTAGTCCACGTGATGAAGACATTACTTTATTTCCCTTATCACATTCTTCACGACAACAATCCTCTTGAACATCTTCGGAATAACCCTGTGTGAGATATCTAAAAGGAAGAGAAAAGACAGAATTTTTAAAAATAGGACGAGGACTACATATGCATAAAAGATACAAACAGTATATAAGAGAATTAAATGCTACAACATGCTAATGAAAGAATCAATGTATCCTAGATGGAACCCAATATCCAATACCATTTAGGATCAGCTTTGAAGAATGACAGAAAGATTAGACAGCTCGAAGAAGTCGTAATTCTCCCCTAAGTGATCTATATCACTTCCATTTAGGCTTCTAGTTTTGTTTCATTTTTCATCTCTATTTAAGATTTCAAAATAAGGGTGTTAAATGAGTTGACAGATTTTGGCAAAATTTGCTCCACGGATGAGCAGGCAGATTTGATTCTAATCTGCTCGACAATTGAGTAGGCAATTTTGATTCTAATCTGCTCCATAATTGAGTAGGAAGATATGATTGCAATCTGTTATTGTGAATATGTGATATCATATTTAGTTATTCTAGGAGAATAGATTACAGGAAATCGTTAATTCATGTATCTCCTAGGCTAAGTGGCATAGACTCAGGTGTGGATATCCGAGACGGGTGTGGATCCAAGAGCCGAATTCGTTAAACTTTAAATTTTAAGATTCGGATGTGCGAATCTGAGTAAGGAAATGGGTGCAAGAATTTGGCTAAAATATTAAATATTATAAATATAAAGTTATAAAAATATTTTAAAAATCTACTTTAATCTTTTACGATAACTTTTAGTTACTTTTTCAATTAGGATTGGTATATACTTGTATTTTTGGGAAACCAACAGGTACATATATATTTCTTTACTATATTAAAATAAAAATTCTTTTTATGAGAAACCAACAGACACACATATCTTTTGACTATATTAATATATGAATCCTTTTTTTATATTTTAAAAAATATAATTATTAAAAACTAGATCAGACGAGTCATCTTTCCTGTCCCCAACCACTTTTTGTTTATTCCCAAGTATTCAAATTTCGATGACAAAAATTAAAGTCGTCGAATTTCGATGATGACAAAAGTCACCGATTCCGATGATGACTGTCGCCAGATTCTGATGGTGATAGCAGTCACCGATTTTCTGTCTTTCCTGCGATGATAACAATTACAGTTGCTGGTCTTTCTTACAACGGCGACGCCAACCAACTTTGTTCTTGATGTTGGATCAACGGTCTTCGAATTCGTTTGACCGAATCGGAGCCGTACCTCGCGCCCGCACCAACGTTGCGTTGGGATGGGTTCGGCTACGAAATCAATGAGTGCGCGCAACATAGCTCCTAGGAATTAGGGATTGATCTGTGCAATTGAAACAATTCAAAATGAAAAAAAGGCTCTCTTCCCTATAATTATAGTCTCTCTTTTGCTCTTTGTGTTTCAGGGAAAGTTTTGACATCATAGGTGCTCCTGAATTCGCTCATGGGATGCTCAATAATTATATCCAGGCTTATCCTCCTACTAAATTCAGGCATATGGTGTATGAGTTCTCAAGGCTATTGCCTGGTACTATTAAATTTGAACTAGTTCCGCATGGGGCTATCTGGACAAGTCTATTCAACAATCATTTTACGGGTAAAGAAGATATATGAATGTATTTCCTCGCAAGTGAGAGAGAAAGGTCGGCTTCTTCATTATATATATCTATCTAAAAAGGCATAAGAGTCGTGAAGTAGAAGTGGCTTCCTTACCCAGGAAGGTTTTTACTAAAAATTAATTTGCATTTATCATCCTATGCAGGTCTGAGATATATACTGCATTGGTGGAGTTCTAGTGTAACAAAGATTTGGTGATGAGAATGCAAGTACAAGCAGCTCAACATCATTGATAAGTGTTCTAATCACCAAATCTTTGATACGCAACACCACCACCAGAGAAATATATATCCTCAGACCTGCATATAATGGGAAACGCAAGTCAATTTCTAGTAAAAACCTTCCTGGACAAAGGTGCCCTTCTACTTTGCAACCCTTTCCCTTTATGAATTGATATATAAGGAAGAAGTTGAGATTTCTCTTCACTTTCAAAGAAATACAGAAGTATATCTTCTTTGCCCGGACAATTATAGTTGAATAGACATGCGCAGTTATCCCCATATGGAACGAGTTAAAATTTAAGAGTATCGGGAAATAGCCTTGAGAACTCATACACCTTACGTCTAACTCTAGAAGGAGGATAAGCAAGGATAAAGTTATTAAACATCCCAGGTGCAAAATCCAGGTCACCTAAGATGTCAAAACTTCCCCTATAATGCAATGAACAAGAGAAAGATTAATAATTATAGGGTAGAGAACCTGTATTCCTGCTGAATGGTGTAAATTCCTCGAGTAAAAAAATTTCTTCAATATATATATAAAAAAAAGTACAACTCGGTGCACTAAAGCTACTGCTATGCGCGGTGTCTGGGAAGGGACCCACCACTAGGGTGTATCGTACACAACCTTACCTTGTATTTCTGCCAGAGGCTATTTTCAAGGCTTGAACCCGTGACCTTGTCACATGCCAGCAACTTTACCAGTTACACCAAGGCTCCCCTTCCTTCAATATATATATGGTCTGCGGAATAATCAGATGGAAAGTTTTCTATTTCTTGACACATAACGAAAGGCATATTAAAGTTTCAAGGACTTAAAAAAAAAGAAGAGAAAGATTCACATGGAGTTAAAAGATGTTTTGCACTCTACAACTCATTAAGTTGCAGAGCCGAAAAGAATTAGAAAACAAACAATGTAAGGCTTCCATATAACCTACTTACCAACAATTTCTTGTTTTCTATACCTGCAAACATAAGATGGCCCATAATGCAATGACATAGAGAGGCAGTAGCCTAAAATTTTCATGAAATTTCTCCATAATGGGAATCAGTTTAGATTCAGATTATCATTATGTCATGACTTGAAACTATGTAAGAGCATAATTCTTTCCCATAGTTGGGAATATACTCTATATTGCCTTATTCATTTTTTCAGTGATACTAATGGAGCTCCTTCCATCTTGCATACACCCCAACTAATTCACAGGGCAATTTGTCCATCCCACAAGGGGAATTTCTTAAGCTCATATGCAAAAGTGTAACTTGGTCATTCCGTATATTGACAAGTAGGGGTGGGCATTCAGTATTCGTTTTGGTATTTTTAAAGTTCGGGTTTGGTCATTCGTTTTGAATTATGAATTATTTTGATTTACAGTACTTTTTAAGTAATTTAGAAATAATTCAAATTTTATTTCAATAAATTTAAAGATTTCATTGCTCTAGTTCATGGTCAGAATTAAACGATTTGATTCTCGAAATTCGAATCATGTCACATAAATTCGAATAGAGGGAGTAAAATTTAGCAAGAATTTACTTTAATGTAAAATATTCAAAATAGGTCCATTTATGAAAGAAAGTAGGGTAAATTATCTATTTCTATATATTATTAATAAGAGAGGATGCAACCTCCTCAATAAGCCAAGTGGAATTCTCTGAATTGTCCATTTGGAAAGGTTATTACTTGTCTGGTGCTAATATATCAACTTACATCCAAATGTTGGTGTTTTTTGCATTCAATTGCAGCCATGTAATCTCCTCTTTCATATATGGTCACCTCTATGTGTTGTTAACTAACTATTGTGGTGATAACCTTTTCAAAATACTTCATCTCAGTTAATGTTCAAAATAAAATATTCTCTAAAGGTTTTATTATGGAGAATCATTTCTTCTAATATGGTTGGAAAGTCTATCGGCATTTGGTTATGGCTTAGAAATTGGAGTTGATGCATAGAAAAATAGATTGTGTGATGTGAGTACAAAAAGAGGAAGAGGATCCAACTTGCATACATTGATGAATAACCAACTACACATTCTAATGAATTTTAGGACAAGATGGAGTTGGAAAGCATCTACAATCCACTTACTCTATAGTAAGTATGTGTCAAGATGGAGTTGTAAAGCATCCAGTACAATCGATTCCTTCAATAGTTGGTACATATCAATGAGGAGAATTTCTATTATTTTAAGCTAACTTTTATTAGAGTCTATAAAATGCATGTTAAATTTGTAGTATTGTATTTGGTCTGTTATCTCTGTTATTTAAAACAATGATTCTATCATTCAAGAAAGTTCAATACAACTAGAAATACCTCTTCCAACAAAATTCTAAAAAGTCTCTTCTACTCACAATTTAATTTTTAGTTGTGAAGAGAGGCAAGGGATTAGTTCATTGGTGGTCTAGCTATACATCGGAACAGGGGACTATGAAAACCTATATATCATGTCTGACGTATCAATATTCTCCCCGTTGCAAAAGTGCTTTATCCTCTCATATCAAGTTCCTTCTATGCATGGTTGTCTTTTTCACCTTTACGTATACTATTAAACTAGAGAAGCACAACCTCACTCGGAAAAATTGTCTTTAGTAAATAAACACCAACCTCCAGGGTCTTTAGGCTTACAAAAAATTTGCTATGAGATGTTACTATTATGATACTATGATAGTATACAAAGGCTTAATTCATGTCTTTTTTCGTCTTTCATTAATGGGACAAGGTTGATCTAAAGCAATCAAAAATAGCATATCAGTAAGCTACATTGACTTAAAACAAAAGTCTAAATTATATGATAAGTTGGTGAATATTTAGCTTTCTTACGGGAAGGATAATTAGAAATAATGTAAATTAAGGTAAGCTTCTCACGTTTTTGGACATGTAAGTATGAAGGTTCTTTGAGTATAAAAGGAGAAATGACAAGAGGAAGAGGCCTGAAGGCAACTAAGTATGATAGTTTTCTTGGAAATTGTTTATTATGCTGCTTTCTTGCATTCATGGAAATATATCAATGTTGCATAGTTAGTTGATTAATGGACAATATTATGCTAACTTTGTCATTAACTTTACAACATATTGTTTGGCTGCTGGAGGAGTCAGTTTGACAACATGTTTTAGTACTCTTTTTGGAGCCTGTTCATGATGATTCTGTGTTAAACGATGCGGGTGAAAAGGCCGCATCAGCTCCTCCAAATATCCTAGACGAGGAATTCGGATAATTTAATATGAAAATTTTATTTTTGTAGTATCTGAACTCTGAAGACAATTTTTTTTTTTTGTCATCTAATTGCATTACTCTCTTAAGTGAAGCTCTAAGTAGAAGTATCATATGCATTATTGTGTTGAACATCCTGAGGAAATCATCAAACTCACCAAGGTGAAAGTCCAGATTTCAGAAGTTGATGTTGTTATTGATGTAAAACATCGAGACTGTAAAATATCTCTAATAATTATATACCTTTATATGTGGTAGATGGTTTAACAGTTTACATGAAAGCTTGACATAGTCTTCTTTTTTTGTGTGATAACGACATAATAATTCAAGAAAAAATAATGCATGATGGCGCATAAGATTTATTTGGATTTTGGAAAGATTCCTTACAGTTAAGAGAGATCAAGAAAAATAGTTATAATACAACTATTATAAGTAAGTTCGATATTGGTATTAAAATCTCACGTATTGTTTTGTTAATGATGGTTGATTGCGATGATCGATCATAAATGATAGATAGTGATGGTGACGACTCGATTTGCTGATTGACATAGTGATGGTAGAGTATGGTGCTTATTAGTAGTAGGATTTATTAGTCATAAATGGTGATCATCTAACATTGTAATTGTTGCTGGAAAAGAGCCGAGCCGGCTCAGAGCTCGGCTCGACTCAACTTGTTTCTCCATAATGGGAATCAATTTAGATTGAGATTATCAGTATATATTAAGATTATCATTGTGTCATGAGTTGCAACTATGTATAAGCATAACTCTTTCCCACAGTTGGGAATATACTTTATATTGCCCTATTCATTTTTTAAGTAATACTAATGGAGCTCCTGCCAGCTTGCATGCACCCCAACTAATTCACTGGGCAACCTGTCCATCCCACAAAGGGAATTTCTTAAGCTCATACGCAAAAGTCTAACTTGGCCATACCATATATTGTCAAGTAGGGGGTGGGCGTTCGGTTCGGTATTTTTAAGGCTCGGGTTCGATAATTCGGTAATCGATATTTGAGAGTAGATACCACATACCATACTTATAAATATCAATTCGATAATTCAGCAATCGGTAAATTAAATTTTTGTTCAGTACGGTATTTGGTTAGGTGTATCGTATTATATATATATAATTTGGTATTCAATAAATATTGAATACCAAACGGTATTTTATATTTTGTACCAAACCCAATCTTGAATACCGAAATGTTGAAATTTTACTCCCAAATACCAACTGAATTACCGAATATCAATTACAAAATTTTTCGATTCGGTTTGATATTTTAGTTCTCGGTGTTTTACACCTAGATCTATTGACAAGGTATGCTATCATGCCTTACCACTTCAATGGCTAACTCTGAACTATTACTACGAAGTCGCTAGCGCATATAGCGATCCTTAACAAAAATTCCAACATGTCATTCAAGCCTATCTCTATATCCACTTATGAACTTCAAAGTAAACACTCATAACGACACACTTCACATATTCTACTAACCATCTATCGATATAGCTCCCACACTCTACCCCAAGAACATACAAACACACCCCTTTCAGCCAACCATCGCATGCATCAAAGACTTGGCCCCAACCTTACTTCCCACTTATGGCCTTATCTAAAATAAGCATACTATGATCTTCCACCAACCAGAAACATTTACTCATCACCACTACCATCACATAAAGAGGAGTCACTAAAGATTAGAACATAAGATCTTGAAGCATGGAAGGATGTTATATGAAACTTGACACTTAACTGAGGCCTAGGGAATAGCAAATCAACATCCGGGATTTATCAAAGAAAAAAAAATCTGAATTGGGACATACATGGCTATGAACTTTATTCCACCTATCGTAAAGAGTATAGCATGAATTATGGGAGCTGATCACACTATAAAGCGTGAATACAAGAGTCATGAGCTGCATGACCTCAATTTAGAGTTCATAACATATGGAATGTGATTCCGACGGCTGAATGAACTGAAGTTCCTCATTTAGGAATCTGGAAGAGCACGTGATTTTCTATCATATACATGAACATGAACTATGATCATGGAACTGAAACGTGAGGTATGAGTAGGTATTAGGATAACTGAAAAATACTGAGACCGGAATGGGTTGAGCCTCACTCTTCCCTTCTGATGTTCTATGTCACACTGACATCACTACTAGAATCTGAAAGCCTGACTTGGTTATTCGCTCTATCATCTCCCCCTTAGCTTCAAGCCATCATATTAAGTTTGGGAGATCCCTTACTAGACTCTAAACTGAAGTACACTCACTGCACTCTGGGGTCTGGAAAAATACTATACACGCATATCATGGCACTTAACCCGAATGACTACACCTGAAAGTGCAAAACCCACTGTTAATACTACCTTCTGAGATACACTTTATCATTCTATAGACCCAGTAGTCATCATATAATACTTTCCCACTTACTAACTTCGGGTCTTCATGGGTATCCCCATAGTTGGAGTGCATACCCTCTAGGGCTTTAACTCTTATTTCTATTAGTTCAACCTTCAACAACTCAAACTTTGAATCTTGCACTGAACATGGAGATCACCAAGCCTTCAATGAATCATACTACTTCCGACAAAGCCTACCAATATCTAGACTCCAAACTTACATCTCTCTACTATGAGAATCAAGATCATATAAAAAGGCTCAACACTATCAATCAAAACTCCTTAACTTGGCTATTTAGAACACCATATACCATCTAACTAGTCTTTCTCCACCTAGCAACTCAACGGTACCACTCGTCACACAAAACGTGTAATAGTCTTAGAAAATACCGCAACATCAGATTACCTTGGGCATACTTCTACATTATATATGCAACATCATACTTCACTACTAATCAAATAAACTTAAGCTCTTGCATATACCGTTCAATCCTATTAGATTACTTCCATAAAACTAGTATCATTAACCAAGAAATCATCACATCCACCTTCATGGACATCAATTGTTTAAAACTTAATGTCTAGTCCTAAACATGATTTTACAACCCAACCTTACGCATGATTCTCACTTGGATACCATGAAATATATATCAAGAAACACTAGTACACTAGATCTTCCAAACAAAAAATAATTGATCTTGACCTTACGGTCTTCCTTATCATAACTCATTAGCACGTACTATTTTAACACATCAAGCCTACCAATTTTTTTCCCACAAAAGATACATCATTAATCTCATGCCACTATTTTTACCACCACATTCTACATTAAATTCAAGCATATAGTCATGTACCAATCATCTATCACTACTGAAAAATGCAAAATAATATGCTAGTCCATAAAATTTGGGATATACTATAAAAACGCCTAAAAATTCACTACATACCTTTTCATACGTAGTACTAGTTTACAATTACCAATGAAAAGAAGGTCAAGGGGTAAAGTTACATAATAGAAATGATCAACCTTAATCTTATATTATAACCCGATACAATCTTTTCTACTTATACGGATTTCTCACCTCATACTTACTTACCCAAACATACATTTAGACTACCTTCAAATTCCACAAAAAACCATGAGTCTATACTTATAACTTACTGGCTAATACAACCATTTTCAAACTCCAAGCAACCGACAAATCACCCTAACTAACAACTCCTTCTCTACCTTGGACTAAACTAACACACAAGGACGAATCACCTCTTTACCAACTCAATCTCATGCAAATAGAATCAGCTATATATATGTTAAACCAACACAAGAACAATAAGTTGGACTACAAGTTGCTAGTGAATTGAAATAGGCCTCACACGGCTTCACTAGACTTTGATTTTGTATTTTGAACAAGAAAATGAGATGAATGACAAGTCAACTATGCTAGTGAATCGAAAGATCCCCACACGGCTTCACTAGACTTTATTTTTTTCAACAACACCTTGATGACAAGATTACATGAGATAGAAATTTAATATGCAATATCCAATAAACTAAGAATACACATCTTACTCTGTATAAATAAAATCGGAGTCAAACACTTCCTCTACAGACTACCATACCATCCACACATGCTACTAGTTACCACATTAGTCTATCATCATAAGGGGGTAAATCATTCTCGAACATCGGTTATTCAACTAAAATATTCATTTACACAAAAGTCACCCTCGCTCTGACTTCTAACTTTGTGACTTCACATCACCAACTTCTTAGTCTAATTTCACTACCAATAGGTCATGACAACAACACTTTAACGCATACTACTATTCGGGTAGAAATACAGTTCTAACATTCTACTACACATCATCCCCCCTTAAGCAAAACATTTATAACATAAATTTGAAGGGAACTAAATGCAATTAATACCTCAAGCTGAAAAGCACGATTCCATCAGGATCAATGTTTACATCGGAATCAATACACATTGAAGCACTAACGGACTCTTCTCAAGTCCTTGCACAAATTTTAACTCTTATATGGTTCAATCATAAAGGACCATACCATTTAGATTCTAAACTTGTACACTTGAATCACCTCAATAATGAGACATATCTGAGGACATTAGAGTAAGGAAAGAATTTGGGATGACTTTTTTTACTTACGTATCGGCGACACCATAGCACAAATTAGAGTATGAAAGAGGAACATTCTGACTCTATTGCACGAACTAGAACATGAAGAAAGAGAGACATTCCTAAACTCCTAGTAGCCTCCTGCTTATAAGTGTGTCGTGCTACGCACCCATAAACAAGACTCTACCCGATGCGATTTCACAGACACCCTAGGACCATGAACCATGCTCTAATACCAAGTTTGTCACAACCCAAACCGCAGCCCTGTCCGTGACGAGCATTCTGAACCATGAAGGCCCGAAACACCCCTATCTATCTGGTAATTATGCACATAATTCATATGATAATAAGATATGCGGAAGATACACAATATTACGAAAAACATGGTCATAAAAAAAATGAAATAAAAAAAGGGGAAATAATGTCCCACAACATCTATCGACATCTGAACAACCGTGTGCAAAATCTCTAATACATGACTGAAACAAATTACTGTCTGAAAACTGGGACAAGGCCCCCAGTAGACCCAAAACTACTAAATGATAAATAAACTGACAGACATCAGGCCTTCCGAAATATAGAAGGCTCGCCACTTGATTCTGCAATTTTGTCGAAAGAGATCTAATGGTTATCTGGACCCCTAAATTGTGCCTCCAAACCTGGGAGGGAAGGGGGTCAATACAAAAGTACTGGTACGCAGAGAAATCAAAAATAAAATATAATATTTTTTCCAAATATAGGTGAGAGACATTATAAAGCAGTTTCATATAAAATCATTTGAAAACACATGGGCATAATGTAATAGTTTTCAACAACAATGTAATGCAACTGAGCTAGGTGGAATACCCTACATATAACATTTACACCAACTGTCAAATCTCGGTTGCCGCCGAGATTAGAGTATAAGTGAGGGGAAGACACACAAAATCACACAGCAGGGTGTCTCGACCCAATAAAGTATAGTAGTGCCCAAGATCACTTAGCCTGGGTTCCTAACCATAGTCCTAATTTGGGAATGACATAAAGTCAAGTACACAAGATAACTTAGCCTGGTACCAAATCCCCATGTCGGCAAACACGGTTTCCAACGATGAGACCTTACACTCAAATGCCTTCTTTGGGAATCCACCTATCTCATGTAAAATCAATGCATCAAAATCTATTTAATTCAATCACATATCTTATTCTGTAGGGTATCGTCATACCCGACTTGCAAGCCATCAATATCATATTATTATTTCATGCAACCAATTTATTCATCATATTTCAACATAACAACCCTCTCATTGCAAGTCAAAACCATGACCATTTTCAAAATATTTCATGTCACACTTATCAAGATGATTTCAAACATTTCACATCATATGGGAATTTAAAACGAGATCATATAAAGAGAGGGATTTCATATAATTCATTCTCTCAAGTTAACATCTTTTCAAAATGCATGCATATACATATATCATATATCAAACCACTTCGGGAATAGGCCAAAAGACCAAATCAATATCATAAAACATTTAAAACGGGATTATATTCATAATTTCAAAACCCCCATTTTTAAAACATGAATTTGTAAGCCCATGAGATTTTTAATATAACCCCACGTACCTCTATATGCGAAGATGATAGGTGCTTCTTGAAGCCTACGTTCTGAAGATTCCAAATATGCAATTAGTTTCAAAAACCCATGGTTGAATCTTGAGTTGCTTGGGTTTATATTTTGAAACCCTAAGGAAAGTTCTTGAGAGATTTTGATGAATAAAGGTGTATTTTGGGGTATTTGGGAACTGAATTTCATGTTTATGGCTATATAAGGGTGGGAAAAGGACCATTTTGCCCCAAAAATGGAGTGTTTAAGTCACTTGAGTAATAATATATGCGGCGCACACCTTATCGCATAATATAGTTTGTGAGGCGCACTCTTTACCACACATATTAGGTTGTGCGTCGCACACATTAGGTTGTGCGTCGCACACCTTATGACATAAGTTAGGGTGTACGTCGCACATCTTATGCTGAACGACACACTCCACTTTCCAAAGCCATAACTTCTTCCTCGGGTGTCGGATTTTTTGAAATTGGTATCGTTGGAAAGATAATTCTAATACCTTTTTATTTGATATTTAGTAGGCACTCTAATTAAATATATACAAAGATTAATGGTCGATTGAACTTGACCTAAGTTTCAACGCTCACTAAAATTCGAACGATAGGAAAACATTCAACTTGTCCTTGAGCTTGGGGACCTCTATGATCTTAATTCATGCTCAAATAGGTTTCTACACTACATAATTTATTAACACACTAAACTTGCATTGGATTTATGGCTTTTGTAACCTTTACGTGAAGGAAATGACGATTTTCGTTCTCGTCCAAAATGCTGGGTGTTACAGATTGTGAGAGATAGCTATTGCTGCTTGGTTGTCCACGAACACTTCAATGCTTCCTGTTGGTTCAATATGCATATCAATCAAAAATTTCTTCAGCCACAATGCTTGATTTACCGTTGTTGTAGCTGCCACAAACTCAGCTTCGGCAATAGATTGAGCCATAATGTCCTGTTTCTTACAACTCCATGAAAAAATCCCAGAACCAAGACTAAAATAGTTCCCTGAAGTACTCTTCGAGTCATCTTTGGAACCTCCCCAATCACTATCAGAGTACCCAAAAAGCTTTACAGGTTGAGTCCTTCAAAACATGACTCCATAGGTGATAGTTCCTTTGATGTATCACACAATTCTTTTTGCTGCCTTCAGATGTACTTCACTCAGACAATGCATGAACCTTGATATAATACTTACAGCATACAATATATCGGGTCTTGTTGTTGTAAGATACATTAAACACCCAATGAAACTTCTGAAATATGTTTTGTCCACCTTTTCGGCTCCATCATCTTTGCTAGTTTCTCTTCTGGGTTCATGGGAGTATTCACCTCTTTGCAATTTTCCATTTTGAATTTCTTGAGAATTTCCTCGCGTACTTCTTCTAGCAAATGAAAAACTCATCTTTTCCCTGTGTAATCTCCATTCCAAGGAAATAAGTCATCAGACGAAGATCGGACATTTCAAAAGCTTGCATCATAGCCTGTTTGAACTCTTCAATGAGCTTTGTGCTGCTTCCTGTAATCAAAAGGTCATCGACATATAGAGAAACAACAAGAATCTCACTGTTATTGCATCTAACATATAGTGTAAATTTCGAAACACTTTTCTCAAAATTGAGGCTAAGCAAATAATCATCTATTCAACTATACCAAGCTCTTGGTGCCTATTTTAGGCCATAAAGATCTTTATGTAGTCGGTAGACTTTCTCTTCTTTTCCATCTACAACAAAACCTTCAGGTTGCTCGATATAGATTTCTTCTTCAAGAACTCCATTAAAAAATGCGGATTTGACATCTATCTGGTGCACTTTCCAGCCACGTTGTGCAGAAATAGTAAGAAGCAACCTGACTGTGTCAAGCCTAGCAACTGGAGCAAACATGTCAGAATAATCAACACCAAAAATTTGTGCATACCTCTTAACTACAAGTCTTACCTTGAGCTTGTTAACAGAACCATCAACATTTAATTTTGTCCGGTAAAACCACTTCACACCGATGATCTTTCTATCTTGAGGCTTTTCCACAAGATGGCAGGTTTTGTTCTTCTCAATCATTCCAAGTTCCTCCTCTATTGCGGTTTTCCACTTAGGATCTAAAATAGCCTATTCAAATCCAGAAGGCTCTAAAATGGTCACATTGCATCTCTGTTATATCTCAGAGAGAAACCTTGTTCCTCTCAGAGGTTGATCATCAATGTCTTCCTAAAAAATTGGTAGATTGCTTGTGATCTACTTCTGATTAACCTTTTCCTACTCCCATTGCTCATTCTCCATAAAAAAATACATCTCTACTTACCATAATTTTTTTAGTATGAGGCTGAAACATCTTGTAAGCTTTAGAGATTGTACTGTAACTAATAAAGACTCCAGGTTCAGCTTTCTTGTCTAACTTGTCCCTCTTAACTTGCGGAATATGAGAAAAACACAAACAGCCCAAGATTTTTAAGTTTTTTAAGGACGACTTATAGCCGTGCCACACCTCAAAAGGTGTCTTGCCAACAACTGCTTTGGTAGGAAATTTGTTCAGTAAAAAAACAACAGTGTTAGCTGCTACTTCCCATAAATATTTTGGTAAGCTTTTCTCGTATAACAAACACCTCGACATTTCCATTATCGTACTATTCTTCCTTTCACTAACTCCATTATGTTGCGGAGTATATGGGGCAGTGAGTTGATGCTCAATACCTGCATTTTCACAAAACTTTTCAAATCAATCAAATGTGTACTCAGTACCATTATCTGATCTAAGCGTTTGCATCCTGTAACCACTTTGATTTTCTACCAAAGCTTTGAATTTCCAGAATACTTCAGGTACTTCAGATTTGAATATGAGAAAATAAATCCAACACATTCTTGTCATATCATCAATAAATGCTATAAAATATTTAATTCTGTTAAGAGAAGCAGTTTTATGTGGTCCACACAAATCAGTATGGACTAACTGAAGCTTCTCTGATGCTCTCCTGGTTGCCTTGGCAAAAGGCATCCTGCTTTGCTTTCGAAATTGACATGTGTTGCAGCATGTGTGTTTTTCCTCCATGGATGGTAGTCCTAGAACCATATCTTTCTTCACCATGTGCAAGATCACATTGCAATGAAATTGCCCGAGTCTCTTATGCCATACATTTGCTGTCATCTCTTGGCTCGAATAGGCAGCCGACTTTTCTTCCATTGGATCAAACGAAAAGCTTTTTCCTCTCATCTTAACTTGAAATATTTCTTGACCCTTTGGATCAACTATCACACACTTCTTGTCCCCAAAATTAAGCTTAAATCCATTCTCCAAAAGTTGTCCTACGCTTAATAAATTTTGATCAAGTTCTGGAAAAAAAAGTACACCTGAAATTAGCTTTGTACCTGAGCTGCTTTCAATAGATACTGTTCCTTTTCCTTTGGCAGAAAGATAATTGCCATTACCGATTCTGACTTTAGAGATTTTGGACTTGTCTAAATATTTGAAAATATCCTCATCATTGTCACACCCCTTTTTAAACTCAAAAAAGATTTACTTTATTTTATAGTTCGAAACGATTTTCATTATTAAAGTGAAAAAAAATAAAAATTTTGTTTCAAAATAGATTATTTACATTTAAACTCAGAGTCTCCACTTGGCATAAATTAGGTGTGCCAAGTCACCCGTGGTTATCCTTTTTTAAAACGGTTTTGACTCTATAAAATTGATCCGCGAACAGAGATTTCGGCTAAGGAATTCTGTTGACCGAGGGGAAGGTGTTAGTCACCCCTTGATCCTGTGGTTCGACCACGGTCGCTTGGTGGAGTATATCGGCTAATTTGAAAACTATGAATGTATAAACCACACCAAACATAAATAAAATGATCAATCAAGTAAACAAATCCAAAAAACAATGTCCAGTCCAATTATACAGTCCAAAATAGAAAAACAATGCAAAAATGTAAATCCTATTCTACCCTACACTATTTTTATACTACTCTCCCGTGCTACCTGATGCCTTGGACCTTCATTATGGACGTCCTCCAAATACAAAATACTTCGGGGCACTCCCCGGCGAATAAATACAAGTGATCGCGGAGCATTCCCCGATTAAATGAATACATTTCCAAATGCAAGAACTAAAACCAAACCGTTCAACTCAAATTCCACATTCAAACATTCAACAATAAAACTTATTCCTAAATTTTTGCCTACCCGAACCAACATTCGCCTATCCATTTCAACATATCATAATTTTATCACATTCCAACAATATTCATGCTCGTTACGAATTAAACAAAACAACAATAAACCAAAGCTAATCTAAATTTAACTTTTTTATCAATTTCTCAATTTCATCCCCCAAATCCATTTTTAACCACATTATTAAATCAGTTCGACTATCAAATCACTTTTCAAAATCCGAAACCAACAACGCATACCCCAACGAAGATTCAAACATTTAAGCATACCAATCATTCATATCCACAACAATAATTAACATTTTTGCTCAAAATATTCAAAACCGCCCCACAAAATCACGATATTAACCAACTTCGATATAATAAAACAGTAGAGTTGAGAGATAGACCTTTGAAGAATCGATTTCGTTGAAAATAAAATCAAGAAAGCCCGGACTATAGAATTCCTAATAGAACCTCAACAATGCAGAACTCCAACTCCGTATTGAAAAATTTGAGACCCAAAATTGAAGCTCCGTAAATCGAATTGAACCCGAAAATCGACACTATTCAAGACTATTCACATAATGTTCACGAATGTTCACAGCACTGTTCACGGGTGCTGTTCACAACACTGTTCATGGGTACTGTTGACAACACTGTTCACAACACTGTTCACGGCAGAGTTCACGATACTGTTTCTCTCTCGATTTTTTTTCTCTGTCGCGCGATTGTCTTTTCTCTCCCATGATTTTTTTTTGTTCTTCTTGTGAGGAAGATGATTTGGTGATTGTTTTTATTGTGGAGAAGATTATGATGAAAGAATGAGCCTCTCCTTTTCCCCTTTTAGAAATTTTCTTTTATATTTTTTATTTGGTTTTTGTTTTTCTTTATTTATTATCCTATGTGGAAGCATATAATTGGTGGATTGTGGAAATAAGTTTGTGGCATGTGAAAAAGTTAGTGTGGCATGTGGAAAGATGAGGGTGGCGCATGAAAAAGTGAGTAGGGCGTGTGCCTTTTCCATGTATCCAATGGAAAATGGAAAGTGAGGTGTTGAGGTGACATAGTGAGGTGACAAAGATGCTATGTATTTAATTATTTTTAATTCTTTTTTTTTGGAGAAATTATCAATTAAACAAAAGTATGCTAAGGTGAATAAAATAAAAATAAAAAATTAAAATTAAAATTAAAAAAAAATAAAAAAATTAAAATGATTAAAATATTTTCGGAAAAGGACAAAATTAAGTTTATAGAATCATGAGAAATATGATTTGTACAACCACTATCAATTAGCCAGGACTCGCTTGAGACGCTGCTTGCAAAACATGATGCGACAAAAAGTTGATCTTCTTCCTGTTCATTAACAACTCGAGCCTCTGCATCTTGCTACTGAGTTTTGTTTATACAGATGATCGCTTCATGCCCAAGTTGATTACACTTAGTGTACTTAGCACCAGGCCTCTTCCAATGCTTGAAAGGTGCATGTCCGAGCTTGCCGCAATGCTTACAAGGAGGGTATTTTCCTTTGAAACCACCTTTTTTGTTTTTGTTTTTGTTGTTGTACGTTGCACCTTCTTCATTGGTTGGTTGGTTATTCTTATTCTTATTCTTTTCTAAGAATGTCCATCATCGTGATTCTTGGCTGGTAAGGCACCTTTGACAGCTCCTCCTTGTCTCATAACACGTTGTTGCTCTTGCGCTTGAAAAGCACTTAAGAGCTCTGCAAGTGTGATCCTGGACAAGTACTTAGTATTTTCTAAGGTTGTTATGGTGGCCTCAAATATTTTAGGTGCCGTTACTAGGATGTAACGCCCCGTAAAAGGCGTGCATAGATTAGTCTTTAATATTGAGCTCTTAGACTTAATGACTTAAAATTTTCTGAGTGTAAAATGAGACTTAGTCATTTTAGCTGGCAATCTTCGAGATACAACTTTTAAACCTTCTCGACATCTGTTTTTAGATTTTCAAGTTGCGTTACGATCGGGAAATCTCATAGTGCATCTCGGATAAGTTTTGGAATTTTTTGGAACGCATAAGGCTGCGTTTGGATTTCAAAACAGTAGCAAAGCGCATAGCCTATTGCCTAGTTTTCAGAATTTCAGGGTCAACTTCAAACAATCATAACTCCCTGTATATAATAAACTGTGTGAGCTATAATATATCAACCGAAATCTCTTTGAGTCCTATTTCAAATGTAGTTGATTTCATCCAATTTGAGTATATGAGTAAAAATTTATAATCGATTTACTCCAGACTAACAAACTGTCAACTGAGGGACAAATTTGACCTTAATTGTTCCTTAGGGGTATTTTGGTCACCCTCCACCCCTATATATACCACCAACACGGGATTTAATCCCTCTAACACCAAAATACACCTTCATTCATCAAAATTTCTCAAGAACACTCCTTAGGGTTTCAAAATAAAAACCCAAATAGTTCATGATTCGACCGTAGGTTTTCGAAGATAATTACATATTCGGAATCACAAATCCGCGAGATTCAAGAAACATCTAGTATTTCATGAAATAGAGGTATGTGGGGTTATCCTAAAATCTCATGGGTGTAGTTTTGATGAACATGTATGCTTTTAAATGGGGGTTTTCAATCAAATTCTAATAACTTGATTTCAATATGATTTCTAAGTCATTTTTCTTTATGTCATGGGAATTGTTTGCCTATATACTTCAATGGTTGAAACCATGCATATGTGATTTGAGATTTTCCATGGAAGTTTGATTAATATGAATGATAAATTGCTTTCAAATTCCCATGATAATGTCTTGATACCCCATATCATATTGTGACTAACAAAAGAGAGCATGAATTTGAAATAATTATTGTTCACCACTTGTAAAAGATGAAGCACCTTGGTTTTTACATGATTATGCGTATGTGGATGTGATATTGATGACTTGCAAGTCGGGTATGATGATACCCTAAAGAATATGATACGTGATTGAATTAAATGAAGTTTGAATGCATTGATTTTACATGAGATAGGTGGATGCCCAAAGAAGGCGTCTGAGTGTAAGGGCTCATCGCTGGAAACCGTGTTTTCCGATACGGCAATTTGGTACTAGGCTAAGTGATCATGTGTACTTGACTTTATCTCATTCCCAAATTGGGACTATAGGTAGGAGCCCGGGCTAAGTGATCTTGGGCACTACCACTGGGTCGAGACACCATGCTTCGTGGTCTTGTATGTCTCTCCCTCACTTATACTCTAATCTCGGCGTCAACCGAGATTTGACAGTTGGTGTAAATTATGTAGGGTATTCCACCTAGCTCAGTTGCATTTCATTGTTGTTGAGAAACTATTGCATTATGCCCATGTGTTTTCAAATGATTTGATATGAAATCACTTTCTAATGGTTCTCACCTATATTTTGTAAAAATACTATGTTTTGTTTTGATATCTCTGCGTGCCAATACGTTTGTAATGACCCCCTCCCCTCTCCAACCTCTCAGGTTTAGAGGCCCAGTCTAGGGGTCAAGAGAATCAGTAGATCATTCAGACAGAGTTGCAGAGACAAGTGGTGAGCCTTCTATGTTTCGGAAGGTCTTATGTCCTGCAGTTCTTTTATCTTATATTTAGTTTTGGGGTCTATTGGGGGCCTTGTCCCAGTTTATATACAGTTACTTGACTCAGTCATTTGTTAGAGATTTTTGCAGACAGATGTTTAAAGGTTGATTGATGTTGGGGGAACTTTATTTCCCCGTTATTGTTTCTTTTCATATTTATGACCATGTTTCCAAATTATTGTGTTTCTTCCACATTACTTTGATCATATGAATTAGGTGCATAATTACCAGACAGATAGGGGTGTTTTGTGCCTCCATGGTTCGAAATGCTCGTCACGGCCAAACCCCGGTTCGGGTCGTGACAAACTTGGTATCAAACCACGGTTCATGGTCCCAGGGTATCTACGAAATCATGTCGGCTAGAGTCCTGTTTATGGGTGTGTAGCGCACCACACTTATAAGCAGGGGGATACTAGGCATTTAGAAATGTTTCCCTTCTTTGTGATTTAGTTCATGCTTCAGAGTCTGAACTGTCCCCTAATCAATGATCTCTTATATTTCAAAAATGCAGTTATGCCTCCCCGTCGTAACATTGACCAGAATGCTCAGACAGATGAGGTCCGTCCCACCCATGGGATGCTGACCCGTAACAGAGCTCCCTCTCTAGAACCTGTCCCTACTCCAGGAGTCCCTCCAGTCCCGACCAGTCCACCTCGGGCTCAGCGAACTAATGTCAATCATACCCCAACTTCTCAGGGAGATATTTCAAATGCAGAATTCAGACGTTCTATTCATATGTTGACATAGTTGGTATCTATCTATCTCAACGATCCGAAGATGTTGGGTCTGCATTTGTTACGTCTGAGGCTATTAGGGTTGGACATTTCATGAAGATGAACCCACCTAAGTTCACTAGCACCAAGGTGGAGGAAGATCTACAGGAGTTCGTGGATGAGATGGAAAAGATCTTTAAGGTAATGCACGTGGATAAGGTTGAAGGGGTGGAACTAGCAACCTATCAGTTCAAGGATGTTGCGAATCAGTGGTATGCCGACTGGGAAGATGCAAAAGGTGAAAGCACTGAGCCCACAGTTTGGGGGGAATTTGTGGAATCTTTCCTTGATCGATTCTTTCCTCTGGAGTTGAGGGAGGCCAAGATAGAAGAGTTTATGAATCTGAAGCAGGGCAGTATAAGTGTTCAGGAGTACACTTTGAAGTTTAATAAACTAGCCCTCTATGCACCAGAGTTGACTAGTAATATGAGAGCCCGGATGAGGAAATTTGCATCTAGCCTTGCCGATAACCTTGTACTTGAGTTCCAGGGGGATATGTTGAATAAGGAGTTAGACTTTTCTCAACTAACCGTTCATATGCATCAGGTGGAAGAGAAGAAGAAAAAGATTGCTGAATCTAGAGAGAAAGACAGACTGTCTAAGAGAGCAAGATCTGCGGACCAGCACCAGAGTTAGCTGCAGAGTGGTAACTGGGGTAATAAGTGGTCAAAGAAGAAGAAGTTTTGGAATAATGCACAGTCAGCAGCCAGCGCCCCAGCACCCAGACCACCGACAGACAGACAAACTCAGAGTTTTCAGACTCCTTATGGATCCAAAGCTCCAGATACACAGTCTCAGGGCAGTGTGGCCCAGCAGTGTCGTACTTATCCGTGGTGAGAGGTTTGTGGAAGGAATCATCTAGGGAAGTGTTGGTTTGAGGGGACAAACTGCTATACTTGTGGAAAAGTGGGTCACCTTCAAAGAGATTGTCCTTCTGCTGGAGGAAATACGGGAGGGAGGGGGGCTAAGTCCCAAGCCGCCTCCACAGCTCCTCTTCCTAAGGGTGCCCCTTCAGCTGCCGGGAGTGGTCGCAACCGGTTCTATTCTTTGACTAACCGCCAGGAGGCGGATGCTTCACCAAATGTTGTCACCGGTATGTTACGAATCTTTTCTCATGATGTTTATGTATTGCTTGATATCGGGTCTACTTTATCTTATGTGAGCCCTTATGTGGCTGTTGATTTCGGGTTTGAGCCCGAAGTTATTGTAGAACCCTTCTCTGTTTCTACTCTTGTAGGTGATTCTGTTATTGCTAGAAGGGTGTATAGAAATTGTGTCGTGTCTATTCATAGTAGGGAAAATGTGGAAGACCTTATAGAACTTGATATGATAGATTTTGATACCATCCTTGGGATGGAATGGCTCCATTCGTGCTATGCCACACTTGATTGCAGGACCCAAAAGGTCACTTTTTCTTTCCCGAATGACACACCAATTGTATGGGTAGGGATTTTGGTATAACCTTGAGGTCACTTTATCTCTTATGTTAGAGCCTAAAAATTCATCTCCAAAGGTTGTATGTACCATCTAATTCGAGTAAAAGATTCAAAAGTTGAAAATCTTCCTCTGCAGTCAGTCCCTGTAGTGAATGAATTCCCAGAAGTCTTTCTCGAAGATTTCCCAGGGATACCCCCTGATAGGGAGATAGATTTTGGCATTGATGTGTTGCCAGCCACTCATCCTATTTCTGTTCCATATAGATTAAAGAAACTGCTTGCAGACCTCCTAGACAAAGGTTTTATTCGTCCTAGTGTTTCCCCATGGGGTGCACCCATGCTCTTCGTGCAAAAAATGGATGGGTCCCTTCGTATGTGCATAGACTACGGCCAGTTGAATAAGGTTACAATTAAAAATAAATATCCTCTTCCTAGGATTGATGATCTTTTTGACCAGCTTCAGGGTGCTAGATGTTTTTTAAAAATAGACCTCCGTTTGGGTTATCATCAATTGAAAGTTAGGGAGTCAGACATTCCCAAAACAACTTTCCCAACCCGATATGGTCAATATGAGTTCTTAGTCATGTCTTTCAGGTTGACCAATGCCCCTGCATCCTTCATGGATCTTATGAATAGGGTGTTCTGTCAGTTTCTTGACTTGTTCTTCATTGTATTTATTGATGATATTCTGATCTATTCCAAAAGTGAGGAGGACCATGCCAATCATCTCCGAATTATCCTTAAGACCCTCAAGGATCATCAGTTATATGCTAAGTTCTCCAAATGTGAATTCTGGCTGAATGCTATTGCTTTCTTGGGGCATATTGTATCTAGTGATGGGATTAGAGTGGATCTCCAAAAAGTTGAGGCAGTGAGAAAATGGCCCAGACCCACGACTCCAACCGATAGTAGGAGCTTTTTGGGCCTGGTAGGTTATTACAGAAGGTTCATAGAGAGTTTTTCTTCAATAGCTGCTCCGCTCACTAAATTGACTCAAAAAAAGGTGAAGTTTGTGTGGTTTGATTTGTGCGAAAACAGTTTTGAGAAGTTGAAAGACAAGCTGACCATTGCCCCTGTTTTGACCCTTCCCGAGGGTGTAGATAGTTTTATGGTTTACTGTGATACATCTCGTGTGGGACTTGGTTGTGTATTGATGCAACATGGTAAGGTCATAAATTATGCATCTAGGCAATTGAAGGTGCATAAGTGGAACTAAACCACCCATGACTTGGAGTTAGAAGTCGTGGTGTTTGCACTTAGAATATGGAGGCATTATCTCTATGGAGTGCATGTTGATATATTTACTGACCACAAAAGTTTGCAGTATGTTTTCTAGCAAAAAGAATTGAACCTCAGGCAGAGGCGTTGGATGGAGTTTCTGAAAGACTACAACATGAGCCTACATTACCACCCAGGCAAGGCAAATGTCGTAGCCGACTCCCTCAGAAGGTTGTCTATGGGCAGCCTTTCTCATGTTGAAGAGGGGAAGAAAGAGATGGTGAAGGATATTCACCGCCTTGCAAATCTGGGAGTGCGACTCTTAGATTCTGAAGAGGGAGGGGTGATTGTTCATGAGTTAGCTAAGTCATCCCTTTGTGCTGAAGTTAAGAAGAAGCAGGTTGAAGATCCCATCTTGATTCAAATCAAGAAAGATGTGGGTCAACAAAAGGTAATGTCGTTTGAATTTGGAAGTGATGGTATTCTAAGATTTCAGGGTATATTATGCATTCCGAATGTTGATGGGATACGGGAAAGGATCCTTGATGAGGATCACACCTCGAGGTATGTTGTGCACCCAGGCTCTACTAAGATGTACCATGACTTGAAAACTTTGTATTGGTGGAATAATATGAAACACGATGTAGCTTATTTTGTTTCCAAGTGTTTGAACTGTCAACAAGTGAAAGTAGAGCATTTGAGGCCAGGAGGTACTTCCCAAGAGATAGATTTGCCTTTGTGGAAGTGAGAGATGATAAACATGGACTTCATTACAGGACTTTCGAGATCCCGAATCCAGTATGATTCTATATGGGTGATTGTAGATCGGTTGACAAAGTCAGCCCACTTTTTGCCTGTGAGGACTAATCATTCGGGAGAGGGTTATGCTATGATTTACATTGAGGAGATAGTTCGGTTGCATGGGGCACCAGTGTCCATAATATCCGATAGAGGTGCGCAGTTTTCATCTCAGTTCTGGAGATCTTTTCAGAAGGGTTTAGGTAGACAAGTGAATTTGAGCACAACTTTCCACCCTCAGATGGATGGGCAAGCTAAGCGTACCATTCAGAACCTCGAGGATATGTTGAGGGCATGCATCATTGATTTCAAAGGTAGTTGGGTAGATCATCTGCCACTGGTTGAATTTATTTACAATAATAGTTACCATGCCAGCGTCAAGATGGCTTGTTTTGAGACTTTGTATGGGAGGAGATGTAGGTCTACAATAGGATGGTATGAAGTGGGTGAGACTCAGTTGTATGGGCCTGATCTTGTTCATCAGGCGATGGAGAAAGTCAAGATCATTAGAGAACGACTCAAGGATGCTCAGAGTCGTCAGAAGTCCTATGAAGATGTTCCGAGAAGAGGGGTTCTATTCATCCGGTATTCCATGTATCCATGTTGAGGAAATGCATTGGGGATCATTCTTTGGTATTGCCAGTAGAAGATATCAAAGTGACAGATTCCTTGTCTTACGAAGTAGAGCCCATTGAAATTTTAGATCGCCAAGTTCGAAAGTTGAGGAACAAAGAGATAGCCTCGGTGAAGGTATTGTGGAGGTATCAGAAAGTTGAAGAAGCAACTTGGGAGGCAGAAGAGGACATGAGAATTAGATATCCCAATTTGTTTGCTTCAACGAATGATGAAACAGAAGGTACTATTCTTGTCCTATACCTCTTATTCTTAAAATATGCTTGAACTCGTGCTTGTCTATGTTTCGCGTCATCATTCGGGGAAGAATGATCCCAAGGGGGGGATAATGTAATGCCCCGTAAAAGGCGTTCATAGATTAGTCTTTAATACTTAGCTCTTAGACTTAATGACTTAAAATTTTCTGTGTGTAAAATGTGACTTAGTCATTTTAGCTGGCAATCTTCGGGATACAACTTTTCAACCTTCCCGACATCCGTTTTTAGATTTTCAAGTTGCGTTACGATCATAAAATCTCATATTACATCTCGGATAAGTTTTTGAATTTTTCGGAACGCATAAGGCTGCGTTTGGATTTCAAAACAGTAGCAAAACGCATAGCCTATTGCCCAGTTTTAAGCATTTCAGGGTCAATTTCAAACAATCATAACTCCCTGTATATAATGAACTGTGTGAAATATAATATATCAAACGAAATATCTTTGAGTCCTGTTTTAAATGCAGTTGGTTTCATCCAATTTTAGTGTGTGAGTAAAAAGTTATAATCGATTTACTCCAGACTATAAAACTGTCAACTGAGGGACAGATTTGACCTTAATTGTTCCTTAGGGGTATTATGGTCACCCTCCACCCCTATATATACCACCAACACGGGATTTAATACCTATAACACCAAAATACACCTTCATTCATCAAAATTTCTCAAGAACACTCCTTAGGGTTCCAAAATAAAAACCCAAATAGTTCAAGATTCGACCGTAGGTTTTCGAAGATAATTACATATTCGGAATCACAAATCCGCGAGCTTCAAGAAACATCTAGTATTTTATGAAATAGAGGTACATGGGGTTATCCTAAAATCTCATGGGTGTAGTTTTTATGAACATGCATGCTTTTAAATGGGGGTTTTCAATCAAATGTTAATAACTTGCTTTCAATATGATTTCTAAGTCATTTTTCTTTATGTCATGGGAATTGTTTGCCTATATACTTCAATGGTTGAAACCATGCATATGTGATTTGAGATTTTCCATGGAAGTTTGATAAATATGAATGATAAATTGCTTTCAAATTCCCATGATAATGTCTTGATACCCCATATCATATTGTGACCAACAAAAGAGAGCATGAATTTGAAATAATTATTGTTCACCACTTGTAAATGTTGAAGCACCTTGGGTTTTACATGATTATGCATATGTGGATGTGATATTGATGACTTGCAAGTTGGGTATGATGATACCCTACAGAATATGATATGTGATTGAATTAAATGAAGTTTGAATGCATTGATTTTACATGAGATAGGTGGATGCCCGAAGAAGGCGTTAGAGTATAGGGGCTCATCGCTGGAAACCGTGTTTGCCGACAAGGGAATTTGGTACCAGGCTAAGTGATCTTGTGTACTTGACTTAATGTCATTCCCAAATTGGGACTATAGGTAGGAGCCCTGGCTTAGTGATCTGGGGCACTACCATTGGGTCGAGACACCATGCTTCGTGGTCTTGTGTGTCTCTCCCTCACTTATACTCTAATCTCGGCGGCAACCGAGGTTTGACAGTTGGTGTAAATTATGTAGGGTATTCCACCTAGCTCAGTTGCATTTCATTGTTGTTGAGAATCTATTGCATTATGCCCATGTGTTTTCAAATGATTTGATATGAAATTGCTTTATAATGGCTCTCAACTATATTTTGTAAAAATATTATGTTTTGTTTTGATATCTCTGTGTGCCAGTACTTTTGTGTTGAACCCTCCCCTCTCCAACCTTTCAGGTTCAGAGGCCCAGTCTAGGGGTCAAGAGAATCAGTAGATCATTCAGACATAGTTGCAGACACAAGTGGTGAGCCTTCTATGTTTTGGAAGGTCTTATGTCCTGCAGTCCTTTTATCTTATATTTAGTTTTGGGGTCTACTGGGGGCCTTGTCCCAGTTTATATACAGTTACTTGACTCAGTCATTTCTTAGAGATTATCGCAGACAGTTGTTTAGAGGTTGATTGATGTTGGGGGAACTTTATTTCCCCGTTATAGTTTATTTTCATATTTATGACCATGTTTCCGAATTATTGTGTTTCTTCCGCATTACTTTGATCATATGAATTAGGTGCATAATTACCAGAAAGATAGGGGTGTTTCGGGCCTCCATGGTTCGAAATGCTCGTTACAGCCAGGCCCTAGTTTGGGCCGTGACATAGGATTTTCTCATTGATCTATGAATCATTGAAAGTGGAACCTAACAATATGATGCAATTTGCTAAATTAAGGAGTCTGTCAGAGTACTCCTTTATGGTTTCACTTTCTTTCATCCTTTGAAGCTCAAACTCACATACTAGATTCAACACTTGCATCCCTCGAATCCTTTCATCTTCTTCATACTCAGTCTTGAGATATCCCATACCTCCTTCACTGATTCCAGAGACATAATACGAGTGAAGATATTAGATGAAACTGTAGTAAATAAGCATGCCAGTGCCTTTGATTTACTGGTTTTCCTCTCCTTGTGAGTTTTAATCTGCGCTACCGTTGGATTGTCTTGTAAAGGAGCTATCTCATATTCATCTTCAACAGCTTCCCAGAGATCCAAAGCTTGCAGATATATCCTCATTCTAACTGCCCAGATTTGATAACTTTCTCCATCAAAAGTTGGTGGTGCCATTGAGGAAAAATTTCCTTCTCCGTTCATGGTATCCACTGGATCAGATTGATACAAACACTCGTAGGTCCGTTAAGATTAAAGCTTTGATACCAATTGTTGGTTTCAAACCGTTAAAGGAAACAACACAGGAATTCAATAGTCAAACATTGGCCGTTGAAACAGAGATGGAAGTTTAAAGAACAGAAAACGCAGAGCGATAGAGAGAGATTATTTTTTTGTTGAAAGACCATCCTTTATTGATCATCATCTTAGCAACTTAAATAGATGGTATTACAACTAAAAATAGGACAAAGAAACAACTTACTTCTACCAAAATTAAGACAACTAATTAGTTTCCTACCAATGATAGAACTCCTAAATTAACTAGGATTGTAAGTAAAAAAAGCTGGAGAAAAAAAACAGAGAAAGCCGTGCATATTCCTAAAGCAACTCTCAACAGTATCATTCGACTCTCATTCACAGAATTGTGACTCCTACGCTCCAGAATGATAGACCAGAACCATCAGGACCTAAAAAGAAGGCTACATCAATTGGATTAAAGTACAGTAAGTAAATAATTTTTTCTATAAAAGATTTTCAGATATTGATGGTGTAACGGAAAACATTTTGAAAGATAATAGAAACTCTAGACATATCATTGTTATTTTCCTTAAAAAAATAATAATTAGAGCGTCATAGAAGATGAAATTTCAGATGAACAAAGATACAAGAAGAGGACAGATCAAAACAAGTAATGAATCTTAGGAGATGTTGGCGAACACTTAGATTTAGATGATTGATGGACACAACTCTTGAGGAACTAGTAGTTTTCATCCACTTGGTTCCTGATGATAGACCAAGAGCTTCTTCAATAGGTCGGTATTTTGTTTTCCCGGTCTGTACCTCCTTTTCCCTGCTAATAGAATGGCCACCAAGAAACTTACCACATTACTTTGGTGGCATGAAACTCTGAAAAACCTTTGCAGGAGCATGTAACTTGTATCTAGAACACTCATTTTCTAGTCCACGTGATGAAGACATTACTTTCTTGCCCTTATCACATTCTTCACGGCAACAATCCTCTTGAGCATCTTCGCAATAACCCTGTGTGCGATATCTAAAAGGAAGAGAAAAGACAAAAATTTTAAAAACACGACGAGGACTACATATGCATAAAAGATACAGATAGTATATAAGTGAATTAAATTCTACAACATGCTAATGTAAGAATCAATGTATCCTAGGTGGAACCCAATATCCAATACCATTTAGGATCCGCTTTGAAGAATGACAGAAAGATTAGACAGCTCGAAGAGGTCCTAATTCTCCCCTAAGTGATCTATATTACTTCCATTTAGGCTTCTAGTTTTGTTTCATTTTTCATCTCTATTTAAGATTTCAAAATAAGGGTGTTAAATGAGTTGACAGATTTTGGTATAATTTGCTCCACGGATGAGCAGGCGGATTTGTTTCTATTCTGCTCGACAATTGAGTAGGCAATTTTGATTCTAATCTGCTCCATAATTGAGTAGGCAGATATGATTGCAATCTGTTGTTGTAAATATGTGATATCATATTTTTTTATTCTAGGAGAATAGATTAGAGGAAATCCTTAATTCATGTATCTCCTAGGCTAAGTTGCATAGACTCAGGTGTGGATATCCGAACGGGTGCGGATCCAAGAGCCGAATTCGTTAAACTTTAAATTTTAAGATTCGGATGTGCGAATCCGAGTAAGGATATGGGTGCAAGAATTTGGCTAAAATATTAAATATTATAAATATAAAGTTATAAAAATATTCTAAAAATCTACTTTAATCTTTTAGGATAACTTTTAGTTACTTTTTCAATTAGGATTGGTATTTACTTGTATTTTTGGGAAACCAACAGGCACATATATATTTTTTTACTATATTAAATAAAAATTCTTTTATGAGAAACCAACAGACACATATATCTTTTGACTATATTAATATATGAATCCTTTTTTTATATTTAAAAAAATATAATTATTAAAAACTAGATCAGAAGAGTCATCTTTCCTGTCCCCAATCACTTTTTGTTTCTTCCCAACTATTCAAATTTCGATGACAAAAATTACATTCGTCGAATTCCGATGATGACAACAGTCACCGATTCCGATGATGACTATGATCGGATTCTGATGGTGATAGCAGTCACCGATGTTCTCCCTTTCCTGCGATGACAACAATTACAGTTGCTGGTCTTTCTTACGACGGTGACGCCAACCAACTTTGTTCTTGATATTGGATGAACGGTCTTCTATTTCGTTTGACCGAATCGGAGACGTGCCTCGCGCCCGCAACAACGTCGCGTTGGGATGGGTTCGTCGGCGAAATCAATGAGTGTGCGCAACATAGCTCCTTGGAATTAGGGATTGATCTGTGCAATCGAAACTATTCAACATGAAAAAAGGCTCTATTCCCTATAATTATAGTCTCTCTTTTGCTCTTTGTATTTCAGGGAAAGTTTTGACATCATAGGTGCTCCTGAATTCGCTCATGGGATGCTCAATAATTGTATCCAGGTTTATCCTACTTCTAAAGTCAGGCATATGTTGTATGAGTTTTCAAGGCTATTGCCTGGTACTCTTAAATTTGAACTAGTTCCGCGTGGGGCTATCTGGACAAGTCTATTCAACAATCATTTTACGCGTAAAGAAGATTTAGGAATGTATTTCCTCACAGGTGAGAGAGATAGGTCAGCTTCTGTCTTATATATATCTATCTGAAAAGGCATAAGGGTCATGAAGTAGAAGTGGCATCCTTATCCTGGAAGGTTTTTACTAAAAATTAATTTGCATTTATCATCCTATGTAGGTCTGAGATATATACTGCATTGGTGGAGTTCTTGTGTAACAAAGATTTGGTGATGAGAATGCAAGTACAAGCAGCTCAACATCATTTATAAGTGTTCTCATCACCAAATCTTTTATACGCAACACCACCACCAGAGAAATATATATCCTCAGACCTGCATATAATGGGAAACGCAAGTCAATTTCTAGTAAAAATCTTCCTGGCCAAAGGTGCCCTTCTACTTTACAACCCTTTCCCTTTTTGAATTGATATATAATGCAGAATTTGAGCTTGCTCTCTCACTTTCAAAGAAATATAGACGTATATCTTCTTTGCCTGGACAATTATAGTTGAATAGACTTGCCCAGTTATCCCCATATGGAACGAGTTATAATTTAAGAGTATCAAGAAATAGCCTTGAGAACTCATACACCTTACGTATAACTCTATAAGGAGGATGAGCAAGGATAAAGTTATTAAACATCCCAGGTGCAAAATCCAGATCACCTAAGATGTCAAAACTTCCCCTATAATGCAAAGAACAAGAGAAAGATTAATAATTATAGGGAAGAGAACCTGTATTCCTGTTGAATGGTGTAAATTCCTCGAGTAAAAAAAGTTCTTCAATATATATATATATATATATAAAAAGGACAGCTTGGTGCACTAAAGCTACTGCTATGTGCGGTGTCTTGGGGAAGGGCCCCACCACTAGGGTGTATCGTACACAACCTTGCCTTGCATTTCTGTCAGAGGCTATTTTCAAGGCTTGAACCCGTAAACTCGTCACATGCCAACAACTTTACCAGTTACACCAAGGCTCCCCTTCCTTCAATATATATATGGCCTGCGGAATAGTCAGGTGGAAAGTTTTCTATTTCTTGACACATAACGAAAGGCATATTAAAGTTTCAAGGACTTAAAAAAAATAGAAGAGAAAGTTCCACATGGAGTTAAAAGATGTTTTGCACTATACATCTCATTAAGTTATAGATCCGGAAAAAAATTAGAAAACAAACAATGTAAGGATTCCATATAACCTACTTACCAACAATTTCTTGTTTTCTATACCTGTAAACATAAGATGTCCCATAATGCAATGACATAGAGAGGCAGTAGCCTAAAGTTTTCATGAAATTTCTCCATAATGGGAATCAGTTTAGATTCAGATTATAATTATGTCATGACTTGAAACTATGTAAGAGCATAATTCTTTCCTATAGTTGGGAATATACTCTATATTGCCTTATTCATTTTTTCAGTGATACTAATAGAGCTCCTGCTAGCTTGTATGCACCCCAACTAATTCACAGGGTAATTTGTCCATCCCACAAGGGGAATTTCTTAAGCTCATCTGCAAAAGTCTAACTTGGTCATTCCATATATTGACAAGTAGGGATGGGCATTCAGTATTCAGTTTGGTATTATTAAAGTTTGGGTTTGGTAATTCGGAACTCGGTATTTAAGAGTAGATACCATATACCAAACTTAAAAATATTGATTAGATATTTCAATAATTGGTAAATAAAATTTCGGTTTGGTACGGTATTTGGTTAGACGTATCGTATTACACACACACACTCACATATATATATAAAATTTGGTATTCAGTGAATATTGAATACCAAATGGTATTTAATATTTTGTACCAAACCCAATCCCGAATACCAAAATGTTGAAAGTTTACTCCGAAATACCATTCCAATACTGAATTACCGAATATAAATTACCAAATTTTTCGGTTCGGTTTTCGGTATTTTATACAATGACAAGGTATGCTGCCTATCAAGGCTAGTAAGATGGGTGTACCTGGTTTTGCAGCTTGGATTCAAACCTAGAATCTCCAAGTTGTTACTACTATGTCTTAACCACTACGCCAACCCATTGGGGAACCAGCATTATGTTATTAACTAAAAAGTATCGTAGATGTTTCCTTACTAATCAATAGGGAAAAGACCAGTGGAGTTCATAAAAGAAAGGTCCACCATAAATGAAAAGATTAATCAGTCAACAGACTACTACCAAAGATGAGCCATCTAAAAAGCTACCATGCAATGACAGATATGAGCTGAAATTTGAACTCTTTTGGAGTTTAATTTACCTCGTGTTAACTTCTGTTAGTAATAAAGGTGCATGATGAAGGCTACTTACTTCCAGGAAGGATCTAGAGCAGGATCACAAGGGTGTGTCATGGGTATCATTTGTCTCTCATTCACAGCATTGGAACTCCTACGCTTCAGAATGATAGAACCATCAGGACCTAAAAAGAAGGCTACATCAATTGGATTGAAGTACAGTAAGTAAATAAATTCTTCTATGAAAGCTTTTCAGATATTGACGGTGTAACAGAAAATTTTTTGAAAGATAATACCAACTAGGGACATATCATTGTTATTTTTCATACAAAAAAAAATAATTAGAGCATGATAGAAAATGAAATTTCAGATGAAAAAAGGTATAAGAAGAGGACAGATCAAAACAAGTAATGAATCTTAGGAGATGTTGGCGAACACTCACATTTAGATGATTGGTGGACACAACTCTTGAGGAGCTAGTAGCTTTAATCCACTTGGTGCCAGATGATAGACCAAGAGCTTCTGCAATAGGTAGGTATCTTGTTTTCCCAGTCTGTACCTCCTTTTCCCAGTTAATAGAATGGCCACCAAAAAACTTACCACGTTTCATTGGTGGCACAGAACTCTGAAAAACCTTTGCAGGAGCATGTAACTTGGATTCAGAACACACATTTTCTAGTCCACGTGATAAAGACATTACTCACTTGCCCTTATCACATTCTTCACGGCAATAGTCCTCTTGAGCATCTTCGCACAATAACCCCCGTATGCAATATCTAAAAGGAAGAGAAAAGACAAAATTTATAAAAACAGAAAGAGGACTAAATATGCATAAAAGATAAAGGCAGTATATAAGAGAATTAAATGACACAACATGGTAATGGAAGAATCAATGTATCCATTAGGTGGAACGAAATATCCAATATCATTTAGGATCCGCTTTGAAGAAAACCAGAAAGATTAGACAGCTCGAAGAGGTCCTAATCCTTCCCTAAGAGGTCATATCACTTACATTTACAATTTTGTTTTTGTTCCATTTTTCATATCTATTTAAGATTCCAAAATAAGGGTGTCGAATGAGTTCACAGAGTTAGTTATAATTCGCTCCATGGATGAGTAGGCAGATTTGATTCTAATCTGCTCCACAATTGAGTAGGCAGATATATATGATTGCAATCTGCTGTAAATATGTGATATCATATATTGTTACTCTAGGAGAATACATAAGAGGAAATCCCTTGATTCATGTATCTACTAGGCTAAGTTGCATAAACTCCGGTGCGGGTATCCGAGACGGGTGCGAATCCGATAGTCGGATTCATCAAAATTTAAATTTTAAAACTTGGAGGTTCGAATCTGAGTATGGATGCGGATGCAGGAATTTGGCTAAAAAATTAAATATTATAAACATAAAGTTATAAAGATATTCTAAAAATCTACTTGTAACTTTTAAAATAACTTTTAGTTACTTTTTTCGATTAGGATTGGTATATACTTGTAATTTTGGGAAATCAACAAACACATATATATTAATATAGAAATTCTTTTATGTGAAACCACACACATATATCTTTTTACTATATTAATATAACTTTTTTTTTATATTTTAAAAAATATTATTCAAAACTAGATCTGACGAGTCATCTTCCCAATCCTCAACCACTTGCTGTTTCTACCCTACGATTCAAATTCCTTCAACAAAAATTACAGTCCCTGAATTCCGACGATGACAACAGTCGCTGATTCCGATAATGATTATCGCCGAATTTATTGCTGGATTCCGATGGTGACAGCAGTCACCGATTTTCTCCCTTCCGGCGATGACAACAATTACAGTCACCGGTTTTTCTTATGACGATGAGACAACACACTTTGTTCTTGATGTTGGATCATCATCTTCGGATTTGTTTTACCAAATCAGAGATGAAACCTGTACCCATACCATAGCCGCGTTGGGATGGGTTCGGCAACGAAATCAACGAGTCCGCGCAACATAACTCCTAGGAATTAGGGATTGATTAGATTCTTTTGATCTTCTTGTTCACCTATAAATATTGTGCAACTCTATGAATAAAAACATATTTTTGCAGTATCTAAACATTCATGGTATCAGATTTGGAATATTTCCCCTAATACCATATGGTGAAAATAGCTTCTCAGGGAGAATATCTTTCTGGAATTTCAAAAGAAGATAAAATGTCTTCTCTGGAAGCTCCAAATCTGATGACTCAAGAAGGCAATGTTCCTCACATGCCCTTCCAGTTAACTTCTCATCGATTAAATGGGAAGAACTGTCTGAAATGGGTACAATTCAAAGAGTTTTCAATCGATGACCGTAAAAAGTTGGGACATCTAACTGGAAAGACGAAAAATTTGAAAATCGGAGACCCAAAGATGAACACATGGAGATTAGCATGTTGTTTTGATATCTGAAAATGGAAATACCTCCGAGGATACATTGCATTAGCATGTTGTTTCATTTAGTTCTCTTATGTACTTTCTATTATAAAAAATTCTGCTTTTTCTTTTCCTTTCAAATATTGCGTGTTGAATTGATGTGTAGAAGCACCAAAGGATTGGTGCTGTGAAGTATGTGACAAGGGAAAAGGATCCATGTTACATGCTTCTGAAAAGATTTGTCAGAGCATTGCGCCTCCAAGGAAACAGAATAATTTTCCTGGTTCTCATGGTATTAACTGGGAAAAGGAGGTATGGACTGGAAAAATGAAGTATCTCCCTGTTGAAGAAGCACTCAATCTACCATCGAGCCTCAATAAAAAGGGAAATCCACTGAACATCATTGGCTCCTCAAGAGTTGTGACAACAAAATCTATGGCAAGCGGGACTCGAGGGAGTTTTAGCACGTCTTGAGCTAAAACGACAAATTCTTTTCCTGCAAAGAGCCCACTACAACGACTTTTAGGATCAGTAAGATATACAAATCCTCAGAATGTCAAAAACCCTAAAAATCACGGAACAGATCAAAAACATTGTACAAGCTTCAAAAGGTTAGTGTTCACCAACATCTATTGTGTTCGTTATTTGTTTTGATTTGTCTTCTTTGTATATCTTTATTCATCAGAAATTTCATTTCCTATCATATACTCTATTTGATATAACCTACATTTTAGGTTTTGGTGAGCTTAAGAGTCCCGGTGCTGCCAATGAGAGTCCATTGATGAATCCAATTATGACACACCCTTGTGATCCTACTTTATCTCATTCCTGGAAGTATGTACCCTTTATCACGTACTTTAATTAGTAACATAAGTTGACACAGGTAAAACTGAGCATGAAAAAGTAGAAAAGTTTCCTTTTGATTATTCTGCAGACTACATATATATAGATATATATATTGAAGATCTTTCCTTTATCTGTGCAATTGGAACTATTCAGCTGAAAAAAAAAAAAGCTTTCTTCCCTATAATTAATTGTCTATTTTCCTCTTTGTGTATCAGGGGAAGTTTTGACATCAAAGGTGCTACTGAATTAGCTCCTGGGATGATCAATAATTGTATCCTGGCTTATCCTCCCTCCAAAGTCAGGCGTAAGGTGTATGAATTCTCAAGGCTCTTGTCTAGTACTCTTAAATTTGAACTAGTACCGCGTGAGGCTATCTGGACAAGTCAATTCAACAATCATTTTCCGGGCAAAGAAGATACAGGACTGTATTTCCTTGCAAGTGAGAGAGAAAGGTCAGCTTCTGCCTTATATATGTCTATCTGAAAATGGATAAGGGTCATCAAGTAGAAGTGGTGTCCTTACCCAGGTAGGTTTTAACTAGAAATTAATTTGCATTTCTCATTTTATGCAGGTCTGAGATATATACTGCTCGGGTGGAGTTCTTGTGTAACAAATATTTGGTGATGAGAATGCGTATAAATGATGTTGAGTTGCTTCTCATCACCAAATCTTTGATACGCATGAACACTACCAGAGCAATATAGATCCTCAGACCTGCATATAATTGGAAATGCAAATCAATTTCTAGTAAAAACCTTCCTGGGCAAAGGTGCCCTTCTACTTTGCAACCCTATCCCTTTTTCGAAAGATATATAAGGCAAAAGATGAGCTTTCTCTCTTACTTTCAAAGAAATACAATCTTATATCTTTTTGCCCAGTCAATATCGTTGTATAGATTTACCCAGTTATCCCCACATGGAACGAGTTCAAATTTAAGAGTATCAGGCAATAGTCTTGAAAACTCATATACGTTACGTCTAACTCTAGAAGGAGGATGAGAATGGATAAAGTTATTAAACATCCCAGGTACAAAATCCAGATCACCTAAGATGTCAAAACTTCCCCTATAATGCAAAGAACAAGAGAAAGATTATTAATTATAGGGAAGAGAACCTGTATTCTTGTTGAATGGTGCAAATTCCTCGAGTAAGAAAAGATCTTCAAAAATTATATATGGTCTGCAGAATAATCAAATGGAAAGTTTTCTGCTTCTTGACACATAACGAAAGGCTTATTCAAGTTTCAAGGACAAAAAAAAAACAGAGAAAGTTCCACATGGAGTTGAAAGATGTTTTGCACTCTACATCTCATTAAGTTGCAGAACCCCAAAAAAGTTAGAAAACAAACAATGTATGGCTTCCATATAACCTACTTACCAACAATTTCTTGTTTTCTATACCTGCAAACGTAAGATGGACCATAATGCAATAACATAGAGAGGCAGTAACCTAAAGTCTATATCTATATATTATTAATAACAAAGGATGCAGCCCTCTCATTCACCCAAGTGTCAGCATTTAATTCATCCAAGTGTCAGCACTTAAAATATCCAATGCAGTTACTTTAAATTTTTAATTTTCTTTTTAACATTTTTCAAATTAATTCAAATTTTGACAGATCTTTAATGTTGCCAGTTTTTAAAATTCAAATTTTATAAAATATATAGATGAGTTTGAGTTCCTCATAAACTGTTAACTTCTGGATGTTTCTTAAATTTGAAACTTATTCAACTTCTTTCACAATAACTACTACATAAATCAGTTTCTCTCTTCTTAAAAGAAGTTTACATCCCATCTAATTTCACCAATTGCTGACCAGATGACTAATCATTGATTGTTTTACTATATATCAAGTAATATAAACGTAAGAAGATTTTTACAAATGATGACCACATCAAAGAACCAACGATGCCTATGACATATGGCATTAGAGGTACAAAAATAATTTGTGGCAGTAGGCACAAAATCTTAAGTTTGTCAAATTTATTACAAACAGGTTTGTTGTTCACCTTTTCTTAGTATGTAAATATAAATATAGTAAACTGTTACAGCGGAAAAAATGATAGAAGACAACAGAAGGAAGGTGTTAAGAATGATCAGAATGTTCCTCCTCAAAAAGAAATCAAAATTTGCATTATGCTATTTTCTATTCTTCCTCCTCAAAAAGAAAGAAAAATTTGCATTATGCTATTTTCTATTCTTTAAAATTGCTTCAACTTTTGACTGTAGTTATGCTTTTACTGTGTGGTTCGTAGCCAGTTTTTATTTGGTAATTTTCTTATTTTATGGATTATTGTTCTATGGAGTAGTTGGTTTGATAGATAAAATATGTTCAAATATTTTGCTAACGGTACATATAATCTCTCTCTTGACATTTGGGAAGTTTAATATCTGCTTCTTTTGACAATATAACTTTTCTAATGCTCCTTTGATCTTTACTTGCGTCTCTATTGTATTGCAGAGACAAGTTTGTATGGTCCTAAATTAATACCCCTTCCGTCTCAATTTATGAGTCACCTTTCAGATTTTGAGATTTTCACAAAGCTTTGATTTGTTGTAGTATTTTAATATTTATTTTTAATATATGTACCTTGAATTATGAATTATTTTGATTTACAGTTCTTTTTAAGTAATTTAGAAATAATGCAAATTTTATTTCAAAAAATTTAAAGATTTTATTGCTCGAGTTGATGGTCAGAATTAAACGATTTGATTCTTGAAATTCGAATCATGTCACATAAATTTGAATAGAGGGAGTAAAATTTAGCAAGAATTTACTTAAATGTAAAAACATTCAAAATAGGTCCATTTGTGAAAAAAAGTATGGTAAATTATCTATATCTATATATTATTGCTAAGAGAGGATACAGCCTCCTCAATAAGCCTAGTGGAATTCTCTGAATTGGCCATTTGGAAAGGTTATTACATGTCTGGTGCTAATATATCAACTTACATCCAAATGTTGGTGTTTTTTGCATTCAATTGCAGCCATGTAATCTCCTCTTTCATAAATGGTCACCTCTATGTGTTGTTAACTAACTATTGTGGTGATAACCTTTTCAAAATACTTCATCTTAGTTAATGTGCAAAATTAAATATTCTCTGAAGGTTTTATTATGGAGAATCATTTCTTCTAATATGGTCGGAAAGTCTATTTGCATTTGGTTATGGCTTAGAAATTGGAGTTGATGCATAAAAAAATAGATTGTGTGATGTGAGTACAAAAAGAGGTAGAGGATCCAACTTGCATATATGAATGAACAACCAACTACACATTCTAATGAATTTTAGGACAAGATGGAGTTGGAAAGCATCTACAATCCACTTACTATATAGTAAGTATGTGTCAAGATGGAGTTGTAAAGCATCCAATACAATCGATTCCTTCAATAGTTGGTACATATCAATGAGGAGAATTTCTATTATCTTAAGCTAACTTTTATTAGAGTTGACAAAATGCATGTTAAATTTGTAGTATTGTATTTGGTCTGTTATCTCTGTTATTTAAAACAATGATTCTATCATTCAAGAAAGTTCAATACAACTACAAATACCTCTTCCAACAAAATTCTAAAAATTCTCTTCTACTCACAATTTAATTTTTAGTTGTGAAGAGAGGCAAGGGATTAGTTTATTGGTGGTCTAGCTATACATCGGAACAGGGGTCTATGAGAAACCTATCATGTCTGGCGTATCAATATTCTCCCCTTTGCAAATTGCTTTATCCTCTCATATCAAGTTCCTTCTATGCATGGTTGTCTTTTTCACCTTTAGGTATACTATTAAACTAGAGAAGCACAACCTCACTGGGAAAAATTGTCTTTCGTAAATAAACACCAACCTCCAGGGTCATTAGGCTTACAAAAAATTTTCTATGAGATGTTACTATTATGATACTATGATAGTATACAAAGGCTTAATTGATGTATTTTTTCGTCTTTCATTAATGGGACAAGGTTGATCTAAAGCAATCAAAAATAGCATATCAGTAAGCTACATTGACTTAAAACAAAAGTCTAAATTATATGATAAGTTGGTGAATATTTAGCTTTCTTACGGGAAGGATAATTAGAAATAATGTAAATTAAGGTAAGCTTCTCACGTTTTTGGACATGTAAGTATGAAGGTTCTTTGAGTATAAAAGGAGAAATGACAAGAGGAAGAGGCCTGAAGGAAACTAAGTATGATAGTTTTCTTGGAAATTGTTTATTATGCTGCTTTCTTGCATTCATGGAAATATATCAATGTTGCATAGTTAGTTGATTAATGGACTATATTATGCTAACTTTGTCATTAACTTTACAACATATTGTTTGGCTGCTGGAGGAGTCAGTTTGACAACATGTTTTAGTACTCTTTTTGGAGCTTGTTCAGGATGATTCTGTGTTAAACGATGCGGGTGAAAAGGCCGCATCAGCTCCTCCAAATATCCTAGACGAGGAATTCGGATAATTTAATATGAAAATTTTATTTTTGTAGCATCTAAACTCTGAAGACAATTTTTTTTTTTTGTCATCTAATTGCATTACTCTATTAAGTGAAGCTCCAAGTAGAAGTAGCATATGCGTTATTTTGTTGAACATCCTGAGGAAATCATCAAACTCACCAAGGTGAAAGTCCATATTTCAGAAGTTAAGACTGTTATTTATGTAAAACATCGAGACTGTCAAATATCTCTAATAATTATATACCTTTATATGTGGTAGATGGTTTAACAGTTTAAACGAAAGTTTGACATAGTCTTCTTTTTTTGTGTGATAACGACATAATATAATTCAAGAAAAAATAATGCATGATGGCGCATAAGATATATTTGGATTTTGGAAAGATTCCTTACAGTTAAGAGACATCAAGAAAAATAGTTATAATACGGCTATTATAAGTATGGTCGATATTGATATTAAAATCTCACGTATTATTTTGTTAATGAAGGTTGATTGCGTTGATCGATCGTAAATGATAGATAGTGATGGTGAAGACTCGATTTGCTGATTGACTTAGTGATGGCTAAGTATGGTGCTTATTCGTAGTAGGATTTATTAGTCACAAATGGTGATCAACTAACATTGTAATTGTTGCTGGAAAAGAACCGAACCGGCACAGGGATCGGCTCGACTCAACTTGTTTCTCCATAATGGGAATCAATTTAGATTGAGATTATCAGTATATATTAAGATTATCATTATGTCATGAGTTACAACTATGTATGAGCATAACTCTTTCCCACAGTTGGGAATATACTCTATATTGCCCTATTCATTTTTTAAGTAATACTAATGGAGCTCCTGCCATCTTGCATGCACCCCAACTAATTCACTGGGAAACCTGTCCATCCCACAAAGGGAATTTCTTAAGCTCATACGCAAAAGTCTAACTTGGCCACACCATATATTGTCAAGTAGGGGGTGGGCATTCGGTTCAGTATTTTTAAAGTTCGGGTTCGATAATTCGGTAATCGATATTTGAGAGTAGATACCACATAGCATACTTATAAACATCAATTCTATAATTCAGTAATCGGTAAATTAAATTTTGGTTCAGTACGGAATTTGGTTAGGCGTATCGTATTATATATATATAAAATTTGGTATTCGATAAATATTGAATACCAAATGGTATTTAATATTTTGTTCCAAATCCAATCTTGAGTACCGAAATGTTGAAATTTTATTCCCAAATACCAACTGAATTACTGAATATCAATTACCAAATTTTTCGATTCGGTTTGATAATTCAGTTCTCAGTGTTTTACACCCAGCCCTGTTGACAAGGTATGCTGCCTATCAAGGCTAGTGAGATGGGTGTACCTGGTTTTGTAGTTTGGATTCAAACCTAGAATCTCCAAGTTGTTACTACTATGTCTTAACCACTACGCCAACCCCTTGGGGAACCAGCATTATGTTATTAACTAAAAAGAATCGTATATGTTTCCTTACTAATCAATAGGGAAAAGACCAGTGGAGTTCATAAAAGAAAGGTCCGCCATAAAAGAAAATATTAATCAGTCAGGTGACTACTAGAATGGCCACCAAGAAACTTACCACGTGTTTCTGTGGTGGCACAAAACTCTGAAAAACCTTTGCAGGAGCATGTAACTTGGATTCAGAACACTCATTTTCTAGTCCACGTGATAAAGACATTACTCGCTTTCCCTTATCACATTCTTCAAGGCAATAGTCCTCTTGAGCTTCTTCGCACAATAACCCCCGTATGCAATAACTAAAAGGAAGAGAAAAGACAGAATTTATAAAAACAGAAAGAGGACTAAATATGCATAAAAGATAAAGGCAGTATATAAGAGAATTAAATTCCACAACATACTAATGGAAAAATCAATGTATCCTTTAGGTGGAACGCAATATCCAATATAATTTAGGATCCGCTTTGAAGAAAACCAGAAAGATTAGACAGCTCGAAGAGGTCCTAATCCTCCCCTAAGAGGTCATATCACTTCAATTTAGGCTTCTTGTTTTGTTCCATTTTTCATCTCTATTTAAGATTCCAAAATAAGGGTGTCGAATGAGTTCATAGAGTTAGTCATAATTTGCTCCATGGATGAGTAGGCAGATTTGATTCTAATCTGCTCCACAACTGAGTAGGCAGATATATATGATTGGAATCTTCTGTAAATATGTGATATCATATATTGTTACTCTAGTTGAATAGATAAGATGAAATCCCTAGATTCATGTATCTCCTAGGCTAAGTTGCATAAACACGGGAGCGGGTATCCGAGACGGGTGCGAATCCGATAGTCGGATTCATCAAAATTTGAATTTTAAAACTTGGAGGTGCGAATCCGAGTATGGATGCGGATGCTAAAAAATTAAATATTATAAACATAAAGATATTCTAAAAATCCACTTGTAACTTTTAAAATAACTTTTAGTTACTTTTTTTTGGATTAGGATTGGTATATATTTGTAATTTTGGGAAATCAACAAACACATATATATTAATATAGAAATTCTTTGATGTGAAACCACACACATATATATTTTTACTATATTAATATTTTTTTTTTATATTTTAAAAAAAATTATTAAAAACTAGATTTGATGAGTCATCTTCCCAATCCTCAACCACTTTCTGTTTCTTCCCAACGATTCAAATTCCTTCGACAAAAATTAAAGTCACCAAATTTCGACGATAACAACAGTCGCTGATTCCAATGATGATTTTCACCAGATTTATTGCTGGATTCCGACGATGACAGCAGTCACCTATTTTCTCCCTTCCGGCGATGACAACAATTACAGTCACTGGTTTTCTTACGACGACAAGACAACACACTTTGTTCTTGATGTTGGATCAACATCTTCAGATTTGTTTTACCAAATCAGATATGTACCCCGCGCCCGCACCAGAGCCGCGTTGGGATGGGTTCGGCATCGAAATCAATCAGTCCGCGCAATATAACTCCTAGGAATTAGGGATTGATTAGATTCTTTTGATCTTCTTGTTCACCTATAAATATTGTGCAACTCTATGAATAAAAACATATTTTTGCAGTATCTAAACATTCATAGTATCAGAGTTAGAATATTTCCCCTAATACCATATGGTCAAAATAGCTTCTCAAGGAGAATATCTTTCTGGAATATCAAAAGAAGATAAACTGTCTTCTCTAGAAGCTCCAAATCTGATGACTCAAGGAAGCAATATTTCTCACATTCCCTTCCAGTTAACTTCTCATCAATTAAATGGGAAGAACTGTCTCAAATGGGTACAATTCAAAGAGTTTGCAATCGATGACCGTAAAAAATTGGGACATCTAACTGGAAAGACTAAAAAGTTGAAAATCGGAGACCCAAAGGTGAACACATGGAGATTAGCATATTGTTTTGATATCTGAAAATGGAAATACCTCCAAGGATACATTGCATTAGCATGTTGTTTCATTTAGTTCCCTTATGTACTTTCTATTATAAAAAAGTCTTCTTTTTCTTTTCCTTTCAGATATTGCATGTTGAATTGATGTGTAGAAGCACCAAAGGATTTGTGCTGTGAAGTATCTGACAAGGGTTAAGGATCCATGTTACATGCTTTTGAAAAGATTTGTCAGAGAATTGAGCCTGCAAGGAAAGACAATAAGTTCCCTGGTTCGCATGGTATTAACTGGGAAAAGGAGGTACAGACTGGGAAAACGAAGTATCTCCCTGTTGAAGAAGCACTCAGTCTACCATCGAGCCTCAATAAAAAGGGAAATCCACTGAACATCATTGGCTCCTCAAGAGTTGTGACAACAAAATCTATGGCAACCGGGATTCGAGGGAGTTTTAGCACGTCTGGAGCTCAAACATAAAATTCTTTTCCTGCGAAGAGCCCACTACAACGGCTTTTACGATCAGCAAGATATACAAATCCTCAGAATGTAAAAAACACTAAAAATCAGGGAACAAATCAAAAACATAGTACAAGCTTCAAAAGGTTACTGGTCACCAACATCTATTGTATTTGTTATTTGTTTTGATTTGTCTTCTTCTTATATCTTTATTCATCAGAAATTTCATTTCCTATCATATACTCTATTTGATATAGCCTACATTTTAGGTTTTGGTGAGCTTAAGAGTCCCGGTGCTGCCAGTGAGAGTCCATTGATTAATCCAATTATGACACACCCTTGTGATCCTACTTTAGCTCATTCCTGGAAGTAAGTACCCTTTATCACGTACTTTAATTAGTAACATAAGTTGACACAGGTAAAACTGAGCATCAAAAAGAAAAAAAGTTTCCTTTTGATTATTCTACAAACTACGTATAGATAGATATATATATTGAAGATCTTTCCTTTATCTGTGCAATTCGAACTATTCATCTGAAAAAAAAAGCTTTCTACCCTATAATTAATAGTCTCTTTTCCTCTTTGTGTATCAGGGGAAGTTTTGACATCAAAGGTTCTACTGAATTCTCTCCTGGGATGCTCAATAATTGTATCCAGGCTTATCCTCCTTCCAAAGTCAGGCGTAAGGTGTATGAGTGCTCAAGGCTATTGTCTGGTACTCTTAAATTTGAACTAGTACCGCGTGAGGCTATCTGGACAAGTCAATACAACAATCATTTTCCGGGCAAAGAAGATACAGGACTATATTTCCTTGCAAGTGAGAGAGAAAGATCAGCTTCTTCCTTATATATGTCTATCTGAAAAGGGATAAGGGTCGTCAAGTAGAAGTGGTGTCCTTACTCAGGAAGATTTTTACTTGAAATTAATTTGCATTTCTCATTTTATGCAGGTCTGAGATATATACTGCTCAGGTAGAGTTCTTGCGTAACAAAGATTCAGTGATGAGAATGCTTATAAATGATGTTGAGTTGCTTCTCATCACCAAATATTTGATACGCATGAACACTACCAGAGGAATTTAGATCCTCATACCTACATATAATAGGTAATGCAAATCAATTTCTAGTAAAAACCTTCCTGGGCATAGGTGCCCTTCTACTTTGCAACCCTTTCCCTTTTTCGAAAGATATATAAGGAAAAAGCTGAGCTTGATCTCTCACTTGCAAAGAAATACAGTCTTATATCTTTTTGCCCAGTCGATATCGTTGAATAGACTTTCCCAGATATCCCCACATGGAACGAGTTCAAATTTAAGAGTATCAGGCAATAGCCTTGAAAACTCATATACGTTACGCCTAACTCTAGAAGGAGGATGAGAATGGATAAAGTTATTAAACATCCCAGATGCAAATTCCAGATCACCTAAGATGTCAAAACTTCCCCTATAATGCAAAGAACAAGAGAAAGATTATTAATTATAGGGAAGAGAACCTGTATTCCTATTGAATGGTGCAAATTCCTCGAGTAAAAAAAGATCTTCAAAAAATATATATGGTCTACAGAATAATCAAATGGAAAGTTTTCTGCTTCTTGACACATAACGAAAGGCTTATTCAAGTTTCAACGACAAAAAAGAAACAGAGAAAGTTCCACATGGAGTTGAAGATGTTTTGCACTCTACATCTCATTAAGTTGCAGAACCCCCAAAAAGTTAGAAAACAAACAATGTATGGCTTCCATATAACCTACTTACCAACAATTTCTTGTTTTCTATACCTGCAAACGTAAGATGGCCCATAATGCAATGACATAGAGAGGCAGTAACCTAAAGTCTATATCTATATATTATTAATAACAAAGGATGCAGCCCTTTATTCACCCAAGTGTCGGCATTTAATTCATCCAAGTGTCAGCACTTAAAAGATCCAATGCAGTTACTTTAAATTTTTAATTTTCTTTTTAACATTTTTCAAATTAATTCAAATTTTTACAGATCTTTAATGTTGCCAGTTTTTAAAATTCAGATGTTATAAAATATATAGATGAGTTTGAGTTCCTCATAAACTGTTAACTTCTGGATGTTTCTTAAATTTGAAACTTATACAACTTCTTACACAATAACTACTACATAAATCAGTTTCTCTCTTCTTAAAAGAAGTTTACATCCCATCTAATTTCATCAATTGTGACCAGATGACGAATCATTGATTGTTTTACTATATATCACGTAATATAAACGTAAGAAGATTTTTACAAATGATGACCACATCAAAGAACCAACGATGCCTATGACATATGGCATTAGAGGTACAAAAATAATTTGTGGCAGTAGGCACAAAATCTTAAGTTTGTCAAATCTATAACGAACAGGTTTGTTGTTCTCCTTTTCTTAGTATATAAAAATCAATATAGTACACTGTTACAACGGACAAAATGATAGAAGACAACAGAGGGATGGTGTTAAGAATGATCAGAATGTTCCTCCTCCAAAACAAATAAAAATTTGCATTATGCTATTTTCTATTCTTCCTCCTCAAAAAGAAAGCAAAATTTGCATTATGCTATTTTCTATTCTTTAAAATTGCTTCAACTTTTGACTGTAGTTATGCTTTTACAGTGTGGTTCGTAGCCAGTTTTTATTTGGTAATTTTCTTATTTTATGGATTATTGTTCTATGGAGTAGTTGGTTTGATAGATAAAATATGCTCAAATATTTTGTTGACGGTACATATAATCTCTCTCTTGACATTTGGGAAGTTTAATGTCTGCTTCTTTTGACAATATAACTTTTCTAATGCTCCTTTGATCTTTACTTGGGTCTCTATTGTATTGCAGAGACAAGTTTGAATGGTCCTAATTTAATATCCCTTCCGTCTCAATTTATGAGTCACCTTTCAGATTTTGAGATTTTCACAAAGCTTTGATTGGCTGTAGTATTTTCATATTTATTTTTAATATATGTACCTTGAATTATGAATTATTTTGATTTACAGTACTTTTTAAGTAATTTAGAAATAATGCAAATTTTATTTCAAAAAATTTAAAGATTTCATTGCTCGAGTTGATGGTCAGAATTAAACGATTTGATTCTCGAAATTTGAATCATGTCACATAAATTCGAATAGAGGGAGTAAAATTTAGCAAGAATTTACTTAAATGTAAAAACATTCAAAATAGGTCCATTTATGAAAGAAAGTATGGTAAATTATCTATATCTATATATTATTAATAAGAGAGGATGCATCCTCCTCAATAAGCCAAGTGGAATTCTCTGAATTGGCCATTTGGAAAGGTTATTACATGTCTGGTGCTAATATATAAACTTACATCCAAATGTTGGTGTTTTTTGCATTCAATTCCAGCCATGTAATCTCCTCTTTCATATATGGTCACCTCTATGTGTTGTTAACTAACTATTGTGGTGATAACCTTTTCAAAATACTTCATCTCAGTTAATGTTAAAAATAAAATATTCTCTAAAGGTTTTATTATGGAGAATCATTTCTTCTAATATGGTCGGAAAGTCTATCTGCATTTAGTTATGGCTTAGAAATTGGAGTTGATGCATAAAAAAATAGATTGTGTGATGTGAGCACAAAAAGAGGAAGAGGATCCAACTTGCATATATTGATGAACAACCAACTACACATTCTAATGGATAGGACAAGATGGAGTTGGAAAACATCTACAATCCACTTACTATATAGTAAGTATGTGTCAAGATGGAGTTATAAAGAATCCAGTACAGTCGATTCCTTCAATAGTTGGTACATATTGATACAAATTTAAATAATAATTGATCTTATTAATATTGAAGGGGTTACAGCTGTATATATAGAGAACTGAAGAATAACTAATTACAGAATAACCCAGATGTATTTAATAATTATATATGTAGTCTATTATCCCCCCGCAAGCTGATCAGCGGTAACGAGGGGCAGCTTGGAGCAGAGAGACTGAAAAGGCTGTAACGGAAGAGGCTTGGTGAGAATATCAGCAAGCTGGTCAGTAGATGGGACATAGTGCGTGGCCATCGCTCCTGCAAGTACCTCATCGCGAACAAAGTGACAGTCAGACCCAACATGCTTCATACGATCATGAAGGACTGGATTTTTGGTAACACAAATAGTGGACTGATTGTCACAATAAATCTGTGGTTTCGTCGGGGGAATGCCAAGTGCATCCGTAAGGTATCGTAACCACATGGCTTCAGCAACACCCGCAGCCATGGCACGATATTCTGCTTCTGTGGAGGAACGGGACACTCGCGTTTGCTTCTTGGTGCACCAGGAAATCAGATTCGGTCCCATCATAACAATATATCCAGTAGTGGACTTTCGATCATCTTTGTCGTTAGCCCAATCCGAATCAGAAAAAACAGATATATCAAACGAGCCCTTTTGAAATAAAATTCCACAGTGAAGAGTACCTTGAAGATAGCGCAGAATGCGTTTCAAGGCCTGAAAGTGTTGTTCTGTGGGAGCATGCATTGATTGGGAGACTCGATTGACTGCATATTGGATGTCCGGACGAGTAACAGCAAGATAATGAAGTCCACCGACGAGGCTCCGATATAGTGTAGGATCGGCAAAGGGAGTATTCGGCCCTGGGGATTGGCGGACTGCCATGGGAGTGACCGCGGGTTTGCAGTCTGTCATTCCAGCCCGATTTAGAAGTTCAAGGGTATATTTTGTCTGATGCATCAATATGGTTCCCGATTTGCGGATGAGTTCGAGGCCAAGAAAGAACTCCAGAGGACCGAGGTCCTTAAGTTTGAAGTCACGATGCATAGCTTCAGTAATTTCAGTGATGAGTGATGACGAGCTGCCTGTAATAACAATATCATCCACATAGATAAGAATGATGACTGTCCCTCGAGAACAGTGAAGGGTGAAGAGGCTGTTGTCATGATGGTAGGTGCGAAAACCAAGACCCTGCAGAAAAGTAGAGAGACGTGTGTACCAGGCACGAGGGGCCTGTTTCAGGCCATACAGTGATTTGCGAAGCTTGCAAACATAGTGAGGACGGTTGGGATTAACATATCCCGGTGGCTGAACCATATAGATTTCTTCCTCAAGATGACCATGAAGAAAGGCATTGCTGACGTCTAGCTGATGAAGCGGCCAATCATAGTGAAGAGCAAGAGACAAGACCAGACGAATAGTCTGTTGCTTAACAACAGGGCTGAAGGTCTCCTTATAATCCACACCATACTCCTGATGATACCCTTTTGCAACCAGACGTGCTTTATAGCGAGAAAGAGATCCATCTGAATTTCGTTTGATGCGAAACACCCATTTGCACCCAATAGACTTTCGGTGACTAGGTAGAGGTACCAAATCCCATGTACGTTGTTCATTCAGAGCCTGAAATTCCTCATCCATAGCTTGGCACCAGAAACTATTTTTGGAGGCTTGGTTGTAGGTAGTAGGCTCAGTTGTGGGATGTGCATCAAAGGGTATTTGAGTGTGGTAGGCTTTGGGTTTGAAGGTACCGGCCTTGGCTCGGGTTATCATAGGATGAGTGTTGAGTGGAGGGTGATTAGGAAGGGGTGGTGGAGTTGTATGATGTGTGGGCGGGGGTTGGGTGGGGCTGCCGTGGGAGCTGGGATGTGCAGCGGTGGATGGGGTGGTTGTATGTGTGTTAGGAGTATGATGTAGGGAAGTGGTGGGTTGTGTGGCAGTCGGCTGGGTGTTCGGGTGGGAGGTTTGGGTTTTCGGGTGGGTAGTGGTGTAGTGGGGTACCGGGTTAGGTGCCGAGTGAGCCGGAGCATGAGCGTGAGAAAAGGACGGAAATAATGGCACAACGCCAAGTGGATTGGGGGAGTATGGAGTAGAGGAAAGACTTGTGTAAGGAAATTGTTCCTCCACAAAACGAACATGACGGGAAACATATGTTTTCTGAGATACAGGATCGAAACATTTGTAACCTTTGATAGTGGGATGATAGCCTAGAAAGACACAAGGGGTGGACCGAGGTTGAAGTTTATGTTGAGTGTGCGGACGCAACCAGGGATAAACTAGACACCCAAACGGGCGGAGATGGATATAGTCGGGTGGATGATTGTAGAGACGGGCATATGGAGTGGAGTTGGAGAGAGTGTGAGTGGGCATGCGATTTATGAGGTAGTTGGCAGTAGCAAGGGCATCAACCCAAAAGGAAACAGGTAAGGTGGAATCATGGAGGAGCGCAACAACTGTTTCTATTAGGTGACGGTGTTTGCGCTCAGCAACGCCATTTTGTTCAGGGGTATATGGACATGAAGTGTGATGAAGAGCCCCTAGATTTTGAAGAAAAACACCAAATGCATTGTTGACAAATTCTTTGCCATTGTCACTTCGAAAAATTTTGATTTTGGCATTAAATTGATTTTGAACCATTCGGTCAAAGTTTACAAAAATAGTATAAGCTTCGGATTTAAATTTCAGAGGATAAAGCCAAGTGAATTTACTGTAATCATCAACAAAACAGATATAATAACGAAAACCTTGAACAGAAGGAACTGAGGTTGGACCCCAAACATCAGAATGAATTAATTGAAATGGCGCAGTGGCCTTGTGTTCAGACAGTGAAAAAGGTAAACGACAAGATTTAGACACTGAACAGGACTCGCAATGTAATTTTTCTGAAAAATTAAAACCTAAGGAAGATAAAATGGATTTGGTGATGGCGGATGATGGGTGCCCAAGCCGGCGATGCCAGGTTGACGAGAGAATGGCTTGACTCACAACAGACGGAGACCTGGATGGAAGAGTGTATAGCCCATGCTCACAGCGGCCCGTGTACCGCACCCGGTTCGTGGTATTGTCCACTATCTGGAAATTGGTGTCATTAAAAATGAGGGTGCAGTTATTTTCTTTAGTAAAGCGATAAACAGATAAAAGATTGGATGTGAGGGAAGGGACGTGGTGAAGGGTTGAGAGATGAAATTTACCATTTGGGGTATAGACATACCCAGAGCCGGTGTTTGTGATGGGAAGGGATTGACCATTTCCTACTGTAATAGTTTCTGAGCCATGATACGGATGAGGAGCTTGAAGGTGTGAATAATCCGACGTCACATGGGTGTTAGCACCTGTGTCTAGATACCAATCGCCAGATTGAGCGTTTGTGGACGCATGCATCGCCCTTGATCCTCCGGACTGGCTATTTACATTCTGCGAGTCATCATAACGATACCAGCAATTAGCCGCAGAATGGCCCCGTTTAGCACAAATTTGGCACGTCGGAAGATCTCGTGTGGGCATCCGCTGGTTTCCTCGTCCCTGTCCGCGGCCTGACTGGAAGCCGTGCCTCGGTGGAGGCCCGCCTCTGCCTTGCTGCCCGGTGTTTCGACGGTCACCGCCGCCGCTGCCTCGCCCTTGGTTACGGCGATCGTCACCACGACCCCTGGCCGAGCCTCCGCTGCCAGCCGAGTAAAGAGCCGTGACGCCAGGGGTGGAACTGGCTTCTCCGAGCAGTAATTTGTGTTCCATGTCTAGATTCAATTCTTCTGCATTAAGCCATCCAGACAGTTGATTCAGAGTGATTTCGACAGGCGAGAGGCGAATATGCTGTTTGAGAGAGGAATAGCCAGCCGGAAGACCACGTATCACGGCATTCACCACGTCTCGTTCAGGAATAATCTCGTTCACAGCATCTAGGTCAGACAGAATAGAGGCCACATCATCAAGGTATTGAGTCATCGTCTTCGTTCCCTTCCGAAGAGTATGCAATTTGTCACGCAACTGAAAAATATGAGCCGTGGACACAGAGTTGTACCTTGTGGCTAGTGCGTCCCAAAGTGAAGCCGATGTGAGAAAACCCCGGGCGTGTTTGTGCACAGAGGGGCTAATAACTGCGAGAAGACAGGCTCGGATCTGAGTGTCTACGATCATCCACGGAAGGTAGTCGGGATTTGGGAGCTTGACGCCGTCCTTTTCGGCTGTCTCGGGCTGCGGCTTCTTCGCACCGTCAATCCATCCGAGCAGCAAGTTGGCTGCGAGGGCGGTGCGGACGTTAAGTGCCCAGGCCGGGTAGTTGTTGTCAGATAATTTTTCGGGGATGAGATTGTGGAGATTCCTGAGCAGTAATTTTACTCCAGACGGTAATTTTGACAGAGGATCAATAACCTTGTCCATGGCGCCGACCTACGGCGGAGGAGGGAGGCCGTGCGGCGTGGTGTAGACGGTGGCGGCGGCGCACACACGTCGGAAAAGAGGAGAGATTAGGGTTTGGGCGGAAGAAGAAACCCTAGCTCTGATACCATGATACAATAACATCCACAATGTAGTCGTTTAAAGAGTCTCGTTTAGGGGGAGATTTTCTCCCAATAGTTTTTAATGTTTTTTTTATATTAGTTTTCAATATGTAGGTCACTTGATCAAATTACATCAATAATATTATGTTTTTAGTTTAGTTTTCTTTGTCGTTTGATTTATCATCTCATGGTTTGCAAACTTTAACCTTCCGCATGACGCCCTCTCGATTTCGAACCCAACAAGTGGTATCAGAGCTTACGATTCAATGGTGTGGTGAGACGAGATTAAACAAGTTCAAAGCGGTTTCAAAATCAAGCTGCAACCAATTTGATGATAATGAAGATATATGTCCAAAAGCTACATGTGGAGATAATTGTCAATCATATTTTCAACAATCCTGCTGTCACAAATTTGAAAATAAAGCTCACTTTTAACTCTGCAAAAGGACTCCAATATTTTCCGAAAAGGGTTAATATATTTTTTAACCCCAAAAACTCCATTTTTAAACATGCCAAGCAGTGATATGTAGTCTATTACATATCAATGAGGAGAATTTCTATTATTTTAAGCTAACTTTTATTACAGTTGATAAAATGCATTTTAAATTTGTAGTATTGTATCTGGTCTGTTATCTTTGTTATTTAAAACAATGATTCTATCATTCAAGAAAGTTCAATACAACTACAAATACCTCTTCCAACAAAATTCTAAAAATTCTCTTCTACTCACAATTTATTTTTCAGTTGTGAAGAGAGGCAAGGGATTAGTTCATTGGTGGTCTAGCTATACATTGGAACAGTGGCCTATGAGAAACCTATCATGTCTGACATATCAATTTTCTCCCATTTGTAAATTGCTTTATCCTCTCATATCAAGTTCCTTCTATGCATGGTTGTCTTGTTCACCTTTAGGTATACTATTAAACTAGAGAAGCACAACATCACTAGGAAAAATTGTCTTTAGTAAATAAACACCAACCTCGAGGGTCTTTAGGCTTACAAAATATTTGCTATGAGATGTTACTATAATGATACTATGATAGTATACAAAGGCTTAATTCATGTCTTTTTTCGTCTTTCATTAATGGGAAAAGGTTGATCCAAAGCAATCAAAAATAGCATATCAGTAAGCTACATTGACTTAAAACAAAAGTCTAAATTATATGATAAGTTGGTGAATATTTAGCTTTTTACGGGATGGAGAATTAGAAATAATGTAAATTAAGGAAAGATTCTCACATTTTTGGACAAGTATGAAGGTTCTTTGAGTATAAAAGGAGAAATGACAAGAGGAAGAGCCCTGAAGGCAACTAAGTATGATAGTTTTCTTGGAAATTGTTTATTATGCTGCTTTCTTGCATTCATGGAAATATATCAATGTTGCATAGTTAGTTGATAAATGGACAATATTATGCTAACTTTGTCATTAACTTTACATCATATTGATTGGCTGCTGGAGGAGTCAGTTTGACAACATGTTTTGGTACTCTTTTTGGAGACTGTTCAGGATGATTCTGTGTTAAACGATGCGGGTGAAAAGGCCGCATCAGCCCCTCCAAATATCCTAGATGAGAAATTCGGATAATTTAATATGAAAAATTTATTTTTGTAGCATCTGAACTCTGAAGACAATTTTTTTTTTGTCATCTAATTGCATTACTCTCTTAAGCGAAGCTCTAATTAGAAGTAGCATTTGCATTATTGTGTTGAACATCCTCAGGAAATCACCAAACTCACCAAGGTGAAAGTCCAGATTTCATAAGTTAAGGATGTTATTGATGTAAAACATCGAGACTGTAAAATATCTCTAATAATTATATACCTTTGTATGTGGTAGATGGTTTAACAGTTTACATGAAAGCTTGACATAGTCTTATTTTTTTGTGTGATAACGACATAATATAATTCAAGAAAAAATAATGCATGATGGCGCATAAGATTTATTTGGATTTTGGAAAGATTCCTTATAGTTAAGAGACATCAAGAAAAATAATACGACTATTATAAGTAAGGTCGATATTGATATTAAAATCTCACGTATTGTTTTGTTAATGTTGGTTGATTGCGATGATCGATTGTGAATGATAGATAGTGAAGGTGACGACTCGATTTGCTGATTGACATAGTGATGGTTGAGTATGGTGCTTATTAGTAGTAGGATTTATTAGTCATAAATGGTGATCAGCTAACATTGTAATTGTTGCTGGAAAAGAACCGAGCCGGCTCAGAGATCGGCTCGACTCAACTTGTTTCTCCATAATGGGAATCAATTTAGATTTAGATTATCAGTATATATTAAGATTATCATTATGTCATGAGTTACAACTATGTATGAGCATAACTCTTTCCCACAGTTGGGAATATACTCTATATTGCCCTATTCATTTTTTAAGTAATACTAATGGAGCTCCTGCCATCTTGCATGCACCCCAACTAATTCACTGGGCAACCTGACCATCCCACAAAGGGAATTTCTTAAGCTCATACGCAAAAGTCTAACTTGGCCATACCATATATTGTCAAGTAGGGGGTGGGCGTTCGGTTCGGTATTTTTAAAGTTCGGGTTCGATAATTCGGTAATCAATATTTGAGAGTAGATACCACATAGCATACTTATAAACATCAATTCGATAATTCAGTAATCGGTAAATTAAATTTTGGTTCAGTACGGAATTTGGTTAGGCATATCGTATTATATATATATATATATATATATATATATATATATATAATTTGGTATTCGATAAATATTGAACACTAAATGGTATTTAATATTTTGTACCAAACCCAATCTTGAGTACCGAAATTTTTTAATTTTACTCCCAAATACCAACTGAATTACCGAATATCAATTACCAAATTTTTCGATTCGGTTTGATAATTTAGTTCTCGGTGTTTTACACCCAGCCCTATTGACAAGGTATGCTGCCTATCAAGGCTAGCCAGATGGGTGTACCTGGTTTTGCAGCTTGTATTCAAACCTAGAATCTCCAAATTGTTACTCCTATGTCTTAACCACTACCCTATCCCCTTGGGGAACCAACATTATGTTATAAACTAAAAAGTATCGTATATGTTTCCTTACTAATCAATAGGGAAAATACCAGTGGAGTTCATAAAAGAAAGGTCCTCCATAAAAGAAAAGATTAATCAGTCAGCTGACTACTAGCAAAGATGAGCCATCCAAAAAGCTACCATGCAAGGAAAGATATGAGCTGAAATTTGAACTCTTTTGGAGTTTAATTTACCTCGTGTTAACTTATGTTTGTAATTAAGGTGCATGATGAAGGATACTTACTTCCAGGAAGGATCTAGAGCAGGATCACAAGGGTGTGTCATGGGTATCTGTTGGTTTCAAACCATTAAAGGGAAACAACACAGGAATTCAATAGTCAAACGTTGGCCGCTGAAACAGAGATGGAAGTTTAAACAAGAGAAATCACAGAGAGATAGAGACAGATTAATTTCTTGTTGAAAGACCATCCTTTATTGATCATCAACTTAGAAACTTAAATAGATTCTATTACAACTAAAAATAGGACAAAGAAACAACCTACTTCTACCAAAATTAAGACAACTAATTAGTTTCCTTCCAATGATAGAACTCCTAAATTAACTAGGATTGTAAGTAAAAAAGCTGGAGGAAAAAAATAGAGAAAGACGTGCATATTCCTAAAGAAACTCTCAACACTCCTCCTTGCTTTATGAAATGCAAACTCTAATTTTATGTCTGAGAAGCTCGAATTTGCTGACAGGTAAAGGTTTAGTGAATATATCAACCCATTGTTCTTCCGTCTTGCAGTAGACAAGAATCACATCTCCATCTTTTTGAACCTCTCTTAGGAAGAAAAACTTGATATTGAAGTGCTTATATTTTCATGAAACACAGGATTGTGAGAGATAGCTATTGGTGCTTGGTTGTCCACGAACACTTCAATGCTTCCTGTTGGTTCCATATGCAGATCAATCAGAATTTTCTTCAGCCACAATGCTTGATTTACCGCTGCTGTAGCTGCCACAAACTCAACTTTGGCAGTAGATTGAGCCACAATGTCCTGTTTCTTACAACTCCATGAAAAAAATCCCAGAACCAAGACTAAAATAGTTCCCTTAATTACTCTTCAAGTCATCTATGGAACCTCCCCAATCACTATCAAAGTACCCAAAAATCTTCACAGGTTGAGTCCTTCGAAACATGACTCCATAGGTGATAGTTTCTTTGATGTATCGCATAATTCTTTTTGCTGTCTTCAGATGTACTTCACTCGGACAATGCATGAACCTTGATAGAATACTTATAGCATACAATATATCGGGTCTTGTTGTTGTAAGATACATTAAACACCCAATGAAACTTCTGAAATATGTTTCTTCCACCTTTTTGAATCCATCATCTTTGCTTAGTTTCTCTTTTGGGTTCATGGAGTATTCATCTCTTTGCAATTTTCCATTTTGAATTTCTTGAGAATTTCCTTCGCGTACTTCTTTTGGCAAATGAAAAATACATCTTTTCCCTGTGTAATATCCATTCCAAGGAAATAAGTCATCAGACCAAGATCGGACATTTCAAAATCTTGCATCATAGCCTGCTTGAACTCATCAATGAGCTTTGCGCTGCTTCCTGTAATCAAAAGGTCATAGACATATAGAGAAACAACAAGAATTCCACTGTTTATTGGTGCCTGTTTTAGGCCATAAAGAGCTTTATGTAGTCGGTAGACTTTCTCTTCTTTTCCAACTACAACAAAACCTTCAGGTTGGTCGATATAGATTTCTTCTTCAAGAACTCCATTAAGAAATGCGGATTTGATATCCATCTGGTGCACTTTCCATCCATGTTGTGCAACAATAGTAAGAAGCAACCTGATTGTATCGATCCTAGCGACTGGAGAAAATGTGTCAGAATAATCAACACCAAAAATCTATGCATAACCCTTAACTACAAGTCTTGCCTTGAGCTTGTTAACAGAACCATCAACATTTAATTTTGTCCGGTAAACCCACTTCACACCGATCTTTTTATCTTGAGGTTTTTTCACAAGCTGCCAGGTTTTGTTCTTCTCAATCATTCCAAGTTCCTCCTCCATTGCGGCTTTTCACTTAGGATCTAAAACAGCCTCTTCAAATCTAGAAGGCTCTAAAATGGCCACATTGCATCTCTGGTATATCTCAGAGAGCAACCTTGTTCCTCTCACAGGTTGATCATCAATGTCTTTATCGAAATTTGGTAGATTGCTTGTGATCTGCTTCTGATTAACCTTTTCCCACTCCCATTGCTCATTCTCCATAAAAAATACATCTCTACTTACCATAATTTTTTTAGTATGAGGCTGAAAAATCTTGTAAGTTTTAGAGATTGTACTGTAACCAATAAAGACTCCAGGTTCAGCTTTCTTGTCTAACTTGTCCCTCTTAACCTGCGGAATATTAGAGAAATACAAACAATCGAAGATTTTTATGTTTTTTAAGGACGGCTTATAGTCGTGCCATGCCTCAAAAGGTGTCTTCCTGTCAACTGCTTTGGTAGGCAATATGTTTAGCAAAAAAACAATAGTCTTAGCTGGTTCTGCCCATAAATATTTTGGTAAGCTTTTCTCATATAACAAACACCTCGACATTTCCATTATCGTCATATTCTTCCTTTCACTAACTCCATTATGTTGCGGAGTATATGGGGCAGTGAGTTGATGCTCAATACCTGCATTTTCGTAAGACTTTTCAAATCGATCAGATATGTACTCAGTACCATTATCTGATCTAAGCGTTTGCATCCTGCAACCACTTTGATTTTCTACCAAATCTTTGAATTTCAAAAATACTTCAGGTACTTCAGATTTGAATTTGAGAAAATAAATCCAACACATTCTCGTCCATATCATCAGTATGGACTAACTGAAGCATCTCCGATGCTCTCCAGGTTGCCTTGGCAAAAGGAATCCTGCTTTGTTTTCCAAATTGACATGTGTTGCAGCATGTGTGTTTTTCCTCCATGTATGGTTGTCACGACCCGAGCTGAGGCCCTGGCCGTGAAGAGTATCCCAAACCATGAAGGCCCGAAACACTCCTATCTATCGGGTAATCATACACATAATTCACATGATCAAAGTAATGCGGAAGAAACACAATAATATGGAAACATGGTCATAAATATGAAAAAGAACAATAACCGGGAAATAAAGTTCCCACAACATGAATGAACCTCTAAACAACCGTCTGCGAAAATCTCTAACAAATGACTGAGTCAAGTAACTGTATATAAACTGGGACAAGGCCCCCAATAGACCCCAAAACTTATTATAAAATAAAGGATTACAGGAAATAAGGCCTTCCGAAATATAGAAGGCTCACCACTTGTCTCTGCAACTCTGTCTGAAAGATCTACTGATTCTCTTGACCCCTAGACTGACCCTCCGAACCTGAGAGTTGGGAGGGGAGGGGTCAGCACAAAAGAACTGGCATGCAGAGATATCAAAATAAAACATAATATTTTTACAAAATATAGTTGAGAGCCATTATAAAGTAATTTCATATCAAATCATTTGAAAACACATGGGCATAATGCAATAGTTTCTCAACAACAATGAAATGCAACTAAGCTTGGTGGAATACCCTACATAATTTACACCAACTGTCAAACCTTGGTTTCCGCCGAGATTAGAGTATAAGTGAGGGAGAGACACACAAGACCACAGAGCATGGTGTCTCGACCCAATGGTAGTGCCCAAGATCACTTAGCCCGGGATCCTACCTATAGTCCCAATTTGGGAATGACATAAAGTCAAGTACACAAGATCACTTAGCCTGGTACCAAATTCCCGTGTCAGCAAACACGGTTTCCAGCGATGAGCCCTTACACTCAAACGCCTTCTTCGGGAATCCACCTATCTCAAGTAAAATCAATGCATTCAAACTTCATTTAATTCAATCACGTATCATACTCTGTAGGGTATCGTCATACCCGACTTGCAAGTCATCAATATCACATCCACATAAGCATAATCATGTAAAAACCAAGGTGCTTCATCATTTACAAGTGGTGAACAATAATTATTTCAAATTCATGCTCTCTTTTGTTGCTCACAATATGATATGGGGTATCAAGACATTATCATGGGAATTTGAAAGCAATTTATCATTCATATTTATCAAACTTCCATGGAAAATCTCGAATCACATATGCATGGTTTCAACCATTGAAGTATATAGGCAAACAATTCCCATGACATAAAGAAAAATGACTTAGAAATCATATTGAAAGCAAGTTATCAGCATTTGATTGAAAACCCCCATTTAAAAGCATGCATGTTCATAAAAACTACACCCATGAGATTTTAGGATAACCCCACGTACCTCTATTTCCGAAGATACAGATGTTTCTTGAAGCTCGCGGATTGGTGATTCCGAATATGTAATTATCTTCGAAAACCTACGGTCGAATCTAGAACTATTTGGGTTTTTATTTTGAAACCCTAAGGACAGTTCTTGAGCAATTTTGGGAAATGTATGTGTATTATGGTGTTTGAGGGATTAAATCCCGTGTTGGTGGTATATATAGGGGTGGAGGATGACCAAAATACCCCTAAGGAACAATTAAGGTCAAATCTGTCCCTCAGTTGACAGTTTGGTAGGCTGGAGTAAATCGATTATAAATTTTTACTCATATACTCAAATTGGATTAAACCAACTGCATTTGAAAGAGGAATCAAAGATCTTTCGTTTGATATATTATAGCTCACACAGTTCATTCTATACAGGGATTTATGATCATTTGAAATTGACCCTGAAATGCTGAAAACTGGGCAATAGGCTATGCGTTTTGCTACAATTTTGAAATCCAAACTCAGCCTTATGCGTTCCAAAAAATTCTGAAACTTATCCGAGATGTAATACGAGCTTTCCCGATCGTAAAGCAACTTGAAAATCTAAAAACGGATGTCGGGAAGGTTGAAAAGTTGTATCCCAAAGATTGCCAGCTAAAATGACTCTAAGTCCTCATTACACTTAGAAAATTTTTCAAGTTTTTAAGTCTAAGGGCACTCTATTAAAGGCTAATCCATGAACGACTTTTACGAGGTGTTACATTATCTCCCCCTTGGGATCATTATTCCTCGAATGATGGGTAGGAACTTGTTGAAGCCTTAAAGGTATAGAATAACGCAGACACGACATGTCCTCTAATAAAGAATACACTGATCTGAAAGATGACCATATGGCTGGAACTACTGATAATCTGAATTCTTATATTGGACACGCATATCTGATGCATGGAATACATGACTGAAGCTATTCATAAGCTGAATTCTCATAATGAACATGCATATCTGATGCATGGATATGTGACTGAGTTGTTCTCATGAACGCAGGACTAAATACATTGATAAGCTGAACTTTTTCTATTGAACATGCATTTCTAATGCACGCATATCTGACTGGACTAACGTATGAATGTATGACTGATTACGCAATGATAACTTGTGCGAGGCTTGTAATAAGAATCTATGCATGCAACTGAATGAGGTAACTTCCCCTTGGGACACTATGTCCCTCTATGAATGCTCAATTCATTAAGATACTCGAAAAAAAATTGAGGCGATGCACTAGGCACCTACAAATTGAATCATAACTGAACATCTGGAATCTGAATCTAATGCATGACAGATGAACTAAGCTATACTCGCAGCTACTGGTATACTCTATCTTGGAATAGTAGCATGTCTAAGATTTCGGGTAGCATGAATAAATGAAAAGACGAGAAAACAAGTCATGCGAATCTGCCTGTTAAACTGACTTACTAACTATACAGATTGAATTATGCTGGACCTTCATACTTAACTGGAGTATCTCTTCAACACTCTCTAAAGAAGTTCAAACAGTAATAGGGAGCCATGAATCTTGGGTATGGATTACACAAGACATCCAACTGAGGAAATCACAACATTGACACTACTCTGCAGTCTGGAATATACACATATAACTCCTAAATTAGGATAGAATTTTCAGACCTTTGGCAATACAACTTCTTACTTTCAGGCTTAGCGCACTTCCCGAATATCCCTTAACTATAGTATTCCCTATAAATATGATATTCATTCAATTCAGCTTAAATTTCTCATATGAGCATTGACAATTTTTTCTACTAATGTCTAAAATAGCTTAATCCTACCCCGCGATCAAGCCTAACTCTAAGTCACAAAAATACAACATGCTACACCATGCTATTATTCTAAACCATATGATGCCACCTTCTATACCTCTTTTAAAGATCACATTCTAAGAATAACATGCCTTACCATTTCAATGACTACTCTGAACTCTTAATATGAAGTCGCTAATGCATATTGCGACCTTCCACTACAATCCCAAAACGTCATGCAAGCCTAATTTATAACCACATGTTAACTTCAAGGAAAACACCCATAAATACAAACTTCACATAGTTTCTAAACTATTATCAATATAACTCCCACGCGCTATCCTAAAAACATACACACATAAACTTTTCCACTAAACATCACATGTATCAAAGACTTGGCCCCAAATCTTACTTCATACTTATGGCCTTATCTAAACAAGCGTATTATGAACTTCCATCGACAAGAACATTTACATCATCACCACTATCATTGCATAGGGAGGGTCACTAAAAGGTTAAAACATAAGACCCTGAAGCATGAGAAGATTTCTATACGGGACTGAGCACACTATAAAGAGTGAGTACATGCGTCATGAGTTGCATGACCTCAACTAGAGTTCCTAACATAAGGAATGTGATTCCGATTACTTTAATGAACTAGAACTCATTATCTTGGAACTAGAAGAGTACGTGACTCTCTATCATATACAGGAATCATTAACTATGATCACAGAACTGAATCGTAAGGCATGAGTAAGCATCCGAATAACTGGAAAAAAAATACTGAGGTAGGAATGGGTTGAGACTCACCCTCACTTTCTGATGTTTTAAATCATACTGCATCACTACTAGAATCTGAGAGCCTTACTTGGTCATTCGTTCTGTCATCTCCCCCTTAGCTTCAAGTCATCATCTTGAGTTTGGGAGATCCTTTACCATATTCTAACTGAACTACACTTACTGCACTCTAGGGTCTGAAAAAAATAACAATACATGCATATCATAGAACTTAGCCCGAATGACTACCTTCCGGGATACACTCTATCTTTCTCTAGCCACCAATAGTCATAGTATAATGCTTGCACACTTATTCTATCGGTTCCACCTTCAAAAGTCAAGCTTAGATGCTAACACTTAAAATGGATATCACCAAGCCTTTGATGAACCATATCTCTTTCGACAGAGCCTACCACTATTGCGAATCCAAATTTATATCCCTCTACTATGAGAATCAAGATCACCGCAAAAGGCCAAACACTATCAATCAAAACACCTTAACATGGCTATTTAGATCACCATATACCATCTAACTAGTCTTTCTCCACTTAACAATTCAATGGTACCACTAGCCACGCACAAAAAGTAATAGCCTTAGAAAAAATGCCGCAACCTCATGTCACCTTAGGCATACTTCTACATCATACATACAATATCATACACCACTACGAATCAAATAAACTTACTCTATTGCATGCACTTTTTAAGTTTATTAGATCACTTCTATACAACTAGTATTCATTAACCAAGAAATCTTCACATCCACCTTCATGGACATCAACTGTTCAAACTTAATATCTAGTGCTATGCATGATTTACAACCCAACCTTACACAAAATTTTCACTTGGAAACTATGAAATAAACATCACGAAACACTAGTGCACTAGAACTTCATAACCACAATAATCGATCATGACCTAACGGTTTTCCTTATCATAATCCATTAGCATGTACTATTTCAGCACATCAAGCCTACTAATTTAATCCCACAAAACATGCATCATCAAACTCGTGCCACTATTTAACACCACACCATTTAAATTCAAGCCTATAGTTTAGTATCAATCATTTACCACCAATGAAGAATGCAACATAATATAAATATACTAATCCATCAAATTGGGACATTCTACCCAAATATCTCAAAAATCTACTACATACCTTCTCACAAGTAGCACTAGTTTACAACTACCAATGAAAAGAGGGTCAAGGGGGTTAAAGCCTCATAATAGACATGGTCAACCTTATCCTTATATTATAACCCCGTACAATCGTATCTACTTATACTGCTTTCTCACATCACAATTACTTACCCAAGCGTACATTTACACTACCTTCAAAGCCCACAACAACCATGAGTGTATACTTATAACCTACTAGCTAATCTGGCCATTTTCATACTTCAAGCAAGGACAATTCACCTCGCCTAATAACTCTTTCTCTATCTTCTACTAATAAACTAACACACAAGGACGAATCGCTTCATTACCAACTCTATCTCATGCAAAATGATTCAACTATACATATATTCAACCAACACAAGAACAACACGTTGAACGACAAATTGCTAGTGAATCGAAATAGGCCTCACACGGCTTCACTAGACTTTGATTTTTTTGTGGTTTGAACAAGAAAATAAGATGAATGACAAGGTAACTATGCTAGTGAATCAAAAGAGACCCACACGGCTTCACTAGACTTTTTAGTTTTACCAACACGATGATAAAATATTTTCAAGAGATAGAGATTTTTCACACAATATTCCATAATTTGAGAATACACAACTTACTTTGTATAGATAAAAAATCTGAGTCAAATATTCCCCCCACAGATTATCATACAATCCACACACGCTACTTGCTACCAATAGGTCATGACACCGACACTTTAACTTATACTACTATTTGGGTGGAAATACAATTCCAACACTTCTACTACACATCTTTTCCCTTAAGCATGACATCTGCAACATAAATTTCTGAAAAGGGCTGAATATACTCAATACAGAAGACTGAAAAGCACGATTTCATCAAGATCAAGGTTCATACTAGAACCCATACACTCTGGAGCAATAACAGACTCTTCTCAAGTCCTTGCACAATTTTAAGATCTTATATGACGCGATCCGAAGGGACAATACCTTTTAGACTCTACACTTCTTCACTTGAATCACCCCAGAAATGTGACGGGTCTGAGAACATCAGAGTAAGAAAAGAATTTGGGATAATTTTACTTTCGTATGGACGTAACCATAGCACGAATTAGAATATGAAGGAGGAACATTCTGACTCTGTTGCACGAACTAGAACATGAAGAAAGAGAGACATTCCTAAACGTCTTGTAGCCTCCTACTTATAAATGTGGAGCGCTACACACCCATAAACAAGACTCTACACGATGCGATTTCGCAGACACCCTGGGACCATGAACCGTGCTTTGATACCAAGTTTGTCATGACCCGAACTGGGGCCCTGGCCATGACGAGTATCTTGAATCATGAAGGCCCGAAACACCCATATCTGTTTGGTAATCATGCACATAATTCATATGATCAAAGTAATGCGGAAGAAACAAAATAATGCGAAAACATGGTCATAAATATGAAAAAGAACAATAACGGGGAAATAAAGCTCCCACAACATGAATCAACCTCTAAACAACCGTCTGCGAAAATCTCTAACAAATGACTGAGTCAAGTAACTATATATAAACTGGGACAAGGCCCCCAGTAGACCCCAAAACTTAATATAAGATAAAGGACTACAGGAAATAAGGCCTTCCAAAATATAGAAGGCTCACCACTTGTCTCTGCAACTCTGTCTGAAAGATCTACTGATTCTCTTAACCCCTAGACTGAGCCTCCGAACCTAAGAGTTGGGAGGGGAGGGGGTCAGCACAAAAGTACTGGCACACAAAGATATCAAAACAAAACATAATATTTTTACAAAATATAGTTGAGAGCCATTATAAAGCAATTTCATATCAAATCATTTGAAAACACATGGGCATAAGGCAATAGTTTCTCAACAACAATGAAATGCAACTAATCTAGGTGGAATACCCTACATAATTTATACCAACTGTCAAACCTCGATTTCCGCCGAGATTAGAGTATAAGTGAGGGAGAGACACACAAGACCACGAAGCATGGTGTCTCGACCCAATGGTAGTGCCCAAGATCACTTATCCCGGGCTCCTAACTATAGTCCCAATTTGGGAATGACATACAGTCAAGTACACAATATCACTTAGCCTGGTACCAAATTCCCGTGTCGGCAAACACGGTTTCCAGTGATGAGCCCTTACACTCAAATGCCTTCTTCGGGCATCCACCTATCTCATGTAAAATCAATGCATTCAAACTTCATTTAATTCAATTACATATCATACTCTGTAGGGTATTGTCATACCTGACTTGCAAGTCATCAATATCACATCCAGTTATGCATAATCATGTAAAAACCAAGGTGCTTCATCATTTACAAGTGGTGAACAATAATTTTTTCAAATTCATGCACTCTTTTGTTGGTCACAATATGATTTGGGGTATCAAGACATTATCATGGGAATTTGAAAGCAATTTATCATTCATATTTATCAAACTTCCATGGAAAATCTCAAATCACATATGGATGGTTTCAACCATTGAAGTATATAGGCAAACAATTCCCATGACATAAAGAAAAATGACTTAGAAATCATATTGAAAGTAAGTTATTAGCATTTGATTGAAAACCCCCATTTAAAAGCATGCATGTTCATAAAAACTACACCCATGAGATTTTAAGATAACCCCACGTACCTCTATTTCCGAATGTACTAGATGTTTCTTGAAGCTCGCGGATTTGTGATTCCGAATATGTAATTATCTTCGAAAACCTACGGTCGAATCTTGAACTATTTGGGTTTTTATTTTGAAACCCTAAGGAGAGTTCTTGAGAAATTTTGGGGAAAGTATGTGTATTATGGTGTTTGAGGGATTAAATTCCGTGTTGGTAGTATATATAGGGGTGAAGGATGACCAAAATACCCCTAAGGAACAATTAAGGTCAAATCTGTCTCTCAGTTGACAGTTTGTTAGGCTGGAGTAAATCGATTATAACTTTTTACTCATATACTAAAATTGGATTAAGCCAACTGTATTTTAAAGAGGACTCAAATAGATTTCGTTTGATATATTATAGCTCACACAGTTCATTATATACAGGGAGTTATGATTGTTTGAAGTTGACCCTGAAATGCTGAAAACTGGGCAATAGGCTATGCGTTTTGCTACAATTTTGAAATCCAAACGCAGCCTTATGCATTCCGAAAAATTCCGAAACTTATCCGAGATGTAATATGATCTTTCCCGATCGTAACCCAACTTGAAAATCTAAAAACGGATGTCGGGAAGGTTGAAAAGTTGTATCCCGAAGATTGCCAGCTAAAATGACTCTAAGTCCTCATTACACTTAGAAATTTTTTCAAGTTTTTAAGTCTAAGGGCACTCTATTAAAGGCTAATCCATGCACAACTTTTATGGGGTGTTACAATGGTAGTCCTAGAACCATATCTTTCTTCACCATGTGCAAGATCGCATTGTGATGAAAATGCCCGATACTCTTATGCCATACATCTGCTGTCATCTCTTGGCTCGAATAGGCAACCGACTTTCCTTCCATTGGATCAAACGAGAACCTTTTTCCTCTCATCTTAACTTGGAAGATTTCTTGACCCTTTGGATCAAATATCACACACTTATTGTCCCCAAAATTAAGCTTAAAACCATTCTCCAAAAGTTGTCCTATGCTCAATAAATTTTGATCAAGTTCTGGAACAAAAAGTACATCTGAAATTAACTTCGTACCTGAGCTGCTTTCAATAGCTACTATTCCATTTCCTTTGGCAGAAAGATAATCGCCATTACCAATTCTGACTTTAGAGAATTTGAACTTGTCTAAATATTTGAAAATATCCTCATCATGAGTCATATGCTTTGTACAACCGCTATCAATTAGCCAGGACTCGCTTGAGACGCTGCTTGTAAAACATGGTGCGACAAAAAAGTTGATCTTCTTCCTGTTCATTAACAACTCGAGCCTCTGCATCTTGCAGTTGAGTTTTGTTTTTACAGATGATCGCTTCATGACCAAGCTGATTACACTTAGTGCACTTAGCATTAGTCCTCTTCCAACACTTGAAAGGTGTATGTCCGAGCTTGCCACAATGCTTACAAGGAGGGTATTTTCCTTTGAAACCACCTGTTTTGTTTTTGTTTTTGTTGTTGTGCGTTGTACCTTCTTCATTGGCTGGTTGGTTATTCTTATTCTTATTCTTCTTCTTAGAATGCCCATCATCGTGATGCTTGGCTGGTAAGGCACCTTCGACAGCTCCTCCTTGTCTCATAACACGTCGTTGCTCTTGCGCTTGAAAAACACTTAAGAGCTCTGCAAGTGTGATCTTGGACAAGTCCTTAGTATTTTCTAAGGTTGTTATGGTGGCCTCAAATCTTTTAGGTGCCGTTACTAGGATTTTCTCAATGATCCTTAAATCATTAAAAGCGGAACCTTACAATCTGATGCGATTTGCTAAATTAAGGAGTCTGTCAGAGTACTCCTTTCTGGTTTCACTTTCTTTCATCCTTTGCAGCTCAAACTCACGTACTAGATTCAACACTTGCATCCCTCGAATCCTTTCATCTCCTTCATACTCAGTCTTGAGATAATCCCATACCTCTTTCGCTGATTCCAGAGACATGATACGAGTGAAGATATTAGATGAAACTGCAGTAAATAAGCATGCCAGTTCCTTTGATTTACTGGTTTTCCTCTCCTTGTGAGGTTTAATCTGCGCTACCGTTGGATTGTCTGGTAAAGGAGCTATCTCGTATTCATCTTCAACAGCTTCCCAGAGATCCAAAGTGTAACGCCCCGTAAAAGGCGTGCATAGATTAGTCTTTAATATTGAGCTCTTAGACTTAATGACTTAAAATTTTCTAAGTGTAAAATGAGACTTAGTCATTTTAGCTGGCAATCTTCGGGATAACACTTTTCAACCTCCTCGACATCCTTTTTTAGATTTTCAAGTTGTGATACGATCGGGAAAGCTCATATTGCATCTCAGATTCGTTTCGGAATTTTTCGGAACGCATAAGGCTGCGTTTGGATTTCAAAACAGTAGCAAAATGCATAGCCTATTGCCCAGTTTTCAGCATTTCAGGGTCAACTTCAAACAATCATAACTCCCTGTATATAATGAACTGTGTTAGTTATAATATATCAAACGAAATCTCTTTGAGTCCTCTTTCAAATTCAGTTGGTTTCATCCAATTTTATTATATGAGTAAAAAGTTATAATCGATTTACTCCAGATTACCAAACTGTCAACTGAGGGACAGATTTGACCTTAATTGTTCCTTAGGGGTATTTTGGTCATCCTTCACCCCTATATATACCACCAACACGGGATTTAATCCTTCAAACACCAAAATAGACCTTCATTCATAAAAATTGCTCAAGAACACTCCTTAGGGTTTCAAAATAAAAACCCAAATAGTTCAAGATTCGACCGTAGGTTTTCAAAAATAATTACATATTCGGACTCACAAACCCGCGAGCTTCAAGAAACATCTAGTATTTTGGAAATAGAGGTACGTGGGGTTATCCTAAAATCTCATGGGTGTAGTTTTTATGAACATGCATGCTTTTAAATGGGGGTTTTCAATCAAATGCTAATAACTTGCTTTCAATATGATTTCTAAGTCATTTTTATTTATGTCATGGGAATTGTTTGCCTAAATACTTCAATGGTTGAAACCATGCATATGTGATTTGAGATTTTCCATGGAATTTTGATAAATATGAATGATAAATTGCTTTCAAATTCCCATGATAATGTCTTAATACCCCATATCATATTGTGACTAACAAAAGAGAGCATGAATTTGAAATAATTATTGTTCACCACGTGTAAATGATGAAGCACCTTGGTTTTTACATGATTATGCATATGTGGATGTGATATTGATGACTTGCAAGTCGGGTATGACGATACCCTACAGAATATGATACGTGATTGAATTAAATGAAGTTTAAATGCATTGATTTTACATGAGATAGGTGGATGCCCGAAGAAGGCGTTTGAGTGTAAGGGCTCATCACTGGAAACCGTGTTTGCCGACATGGGAATTTGGTACCAGGCTAAGTGATCTTGTGTACTTGACTTTATGTCATTCCCAAATTGGGACTATAGGTAGGAGCCTGGGCTAAGTGATCTTGGGCACTACCATTGGGTCGAGACACCATGCTTTGTGGTCTTGTGTGTCTCTCCCTCAGTTATACTCTAATCTTGGAGGCTACCGAGGATTGACAGTTGGTGTAAATTATGTAGGGTATTCCACCTAGCTCAGTTGCATTTCATTGTTGTTGAGAAACTATTGCATTATGCCCATGTGTTTTCAAATGATTTGATATGAAATAGCTTTATAATGGCTCTCAACTATATTTTGTAAAAATAATATGTTTTGTTTTGATATCTCTGCATGCCAGTACTTTTATGATGAGCCCCTCCCCTCTCCAACCTCTCAGGTTCAGAGGCCCAGTCTAGGGGTCAAGAGAATCAGCAGGTCATTCAGACATAGTTGTAGAGACAAGTGGTGAGCCTTCTATTTTTCAGAAGGTCTTATGTCCTGCAGTCCTTTTATCTTATAATTAGTTTTGGGGTCTACTGGGGACCTTGTCCCAGTATACATAAAGTTACTTGACTCAGTCAGTTATTAGAGATTTTCGCAGACAGTTGTTTAGAGGTTGATTGATGTTGGGGGAAACTTTATTTCCCCGTTATTGTTGCTTTTCATATTTATGACCATGTTTCCGAATTATTGTGTTTCTTACGCATTACTTTGATCATATGAATTAGGTGCATGATTACCAGACAGATACGGGTGTTTCGGGCCTCCATGGTTTGAAATGCTCGTCACAGCCAGGCCCTGGTTCGGGTTGTGACAAACTTGGTATCAAAGCACGGTTCATGGTCCCAGGGTGTCTGCAAAATCGTGTCGGGTAGAGTCTTGTTTATGGGTGTGTAGCGCGCCACACTTATAAGCAAGAGGCTACTAGGCATTTTGGAATGTCTCTCTTTCTTCATGTTCTTGTTTGTGCAACAGAGTCAGAATGTTCCTCTTTCATACTCTAATTAGTGCTATGGTGTCGCCCATATGAAAGTAAAAAGTCATCCCACATACTTTCCTTACTCTAATGTCCTCAGATATGTCTCATTATTGAGGTTATTCAAGTACAGAAGTTTAGAATCTAAATGGTATGATCCTTTCTGATTGAACCATATAAGAGTTAAAATTTGTGCAAGGACTTGACAAGAGTCCGTTAGTGCTTCAATGTGTATTGATTTCGATGTAAACATTGATCCTGATGGAATTGTGCTTTTCAGCTTGAGGTATTAATTGCATTTAGTCTACTTCAAATTTATGTTACAAATGTCTTGCTTAAGGGGGGATGATGTGTAGTAGAATGTTGGAACTGTATTTCCACCCGAATAGTAGTATGCGTTAAAGTATTGTTTTCATGACCTATTGGTAGTGATATTGGACCAAGAAGTTGGGGATATGAAGTCACAAAGTTAGAAGTCAGAGTGAGGGTGACTTTTGTGTAAATGAATATTTTAGTTGAATAACCGATGTTCGAGAATGATTTACCCCCCTTATGGTGATAGACTAATGTGGTAGCTAGTAGCATGTGTGGATTGTATGGTAGTCTTTGGGGGAAGTGTTTGACTCAGATTTTTATTTATACAGAGTAAGATGTGTATCCTTAGATCATTGAATATTGTGTGTCAATTTTCTATCTCTTGTACTATGTAATCTTATTATCATGGTGTTTTTGAAAAAAATCAAAGTCTAGTGAAGCCGTGTGGGGCTCTTTTGATTCACTAGCATAGTTTCTTTGTTATTCATTTCATTTCTTGTTCAAATCACAAAAATCAAAGTCTAGTGAAGCCGTGTGAGGCCTATTTCGATTCACTAGCAGCTTGATGTCCAACTTGTTGTTCTTGTGTTGGTTTAATATATGTATAGCTGAATCTGTTTGTATGAGATTGAGTAAGTAATTAGGAGGTGAGAGATCAGTATAAGTAGATAATATTTTATGGGGTTATAATATCAGATTAAGGTTAACCATGCCTATTATGTGACTTTACCCCCCCCCCCCCCCCCCCGCTTGACCTTCTTTTGTTGGTAGTTGTAAACTAGTACTACTTGTGAGAAGGTATGTAGTATATTTGTCAGGTATTTGGTTAGAATGTTCAGATTTGACGGGCTAGTATATTATGTTGCCTTCTTCATTGATGGTCTATGGTTGATGTTAGACTATTGGCTTGAATTTAATGTAGAATGTGGATGTCGGAATAGTGGCATGAGATTGATAGTGTTGGGCTCTTTTATATGATCTTGATTCTCATAGTAATGAGATATAAGTTTGGAGTCGCGATATTGGTAGGCTATGACGAAAGTGGTATGGTTCATCAAAGGCTCGGTGATATCCATGTTAAGTGTTAGAAATCTAAGTTTGAGCTTTGAAGGTTGAACCGATAGAAATAAGTGTGCAAGCATCATACTATGAATATTAGGGCTATCGAAATATAGAGTGTATCTCAGAAGGAAGTATTAGCAATGGGCTTTCCATTTTCATGTGTGGTCTTTCGGGTTAAATTTCTATTTAATTATGTGTATTGTTGTATTCCAGACCCCAGAGTGTGGTGAGTGTAGTTCAGCTTAGAGTCGAGTAATAAGGGATCTCGTGAACTTAATGTGATGGCTTAAAGCCAAGGGGGAGATGATAGAACGAATAACCAAGTCAGGCTCTCAGATTCTAGTAGTAATGTCATGATGATATAAAACGTTAGAAAGTGAGGGTGAGACTCAACCCATTCTTATCTTAGTATTTTTCAGTGATCCGAATGCCTACTCAAGCTTTACGTTTCAGTTCCGTGATCATAGTTCGTGATTCCTGTCTATGATAGAGAGTCATGTACTCGTTTGAGCTTATGTTTCCACATGAATTAGTCAGTAACATTAGCAGGTCTAGTTCAGTTCATGCGTCATGCATTAGTCTCAGCTCTCCAATGTTTAGTTATAATCTAGTTCGTAGATTCCCTGTGCATCACCCCAATATCTCAGCAAGGTAAACATTCCTAGAGGGACATAGTGTCCCAAGGGGGAGATACCCCACCCTTTTCTTGATGCTTTCATGTTCCCGTTATAAATTAGCTATCAAGTGCCATGGCATAATCAGTCAAGCTTTCAAGAGTCATCTCAGTCAGATATTCAAGCATTAGATATACGTGTTCAGTAGAGAAAATACTATTTATCAGTAACTTTACTCATACATTTTCATATCATGTCAGTCACGTAATCATGCATCAGATATGCATGGATTCAGTCTTTCAGTTGTGCATCAGATATGCATTCTCATTTTGAGAAAACTCACTTTATTAGAATCCTCAGTCTTATATTCATGAATCAGCTTCCCATGCATCAGATATGCATGTTCAGTATATTATACTCAACTTTCAGTCATGTCAGTCATGAACCCATGTTTAAGTAGTGTATTTCTTATACGTACTTCATCTTATCATCTCTCCCGCCTCAGTTAATTTCCATTCGAGGACGAATGTTCCCAAGGGGGAGATATTGTAATACCCCGCATGTTTCTAAGCTAGGAGACGAACCATTTTTCCTACATATGAAATCTCCTATCCTGTGATTCATACTTGAGTACATGACTTACAATGAGTATCCTATCGATAACATAGCTTATGATGCATTAAGCATGTTCATATGAGTCACTTAAGGTAATACAAGCTAAGAGTTTTTGAATCTATCAAGTTTTAGTGTTCGATTTTGTAAGGGTAATATTTGAACGAGTATAACTCCATGTTAAAGTGGTATTTTGGCTGATTTAGACCCACCAAATTTTAGAGAACCGAATTATTTTTCTAACGATACCAATTTTACCTTAAGGATAGGCGATTGGTTAGGCGCCGCCCGACCAAACATAGGCGATTGGTTCGGCGCCGCCCAAACTAGCTTGGGCAATTACTTGGGCGCCGTCTAAGTCAGTTCCAAGTGTCAAAAACATTCCGTTTTGAGTTATTTTAAGGGTAATTAAGTCTTTTAACACTCCTTACACGTCCCTAAACTTAACCCTATGAAATATATAGCTTCTAAACATATTACAACCCTATTAACATCTCAAAGCTTATCGTCCAAGAGAACTAAAAGAGAAAAATACAACTAGGGTTGCATAATTAAGCTTGAAGATCCAATTTCAAGGAAATTCCTCCGTCAATCATCAAGAATCTTCCTTCTAAGGTATGCGTGAGTTGATTCATGGAATCCTTTCGTCCATGAAGCTCAAGAACCATCTTCTAAATTATGTATTATGATGTTTATGTTGTTGGTGGTTGAAGTTCATGTGGTTGGAGTTTGATGATGCCTAAGATGGGATCTTTGTATGTTTTGTGTGAGGATATGGTGGTATTTAACGTATAAACATGTGAAATTGGTGGTTGAATGTTTGAAATCTTGATGAATCCACCTATGCCTAAGATGTGCATGTAAGGTGTTTGTGAAAATACCTAAGGGAATAGAAATCATACTTTTATGACATAATAAGTCCTAAATGACTATTCCATGTTCTAATTTTATGTTCAACGTGATCCCCATGCTATTGTCTTGAATTGAAGATGTTGTATGAGATGCTCATAATATTGTTGTGATATGGAATGACCATGTTATTGAAGCCATGCAAGTATATACATGTTGTGTGCATTCCCGATCATGTGCTAGTTTGTTTAGAATCATTCTTATCATGAAATCCTTACTTATGATATTGTGAATTGTGGACTCTACTCTTACGATCAAGTCAGACATGTGTGTCAGTTTCCTTCCATCAAGTCCTGGAGGTACTTGTACCCGAAAACTATAGCTGTGTACCTAGAGCTAGTGTCATGTTTCAAGACATCCTCAGTCAAGCTATGTTCTGTAGATTGTAGTTAGTCATGTGACTCAGGAAAGACTGAGAAATCTCATGAAAACTCAGTACTCAGTAAGATCGGCAATCTCATGACTTAGCTAGATATCAGATATTAGTAGTGTTCCATCAGTCCAAGGAACTCAGTAAACTCAGAATCAGTTCAGTTCAGTTAGTAAGTTTAGCTCAGTTAATCTGTTCAGTGTCTTTCAGTTAGGAGTTGGAACTAGCACCGAGCGAGTATGGGGATGGTAGTTTCCCAATCAGAGAGGTAGAACCGTTAGCAGCAATCCCTGTACTCCAGAACTGCGTAGCCAGCATAGGACAGGAGTCACCCGTCAAATTAAGTCTAAACTTGACTATTATATTGCCTTAGGCTTGATTTCCTTTTCAGGGTCACCCGTCAGAGAGGCTTGACCATAGCAGAGGTCTCTACCCGTGGCATGGTATTGACACCCTTCCAATCAGGGAAAAGATTGGACCCCACCAGTACCGTATCGGGGCATGTCGGTTAGGTTACTACCTCCCACAGTCACTGTGTCACGACCCAAACCAGGGCCTGGCCGTGACAAGCATTTCAAACCATTGAGGCCCGAAACACCCCTATCTGTCTGGTAATCATGCCCCTAATTCATATGATCAAAGAAATGCGGAAGAAAAACACAATAATTCGGAAACATGGTCATAAATATGAAAAGAGACAATAATGGGGAGATAATGTTCCCTCAACATCAATTATCCTCTGAACAACTGTCAGCGAAAATCTCTAACAAATGACTGAAACAATGTCTATCTGAAAACTGGGACAAGGCCCCCAGTAGACCCAAAAATTGAATATAAGATAAAAGGACTGCAGGACATAAGACCTTCCGAAACATAGAAGGCTCACCACTTGTCTCTGCAGCTCTTTCTGAAAGTTCTACTGATTCTCTTGACCACTAGAAAGGGCCTCTAAACCTGAGAGGTTGGAGAGGGGAGGGGGTCAGCACAAAAGTAATGGCACGCAGAGATATCAAAACAAAACATAATATTTTTACAAAGTATAGTTGAGAGAAATTATAAAGCAATTTCGTATCAAATCATTTGAAAGCACATGGGTGTTATGCAATAGTTTTTTCTCAATAATAATGAAATGCAACTGAGCTAGGTGGAATACCCTACACAATTTACACCAACTGTCAAACCTCGGTTGCCTCCGAGATTAGAGTATAAGTGAGGGAGAGACACACAAGACAACGAAGCATGGTGTCTCGACCCAAATCAAATATGCATAAGACCACAAAGCATGGCTACGAACAATAATCCCAATTTGGGATATGATAATATCAGGTACGCAAGACCACAAAGCATGGTACCAAGTTTCCGAGTCGGCAAACACGGTTTCCAGCATAGAATCAATTGACTCTCGCTTTCTTTGGGAAACCACCTATCTCATTTAAAATCAATGCATACAAATTTCATCTTATTCAATCACATGTCGCATTCTATAGGGTATCGTCATACCCGACTTTCAAGTCATCAATATCACATCCACATATGCATAATCATGTAAAAACCAAGGTGCTTCATCATTTACAAGTGGTGAACAAATTTTATTTCAAATTCATGCTATCTTTTGTTGATCACAATATAATATGGAGTATCGAAACATTATCATGGGAATTTGAAAACAATTTATCATTCATATTTATCAAAATTCCATGGAAAATCTCAAATCACATATGCATGGTTTCAACCATTGAAGTATATAGGCAAACAATTCCCATGACATAAAGAAAACTACTTAGAAATCGTATTGAAAGCAAGATATTAGCATGTGATTGAAAACCCCCATTTAAAAGCATGCATGTTCATAAAAACTACACCCATGAGATTTTTGGATAACCCCACGTACCTCTATTTCAAAGGATAATAGGTGTTTCTTGAAGCTTATGGATTGATGAATCCAAATATGTAATTATCTTTGAAAATCTACTGTCAAATCTTGAACTATTTGGGTTTTTATTTTGAAAACCTAAGGAGAATCTTGAGCACTTTTGATGAAAGAATATGTATTTTGGGGTCATTGGAACTAAATCTCGTGTTTTAGGGCTAAGTAAGGGTGGAAAAGGACCACTTTGTCCTCAACACGGAGTGTTTAAATCACCAGAATTCCTTTCATAGGCGCCGCCTATCCCGTTTCTTATGTTCACATAGGCGCCGCCTAGGCTATCACCTATGTTTGCATAGGCTCCGCCTAGGTTATCGCCTATGTTTACATAGGCGCCGCCTAGGCTATTGCCTATGTTTTCCAGTGACCATGGGCGATTGGTTAGGCGATGCTTATCACTTTGAAGGGCCATCACTTCTTGCTCGGGTGTCGGATTTTTCCAAATTGGTATCGTTGGAAAGCTAACTCGAATACCTATCATTTGATACATAGTAGGCTTCCTAATTAGACATATATAGAGAGTTATTGTCGATGGAAATGACACACTTTACAACGTCTACTAAAACTTAGTCGATCGAAATAGTTCCAACTCATCCTTGATTTGAAGGACCTCTATGGTATAAATTCAAGATTGAGCAGATTCACATGCTACACAATAATTAACATGCCGTATTGGCATAGGATTTTATGGATTCGGGATTAACAACACATCGAAATCATGGTCTATATTGTAGCCCAATTTGTGGGGCATTACATTATCCCCCCCTTAGGATCATTCGTCCCCGAATGATGATGCGGGACATAGATAGACACGATTTCAGGTATAATAAAGGACTAGGAAAGATACGATAGAAATAGTACCTTTTGTCTCCTCCTCCATCGAAGCAAACAAATTGGGATATCTAATTCTCATGTCATCTTATGACTCCCAAGTTGCTTCTTCGACTTTCTGATTCCTCCACAGTACCTTTACTAAGGCTATCTCTTTGCTCCTCAGCTTTCAAACTTGACATTCTAAAATTTCAACGGGCTCTTCTTCGTAAGACAAGGAGTTTGTCACTTTGATACCCTCTACTGTCAATACCATATAATTATCTCCAATGCATTTCTTCAACATGGATACATGGAATACCGGTCAACCGATCTACAATCACCCATATAGAATCATACTGGTTTCGGAATCTCAGAAGTCCTGTGATGATGTCCATATTTATCATCTCCCACTTCCATAAAGGAAGGGCTATCTCTTGGGAAGTACCACTCGGCCTCATGTGTTCTACCTTCACTTGCTGACAGTTCAAACACTTGGACACAAAATCAGCTACATCACGTTTCATGTTATTCCACCAATACAAGGTTTTCAGATCATGGTACATCTTAGTAGAGCCTGGGTGAATGACATACCTCAAAGTATGCGCCTCATTTAGGATTCTTTCCCTTAGCCCATCGACATTCGAAACGCACAACATACCCTGAAATCTCAGAATACCATCGCCACCAATTTCAAACGACATAACCTTTTGTTGACCCACATCTTTCTTGATTTGCATCAAGATGGGATCTTCAACCTGCTTCTCCTTAACTTTAGCACAAAGAGATGACTTAGCTAACTCATGAACAATCACCCCTCCATCTTCGGAATCTAAGAGTCGCACCCCCAGATTTGCAAGGCAGTGAATATCCTTCACCATCTCTCTCTTTCCTTCTTCTACATGAGAAAGGCAGCCCATAGACAACCTGCTGAGGGCATCGGCTACAACATTTGCCTTGCCCGGATGGTAATGGAGACTCATATCATAGTCTTTCAAAAGCTCCATCCAACGCCTCTGCCTGAGGTTCCATTCTTTCTGTGAGAAAACATACTGTAAACTCTTATGGTCAGTATAAATATCAACATGCACTCCATAGAGATAGTGCCTCCAGATTCTAAGTGCAAACACCACGGCTGCTAACTCCAAGTCATGAGTGGGGTAATTGCGCTCATGAACCTTTAACTGCCTAGATGCATAAGCTATCACCTTACCATGCTGCATCAATACACAACCAAGTCCCATACGGGACGCATCACAATAAACCACAAAATCATCTACACCCTCGGGAAGGGTCAAAATAGGAGCAGTAGTCAGCTTGTCCTTCAATTTCTCAACACTATTTTAACACAAGTCAGACAACACCAACTTCATCTTTTTCTGAGTCAGTTTAGTAAGCGGAGCAACAATGGAAGAAAAACTCTCTATGAACCTTCTGTAATACCCCGCCAAACCTAAGAAGCTCCGAATATCGGTTGGAGTCGTGGGTCTGGACCATTTTCTCACTGCTTCAACTTTTTGGGGATACACTCTTATTCCGTCACTAGACACAATATGCCATAGGAAGTCAATAGCGTCTAACTAGAATTCACACTTAGAAAATTTGGCATACAGCTGATGATCCTTAAGGGTCTGAAGGATAATTCGGAGGTGATTGGCGTGATCCTCTTTACTCTTAGAATAAATCAGAATATCCTCAATAAATACAATGACGAACAAGTCAAGAAACTGACAGAACACTCTATTCATAAGATCCATAAAGGCTGTAGGGGCGTTAATCAACCCGAAGGACATGACTAGAAATTTGTAGTGACCATATCGGGTTTGGAAGGCTGTCTTGGGTATGTATGACTCCCTAACTTTCAACTGATGATAACCCAAACGAAGGTCTATTTTTGAAAAGCACTTGGCACCCTGAAGCTGGTTAAAAAGGTCGTCAATCCTAGGAAGAGGATATTTATTTTTAATCGTGACCTTATTCAGCTGACGGTAGTCTATACACATTCAAAAGGACCCATCCTTCTTTCGCACGAAGAGCACGGGTGCACCCCATGGGGAAACACTAGGACAAATAAAACCTTTGTCTAGGAGGTCTGCAAGCTATTCCTTTAACTCCTTTAGTTCCGTGGGAGCCATTCTATATGGCGGAATATAAATAGGCCGAGTGTCTGGCAACACATCAATGCAAAAATTTATCTCCCTATCAGGGGGTATCCCTGGGACATCTTCGGGAAAGACTTATGGGAATTCATTCACTACAAGGACTGACTGCAGAGAAAGGTTTACAACTTTTGAATCTTTTACTCGGATTAGATGATACATACAACCTTTGGAGATAAACTTCCAGGCTCTAAGATAAGAGATAAAGTGACCTCTATGTTCCACATAACTCCCTGCCCAAATAACTGGTGTCTCATTCTGGAAAGAAAAAATGACCTTCCGGGTTCTACAATCAAGGGTGGCATAACACTAATGGAGCCAGTCCATCCCAAGGATGGCATCAAAGTCTATCATATCCAGTTCTGCAAGGTCTTCCATAGTTTCCCTACCATGAATAGACACGACACAATTTCTATATACCCTTCTAGCAACAACAGAATCACCTACAAGAGTAGAAACAAAGAAGGGTTCTACAAAAACTTCAGGCTCAAACCCGAAACCAACAACCACATAAGGGGTCATATAAGATAAAGTAGACCCGGGATCAAGCAATACATAAAAATCACAAGAAAAGATTCGTAACATACCGGTGACAACATCTGGTGAAGCTTCTGCCTCCTGGCGGTTAGTCAAAGAATATAACCAGTTGCGACCACTTTCGGCAGCGTAAGGGGAACCCTTAGGGAAATGAGCTGTGGAGGCGGCTTGGGACTTAGCCCCCCCCTCGCATTTACTCAAGCAGTTGGACAATCTCTTTGAAGGTGACCCAAATTACGACAAGTATAGTAGTTTCTTCCCTCAAACCAGCACTTCCCTGGATGATTCCTTCTGCAAACCCCACACCACGGATGAGTACGATGCTGCTGGGCCACACTGCCCTGAGACTGTGGACCTAGAGCTTTGGAACCATGAGGAGTCTGAAAATTCTGAGTTTGTCTGTCTGTCGGTGGTCTGGGTGCTGGGGCGCTGGCTGCTGACTGTGCATTATTCCAAAACTTCTTCTTCTTCGACCACTTATTACCCCATTTACCACTCTGCGGCTGACTCTGGTGCTGGTCCGCAGATCTAGCTCTCTTAGCCTGTCTGTCTTTCTCTCTAGATTCAGTAATCTTTTTCTTCTTCTCTTCCACTTGATGCATATGAATGGTCATTCGAGCAAAGTCTAAATCCTTATTCAACATAGCCCCCTAGCACTCAAGTACCAGATCATCAGCAAGGACAGATGCAAACTTCCTCATCCGAGCCCTCATATTACTAGTCAACTATGGTGCGTAGCGGGCTAGTTTATTAAACTTCAAAGTGTACTCCTGGACACTCATACTTCCCTGCTTCAGATTCATAAACTTTTCCGCTCTGGCATCCCTCAACTCCAGAGGAAAGAATCGATTAAGGAAGGCTTCCACAAATTCACCCCAAACTGTGGGCTCAACACTTTCACCTTTTTCATCTTCCCAGTCGGCATACCACTGACTCGCAACGTCCTTGAGCTGATAGGTTGATAGATCTACCCCTTCAACCTCATCCACATGCATCACCTTAAAGATCTTTTCCTTCTCATCCACGAAATCCTATGGATCTTTCTCCACCTTGGTGCCAGTGAACTTAGATGGGTTCATCTTCATGAAATGTCCGACTCTAGTAGCCTCAGATGTAACAGATGCAGACCCAACATCTTTCGATCGTTGAGCGTGGTTGGCTACCAACTATGTCATTATATGAATAGACTGTCTGAATTCTGCATTTGAAATATCTCCCTGAGCAGTTGGGGAAAGGTTGACATTAGTCCGCGGAGCCCGAGGTGGACTTGTCGGGATTGGAGGGACTCCCGGAGTAGGGACAAATTCTTGAGTGTGAGACCTATTACGGGTCCACATCCCATGGGTGGGACGGACCTCATCTGCCTGAGCATTCTGATCGACGATACGACGTGGAGGCATAACTATTTTTCTGAAACACAAGTGATCATTGATTAGGGGACAATTCAGACTCTGAAGCACGAACTAAATTACAAAGAAGGGAAACATTTCCTAAACGCCTAGCAGCCTCCTGCTTATAAGAGTGGAGAGCTACACACCTATAAAAAAGACTCTACCCGATGTGATTTTGCAGACACCCTGGAACCATGAATCGTGCTTTGATACCAAGTTTTTCATGACCCAAACCAAGGCCTGGAGGTGAAGAGCATTTCAAACCATTGAGGCCCGAAACACCCCTATCTGTCTGGTAATCATGCACCTAATTCATATGATCAAAGAAATGCAGAAGAAAAACATAATAATTTGCAAACATGGTCATAAATATGAAAAGAGACAGTAACGGGGAGATAGTGTTCCATCAACATCAACTATCCTCTGAACAACTGTCTGCGAAAATCTCTAACAAATGACTGAAACAATGTCTATCTAAAAACTGTGACAAGGCCCCCAGTAGACCCAAAAACTGAATATAAGATAAAAGGACGACCGGACATAAGACCTTCCGAAACATAGAAGGCTCACCACTTGTCTCTATAGCTCTGTCTGAAAGTTCTACTGATTCTCTTGAACCCCTAGACTGGACCTCTGAACCTGAGAGGTTGGCGAGGGGAGGGGGTCAGCACAAAAGTACTAGCACGCAGAGATATCAAAACAAAACATAATATTTTTACAAAGTATAGTTGAGAGCCATTATAAAGCAATTTCATATCAAATCATTTGAAAGCACATGGGTGTAATGCAATAGTTTTTTCTCAACAATAATGAAATGCAACAGAGATAGGTGGAATACCCTACGTAATTTACACCAACTGTCAAACCTCGGTTGCCACTGAGATTAGAGTATAAGTGAGGGAGAGACACACAAGACCACGAAGCATGGTGTCTCGACCCAAATCAAATATGGTAGTGCACAAGATCACAAAGCATGGCTACTAACCATAATCCAAATTTGGGATAATATAATATCAGGTACGCAAGACCACAAAGCTTGCTACCAAGTTCCCGAGTCGGCAAACACGGTTTCCAGCATAGAATCAATTGACTCACGCTTTCTTCGGGAAACCACCTATCTTATTTAAAATCAATGCATTCAAATTTCATCTTATTCAATCACATGTCGCATTCTGTAGGGTATCCTCATACCCGACTTGCAAGTCATCAATATCACATCCACATATGCATAATCATGTAAAAACCAAGGTGCTTCATCATTTACAAGTGGTAAACAAATTTTATTCCAAATTCAAGCTCTCTTTTGTTGATCACAATATAATATGGAGTATCAAAACATTATCATGGGAATTTGAAAACAATTTATCATTCATATTTATCAAACTTCCAAGGAAAATCTCAAATCACATATGCATGGTTTTATCCATTGAAGTATATAGTCAAACAATTCCCCTGACATAAAGAAAATGACTTAGAAATCATATTGAAAGCAAGATAGTAGCATTTAATTGAAAACCCCCATTTAAAAGCATGCATGTTCATAAAAACTACACCCATGATATTTTTGGATAACCCCACGTAGCTCTATTTCCAAGGATAATAGGTGTTTCTTGAATCTTGCAGATTGTTGAATCAAAATATGTAATTATCTTTGAAAACCTACGGTCAAATCTTGAACTATTTGGGTTTTTATTTTGAATCCCTAAGGAGATCTTGATCACTTTTGATGAAATAATATGTATTTTGGGGTCCTTGGAACTAAATCTCGTGTTTTAGGGCTAAGTAAGGGTGGAAATGGACCACTTTGTCCTCAACACGGAGTGTTTAAATCACCAGAATTCCTTACATAGGCGCCGCCCATCCCGTTGCCTATGCTCACATAGGCGCCGCCTAGGATATCGCCTATGTTTGCATAGGCTCCACCTAGGCTATCGCCTATGTTTACATAGGCACCACCAAGGCTATTGCCTATGTTTTCCAGTGGCCATGGGCGATTGGTTAGGCGACGCTTATCACTTTGAAGGGCCATAACTTCTTGCTCAGGTGTCAGATTTTTTCCAAATTGGTATCGTTGGAAATCTAACTCGAATACCTATCATTTGACATGTAGTAGGCTTCCTAATTCGAAATATATAGAGATTAATGGTCGATGGAACCTGACACACTTTACAACGTCTACTAAAACTTAGTCGATCAAAATAGTTCCAACTCGTCCTTGAGTTGAAGGACCTCTATGGTCTAAATTAAAGCTTGAGCGGATTCACATGCTACACAATAATTAACATGCCATATTGGCATAGGATTTTATGGCTTCGGGATTAGAAACACATCGAAATCATGGTCTATATTGTAGCCCGAATTGCGGGGAGTTACACACAGTTACAATTACAGTTTCAGTATCTGTCTTCAGAGTAGAAATATAGAATCAGGACTGTCAGATACAGTCTTCGATCTCAGTAAGGAACTTAGATAGTTCCATTGGTTTTTGGATCATCCCGTCAGATAGGCTTGGTCCCATATTCAGATGCTTATTATTAGATCTAGAGGTCACCAGGCAGACAGGCTTGATCTCAATCTTAGATTCAGTTGAGCATTATCATTATCAGTTTCAGAGATCACTCATTAGCTAGGACTGATCTCATACTTAGATGTTCAGATACAGTAAGGAACTCGAGATAGTTCCATTGATTCCTGAATCATCCCGTCAGATAGGCTTTGTCCCATATTCAGACACTTATTATTAGATCTAGAGGTCACCCGGTAGACAGGCTTGATCTCAATATCAGATTCAATCGAGTATTCTTATTATCAGTTTCAGAGATCACTCGTTAGCTAGGAATGATCTCAGACTTAGCTTTTCAGATACAATTTGGAACTCAGATAGTTTTCCCCAGAATTAGGACTGTTAGATACAGTCATCCATGTCATCAGTTATTTAGTATCTCAGTATCACAAAACTCATGTTGTAAAGGTTCAAACTCAAGTAGTCAGTATCTCTACGAGTTCAGTAGCAGTTACGTATGTATGTATGTATGTATGTATTCTCACGTTCATATTAGTCAGCATGTTCATGCATATAAACCCCATGCATTTAGCCTACCCCCATGTATACTCAGTACTTTAGTTGTATTGACGTATTTGCGCTATGGTACTTTCTTTTTATGTTACACCATAGGTTCTTAGGTGCAGATTCCAGATCAGTAGTAGCAGTTCAGTAAGTAGTGAGTCCTTATCTTTTGAGGACATGATCGTTACATTTATTATTCCAGTATTTGAGTTTATTTTCAGTTTAGGGAGTTAGTTGGAGACATGTTCCTTCAACTCCTTATTCAGACAATTTAGAGACTTTCAGAAGATTATAGATTTTTCAGATTTAGACTTTAGTATTTTCAGTTTTGTTTTGGTACTGTGATACCACCTTATTTCAGATATCTTATTATTCAAGATTGAACCCTATGCCCTCTTTGTTCATGTTTCCGCATTTTATATGAATATTATGCAGTTACAGGTACAAATATCAGTCAAGGGTTAGCTTGTGGTCCTTCGGGGTCATGAGCACCGTGTAGCATTCCGGTTCAGAAAAATCAGGGTGTTACAGGCCATAAGTATGAAGTAAGATTTGGGGCCAATCTTTGATACATGTGATGGTTAGTGGAAAAGTTTGTGTGTATGTTTTAGGGTAGCACGTGGGAGTTCTATTAACAATAGTTTTGAAACTATGTGAAGTATGTATTTACGGGTGGTTGCCTTGAAGTAAACATGTGGTTATAAAATAGGCTTGAATGACATTTTGGGATTGTACTGGGAGGTCGTAATATGCATTAGCGACTTCATATTAAGAGTTTAGAGTAGTCATTGAAGTGGTAAGGCATGTTATGCATAGGATGTGATCTTTAAAAGAGGTATAGAAGGTGGCGTCATATGGTTTAGAATAATAGCGTGGTGTAGTATGTTGTATTTTTGTGACTTAGAGTTAGGCTTGATCGCGATGTAAGGATTAAGCTATTTTAGACATTAGTAGAAAAATTTATCAATGCTCATATGAGAATTTTAAGCTAAATTGAATGAATATGATATTTATAGGGAATAGTATAGTTAAGGGATATTCGAGAAGTGTACTAAGCTTGAAAGTAAGAAGTTGTATTACCAAAGGTCTTGTAATTCTATCCTAATTTAGGAGTTATATGTCTATATTCCAGACTGTAGATTAGTGTCAATGTTGTGATTTCCTCAGTGGGATGTCTTGTGTAATCCATACCCAAGATTTGTGGTTCCTTATTATTGTTAGAACTTCTTTTGAGAGAGAGTTGAAGAGATACTCCAGTTAAGTATGAGGGTCCAGTATAATTCAGTCTGTATAGCCAGTAAGTCAGTTTAGCAGTCAGATTCACATGACTTGTTTTCTCATCTTTTCATTTATTCATGTTACCCGAAATCTCAGACATGATACTATTCAAAGATAGAGTATACTAGTAATTGCAAGTATAGCTCAGTTCATGCGTCATGCATTAGATTCAAATTCCAGAGGTTCAGTTATGAATCAAATCGTAGGTGCCTTGTATATTGCCTCTGTTTTCTGAGTATCTTAGTGAATTGAGCACTCATAGAGGGACATAGGGTCCCAAGGGGGAGACACCCCATTCGGTTGCATGCATAGGTTCTTATTACAAGCTTCGTATCAGTTGTTATTGTGTATTCAGTCATACGTTCTTGTGTCAGTTCAGTCAGATATGCCTACATTAGAAATGCATGTTCAATAGAAAAAGTTCAGCTTATCAGTGTATTCAGTCCTGCGTTAATGAGGACAACTCAGACACAGACCCATGCATCAGATATGCATTTCCAGTATAAGAATTCAGAACATCAGTAGTTCCCGTCTTAAAGTCATGTTTCAGCTCAGTGTATTCTTTATTAAAGGACTTGTCATGTCCGTGTTATTCCATAGCTTTAAGGATTCAACAAGTTGCTACCCATAATTCGAGGATGAATGATCCCAAGGGGGAGATAATGTAACGCCCCGTAAAAATCATGCATAGATTAGTCTTTAATATTGAGCTCTTAGTCTTAATCACTTAAAATTTTCTGAGTGTAAAATGAGACTTAGTCATTTTAGCTGGCAATCTTTGGGATACAACTTTTCAACCTTCTCGACATATGTTTTTAGATTTTGAAGTTGCGTTATGATCAGGAAAGATCATATTTCCTCTCAGATAAGTTTCGGAATTTTTCGGAACGCATAACGCTGCGTTTGGATTTCAAAACAGTAGCACAACGCATAGCCTATTGCCCAGTTTTCAGCATTTCAGGGTCAACTTCAAACAAGCATAACTCCCATTGAACCGTGTTAGGTATAATATATAAAACGAAAGATCTTTGAGTCCTCTTTCAAATATAGTTGGTTTCATCCAATTTTATTATATGACTAAAAAGTTATAATTGATTTACTCCAGACTATCAAACTGTCAACTGAGGGACGGATTTGACCTTAATTGTTCCTTAGGGGTATTTTGGTCATCCTTCACCCCTATATATACCACCAACATGGGATTTAATCCCTCAAACACCAAAATACACCTTAATTCATCAAAATTGCTCAAGAACACTCCTTAGGGTTTCAAAATAAAAACCCAAATAGTTCAAGATTCGACCGTAGGATTTCGAAGATAATTACATATTCGGAATTACAAATCCACGAGCTTCAAGAAACATCTAATATTTTCGGAAATAGAGGCACGTGGGGTTATCCTAAATTCTCATGGGTGTAGTTTTTATGAACATGCATGCTTTTAAGTGGGGGTTTCCAATCAAATGCTAATAACTTGCTTTCAACATGATTTCTAAGTCATTTTTCTTTATGTCATGGGAATTGTTTGCCTATATACTTCAATGGTTGAAACCATGCATATATGATTTGAGATTTTCCATGGAAGTTTGATAAATATGAATGATAAATTTCTTTTAAATTCCCATGATAATGTCTTGATACCCCATATCATATTGTGACTAAAAAAGAGAGCATGAATTTGAAATAATTATTGTTCACCACTTGTAAATGATGAAGAACCTTGGTTTTTACATGATTATGCATATGTGGATGTGATATTGATGAATCCACATATTTATTTGGTTTTGGGGTCTACTGGGGGCCTTGTCCCAGTTTATATATAGTTACTTAACTCAGTCATTTGTTAGAGATTTTCGCAGACAGTTGTTTATAGGTTGATTGATGTTGGGGGAAACTTTATTTCCCCGTTATTGTTTCTTTTTATATTTATGACTATGTTTTTGAATTATTGTGTTTCTTCCGCATTACTTTGATCATAGGAATTAGGTGCATGATTACCAGACAGATATGGGTGTTTCGGGCCTCCATGGTTCGAAATGCTTGTCACGGCCAGGCCCTGGTTCGGGTCGTGACACAAAGCTTGCAGATATATCCTCATTCTAACTGCCTAGATTTGATAACTTTCTCCATCGAAAATTGGTGGTGCCATTGAGGAAAAATTTCCTTCTCCGTTCATGGTATCCACTGGATCAGATTGATGCAAACACTCATAGGTTCCTTAAGATTAAAAATTTGATACCAATTGTTGGTTTCAAACCGTTAAAGGGAAACAACACAGGATGTCAATAGTCAAACGTTAGCCGTTGAAACAGAGATGGAAGTTTAAAGAAGAGAAAACGTAGAGCAATAGAGAGATATTAATTTCTTGTTGATAGACCATCCTTTATTGATCATCAACTTAGCAACTTAAATAGATGGTATTACAACTAAAAATTGAAAAAAACAACAACCTACTTCTACCAAAATTAAGACAACTAATTAGTTTCCTACCAATTATAGAACTCCTAAATTAACTAGGATTGTAAGTAAAAAAGCTGGAGAAAAAAATAGAGAAAGACGTGCATATTCCTAAAGAAACTCTCAACAGTATCATTCGACTCTCATTCACAGAATAGTGACTCCTATGCTCCTTAATTATAGAATAGAACCATCAGGACCTAAAAAGAAGGCTACATCAATTGGATTGAAGTACAATAAGTAAATAAATTTTTCTATGAAAGTTTTTCAGATATTGATGGTGTAACGGAAATTTTTTTGAAAGATAATAAAAACTCTAGACATATCATTGTTATTTTCCTTAAAAAAAATTAATTAGAGCATGATAGAAGATGAAATTTCAGATGAAAAAAGATATAAGAAGAGGACAGATCAAAACAAGTAATGAATCTTAGGAGATGTTGGCGAACACTTACATTTAGATGATTGATGGACACAACTCTTGAGGAGCTAGTATTTTTCATCCACTTGGTGCCTGATGATAGACCAAGATCTTTTTCAATAGGTCGGTATCTTGTTTTCCCGGTTTGTACCTCCTTTTCCCTGCCAACGATAGAACTCCTAAATTAACTAGGATTATAAGTAAAAAAAGCTGGAGAAAAAAATAGAGAAAGACGTGCATATTCCTAAAGCAACTCTCAACAATATCATTCGACTCTCATTCACAGCATTCTCCTATGCTCCAGAATGATAGAATAGAACCATCATGTAACACTCCGATTTTCTGAACCGGAATGCTACACGGTGATCATGATCCCGAAGGACCACAAACTAACCCATGACTGATATCTATACCTGTATACTGCATAATATGTCATAAAATGCAGAAACATGAACATGAAAGGCCTTAAGGTTCGAATTGAATAAACGCCTAATAACAAAATGTCTGAAAAAGGTATAACAATACCAAAACAAGTCATAAATACTGAAAATAACGAGATCTGAATATATAATTTGACATCTAGTCTGAAAGCCTCTAACTGAACTGAATAAGGAGTTGAAGGAACATGTCTCCAACTAACTCTATCTAGCAACTGAATAGTAAATATAATAATAATCGTATCGTACTAGAATGAGAAGGACTCACTGTAAACTCTGAACACTGGAATGCTACTGCTGATCTGGAGATCGTGTCTCTGAACCTATGGTGTAACATAAGAGAAAGCACTATAGTGCAAATACGTCAGTACGTCTGAATGTACTGGGTATACGAGTAAGGTAGGTTAAATGCAAAGGGTTATATGCATGAACAATACTGACTGATATGAACGTGAAAATACATACATGCATACGTAACTTTAACTAAACTCGTGAAGATACTGACTACTGATTCTGAATACTGACAACATCAGTGTACTGATACTGAGATACTGAATAGATGAATGACTATTTCTGACAGTTTGAATTATGAAGAACTGGTCTGATTGACTGTGTCTAACAGTCCTGAAACTGAGTACTGATAGTATAAGTTCTAAGAACTGGTAATAATGATAACATGAGTGACTGTATCTGATAATCCTGAATCTGATGAAACTATCTGAGTCCCGTACTGTATCTGAGTTGACTATATCTGACAGTCCTGATATACTGAAATCTGAAGAACTATCTGAGTTCTTTACTGAGACTGGGTGATTGTAGCTGACAGTCCTGAAATCTATAACTGAAACTATGTGAAGTAGTTGTTTAACCAACATGCCCCAATAACGCATATAGCTAAGTTGGGGTCCAGTCTCTAACCCAACTTGAGGGGTGTCAATATCGCGCCACTGGTAAGGACAGCTATGAGTGACCCTTATCTGGCAGGTACTCAAATGAGAATGGTGGGAACCTTAAACTAATAGGTTAATCCACCTTATCAACCCTAATCTGACAGGTTAAGATGTCTCAACCTACACTGGCTACATAGTTCTGGAACACAAGGATGACTTCTATGAATCACACCCTGAACTGGTAGGTGAGTTCCCATCCTTGGGTTCACTCGATGCTATCTTCTACACCTATCTGAAGGAAACTGAACTGAATAACTAAGCTGAATTGAATAACTGAACTGAACTGATTAGCTAAACTGATACTGATTAACTGGACTGATACTAATGGTATTGTTTAGCGGAGCTAAACTAAGTTTACTGAGTTCTTTTAACTGACGGAACGTTCTATGTTCTGAGGACTTACTGAGAGTACTGGAATTACTAAAATTGCTAGGAATACTGTTGTTACTGAGATTTCTGAGATCACTGAGTACTGAGATTACTGAACTAGTGAGACTGCTGAGATTTCTGAGTTTTCTTGAGTCACATGACTGACTAAATTCTATAGATCATGGCTCGACTGAGTGTATCGTGATAACATGACATGGCTCTAGGCACACAGCTATATTTTTTGGGTACAAGTACCCCCAGGACTCGATGGAAGGAAACTGATACAACTTGACTTTCTTGAGTACATGACCATCAATAACAATCCATAATACATGAGTGAGGGATTTCATGAAGTACATGGTCATCATAATATCTAACATGAATAAGAATGCTTATAATCAAGTCATGAATCTCATATTCTAATAGCATGGGCATCCCGACAACATATGCTATTCATAACGATAGCATGGAAACCATTTAAGCATAAGGGAATGGCAAACATGTAACATTTAGTTCATATTGTAATAATTTGGGAATAACTCATGTGGTACTTCAAAATCATGATCTTGTTCATAGCATGGAAGGCATATAGACACACTATGAATCCATTCCCCAATCATTATGTACATTCCATACCACAACCATGACACATAACAACAATGTGGAATTTATGTGAAATCATAAAGCATAGAGCATGGAATTCATAACAAATTATAATGGTTAACATTGGCTTGTCATTCAAATACTATTGAGTCATGGAAACCTGGTTTATCACATACTAAGCATTTTATCAAACACATTGCATGCACTCTTTAAGGCATAGGTGTATTCACAAATTTACACCACCTTAATCCACCCAAATTCATAGGTTCCAACTACATGATCACAATCTTCATGAAAGTTCATAAAATTCCCACTCTATAGAACAAACCATAAACAACAACATGAATACAACCATATCACCACAAAACATTCATGATTTATTTATCAAAGATTGATTCTTGAACTCCACGGACGAAAGGAATCCGTGGATGAACACTACGCATACCTTAGATTAAGAATTCTTGAAGATTGACGGTGAAATTTCCTTGAAATAGACTCTTCTATGAAAACCCTAGGGCTTGTTCTTGAGAGTTTTGATCTTGAGAGGAAACCATAATATTGTAGTTGAGAGTGTATGAGATATCTTTTTGAGATATTTAACTAAAGAGAATGGAAGATAATACGCTCCTGGAGGGTTATAAGTCGTGGGAAGTTAAGGGAAAAGACCAAAATACCCTTATGAAATAAATTCTCAGTTGCTGAAAATAATAGTTGACGACATTTGTGACAAGGCATCAAAAATGAGACAAGCCGTCAAAAATGTCGTCACACAGGAGCTAAAATTGATGGTGTCTGCCTAAGCCTGATGATATTTGTGACATGGCGTCAAAAATGTGACAAGCCGTCAAAAATATCGTCACACAGAAGTTCGATACTTCCTAAGGCTGACGACATTTGTGACATGGAGTTAAAAATGTGACAAGCCGTCAAAAATGTCGTCACACAGAAGCTGGACACTGCCTAAGGCTGACGACATTTGTGGCATGGCATCAAAAATATGGTAAGCTACCACGAATGTCGTCACTTAGGAGTTGGTTTCTTCCTAAGGTTGACGACTTTCGTGATAGGTCATCACAAATGTGGTAGGCTACCACGAATGTCGTCACTTAAGAGTTGGTTTCTGCCTAAGGTTGATGACCTTCGTGATAGGGCATAACAAATGTGGTAAGCTACCACGAATGTCGTTACCTAGGAGCTAGTTTTTGCCTAAGGCTGACGACCTTCGTGATAGGGCGTAAAAAATGTGGTAAGCTACCACGAATGTCATCACATTGTTTCCAGCCTGACATGCTGGAGTAAAATAGGAATAACTCTTTGCTCTGATATCAGATTTAGGTGAAATTGGTATCTTTCGAAAGATAATTCAATTATATATTTGTTGATAGGTCATGAGCTCAAAAATTCCAAGTATAATTAGAGATATTCTCGTTTGAAGTTGACTATACCAATATCCTTCTCAAGAATTCAATCGGTAAGGAATGTTTTGATTCGTCTGATAGCTGGGAGTTATTTGAAGCCTTAATATACATCTAACATAATCATAAAACTATAAAAGATCCATGATGCAATATGCAAGAGCTTGGTACATGGATCTAATATTGGTTTGGATTTTTTGGGGTATTACACATTAGGACCTAAAAAGAAGGCTACATCAATTGGATTGAAGTACAGTAAGTAAATAAATTTTTCGATGAAAGCTTTTCAGATATTGATGGTGTAAAGGAAAACATTTTGAAAGATAATACCAACTCTAGACATATCATTGTTATTTTCCTTAAAAAAAAATAATTAGAGCATGATAGAAGATGAAATTTCAGATGAACAAAGATATAAGAAGAGGATAGATCAAAACAAGTAATGAATCTTAGGAGATGTTGCCGAACACTTACATTTAGATGATTGATGGACACACCTCTTGAGGAGCTAGTAGTTTTCATCCACTTGGTGCCTGATGATAGACCAAGAGCTTCTTCAATAGGTCGGTATCTTGTTTTCCCAGTCAGTACCTCCTTTTTCCTGCTAATAGAATGGCCACCAAGAAACTTACCACATTACTTTGGTGGCATGAAACTCTGAAAAAACTTTGCAGGAGCATGTAACTTGGATCCAGAACACTCATTTTCTAGTCCACGTGATGAAGACATTACTTGCTTGCCCTTATCACATTCTTCACGTCAACAATCCTCTTGAGCATCTTCGCAATAACCCTGTGTGCGATATCTAAACCGAAGAGAAAAGATAGAATTTTTAAAAACAGAATGAGGACTACATATGCATAAAAGATACAGACATTATATAGGAGAATTAAATTCTACAACATGCTAATGAAAGAATCAATGTATCCTAGGTGGAACCCAATATCCAATACCATTTAGGATCCACTTTGAAGAATGACAGAAAGATTAGATAGCTCGAAGAGGTCCTAATTCTCCCCCAAGTGATCTATATCACTTCCATTTAGGCTTCTAGTTTTGTGTCATTTTTCATCTCTATTTAAGATTTCAAAATAAGGGTGTTAAATGAATTGACAGATTTTGGCATAATTTGCTCGACGGATGAGCAGGAAGATTTGATTCTAATCTGCTCGACAATTGAGTAGGCAATTTTGATTCTAATCTGCTCCATAATTGAGTAGGCAGATATGATTGCAATCTGTTGTTGTAAATATGTGATATCATATGTTGTTATTCTAGGAGAATAGATTATAGGAAATCCTTAATTCATGTATCTCCTAGGCTAAGTTGCATAGACTCAGGTGTGGATATCCGAGACGGGTGCGGATCCAAGCGCCGAATTCGTGAAACTTTAAATTTTAAGATTAGGATGTGCGAATCCGAGTAAGGATATTGGTGCAAGAATTTGGCTAAAATATAAAATATTATAAATATAAATTTATAAAAATATTCTAAAAATCTACTTTAATCTTTTAAGATACCTTTTAGTTACTTTTTCAATTAGGATTGGTATATACTTATTTTTTTGGGAAACCAACAGGCACATATATATTTTTTTACTATATTAAAATAAAAATTCTTTTTATGAGAAACCAACAGACACACATATCTTTTGACTATATTAATATTTGAATCCTTTTTTTATATTTAAAAAAATATAATTATTAAAAACTAGGTCAGACGAGTCATCTTTCGTGTCCCCAACCAACATTTTGTTTCTTCCCAACTATTCAAATTTCGATGAAAAAAATGACAGTCGTCGAATTCCGATGACACAACAGTCACCGATTCCGATGATAACTGTCACCGGATTCTGATGGTGATAGCAGTCACCGATTTTCTCCCTTTACTGCGATGAAAACCATTACAGTTACTGGTATTTCTTACGACGGCGACGCCAATCAAGTTTGTTCTTGATGTTGGATCAACGGTCTTCGAATTCGTTTGACCGAATTGGAGACGTACCTCGCACCCGCACCAACGTTTCGTTGGGATGGGTTAGGCGGCAAAATCAATGAGTGCGCGCAACATAGCTCCTAGGAATTAGGGATTGATCTGTGCAATTGAAACTATTCAACATGAAAAAAAGGCTCTCTTCCCTATAATCACAGTCTCTCTTTTGTTCTTTGTGTTTCAGGGAAAGTTTTGACATCATAGGTGCTCCTGAATTCGCTCATGGGATGCTCAATAATTGTGTCCAGGCTTATCCTCCTTCTAAAGTCAGGCATATGGTGTATGAGTTCTCAAGGCTATTGCCTGGTACTCTTAAATTTGAACTAGTTCCGCATGGGGCTATCTGGACAAGTCTATTCAACAATCATTGTACGGGTAAAGAAGATATAGGAATGTATTTCCTCGCAAGTGAGAGAGAAAGGTCAGCTTCTGCCTTATATATATCTATCTAAAAAGGCATAAGGGTCGTGAAGTAGAAGTGGCATCCTTACCTAGGAAGGTTTTTACTAAAAATTAATTTGCATTGATCATCCTATGCAGGTCTGAGATATATACTGCATTGGTGGAGTTCTTGTGTAACAAAGATTCGGTGATGAGAATGCAAGTACAAGCATCTCAACATCATTTATAAGTGTTCTCATCACCAAATCTTTGATACGCAACACCACCACCAGAGCAATATATATCCTCAGACCTGCATTTAATGGAAAACGCAAGTCAATTTCTAGTAAAAACCTTGCTGGCCAAAGGTGCCCTTCTACTTTGTAACCCTTTCCCTTTTTGAATTGATATATAAGGAAGAAGTTGATCTTGTTCTCTCACTTTCAAAGAAATACAGACGTATATCTTCTTTGCCCGGACAATTATAGTTGAATAGACTTGCACAGTTATCCCCATATGGAACGAGTTAAAATTTAAGAGTATCAGGCAATAGCCTTGGGAACTGTAACGCCCCGTAAAAGGCGTGCATAGATTAGTCTTTAATATTGAGCTCTTAGACTTAATGACTTAAAATTTTCTAAGTGTAAAATGAGACTTAGTCATTTTAGCTGGCAATATTCGGGATACAACTTTTCAACCTTCCCGACATCCATTTTTAAATTTTCAAGTTGCGTTAAGATCGGGAAAGCTCATATTACATCTCGGAGAAGTTTCGGAATTTTTTGGAACGCATAAGGCTGCGTTTGGATTTCAAAACAGTAGCAAAACGCATAGCCTATTGCCCAGTTTTCAGCATTTCAGGGTCAACTTCAAACAATCATAACTCCCTTTATATAATGAACTGTATGATCTATAATATATCAAACGAAATATATTTGAGTTCTATTTCAAATGAAGTTGGTTTCATCCAATTTGATTATGTGAGTAAAAAGATATAATTGATTTACTCCAGACTATCAAACTGTCAACTGAGGGACAGATTTGACCTTAATTATTCCTTAGGGGTATTTTGGTCATCCTTCACCCCTATATATACCACCAACACGGGATTTAATCCCTCAAACACCAAAATACACCTTCATTCATCAAAATTGCTCAAGAACACTCCTTAGGGTTTCAAAATAAAAACCCAAATAGTTCAAGATTCGACCGTAGGTTTTCGAAGATAATAACATATTCGGAATCAGAAATCCGCGAGCTTCAAGAAAAATCTTGTATTTATGTAAATAGAGGTACGTGGGGTTATCCTAAAATCTCATGGGTGTAGTTTTTATGAACATGCATGCTTTTAAATGGGGGTTTTCAATCAAATGCTAATAACTTGCTTTCAATGTGATTTCTAAGTCATTTTTCTTTATGTCATGGGAATTGTTTGCCTATATACTTCAATGGTTGAAACCATGCATATGTGATTTGAGATTTTCCATGGAAGTTTGATAAATATGAATGATAAATTGCTTTCAAATTCTCATGATAATGTCTTGATATGCCATATCATATTGTGACCAACAAAAGAGAGCATGAATTTGAAATAATTATTTTTCACCACTTGTAAATGATGAAGCACCTTGGTTTTTACATGATTATGCTTATGTGGATGTGATATTGATGACTTGCAATCCGGGTATGACGATACCCTACAAAATATGATACATGATTGAATTAAATGAAGTTTGAATGCATTGATTTTACATGAGATAGGTGGATGCCCGAAGAAGGCATTTGAGTGTAAGGGCTCATCGCTGGAAACCGTGTTTGCCGACATGGAAATTTGGTACCAGTCTAAGTGATATTGTGTACTTGACTTTATGTCATTCCCAAATTTGGACTATAGGTAGGATCCCGAGCTAAGTGATCTTGGGCACTACCATTGGGTCGAGACACCATGCTTCGTGGTCTTGTGTGTCTCTCCCTCACTTATACTCTAATCTCGGCGGCAACCGAGGTTTGACAGTTGGTGTAAATTATGTAGGGTATTCCACCTAGCTCAGTTGCATTTCATTGTTGTTGAGAAACTGTTGCATTATGCCCATGTGTTTTCAAATGATTTGATATGAAATTGCTTTATAATGGCTCTCAACTATATTTTGTAAAAATATTATGTTTTGTTTTGATATCTCTGTGTGCCAGTACTTTTATGCTGACCCCCTCCCCTCTCCAACCTCTCAGGTTCATAGGCCCATTCTAGGGGTCAAGAGAATCAGTAGATCATTCAGACAGAGTTGCAGAGACCAGTGGTGAGACTTCTATGTTTCGAATGGTCTTATGTCGTGCAGTCCTTTTATTTTGATATTTAGTTTTTGGGTCTACTGGGCAGACAGTTGTTTAGAGGTTGATTGATGTTGGGGGAACTTTATTTCCCCGTTATTGTTTCTTTTCATATTTATGACCATGTTTCCGAATTATTGTGTTTCTTCCGTATTACTTTGATCATATAAATTAGGTGCATGATTACCAGACAGATAGGGGTGTTTCGGGCCTCCATGGTTCGAAATGCTCATCACGGCCAGGGCCCCAGTTCGGGTCGTGACAAACTTGGTATCAAAGCACGGTTCATGGTCCCAGGGTGTCTGCGAAATCGCATCGGGTAGAGTCTTATTTATGGGTGTGTAGCGCACCACACTTATAAGCAAGAGGCTACTAGGCGTTTAGGAATGTCTCTCTTTCTTCATGTTCTAGTTCGTGCAATAGAGTGAGAATGTTCCTCTTTCATACTCTAATTCGTGCTATGGTGTCGCCCATACGAAAGTAAAAAATCATCCCACATGTTTTCCTTACTAATGTCCTCAGATATGTCTTATTATTGAGGTGATTCATGTACAGAAGTTTAGAATCTAAATGGTATGGTCCTTTCTGATTGAATCATATAAGAGTTAGAATTTGTGCAAGGACATGATAAGAGTCTGTTAGTGCTTCAATGTGTATTGATTTCAATGTAAACATTGATCCTGATGGAATCGTTCTTTTCAGCTTGAGGTATTAATTGCATTTAGTCCACTTCAAATTTATGTTACAAATGTCTTGCTTAAGGGGGGATGATGTGTAGTAGAATGTTGGAACTATATTTCCACCCGAATAGTAGTATGCGTTAAAGTGTTGTTGTCATGACCTATTGGTAGTGATATTGGACCAAGAAGTTGGGGATGTGAAGTCACAAAGTTAGAAGTCAGAGTGAGGGTGACTTTTGTGTAAATTAATATTTTAGTTGAATAACCGATGTTCGAGAATGATTTACCCCCTTATGGTGATAGACTAATATGGTAACTAGTAGCATGTGTGGATTGTATGGTAGTCTGTGGGGGAAGTGTTTGACTTAGATTTTTATTTATACAGAGTAAGATGTGTATCCTTAGATCATTGAATATTGTGTGTCAATTTTTTTTCTCTTGTAATATGTAATCTTATTATCATGGTGTTTCTGGAAAAAATCAAAGTCTAGTGATGCCGTGTGGGGCTCTTTTGATTCACTAGCATAGTTTCTTTGTTATTCATTTCATTTCTTGTTCAAAACACAAAAATCAAAGTCTAGTGAAGCCGTGTGAGGCCTATTTCGATTCACTAGCAGCTCGCTGTCCAACTTGTTGTTCTTGTGTTGGTTTAATAGATGTGTTGCTGAATCTGTTTGCATGAGATTGAGTAAGTAATTAGGAGGTGAGAGATCAGTATAAGTAGATAAGATTGTATGGGGTTATAATATCAGATTAAGGTTAACCATGCCTATTATGTGACTTTACCCCCCCTCCTTGACCTTCTTTTGTTGGTAGTTGTAAACTAGTACTACTTGTGAGAAGGTATGTAGTAGATTTGTGAGGTATTTGGATAGAATGTTCAGATTTGACTGACTAGTATATTATGTTGCCTTCTTCATTGATGGTAGATGATTGATGCTAGACTATTGTCTTGAACTTAATGTAGAATGTGGATGTCGGAATAGTGGCATGAGATTGATAGTGTTGGGCTCTTTTATATGATCTTGATTCTCATAGTAATGAGATATAAGTTTGGAGTCGCGATATTGGTAGGCTATGACGAAAGTGGTATGGTTCATCAAAGGCTCGATGATATCCATGTTAAGTGTTAGAAATCTAAGTTTGAGATTTGAAGGTTGAACCGATAGAAATAAGTGTGCAACCGTCATACTATGACTATTGGGGCTATCGAAATATAGAGTGTATCTCAGAAGGTAGTATTAGCAGTGGGCTTTCCACTTTCATGTGTGGTCTTTCGGGTTAAATTTCTATTTAATTATGTGTATTGTTGTATTCCAGGCCCCAGAGTGCGGTGAGTGTAGTTCAACTTAGAGTCTAGTAATAAGGGATCTCTTAAACTTAATATGATGGCTTAAAGCCAAGGGGAAGATGATAGAACGAATAACCAAGTCAGGCTCTTAGATTCTAGTAGTGATGTTATGATGATATAGAACGTCAGAAAGTGAGGGTGAGACTCGACCCATTCTTATCTTAGTATTTTTCGGTGATCCCAATGCCTACTCAAGCTTTACGTTTCAGTTCCGTGATCATAGTTCGTGATTCCTGTATATGATAGAGAGTCACGTACTCTTCCAGTTCCAAGATAATGAGTTCTAGTTCATTCAAGTAGTCGGAATCACATTGCTTATGTTAGGAACTCTAGTTGAGGTCATGCAACTCATGACGCATGTACTCACTCTTTATAGTGTGCTCAGTCCCGTATAAAAATCTTCTCATGCTTCAGGGTCTTATGTTTTAACCTTTTAGTGACCCTCCCTATGCAATGATAGTGGTGATGATGTAAATGTTCTTGTTGATGGAAAATCATAGTACGTTTGTTTAGATAAGAACATAAGTATGAAGTAAGATTTGGGCCAAATCTTTGATACATGTGATGGTTAGTGGAAAAGTTGGTGTGTATGTTTTAGGGTAGCGCGTGGGAGTTATATTGACAATAGTTTAGAAACTATGTGAAGTATGTATTTATGGGTGGTTTCCTTGAAGTAAACATGTGCTTATAAAATAGGCTTGAATGACGTTTTGGGATTGTAGTGGGAGGTCGCAATATGCATTAGAGACTTCATATTAAGAGTTCAGAGTAGTCATTAAAGTGGTAAGGTATGTTATGCTTAGGATGTGATCTTTAAAAGAGGTATAGAAGGTGGAGTCATATGGTTTAGAATAATAGCGTGGTGTAGCATGTTGTATTTTTGTGACTTAGAGTTAGGCTTGATCGCGGTATAAGGATTAAGCTATTTTAGACATTAGTAGAAAAAATTGTCAATGCTCATATGAGAATTTTAAGATGAATTGACTGAATATGATATTTATAGGGAATAGTATAGTTAAGGGATGTTCAAGAAGTGTACTAAGCTTGTAAGTAAGAAGTTGTATTGCCAAAGGTCTGGTAATTCTATCCTAATTTAGGATTTATATGTCTATATTCCAGACTGCAGAGTAGTGTCAATGTTGTGATTTCCTTAGTGGGATGTCTTGTGTAATCCATAGCCAAGATTTGTGGCTCCCAATTACTGTTAGAACTTCTTTAGAGAGAGCATTGAAGAGATACTCCAGTGAAGTATGAGGGTCCAGCATAATTCAGTCTGTATAGACAGCAAGTTAGTTTAGCAGTCAGATTCGCATAACTTGTTTTCTCATCTTTTCACTTATTCATGCTACCCGAAATCTCAGACATGATACTATTCCAAGATAGAGTATACTAGTAATTTCGAGTATAGCTCAGTTCATGCGTCATGCATTAGATTCAAATTCCAGAGGTTCAGTTATGAATCAAATCGTAGGTGCCTTGTGCATTGCCTCCATTTTCCGAGTATCTTAGTGAATTGAGCACTCATAGAGGGACATAGGGTCCCAAAGGGGAGATACCCCATTCGGTTTCATGCATAGGTTCTTATTACAAGCTTCACATTAGTTGTTATTTAGTATTCAGTCATACGTTCTTGTGTCAGTTCAGTCAGATATGCCTACATTAGAAATGCATGTTCAATAGAAAAAGTTCAGCTTACTAGTGTATTCAGTCCTGCGTTAATGAGGTCAACTCAGACACAGACCCATGCATCAGACATGTATATGCGGTATAAGAATACAGAACATCAGTAGTTCCAGTCTTATAGTCATATTTCAGATCAGTGCATTCTTTATTAAAGGACATGGCATGTCCGCGTTATTCCATAGCTTTAAGTCTTCAACAAGTTCCTACCCATCATTCGAGGATGAATGATCCCAAGGGGGAGATAATGTAACGCCCCATAAAAGGCATGCATAGATTAGTCTTTAATATTGAGCTCGTAGACTTAATGAGACTTAGTCATTTTTGCTGGCAATCTTCGGGATACAACTTTTCACCCTTCCCGACATCCGTTTTTAGATTTTCAAGTTGGGTTACGATAGTGAAAGCTCATAGTGCATCACGGATAAGTTTAGGAATTTTTCGGAACGCATATGGTTGCGTTTGGATTTCAAAACAGTAGAAAAACGCATAGCCTATTGCCCAGTTTTCAGCATTTCAGGGTCAACTTCAAATAAGCACAACTCCATGTATATAATGAACTCCATCCAATTTGATTATGTGAGTAAAAATTTATATTCGATTTTCTCCAGACTATCAAACTGTCAACTGAGGGACAGATTTGACCTTAATTGTTCCTTAGGGGTATTTTGGTCATCCTTCACCCCTATATATATACCACCAACACAGGATTTAATCCCTCAAACACCAAAATACACCTTTATTCATCAAAATTGCTCAAGAACACTTCTTAGGGTTTCAAAATAAAAACCCAAATAGTTCAAGATTCGACCGTAGGTTTTCGAAGATAATTACATATTCGGAATCACAAATCTGCGAGCTTCAAGAAACATTTAGTATTTTCGGAAATAGAGGTACGTGGGGTTATCCTAAAATCTCATGGGTGTAGTTTTTATGAACATGCATGCTTTTAAATGGGGGTTTTCAATCAAATGCTAATAACTTGCTTTCAATATGATTTCTAAGTCAATTTTCTTTATGTCGTGGGAATTGTTTGCCTATATACTTCAATGGTTGAAACCATGCATATGTGATTTGAGATTTTCCATAGAAGTTTGATAAATATGAATGATAAATTGCTTTTAAATTCCCATGATAATGTCTTGATACCCCATATCATATTGTGACCAACAAAAGAGAGCATGAATTTGAAGTAATTATCGTTCACCACTTGTAAATGATGAAGCACCTTGGTTTTTACATAATTATGCATATGTGGATGTGATATTGATGACTTGCAAGTCGGGTATGACGATACCCTAAAAAATATGATACGTGATTGAATTAAATGAAGTTTGAATGCATTGATTTTACATGAGATTGGTGGATGCCCGAAGAAGACATTTGAGTGTAAGGGCTCATCGCTGGAAACCGTGTTTGCCGACACGGAAATTTGGTACCAGTCTAAGTGATCTTGTGTACTTGACTTTATGTCATTCCCAAATTGGAACTATAGGTAGGATCCCGAGCTAAGTGATATTGGGCACTACCATTAGGTCGAGACACCATGCTTCGTGGTCTTGTGTGTCTCTCCCTCACTTATACTCTAATCTAGGATGCAACCGAGGTTTGACAGTTGGTGTAAATTATGTAGGGTATTCCACCTAGCTCAGTTGCATTTCATTGTTGTTGAGAAACTGTTGCATTATGCCCATGTGTTTTCAAATGATTTGATATGAAATTGCTTTATAATGGCTCTCAACTATATTTTGTAAAAATATTATGTTTTGTTTTGATATCTCTGCGTGCCAGTACTTTTGTGCTGACCCCCTCCCCTCTCCAACCTCTCAGGTTCAGAGGCCCAGTCTAGGGGTCAAGAGAATCAGTAGATCATTCAGACAGAGTTGCAGAGACCAGTGGTGAGCCTTCTATATTTCGGAAGGTCTTATGTCCTGTAGTCCTTTTATTCTGATATTTAGTTTTGGGGTCTACTGGGGGCCTTGTCCTATTTTATATACAATTACTTGACTCAGTCATTTGTTAGAGATTTTCGCAGACAGTTGTTTAGAGGTTGATTGATGTTGGGGGAACTTTATTTCCCCATTATTGTTTCTTTTCATATTTATGACCATGTTTCTGAATTATTGTGTTTCTTCCGCATTACTTTGATCATATAAATTAGGTGCATGATTACCAGACAGATAAGGGTGTTTCGGGCCTCCATGGTTCGAAATACTCGTCACGGCCAGGGCCCCGGTTCGGGTCATGACAAAAACTCATACACCTTACGTCTAACTCTAGAAGGAGGATGAGCAAGGATAAAGTTATTAAACATCCCAGGTGCAAAATCCATATCATCTAAGATGTCAAAACATCCCCTATAATGCAAAGAACAAGAGAAAGATTAATAATTATAGGGAAAAGAACCTGTATTCCTGTTGAATGGTGTAAATTCCTCGAGTAAAAAAAGTTCTTAAATATATATATATAAAAAAAGGACAGCTCGGTGCATTAAAGCTGCTGCTATGCGCGGTGTCTGGGGAAGGGCCCCACCACTTGGGTGTATCGTACACAGCCTTACCTTGCATTTCTATCAGAGGCTATTTTCAAGGCTTGAACCCGTGACCTTGTCACATGCCAACAACATTACCAGTTACACCAAGGCTCCCCTTCCTTCAATATATATATGGTCTGCGGAATAATCAGATGGAAAGTTTTCTATTTCTTGACACATAACGAAAGGCATATTAAAGTTTCAAGGACTTAAAAAAAAAAAAGAGATAGTTCCCCATGGAGTTAAAAGATGCTTTGCACTCTACATCTCATTAAGTTGCAGAGCCGAAAAAAATTAGAAAACAAACAATGTAAGGCTTCCATATAACCTACATACCAACAACATCTTGTTTTCTATACCTGCAAACATAAGATGGCCCATAATGCAATGACATAGAGAGGCAGTAGCCTAAAGTTTTCATGAAATTTCTCCATAATGGGAATCAGTTTAGATTCAGATTATCATTATGTCCTGACTTGAAACTATGTAAGAGCATAATTTTTTCCCATAGTTGGAAATATACTCTATATTGCCTTATTCATTTTTTCATTGATACTAATGGAGCTCCTGCCATCTTGCATGCACCCCAACTAATTCATAGGGCAATTTGTCCATCCCACAAGGGGAGTTTCTTAAGCTCATATGCAAAAGTCTAACTTGGTCATTCCATATATTCACAAGTAGGGATAGGCATTCAGTATTCGGTTTGGTATTTTTAAAGTTCGGGTTTGGTAATTCGGAACTCGGTATTTGAGAGTAGATACCATATACCAAACGTAAAAATATTGATTCAATATTTCAATAATTGGTAAATAATATTTTGGTTCGGTACGGTATTTGGTTAGACGTATCGTATTACACACACACCACATATATATATAAAATTTGGTATTCAGTAAATATTGAATACCAAACGGTATTTAATATTTTGTACCAAACCCAATCCCTAATACCGAAATGTTGAAATTTTACTCCAAAATACCATTCCAATACTGAATTACCGAATATCAATTACAAAATTTTTCGGTTCGGTTTTCGGTATTTTATACCTTTCCCTATTGAAACGGTATGATGCCTATCAAGGCTAGTGAGATGGGTGTACCTGGTTTTGCAGCTTGGATTCAAACCTAGAATCTCCAAGTTGTTACTACTATGTCTTAGCCACTATGCCAACCCCTTGGGGAACCAGCATTATGTTATTAACTAAAAAGTATCGTATATGTTTCCTTACTAATCAATTGGGAAAAGACCAGTGGAGTTCATAAAAGAATGGTCCTCCATAAAAGAAAAGATTAATTAGTCAGCTGACTACTAGCAAAGATGAGCCATCCAAAAAGATACCATGCAATGACAAATATGAGCTGAAATTTGAACTCTTTTGGAGTTTAATTTACCTCATGTTAACTTATGTTAGTAATTAAGGTGCATGATGAAGGCTACTTACTTCCAGGAAGGATCTAGAGCAGGATCACAAGGGTGTGTCATGGGTATCATTTGACTCTCATTCACAGCATTGGGACTCCTACGCTTCAGAATGATAGAACCATCAGGACCTAAAAAGAAGGCTACATCAATTGGATTGAAGTACAGTAAGTAAATAAATTCTTCTATGAAAGCTTTTCAGATATTGATGGTGTAACGGAAAAAATTTTGAAAGATAATACCAAATCTAGACATATCATTGTTATTTTTCTTACAAAAAAAATTAATTAGAGCATGATAGAAAATGAAATTTCAGATGAAAAAAGATATAAGAAGAGGACAGATCAAAACAAGTAATGAATCTTAGGAGATGTTGGCGAACACTTACATTTAGATGATTGGTGAACACAACTCTTGAGGAGCTAGTAGTTTTAATCCACTTGGTGCCAGGTTATAGACCAAGAGCTTCTGCAATAGGTAGGTATCTTGTTTTCCCGGTCTGTACCTCCTTTTCCCAGTTGATAGAATGGCCTCCAAGAAACTTACCACGTTTCTTTGGTGGCACAAAACTCTGAAAAACCTTTGCAGGAGCATGTAAATTGGATTCAGAACACTCATTTTCTAGTCCACGTGATAAAGACATTACTCGCTTTCCCTTATCACATTCTTCACGGCAATAGTCCTCTTGAGCATCTTCGCACAATAACCCCCGCATGCTATATCTAAAAGGAAGAGAAAAGACAGAATTTATAAAAAAAGAAAGAGGACTAAATATGCATAAAAGATAAAGGAAGTATATAAGAGAATTAAATGCCACAACATGCTAATGGAAGAATCAATGTATCCTTTAGGTGGAACTCAATATCCAATATCATTTAGGATCCGCTTCGAAGAAAACCAGAAAGATTAGACAGCTCGAAGAGGTCCTAATCCTCACCTAAGAGGACATATCACTTCTATTTAGACTTCTAGTTTTGTTCCATTTTTCATCTCTATTTATGATTCCAAAATAAGGGTGTCGAATGAGTTCACAGAGTTAGTCATAATTTGCTCCATGGATGAGCAGGCAGATTTGATTCTAATCTACTCCACAATTGAGTAGCCAGATATATATGATTGCAATCTGCTGTAAATATGTGATATCATATATTGTTACTCTAGGAGAATAGATAAGAGGAAATCCCTTGATTCATGTATCTCCTAGGCTAAGTTGCATAAACTCGGGTGCGGGTATCCGAGACGGGTGCGAATCCGATAGTCGGATTCATCAAAATTTAAATTTTAAAACTTGGAGGTGCGAATCCGAGTATGGATGCGGATGTAGGAATTTGGCTAAAAAATTAAATATTATAAACATAAAGATATTCTAAAAATCTACTTGTAACTTTTAAAATAACTTTTAGTTACTTTTTTTGGATTAGGATTGGTATATACTTGTAATTTTGGGAAATCAACAAACACATATATATTAATATAGAAATTCTTTGATGTGAAACCACACATATATCTTTTTAATATATTAATATAATTTTTTTTTATATTTTAAAAAATATTATTAAAAATTAGATCTGACGAGTCATCTTCCCAATCCTCAACCACTTTCTAATTCTTCCCAACGATTCAAATTCCTTCGACAAAAAATGAAGTTGCCAAATTCCGACGATGACAAAAGTCGCTGATTCCGATGTTGATTGTCGCCGGATTTATTGCTGGATTCCGACGATGACAGCAGTCACCGATTTTCTCCATTCCGGCGGTGACACCAATTACAGTCACTGTTTTTTCTTACGACGATGAGACAACACACTTTGTTCTTGATGTTGGATCAACATCTTCTAATTTGTTTTACCAAATCAGAGATGTACCCCGCGCCCGCACCAGAGCCGTGTTGGGATGGGTTAGGTAGCGAAATCAATGAGTCCGCGCAACATAACTCCTAGGAATGATGGATTGATTAGATTCTTTTGATCTTCTTGTTCACCTATAAATATTGTGCAACTCTATGAATAAAAACGTATTTTTGCAGTATCTAAACATTCATAGTATCAGAGTTAGAATATTTACCCTAATACCATATGGTCAAAATAGCTTCTCAGGGAGAATATCTTTCTGGAATATCAAAAGAAGATAAAATGTCTTCTCTAGAAGCTCCAAATCTGATGACTCAAGAAGGCAATGTTTCTCACATGCCCTTCCAGTTAACTTCTCATCGATTAAATGGGAAGAACTGTCTGAAATGGGCACAATTCAAAGAGTTTGCAATCGATGACTGTAAAAAGTTGGGACTTTTAACTGGAAAGACGAAAAAGTTGAAAATCGGAGACCCAAAGCTGAACACATGGAGATTAGCATGTTGTTTTGATATATGAAAATGGAAATACCTCCGAGGATACATTGCATTAGAATGTTGTTTCATTTAGTTCCCTTATGTACTTTCTATTATAAAAAGTTCTGCTTTTTCTTTTCCTTTCAGATATTGCGTGTTGAATTTATGTGTAGAAGCACCAAAGGATTGGTGCTGTGAAGTATCTGACAAGGGCTAAGGATCCATGTTACATGCTTCTGAAAAGATTTGTCAGAACATTGCGCCTCCAAGGAAACACAATAGGTTTCCTGGTTCTCATGGTATTAACTGGGAAAAGGAGGTACGGACTGGGAAAACGAAGTATCTCCCTGTTGAAGAAGCACTCAGTGTACCATCGAGCCTAAATAAAAAGGGAAATCCACTGAACATCATTGGCTCCTCAAGAGTTGTGACAACAAAATCTATGGCAACCGGGACTCGAGGGATTTTTAGCACGTCTGGAGCTCAAACTTCAAATTCTTTTCCTGCGAAAAGCCCACTGCAACGACTTTTACTATCAGCAAGATATATAAATCCTCAGAATGTCAAAAACACTAAAAATCACGAAACAAATCAAAAACATAGTACAAGCTTCAAAAGGTTAGTGGTCACCAACATCTATTGTATTTGTTATTTGTTTTGATTTGTCTTCTTCTTATATCTTTATTCATCAGAAATTTCATTTCCTATCATATACTCTATTTGATATAACCTACATTTTAGGTTTTGGTGTGCTTAAGAGTCCCGATGCTATCAATGAGAGTCCATTGATGAATCCAATTATGACACACCCTTGTGATCCTACTTTAGCTCATTCCTGGAAGTAAGTACCCTTTATCACGTACTTTAATTAGTAACATAAGTTGACACAGGTAAAACTGAGCATCAAAAAGTAGAAAAGTTTCCTTTTGATTATTCTGCAGACTACATATATATCGATATATATATTGAAGATCTTTCCTTTATCTGGGCAATTGGAACTATTCAGCTGGAAAAAAAAAGCTTTCTTCCCTATAATTAATAGTCTCTTTTCCTCTTTGTGTATCAGGGGAAATTTTGACATCAAAGGTGCTACTGAATTCGCTCCTGGGATGCTCAATAATTGTATCCAGGCTTATCCTCCTTCCAAAGTCAGGCGTAAGGTGTATGAGTTCTCAAGGCTATTGTCTGGTACTCTTAAATTTGAACTAGTACCGTGTGAGGGTATCTGGACAAGTCAATTCAACAATCATTTTCCGGGCAAAGAAGATATAGGACTGTATTTCCTTGCAAGTGAGAGAGAAAAATCAGCTTCTTCCTTATATATGTCTATCTGAAAAGGGATAAGGGTCGTCAATTAGAAGTGGTGTCCTTACCCAGGAAGGTTTTTACTAGAAATTAATTTGCATTTCTTATTTTATGCAGGTCTGAGATATATACTGCTCGGGTGGAGTTCTTGCGTAACAAAGATTCGGTGATGAGAATGCTTTTAAATGATGTTTAGCTGCTTCTCATCACCAAATCTTTGATACGCATGAACACTACCAGAGAAATATAGATCCTCATACCTACATATAATGGGAAATGCAAATCAATTTCTAGTAAAAACCTTCCTGGGCATAGGTGCCCTTCTACTTTGCAACCCTTTCCCTTTTTCGAAAGATATATAAGGAAAAAGCTGAGCTTGCTCTCTCACTTGCAAAGAAATAGAGTCTTATATCTTTTTGCCCAGTCAATATCGTTGAATAGACTTTCCCAGTTATCCCCACATGGAACGAGTTCAAATTTAAGAGTATCAGGAAATAGCCTTGAAAACTCATATACGTTACGTCTAACTCTAGGAGGAGGATGAGAATGGATAAAGTTATTAAACATCCCAGGTGCAAATTCCAGATCACCTAAGATGTCAAAACTTCCCCTATAATGCAAAGAACAAGAGAAAGATTATTAATTATAGGGAAGAGAACCTGTATTCCTGTTGAATGGTGCAAATTCCTCGAGTAAAAAAAGATCTTCAAAAAATATATATGGTCTGCAGAATAATCAAATGGAAAGTTTTCTGTTTCTTGACACATAACGAAAGGCTTATTCAAGTTTCAAGGACAAATAAAAAAGAGAGAAAGTTCCACATGGAGTTGAAAGATGTTTTGCACTCTACATCTCATTAAGTTGCAGAACCCCAAAAAGGTTAGAAAACAAACAATGTATGGCTTCCATATAACCTACTTACCAACAATTTCTTGTTTTCTATACCTGCACACGTAAGATGGCCCATAATGCAATGCCATAGAGAGGTAGTAACCTAAAGTCTATATCTATATATTATTAATAACAAAGGATGCAGCCCTCTCATTCACCCAAGTGTCAGCATTTAATTCATCCAAGTGTCAGCACTTAAAATATCCAATGCAGTTACTTTAAATTTTTAATTTTCTTTCTAACATTTTTCAAATTAATTCAAATTTTGACAGATCTTTAATGTTTCCAGTTTTTAAAATTCAAATTTTATAAAATATATAGATGAGTTTGAGTTCCTCATAAACTGTTAACTTCTGGATGTTTCTTAAATTTGAAACTTATACCACTTCTTACACAATAACTACTACATAAATCAGTTTCTCTCTTCTTAAAAGAAGTTTACATCCCATCTAATTTCATCAATTGCTGACCAGATGACGAATCATTGATTGTTTTACTATATATCAAGTAATAGAAACGTAAGAAGATTTTTACAAATGATGACCACATCAAAGAACCAACGATGCCTATGATATATGGCATTAGAGGTACAAAAATAAATTGTGGCAGTAGGCACAAAATCTTAAGTTTGTCAAATCTATAACAAACAGGTTTGTTGTTCTCCTTTTCTTAGTATATAAAAATCAATATAGTACACTGTTACAGTGGAAAAAATGATTGAAGAAAACAGAAGGAAGGTGTTAACAATGATCAGAAAGTTCCTCCTCAAAAAGAAAGCAAAATTTGCATTATGCTATTTTCTATTCTTCCTCCTCAAAAAGAGAGCAAAATTTGCATTATGCTATTTTCTATTCTTTAAAATTGCTTCAACTTTTGACTGTAGTTATGCTTTTACTGTGTGGTTCGTAGCAAGTTTTTATTTGGTAATTTTCTTATTTTATGGATTATTGTTCTATGGAGTAGTTGGTTTGATAGATAAAATATGTTCAAATATTTTGCTGACGGTACATATAATCTATCTCTTGACACTTGGGAAGTTTAATGTCTGCTTCTTTTGACAATATAACTTTTCTAAGGCTCCTATGATTTGTACTTCTGTCTCTATTGTATTGCAGAGATAAGTTTGAATAGTCCTAAATTAATACCCCTTCCGTCTCAATTTATGAGTCACCTTTCAGATTTTGAGATTTTCACAAAGCTTTGATTGGTTGTAGTATTTTCATATTTATTTTTAATATATGTACCTTGAATTATGAATTATTTTGATTTACAGTACTTTTTAAGTAATTTAGAAATAACACAAATTTTATTTCAAAAAATTTAAAGATTTCATCGCTCGAGTTGATGGTCAGAATTAAACGATTTGATCCTCGAAATTCGAATCATGTCACATAAATTCGAATAGAGGGAGTAAAATTTAGCAAGAATTTACTTAAATGTAAAAATATTCAAAATAGGTCCATTTATGAAAGAAAGTATGGTAAACTATCTATATCTATATATTATTAATAAGAGAGGATGCAGCCTCCTCAATAAGCCAAGTGTAATTCTCTGAATTGGCCATTTGGAAAGGTTATTACATGTCTGGTGCTAATATATCAACTTACATCCAAATGTTGGTGTTTTTTGCATTCAATTGCAGCCATGTAATCTCCTCTTTCATAAATGGTCACCTCTATGTGTTGTTAACTAACTATTGTGGTGATAACCTTTTCAAAATACTTCATCTCAGTTACTGTTCAAAATAAAATATTCTCTAAAGGTTTTATTATGGAGAATCATTTCTTCTAATATGGTCAGAAAGTCTATCTGCCTTTGGTTATGGCTTAGAAATTGGAGTTGATGCATAAAAAAATAGATTGTGTGATGTGAGTACAAAAGAGGAAGAGGATCCAACTTTCATATATTGATGAACAACCAACTACACATTCTAATGAATTTTAGGACAAGATGGAGTTGGAAAGCATCTACAATCCACTTACTATATAGTAAGTATGTGTCAAGATGGAGTTGTAAAGCATCCAGTACAATCGATTCCTTCAATAGTTGGTACATATCAATGAGGAGAATTTATATTATTTTAAGCTAACTTTTATTAGAGTTGATAAAATGCATGTTAATTTTGTAGTATTGTATTTGGTCTGTTATCTCTGTTATTTACTACAATGATTCTATCATTCAAGAAAGTTAAATACAACTACAAATACCTCTTCCAACAAAATTCTAAAAATTCTCTTCTACTCACAATTTAATTTTTAGTTGTGAAGAGAGGCAAGGGATTAGTTCATTGGTGGTCTAGCTATACATCGGAGTAGGGGCCTATGAGAAACCTATCATGTCTGACGTATCAATATTCTCCCCTTTTCAAATTGCTTTATCCTCTCATATCAAGTTCCTTCTATGAATGGTTGTCTTTTTCACCTTTAGGTATACTATTAAACTAGAGAAGCACAACCTCACTGGGAAAAATTGTCTTTAGTAAATAAACAACAACCTCCAGGGTCTTTTGGCTTAAAAAAAATTTGCTATGAGATGTTACTACTATGATACTATGATAGTATACAAAGGCTTAATTCATGTCTTTTTTCGTCTTTCATTAATGGGACAAGGTTGATCTAAAGCAATCAAAAATAACATATTAGTAAGCTACATTGACTTAAAACAAAAGTCTAAATATATGATAAGTTGGTGAAGATTTAGCTTTCTTACGGGAAGGAGAATTAGAAATAATGTAAATTAAGGTAAGCTTCTCACATTTTTTGACATGTAAGAATGAAGGTTCTTTGAGTATAAAAGGAGAAATGACAAGAGGAAGAGGCCTGAAGGCAACTAAGTATGATAGTTTTCTTTGAAATTGTTTATTATGTTGCTTTCTTGCATTCATGGAAATATATCAATGTTGCATATGTTAAAGTATGATCCCTACTGATTTCCTATCTGTGGAACAAGTAAGTATACGTGGTTCACAAAAGTAAAAACTGAACAGAGTAATTTTTACGTGGAAAACACCCGGCTCAAAAAGGTGTAAAAAACCATGACCTGTACCTCTAAAGGATTTAACCCCAATCTTCACTATAACTTTGATCCTAAAAAATCAACACAATTACAAGACTTCTTGTAAACAAGGAATTAAAACTTCTAACTCCTATTACTACAAAAACACAAATCTTCCCAAGATAAGTGTTCCCAAGTCTTCGAGTTCCCTAACTTGAAGACGTGATTCCTAACTCAGTTTAAGAATACTGAGACTTGAACAATTTACTCATTACAACTCAAGAACCTTCCTATTACAAGTAGTCTAAAACATACTAAGTAAGAACTAGGTTTTTCTTCAAATTGGTGAACGATTTCGCTGATTGTTGATTTTCTTATCTGTGCATGAGTGAGTTATTTGAATGAAGCTTGTCGTCTATATATGCTCCCTCAGATGAAGTCCTTTTTCTTCTTTACTTGTATCTTCTGTAGGACTCTTTCAAGTAACTCACTCCTTGTTGTAACCATCTCACCTTTTTTCTAAATTGAGTAGGACTCTTTTGCTTTACCCTTCTTCCTTGTACACTTCTTGATCTACTCAAACTCTAACTACTCCAATTATCTTCATATAGCCGTGTGAACATCCTTTCATATCCATGTGTTGACAGCTTTATGTAATAATATGCACTTTATATGTCCAAAGCAGTTTCACTTGTATGGATCAGCTTTGCACAACATGTTTCATTCATCTGTCTATCATCAAAACTTCTCATGCCCTAAAAAATTCCCCCTTTTTGATGATGACAAACTTATTAGCACAGTATTACAAAGAACCAGACATTCTCAATAAAAAATTAAATAAAAGGATCACCGTAGAATGAAACAGGTTAGATCAGTTGAGTTATAAGCATTGTATAATCTTACTTCCCCCTTTTGACATCATCGAAAAGTTGAGCCAATAAGTGAAAAAATTGTGTAATAATCCATGGCCACTGGGGCTATCACTAAAACAAGCAGGAGTCAGAGCAAGAGATAGCTAAGAATCGAATTAAACAGAAGTAGATCAAGTGAGGAAAAAAAAAGTCCATTTCATGCACAAAAATAGATACAATTATCATTATCCAGTAAGACCAAAAAGAGAAACAAGGTGGACTAAGAAGCAGGAAAGAAGAAAAAAAACTAAGGGACGAAGGAGGAGTTTATTTTGAGGAGGTAAAGGGGGATAAAAGAGGTCAACGATCGAATGATAGCAGCATTTTCAGTTCTTTCCTTCTCCAAAGTGGTTGTGAGGGATGCAATTTGAGCTTTAAGAGCCCTTTTTCATCTTCATGAATAGACTTGGCAGCATTCAATGCTGCCTGTGCAACCTCCATCTCACCCTGCTTTGCCTCTAAGCCATTTCGCAACTTCTGCATAGGGTTGTCTGCACGTCTCATAGTAGCAGGTAACATAGCATGGTTCACTTGTCCAATCACATCCTTAGTTGTCTGTAAGGACCACAGCTTGACAGAGACACGAAAATCGTCAAACACAGGGGCAAGCTAGAACTGATTGGGTAGAGCATGAACATTTTTATCTTTGATGAGTACCCTTTGCATATGCTTAATGATGAGCTGGGGAAGGTCTATTAGAATCTCAGAATCCAATAGTTCCATTAAGGTAAGATCAAGAAATCTTGCAACTGTGTGCATCTCCTGCCTGGGTAAGATCATTTTGTGGACCACATCAAAATACAACTGATAGAGAGAAGACATCTCATTTTTCAGCACCCTACGATGAGAAGGAAGGAGAGAATTTCCAGAAAATTTTCCGCAGATATCAAGGGCGGATGGAATATTTTCAAGAGGAGGCCAAGAACCTTTAACATAGTGACCCCAACCTCCAGGAGGAACACTTAGAATTCTACCCAAATCAGCAGGATAAAGATTGATGAGTTTCGATGAACAGAGGTTGAGATCATCTCCACAATCGCAACTCCATGTGTATAAAATTCATACACTTCATCTTTTCTAAACCTTCTTTGATGATTACCTTGCAGAAAAAAGGATGACCACCCCTGAGCCCCCAATTTGGATACCAAATTTTCCATATCAGTACCCCCAAAACCAGTGACAACCCTACCTCTAACCATCTTTTATTTCTAAAAATACAGAACATGGTCTGGCTGAAAAGTTTTATCAGCAGGAGTTTCAACAGTAATATAAACATCAAAATCATCAGGAGGTACAGAAGAAGCGTCAGAAAGATAGTCTGAATCTGAGTCAGATGAGACAGAAGGACCAGGTGTGGGGACCTGTTTCTTCGGAAGTGACACAGATTTTGAAGAATCTTTAGAAGGAGTAAACGCTTTTCCAGTAGAGACTTTGGAAGTAGAGGCTTTGACAGTGGATTTTGAAGATGAGGAGGCTTTGGGAATGGAAGGGGGGGACATTTTACGAGAGAGATATGGTTTTGATGTTTTAGCTATGGTATGCTTCTGCTTGAGCTTTCTCTTGGAGCGAATGATAATGTCAGGAGAGAAATCACATAGGGGAGGAGAAGCATTAGGCACAACTCATTTCCTTTTACTTTCCCTAAGTGCCTTTTCCAAACAAGCATTTTCATGTTGTTTTCTTCTCCGAGTATGTGGAGTTCGAGATGAAGTGATGACGGAAGAAGAGTGTTCAGGAGTATCATCATCGACATCAATGGTGAAAAATGAGGGTTTTCATTTCAGAGTCGATCTTGACCGTCTAGGAATAAGGTTGGAAATTGGAATGTCATCTCAATGAAGGATTTTAAGAGGAGCTAGTGATAGTGGTAAGGGTTCTAGAAAGAGTGAGGGTTTGAAGGAAGAGTGGGAGAAGGGGTGTGGTAAGGTCTTGAAGAATGGGAAATCAGATAGGTTGTGAAGGATTTGAGGTTGGATAAGTGAGGGTAAATTGATGTTTGGGTGGAGAATAAGTTGTGTAGAAGGATTAATGTCAGATTTTGTGGAAGAAGGAGGAGAGGAGGAAGATGCCACAGTATGGTGAATATTCAGAGGTTAAAGAAGAAGTGGATATAAGAGAGAAAACAAGAGGCGTAGTTACGAAGAGCGAGAAGGAAGTTGAAGGATGAAGGGACTGTGATTTTGGAGAAACGTGCTGATGTAGAGGTTCAGTACGAATGGGCAAGGTCTGGAAACCTTTTGAAGGAGATGACTGTTGGGTTTTGGTTGTTTTAATCATTATAGAAAGAACCATGTAGATGACCTATTTCTCTTAATGCTACTATGGAAAACAATAATCATACCTGTGTTTGATTAGTCCATGACCATTCTTGCCTTGATGATCCATCTATCTAAAAAAAACACATAGATATATCACATTGCTTTAAATCTTGGAATTAGGACACACAACTAAATGTGTAAGACTGAATTAATCAACAATCACTCAGGCATAACATATTCTAGTCAATCATTGAAGGAGATTTATACAATTTTAATCATCCCCAATGCTAACCTATTTTTTTCAAAGTGTTCCCTACTCAAAAGCTTAGTGAATATGTCAGTAATTTGTTCCTCAGTTGAACAAAACATAATTGATCTATTTCCTTTTTCAACATTATCTCGAAGAAAGTGATGACGGATATCAATATGCTTAGTTCTTTTATGTTGGACAGGATTTTTGGCTATGTTTATAGCACTTGTGTTATCACAAAAGATGGGAACACAACCTACATCTTCCCCAAAATTCAGAATTTGTTGTTTAATCCATAACAATTGAGCACAGCATGACCCAACAACAACGTATTCAGCCTCAGCAGTAGACAAAGCTACTGAATTTTGCTTCTTTGTGGACCAGGTAATCAAACATGATCCTAAGAAGTGTGACATACATGTAGTGTTTTTCCTGTCCACCAAATATCCTGCATAATCAGCATCAGAGTATCCTACCAAATTAAAGTTACTACCTTTGGGATACCACAACCCAAGATTACTAGTTCCTTTCAAATATCTGAAGATTCTTTATACAAACTTCAGATGGGATTCTTTTGGATTAGCTTGAAACCTTGCACACAGTCCTACACTAAATACAATGCCAGGTCTGCTTACTATGAGATACAATAAGGACCCTATCATACCTCTATACAGTTTTCTTTCTACATCAGAACCTGTTTCATCCAAATCAAGTTTTGTGGCAGTGGCAATGGGAGTACTTATTTCTTTAGTTTTCTCTATGGAGAATTTCTTGAGAAGCTCTTTGACATACTTTTGTTGATGGATCATTGTTCCTGATGCTGACTGTTGTATTTGAAGACTCGGGAAGTAATTCAACTCCCCCATCATGCTCATTTCAAACTCACAACTTATGAGTTTAGCAAATTCATGAGCTGTATTCATATTGGTTAAGCCAAAAATAATGTTATCCACATACACCTGCACAACTAACAAATCCTTTCCATTAGTTTTTAAGAAAAGGCTATTGTCAATTTTACCTCTGGTGTGTCCATGCTCCGGCATAAACTTTGATAATCTCTCATACCAGGACCTTGGTGCTTGTTTCAACCCATACAAGTCCTTATCCAGCTTGTACACACGATCTGGAAACTCTCTGCTTTCAAATCCTGGAGGTTTCTTCACTTAAACCTCTTCTTTAAGAATGCCATTTAGGAATGCACTCTTCACATCCATCTGGTACAAAATAAACTCCATGGAAGAGGCAAAAGCAACCAGCAATCTTATGGCTTCAAGTCTTGATATAGGAGCAAAAGTCTCATCAAAGTCAATTCCTTCTTCTTGGTTGTATCCTTGAACCACCAGTCTTGCCTTGTTTCTTGTGACTATTCCATGCTCATAAACTTTATTTTTGTACACCCATTTAGTCCCAATGACTGATCTATCTTTTGGAAGAGGAAATAAATGCCATACTTTGCTTCTCTCAAACTGATTCAATTCATCCTGCATGGCTATGATCACATCAACATCAAGCAATGCTTCACTTACTTTCTTTGGCTCTATTTCTGACAGGAATGCCTTGAATGTACACATACTTCTCAATCCAGATCTTGTGGTGATTCTAGAAGTGAGATCAGTAAGTACATTCTCAATGGGGTGCGAACCTTGATACTTGTATCCTTTTGGGATCAAGCCTAGTGAGCTGCTTGAATCACTGCTAATGTTCTAATGTGAAGCAGTTGATGGCTCAGTTCCCCCTAACATTGTGCCTTCATCTTCAGTTCCCCCTGTGAAAGTGCCCCCAAGTTTGACTATTTCAGTCGATGGAACATGTTGTGTAACCTGTTCCTCAGTGTCGCTTTCTTCCTGTAGGTTAGTCTTAACACAAAACACATAAAAAATCACATGCATGCTTTCTTCAACATAGTTAGTTCTGTTGTTTAATACTCTGTAAGCCTTACTATGAAGTGAATAACCTAAAAAGATTCCCTCATCACTTTTGGCATCAAATTTTCCCAAATTATCCTTACCATTATTATGTATGAAACATTTGCAACCAAAAGTTCTAAAGTGAGATATGTTAGGCTTTCTACCTTTTAGTAATTCATAGGGAGTCTTTTCTAACAAGGGTCTGATTATGCATCTATTTGTGATATATGTTGCAGTACTTATTGCCTCAACCCATAGGTTTTTGGCAATATTTGCTGCAAACATCATTGTTCTAGCCATATCTTCCAAGGTTCTGTTTTTTCCTTTCCACTACTCCATTTTGTTGTGGAGTTCTAGGAGCTGAGAAGTTATGATCTATTCCATTTGATGAACAAAAATCTAAGAATTTTGCATTCTCAAATTCTGTTCCATGGTCAGACCTTATGGAAACTAATGAAGTGCCCAGTTTCTTTTCTATTTTCTTAATGAAGATATCAATGACATCAAAGACATCTTCTTTAGAGGCTAGAAACAAAGTCCAGGTGAACCTGGAATAATCATCAACAATTAGAAAAATATACCTTTTTCCACCTCTGCTTTATTGTCTCATTGGTCCACACAAGTCCATATGAACCAGGTCAAGACATTTGGTAGTGCTAACATGGTTCTTTGACTTAAAAGAGGATTTTACCTGCTTCCCCCTTACACATTCACTACATAACTTTTCTTCCTTAAACTTGGTCTTGGGTAGTCCCAATACCATGTCTTTGGAGGATAGTATGTTCAGTTGTTTCATACTTGCATGTCCAAGTCTTCTGTACCAAAGGAGGGGATCAATTTCTATCTCACTTAGACAAGTCAACTCTGATGATCAGTCTTTCCACACTTGTAACATCCATTTGGGTTGTCATTGGAATGCTTCTTTCTACCTGTTTCCTTCTTCTTCTTAAAAAACATGCTGAAGTTTTTTGTTATGAAAGCAATTTATTCCTTATCCAGCTCAATCTCTTCATCACTATCAGAAGCCTTCAAGGCCAAGATTTTTTCAGAAGCCTTCTGTTCCTTAATTCTGTCAACTTCCATTTCATAGGTTTTTAAATTCAATCTAGTTCATCCAAAGTCATACCTGTGAGATCCTTATTTGCTTCCCTGATTGCAGTGACTTTAACATTCCATATTGACTTTGGTAGCACCCTCAGAACCTTCTCTACTTGTTCTTCTTCAGTGATGACTTTTCCCAAGGAGGTTAACTCATTTGTTAGAGTAGTAAGTCTTGTCATCATATCATGCAAGGATTCATTTTCCTTCAACTTAAAAGCTTCATATTCAGTAAAAAGGAGAGAGATACTGAATTTCCTTACCTGAGAGGTACCTTCATGGGCATTTACTAAGGCATCCCATATTTACTTAGAAGTGGTACAAGTAGATATTCTATTGTATTCAGCAGGTCCTAGACCACAGACTAGGATATTCTTTGCCTTAGCATTTTTCTTTAAAGCCAAAAGATCATCAGCAGTAAACTCACTCCATATTTTCTTGACTTTCACACCATTTTCTGTCTTCATAGGAATAGTAGGACCTTCAGTAATCCTATCCCATAATTCATAGACTTCTTCTTGAATAAACATCTCCATCCTGGCTTTCCACCAGATGAAATGAGTACCATTAAAGAGTGGGGGTCTAGTAGTGGATTGACCTTCACTGTGACCAGTAGGAGGTGCGGAATTCATCATAATGATTTGATCTTAGGTGCAAATCTTATTTAAGATAACCTTATTTGATACCACTTGTTAAAGTATGATCCCTACTGATTGCCTATCTGTGGAACAAGTAAGTATACGTGGTTCACAGAAGTAAAAACTGAACAGAGTAATTTTTACGTGGAAAACACCCGGCTCAAAAAGGTGTAAAAAACCATGACCTGTACCTCTAAAGGATTTAACCCCAATCTTCACTATAACTTTGATCCTAAAAAATCAACACAATTACAAGACTTCTTGTAAACAAGGAATTAAAACTTCTAACTCCTATTACTACAAAAACACAAATCTTCCCAAGATAAGTGTTCCCAAGTCTTTGAGTTCCCTAACTTGAAGACGTGATTCCTAACTCAGTTTAAGAATACTGAGACTTGAACAATTTACTCATTACAACTCAAGAACCTTCCTATTACAAGTAGTCTAAAACATACTAAGTAAGAACTAGGTTTTTCTTCAAATTGGTGAACGATTTCGCTGATTGTTGATTTTCTTATCTGTGCATGAGTGAGTTATTTGAATGAAGCTTGTCGTCTATATATGCTCCCTCATATGAAGTCCTTTTTCTTCTTTACTTGTATCTTCTGTAGGACTCTTTCAAGTAACTCACTCCTTGTTGTAACCATCTCACCTTTTTTCTAAATTGAGTAGGACTCTTTTGCTTTACCCTTCTTCCTTGTACACTTCTTGATCTACTCAAACTCTAACTACTCCAATTATCTTCATATAGCCGTGTGAACATCCTTTCATATCCATGTGTTGACAGCTTTATGTAATAATATGCACTTTATATGTCCAAAGCAGTTTCACTTGTATGGATCAGCTTTGCACAACATGTTTCATTCATCTGTCTATCATCAAAACTTCTCATGCCCTAACAGCATAGTTAGTTGATTAATGGATATTATTATGCTCATTTGTCATTAACTTTACAACATATTGTTTGGCTGCTGGAGGAGTCAGTTTGACAACATGTTTTAGTACTCTTTTTGGAGCCTGTTCAGGATGATTCTGTGTTAAACGATGCGGGTGAAAAGGCCGCATCAGCTCCTCCAAATATCCTAGATGAGGAATTCGGATAATTTAATATGAAAATTTTATTTTTGTAGCATCTGAACTCTGAAGACAATTTTTTTTTCGTCATCTAATTGCATTACTCTCTTAAGTGAAGCTCTAAGTAGAAGTAGCATATGGATTATTGTGTTGAACATCCTGAGGAAATCATCAAACTCACCAAGGTGCAAGTCCAGATTTCAAAAGTTAAGGCTGTTATAGATCTAAAACATCGAGACTGTAAAATATCTCTAATAATTATATACCTTTATATGTGGTAGATGGTTTAACAGTTTACATGAAATCTTGACATAGTCTTCTTTTTTTGTGTGATAACGACATAATATAATTCAAGAAAAAATAATGCATGATGGTGCATAACATTTATTTGGATTTTGGAAAGATTCCTTACAGTTAAGAGACATCAAGAAAAATAGTTATAATACAAATATTATAAGTAAGGTCGATATTGATATTAAAATCTCATGTATTGTTTTGTTAATGATGGTTGATTGCGATGATCGATCGTAAATGATAGATAGTGATGGTGACGACTCGATTTGCTGATTGACATAGTGATGGTTGAGTATGGTGCTTATTAGTAGTAGGATTTATTAGTCATAAATGGTGATCAGCTAACATTGTAATTGTTGCTGGAAAAGAGTCGAGCCGGCTCAGAGCTCGGCTCGACTCAGCTTGTTTCTCCATAATGGGATTATGTCATGAGTTGCAACTATGTATGAGCATAACTCTTTCCCACAGTTGGGAATATACTCTATATTGCCCTATTCATTTTTTAAGTAATACTAATGGAGCTCCTACCAGCTTGCATGCACCCCAACTAATTTACTGGGCAACCTGTCCATCCCACAAAGGGAATTTCTTAAGCTCATATGCAAAAGTCTAACTTGGCCATACCATATATTGTCAAGTAGGGGGTGGCCGTTCGGTTCGGTATTTTTAAAGTTCGGGTTCGATAATTTGGTAATCGATATTTGAGAGTAGATACCACATACCATACTTATAAACATCAATTTGATAATTCAGTAATCGGTAAATTAAATTTTGGTTCAGTACGGTATTTGGTTAGGCGTATCGTATTATATATATATAAAATTTGGTATTCAATAAATATTGAATACCAAACGGTATTTAATATTGTGTACCAAACCCAATCTTGAATACCGAAATGTTGAAATTTTACTCCCAAATACCAACTGAATTACCAAATTTTTTGATTCGGTTTGATAATTCAGTTCTCGGTGTTTTACACCCATCCCTATTGACAAGCTATGCTGCCTATCAAGGCTAGCCAGATGGGTGTACCTGGTTTTCCAACTTGGATTCAAACCTAGAATCTCCAAGTTGTTACTCCTATGTCTTAACCACTACGCCATCCCCTTGGGGAACCAACATTATGTAATATACTTAAATGTATCGTATATGTTTACTTATTAATCAATAGGGAAAAGACCAGTGGAGTTCATAAAAGAAAGGTCTACCATTAAAGAAAATATTAATCAGTCAGCTGACTACTAGAAAAGATGAGCCATCCAAAAAGCTACCATTCAAGGACAAATATGAGCTGATAGTTGAACTCTTTTGGAGATTAATTTACCTCGTGTTAACTTATGTTAGTAATTAAGGTGCATGATGAAGGCTACTTACTTCCAGAAAGGATCTAGAGCAGGATCACAAGGGTGTGTCATGGGTATCTGTTGGTTTCAAACCGTTAAAGGGAAACAACAAAAGAATTCAATAGTCAAACGTTGGCCGCTGAAATAGAGATGGAAGTTTAAGGAAGAGAAAATGCAGAGCGATAGAGAGAGATTAATTTCTTTTTGAAATACCATCCTTTATTGATCATCAACTTAGAAACGTACATAGATGCTATTACAACTAAAAATAGGACAATGAAACAATCTACTTCTACAAAAATTAAGACAACTAATTAGTTTCCTACCAATGATAGAACTACTAAATTAACTAGGATTGTAAGTACAAAAGCTGGAGAAAAAAAATAGAGAAAGACGTGCATATTCCTAAAGCAACTCTCAACACTCCTCCTTAAATCGATCAGATGTGTACTCAGTACCATTATCTGATCTAAGCGTTTGCATCCTATAACCACTTTGATTTTCTACCAAAACTTTGAATTTCCAAAATACTTCAGGTACTTTAGATTTGAATCTGAGAAAATAAATCCAACACATTCATGTCATATCATCAATAAATGCTATAAAATATTTACTTTCGTTAAGAGAAGCAGTTTATGTGGTCCACACAAATCAGTATGGACTAACTGAAGCTTCTCCGATGCTCTCCAGGTTGCCTTGGCAAAAGGCATCCTGCTTTGCTTTCCAAATTGACATGTGTTGCAGCATGTGTGTTTTTCCTCCATGGATGGTAGTCCTAGAACCATATCTTTCTTCACCATGTGAAAGATTGCATTGTGATGAAAATTCTCGAGTCTCTTATGCCATACATTTCCTGTCATCTCTTGGCTCGAATAGGCAACCGACTTTCCTTCCATTGGATCAAACAAAAAGTTTTTTCCTCTCATCTTAACTTGGCAGATTTCTTGACCCTTTGGATCAAATATCACAAACTTCTTGTCCCCAAAATTAAGGTTAAAACCATTCTCCAAAAGTTGTCCTACGCTCAATAAATTTTGATCAAGTTCTGGAACATAAAGTACATCTGAAATTAACTTTGTACCTGAGCTGCTTTCAATAGCTACTGTTCCTTTTCCTTTGGCAGAAAGATAATCGCCATTACCGATTCTGACTTTAGAGATTTTGGACTTGTCTAAATGTTTGAAAATATCCTCTTCATTGTCACACCCCTTTTTTACTCCAAAAAGATTGATTTTATTTAATAGTTCGAAAGGGTTTTCATTATTAAAGTGACAAAAAATAAAAAATTTGTTTCGAAAAGGATGCAAAAATGTAAATCATATTCTACCCTACACTAATTTTATACTACGCTCCCATGCTACCCGATGCCTCGGGCTTTCATCACGGACGTCCTCCAAATACAAAATACTTCAGGGAATTCCCCGGTGAATAAATACAAGTGATCGTGGGGCATTCCCCGATTAAATGAATACATTTCCAAATGAAAGAACTAAAACCAAACCGTTCAACTCAAATTCCACATTCAAACATTCAACAAGAAAACTTATTCCTAAATTTTTGCCTACCCGAACCAACATTCGCCTATCCATTTCAACATATCATAATTTTATCACATTCCAACAATATTCATGCTCGTTACGAATTAAACAAAACAACAATAAACCAAAGCTAATCTAAATTTAACTTTTTTATCAATTTCTCAATTTCATCCCCCAAATCCATTTTTAACCACATTATTAAATCAGTTCGACTATCAAATCACTTTTCAAAATCCGAAACCAACAACACATACCCCAACGAAGATTCATACATTTAAGCATACCAATCATTCATATCCACAACAACAATTAACATTTTGCTCAAAATATTCAAAACCGCACCACAAAATCACGATATTAACAAACTTTTATATAATAAAAAGGTAGAGTTGAGAGATGGACCTTTGAAGAATCGATTTCGTTGATAATATAATCAAGAAATCCCGGACTATAGAATTCCTAATAGAACCTCAACAATGACGAACTCCAACTCCGTATTGAATAATTTGAGACCCAAAACTGAAGCTCCGTAAATCCAATCGAACCTGAAAACCAACACTGTTCACGACTGTTCACAACACTCTTCACAGTACTGTTCACAGCACTGTTCACAGACTGTTCACAGCACTGTTCACAGATTGTTCATGGGGTACTTTTCACAACACTCTTCACATTACTGTTCACAATACCATTCACGGCACTGTTCACGATACTGTTTTCCTCTCAATTATTTTTTCTCTCGTGCAATTCTCTCTTCTCTCTCTCAATTTTTTTTGTTCTTCTTGTGAGGAAGATGATTTGGTGATTGTTGTTATTGTGGAGAAGATGATGATGAAAGAATGAGCCTCTCCTTTTCCCCTTTTAGAATTTTCCTTTTATATTTTTTATTTGGTTTTTCTTTTTCTTTATTTATTATCCTATCTGGAAACATATAATTGGTGGCTTGTGGGAATAAGTGTGTGGCATGTGAAAAAGTTAGTGTGGCATGTGGAAAAGTGAGTAAGGCGTGTGACTTTTCCATGTATCCAATGAAAAGTGGAAAGAGAGGTGTTGAGGTGGCATAGTGAGGTGAGAAAGATGCAATGTATTTAATTATTTTCAATTCACTTTTTTTGGGGGGAGAAATTATCAATTAAACAAAAGTATGGTAAGGTGAATAAAATAAAAATAAAAATAAAATAAAATAAAAATGATTAAAATATTTTTGGGAAAGGACAAAATTACATGTCTACATCATGCTTAGGGTCAACTTCAAACAATCATAACTCCCTGTATATAATGAAATGTGTGAGATATAATATATCAAACTAAATCTATTTGAGTCCTCTTTCAAATGAAGTTAGTTTCATCAAATTTTATTATATGAGTAAAAATTTATAATCGATTTACTCCAGACTATCAAACTGTCAACTGAGGGACAGATTTGACCTTAATTGTTCCTTAGGGGTATTTTGGTCATCCTTCACCCCTATATATACCACCAACATAAAATTTAATCACTCAAACACCAAAATACACTTTCATTCATCAAAATTGCTCAAGATCACTCCTTAGGGTTTCAAAATAAAAACCCAAATTGTTCAAGATTCGACCGTAGGTTTTCGAAGATAATTACATATTCGGAATCACAAATCCACGAGCTTAAAGAAACATCTAGTATTTTCGGAAATAGAGGTACGTGGGTTTATCCTAAAATCTCATGGGTGTAGTTTTTATGAACATGCATGCTTTTAAATGGGGATTTTCAATCAAATGCTAATAACTTGCTTTCAATATGATTTCTAAGTCATTTTTCTTTGTGTCATGGGAATTGTTTACCTATATACGTTAATGGTTGAAACCATGCATATGAGATTTTATATTTTGCATGGAAGTTTGATAAATATGAATGATAAATTGCTTTCAAATTCCCATGATAATGTCTTGATACCCCATATCATATTGTGACCAACAAAAGAGAGCATGAATTTGAAATAATTATTGTTTACCACTTGTAAATGATGAAGCACCTTGGTTTTTACATGATTATGCATATGTGGATGTGATATTGATGACTTGCAAGTCGGGTATGACGATACCCTACAGAATATGATACGTGATTGAATTAAATAAAGTTTGAATGCATTGATTTTACATGAGATAGGTGGATGCCCAAAGAAGGCGTTTGAGTATAAGGGCTCATCGCTGGAAACCGTGTTTGCCGACACGGGAATTTGGTACCAGGCTAAGTGATCTTGTGTACTTGACTTTATGTCATTCCCAAATTGGGACTATAGGTAGGATGCCGGGCTAAGTGATCTTGGGCACTACCATTGGGTCGAGACACTATGCTTCATGGTCTTGTGTGTCTCTCCCTCACTTATACTCTAATCTCAGCGGCAACCGAGGTTTGACAGTTGGTGTAAATTATGTAGGGTATTCCACCTAGCTCAGTTGCATTTCATTATTGTTGAGAAACTATTGCATTATGCCCATGTGTTTTCAAATGATTTGATATGAAATTGCTTTATAATGGCTTTCAACTATATTCTGTAAAAATATTATGTTTTGTTTTGATATCTCTATGTGCAAGTACTTTTGTGCTGACCCCCTTCCCTCTCCAACCTCTCAGGTTCAGAGGCCAAATCTAGGGGTCAATAGAATCAGTAGATCATTCAGACAGAGTTGCAGAGACAAGTAGTGAGCCTTCTATGTTTCGAAAGGTCTTATGTTCTGCAGTCTTTTTCTCTTATATTAGTTTTGGGGTCTACTGGGGGCCTTGTCCCAGTTTATATACAGTTACTTGACTCAGTCATTTGTTAGAGATTTTCGCAGACAGTTGTTTAGAGGTTGATTGATGTTAGGGGAACTTTATTTCCCCGTTATTGTTTCATTTCATATTTATGACCATGTTTCCGAATTATTGTGTTTCTTCTGCATTACTTTGATCATATGAATTAGGTTCATGATTACCAGACAGATAGGGCTATTTCGGGCCTTCATGGTTCGAAATGCTCGTCACGGCCAGGCCCTGGTTCGGGTCGTGACAGAATCAACTAAAATATACGCCTTATAGGAATCAAAGGGGATGACTCGACTAAAAGGTACATCTTCTAGGGGTCAAGAGGAATGAATCGACAAAAAGGTACGCCTTATAGGAATCAAGGGGGATGAATCGACTAAAAGGTACATCTTCTAGGGGTCAAGGGGAATGACTCTACTAAAAGGTACGTCTTATAGGAATCAAAGGAGATTACTCGACTAAATGGTACGTCTTTTAGGGATCAAGGGAAATAACTCGACTAAAAGGTACGTATTCTAGGGGTCAAGGGGAATGACTCAACTAAAAGGTATGTCTTATAGGAATCAAGGGAGATGACTTGACTTAAAGATACGTCTTCTAGGGGTTAAGGAGAATGACTCGACTAAAAGGTACGTCTTCTAGGGGTCAAGGGGAATGACTCGACTAAAAGGTACGTCTTATAGGAATCAATGGAGATGACTCAACTAGAATGTACGTCTTATAGGAATCAAGGGAGATGACTCGACTAAAAGGTACGTCTTATAGGAATCAAAGAAAATGACTCGACTAAAAGGTATGTATTATAGGAATCAAAGGGAATGACTCGACTAAAAGGAACGTATTCTAGGGGTCAAAGGGAATGACTCGACTAAAAGGTACGCCTTATAGGAGTCAAAGGAATGACTCGACTAAAAGGTACGTCTTCTAGTAGTGAAGGTTCAATTTAAGAAGTGTATCACCCAGCAAATGAAAACTGAAATCCCTAGATAAGAAAGTGTGTCTCTGAGGGATATAAGATGATGAATTTTACCATGATTTGACTATTAAACCTGTGCAGCAACATTGCTTCCTGTATTTGTAAAAGTGAGAAATTGCAGCCCTTGATATTTATGCTCTGAAGTTCTTAATTTGAAGGTAATATGTTTTCTATTTCATCAATGAAAACTTGTGAGTTTAAAACATGGTGGCTGGTTTATGGCTTTAGCTTTCATGGAAATCGCTCCTGCCCCTGTCACATTTAATCTTGCTTTCAACCATTAGCATGTGTCACTGACTTGTTGCATCATTGACCCTAACTCAGATTATTAAGAGTGACTCTGAAACAGCTACAATATATTTGCTTTGTCATGTTTCTCAGATAAACCCTTTGAACCTTGGTATTTTCACGAGTTCCCAGACTTGCCGGTTGACAAAAATTTTGCATGCCTTATTTTGGCTCACAATCATGTCTCTTTCATGTGTTGGCCTTTTGTCTTTCTTTGCACAATTGAAGAAGCTGGTAGTCAGTTTTGAAATCTTTTCTCACTTGTTTTGACATGGACCTGACTCAAAGACAAGGGAAAAAATGACAATGATATTTATTTGGACAACTGGGGTATGAAAGAAAATAGAAATAGGCTCAAATGGGGTAAACAAAGGATGACAAAATGTTTGGATTGCGGAATCAAATGCCTTTATCATATCAATCCTTGAGAATGCAAGTACATAACATGCAATAGAAAAATGGGAGATAAAGATCATGTGTGACACTTTAACAACACTAACTTAAACTGAACACGTGTGTCACTTCTTCTTCTATACTTGTCCAGCATACAACTCCACCTTTGTTATGCATCCCTCACATCGAATGATTCATGCTTTTTTGGAGCTGATTTATTTTTGTTCCTCTTGATATAGGATCACGCAGCCACTATTTGACCTAATAGAGACATACCCTTTAATTGATGGCCGAGTTATTCTTGTGATTCTTAAAACAATTGCCTTAATTTTCAAATAAGGCTTTAACTTGTCACCAAATGTCTCAGCACTCTACCTATTTTCTCAAATGTTTCTTTTAACTTTATCCCTCTGATTCCTTGTTTCATGGTTTGATTGGATTTTAAGATCTGGATCAAAATTTTGCTAGCATGTCATATCACTAGAATCAACATAAAATGTATTGTACAAAGAAAACAAACAAACGACACATATTTAAACACAAAGGGAAAGGGACAATTCATTTAGTTGAAATAAAATATAGAAGGGTTTGAACATAAAAGACAAAGGGACAAAAGAAAATAGATCCCGAACTACAACCCTGAAAAAATTCGGAAAACAGAAAAGAAGACAAAACAAACTACCAGACCTCTTCTAAGTAAGGAGAGGGGTGACTTCTCAATTGCTCAGCCTGACGACTTAGCCACTAGTTTGCATATCAGCATGACTAGAACTTCCCTTACTATCAACATTCTTCACCATCATTGATCCATCTTGAATCATCTTTTCAATTTCTCTTTTCAAATCTCGACAATATTCAATACTATGACCTTGAGCATCAGAATGATACGCACATCATATATTAGGATCAAAGTTTATTGAACGCTGATTAAGAGTGAACCTAAGGAGAGGAGTGATCATGCCCCATTGTACCAATCTTTGAAATAAACTAGCATACGACTCTCCAATTGGTGTGAAGCTATCTCTCGACTTTTGCCTAATTTCATCATTTGACTTGGATCGAAAATCAGGCTTATAAGGGTTTTGGTATGTTTGTGGAGTTAGAGGATGACTCTGAGGAGTTGGTGTGTTCCACTGTGGGTAAGATGGGGGTTGAATATGTGGTTGTGCATTATATACTGGATATAGAGGAGGGGAGCAGAGTATAATGGATTTTGGGAGTGATTATGTGAAGCTTGGGCTTGTGCCTGAGAGTGACGATGATGTGGTCTTCTAGAACTTTCCTGCTATCCAACTACAATAGAAGATGCATCTTCCTCATTCTTTTTCTCTCCAACACTTCCTGAACCCTTTTGAATTGCTTGAGTAGTCGCTTTCAATGTGGCAAAACTCACAATGCGGCCAGTCTTAATTCCCTTTTCTATTATCTCCCCCATTTTAAGGACCTCAATAAACGGTTTTCCTAATGCAGGTAACAAATGTTGATAATATGTTTCACCCTAGCAGCTTGTTCATGCCATCTGATCGCATACTCTCTGAAACTCTCAGTATTATTATTCTTCATACTGGTTAGGGATTTTTCATCAGGGATCAACTCCACATTGTATTGAAATTGTTGCACAAATTCATTAGCTAGGTCATCCCAACTAATTCACTTGTCGATGTCTTGGTCAACAAACCATTCCGAAGCTAGGCCTGAAAGACTCTCCCCGAAATAAGCCATGAGTAGTTCTTCCTTCCCTCCAGCGCCCCTTAATTGGTTACAATAGCGCGTCAAATATGTCATTGGGTACCCGTGTCTGTCATATTTCTCAAACTTTGGCATTTTAAAATCAAGAGGGAGATGAACACCCGAAAACATGCACAGATCTTTATATGAGACACTTTTGTACCCCCCAAGTCCTTGGAGATTCTTCATAGCCAGTTCCAAACTTCTCAATTTTCTGGTCATTTCCTCTTGTTCTTCTTTCATAACAGGCTTTTCAGCATTAAAAGAAAATTTAGGCAGATGAGTGTAGCCATATGGACCAGTCGACTTAAATATGGGCTCGGAAGTATAATGCTGATCACTAGAAATATTCATTAAAGGGTCGCTCGTAGAGTGAGGAATCACAACAGTTGGATTGACATTAAAAGCAGGAGCTTCAGACAGGGGTGGCACCGCAAAAGCATGAACAACAGGTGGAGTCGAGTATGTGGTAGCTTTGTATTGAGGAGTGGGGAAATGAATATTGGAAGTGTTTGGATAGTGTTGCCCCGGAGCAGGTTCTGATGCATGTTGTGGTGTGTCAACAAAAATAGGAAATTGTGTATGTGACACTGGAGGCAAGCTAGAAAGATGTTCCAGATTATCAGTGGGAAATGGAGGAGGTGGCAACCCATTAGCCCAAGCTCGATACATTTCTAACATTTGTTGCCTTAATTTTTGAATCTCTTCATTAGCTCCTAAATTCTCATTGCCCAAACTCCCTATCTGATCAGTGACAACAAACTCAATATCCTTGTTGGTCATAACTTCCTCTGTGACTTGGTGCAATATGGAGGACCAGCCAAAATGTCACAAACCAACCACCTTAAACTAACTGAACAAGAGATAGCAAATGCGTTAGAATTCAACACTTTTTTTCAAAACCTCTTTTTTTTATTTTTGAAAAGGTCACCGAACCCAGGAAGGGCTCCTACGTATCTCACTACCAAGAGAGGAGAATCAAGTGTGTGTAGTTCGTGAAGTCTTGCCAAAATGGCCAATTAATTTTTTTTCCTTTCTTTTTATTTTTCTTGAAACTTTAAAAAGAAAAGGAAATAACAAATTGTCAAAAGAATTGACGAAATTTTATTTATTTATTTAATTATTTTTGCATTTTCAAGTTTAAATACCCTATACAAAATGAAACCTATGATTACCAAATGAAACTTGAACTTATTAAAGGAAAAATCTTTTTTGTAGTTTTCTTTTAAAGATGTATATGAAACACCTACTCTAATAAAGAGTGAAGAAAATCTTTTTTTTTAATTTTTCAAATAAGATCCGCGAACCAATAATAGGCTGCCTACGTATCTCACTCCCGAGAGAGGAGAATCAGGGGTGCGTAGTTCGTCCAGATTGGACACTTAAGGATTAAATAACAAACTAAAACTTAACTTGAGCGACATGATTACAGACAGACGATGAAAGAAAAAAAAATTCTGGGGTTTTAATCAGACACTTCGCATAAAACTAACACCAACAACTATGAAAGAATTTTTTTTTTGGTATTTTCGTTATAAAATATACAAAACTTCTACCATCTTTTTTGAATTTTCCTTTTATAAAATGCTCTTATTGAAAAAAATCTTTTTGAAATTTTCGAATTATGAACACTTACTAAAGAAACAAAAGGAAATTTTTTTTGATGATTTTTGGTTTTTGAGAAAATGAGTGCAAAAGGTAAAACTCTTCTTGATTTTTTTATTGTGAAAAACAAAGGTTATAAAGAACTCAAAAAAAACTACAAAACTCTTTTTTGACTCACTTATCTTTTTTTTTTCAAGCACACCTTACTTCTAACACATGCTTTCCCTGAATCAGTCCGTCAAACGACCACATTACCCTCAAAGATGCAACATTTAGCACATGGGGATGCTTTAAAGGTGAGTCTCCTACAAAGGACCGTGTGGGGCCCGCTAGGTCTCAATATGATGCACATAAGAATGACCTAAAGGCTGACCTACGTTGTGGTTTACTAACAAGGCCGTTCGGGGGAGCATATGATTGATAGTGGCTGCTTTGCTTTCCACCTACTCCATACATCCAACGGCTCTCCCCTTAAAATAAGGGTGACTCAACTAGAGTTCGTGCACATGATGTGCACTCCGGGACTTGTTGCAGAAAGAATTGACTCGCGTTATGCAAATGATGCCATATATAAAGCGGTGACACATAAAAAATTGTAAACAAAGGGAAGAGAAACACACAACAGTGATAACAATAACACAAACAATAATCACAAACAATGTTTATACACCCATAATGACAAACAAAGCCGATACGACTCCACAAATAAGCCCGAATTCTGAAAAGTATCCCCAGCAGAGTCGCCAGAGCCGTCACACCCCTTTTTTAACTCCAAAAAGATTGATTTATTTTATAGTTCGAAAGGGTTTTCATTATTAAAGTGACAAAAAATGAAAATTTTATTTTGGAAAGGATTATTTACATTTAAACTCAGAGTCGCCACTTGGCATAAATCAAGTGTGTCAAGTCACCCGTGAATATGCTTTTTCAAAATGGTTTTGACTGTATAAAATTGATCCGCAAACAGAGATTTCGGCTAAGAAATTCTGTTGACGGAGGGGAAGGTGTTAGGCACCCCTCGATCCCGTGGTTCGACCACGGTCTCTTGGTGGAGTATATCAGCTAATTTGAACACTATGAATGTATAAACCACACCAAACATAAATAAAATGATCAATCAAGCAAACAAATCCAAAAAACAATATCCAGTCCAATTATACAATCCAAAATAGAAAAAGAATGCGAAAATGTAAATCCTATTCTACCCTACACTAATTTTATATTACGCTCCCGTGCTACCCGATGCCTCGGGCCTTCATCACGGACGTCCTCCAAATACAAAATACTTAGGGGCATTCCTCGGCGAATAAATACAAGTGATCGCGGGGCATTCCCCTATTAAATGAATACATTTCCAAATGCAAGAAATAAAACCAAACCGTTCAACTCAAATTCCACATTCAAACATTCAACAAGAAAACTTATTCCTAAATTTTTGCCTACCCGAACCAACATTCGCCTATCCATTTCAACATATCATAATTTTATCACATTCCAACAATATTCATGCTCGTTACGAATTAAACAAAACAAAAATAAACCAAAGCTAATCTAAATTTAACTTTTTTATTAATTTCTCAATTTCATCCCCTAAATTCATTTTTAACCACATTATTAAATCAGTTCGACTATCAAATCACTTTTCAAAATCCGAAACATACAACACATACCCCAACGAAGATTCAGACATTTAAGCATACCAATCATTCATATCCACAACAACAATTAACATTTTTCTCAAAATATTCAAAACCGCACCACAAAATCACGATATTAACCAACTTTGATATAATAAAAAAGTAGAGTTGAGAGATGGACCTTTGAAGAATCTATTTCGTTGATAATAAAATCAAGAAAGCCTGGGCTATAGAATTCCTAATAGAACCTCAACAATGACGAACTCCAATTCCGTATTGAAAAATTTAAGACCCAAAACTGAAGCTCCGTAAATCCAATCGAACCCGAAAACCGACACTGTTCACGACTGTTCACAACACTCTTCACAGTAATGTTCACGGACACTGTTCACAATACTTTTCACAACACTGTACACGGCTCTGTTCACGGGTACTATTCACAACACCATTCACGGCACTGTTCACGATATTGTTTCTCTCTCGATTTTTTTCTCTATCGCGCGATTCTCTCTTCTCTCCCTTAAATTTTTTTGTTCTTCTTGTGAGGAAGATGATTTGGTGATTGTTGTTATTGTGGAGAAGATGATGATGAAAGAATGAGCCTCTCGTTTTCCCCTTTTATAATTTTCCTTTTATATTTTTTATTTGATTTTTTTTTCTTTATTTATTATCCTATGTGGAAGCATATAATTGGTGGCTTGTGGGAATAAGTGTGTGGCATGTGAAAAACTTAGTGTGGTATGTAGAAAGATGAGGGTGGCGTGTGGAAAAGTGAGTAGGGCGTGTGCCTTTTCCATGTATCCAATGAAAAATGAAAAGTGAGGTGTTGAGGTGGCATAGTGAGGTGACAAAGATGCTATGTATGTAATTATTTTCAATTCTTTTTTTTTTTGGGGAGAAATTATCAATTAAACAAAAGTATGGTAAGGTGAAAAAAAAAAAAAATTAAAATTAAAAAAAATAAAATAAAATAAAAATATTAAAATATTTTCGGGAAAGGACAAAATTACGTGTCTACAATCATGAGTCAAATGATTTGTAAAACCACTATCAATTAGCCAGGAATCGCTTGAGACGCTGCTTGTAAAACATGATGCGACAAAAAGTTGATTTTCTTCCTGTTTATTAACAACTCGAGACTCTGCATCTTGCTGCTAAGTTTTGTTTTTACAGATGATCGCTTCATGCCCAAGCTGATTACACTTAGTGAACTTAGCATCAGGCATCTTCCAACACTTGAATTACAAGGAGGGTATTTTCCCTTGAAACCACCTGTTTTGTTTTTGTTGTTGTTGTTGTGCGTTGCACCTTTTTCATTGGTTGGTTGGTTATTCTTATTCTTATTGTTTTCTTAGAACGTTCATCATCGTGATGCTTGGCTGGTAAGGCACCTTCGACAGCTCCTCTTTGTCTCATAACACGTTGTTGTTCTTGCGCTTGAAAAGCACTTAAGAGCTCTGCAAGTGTGATCTTGGACAAGTCCTTAGTATTTTCTAAGGTTGTTATGGTGGCCCCAAATCTTTCAGGTGCTGTTACTAGTATTTTCTCAACAATCCTTGAATCACTGAAAGCGAAACCTAACAATCTGATGCAATTTGCTAAATTAAGGAGTCTGTCAGAGTACTCCTTTATGGTTTCACTTTCTTTCATCCTTTGCAGCTCAAACTCACGTACTAGATTCAAAACTTGCATTCCTCGAATCCTTTCATGTCCTTCATACTCAGTCTTGAGATAATCCCAAACCTCTTTCGCTGATTCCAGAGACATGATACGAGTGAAGATTTTAGATGAAACTGCAGTAAATAAGCATGCCAATGCCTTTGATTTCTTGGTTTTCCTCTCCTTGTGAGTTTTAATCTGCGCTACCGTTGGATTGTCTGGTAAAGGAGATATCTCGTATTCATATTCAATAGCTTCCCAGAGATCCAAAGCTTGAAGATATATCCTCATTCTAACTGCCCAGATTTGATAACTTTCTCCATCGAAAGTTGGTGGTGCCATTGAGGAAAAATTTCCTTCTCCGTTCATGGTATCCACTGGATCAGATTGATGCAAACACTCAAAGGTCCCTTAAGATTAAAGCTTTGATACCAATTGTTAGTTTCAAACTGTTAAAGGGAAACAACACAGGGATTCAATAGTCAAACGTTGGCCGTTGAAACAGAGATGGAAGTTTAAAGAAGAGAAAACGCAGAGCAATAGAGAGAGATTAATTTCTTGTTGAAAAACCATCCTTTATTGATCATCAACTTAGCAACTTAAATAGATGGTATTACAACTAAAAATAGGACAAAGAAACAACCTACTTCAACCAAAATTAAGATAACTAATTAGTTTCCTACTAATGATAGAACTACTGTATTAACTAGGATTGTAAGTAAAAAAAGCTGGAGAAAAAAAATAGAGAAAGACGTGCATATTCCTAAATCAACTCTCAACAGTATCATTCGACTCTCATTCACAGCATTGTGACTCCTACGCTCCAGAATGATAGAATAGAACCATCAGGACCTAAAAAGAAGGCTACATAAATTGGATTGAAGTACAGTAAGTAAATAAATTTTTCTATGAAAGCTTTTCAGATATTGATGGCGTAACGGAAAACATTTTGAAAGATAATACAAACTCTAGACATATCATTGTTATTTTCCTTAAAAAAAAAATAATTAGAGCATGATAGAAGATGAAATTTCAGATGAACAAAGATATAAGAAGAGGACAGATCAAAACAAGTAATGAATCTTGGGAGATGTTGGCAAACACTTACATTTAGATGATTGATGAACACAACTCTTCAGGAGCTAGAAGTTTTCATCCACTTGGTGCCTGATGATAGACAAAGAGCCTCTTCAATAGGTCCGTATCTTGTTTTCCCGGTCTGTACCTCCTTTTCCCTGCTAATAGAATGGCCACCAAAAAACTTACCACATTACTTTGGAGACATGAAACTCTGAAAAAACTTTGCAGGAGCATGTAACTTGGATCCAGAACACTCATTTTCTAGTCCACGTGATGAAGACATTACTTTCTTTCCCTTATCACATTCTTCACGGCAACAATCCTCTTGAGCATCTTCGCAATAACCCTGTGTGTGATATCTAAAAGGATGAGAAAAGACAGAATTTTTAAAAACAGGACGAGGACTACATATGCATAAAAGATACAGACAGTATATAAGAGAATTAAATGCTACAACATGCTAATGAAAGAATCAATGTATCCTAGATGGAACCCAATATCCAATACCATTTAGGATCCTCTTTGAAGAATGACAGAAATATTAGACAGCTCGAAGAGGTCCTAATTCTCCCCTAAGTGATCTATATCACTTCCATTTAGGCTTCTAGTTTTGTTTCATTTTTCATCTCTATTTAAGATTTCAAAATAAGGGTGTTAAATAAGTTGACAGATTTTGGCATAATTTGCTCCACGGATGAGTAGGCAGATTTGATTCTAATCTGCTCGACAATTGAGTAGGCAATTTTGATTCTAATCTGCTCCATAATTGACTAGGCAGATATGATTGCAATATGTTGTTGTAAATATGTGATATCATATTTTGTTATTCTAGGAGAATAGATTAGAGGATATCCTTAATTCATGTATCTCCTAGGCTAAGTTGCATAGACTCAGGTGTGGATATCCGAGACGGGTGCGGATCCAAGAGCCGAATTCTTTAAACTTTAAATTTTAAGATACGGATGTGCGAATCCGAGTAAGGATATGGGTGCAAGAATTTGGCTAAAATATTAAATATTATAAATATAAAGTTATAAAAATATTCTAAAAATCTACTTTAATCTTTTAAGATAACTTTTAGTTACATTTTCAATTAGGATTGGTATATACTTTTATTTTTGGGAAACCAACAGGAACATATATTTTTTTTTACTATATTAAAATAAAAATTCTTTTTATGAGAAACCAACAGACACACATATCTTTTGACTATATTAATATATGAATCCTTTTTTTATATTTTAAAAAATATAATTATTAAAAACTAGATCAGACAAGTCATCTTTCCTGTCCCCAACCACTTTTTGTTTCTTCCCAACTATTCAAATTTCGATGACAAAAATTACAGTCGTCGAATTCCGATGATGACAACAGTCACCGATTCCGATGATGACTATCGCCGGATTCAGATGGTGATAGCAGTCACCGATTTTCTCCCTTTCCTGCGATGACAACAATTACAAATGTTGGTCTTTCTTACGAAGGCGATGCCAACCAACATTGTTCTCGATGTTGGATCAATGGTCTTCGAATTCGTTTGACCGAATCGGAGACGTACCTCGCGCCCGCACCAACGTCGCGTTGGGATGGGTTCGGCGGCAAAATCAATGAGTGCACGCAACATAGATCCTAGGAATTAGGGATTGATCTGTGCAATTGAAACTATTCAACATGAAAAAAAGGATCTCTTCCCTATAATTATAGTCTCTCTTTTGCTCTTTGTGTTTCAGGGAAAGTTTTGACATCATAGGTGCTCCTGAATTCGCTCATGGGATGCTCAATAATTGTATCCAGGCTTATCCTCCTTCTAAAGTCAGGCATATGGTGTATGAGTTCTCAAGGATATTGCCTGGTACTCTTAAATTTGAATTAGTTCCGCGTGGTGCTATCTGGACAAGTCTATTCAACAATCATTTTACGGGTAAAGAACATATAGGAATATATTTCCTCGCAAGTGAGAGAGAAAGGTCAGCTTCTGCCTTATATATATATATATCTGAAAAGGCATAAGGGTCGTGAAGTAGAAGTGGCATCCTTACCGAGGAAGGTTTTTACTAAAAATTAATTTGCATTTATCATCCTTTGCAGGTCTGAGATACATACTGTATTGGTGGAGTTCATGTGTAACAAAGTTTCGGTGATGAGAATGCAAGTACAAGTAGCTCAACATCATTTATAAGTGTTCTCATCACCAAATCTTTGATACGCAACAACACCACAAGAGCATTATATATCCTCAGACCTGCATATAATGGGAAACGCAAGTCGATTTCTAGTAAAAACCTTCCTGGCCAAAGGTGCCCTTCTACTTTGCAACCCTTTCCCTTTTTGAATTGATATATAAGGCAGAAGTTGAGCTTTCTCTCTCACTTTCAAAGAAATACAGACGTATATCTTGTTTGACCGGAATTATAGTTGAATAGACTTGCCCAGTTATCCCCATATGAAATGAGTTAAAATTTAAGAGTATCAGGCAATAGCCTTGAGAAATCATACACCTTATGTCTAACTCTAGAAGGAGGATGAGCAAGGATAAAGTTATTAAACATCCCTGGTGCAAAATCCAGATCACCTAAGATGTCAAAACTTCCCCTATAATGCAAAGAACAACAGAAAGATTAATAATTATAGGGAAGAGAACCTGTATTCCTGTTGAATGGTGTAAATTCCTCAAGTGAAAAAAGTTCTTCAATATATATATATATATAAAAAAAGGATAGCTCGGTGCACTAAAGCTACAGCTATGCGCGGTGTCTGGGGAAGGGCCCCACCACTAGGGTGTATCGTACACAGCCTTACCTTGCATTTCTGTCAGAGGCTATTTTCAAGGCTTGAACCCGTGACCTTGTCACATGCCAACAACTTTACCAGTTACACCAAGGCTCCCCTTCCTTCAATAAATATATGGTCTGCGCAATAATCAGATGGAATGTTTTCTATTTCTTGACACATAACGAAAAGCATATTAAAGTTTCAAGGACTTAAAAAAAAAAAAGAGAATGTTCCACATGGAGTTAAAAGATGTTTAAAACTCTACATCTCATTAAGTTGCAGAGCCAAAAAAAAAATAGAAAACAAACAATGTAAGGCTTCCATATAACCTACTTACCAACAATTTCTTGTTTTCTATACCTGCAAACATAAGATGGCCCATAATGCAATGACATAGAGAGGCAGTAGCCTAAAGTTTTCAAGAAATTTCTCCATAATGGGAATCAGTTTAGATTCAGATTATCATTATGTCATGACTTGAAACTATGTAAGAGCATAATTTTTTCCCATAGTTGGGAATATACTCTATATTGCCTTATTCATTTTTTCAGTGATACTAATGGAGCTCCTGCCAGCTTGCATGCACCCCAACTAATTCACAGGGCAATTTGTCCATCCCACAAGGGGAATTTCTTAAGCTCATATAAAAAAGTCTAACTTGGTCATTCCATATAATGATAAGTAGGTATGGGCATTCAATATTCGGTTTGGAATTTTCAAAGTTTGGGTTTGGTAATTTAGAACTCGGTATTTGAGAGTAGATACCATATACCAAACTTAAAAATATCGATTCGATAATTCAATAATTGGTAAATAAAATTTCGGTTCGGTACGGTATTTGGTTAGACGTATCGTATTACACACACACACACATATATATATAAAATTTGGTATTCAGTAAATATTGAATACCAAACGATATTTAATATTTTGTACCAAACCCAATCCCGAATAACGAAATGTTGAAATTCTACTCCGAAATACCATTCCAATATAGAATTACCGAATATCAATTACCAAATTTTTCGGTTCGGTTTTCGGTATTTTATACCTTTCCCTATTGACAAGGTATGCTGCCTATCAAGGCTCGTGAGATGGGTGTACCTGGTTTTGCAGCTTGGATTCAAACCTAGAATCTCCAAGTTGTTACTACTATGTCTTAACCACTACGCCAAACCCTTGGGGAAACAGAATTATGTTATTAACTAAAATGTATCGTTTTTTTTTCCTTACTAATCAATAGGGAAAAGACCAGTGGAGTTCATAAAAGAAAGGTCCGCCATAAAAGAAAAGATTAATCAGTCAGCTGACTACTAGCAAAGATGAGCCATCCAAAAAGCTACCATGCAATGAAAGATATGAGCTGAAATTTGAACTCTTTTGGAGTTTAATTTACCTCGTGTTAACTTATGTTAGTAATTAAGGTGCATGATGAAGGCTACTGTAATACCCCGGGAAATTTTTCGTTGAAATTTTGTGCGTAAATGTGTTGGGTTCTATCTTCTAGAATGAATTATAAATTTTTTGTATGAAATGTCTTAGATTATGACCCACTATTTCGTAGATTATCTAATAATATTTCCAAATATATGTGGATCATCCAAAATGGACACCCGAGCGACGAGTTATGAACATTCCGATCGAACCGTGAATAGTAGTGAACAGTAAAACGTGCAGGAAAAAGTACTGAGGCCTGGAGTATTTTTTCTCCAACTTTAAACAATCATAACTCCTTGTACATAATGATATGGGTGATCTACTATACATCAATGGAAATCTCTGCGAGTCCTCTTTCCAATGAAATTGGTTTCATCCGATTTTTCTATCAGAGTAAAAAGTTATGATCGATCTACTTCAGCCTATCAGAAGTGAATTTTTGGGTCAACTTCAAATGATCATAACTCCTCGTACACAATGATTTGGGTGAGATACTATATATAAACGGAAAGATATGAAAGTCCTCTTTCTAATGAAATTGGTTTCATCCAATTTGGATATCAGAGTTAAACGTTATGGTTGATCTACTTCAGACTATCAAAACAGTCCATCAAAGGACAGATTCGAGAATTATTTGATTTTTAGGGGCGTTTTGGTCATTCCCCCTCACCCAAAATCCGTCCAAACCCTATACTAAAGCCTATTAGAAGCATTATATGTTATATTTCATCAAATTCCCTCAAAAAGAAAACCCTAAGCTCCTACATCCAACTTCAAGAACAACCAAAGATCACCATTAATTCTGCAAATTTATTCAAGATTCCAAGTTCCTAGTTCAAGAACTCCAAGAACCATCATTCAAAGGCACGATTAACATTTCAAAAATGAGTATCGATCTAAAGTTCATCATTCAAGGTATGTGGGGTTTTTCAACAAGAACTATCTTTCGTTCTTGTGCCCAAAAGTAATTTTCTTTACAAAGGCATGATTTTTATTTGATTTTTATGAATTTGAAGCATGAACCCATATCTTATGATGATTATTATAAAATCTTGATGTTTATGATTTTGAAAGATGAATTTACATGTGTGGTGATATAAAGCAAGAATCTTGAACGATATTTATCATGATTTTGATATTTTTGTCGTGAATCCCCATTAGAAATTGTATTTTTTTGAGAAAGTGTGTGTTATAAGCACGTTGATGTTGAATAGTTGAGATATTTTGAATGATTTGACCTTTTGGTCTTAATGGAGTTGTTTTGAACTCGAGTGTGAAAGAAATCCACAACGTGGTTGATTTTGATAGATGGGAAGCATGATGGCTCCCGATGTATATATATATATTACTGAAATTGTTTTGTTGTGGATTGTCTTTGAAATGATCTGAGCTAAGTCCAGGAGAAATCTTTAGCACCGAGTGGGAGGTATAAAGAGACCTTACTTCCCTAGAACTACGTGCCCCCATAGGAGTGAGCCTGAGGCTGATTTATATTGTGATCACTAGTTTGTGTGAATTTTATATCGATGGTCCTACTCTGATGGAAAGGATATGACGGCTCTCCCCAACGTGGGTTGTACGTTGGACTCCATGTAGCTCACATGGTTTATGTCGATTATAGGATCTCCCAGTGTGTGTGTGTTTCCTTGTGTCTATGGTGAATGGTGAAGTGATTTGAAAGTGGAATTGTGAAAGTTATTCTTCCAAAAGATTTAAATGTTATTTACATTATGAGAATTGATATTCTTGATGAACTGAAAGTGATTGACAAATTATATGATGACTCACATGTGATATTATACTTATTTCATCCTCTCATGATTATGATGATTTTTTTCGGGCTATGTGAGTCTTTCATACATCCTGTATATTTCTTATAAATATTTATGATGATGATGTTTGGACAACTTCCTACACCCCCATATACTCGGTTCCTTTCCATGGTACTGACCCACATCTTCGGATATGGGCTGCATTTTCTCAGAATGTAGGTTCAGGTGATCAGTTCCAGATTCGACAGTGATTCTTAGGCACGCTGTTCTACATCCTCTGTTGTGGTGAGTCCTCATGTTCCGAGGACGTGATGTCTGATGTTGGTTTTACGAAATCGTTTACATTTGATAACTGAGTATGAGTCAGTTGGGGCATGTCTCAATGGCTCGCTGGTTTTATTGATTTTCTTAGAGGCTTGTCAGACTAGTATAGATGTTGGGAGTTGACTAATAAGTCATATTTTGTTATCTTTATGAAATTCTTTTATTCTTGGATGATGATTACTCTGTTGATATTTGAGGGTTATTTATGGAAACCCCATTAATTTGTGTTGAACTGAATGAAAATGGCTCAAAGGGTTAGCTTGGGGCTACTCGTAGCCTCAAGCACTGTGTGACGCTCCGGGACCCATTTTTCGGTGTGTTACAAACTTGGTATGAGAGTGCTTAATGTTTTAAGGTGTCTTAGGGAGTCTGACAATCTGCGTTAAGTAGAGTCTTGATCATCGGTGTGTAGCACGCCACATCTATGAGCAAGAGGATACAAGATATTTTAGGAAAAAGTGTGATTCTTTCTTATCGTACTTAAAGTGTCTCTCTCTGCTATTGATTTGTGCTCTCTTCTTTTAAAAATATGCCTCCACGTCGAGAGAGAAGAAAAAATGATGGTCAAAAACCTCAACCCGCTGACCCATTGAATGAAAATATGTCTCATGCTGAATTTTGGGCAGCCTTTCGGGTGCTGGCCCAAGCTGTTACTGCAAATGTTCAGGCCAACCCGGCCCCGGCTCCACAGTAGCACGGAGGTGATTCAGCTGGTACCAGGATCTGTGACTTCATGCGGATGAATCCACCGGAATTCTATGGGTCCAAGTCTGATGAGGATCCACGGTTGATTTTAGAGGAGGTGCGGAAGATTACTCAGGTGATGCATATATCTGAGGAACATAGTGTGGAGTTAGCTGCGTATAGGTTGAAAGACCTTGCTTATGACTGGGTTGTTTCTTGGAGGAAAGTTAGACGTGAGGGAGCTGTCCCTACGACTTGGCAAGAGTTCCAGGATGCATTCCTGGATAAGTTTTTCCCTTTGGAGATGAGAGAGGCGAAGGTGGAAGAGTTTATGAACGTGCGACAGGGCTCTGTGACTGTTAGGGAGTACTGTCTAAAGTTCAATCAGTTGGCCAAGTATGCTCCTGACTTAGTAGCTAATAATCGGGCTAGTATGAGTAAGTTTGTGACTGGAGTGTCTTGTAATGTGGTTAAGGAGTGTAGGTATGCTATGCTGAATAGTGAGATGAATCTTTCTAGGCTGATGACTTATGCCCAACAGATTGAGGCAGACAAAATTAAGGAGAGAGATAGAATTAAAGGGAATAAAAGAGCTAGGTCCGAGCAGCACGGACAGGGTCAGACTAGATAGCAGAAAGGGAGTCTCACTCAGTATCAGGATCATTCATCTATGCCAGCACCGTCATCTTCTAGTGCTCCCAAGCCTAGAGGTAGGCAGTAGCAAAGTAGCAGGTCATATGCATCCAGGTCCCAGTACAGTGCTAGCAGTAAGCCAAATCATCCCCTGTGTCCTAAGTGTGGTAGGGCTCATTCAGGTGAGTGTTGGGGTGAGAAGAGGGGTTGTTTCCGGTGTGGTGAAATGGGTCACAGAGTTAGAGATTGTCCACAAGATGGACAAGGGTGTCGTGACTATCGCCCTCAGACCCAGACTCAGACTATTAGTGCTCCAGTTCCAGCGACTCGCCCATCCCCAACTCAGGGTGCCTCTTCTAGCAATGCTGGCGGGCAGCGCCAGAATAGATTCTATGCTTTACCGTCCCTCTAGGAACAGGAGGACTCTCCCGATATTGTTACTGGTATGCTTCATATATTTCAGTTTGATGTGTATGCTTTGTTGGATCCTGGATCTAGTTTCTCATATGTTACACCTTTGATTGTTGTGAATTTTGAAATGAGTCCTGAGATTATTCCTGAGCCTATCCTAGTTTCTACCCCAGTGGGTGATTCGATTGTTGCACAGAAAGTGTATAAAAAGTGTTCTGCTACCGTTCTTCATAGAGTCTTATTGGCTGATCTGATTGTGTTAGACATGGTAGATTTTGATGTGATTTTGGGTATGGACTGGTTGTATTCTTCTTATGCCTCTATTGATTGTCGGACCCGAATGGTCAAGTTTCAGTTTCCGGGTGCATCCGTGTTTGAGTGGTCTGGGAATTCTGTGTCACCCAAGAGTCATTTTATCTCTTACCTCAAAGCTAGAAAGCTTATTTCCAAGGGGTGTATTTACTATTTGGTTAGAGTCAAAGACACTAAGTCTGAGACTCCAACTCTTCAGTCTGTAAACATTGTCAATGAGTTTTCTGATGTCTTTTCGGATGATCTCCCAGGGATACCTCCTGATAGAGAGATAGAGTTCGGGATTGATCTTTTTCCCGATACTCAGCCCATTTTTATTCCTCCTTACCGTATGGCCCCTGCAGAACTTAAGGAGTTGAAAGAGCAACTCAAAGATCTACTAGATAAGGGTTTCATAAGGCTAAGTGTTTCTCCTTAGGGTGCTCCTGTGTTGTTTGTGAGAAAGAAAGATGGCTCTTTGCGTATGTGCATTGATTACCGCCAACTGAATAAAGTCACCGTAAAAAATAAGTACCCCCTTCCGAGAATAGATGATTTGTTTGACCAATTGAAAGGTGCAAGTTATTTCTCAAAGATAGACCTTCGTTCCGGCTATCATCAACTCAAAGTTAGGGAGTGTGACATCCCGAAAACCACTTTCCGAACTCGTTATGGCCATTTTGAGTTTCTTATTATGTCTTTAGGGTTAACTAATGCCCCAGCAGCTTTCATGGCCCTCATGAATCGAGTGTTCAAACCATATCTGGATATGTTTGTCATAGTGTTCATCGATGATATACTGGTGTACTCCCGTAGTGAGGATGAACATTCTGATCATCTCCGAACTGTCTTGCAAACCCTTAGAAATCACAAGTTGTTTGCCAAGTTCAGTAAGTGTGAGTTTTGTCTAAGGTCAGTTGCTTTTCTGGGTCATATCATTTCTTCCGAGGGTATTAGAGTTGATCCCCAAAAGACCGAAGCTATTAGAAATTGGCCTAGACCTATTTCTCTGACTGATATCTGAAGTTTCTTGGGTTTAGATGGCTATTACCGCCGTTTTGTTGAGGGTTTCTCCTCTATAGCGTCTCCTATGACTCGGTTGACCCAAAAGAAAGTGAAGTACTTGTGGTCCGAATCTTGTGAGAAGAGTTTTCAAGAGTTGAAGACTCGACTCACTTCAGCCACTGTTTTGACTTTTCCTGATGGTGTTGATGGTTTTGTGGTGTACTGTGATGCTTCAAGAGTTGGGTTGGGTTATGTATTGATGCAGAAGGGTAAGGTGATAGCTTATGCTTCTAGATAGTTGAAACCCCATGAGAAAAATTACCCCACCCATGACCTTGAGTTAGCTACTGTTGTGTTTGCTTTGAAAATTTGGAGACACTATTTGTATGGTGTCCATGTTGATGTTTTCACTGATCATAAGAGTCTGCAGTATGTGTTTACCCAGAGAGAATTGAATCTTAGGCAGAGACGATGGTTAGAATTGTTAAAGGACTATGATATGAGTATGTTGTACCATACGGGCAAGGCCAATGTTGTGGCGGATGCCCTAAGTAGAGTGTCCATGGGTAGTGTTTCGCATGTGGTAGAAGGTAAGAAAGAGTTGGCTCGTGATGTACATCGTTTGGCTAGATTGGGGGTTGGGTTGTTTGACTCTGTTGAAGGTAGTATAGGGGTTCAGAGTAGTTCCTAATCCTCCTTGGTTTCGGAAGTGAGGGAAAAACAATACTTAGATGCTAGTTTGGTCAGACTGAAGGAGTCAGTCAAGGACCAAAAAGTAGAGGTTTTCTCCCAAGGGGGAGATGGTGTGTTGAGATTGCAGGGTAGATTGTGTGTTCCAAATGTTGATGATCTGAGACAGAGGATTATGGCTGAAGCACATGGTGCGCGATATTTTATTCATCCTGGTGCCACCAAGATGTACCGAGACTTGCGGGAAATCTATTGGTGGAGTGGCATGAAGAAAGATATAGCAGCGTTTGTAGCTAAGTGTGCAACATGCCAACAGGTTAAGGTTGAACACCAAAGACCTGGTGGTATGATGCAAGAGTTTAGTATTCCCACCTAGAAGTGGGAAGGGATAAATATGGACTTCGTGGTTAGTTTACCTCCTTCCGGATGCCATCATGATTCCATTTGGGTTGTGGTTGATAGATTGACTAAGTCTGCTCATTTCTTGCCTGTTCATACTTCATATACTACTGAGGATTAAGCTAGATTGTATATCCGAGAGCTAGTCTGACTGCATGGAGTTCCCTTGTCTATCATTTCGGATAGGGGTACTCAGTTCACTTTGCAATTTTGGAAAGCTTTTCAGAAGGGTCTTGGTACCCAAGTGCTTTTGAGTTCTGTTTTTCAGCCGTAGACCGATGGTCAGGCTGAGAGGACCATCCAGACCTTAGAGGATAGGTTGAGAGCTTGTGCACTTGACTTTAAGGGAAGTTGGGATGATCACTTACCGTTGATAGAGTTTGCTTACAATAACAGTTTCCACTCTAGTATTGGCATGGCTCCGTTTGAAGCCTTATATGGGAGGTAGTGTAGATCACCCATAGGTTGGTTCGAGGTGGGTGAAGCGGCTGTGAGTGGTCCTGATTCGGTATTTGAGGATATGGAAAAAGTTAAGTTGATTAGGGGAAGGTTGAAAACTGCGCAGAGTCGTCAGAAGTCATATGTGGATGTTAGAAAGAGAGACCTTGAGTTTGAAGTTGGTGACCTAGTGTATCTGAAAACTTCACCCATGAGGGGGGTGAAGAGATTCGGAAAGAAGGGGAAGCTTAGTCCCCGTTATGTTGGTCCTTACAAAATTCTTAGCCGTGTTGGTAAGGTAGCTTATGAGGTCGAGTTGCCTTCCGAGTTGTCCTTTGTTCATCCAATATTCCATGTCTCCATGCTTAGAAAGCATATTAGCGATGTTGTGGTAGTGGATTCCACTGTGAGTGCTGACATTCAAGAAAATCTTTCTTTTGATGAGATTCCTGTTGAGATTCTTGATTTCAGTGTCCGAAGACTAAGGAACAAAGAAGTTCCCTTGGTCAAGGTGTTGTGGAGAAACCAATCTGTTGAGAGTGCAACTTGGGAAGCTGAGGCGGATATGCGATCCAAGTAACCGCACCTATTTTTTGCGAACTCCGATCAAGCCGAAGGTACCGTTCTTTCCTAAATCATGCATTTTTGATAAAAGTTGCAGCAGTTCAGCTGTCATTTATTATGTGTTCAGCTGTAGTTTCTTGAATTTATGCATTCTATGTTGCATTCGGAGTGAGAAACGATGTGGTGCGGAGTCTAACGAATGGTTTCAGCTGTATGCTCTATTCCCTATCTAATCTTGGAATGTCTAGCGTCATTCGAGGACGAATTTTTCCAAGGGGGGGATGAAGTAATACCCCGGGAAATTTTTCATTGAAATTTTGTGCGTAAACGTGTTGGGTTCTATCTTCTAGAATGAATTATAAATTTTCCGTGCGAAATGTCTTAGATTATGACCCACCATTGCGTAGAGTATCGAATAATATTTCCAACGATATGTGGATCATCCAAAACGGACACCCGAGCGACGAGTTATGAACATTCCGATCGAACCATGAATAGTAGTGAACAGTAAAACATGCAGGAAAAAGTACTGAGGCCTGGTGTATTTTTTCTCCAACTTTAATCAATCATAACTCCTTGTACATAATGATCTGGGTAATCTACTATATATCAACGGAAATCTCTGCGAGTCCTCTTTCCAATGAAATTGTTTTCATCCAATTTGTCTATCGGAGCAAAAAGTTATGGTCGATCTACTTCAGCTTATTAAAAGTGAATTTTTTGGTCAAATTCAAACGATCATAACTCCTCGTACACAATGATCTGGGTGAGATATTATATATCAACGGAAATATATTGAGAGTCCTCTTTCTAATGAAATTGGTTTCATCCAATATGGATATCGGAGTAAAACGTTATGGTTGATCTACTTCAGACTATCAAAACAGTCCATCAAAGGACAGATTCGAGAATTATTTGATTTTTAGGGGCGTTATGGTCATTCCCCCTCACCCAAAATCCGTCCAAACCCTATATTAAAGCCTATTAGAAGAATTATATGTTATATTTCATCAAATTCCCTTAAAAGGAAAACCCTAAGCTCCTACATCCAACTTCCAGAACCTCCAAAGTTCACCATTAATTCTGCAAATTTATTCAAGATTCCAAGTTCCTAGTTCAAGAACTCTAAGAACCATCATTCAAAAGCACGATTAACATCTCAAAAACGAGTATCGATCTAAATTTCATCATTCAAGGTATGTGGTGTTTTTCAACTAGAACTCTCTTTCGTTCTTGTGCCCAAAAGTAATTTTCTTTACAAAGGCATGATTTTTATTTGATTTTTATGAATTTGAAGCATGAACCCATATCTTATGATGATTATTATGAAATCTTGATGTTTATGATTTTGAAAGATGAATTTACATGTGTGGTGATATAAAGCATGAATCTTGAACGATATTTATCATGATTTTGATATTTGGGTCGTGAATCCCCATTGGAAATTGTGTTTTTTTGAGAATGTGTGTGTTATAAGCACGTTGATGTTGAATAGTTGTGATATTTTGAATGATTTGACCTTTTGGTCTTAATGGAGTTGTTTTGAACTCGAGTGTGAAAGAAATCCACAACGTGGTTGATTTTGATAGATGGGAAGCATGATGGCTCCCGATGTATATTTATATATTACTGAAATTGTTTTGTTGTGGATTGTCTTTGAAATGATCTGAGCTATGTCCGGGAGAAATCTTTAGCACCGAGTGGGAGGTATAAAGTGACCTTACTTCCCTAGAACTACGTGCCCCCGTAGGAGTGAGCCTGAGGCTGATTTATATAGTGATCACTAGTTTGTGTGGATTTGATATCGATAGTCCTACTCCGATGGAAAGGATAGAATGGATCTCCCCAACGTGGGTTGTACGTTAGACTCCATATATCTCACATGGTTTATGTCAGTTATAGGATCTCCCAGTGTGTGTGTGTTTCCTTGTGTCTATGGTGAATGGTGAAGTGATTTGAAAGTGGAATTGTGAAAGTTATTCTTTCGAAAGATTTAAATGATATTTACATTATGAGAATTGATATTCTTGATGAACTGAAAGTGATTGACAAATTATATGATGACTCACATGTGTTATTATACTTATTTCATCCTCTCATAATTATGATGATTTTCTTCGGGCTATGTGAGTCTTTAATACATCCTGCATATTTCTTATAAATATTTATGATGATGATGTTTGGACAACTGCCTACACCCCCATATACTCGGTTCCTTTCCATGGTACTGACCCACATCTTCGGATGTGGGCTGCATTTTCTCGGAATGTAGGATCAGGTGCTCAGTTCCAGGTTCGACAGTGACTCTTCGGGCATACTGTTCTACATCCTCTGTTGTGGTGATTCCTCATGTTCCTAGGACGTGATGTTTGATGTTGGTGTCACGGAATTGCTTACATTTGATAACTGAGTATGAGTCAGTTGGGGCATGTCTCAATGGCTCGCTGGTTTTATTGATTTTCTTAGAGGCCTTTCAGACTAGTATAGATTTTGGGAGTTGACTAATAAGTTGTATTTTTTTATCTTTCTGTAATTCTTTTATTCTTGGATGATGATTACTCTGTTGATAGTTGAGGGTTATTTAATGAAACCGCGTTGATTTGTGTTGAACTGAATAAAAATGGTTCAAAGGGTTAGCTTGGGGCTACTCATAGCCTCAAGCACCGTGTGACGCTCCGGGACCTGTTTATAAGGGTGTTACAGCTACTTACTTCCAGGAAGGATCTAGAGCAGGATCACAAGGGTGTGTCATGGGTATCATTTGACTCTCATTCACAGCATTGGGACTTCTACGCTTCAGAATGATAGAACCATAAGGACCTAAAAAGAAGGCTACATCAATTGGATTAAAGTACAGTAAGTAAATAAATTCTTCAATGAAAGCTTTTCAGATATTGATGGTGTAACGGAAAAATTTTTGAAAGATAATACCAACTCTAGGCATATCATGGTTATTTTTCTCACAAAAAAAATTAATTAGAGCATGATAGAAAATGAAATTTGTGATGAAAAAAGATATTAGAAGAGGACAGATCAAAAAAAGTAATGACTCATAGGAGATGTTGGTAATTAGAGCATGATAGAAAACGAAATTTCAAAAATAAGGGTGTCGAATGAGTTCACTGACTTAGTCATAATTTGTTCCATGGATGAGTAGGCAGATTTGATTCTAATCTGCTCCACAATTGAGTAGGCAGATATATATGATTGCAATCTTCTGTAAATATGTGATATCATATATTGTTACTATAGGAGAATAGATAAGAGGAAATCCCTTGATTCATGTATCTCCTAGTCTAAGTTGCATAAACTCGGGTGCGGGTATCCGAGACGGGTGCGAATCCGATAGTCGGATTCATCAAAATTTAAATTTTAAAACTTGGAGGTGCGAATCCGAGTATGGATGCGGATGCAGGAATTTGGCTAAAAAATTAAATATTATAAGCATAAAGTTATAAAGATATTCTAAAAATCTACTTGTAACTTTTAAAATAACTTTTAGTTACTTTTTTCGATTAGAATTGGTATATACTTGTAATTTTGGGAAATCAACAAACACATATATATTAATAAAGAAATTCTTTGATGTGAAACCACACACATATATCTTTTTACTATATTAATATAATTTTTTTTTATATTTTAAAAAATATTATTAAAAACTAGATCTGACGAGTCATCTTCCCAATCCTCAACCACTTTCTATTTCTTCCCAACGATTCAAATTCCTTCGACAAAAATTACAGTCGCCGAATTCCAACGACGACAACAGTCGCTGATTCCGATGATGATTGTTGCCGTATTTATTGTTGGATTCCGACAGTGACAGCAGTCACCGATTTTCTCCCTTCCGGCGATGACAACAATTACAGTCACCGATTTTTCTTATAACGACGAGACAACACACTTTGTTCTTGATATTGGATCAACGTCTTCAGATTTGTTTTAGCAAATAAGAGATGTACCCTGCGCCCGCACCAGCGCCGCGTTGGGAAGGGTTCGGCAGCGAAATCAATGAGTCTGCGCAACATAACTCCTAGGAATTAGGGATTGATTAGATTCTTTTGATCTTCTTGTTCACCTATAAATATTGTGCAACTCTATGAATAAAAACATATTTTTGCAGTATCTAAACATTCATGGTATCAGAGTTGGAATATTTCCCCTAATACCATATGGTCAAAATAGCTTCTCAGGGAGAATATCTTTCTGGAATATCAAAAGAAGATAAAATGTCTTCTCTGGAAGCTCCAAATTTGATGACTCAAGGAGGCAATGTTTCTCACATGCCCTTCCAGTTAACTTCTCATAGATTAAATGGGAAGAACTGACTGAAATGGGCACAATTCAAAGAGTTTGCAATCGATGACCGTAAAAGGTTGGGACATATAACTGGAATGACGAAAAAGTTGAAAATCGGAGACCCAAAGATGAACACATGGACATTAGCATGTTGTTTTGATATCTGAAAATGGAAATACCTCCGAGGATACAGTGCATTAGCATGTTGTTTCATTTAGTTCTCTTATGTACTTTCTATTATAAAAAAATTCTGCTTTTTCTTTTCCTTTCTTATATTGCGTGTTGAATTGATGTATAGAAGAACCAAAGTATTGGTGCTGTGAAGTATGTGACAAGGGCAAAGGATCCATGTTACATGCTTCTGAAAAGATTTGTCAGAGCATTGCGCCTCCAAGGAATCACAATAAGTTTCCTGGTTCTCATGGTATTAACTGGGTAAAGGAGGTACGGACTGGGAAAATAAAGTATCTCCCTGTTGAAGAGGCACTCACTCTACCATCGAGCCTCAATAAAAAGGGAAATCCACTGAACATCATTGGCTCCTCAAGAGTTGTGACAACAAAATCTATGGAAACCGGGACTCGAGGGAGTTTTAGCACGTCTGGAGCTCAAACTTCAAATTCTTTTCCTACGAATAGCCCACTGCAACGACTTTTAGGATCAGCAAGATATACAAATCCCCAGAATGTCAAAAACACTAAAAATTACGGAACAGATCAAAAACATAGTACAAGCTTCAAAATGTTAGTGTTCACCAACATCTATTGTATTTGTTATTTTATTTGATTTGTCTTCTTATTATATCTTTATTCATCAGAAATTTCATTTCCTATCATATACTCTATTTGATATAGCCTTCATTTTAGGTTTTGGTGAGCTTAAGAGTCCCGGTGCTGCCAATGAGAGTCCATTGATGAATCCAATTATGACACACCCTTGTGATCCTACTTTAGCTCATTCCTGGAAGTAAGTACCCTTTATCACGTACTTTAATTAGTAACATAAGTTGACACAGGTAAAACTGAGAATCAAAAAGCAGAAAAGTTTCCTTTTGATTATTCTGCAGACTACATATATATAGATATATATATTGAAGATCTTTCCTTTATCAATGCAATTGGAACTATTCATCTGGAAAAAAAGCTTTCTTCCCTATAATTAATAGTCTCTTTTCCTCTTTGTGTATCAGGGGAAGTTTTGACATCAAAGGTACTACTGAATTCGCTCCTGGGATGCTCAATAATTGTATCCAGGCTTATCCTCCTTCCAAAGTTAGGCGTAAGGTGTATGAGTTCTCAAGGCTATTTTCTGGTACTCTTAAATTTGAACTAGTACCGCGTGAGGCTATCTGGACAAGTCAATTCAACAATTATTTTTCGGGCAAAGAAGATAGAGGACTGTATTTCCTTGCAAGTGAGAGAGAAAGGTCAGCTTATGCCTTATATATGTCTATCTGAAAAAGGGATAAGGGTCGTCAAGTAGAAGTGGTGTCCTTACCCAGGAAGGTTTTTACTAGAAATTAATTTGCATTTCTCATTTTATGCAGGTCTGAGATATATACTGCTCGAGTGGAGTTCTTGGATAACAAAGATCCAGTGATGAGAATGCTTATAATTGATGTTGAGATGCTTCTCATCACCAAATCTTTGATACGCATGAACACTACCAGAGCAATATAGATCATCAGACATGCATATAATGGGAAATACAAATCAATTTCTAGTAAAAACCTTCCTGGACAAAGGTGTCCTTCTACTTTGCAACCCATTCCCTTTTTCGAAAGATATATAAGGCAAAATCTGAGCTTGCTCTCTCACTTGCAAAGAAATACAGTCTTATATCTTTTTGCCCAGTCAATATCGTTGAATAGACTTGCCCATTTATCCCCACATGGAACGAGTTCAAATTTAAGAGTTTCAGGCAATAGCCTTGAAAACTCATATACGTTACGTCTAACTCTAGAAGGAGGATGAGAATGGATAAAGTTATTAAACATACCAGGTGCAAAATCCAGATCACCTAAGATGTCAAAACTTCCCCTATAATGCAAAGAACAAGAGAAAGATTATTAATTACAGGAAAGAGAACCTGTATTCCTGTTGAATGGTGAAAATTCCTCGAGTAAAAAAAGATCTTCAAAAAATATATATGGTCTGCAGAATAATCAAATGGAAAGTTTTCTGCTTCTTGACACATAACGAAAGGCTTATTCAAGTTTCATGGACAAACAAAAAACAGAGAAAGTTCCACATGGAGTTGAAAGATGGTTTGCACTCTACATCTCATTAAGTTGCAGAACCCCAAAAAAGTTAGAAAACAAACTATGTATGGCTTCCATATAACCTACTTAATAACAATTTCTTGTTTTCTATACCTGCAAACATAAGATGGCCCATAATGCAATGACATAGAGAGGCAGTAACCTAAAGTCTATATCTATATATTATTAATAACAAAGGATGCAGCCCTCTCATTCACCCAAGTGTCAGCATTTAATTCATCCAAGTGTCAGCACTTAAACTATCCAATGCAGTTACTTTAAATTTTTAATTTTCTTTTTAACATTTTTCAAATTAATCAAATTTTGACAGATCTTTAAGGTTGCCTGTTTTTAAAATACAAATTTTATTAAATATATAGATGAGTTTGAGTTCCTCATAAACTGTTAACTTCTAGATGTTTCTTAAATTTTAAACTTATACAACTTCTTACACAATAACTACTACATAAATCAGTTTCTCTCTTCTTAAAAGAAGTTTACATCCCATCTAATTTCATCAATTGCTGACCAGATGACGAATCATTGATTGTTTTACTATATATCAAGTAATATAAACGTATGAAGATTTTTATAAATGATGACCAAATCAAAGAACCAATGATGCCTATGATATATGGCATTAGACGTACAAAAATAATTTGTGGCAGTAGGCACAAAATCTTAAGTTTGTCAAATCTATAACAAACCGGTTTGTTGTTCTCCTTTTCTTGGTATATCAAAATCAATATAGTACACTGTTACAGCGGACAAAATGATAGAAGAGAACAGAAGGAAGGTGTTAAGAATGATCAGAATGTTTGTCCTCAAAAAGAAAGCAAAATTTGCATTATGCTATTTTCTATTCTTTAAAATTGCTTCAACTTTTGACTGTAGTTATGCTTTTACTGTGTGGTTCATAGCCAGTTTTAATTTGGTAATTTTCTTATTTTATGGATTATTTTTCTATGGAGTAGTTGGTTTGATAGATAAAATATGTTCAAATATTTTGCTGACGGTACATATAATCTCTCTCTTGACATTTGGGAAGTTTAATGTCTGCTTCTTTTGACAATATAACTTTGCTAACGCTCCTTTGACTTTTACTTGCGTCTCTATTGTATTGAAGAGACAAGTTTGAATGGTCCTAAATTAATACCCCTTCCATCTCAATTTGTGAGTCACCTTTCAGATTTTGAGATTTTCACAAAGCTTTGATTGGTTGTAGTATATTCATATTTATTTTTAATATATGTACCTTGAATTATGAATTATTTTGACTTACAGTACTTTTTAAGTAATTTAGAAATAATGCAAATTTTATTTCAATAAATTAAAGATTTCACTGCTCGAGTTGATGGTCAGAATTAAACGATTTGATTCTCGAAATTCGAATCATGTCACATAAATTCAAATAGAGGGAGTAAAATTTAGCAAGAATTTACTTAAATGTAAAAACATTCAAAATAGGTCCATTTATGAAAGAAAGTATGGTAAATTATCTATATCTATATATTATTAATAAGAGAGGATGCAGCCTCCTCAATAAGCCAAGTGGAATTCTCTGAATTGGACATTTGGAAAGGTTATTACATGTCTGGTGCTAATATATCAACTTACATCCAAATGTTGGTGTTTTTTTCATTCAATTGAGCCATGTAATCTCCTCTTTCATAAATGGTCACCTCTATGTGTTGTTAACTAACTATTGTGCTGATAACCTTTTCAAAATACTTCATCTCAGTTAATGTTAAAAATAAAATATTCTCTAAAGGTTTTATTATGGAGAATCATTTCTTGTAATATGGTCGGAAAGTCTATCTGCATTTGGTTATGGCTTAGAAATTGGAGTTGATGCATAGAAAAATAGATTGTGTAATGTGAGTACAAAAAGAAAAAGAGGATCCAACTTGAATATATTGATGAACAACCAACTACACATTCTAATGAATTTTAGGACAAGATGGAGTTGGAAAGAATCTACAATCCACTTACTCTATAGTAAGTATGTGTCAAGATAGAGTTGTAAAGCATCCAGTACAATCGATTCCTTCAATAGTTGGTACATATCAATGAGGAGAATTTCCATTATTTTAAGCTAACTTTTATTAGAGTTGATAAAATGCATGTTAAATTTGTAGTATTGTATTTGGTCTGTTATCTCTGTTATTTAAAACAATGATTCAATCATTTTAGAAAATTCAATACAACTACAAATACCTCTTCCAAGAAAATTCTAAAAATTCTCTTCTACTCACAATTTAATTTTTAGTTGTGAAGAGAGGCAAGGGATTAGTTCATTGGTGGTCTAGCTATACATCGGAACAGGGGCCTATGAGAAACCTATCATGTCTAACGTATCAATATTCTCCCCTTTGCAAATTGCTTTATCCTCTCATATCAAGTTCCTTCTATGTATGGTTGTCTTTTTCACCTTTAGGTATACTATTAAACTAGAAAAGCACAACCTCATTGGGAAAAATTGTCTTTAGTAAATAAACACCGACCTCCAGGGTCTTTAGGCTTACAAAAAATTTGCTATGAGATGTTACTATTATGATACTATGATAGTATACAAAGGCTTAATTCATGTCTTTTTTCTTCTTTCATTAATGGGACAAGGTTGATCAAAAGCAATCAAAAATAGCATATCAGTAAGCTACATTGCCTTAAAACAAAAGTCTAGATTATATGATAAGTTGGTGAAGATTTAGCTTTCTTACAGGAAGGAGAATTAAAAAATACATCTCTACTTACCATAATTTTTTTAGTATGAGGCTGAAAAAATACAGTCTTATATCTTCTTTGCCCGGACAATATCGTTGAATAGACTTGACCAGTTATCCCCACATGGAACGAGTTCAAATTTAAGAGTATCAGGCAATAGCCTTGAAAACTCATATACGTTACGTCTAAATCTAGAAGGAGGATGAGCATGGATAGTGTTATTAAACATCCCAGGTGCAAAATCCAGATCACCTAAGATGTCAAAACTTCCCCTATAATGCAAAGAACAAGAGAAAGATTAATAATTATAGGGAAGAGAACCTGTATTCCAGTTGAATGGTGCAAATTCCTCGAGTAAAAAAAGATCTTCAAAAAATATATATAGTCTGCAGAATAATCAAATGGAAAGTTTTCTGCTCCTTGACACATAACAAAACGCTTATTCAAGTTTCAAGGCCAAAAAAAAAAAAACAGAGAAAGTTCCACATGGAGTTGAAAGATGTTTTGCACTCTACATCTCATTAAGTTGCAGAACCCAAAAAAAAATAGAAAACAAACAATGTATGGCTTCCATATAACCTACTTACCAATAATTTCTTGTTTTCTATACCTGTAAACGTATGATGGACCATAATGCAATGACATAGAGAAGCAGTAACCTAAAGTCTTCATGAAATTTCTCCATAATGGGAATCAATTTAGATTGAGATTATCAGTATATATTCAAATTATCATTATGTCATGACTTGAAACTATGTATGAGCATAACTCTTTCCCATTGTTGGGAATATACTCTATATTGTCATATTCATTTGTTTCTTCCCAACTATTCAAATTTCGATGACAAAAATTACAGTATTCAAATTCCGATGATGTCTACAGTCACCAATTCTGATGATGACTGTTGCCGGATTCCGATGGTGATAGAAGTCACCTATTTTCTCCCTTTTTTGCGATGACAACAATTATAGTCGCCGGTCTTTCTTACGATGGCGACGACAACTAACTTTGTTCTTGATGTTGGATCAATGGTCTTCAGATTGGTTTGACTGAATCGGAGACGTACCTCGCGCCCGCACCAACATCTTGTTGGGATGGGTTCGGCGGCGAAATCAATGAGTGCGTGAAACATAGCTCCTAGGAATTAGGGATTGATTAGATTCTTTTGATCTTCTTGTTCACTTATAAATATTGTGCATCTCTATGAATAAAAATATATTTTTACAGTATCTAAACTTTCATGGTATCAGAGTTGGAATATTTCCCCTAATACCATATGGTCAAAATAGCTTCTCAGGGAGAATATCTTCCTGAAACATCAAAAGAAGATAAAATGTCTTCTCTGAAAGCTCCGATAGAAAATCTGATTACTCAAGGAGGTAATATTTCTCACATTTCTTTCCAGTTAACTTGTCATCGATTAAATGGGGAGAAATGTCTGGAATGGGCACAGTTCGTAAACCTTGCAATTGATGATCGTGAAAAGTTGTGACATCTGACTAGAAAGACGAAAAAGTCGAAAATTGGAGACCCAAAGATGAACACATGAAGATCAGAAAATTCACTCGTGATTGTATGGTTAATATAATTCATGGAGCCAGTCATAAGTAAACCTTATCCATTTTTACGCACTCCTAAGGATGTGTGGGAAGGCGTTATAGAGACGTATTCTGAGGTAGAAAATGTCTTTCAAATTTTTGAGTTAAAAATAAAACTATGACAAGTTAAGCAAGGTGAGAAAAAAGTCATTGCTTATTATAATGAAATGGTATTGACGAATCCAATTATGACACACCCTTGTGATCCTGCTTTAGCTCATTCCTGGAAGTAAGTACCATTTATTACGTACTTTACTTAGTAACATAAGTTGACACAGGTGAAACTGAGCTTCAAAAAGCAGAAAAGTTTCCTTTTGATTATTCTGCAGACTACATATATATATATATATTGAAGATCTTTCTATTATCTGAGCAATTAAAACTATTCAACATGAAAAAAGGCACTCTTCCCTATAATTATAGTCTCTCTTTTCCTCTTTGTGTTTTAGGGGAAGTTTTGACATAATAGGTGCTCCTGAATTCGCTCCTGGGATGCTCAATAATTGTATCCAGGTGTATGAGTTCTCAAGGCTATTTCCTGGTACTCTTAAATTTGAACTAGTTTCGCGTGGGGCTATCTTGACAAGTCTATTCAACAATCATTTTCCGGGTAAAGAAGATACAGGAATGTATTTCCTCGCAAGTGAGAGAGAAAGGTCAGCTTCTACCTTACATATATCTATCTAAAAAGGGATAAGGGTCGTGAAGTAGAAGTGGCATCCTTACCCAAGAAGGTTTTTACTAAAAATTAATTTGCATTTATCATCCTATGCAGGTCTGAGATATATACTGCTTTGGTGGAGTTCTTGTGTAACAAAGATGCGGTTATGAGAATGCAAGTACAAGCAGCTCACCATCATTTATAAGTGTTCTCATCACCAAATCTTTGATACGCAACACCACCACCAGAGCAATATATATCCTCAGACCTCCATATAATGGGAAATGCAAGTCAATTTCTAGTAAAAACCTTCCTGGGCAAAGGTACCCTTCATCTTTGCAACCCTTTCCATTTTTGAATAGATATTAAGGAAGAAGTTGATCTTGCTCTCTCACTTTCAAAGAAATATAGACCTATATTTTCTTTTCCCGGACAATTATAGTTGAATAGACGAACGAGTTAAAATTTAAGAGTATCAGGCAATAGCCTTGAGAACTCATGCACCTTACGTCTAACTCTAGAAGGAGGTGAGCAAGGATAAAGTTATTAAACGCCCCAGGTGCAAAATCCAGATCACCTAAGATGTCAAAACTTCCCCTATAATGCAAAGAACAAGAGAAAGATTAATAATTATAGGGAATAGAACTTGTATTCCTGTTGAATGGTGCAAATTCCTCGAGTAAAAAAAGATCTTCAATATATATATGGTCTGAGGAATAATCAGATGGAAAGTTTTCTGCTTCTTGACACATAACGAAAGGCATATTCAAGTTTCAAGGACACACAAAAAAAAAATAAAGAGAAAGTTCCACATGGAGTTAAAAGATGTTTTTCACTCTACATCTCATTAAGTTGCAGAACCGAAAAAAATTAGAAAACAAACAACGTATGGATCCCATATAACCTAATTACCAACAATTTCTTGATTTCTATACCTGCAAACATAAGATGGCCCATAATGCAATGACATAGAGAGGCAGTAACCTAAAGTTTTCGTGAAATTTCTCCATAATGGGAATCAGTTTAGATTCAGATTATCATTATGTCATGACTTGAAACTATGTAAGAGCATAATTCTTTCCCATAGTTGGCAATATACTCTATATTGGACTATTCATTTTTCAGTGATACTAATGGAGCTCCTGCCAGCTTGCATGCACCCCAACAAATTCACTAGGCAACTTTTCCATCCCACAAGGGGAATTTCTTAAGCTCATATGCAAAAGTCTAACTTGGTCATTCCATATATTGACAAGTAGGGATGGACATTCACTATTCGGTTCGATATTTTTAAATTTTAGGTTTGGTAATTCAGAAATCGATACTTGAGAGTAGATACCACATACCAAACTTATAAACATCGATTCGATAATTCAATAATCGGTAAATAAAATTTCGGTTCGGTAGGGTATTTGGTTAGACGTATCATATAACACACACTCACATATATTTAAAAATTCGGTATTCAGTAAATATTGAATAACAAACGGTATTAATATCTTGTACCAAACCCAATCACAAATACCGAAATGCTGAAATTTTACTCCGAAATACCACTCCAATATTGAATTACCGAATATGAATTACAAAATTTTTCGGTTCAGTTTTTGGTATTTTATACCCAGCCCTATTGACAAGGTATGCTGCCTATCAAGGCTAGCGCGATGGGTGTTCCTGGTGTTGAAGCTGGGATTCAAACCTAGAATCTCCAAGTTGTTTCTCCTATGTCTTAACCACTACGCCATCCCCTTGGGGAACCAACATTATGTTATTAACTAAAAAGTATAATATTTGTTTCCTTACTAATCAATAGGGAAAAGACAAGTGGATTTCATAAAAGAAAGGTTTTCCATAAAAGAAAAGATTAATCAGTCAGCTGACTACTAGTAAAGATGAGCCATCCAAAAAGCTACCATGCAATGACAGATATGAGCTGAAATTTGAACTCTTTTGGAATTTAATTTACCTCGTGTTAACTTATGTTAGTAATTAAGGTGCATGATGAAGGCTACTTACTTCCAGGAAGGATCTAGAGCACGATCACAAGGGTGTGTCATGGGTATCATTCGGCTCTCATTCACAGCATTGGGACTCCTACGCTCCAGAATGATAGAACCATCAGGACCTAAAAAGAAGGCTACATCAATTGGATTGAAGTACAGTAATTCGATAAATTTTTATATGAAATCTATTCAGATATTGATGGTTTAACGGAAAACATTTTGAAAGATAATACCAACTCTAGACATATATGTGAGAAATATAAGTGAAAAATAATATTGAATTGTTGTAACTACATCATTACATTGAGACCCTATTTATAGACAATACATTCCAATCCTTTTCCTAATAGGACTCTACATTATAATTCCTTTCCAAATAGGATTTTATATGCTATTCCTATTCCTACTCATATTCTATCACTCTCCCTAAAGCTGGTGCATAGAAGACATAAGTACCAAGCTAGTTGTGGGTGTAATTAATACGATAATCGATGCGGCACTTGGTGAAGATATTGCAAGAAAACTAATAAGGACGGCTTTGGACATCTGGGAGATCTCAACTGAAATAGAACAAACTGAAAAAGTGATCCAAAAGTAGTAAACATTGCCCGAAAGTCAATGTGTCACTAGAAAATTGCCGGAAAGTGGTATAAACTATAAGGGTAATCTTGAAATCAAGAGATGAGTAGATCGTGACCAAGATAGTCACCGAAGAACTGGCCGGAACATGCTCATGCACCGGATTATTAGATTTGATGGCTTAAAAGTGGTCACGAAAAAAATATATGGGTAAGGTCGGTATGATGACACGACCCTCTTGAGAAAAGAGAATTATATGAGTAGGTTAGAATGATGGCACGATCCTACTGAGGAATAGAAATTATATGGGTAGAGTCGGAATGATGACACGACCCTACTAAAAAATAGAAATTATATGGGTAGGGTTAGAATGACGACACAATCGTACTGAAAAGGAGAAATTATATGGGTAGACCCTACTGAAAAAGAGAACTTATATGGGTGGGGTCAGAATGATGGCACGACCCTATGTAAATCAGATCTGAAGAATCCCAATAAAGACGCATGGAACTACACAAATCGGATCTAAGGAGTCATCGAAAAGATGCACATTGCTATGCAACTCAGATATGAGAAAGTAGTCCAAAAAGATGCACGGTACTACACAAATTGGATATGAGAAAGTAGGGAAAAGAAGTGTGGTGTCCTAACTTTTGATAACATGATCATTGGTCAGACGGGCGGAATATATGGGTTATAGCGGCCTGCCTACAGCGGAATCTCTTTGATTCTCTACCAAGATCGTAGAGTCTCAGATACCATGTGAGAAATATAAGAGAAAAATATTATTGAATTGTTGCAACTATATTATTACATTGAGACCCTATTTATAGACACTACATTCCAATCTTTTTCTAAATAGGACACTATATTACAATTCCTTTCCAAATAGAATTATGTACGCTATTCCTATTCCTATTCATATTCTAACAATATCAATGTTATTTTTCTTAAAAGAAATTAATTAGAGCATGATAGAAAATGAAATTTCTGATGAAAAAAGATATAAGAAGACGACAGATCAAAACAAGTAATGAATCTTAGGAGATGTTGGCGAACACTTACATTTAGATGATGGGTGGACACAACTCTTGAGGAGCTAGTAGTTTTCATCCACTTTGATATGGGAATAATCACGGATATGGACTTAGGAGAGTGCGTGTTGGACTCGAGCCTTGGCACGTGCAATTGAAGTGTAAAAGAGGCCCAAAATGCACCCAAATCAGCCCATAAATTACACTAGATGGGTGCCCACTCTTTGAAGAGCCTTTTGATCATTTTAACTTATATTTTGTAATAGCTATAAAAAGAATATTGTAGGGGTTTTAGTTTAGTTTTTGGATGATATTTGGGAGTATTGTAAGACTTGTAACAAGCTCTCTCTCTAGTGAGAAGAGTGACCACCGAAACTAGGATACAACAATAGGGTGGATTCTCTTTTGTTGTTGCTTGCTTGGAAACATTGATGCTAGAGAGGTGGAATCCGATCTTGTGTCTTGTAAGAAATAGGTTTATTGTTGTGTGTAGTGTTAAGGGTCCAAGATTGTCCATTATTGGGTTCTTAAGATTATACCTTCATGTTGTCTATCTATCTATCATTTTACCTTCTTGTAATCTTGTTTAGTGTTTGTGTTGTAATCTTGTGTTCTTGTTGTTATTGTTAAATATGAATCGTGTGTATTCTTATTCATCATCTTATGTTTTTAATCTAGTTTGTTGTCCGCTGATTTGGTGTAATAAACACCTTGTTATCTTCTTGTTATTGTGTTCTTAGGAAGCCGAGACTTGATCTCCAAAAGGGTTCACGAATTTCTTCCATTTTTTGGACTAATTTTGGTGTTCCCTTGTTTGTCCCATATCACACTTGGTGCCTGATGACAGATAGAGAGCTTCTTCAATAGGTAGGTATCTTGTTTTCCCGGTATGTACATCCTTTTCCCAGTTAATAGAATGGCCACCAAGAAACTTACCACGTTTCTTTGGTGGCACAGAACGCTAAAAAACCTTTGCAGGAGCATGTAACTTGGATTCAGAACACTCATTTTCTAGTCCACGTGATAAGGACATTACTCGCTTTCCCTTATCACATTCTTCACGGCAATAATCCTCTTGAACATCTTTGCACAATAACCCCGTATGCAATATCTAAAAGGAAGAGAAAGGACAGAATTTGTAAAAATGGAAAGAGGACTACATATGCATAAAAGATAAAGGCAGTATATAAGATAATTAAATGCTACAACATGCTAATGGAAGAATCAATGTATCCTTTAGGTGGAACCCAATATCCAATATCATTTAGGATCCGCTTTGAAGAATGCCAGAAAGATTAGACAGCTCGAAGAGGTCCTAATTCTCCCCTAAGAGGTCATATCATTTCCATTTAGGCTTCTAGTATTGTTCCATTTTTCATCTCTATTTAAGATTCCAAAATAAGGGTGTCAAATGAGTTCACAGATTTAGTCATAATTTGCTCCATGGATGAGTAGGCAGACTTGATTCTAATCTTCTCCACAATTGAGTAGGCATATATATATGATTTCAATCTGTTGTAACTACCTGATATCATATATTGTGACTCTAGGAGCATAGATAAGAGGAAATCCCTTGATTCATGTATCTCCTAGGCTAAGTTGCATAAACTCGGGTGCGGGTATCCGACACGGGTGCAAATCCGATAGTCGTATTCGTCAAAATTTAAATTATAAAACTCGGAGGTGCGAATCCGAGTATGGATACGGATGCAGGAATTTGGCTAAAAAATTAAATATTATAAATATAAAGTTATAAAGATATTCTAAAAATCTACTTTTAACTTTTAAGATAACTTTTAGTTACTTTTTTCAATTAGGATTGGTATACACTTGTATTTTTGGGAAATACAAACACATATATATTAATATAGAAATTCTTTGATGAGAAACCACACACACATATCTTTTGACTATATTAATATAAACTTTTTTATATTTTAAAAAATATCATTAAAAATAAGATCTGACGAGTTATCTTCCCAATCCTCAACCACTTTCTGTTTCTTCCCAACGATTCAAATTCCTTTGAAAAAAATTACAGTCGCCGAATTTTGACGATGACAGCAGTCGCTGATTCCAATGATGATTGTCGTTGGATTTCCCAGGGATTCAAATTCCATCGACAAAAATTACAGTCGCCGAATTCCGATGATGACAACAGTCGCTGATTCCGATGATGATTGTCGCCGGATTTCTTTCCAGATTCCGACGGTGCCAGTAGTCACCGATTTTCTCCCATCAGACGACGACAAAAATACAGTCACCGGTTTTTATTACAAAAACGACAACCAACTTTTTTCTTGATGTTGGATCAACATCTTTGGATTTTTTTTACCAAATCAGAGATGTACCCCGCACCAGCGCCGCATTGGGATGGGTTCGGCAACGAAATAATTGAGTCCGCGCAACATAACTCCTAGGAATTAGGGATTGATTAGATGCTTTTGATCTTCTTGTTCACCTATAAATATTGTGCAACTCTTTGAATAAAAACATATTTTTGCAGTATCTAAACATTCATGGTATCAGACTTGGAATTTTTCCCCTTATACCTTATGGTCAAAATAGCTTCTCAGGGAAAATATCTTTCTGGAATATCAAAAGAAGACAAAATGTCTTCAATGGAAGCTCCAAATCTGATGACTCAAGGAGGCAATGTTTCTCACATGCCCTTCCAGTTAACTTCTCATAGATTAAATGGGAAGAACTGTCTGAAATGGGCACAATTTGGAGAGTTTGCAATCGATGATCGTAAAAAGTTGGGACTTCTAACTAGAAAGACGAAAAAGTCAAAAATCAGAGACCCAAACATGAACACATGGACATTAGCATGTTGTTTTAATATCTGAAAATGGAATTACCTCCGAGGATACATTGCATTAGTATGTTGTTTCATTTTGTTCTCTTATGTACTTTCTATTATAAAAATTTCTGCTTTTTCTTTTCCTTTCAGATATTGCGTGTTGAATTGTTGTGTAGAAGCACCAAAGGATTGATGCTGTGAAGTATGTGACAAGGGCAAAGGATCCATGTTACATGCTTCTGAAAAGATTTGTCAGAGCATTGCGCCACCAAGGAAACACAATAAGTTTCCTGGTTCTCATGGTATTAACTGGGAAAAGGAGGTACGTACTGGGAAAATGAAATATCTACCTGTTGAAGAAGCACTTAATCTACCATCGAGCCTCAATAAAAACGGAAATCCACTAAACATCATTGGCTCCTCAAGAGTTGTGACAACAAAATCTATGGCAACCGGGACTCGAGGGAATTTTAACACGTCTGGAGCTCAAACTTCAAATTCTTTTCCTGCAAAGAGCCCACTGCAACGGCTTTTAGGATCAGCAAGATATACAAATCCTCAGAATGTCAAAAACACTAAAATCATGGAACAGATCAAAAACACAGTACAAGCTTCAAAAGGTTAGTGTTCACCAACATCTATTGTATTTGTTATTTGTTTTGATATGTTTTCTTCTTATATCTTTATTCATCAGAAATTTCATTTCCTATCATATACTCTAATTGATATAGCCTACATTTTAGGTTTTGGTGAGATTACGAATCCCGGTGCTGTCAATGAGAGTCCATTGATGAATCCAATTATGACACACCCTTGTGATCCTACTTTATCTCATTCCTGGAAGTAAGTACCCTTTATCACGTACTTTAATTAGTAACATAAGTTTAAACAGGTAAAACTGAGCATCAAAAAGCAGAAAAGTTTCCTTTTGATTATTCTGCAGACTACATATATATATATATATATATATATATATATATATATATATTTTGAATATCTTTCTTTTATTTGTGCAATTGGAACTATTCATCTAGAAAAAAAGGCTTTCTTCCCTATAATTAATAGTCTCTTTTCCTCTTTGTGTATCAGGGGAAGTTTTGACATCAAAGGTGCTCCTGAATTCGCTCCTAGGATGCTCAAGAATTGTATCCAGGATTATCCTCCTTCCAAAGTCAGGCGTAAGGTGTATGAGCACTCAATGCTATTGTCTGTTAACTCTTAAATTTGAACTAGTACAGAGTGAGGCTATGTGGACAAGTCTATTCAACAATCATTTTCCGGGTAAAGAAGATACAAGACTGTATTTCCATGAAAGTGAGATAGAAAGGTCATCTTCTTCCTTATAGATGTCTATGTTAAAAGGGATAAGGGTCATGAAGTAGAAGTGGCGTCCTTACCCAGGAAGGTTTTTACTAGAAATTAATTTGCATTTCTCATTTTATGCAGGTCTGAGATATATACTGCTCTGGTGGAGTTCTTGTGTAACAAAGATTCGGTAATGAGAATGCTTATAAATGATGTTGAGTTGATTCTCATCACCAAATCTTTGATACCCATGAATACTACCAGAGCAATATAGATCCTCAGACCTGCGTATAATGGGAAATGCAAATCAATTTCTAGTAAAAACCCTTCCTGGGCAAAGGTGCCCTTCTACTTTGCAACCCTTTCCCTTTTTCGAAAGATATATAAGGCAAAAGATGAGTTTTCTCTCTAACTAGCAAAGAAATACAGTATTATATCTTCTTTGCCCGGACAATATCATTGAATAGACTTGCCCAGTTATCCCCACATGGAACGAGTTCAAATTTAAGAGTATCGGGCAATAGCCTTGAAAACGCATATATTTTACGTCTAACTCTAGAAGGAATATGAGAATGGATAAAGTTATTAAACATCCCAGGTGCAAAATCCAGATCACCTAAGATGTCAAAACTTCCCCTATAATGCAAACAACAAGAGAAAGATTAATAATTATAGGGAAGAGAACCTGTATTCCTGTTGAATGGTGCAAATTCCTCGAGTAAAAAAAGATCTTCAAAAAATATATATGGTCTGCAGAATAATCAAGTGGAAAGTTTTCTGCTTCTTGACACATAACAAAAGGCTTATTCAAGTTTCAAGGCCAAAGAAAAAAAAAAGAGAAAGTTCCACATGGAGTTGAAAGATGTTTTGCACTCTACATCTCATTAAGTTGCAGAACCCAAAAAAAATAAGAAAACAAACAATGTATGGCTTCCATATAACCTACTTACCAACCATTTCTTGTTTTCTACACCTGCAAACGTAAGATGGCCCATAATGCAATGATATAGAAAGGCAGTAACCTAAAGTCTTCATGAAATTTCTCCATAATGGGAATCAATTTAGATTGAGATTATCAGTATATATTCAAATTATTATTATGTCATGACTTGTAACTATGTATGAGCATAACTCTTTCCCATTGTTGGGAATATACTCTATATTGTCCTATTCATTTTTTCAATGATACTAATGGAGATTCTGCCAGCTAGCATGCACCCCAACTAATTCACTAGGCAACCTGTCCATCCCACAAAGGGAATTTCTTAAGCTTATATGCAAAAGTCTAACTTGGCCATACCATATATTGTCAAGTAGGGGGTGGGCGTTCAGTATTCATTTCGGTATTTTTAAAGTTTGGGTTCAATAATTCGGTAATCGATATTTGAGAGTAGATACCACATACCATACTTATAAACATCAATTCAATAATTCAGTAATCGGTAAATTAATTTTTGGTTCATTACGGTATTTGGTTAGACGTATCGTATTATATATATATATATATATATATATATAATTTGGTATTCGATAAATATTGAATACCAAACGGTATTTAATAATTTGTACCATAACCTATCCTGAATAACGAAATATTGAAATTTTACTCCCAAATACCAACTGAATTACCGAATATCAATTACCAAATTTTTTGATTCGGTTTGGTAATTAAGTTCTCAGTGTTTTACACCCAGCCCTATTGACAAGGTATGCTGCCTATCAAGGCTAGTCAGATGGGTGTACCTGGTTTTATAGCTTGGATCCAAACCTAGAATCTTCAATTTGTTACTCCTATGTCTTAATCACTACGCTATCCCCTTGGGGAACCAACATTATGTTATTAACTAAAAAGTATCGTGTATGTTTCCTTACTAATCAATAGGGAAAAGAACAATGGAGTTCATAAAAGAAAGGTCCTCCATAAAAGAAAAGAGTAATCAGTCAGCTGACTACTAGAAAAGATGAGCCATCGAAAAAGCTACCACGCAAGGCTGAAATTTGAACTCTTTTGGAGTTTAATTTACCTTGTGTTAACTTATGATAGTAATTAAGATGCATGATGAAGGTACTTACTTCCTGGAAGGATCTTGAGCAGGATCATAAGGGTGCGTCATGGGTATCATTCGACTCTCATTCAAAGCATGGGGACTCCTACGCTCCAAAATGATAGAACCCTCAGGACCTAAAAAGAAGGCTACATCAATTGGATTGAAGTACAGTAAGTAAATAAATTTTTCTATGAAAGCTTTACAGATATTGATGGTGTAACAGAAAACATTTTGAAAGATAATACCAACTCTAGACATATCATTGTTATTTTTATTAAAAATTAATTAATTAGAGCATGATAAAAAATGAAATTTCAGATGAAAAAAAGATATAAGAAGAGAGCAGATCAAAACAAGTAATGAATCTTAGGAGATGTTGGCGAACACTTACATTTAGATGATTGGTGGACACAACTCTTGAGGAGCTAGTAGTTTTCACCCACTTGGTGCCTGATGATAGACCAAGAGCTTCTTCAATAGGTCGTTATCTTATTTCCCCAGTCTGTACCTCCTTTTCCCTGCTAATAGAATGGCCACCAAGAAACTTACCACAGTACTTTGGTGGCACAAAACTCTGAAAAACCTTTGCAGGAGCATGTAACGTGGATCCAGAACACACATTTTCTAGTCCACATGATGAAGACATTACTTTCTTTCCCTTATCACATTCATCACAGCAACAATCCTCTTAAGCATCTTCGCAATAACCCTGTATGCGATATCTTAAAGGAAGAGAAAAAATAGAATTTTTAAAAACAGGGAGAGGACTACATATGCATAAAATATACAGACAGTATATAAGAGAATTAAATTCTACAACATGCTAATGAAAGAATCAATGTATGCTTTAGGTGGAACCCAATATCCAATACCATTTAGGATCCGCTTTGAAGAGTGCCAGAAAGATTAGACAGCTCGAAGAGGTCCTAATTCTCCCCTAAAAGGTCTGTATCACTTCTATTTATGCTTCTAGTTTTGTTCCATTTTTCATCTCTATTTAAGATTACAAAATAAGGGTGTCGAATGAGTTGACAGATTTTGTCATAATTTGCTCCACGGATGACAGGCAGATTTGATTCTAATTTGCTCCACAATTTAGTCAGCAAATTTGATTCTAATTTGCTCCACAATTTAGTAGGCAGATATGATTGCAATCTATTGCTATAAATATGTGATATCATATTTTGTTATTCTAGGAGAATAGATTAGAGGAAATCCTTAATTCATGTATCTCCTAGGCTAAGTTGCATAGACTCGGATGTGGATATCCGAGACGGGTGCGGATCCGAGAGTCGAATGCATTAAAATTTAAATTTTAAGATTCTGAAGTGCAAATCCGAGTAAAGATATGGTGCAGGAATTTGGCTAAAATACTAAATATTATATATATAAAATTATAAAAATATTCTAAAAATCTACTTTTAACTTTTAAGATAACTTTTAGTTACTTTTTCAATTAGGATTGGTATATACTTGTATATTTGGGAAACCAATAGGAACATATATAGTTTTTTACAATATTAATACAAAAATTCTTTTTATGAGAAACCAAAAGACACACATATCTTTTGACTATATTAATATATAAACATTTTTTTTATATTTAAAAAAATATAATTATTAAAAACAAGATCTGACGAGTCATATTTTCTATCCCCAACCACTTTTTGTTTCTTCCCAACAATTCAAATTTCGATGAAAAAAATTACAGTCGTCAAATTCCGATGATGACAACAGTCGCCGATTTTGATGATGACTATTGTCGGATTCCGATGGTGACAGTAGTCACCGATTTTCTCCAACTCCTGCGATGACAACAATTACAGTCATCGGACTTTCTGACGATGACGACAATTAAATTTGTTCTTGATGTTAGATCAACGTCTTCAGATTCGTTTGACTGAATCGGAGACGTACCTTGCGCCCGCACCAACGTTGCGTTGGGAAGGGTTCGGCGGAGATATCAATGAGTGTGTGCAACATAGCTCCGATGAATTAGGGATTGATTAAATTCTTTTGATCTTCTTGTTCACCCATAAATATTGTCCAACTCTATGAATAAAAACATATTTTTGCAACTTTCATGGTATCAGAGTTGGAATATTTCCCCTAATACCATAAGGTCAAAATAGCTTCTCAGGGAGAATATCTTTCTGGAACATCAAAAGAAGATAAAATGTCTTCTCTGAAAGCTCCAATAGAAAATCTAATTACTCAAGGAGGCAATGTTTCTCACATTCCCTTCTAGTTAACTTTGCATTGATTGAATAGGAAGAACTGTCAGGAATGGGCACAGTTTGTAAAGCTTTCAATTAATGATCATGAAAAGTTGGGACATCTGACTAGAAAGACGAAAAAGTCAAAAATCGGAGACCCAAAGATGAACACATGAAGATCAAAAAATTCACTCGTGATTGCCTGGTTAATATATTTCATGGAGCCAGTCATAAGTAAACCTTATCTATTTTTACCCACTCCTAAGGATGTGTGGGAAGCCGTTATAGAGACGTATTCTGAGGTAGAAAAAGCTTTTCAAATTTTTTAGTAAAAAATAAAACTATGACAAGTTAAGTAAGGTGAGAAAAAAGTCATTGCTTATTATAATGAAATGGTATTGATTAATCCAATTATAACACACCCTTGTGATCCTTCTTTAGCTCATTCCTGGAAGTAAGTACCCTTCATCACGTACTTTACTTAGTAACATAAGTTGACACAGGTAAAAGTAAGCATCAAAAAGCAGAAAAGTTTCCTTTTTATTATTCTGCAGACTACATATATATATATTGAAGATCATTCTTTTATCTGAGCAATTGAAACTATTCAACAGTAAAAAAGGCTCTCTTCCCTATTGATACAGATTTAATAATTAATTGATCTCTTTAATATTGAAGGGGTTACAGCTGTATATATAGAGAACTGAAGAATAACTAATTACAAAATAACCCAGATGTATTTAATAATTATATATGTAGTCTATTATCCCCCCGCAAGCTGATCAGCGGTAACGAGGGGCAGCTTGGAGCAGAGAGACTGAAAAGGCTGTAACGGAAGAGGCTTGGTGAGAATATCAGCAAGCTGGTCAGTAGATGGGACATAGTGCGTGGCCATCGCTCCTGCAAGTACCTCATCGCGAACAAAGTGACAGTCAGACCCAACATGCTTCATACGATCATGAAGGACTGGATTTTTGGTAACATAAATAGTGGACTGATTGTCACAATAAATCTGTGGTTTCGTCGGGGGAATGCCAAGTGCATCCGTAAGGTATCGTAACCACATGGCTTCAGCAACACCCGCAGCCATGGCACGATATTCTGCTTCTGTGGAGGAACGGGACACTCGCGTTTGCTTCTTGGTGCACCAGGAAATCAGATTCGGTCCCATCATAACAATATATCCAGTAGTGGACTTTCGATCATCTTTGTCGTTAGCCCAATCCGAATCAGAAAAAACAGATATATCAAACGAGCCCTTTTGAAATAAAATTCCACAGTGAAGAGTACCTTGAAGATAGCGCAGAATGCGTTTCAAGGCCTGAAAGTGTTGTTCTGTGGGAGCATGCATTGATTGGGAGACTCGATTGACTGCATATTGGATGTCCGGACGAGTAACAGCAAGATAATGAAGTCCACCGACGAGGCTCCGATATAGTGTAGGATCGGCAAAGGGAGTATTCGGCCCTGGGGATTGGCGGACTGCCATGGGAGTGACCGCGGGTTTGCAGTCTGTCATTCCAGCCCGATTTAGAAGTTCAAGGGTATATTTTGTCTGATGCATCAATATGGTTCCCGATTTGCGGATGAGTTCGAGGCCAAGAAAGAACTCCAGAGGACCGAGGTCCTTAAGTTTGAAGTCACGATGCATAGCTTCAGTAATTTCAGTGATGAGTGATGACGAGCTGCCTGTAATAACAATATCATCCACATAGATAAGAATGATGACTGTCCCTCGAGAACAGTGAAGGGTGAAGAGGCTGTTGTCATGATGGTAGGTGCGAAAACCAAGACCCTGCAGAAAAGTAGAGAGACGTGTGTACCAGGCACGAGGGGCCTGTTTCAGGCCATACAGTGATTTGCGAAGCTTGCAAACATAGTGAGGACGGTTGGGATTAACATATCCCGGTGGCTGAACCATATAGATTTCTTCCTCAAGATGACCATGAAGAAAGGCATTGCTGACGTCTAGCTGATGAAGCGGCCAATCATAGTGAAGAGCAAGAGACAAGACCAGACGAATAGTCTGTTGCTTAACAACAGGGCTGAAGGTCTCCTTATAATCCACACCATACTCCTGATGATACCCTTTTGCAACCAGACGTGCTTTATAGCGAGAAAGAGATCCATCTGAATTTCGTTTGATGCGAAACACCCATTTGCACCCAATAGACTTTCGGTTACTAGGCAGAGGTACCAAATCCCATGTACGTTGTTCATTCAGAGCCTGAAATTCCTCATCCATAGCTTGGCACCAGAAACTATTTTTGGAGGCTTGGTTGTAGGTAGTAGGCTCAGTTGTGGGATGTGCATCAAAGGGTATTTGAGTGTGGTAGGCTTTGGGTTTGAAGGTACCGGCCTTGGCTCGGGTTGTCATAGGATGAGTGTTGAGTGGAGGGTGATTAGGAAGGGGTGGTGGAGTTGTATGATGCGTGGGCGGGGGTTGGGTGGGGCTGCCGTGGGAGCTGGGATGTGCAGCGGTGGATGGGGTGGCTGTATGTGTGTTAGGAGTATGATGTAGGGAAGTGGTGGGTTGTGTGGCAGTCGGCTGGGTGTTCGGGTGGGAGGTTTGGGGTTTCGGGTGGGTAGTGGTGTAGTGGGGTACCGGGTTAGGTGCCGAGTGAGCCGGAGCATGAACGTGAGAAAAGGACGGAAATAATGGCACAACGCCAAGTGGATTGGGGGAGTATGGAGTAGAGGAAAGACTTGTGTAAGGAAATTGTTCCTCCACAAAACGAACATGACGGGAAACATATGTTTTCTGAGATACAGGATCGAAACATTTGTAACCTTTGATAGTGGGATGATAGCCTAGAAAGACACAAGGGGTGGACCGAGGTTGAAGTTTATGTTGAGTGTGCGGACGCAACCAGGGATAAACTAGACACCCAAACGGGCGGAGATGGATATAGTCGGGTGGATGATTGTAGAGACGGGCATATGGAGTGGAGTTGGAGAGAGTGTGAGTGGGCATGCGATTTATGAGGTAGTTGGCAGTAGCAAGGGCATCAACCCAAAAGGAAACAGGTAAGGTGGAATCATGGAGGAGCGCAACAACTGTTTCTATTAGGTGACGGTGTTTGCGCTCAGCAACGCCATTTTGTTCAGGGGTATATGGACATGAAGTGTGATGAAGAGCCCCTAGATTTTGAAGAAAAACACCAAATGCATTGTTGACAAATTCTTTGCCATTGTCACTTCGAAAAATTTTGATTTTGGCATTAAATTGATTTTGAACCATTCGGTCAAAGTTTACAAAAATAGTATAAGCTTCGGATTTAAATTTCAGAGGATAAAGCCAAGTGAATTTACTGTAATCATCAACAAAACAGATATAATAACGAAAACCTTGAACAGAAGGAACTGAGGTTGGACCCCAAACATCAGAATGAATTAATTGAAATGGCGCAGTGGCCTTGTGTTCAGACAGTGAAAAAGGTAAACGACAAGATTTAGACACTGAACAGGACTCGCAATGTAATTTTTCTGAAAAATTAAAACCTAAGGATGATAAAATGGATTTGGTGATGGCGGATGATGGGTGCCCAAGCCGGCGATGCCAGGTTGACGAGAGAATGGCTTGACTCACAACAGACGGAGACCTGGATGGAAGAGTGTATAGCCCATGCTCACAGCGGCCCGTGTACCGCACCCGGTTCGTGGTATTGTCCACTATCTGGAAATTGGTGTCATTAAAAATGAGGGTGCAGTTATTTTCTTTAGTAAAGCGATAAACAGATAAAAGATTGGATGTGAGGGAAGGGACGTGGTGAAGGGTTGAGAGATGAAATTTACCATTTGGGGTATAGACATACCCAGAGCCGGTGTTTGTGATGGGAAGGGATTGACCATTGCCTACTGTAATAGTTTCTGAGCCATGATACGGATGAGGAGCTTGAAGTTGTGAATAATCCGACGTCACATGGGTGTTAGCACCTGTGTCTAGATACCAATCGCCAGATTGAGCGTTTGTGGACGCATGCATCGCCCTTGATCCTCCGGACTGGCTATTTACATTCTGCGAGTCATCATAACGATACCAGCAATTAGCCGCAGAATGGCCCCGTTTAGCACAAATTTGGCACGTCGGAAGATCTCGTGTGGGCATCCGCTGGTTTCCTCGTCCCTGTCCGCGGCCTGACTGGAAGCCGTCCCTCGGCAGAGGCCCGCCTCTGCCTTGCTGCCCGGTGTTTCGACGGTCACCGCCGCCGCTGCCTCGCCCTTGGTTACGGCGATCGTCACCGCGACCCCTGGCCGAGCCTCCGCTGCCAGCCGAGTAAAGAGCCGTGACGCCAGGGGTGGAACTGGCTTCTCCGAGCAGTAATTTGTGTTCCATGTCTAGATTCAATTCTTCTGCATTAAGCCATCCAGACAGTTGATTCAGAGTGATTTCGACAGGCGAGAGGCGAATATGCTGTTTGAGAGAGGAATAGCCAGCCGGAAGACCACGTATCACGGCATTCACCACGTCTCGTTCAGGAATAATCTCGTTCACAGCATCTAGGTCAGACAGAATAGAGGCCACATCATCAAGGTATTGAGTCATCGTCTTCGTTCCCTTCCGAAGAGTATGCAATTTGTCACGCAACTGAAAAATATGAGCCGTGGACACAGAGTTGTACCTTGTGGCTAGTGCGTCCCAAAGTGAAGCCGATGTGAGAAAACCCCGGGCGTGTTTGTGCACAGAGGGGCTAATAACTGCGAGAAGACAGGCTCGGATCTGAGTGTCTACGATCATCCACGGAAGGTAGTCGGGATTTGGGAGCTTGACGCCGTCCTTCTCGGCTGTCTCGGGCTGCGGCTTCTCCGCACCGTCAATCCATCCGAGCAGCAAGTTGGCTGCGAGGGCGGTGCGGACGTTAAGTGCCCAGGCCGGGTAGTTGTTGTCAGATAATTTTTCGGGGATGAGATTGTGGAGATTCCTGAGCAGTAATTTTACTCCAGACGGTAATTTTGACAGAGGATCAATAACCTTGTCCATGGCGCCGACCTACGGCGGAGGAGGGAGGCCGTGCGGCGTGGTGTAGACGGTGGCAGCGGCGCACACACGTCGGAAAAGAGGAGAGATTAGGGTTTGGGCGGAAGAAGAAACCCTAGCTTTGATACCATGATACAGATTTAATAATTAATTGATCTCTTTAATATTGAAGGGGTTACAGCTGTATATATAGAGAACTGAAGAATAACTAATTACAAAATAACCCAGATGTATTTAATAATTATATATGTAGTCTATTACCTATAATTAATAGTCTCTCTTTTCCTCTTTGTGTTTCAGGGAAAGTTTTGACATCATAGCTTCTCCTGAACTCGCTCCTGGGATGCTCAATAATTGTATCCAGGCTTAGCCACCTTCCAAAGTCAGGCGTATGGTGTATGAGTTCTCAAAGCTATTGCCTGGTACTCTTAAATTTGCACTAGTTCCGCGTGGGGCAATCTGGACAAGTCTATTCAACAATCATTTTTTGGGTAAAGGATATAGGACTGTATTTCCTCACAAGTGAGAGAGAAAGGCCAGCTTCTGCCTTATATATATCTATCTGAAAGAGATAAGGGTCGTGAAGTAGAAGTGGCGTCGTTACCCAGGAATATTTTTACTAAAAATTAATTTGCATTATCATCCTATGCAGGTCTGAGATATATACTGCTTTGGTGGAGTTCTTGCATAACAAAGATTCGGTGATGAGAATTCAAGTACAAGCAGCTCAATATCATTTATAAGCGTTCTCATCACCAAATCTTTGATATGCAACAGCACCACTCGAGCAATATATATCCTTTTATAATGGGAAATGCAAATCAATTTCTAGTAAAAACCTTCCTAGGCAAAGGTGCCCTTCTACTTTGCAACCCTTTCCCTATTTGGATAGATATATAAGGCAGAAGTTGAGCTTTCACTCTCACTTTCAAAGAAATACAGACCTATATCTTCTTGGTCCGGACAATTATAGTTGAATAGACTTGACCAATTATCCCTCATGGAACACATTCAAATTTAAGAGTATCAGGCAATAGCCTTGTAAACTCATACACCTTACGTCTAACTCTAGAAGGAGGATGATCATGTATAAAGTTATTAAACATCCCAGGAGCAAAATCCAGATCACCTAAGATGTCAAAACTTCCCCTATAATGCAAACAACAAGAGAAAGATTAATAATTATAGGGAAGAGAACCTGTATTCCTGTTGAATGGTGCAAATTCCTCAAGTAAAAAAAGATCTTGAATATATATATGGTCTGCGGAATAATGAAATGGAAAGTTTTCTGCCTCTTGACACATAACGAAAGGCATATTCAAGTTTCAATGTCTCAAAAAAAAAAAAGAGAAAATTCAACATGGAGTTAAAAGATGTTTTGTACTCTACATCTCATTAAGTTGCAGAACCAAAAAAAAGTTAGAAAACAAACAATGTATGGCTTCCATATAACCTACTTACCAACAATTTCTTGTTTTCTATACCTGCAAACATAAGATGGACCATAATGCAATAACATAGAGAGGCAGTAACCTAAAGTCTTCATGAAATTTCTCCATAATGGGAATCAATTTCGATTCAGATTATCATTATGTCATGACTTGCAACTATGTAAGAGCATAACTCTTTCCCATAGTTGGGAATATACTCTATATTGCCCTATTCATATTTTTAGTTATACTAATAGAGTTCCTGCCAGATTGCATGCACCCCAACTAATTCACTGGGCAACATGTCCATTCCACAAGGGGAATTTCTTAAGCTCATATGCAAAAGTCTAACTTGGCCATACCATATATTAACAAGTAGGGGTGGGCGTTCAGTATTCTTTTCGGTATTTCTAAAGTTCGGGTTTGGTAATTCGGTAATCGATATTTGAGAGTAGATACCATATACCTTACTTATAAACATCGATTCGATAATTCAGTAATCGTAAATTAAATTTCGGTTCAGCATGGTATTTGGTTAGACGTATCTTATTATATATATAAAATTCGATATTCAGTAAATATTGAATACCAAACGGTATATTAATATCTTGTACCAAACCCAATCCCGAATACCAAAATGTTGAAATTTTACTCCGAAATACCATACCAATACTGAATTACTGAATATCAATTACCAATTTTTTTGGTTCGGTTCGGTAATTTGGTTTTCAGTATTTTATACCCAGCCATATTGACAAGGTATGCTGCCTATCAAGGCTAGCCAGATGGGTGTACCTGGTGTTACAGCTTGGATTCAAACCTAGAATCTCTAAGTTGTTACTCCTATGTTTCAAACACTAGGTCATCCACTGGGAACCAACATTATGTTATTAATTAAAACATACACAAATGTTTCCTTACTAATCAATAGGGAAAAGACCAGTGAAGTTCATAAAAGAAAGGTCCTCCATAAAAGAAAAGATTAATCAGTCAGCTGACTACTAGCAAAGATGAGCCATCCAAAAAGATACCATGCAAAGACAGATATGAGCTGAATTTGAACTCTTTTGGATTTTAATTTACCTCGTGTTAACTTATGTTAGTAATTAAGGCGCATGATGAAGGATACTTACTTCCAGGAAGGATCTAGAGCAGGATCACGCAGGTATCATTCGAATCTCATTCACAACATTGGGACTCCTACGCTCCAGAATGCTAGAATCACCATGACCTAAAAAGAAGGCTACATCAATTGGATTGAAGTACAGTAAGTAAATAATTTTCTATTAAAGTTTTTCATCTATTGATGGTGTAACGGAATTCATTTTGAAAGATAATACCAACTCTGTACATATCAATGTTATTTTTCTTAAAAAAGAAATTAATTAGAGCATGATAGAAAATGAAATTTCTGATGTACAAAGATATACGAAGAGGACAGATCAAAATAAGTAATGAACACTAAGAGATGTTGGCAAACACTTACATTTAGATGTTTGTGCTGTTTTTTTGCTATGTTCAGTGATTTTTCTCTTTCGAAGATTCAGAGGCTTTGTATATCCTGCTGATCCTAAAGACCGCTGCACTGTACACTTCTCAGGAAAAGAAGCTCGCTACAATTTCCTTGAGACATTTTTGTCATGGATTTGGTGGACACAACTCTTGAGGAGCTAGTGGTTTTCATCCACTTGGTGCCTGATGATAGACCAAGAGCTTCTTCAATAGGTAGGTATCTTGTTTACCCAGTCTGTACCTACTTTTCCCATTTACTAGAATGGCCACCAAGAAACTTACCACATTTGTTTGGTGGCACAGAACTCTGAAAAACCTTTGCAGGAGCATGTAACTTGGATCCAGAACACTCATTTTCTAGTCCACGTGATGAAGACATTACTCGCTTTCCCTTTTATATTCTTCACGGCAATAATCCTCTTGTTGTAATTGTACGAGTTTTCATCATTTTGTAAACTTTTATTTTATCAATTACTCTTACCGAGGGTTAAGAATCTTATTCAAAAATATATGAATATAGGTAAGAGCAACGATACCTTATGATATCCAAGGAGTGACCAACAATGCCTTTCAAACGGTACCTTACGAAATCTAAGTGACCAAAAATGGCTTTCAATATGGACTTAAGGGTGTTAAGAGCAATATTTTTGGATCTCATCTGCCTATCACTCATAATAAGGTAAGGCAAGAGGAGATGAAGCGTACCCATATGTGTTCAAAAGTATCTTCTTCTTCATCATCTTACTTACCTTTCTACTGTCCTTAGTTCAAAGTTTTCTCATGATACTAGATTACATAGATCTTTGTTTCAGTGCTGTAACTAATTCTAGAAATTTTATATGCTTAATGCAGTAATTTTTCTGTAAATGAGATGATTATGATACGCATGAAAGGTATAAAAAATATTTAAATTGTGTAAGCTTTGATTAATCTTCAACATTGCCTAACATTTTGATCAAGTCTGGGTAAGGAAATGTCATTATAGATATCTTTCATTGAATTTCATGATTCTTCTTCTATTTGGTTGATCTATTGAATAATCTCGGCGGCCGGGGAAGTTTCATTTAACCTTTTATTCTCATTACACAGGTCTATATATATATCCCATGTAGTTAGTAGAGGTGTTCACATGTTTGATCAGAACACCACTGCTGTCAAAAAATAAAAATCTCAGAACCAAGATTTATTAATTTTCCAGAGGGTAAGGTTCAATGGAATCTTGGAACTTAGGATCAAATTAAGAGTACACTTCTAAGAGAATCTACGGTACAAAATTTTTGTACCAGAACTGTGGAAGTTAAATTATCACCAAATTGTCGTACTAGAACAGTGGAAGTTAAATTATCATTGCTTTTGAATGTTATATTGTGTGTAGACTTTATTTTAAATTGTCATTTAGCTTAAGTAGTTAAATTTAGTACAAAAATAAAGCATTTTTTTAGTTATTTAGATTTTTGGACTGACCTCCTGCACATTTTTGATAAATGATGTATTACAATTTAATGGCCATTTGAATGGGATTAATTAATTTAAGGGGAGATGGGTATGGAACGGCCTAAACGTGCCCAAGCATAGCTTTATTTGCAGGCTTAGTACTCATAACAGGCTGCTCACACTGAAAAGAATGTAGAAAATGGCTCATGGACAGGATGTGATATGCATAGTATGTGGGGATGCTGAATAAGACCTCAAACATCTCTTCTTTGAATGTCAATCATCACGAATGTGCTCAAATGAGTTACTGAAGTGACTAGGTAAACACTATACAGGGTCGGAATGGTGACACGACCCTCCTAAGAAAAAGAATTGTATGAGCAGGTTGGAATGATGGCACGATCCTACTGAGGAATATAAATTATATGGGTAGAGTAGGAATGATGATACGACTCTTTTAAAAAATCAAAATTATATGGGTAGGGTTAGAATGACGACACGACCATACTGAAAAAGAGAAATTATATTGGTAGACCCTACTGAAAAACAGAACTTATATGGGTAGGGTCAGAATGATGACACGACCTATGCAAATCAGATCTGATGAATCCCCATACACACACAACTACACTGAATATTATAATTGAGAATCTAGTTCATCCCATAATTTTTTGAGTTTAGTGAAGTATCTTGCTATGTTATTTGTTCCTTGATTTAAGCTATTGAACTCCTTTTGCAGATGATAAAGCTTAGCACCATTGGACTACCAAACCTGTGCTTAAGGATGGTCAAAAGTTCTTGTACAGTTTTGGAATAAATTACACTGTCAACTATGTCCTTAGAGAGTGAATTCAAGATCCAGGATGTGACCATGTCATTGCACCTGTTCCATGCTTGAAAATCTGCTGCATTCGATGGTGGGCATGGGTGGGAACCCGTGATGAATCCCAATTTGTTCTTTACTGACTGAGCAATTAGGACTGACCTCTTCCAACATGGATATCCCTTGCCATCAAAGGGTGTATTTACTAGTGTCATGTCAGGGTTATCAGAAGCATGAAGACGATTAGGATGATTTGGATCCATGGTGAGGGTGCTAGCAGTAGTAGTCACCGAAGCAGTAGTTGTTTGCTCCGCCATGTTTGAGATCGAGAAAGGAGAAAGTTGGTGTTGAATCTGATCTGAAAATTATTTCTCTGATACCATGTAGAAAAAGTTTGAACAAAGTTTGGGAAATTTTCTCGATAACTTTTTATTCCATCATCAGTGTATTTATACAAATAAATGACAGTAAAAATAATGTATAAATATAAACACTTGTCTAAATCCTATTGGTTCTATACATGTACTATTTAACTAATTTATTCCTTTTTATGTTGCTCACATATTTGTCAGATGTGGAGAGAATATTTCTAGAAGAAGCATTCTTGTCCTCATTTTCATTGTCTGCCTTTATCACCTTCAATGAAGCTTTCTTGTTTGGATCAAATGACGCTCTTCCTTTATTCTCAACACAGCTTGGATTCAAACCTAGAATCTTCAAGTTGTTACTCCTATGTCTTAACAACTAGGTCATCCCCTTGGGAACCAATATTATGTTATTAACTAAAAAGTACAAATATGTTTCCTTACTAATCAATTGGGAAAAGACCAGTGGAGTTCATAAAAGAAAGGTCCGCGATAAAAGAAAAGATTAATCAGTCAGCTGACTACTAGCAAAGATGAGCCATCCAAAAATCTACCATGCAATGATAGATATGAGCTGAAATTTGAACTCTTTTGGAGTTTAATTTGCTTCGTGTTAACTTATGTTAGTAATTAAGGTGCATGATGAAGGATACTTACTTCCAGGAAAGATCTAGAGCAAGATCACAAGGGTGTCATGGGTATCATTCGACTCTCATTCACACCATTGGGACTACTACGCTCCAGAATGATAGAACCATCAGGACCTAAAAAGAAGGCTACACAATTGGATTGAAGTACACTAAGTAAATAAATTCTTCTGTGAAAGCTTTTCAGATATTGATGGTCTAACGGAAAACATTTTGAAAGATAATACCAACTCTAGACATAGATGTGAGAAATATAAGAGAAAATATTATTGAATTGTTCTAAATACATTATTACATTGAGACCCTATTTATAGACACCACATTCCAATTCTTTTCCTAATAGAACTCTACATTACAATTCCTTTCCAAATAGGATTTTATATGCTATTCCTATTCCTACTCATATTCTACCACTCACCCTAAAGCTGGTGCATAGAAGACAGATGTACCAAGCTTGTTGTGGATGTAACTAATACGAGGATCGATGCGGTACTTGGTGGAAATAGTGCAAGAAAATTGATACGGACGGCTTTGGACGTCTGGGAAACCTCAACTGAAATGGAAAAAACTGAAAAAGTTATCCAAAATTAATAAACATTGCCGGAAAGTCAATGTGTCACTAGAAAATTATCGGAAAGTGGTATAAAATATAAGGGTCATCTTGAAATCAAGAGATAAGTAGATCTTGAACAAGATAGTCACCCAAGAACTGGCAAGAACATACTCATGCGCCGGATTATTAGATTTGATGGCCAAAAAGTAGTCATCATTTGAGAAAGAATTATATGGGTAGGGTCGGAATGATGACACGACCCTCCTGAGAAAGAGAATTATATGAGTAGGTTGGAATGATGGAACGATCCTACAGAGGAATAGAAATTATATGGGTAGAGTCGGAATGATGACACAACCCTACTAAAAAATGAAAGTATATGGGTAGGGTTAGAATGACGACACGATCGTACTGAAAAATAGAAATTATATGGGTAGACCCTACTGAAAAAGAGAACTTATATGGGTAGGATCAGAATGATGGCACGACCTATGCAATTCAGATCTAAGGAATTAAAATAAAGACGCATGGAACTACGCAAATCAGATCTAAGGAGTCACCGAAAAGGCGCACGATGCTATGCAACTCAGCTATGAGAAAGTAGTTCGAAAAGATGCACGGTACTACACAAACTAGATATGAGAGAGTAGGGAAAAGAAGTGTGGTGCCCTAACATTTGATAACATGATCATTGGTCAGATGGGCGGAAGATATGGGTCATAGCCGCCCGCCGGCAGCAGAATCTCTTTTATTCTCTAAAAAAATCACAGAGTATCTGATACCATGTGAGAAATATAAGAGAAAAATATTATTGAATTATTGTAACTATATTAATACATTGAGACCCTATTTATAGACACTACATTATAGTTCCTTTTCAAATAGAATTTTATACGCTATTCCTATTCCTACTCATATTGTAACAATATCAATGTTATTTTTCATTAAAAAAAAATAATTAGAGCATGATAGAAAATTAAATTTCATATGAAAAAAGATATAAGAAGAGGACAAATCAAAACAAGTAATGAATCTTAGGAGATGTTGGCGAACACTTACATTTAGATGATTGGTGGACACAACTCTAGAGGAGCTCGTAGTATTCATCCACTTGGCGCCTAATGATAGACCAAGATCTTCTTCAATATGTCGGTATCTTGTTCTCCCAGTTTGTACCTCCTTTTCCCTGCTAATAGAATGGCCACCAAGAAATTTACCACAGTACTTTGGTGGCACAAAACTCTGAAAAACCTTTGCAGGAGCATGTAACTTGGATCCAGAACACTCATTTTCTAGTCCACGTGATGAAGACATTACTTTCTTTCCCTTATCACATTCTTCACGGCAACAATCCTCTTGAGCATCTTCGCAATAACCATGTATGCGATATCTTAAAGGAAGACAAAAGACAGAATTTTTAAAAACAGGAAGAGGACTACATATGCATAAAAGATACAGACAGTATATAAGAGAATTAAATGCTACAACATGATAATGAAAGAATCAATGTATTCTTTAAGTGGAAACCAATATCCAATACCATTTAGAATCCGCTTTGAGGAATGCCAGAAAGATTAGACAGCTCGAAGAGGTCCTAATTCTCCCCTATGAGGTCTATATCACTTCCATTTAGGTTTCTAGTTTTGTTCCATTTTTCATCTCTATTTAAGATTACAAAATAAGGGTGTCGAATGAGTTGACAGATTTTGTCAGAATTTTCTCCACTGATGACAGGAAGATTTGATTCTAATCTGCACCACAATTGAGTAGGCAGATATGATTGCAATCTGTTGTTGTAAATATGTGATATCATATTTTGTTATTCTAGGAGAATAGAGTAGAGGAAATCCTTAATTCATGTATCTCCTATGCTAAGTTGCATAGACTCGGATGTGGATATTCGAGACGGGTGCGGATCCGAGAGTCGATTGATTAAATTTTTTTGATCTTCTTGTTCACCCATAAATATTGTCCAACTCTATGAATAAAAACATATTTTTCCAGTATCTAAACTTTCATGGTATCAGAGTTGGAATATTTCCCCTAATACCATAAGGTCAAAATAGCTTCTCACAGAGAATATCTTTCTGGAACATCAAAAGAAGATAAAATGTCTTCTCTGAAAGTTCCAATAGAAAATCTAATTACTCAAGGAGGCAATGTTTCTCACATTCCCTTCTAGTTAACTTTGCATCGATTGAATAGGAAGAACTGTCAGTAATGGGCACAAGTTTGTAAAGCTTTCAATTAATGATCATGAAAAGTTGGGACATCTGACTAGAAAGACGAAAAAGTAAAAAATCGGAGACCCAAAGATGATCACATGAAGATCAGAAAATTCACTCGTGATTGCCTGGTTAATATATTTCATGGATCCAGTCATAAGTAAACCTTATCTATTTTTACCCACTCCTAAGAATGTGTGGGAAGCCGTTATAGAGACGTGTTCTGAGGTAGAAAAAGCCTTTCAAATTTTTGAGTAAAAAATAAAACTATGACAAGTTAAGTAAGGTGAGAAAAAAGTCATTGCTTATTATAATGAAATGGTATTGATGAATCCAATTATGACACACCCTTGTGATCCTGCTTTAGGTAATTCCTGAAAGTAAGTACCCTTCATCACGTACTTTACTTAGTAACATAAGTTGACACAGGTAAAAGTAAGCATCAAAAAGCAGAAAAGTTTCCTTTTGATTATTCTGCAGACTACATATATATATATTGAAGATCTTTCTTTTATCTGAGAAATTGAATCTATTCAACAGGAAAAAAGGCTCTCTTCCCTATAGTTAATAGTCTCTCTTTTCCTCTTTGTGTTTCAGGGGAAGTTTTGACATCATAGGTGCTCCTGAATTCGCTCCTGGGATGCTCAATAATTGTATCCAGGCTTAGCCTCCTTCCAAAGTCAGGCGTATGGTGTATGAGTTCTCAAAGATATTGCCTGGTAATCTTAAATTTGAACTAGTTCCGCGTGGAGCTATCTGGACAAGTCTATTCAACAATTATTTTCCGGTTAAAGAAGATATACGACTGTATTTCCTCACAAATGAGAGAGAAAGTTTTGCTTCTTCCTTATATATATCTGAAAGGGATAAGGGTCGTGAAGTAGAAGAGTCGTCATTTCCCAGTAAGGTTTTTACTAAAAATTAATTTGCATTTATCATCCTATTCAGGTCTGAGATATATACTGCTTTGGTGGAGTTCTTGCATAACAAAGATTCGGTGATGAGAATTCTCATCACCAAATCTTTGATACGCAACAGCACCACCCGAGCAATATATATCCTTATATAATGGGAAATCCAAATCAATTTCTAGTAAAAACCTTCCTGGGCAAAGGTGCCCTTCTACTTTGGAACCCTTTTCCTATTTGGATAGATATATAAGGCAGAAGTTGACCTTGCGTGTAACGCCCTAAAAAAACAGGTCCCGGAGCGTCACACGGTGCTTCAGGCTACCAGTAGCCCCAACCTAACCCTTTGAGCCATTTTCATTCAGTTCAACCCAAATCAACGGCGTTTCCATAAATAAACCTCAAATATCAAAAGAGTAATCATCATCCAAGAATAAAAAAATTTCAGAAAGATAAAAAAATACGACTTATTAGTCAACTCCCAACATCTATACTAGTCTGACAAGCCTAAGAAAATTAATAAAACAAGTGAGCCATTGATACATGCCCCAACTGGCTCATACTCAGTTATCAAATGTAAACAATTCCGTGAAACCAACATCAGACATCACGTCCTCGGAACATGAGGACTCAACACAATAGAGGATGTAGAACAGCGTGCCCGAAGAATCACTGTCGAACCTGGAACTGAGCACCTGAACCTACATTCCGAGAAAATGCATCCCACATCTGAAGATGTGGGTCAGTACCATGGAAAGGAACTGAGTATATGGGAGTGTATGCAGTTGTATAAACATCATCATCATAAATATTTATAAGAAATATGCAGGATGTATGAAAGACTCACATAGCCCGAAGAAAATCATCATAATTATGAGAGGATGAAATAAGTATAATAACACATGTGAGTCATCATATAATTTGTCAATCACTTTCAGTTCATCAAGAATATCAATTCTCATAATGTAAATATCATTTAAATCTTTCGAAAGAATAACTTTCACAATTCCACTTTCAAATCACTTATCCATTCACCGTACACACAAGGAAACACACACACACTAGGAGATCCTATAACCGACATAAACCATGTGAGATACATGGAGTCCAACGTACAACCCACATTGGGGAGATCCATCCTATCCTTTCCATCGGAGTAGGACTATCAATATCAAATACACACACACTAGTGATCACTATATAAATCAGCCTAAGGCTCACTCCTACGGGGGCACGTAGTATTAGGGAAGTAAGGTCGCTTTATACCTCCCACTCGGTGCTAAAGATTTCTCTCGGACTTAGCTCAGATCATTTCAAAGACAATCCACAACAAAACAATTTCAGTAATATATAAATATACATCGGGAGCCATCACACTTCCCATCTATCAAAATCGACCATGTTGTGGATTTCTTTAACACTCGAGTTCAAAGCAACTCCATTAAGACCAAAAGGTCAAATATTCAAAATATCTCAAATATTCAACATCTACATGCTTATAACACACACTTTCTCAAAAAAGCACAATTTCCAATGGGGATTCACGACCCAAATATAAAAATCATGATAAATATCGTTCAAGATTCATGCTTTATATCACCACACATGTAAATTCATCTTTCAAAATCATAAACATCAAGATTTCATAATAATCATCATAAGATATGGGTTCATGCTTCAAATTCATTAAAATCATGCCTTTGTAAAGAAAATTACTTTTGGGTACAAGAATGAAAGAGAGTTCTTGTTGAAAAACCCCACATACCTTGAATGATGAACTTTAGATCGATACTCATTTTTGAGATGTTAATCGTTACTTTGAATGATGGTTCTTGGAGTTCTTGAACTAGGAACTTGGAATCTTGAATAAATTTGCAGAATTAATGGTGAACTTTGGAGGTTCTTGAAGTTAGATGTAGGAGCTTAGGGTTTTCTTTTTGAGGGAATTTGATGAAATATAACATATAATGCTTCTAATAGGATTTATTATAGGGTTTGGATGGATTTTGGGTTAGGGGGGATGACCAAAACGCCCATAAAAATCAAATAATTCTCGAAACTGTCCTTTGATGGAATGTTTTGATAGTCTGAAGTAGATCAACCATAACGTCTTACTCCGATATCCAAATTGGATGAAACCAATTTCATTAGAAAGAAGACTCTCATATATTTCCGTTGATATATAGTATCTCACCCAGATCATTGTGTACGAGGAGTTATGATCGTTTGAAATTGACCCAAAAATTCACTTCTGATAGGCTGAAGTAGATCGACCATAACTTTTTGCTCCGATAGAAAATTGGATGAAACCAATTTCATTGGAAAGAGGACTCGCAGAGATTTTCGTTGATATATAGTAGATCACCCATATCATTATGTACAAGGAGTTATGATTGTTTAAAGTTGGAGATAAAATACGCCAGGCCTCAGTACTTTTTCCTGCACGTTTTACTGTTCACTACTATTCACGGTTCGATCGGAATGTTCATAACTCGTCGCTCGGGTGTCCGTTTTGGATGATCCACATATCATTGGAAAGATTATTCGATACTCTACGCAATGGTGGGTCATAATCTAAGACATTTCACACGGAAAATTTATAATTAATTCTAGAAGATTGAACCCAACACTTTTACGCACAAAATTTCGACAAAAAATTTCCCGGGGTATTACATCATCCCCCCTTGGAAACATTCATCCTCGAATGACGCTAGACATGACAAGATTAGATAGGGAATAGATCATACAGCTGAAACCATTCGTTAGACTCATCACCACATCGTTTCTCACTCCGAATGCAACATAGAATGCATAAATTCAAGAAACTACAGCTGAACACATAATAAATGACAGCTGAACTGCTGCAACTTTTATCAAAAGTGCATGATTTAGGAAAGAACGGTACCTTCGGCTTGATCGTAGTTCGCGGAAAATAGGTGCGAGTACTTGGATCGCATATCCACCTCAGCTTCCCAAGTTGCACCCTCAACAGATTGGTTTTGCCACAACACCTTGACCAAGGGAACTTCTTTGTTCCCTAGTCTTCGGACACTGAAATCAAGAATCTCAACAGGAATCTCATCAAAAGAAAGATTTTCTTGAATGTCAGCACTCATAGAGGAATCCACTACCACAGCATCGCTAATATGCTTTCTAAGCATGGAGACATGGAATATTGGATTAAAAGAGGACAACTCGGAAGGCAACTCGACCTCATAAGCTACCTTACCAACACGGCTAAGAATTTTGTAAGGACCAACATAACGGGAACTTAGCTTCCCCTTCTTTCCGAATCTCTTCACCCCCCTCATGGGTGAAATTTTCAGATACACTAGGTCACCAACTTCAAACTCAAGGTCTCTCCTTCTAACATCCGCATATGACTTCTGACGAATCTGTGCAGTTTTCAACCTTTCCCTAATCAACTTAACTTTTTCCATAGCCTCAAATACCGAACCAGGACCATCCCTAATCAACTTAACTTTTTCCATAGCCTCAAATACCGAACCAGGACCACTCACAGCTGCTTCACCCACCTCGAACCAACCTATGGGTGATCTACACTTCCTCCCATATAAGGCTTCAAAAGGAGCCATGCCAATACTAGAGTGGAAACTGTTATTGTAAGCAAACTCTATCAATGGTAAGTGATCATCCCAACTTCCTTTAAAGTCAAGTGCACAAGCTCTCAACATATCCTCTAAGGTCTGGATGATCCGCTCAGCCTGACCATCGGTCTGCGGATGAAAAGCAGAACTCAAAAGCACTTGGGTACCAAGACCCTTCTGAAAAACTTTCCAAAATTGCAAAGTGAACTGAGTACCCCTATCCGAAATGATAGATAAGGGAACTCCATGCAGTCTGACTAGCTCTCGGATATACAATCTAGTGTAATCCTCAGCAGTATATTAAGTATGAACAGGCAAGAAATGAGCAGACTTAGTCAATCTATCAACCACAACCCAAATGGAATCATGATGGCGTCGGGAAGGATGTAAACCAATCACGAAGTCCATATTTATCTCTTCCCACTTCCAGGTGGGAATACTAAACTCTTGCATCATACCACTAGGTCTTTGGTGTTCAACCTTAACCTATTGGCATGTTGTACACTTATCTACAAACGCTACTATATCATTCTTCATGCCACTCCACCAATAGATTTCCCGAAAGTCTCGGTACATCTTGGTGGCACCAGGATGAATAGAATATCGTTCCCCATGCCCTTCAGCCATAATCCTCTGTCTCAGATCATCAACATTCGGGACACACATTCTACCCTGCAATCTCAACACACCATCTCCCCCTTGGGAGAAAACCTCTACTTTTTTGTTCTTGGCTGACTCCTTCAGTCTGACCAAACTAGCATCAAAGTATTGCTTTCCCTTCACTTCCGAAACCAAGGAAGATTCGGAACTACTCTGGACCCCTATACTACCTTCAGCAGAGTCAAACAACCTAACCCCCAATCTAGCCAAACGATGTACATCACGAGCCAACTCTTTCTTACCTTCTACCACATGCGAAACACTACCCATGGACACTCTACTTAGGGAATCCGCCACAACATTGGCCTTGCCCGGATGGTACAGCACACTCATATCATAGTCCTTTAACAATTCTAACCATCATCTCTGCCTAAGATTCAATTCTCTCTGGGTAAACACATACTGTAGACTCTTATGATCAGTGAAAACATCAACATGGACAACATACAAATAGTGTCTCCAGATTTTAAAAGCAAACACAACAGCAGCCAACTCAAGGTCATAGGTGGGGTAATTTTTCTCATGGGGTTTTAACTATCTAGAAGCATAAGCTATCACCTTACCCTTCTGCATCAATACGCAACCCAACCCAACTCTCAAAGCATCACAGTACACCACAAAACCATCAACATCATCAGACAAAGTCAAAACAGGGGTTGAAGTGAGTCGAGTCTTCAACTCCTGAAAACTCTTCTCACAAGATTTGGACCACAAGAACTTTACTTTCTTTTGGGTCAACCGAGTCATAGGAGACACTATAGAGGAGAAACCCTCAACAAAACGGCGGTAATAGACAGCTAAACCCAAGAAACTTCGGATATCAGTCGAAGAAATATGTCTAGGCCAATTTCTAACAGCTTCGGTCTTTTAGGGATCAACTCTAATACCCTCGAAAGAAATGATATAACCTAAAAAAACAACTGACCTTAGCCAAAACTCACACTTACTGAACTTGGAAAACAACTTGTGATCTCTAAGGGTTTGCAAGACAGTTCGGAGATGATCAGAATGTTCATCCTCACTACGGGAGTACACCAGTATATCATCGATGAACACTATGACAAACATATCCAGATATGGTCTGAACACTTGATTCATGAGGTCCATGAAAGCTGTTGGGGCATTAGTTAACCCAAAAGACATAACAATAAACTCAAAATGGCCATAACGAGTTCGGAAAGCGGTTTTCGGGATGTCACACTCCCTAACTTTGAGTTGATGATAGCCGGAACGAAGGTTTATCTTTGAGAAATAACTTGCACCTTGCAATTGGTCAAATAAATCATCTATTCTCGGAAGGGGGTCCTTATTTTTTATGGTGACTTTATTCAGTTGGCGGTAATCAATGCACATACGCAAAGATCCATCTTTCTTTCTCACAAACAACACAGGAGCACCCCAAGGAGAAACACTGGGTCTTATGAAACCCTTATCTAGTAGATCTTTGAGTTGCTCTTTCAACTCCTTAAGTTCTACAGGGGCCATACGGTAAGGAGGAATATAAATGGGTTGAGTATCGGGAAGAAGATCAATCCCCAACTCTATCTCTCTATCAGGAGGTATCCCTGGGAGATCATCCGAAAAGACATCAGAAAACTCATTGACGACGTTCATAGACTAGAGAGTTGGAGTCTCAGACTTAGTGTCTTTGACTTTAACCAAATGGTAAATACACCCCTTGGAAATAAGCTTTCTAGCTTTGAGGTAAGAAATAAAATGACTCTTGGGTGACACAGAATTCCCAGACCACTCAAACACGGATGCACCCGGAAACTGAAACTTGACCATTTGGGTCTAACAATCAATAAAGGCATAAGAAGAATACAGCAAGTCCATACCCAGAATCACATCAAAATCTACCATGTCTAACTCAATCAGATCAGCCAACAAGACTCTATGAAGAACCATAACTGGACCATTTTTAATACACTTTCTGGGCAACAATAGAATCACCCACTGGGGTAGAAAATAGGATAGGCTCAGGAATAATCTTAGGACTCATTTCAAAATTCACAGCAATCAAAGGTGTAACATATGATAAACTGGATCCAGGATCCAACAAAGCATACACATCAAACTGAAATATACGTAGCATACTAGTAACAACATCGGGAGAGTCCTCCTGTTCCTGGTAGGATGGTAAAGCATAGAATCTATTCTGGCGCTGCCCGCCAGCATTGCTAGAAGAGGCGCCTTGAGCTGGGGCTGGGCGAGTCGCTGGAACTGGAGCACTAACAGTCTGAGTCTGGGTCTGAGGGCGATAGTCACGACGCCCTTGTCCATCCTGTGGACAATCTCTAACTCTGTGACTCATGTCACAACACCAGAAACAACCTCTTTTCTCACCCCAACACTCACCCGAATGAGCCCTACCACACTTAGGACACAGGGGATGATTTGGCTTACTGCCAGCACTGTACTGGGACCTGGATGCATATGACCTGCTACCTTGCTCCTGCCTACCTCTAGGCACGGGAGCACTAGCAGATGACGGTGCTGGCATAGACGAACGATCCTGATACTAAGGGAGACTCCTTCCCTGTGATCTAGTCTGACCCTGTCCGTGCTGCTCGAACCTATCTCTCTTATTCCCTCTCATTCTATCTCTCTCCTTAATCTTGTCTACCTCAATCTGTTGGGCATGAGTCATCAGCCTAGAAAGATTCATCTCACTATTCAGCATAGTAGACCTACACACCTTAACCACATAACTAGACACTCCAGTCACAAACTTACTCATACTAGCCCGATTATCAGCCACTAAGTCAGGAGCATACTTGGCCAACTGATTGAACTTTAGAAAGTACTCCCTAACAGTCATAGAGCCCTGTCGCAGGTTCATAAACTCTTCCACCTTTGCCTCCCTCATCTCCAAAGGGAAAAACTTATCCAGGAATGCATCCTGGAACTCTTGCCAAGTCGTAGGGACAGCTCCCTCACCTCTACCTTTCCTCCAAGAAACAACCCAGTCATAAGCAAGGTCTTTCAACCTATTCGCAGTCAACTCCACACTATGTTCCTCAGATACATTCATCACCTGAGTAATCTTCCGCACCTCCTCTAAAAACAACCGTGGATCCTCATCAGACTTGGACCCATAAAATTCCGATGGATTCATCCGCATGAAGTCACGGATCCTGGAAGCAGCTAAATCACTTCTCTACTGCTGTGAAGTCGGGGACGGGTTGGCCTGAACATTTGCAGTAACAGCTTGGGCCAGCGCCTGAAAGGCTGCCCAAAATTTAGCATGAGACACGTTTTCATTCAATGGGTCAGCGGGTTGAGGTTGCTGAACATCATTATTTCTTCTCGCTCGACGTGGAGGCATATTTCTGAAAGAGGAAAGCATGAATCAATAGAAGAGAGAGACACTTTAAGCACGATAGACTTCTGAAAGAAAGAATCACACTATTTCCTAAAACATCTTGTAGCCTCTTGCTCATAGATACGGCGCGCTACACACCGATGATTAAGATTCTACTTAACGCGGCTTGTCAGACTCCCTAGGACACCTTAAAACCTTAGGCTCTGATACCAAGTTTGTAACGCCCCGAAAAAATGGGTCCCGGAACGTCACACGGTGCTTGAGGCTACGAGTAGCCCCAAGCTAACCCTTTGAGCCATTTTCATTCAGTTCAACACAAATCAACGGGGTTTCCATAAATAACCCTCAAATATCAACAGAGTAATCATCATCCAAGAATAAAAATATTTCATAAAGATGACAAAATACGACATATTAGTCAACTCCCAACATCTATACTAGTCTGACAAGCCTCTAAGAAAATCAATAAAACCAGCGAGCCATTGAGACATGCCCCAACTGACTCATACTCAGTTATCAAATGTAAAAAATTCCGTGAAACCAGCATCAAACATCACTTCCTCGGAATATGAGGACTCAACACAACAGAGGATGTAGAATAGCATGCCCGAAGAATCACTGTCGAACCTGTAACTGAGCACCTGGACCTACATTCTGAGAAAATGCAGCCCACATCCGAAGATGTGGGTCAGTACCATGGAAAGGAACCGAGTATATGGGGGTGTATGCAGTTGTATAAACATCATCATCATAAATATTTATAAGAAATATGCAGGATGTATGAAAGACTCACATAGCCCGAAGAAAATCATCATAATCATGAGAGGATGAAATAAGTATAATAACACATGTGAGTCATCATATAATTTGTCAATCACTTTCAGTTCATCAAGAATATCAATTCTCATAATGTAAATACCATTTAAATCTTTCGAAAGAATAACTTTCATAATTCCACTTTCAAATCACTTCACCATTCACCATAGACACAAGGAAACACACACACACTGGGAGATCCTATAACCGACATAAACCATGTGAGCTACTTGGAGTCCAACATACAACCCACGTTGGGGATAGCCGTCCTATCCTTGCCATAGGAGTAGGACTATCGATATCAAATCCACACAAACTAGTGATCACTATATAAATCAGCCTCGGGCTCACTCCTATGGGGGCACGTAGTTCTAGGGAAGTAAGGTCTCTTTATACCTCCCACTCGGTGCTAAAGATTTCTCCCGGACTTAGCTTGGATCATTTCAAAGACAATCCACAACAAAACAATTTCAGTAATATATAAATATACATCGGGAGCCATCATGCTTCCCATCTAACAAAATCAACCACGTTGTGGATTTTTTTCACACTCGAGTTTAAAACAACTCCATTAAGAACAAAAGGTCAAATCATTCAAAATATCTCAAATATTCAACATCAACGTGCTTATAACATACACTTTCTCAAAAACAACACAATTTCCATTGGGGATTCACGACCCAAATATAAAAATCATGATAAATATCGTTCAAGATTCATGTTTTATATCACCACACATGTAAATTCATCATTCAAAATCATAAACATCAAGATTTCATAATAATCATCATAAGATATGGGTTCATGCTTCAAATTCATAAAAATCAAATAAAAATCATGCCTTTGTAAAGAAAATTACTTTTGGGCACAAAAACGAAAGAGAGTTCTTGTTGAAAAACCCCACATACCTTGAATGATGAACTTTAGATCGATACTTGTTTTTGAGATGTTAATCGTTACTTTGAATGATGGTTCTTGGAGTTCTTGAACTAGGAACTTGGAATCTTGAATAAATTTGCAGAATTAATGGTGAACTTTGGAGGTTCTTGAAGTTGGATGTAGGAGCTTAGGGTTTTCTTTTTGAGGGAATTTGATGAAATATAACATATAATGCTTTTAATAGGCTTTAATATAGGGTTTGGACGGATTTTGGGTGAGGAGGAATGACCAAAACGCCCTTAAAAATGAAATAATTCTCGAATCTGTCCTTTGGTGGACTGTTTTGATAGTTTGAAGTAGATCAACCATAACGTTTTACTCCAATATCCAAATTGGATGAAACAAATTTCATTAGAAAGAGTACTCTCATATATTTCTGTTGATATATACTATCTCACCCAGATCATTGTGTACGAGGAGTTATGATCGTTTTAAGTTGACCCAAAAATTCACTTTTGATAGGCTGAAGTAGATCGACCATAACTTTTTTCTCCAATAGAAAAATTTGATGAAACCAATTTCATAGGAAAGAGGACTCGCAGATCTTTCCGTTGATATCTAGTAGTTCACCCAGATAATTATGTACAAGGAGTTATGATCGTTTAAATTTGGAGCAAAAATACGCCAGGCCTCAGTACTTTTTCCTGCACGTTTTACTGTTCACTACTATTCACGGTTCGATCGGAATGTTCATAACTCGTCGCTCGGGTGTCCGTTTTGGATGATCCACATATCTTTGGAAAGATTATTCGATACTCTACGCAATGGTGGGTCATAATCTAACACATTCCGAATGGAAAATTTATAATTCATTCTAGAAGATAGAACCCAACACGTTTACGCACAAAATTTCAACGAAAAATTTCCCGGGGTATTACATTGCGCTCTCACTTTCAAAGAAATACAGACCTATATCTTGTTTTTCCGGACAATTATAGTTGAATAGACTTGCCTAGTTATCCTCACATGGAACGAGATAAAATTTAAGAGTATCAGGCAATAGCCTTGAAAACTCATACACCTTACGTCTAACTCTAGAAGGAGGATGAGCATGGATAAAGTTATTAAACATCCCAGGTACAAAATCCAGATCACCTAAGATGTCAAAACTTCCCCTATAATGCAAACAACAAGAGAAAGATTAATAATTATAGGGAAGAGAACCTGTATTCCTGTTGAATGGTGCAAATTCCTCGAGTAAAAAAAGATCTTCAAAAAATATATATGGTCTGCGGAGTAATAAAATGGAAATTTTTCTGCTTCTTGACATATAACGAAAGGAATATTCAAGTTTCAATGACTCAAAAGAAAAAGAGAAAGTTCCACATGGAGTTAAAAGATGTTTTGCACTCTACATCTCATTAAGTTGCAGACCCGAAAAAAAAATAGAAAACAACCAATGTATGGCTTCCATATAGCCTACTTACCAACAACTTCTTGTTTTCTATACCTGCAAACTTAAGATGGCCCATAATGCAATAACATAGAGAGGCAGTAACCTAAAGTCTTCATGAAATTTCTCCATAATGGGAATCAATTTAGATTCAGAATATCATTATGTCATGACTTGCAACTATGTAAGAGCATAACTCTTTCCCATAGTTGGGAATATACTCTATATTGCCCTATTCATATTTTCAGTGATACTAATGGAGTTCCTACCATCTTGCATGCACCCCAACTAATTCACTAAGCAACCTGTCCACCCCACTAGGGGAATTTCTTAAGCTCATATGCAAAAGTCTAACTTGGCCATACCATATATTAACAAGTAGGGGTGGGCGTTCAGTATTCTTTTCGGTATTTTTAAAGTTCGGGTTTGGTAATTCGTTAATCGGTATTTGAGAGTAGATTCCACATACCTTACTTATAATCGTCGATTCGATAATTCAGTTATCGTTAATTAAATTTCGATTCAGCATGTTATTTGGTTAGACGTATCGTATTATATATATAAAATTCGATATTCAGTAAATATTGAATACCAAACGGTATATTTATATCTTGTACCAAACCCAATCCCGAATATCGAAATGTTGAAATTTTACTCCGAAATACCATACCAATACTGAATTACTGAATATCAATTACCAACTTTTTCGGTTCGGTTCGGTTCGATAATTCGGTTTTGGGTATTTTATACCCAGACCTATTGAAAAGGTATGCTGTCTATCAAGGCTAGCCAGATTGGTGTACCTGGTGTTACAGCTCGGATTCAAACCTAGAATCTCCAAGTTGTTACGCCTATGTCTTAAACACTAGGTCATCCACTGGGAACCAACATTATGTTATTAACTAAAACGTACACATATGTTTCCTTACTAATCAATAGGGAAAAGACCAGCGGAGTTCATAAAAGAATCAATGTATCCTTCAGGTGGAACCCACTATCCAATATCATTTAGGATCCGCTTTGAAGAATGCCAAAAAGATTAGACAGCTCGAAGAGGTCCTAATTCTCCCCTAAGAGGTCATCTCACTTCCATTTAGGCTTCTAGTTTTGTTCCTTTTTTCATCTCTAATTAAGATTCCAAAATAAGAGTGTCAAATGAGTTCACAGATTTAGTCATAATTTGGTCCATGGATGAGCTGGCAGATTTGATTCTAATCTGCTCCACAATTGAGTAGGCAGATATATATGATTGCAATCTGTTGTAAATATGTGATATCATATATTGTTGCTCTAGGAGAATAGATTAGAGGAAATCCGTTGATTCATGTATCTCCTAGTCTAAGTTTCATAAACTCGGGTGCGGGTATCCGAGACGGGGGCAAATCCGATAGTCGAATTCGTCAAAATTTAAATTTTAAGAATCGGAGGTGCGAATCCGAGTATGGATACGGATGTAGGAATTTTGCTAACTTTTAGTTACTTTTTTCAATTAGGATTGGTATATACTTGTATTTTTGGGAAATCAACAAACACATATATGTTGATATAGAAATTCTTTGATGAGAAATCAAACAGACACAAAAATCTTCTAACTATATTAATTTAGAATTTTTTTATATTTTAAAAAATATTATTAAAAACTAGATCTGACGAGTCATCTTCCCAATCCTCAACCACTTTTTGTTTCTTCCCAATGACTCAAATTCCTTCGACAAAAATTACAGTCGCCGAATCCCGACGATGACAGCAGTCGCTGATTCCGATGATGATTGTTGCCGAATTTCTCTTCGGATTCCGACGGTGACAGCTGTCACCAATTTTCTCCCTTCCGATGATGACAACAATTACAGTCGCCGGTTTTTTTACAACGACGGGGACAACCAACTTTGTTCTTGATTTTGGATCAACGTCTTCGGATTTGTTTGACCAAAAAAGAGACGTACCCTATGCCCGCACCAGCGTCTTGGGATGGGTTCGGCAGCAAAATCAATGAGTCCACGCAACATAACTCCTAGGAATTAAGGATTGATTAGATTCTTTTGATCGTCTTGTTCACCTATAAATATAGTGCACCTCTATGAATAAAAACATATTTTTGCAGTATCTAAACATTCATGGTATCAGACTTGGAATTTTCCCCCTAATACCTTATGGTCAAAATAGCTTCTCAGGGAGAATATCTTTCTGGAATATCAATAGAAGACAAAATATCTTCTCTGGAAGCTCCAAATCTGATGACTCAAGCAGGCAATGTTTCTCACATGCCCTTCCAGTTAACTTCTCATCGATTAAATAGGAAGAACTATCTGAAATGGGCACAATTCTAAGAGTTTGCAATCGATGATCATAAAAAATTGGGACATCTAACTTGAAAGACGAAAAAGTCAAAAATCGGAGACCCAAAGATGAACTCATGGAGATTAGCATGTTGTTTTACAACAACAATAACATACCCAGTGTATTCCCACCTAGTGGGGTCTAGGGAGGGTAGAGTGTACACAGACCATCCCACTACCTCAAGAGAAGTAGAGAGGCTGTTTCCGATAGACCCCCAGCTTAGGACCAATAACAGTATAACAAATACAAAAGTAAGCGGACACAAACTAGTATGGTACACATAACAAACTAATAGTATAACAAACACAAAAGATAAGTGCATAATAAACTAGTACGGGATGCAAAAAAGCCAACACCGCTAACCCCAAAAACTACAGCCCCAACACTACGAACCAGAAACTCCAGACCAAAAGGAGCACTCCCCTATTACTACCACCGCGCTCCCACCCCCTAACCCTTTACCCTAATCGCGTCCTTCACACCTCTCTATCAAGGGTCATGTCCTCTGTAAGCTGTAATTGCTTCATATCATGCCCAATCACCTCCCTCCAATATTTCTTCGGTCTACCTCTAGCCCACCTAAAACCATCCATAGAAAGAGTCTCACACCTCCGCACTGGAGCATCAGGGCCCCTCCTCATCATATGCCCGAACCAACATAGCCTCACTTCTCGCAACTTATCCTCCACCGAGGCAACTCCCACCTTATCCCGAATAATCTCATTCCTCACCCTATCATTCCTGGTATGTCCACACATCCATCGCAACATTCGCATCTCCTCCACCTTCACCTTTTTGATGTGTAAATTCTTAACTGGCCAACACTCCGCTCCATACTGCATAGTCGTCTGAGCTGTTTAATTTAGTTACTTTCTATTATAAAAAAATCGTCTTCTTTTTTCTTTTAGATATTGTGTGTTGAATTATTGTGTAGAAGCACCAAAGGTTGGTGCAGTGAAGTATGTGAAAAGGGAAAAGGATCCAAGTTACATGCTTCTGAAAAGATTTGTCAGAGCATTGCGCCACCAAGGAAACACAATAAGTTTCCTCGTTCTCATGGTATTAACTAGGAAAAGGAGGTACATACTGGGAAAACGAAGTATCTCCCTATTGAAGAAGCACTCAGTCAACCATCGCGCCTCAATAAAAAGGGAAATCCACTGAACATCATTGGCTCCTCAAGAGTTGTGACAACAAAATCTATGGAAATCGGGACTCGAGGGAGTTTTAGCACGTCTAGAGCTCAAACTTCAAATTCTTTTCCTGCAAAGAGCCCACTGCAATGGCTTTTAGGTTCATCAAGATATACAAATGCTCAGAATGTCAAAAACACTAAAATCATGGAACAAATCAAAAACACAGTACAAGCTTCAAAAGGTTAGTGTTCACCAACATCTATTGTATTTGTTATTTTTTTTGATATGTCTTCTTCTTATTTCTTTATTCATCAGAAATTTCATTTCCTATCATATACTCTAATTGATATAGCCTACATTTTAGGTTTTGGTGAGATTAAGAGTCCCGGTGCTGCCAATGAGAGTCCATTGATGAATCCAATTATGACACACCCTTGTGATCCTGCTTTAGCTCATTCCTGGAAGTAAGTACCCTTCATCACGTACTTTAATTAGTAACATAAGTTGACATAGGTAAAACTGAGCATCAAAAAGTAGAAAAGTTTCCTTTTAATTATTCTGGAGACTACATATATATAGATATATTGAAGATTATTCTTTTATCTATGCAATTGGAACTGTTCAGCTGGAAAAAAGGCTTTCTTTCCTATAATTAATAGTTTCTTTTCCTATTTCTTTCCTATAATGTTGAGCTGGTTCGCACAACCAAATCTTTGATAAGCATGAACACTACCAGAGTAATATAGATCGTCAGACCTGCATATAATGGAAAATGCAAATCAATTTCTAGTAAAAACCTTCCTGGGCAAAGGTACCCTTCTACTTTGCAACCCTTTCCCTTTTTTGATAGATATATAAGGAAAAACCTGAGATTGCTCTCTCACTTGCAAGGAAATACAGTCTTATATCTTCTTTGCACGAACAATATCGTTGAATGGACTTGCCCAGTTTTCCCCACATGAAACGAGTTCAAATTTAAGAGTATCAGGCAATCGCCTTGAAAACTCATACACGTTACGTCTAACTATAGAAGGAGGATGAGCATGGATAAAGTTATTAAACAACCCAGTTGCAAAATCCGGAGCACCTAAGATGTCAAAACTTCCCCTATAATGCAAAGAACAAGAGAAAGATTAATAATTATAGGGAAGAGAACCTGTATTCCATTTGAATGGTGCGAATTCCTCGAGTTAAAAAAGATCTTCAATATATATGTATATGATCTGCAGAATAATCAAATGGAAAGTTTTCTGCTTCTTGACACATAACGAAAGGCTTATTCAAGTTTCAAGGAAAAAAAAAAAAGAGGAAGTTCCACATGGAGTTGAATGATGTTTTGCACTCTACATCTCATTAAGTTGCAGAACCCAAAAAAAAATAGAAAACAAATAATGTATGGCTCCCATATAACCTGCAAACGTAAGATGGCCCATAATGCAATGACATTGAGAGGTAGTAACCAGAGGTGGAGACAAAATTTCAACTAAGGGGGTTCAATATTCAAAGAAAACTTAGTCGAATGGGGTTCAACACCTACTATAACCACATAAAAAATAATTTTAATAATATATAAATAGTATATTTTTCCGACGAAGGGGGTTCAGCCGAACACCCGAAACATGGATGGCTCCTCCTCTGGCAGTAACCTAAAGTCTTAATGAAATTTATCCATAATGGGAATCAATTTATATTCAGATTATCAATATATATTCTGATTATCATCATGTCATGACTTGTAACTATGTATGAGCATAACTTTTTCCCATAGTTGGGAATATACTCTATATTGCCCTATTCATTTTTTCAGTGATACTAATGGAGCTCCTGCCAGCTTGCATGCACCCCAACTAATTCACTGGGCAACCTGTTGATCCCACAAGGGGAATTTCTTAAGCTCATATGCAAAAGTCTAACTTGGCCATACCATATATTGACAAGTAGGGGACCCGAATAATTTGGTAATCAGTATTTGAGAGTATATACCACATACCATACTTATAAACATCGATTCAATAATTCAATAAACGGTAAATTAAATTTTGGTTCAGTGCGGTATTTGGTTAGACGTATCGTATTATATATTCAAAAAATTTGGTATTCGATAAACATTGAATACCAAACGATATTTAATATTTTTTACCAAATCCAATCCTAAATACCGAAATGTTGAAATTTTACTCTCAAATACCAACTGAATAACCGAATATCAATTACCAAATTTTTCGATTCAGTTTTCGGTATTTTACACCAGCCCTATTGACAAGGTATGCTGCCTATCAAGGCTAGCCAGATGGGTGTACCTGGTTTTACAGCTTGGATTCAAACCTAGAATCTCCAAGTTGTTACTCCTATGTCTTAACCACTACGCCATCCCCTTGGGGAACCAACATTATGTTATTAACTAAAAAGTATCGTATATGTTTCCTTACTAATCAATAGGGAAAAGACCAGTGGATTTCATAAAAGAAAGGTCCACCATAAAAGAAAAGATTAATCAGTCAGCTGACTAGTAGCAAAGATGATCCATCCAAAAAGCTACCATGCAATGACAGATATGAACTGAAATTTGAACTCTTTTGGAGTTTAATTTACCTCGTGTTAACTTATGTTAGTAATTAAGGTGCATGATGAAGGCTACTTACTTCCAGGAAGGATCTAGAGCAGGATCACAAAGGTGTGTCATGGGTATCATTCGACTCTCATTCACAGCATTGGGACTCCTATGCTATAGAATGATAGAACCATCAGGACCAAAAAAGAAGGCTACATCAATTGAATTGAAGTACAGGAAGTAAATAAATTTTTCTATGAAAGCTTTTCAGATATTGATAGTGTAACGGAAAACATTTTGAAATATAATACCAACTCTAGACATATCATTGTTATTTTTCTTAAAAAAAATAATAATTAGAGCTTGATAGAGAATGAAATTTCTGAAGAAAAAAGATATAAGAAGAGGACAGATCAAAACAAGTAATGAATCTTAGGAGATGCGGGCGAACACTTACATTTAGATGATTGGTGGACACAACTCTTGAGGAGCTAGTAGTTTTCATACACTTGGTGTAGACACCTAATTTTGTCCCTCTCAAAATTGAATTTTTTCCATTTTTAGCTCACCTTACTACATACCCTCACCCATGTGATTATACCCCACAAAAATACAAAAATAACAATCTCCCTAATAAATTTTATCTTATTTTAATCATCCTAACAACCTACCCCTACCCCACCCCCTACTCGCCTACCCTACCCCTAGCCCCACACCCCTTTGTCACGTTTTACCCATTTTTCACCTTAACAAAATGAGGACACCTGGAAAGAGAATTCACAAAAATAGGTACAAACACCTCAGGGGGACCCACACAAAAAAAGGTCACCAAAAATACATTCACAGGGAATGAAACAATATAGACAACATTCACACAGTACCATTGAGGATACACAGTCACTCAGATATACAACACTCACCTCACCAGCTTCATGAACAGAGAGCACACATACACACAGAGAACCCACATCATCAGCATCCATATCTTCTACACTAACCCACCCAAAAACACGGATACACCAGGGAAACATTGATGATTTTTCCTTTTCTTCAGAAGAAATGCACACACACAGGGGGACGAGAAAGAGAGAGTCACGAAGAGAGAGCTATAGAGGGAGACCGAGAAGACAGAGAGTGATCGGGAAGAGGGGATTGGTGTGAGGTTCGATCCTTTGCCAACCTTTTTTCGGTGTAAAACTTTCATCGGAATCAATTCCGGTTCTTCATCCGGTTAACCAGCACACGAAGAGTCCAAATTTCTTCATTATTTTCTGGGATTTTTAAGGGAATTTGGCCAAAACATTAAGTTTTGTCCAGAAAATGTGGACCATTCCTCACTGAAATTGGTCCAGTTTCGAATCAGTTTTTGCGTCTAGATTTGTGTATGGGTCAGGTTTGTTCTGCTGCTTTCCACTCAATTCTTTCGCCTTCGTACTATTCTGGAATTCGTAGTGAATTCCATCTCCATTGATTTATTGGGGTCAGTAGCGGGTTTCTATTTTGCAATACCGAGTTTATATCTTTATTGTCGTTGAGGTGCTATTCGGGATTTCGGATCTGGTTTTCTTAAACACTGTTATCAACGTAATATCTAAAGGTACATTTCTTTAACCCATTACCTCTTCTCTATTTTAATTTGTTGAAACGACCATGACTATGTGTTGGGTGATTATGAATGCTCGATGTTGTTGATGTTATGACCATGCGCTTGATGATGTGACTTTGGTTGTTTGAGGAATGAATTTGATTAGTTTTAATGGCGTGATTGATAAAAAAGAAGTTGGGGGAGGGAATTGAAAATTTAACGAAAAGAGTAGATTAGGATTAATTTTATTTGATTGTTGATATGGAACGTGATGGAATTATGATATGTTGAAATGGATAGGCCAATGTAGGTTCGGGTAGGCAAATTTAGGATTAAGTGTCTTGTTGAATGTTAGAATGTGGAATGTGTGTTGAACGTTTTATAATTTATCCTGTTTGATTAAAATGTACTATTTGGCCGGGGAATACCCCAAGGATTTGTGTCTATTTTCCGGGGAATGCCCCGACATATTATGTTGGCGGAATACATTCGTGAGGAAGTCCCAAGGCATCGGGTAAAGCGCAGGAGCATAGTTAGGTTAGCGTAGGATAGAATAGGATTTCATTTCTAGCATTTTTCTATTTTGGACTGTATAATCGGACTGAACATTATATTTCGGTTTCGAATTGTTGTTTGATGTTTGTTTATGTGTTTTGTATGGTTTATACATTCGTAATGTTAAATTAGCCGATATTCTCTATGAAGCAACCGTGGTCTAACCATGGGACCGAGGGGTGCCTAATACCTTCCCCTCGATCAACAGAATTCCTTAGTCGGAATCTCTATTCATGGATCAGTTATAGAGTCAACACCATTTTGGAAAGGATTTTCAAAGGTGACTTGGCACACCGAATTATGCCAAGTGGCGACTCTGAGTTTTAAATATAAAAAGTCCTTTTCGAAATAATTTTTCATCTTTTGTCACTTTGATAATAAAAACCCTTTCGAACCTTAAAACGATAACTTTTTCAGAGTTAAAAAAGGGGTGTGACATCTCTGGTGACTCTGCTGGGGAATCTTTTTCAGAATTTGAGCTTATTTTTTGGAGTTGTATCGACTTAGTTTTACATTATGGGTGTATAAACATTTGGTTTGTGTTATTGTTATCGTCGTTGAGTGTTTACTTGCTACGTATTTATAGTTTTTCCTCCTATGTGTTACCACTTTATATCTGGCATCATGTGCATAACTCGAGTCAATTCTTTCTGCAACAAGTCCCGGAGTGCACGTCGTGCGCACGAACTCTAGTTGAGTCACCCTTATTTTAGGAGGGGGAGCCGTTGGATGTATGGACTAGGTGGAAAGCAAAGCAGCCACTATCAACCATATGCTCCCCCGAACGGACTTGTTAGTAAACCCCAACGTAGGTCAGCCTTTAGGTCATGCTTATGTGCATCATATTGAGACCTAGAAGGGCCTACTTGGCCCTTTGAAGGTGACTCCCCTTAAAGCATCCCAACGTGCTAAATGTTGCATCTTTGAGGGTTACGTGGCCATTTGATGGACTGATTTGGGGAAAACATGTGTTGAAAGTAAGGTGTGTAAACAAGAAAGTGTTGAACAAAAAGGGAAAAAGTGAAAAGAGTGAGCTAAAAAGAGAGCTTCGTATTTTATTTTAGAGTTCTTTATGGCTTTTGTTCTTCGCAACCCAAAAATTCAAAAAAAAAATGATTCTTTTTACCTTTTACATTTATTTTTAATAACGAAAATTCAAACATTTTGTTTACCTTTTATAACCATTTTTCAAAAAAAACAAAAGCATCAAAAACATTTTTCTTTTGTAAACATTCATAATTCGAAAACTTCAAAAAGATTTTTTTTTACAATAAGTAGTTTTTTTTTTATAAAATAAAATGCAAAAAAAAATGGTAGGAGTTTTGTACATCTAATATAACGAAAATACCAAAAAGATTTTTTTCTCTTTCATAGTTGTTGATGTCAGTCTTATGTGATATGTCAAACAAAAAAATCAAAAAGATTTTATTGTTTTTCATCTTCTGTTTGTGGTCGTGTCTCTCAAGTCAGGGTTCAGTCGGTTATTTAATCCTTAATTGTCCTATCTGGACGAACTACGCACCCCTGATTCTCCTCTCTCGGGAGTGAGATACGTAGGCAGCCTATTGTGGGTTCGGGGATCTTATTTGAAAAATCAAAAAAAAAAAGATTTTCTTCACTCTTCCTTTAAAGTAGGTGTTTCCTATACATCTTTAAAAGAAAATCACAAAAAGATTTTTTGTTAATAGCTTCAAGTCTCATTTTCATATGAAATTCAAAAATTGAAAACCCAAAAAGATTTTTCTTTGGTAATCATAGGTTTCGTTTTTTATAGGGAGTTTAAACCTGAAAAATGCAAAAAGATTTTCGTCCATGCTTTTGACAATTTGTTATTTTTGAAGTTTCTGAAAAATAATTAATTGTCCATTTTGGCAAGACTTCACGAACTATGCACACCAGATTCTCCTCTCTCGAGAGTGAGATACGTAGGCGCCCTTCTTGGGTTCGGCGATCTTTTCAAAGGAAAAGGAAAAAGAAAAAGGTTTTGAGAAAGTGTTGAACTCTAACGCATTTGCTATCTCTTGTCCATTTAGTTTAAGGTGGTTGGTTTGTGGCATTTTGGATGGTCCTCCATATTGCACCAAATTGAAAACAATGTTATGGCCAACAGAAATATTGAGGTTGTGGTCACTAATAAGATAGGGAGTTCGGGAAACGAGAATTTAGAAGCAAATGAAGAGATTCGTAAATTAAGGCAGCAAATGATAGAAATACATCGAGTTTGGTCTAATGGGTTGCCGCCTCCTCCATTTTCCACTGATAATCTGAAATATCTTTCTAGCTTGCCTTCAGTGTCACATGCACCATTTTCTATTGTTGTTGACACGTTAGAACACGCATCAGGATCTACTCCGGGGAAACGCTATCCAAACACTTCCAATATTCATTTCCTCACTCCTCAACACAAATCTACCACATGCTCGGCTCCACCCACTGTTCATGTTTTTGCAGCACCACCCCAACCCGAAGCTCCTACTTTTGATATTTATCCACAAGTTGTGCCTCCCCACTCTGCGAGAGAGCCTGTATTGAATATTTTTGCTGATCAACATCATGCTATTGAGCCCACATTTAAGTCGACTAATCCTTATGGCGATACTCACCCGCCTGAATTTCCTCTTAACACTGAGAAGCTTTTTATAACAAAAGAACAAGAGGAAATGACCAGAAAATTGAGAAGTTTTGAACTGTCTATGAAAGACCTCCAGGGACTTGGGGGGTACAAAAGTGTCTCATATAAAGATCTGTGCATGTTTCCAAGGGTTCATCTTCCTTTTGGTTTTAAAATGCCAAAGTTTTAGAAGTATGATGGACATGGCAATCCTATAGCACCTTTGAGACGTTATTGCAACCAACAAAGGGGTGCTGGGGGGAAGGAAGAATTACTCATGGCATATTTCGGTGAGAGTCTTTCAGGCCTAGCTTCGGAATGGTTTGTTGACCAAGACATCGACCAGTGGATTAGTTGGGATGACCTAGCTAATGAATTTGTGCAAAAATTCCAATACAATGTGGAGTTGATTCCTAATGAGAAATCCCTAACTAACATGAGGAAAAAGAGTACTGAGACTTTCAGAGAGTATGCGATTAGATGGCTAGGGTGAAACCATTAATGAAAGAAAGTAAGATAATAGAGGTATTTATTCAAGCTCAGGATAAAACATATTATCAACACCTGTTACCTGCATTAGGCAAGCCATTTATTGAGGTCCTCAAAATAGGGGAGATGATAGAGGATGGATTTAAAACCGGCCGCATTGTGAGTTTTGCAACATTGAAAGTGACTACTCAAGCAATTCAAAAAGGTTTTGGAAGTGTCGTAGGGAAGAAGTATGAGGAAGATGCATCTTCCATTGCAAGAGGATCACACCATCTTTACCCACAGGCTCAAACCCAAGCTTATGCCTAAGCTCCACAAAATCTTTCCCAAAATCCATTATACTGTATTTCCCTACCTACATATCCAATATACAATGCACAACCCTATGGTCAATTCCCTTCTTACCCACAATGGCGTGCACCAACTCTTCAAAGTCATCCTCAAAATCCACAAGCATACCAAAGCCCTTCTAGGTCCGATTTTCGATCCAAGCCAAACAATGAAATGAGGTAGAAGTCAAGAGATAGCTTCACACCAATTGGAGTATCGTACACCAGTTTATTCTAGAGATTGGTACAGCGGGGCATGATCACTCCTCTCCTTGGGTATACTCCTGACCCGTATTCAAGAAGTTTTGATGGTAATGCACGATGTGCATATCATTCTGATGCTCAAGGTCACAGTATTGAAGATTGTCGTTCTTTGAAAAGAGAAATAGAAATGATGATTCAAGATAAATCAATTATGGTGCAGACCATTGACAGTGATAAAAGCTTTAGTCATGCTGATATGCAAACCAGTGGCTAAGATGTCAGGCTGAGCAATTGAGAAGTCACCCTTCTCCATACTAGGAAGAGGTCTGGTAGTGTGTTTTGTTTTATTTTCTGTTGTCCGAATTATTTCAGGGTTGTAGTTCGGGATCTTTCTTATTTTATCCCTTTGTCGTTATGTTCAAACCCTATCTTTTATTCTAATTAAATGGAGTATCCCTTTTTAATTTGCATTTTAAATTTGTGTTGTTTGTTTGTTTTCTTTACATAGCACATTTTATGTTGATTCTAGTGAAATGACATGCTAGCGGAATTTTCAGCCAGATCTTGAAATCCAATTTAAGTATGAACATTGAATCGGAGGTTTGAGTTAGTAAAAGAGAACATCTGAGGAAATAGGTAGAGTGCTGAGATAATTGGTGACAAGTGAAGCGTTCTTTGAAAATTAAGGCACTTATTTTGAGAATCACAAGAATAACATGGTCATCAATTGAAAGACATGTCTCAATTAGGTCAAATAGTGGCTGCGTGAACAGAATGAAAATCAGCTCCACAAAATCACGAGTCATTCAATGTAAGGAATATGCAACAAAAGTGGAGTTGTATGCTAGAAAAGCGCAGAAGAAATAGTGACGCACAGACTTAGTCAAAGTTAATGTTGCAAAAGACGTCACAAATGATCTTTATCTTTCACTTCCATATTGCATGATATGTACTTGCATTTTTAAGGATTGATATGAAGAAGGCATTTTATTCTGCTATCCAAACATTATGTCATCCTTTGTTTACCCCATTTGAGCTTTAGTTGTATTTTCTTTCATACCCCTCTTTTGGAATCAAGATAGAGTCAGTAAAACTCAAAAGAAAAGTGTCGGAAAAAAAAAATGTGTCCAAAAGGAAAGAAAAGAGAAGATGTCAAAATAGGGTCAGAAAAAAAATCCCAAAGAGAAAAAAAAAAGAAACAAAAATCAGAATTAATCAAAAGAACAAGATGTCAGAACTATGCGTGACCTGATTCTCCCCTCTCAGGGGTGAGATTCGTAGGCTGCCCTGCTTCGGGCTCGGTCCAACCAAATAAATAATTTAGAATCACCCAGCCAAAAGAAACTGAGGCATGAGTTAATCCTTATTGTTTGAGTCGATTCCAAAAGTTATAAGTCCTACCCTACTCCAAGTATCATTTGAGCCTCATGTCATCCTTTCTTTCTAACCCTATCCAAAAGCCAAGGTACAGCCAAAGAAAGACCTTCAGATCAATCTTTGAGAACGTTAAGGCTAAGCATGCAAGGGATATGATAACGCATTTTAGGTACTACTTGTCTTCCTCAGCATAAGGAATCAGGAGAGAAATAAAATGAGAGAGTCTTATTGGTGAAAACCTTCACGGGCACCATAAGGCGATGGTAAGAGGAGAGAGATAAAAATTAGAGAGTTTTTTCGGTGAAAACCCTCATGGGCACTGTAAGACAACTGTGACTTGAGAAAAATAAAAATAACAGTCTCATTGGTGAAAAACCCTCACAGACACCATAAGACAATGGTGAACTGAGAAAAAAAGAATGAGAGAGGCTTGTTGGTAAAAACCCTTCAACGTGTCACTAGCCGAATGAGATCTAAAATACAATTGACCTGAAGAAACAACTCAGTTTCATGGCCATTAACTCAACAACAATTGGTAGAAAGTTTTAATGGAAAGATCAGGCAGCTTAATCCAAAATGCATGGCATAATCATTAGAGTTTACTGTCATTTCTACATAAATTTTTCATTTCTTTGTTTCAAATGGGGACATTCATTGTTTTTTCTTTCTTCTTTTGTTTTTATTTTGTTTTATTGAATCAGTTGTCCAAATAAAAGTCATCGTCATTTTTCTCTTATCTTTGAGTCAAGTCCATATCAAAACAAGTGAGAAAAGATTTTAAAACTGGCTACCAGCTTCTTCAATTGCGCAAAGAAAGACAAAAGTTCAACACATGAAAGAGACATGATTGTGAGCTGAAATAAGACATGCAGAAATTTTTGTCAACTGACAAGTCTGGCAACTCATGGAAATACCAAGGTTCAAAGGGTTTATCTGAGAAGCACGCCAAAGCAGAGATACGGTGTTTTTTTCAGAGTCACTCTTAATAATCTGAGTTTGGGTCAATGATGCAGCAAGTCAGTGACATATGCTAATGGTCGGAAGCAAGGTTAAATGTGACGAGGGCAAGAGAGATTGCCACGAAAGACAAAGCCACAAACCAGCCACCATGTTTTTAAACTAACAAGTTTTCTTTGTATGAAACAGGAACATATGTTACCTTCGAATCAAGGATTTCAAAACCCAAACATCAAAAGTTGCAATGCCTCACTTCCACAAATGCAGGAGACAATATTGTTGCACAGGTTTGGTAATCAAAACCATGGTAAAACTCATCATCCAATATCTCTAGGAGACACACTTCCTTGTTTGGATAATTCAAGAGACATTTGTAACGAGACGCACTTCTTTGTTTGGTAATTCCAGAAGTATTTGTAAGGAGACGCACTTTCTTATTTTGGTAATTCAAGCGATATTTTTAAGGAGGCGCACTTCCTTGTTTGGGTAATTCAAGCAACATTTGTAAGGAGACGTATTTCCTTGTTTAGTTAATTCAAGAAACATTTCTAAGGGTACGCACTCCCCTGTTTGTGCAATTCAAACAACATTTGTGAGGAGACGCACTTCTTTATTTGGGCAATTCAAGTGACATTTGTGAGGAGACGCACTTCCTTGTTTGGGTAATTCAAGCGACATTGGTGAGGAGACACACTTCCTTGTTTGGGTAATTCAAGCAACATTTGTAAGGAGACGCACTTCCTTGTTTGGTTAATTCATGAGATATTTGTAAGGAGATCAAGGAGACGCATTTCCTTGTCTGTATAATTCAAGAGACATTTGTAAGGAGATGCATTTCCTCATCTGGATAATTGAAGCGGCATTTGTAAGGAGACGCACTTCCTTGTTTGGGTAATTCAAGAGACATTTGTTAGGAGACGCACTTCCTTGTTTTTTGTAATTCAAGCAACATTGGTAAGGAGATGCACTTCCTTATTTTGGTAATTCAAGAGGCATTTGTAAGGAGACGCACTTCCTTGTTCGGGTAATTCAACCGACATTTGTAAGGAGATGTACTTCCTTGTTTTGGTAATTCAAGCAACATCTGTAAGGAGACGCGCTTCTTTATTTGGGTAATTTATGCGGCATTTGTAAGGAGACGCACTTCCTTGTTTTGATAACTCAAGAAACATTGGAGCCTGCCCGAAGAACAAGGCGAATAAATGGAATGTCAAGCAAAGAGGTGAAACAATTGAAAGCCAAGCAACAAATTGAAAAGTTGTAAATCAGGAGCCCGCCTGAAGAATAGGGTGATGAAACTCAAGTCAAGAGTTCAAAAGAAGCTGCATAGATAGGACTTTTGTAATTTTATTTATCTTTTTAACTCTTGTAATTTTTCATTTTTTGATGTAATGACAGAGACGCGACCGGAACCTCGATGGAACCTCAGTCGACTCTCCAACTAAGTACAGTCCCTCTTCTTTCAACTCTTTGAGATACCTGGGACTCAATTTCTTCATAACTTGGGTAGTTAGGATGTCCTGATGGAGACTCAGTTTCACTCCTTCCTTATGTTTCATTCTCTTTGAATAATGGTCGGAACAAAATTCTGTCTCGTTGTCTACTTCTTTGTCTAAAAACATTTCGTATTTACATTCAAAGGGGGCATGCGGTATACACCTAATTTTGTCCTTCTCAAAATTGAATTTTTTCCATTTTTAGCTCACCTTACTACATACCCTCACCCATGTGATTATACCCCACAAAAATACAAAAATAACAAACTCCCTAACCAATTTTATCTTATTTTAATCATCCTAACAACCTACCCCTACCCCACCCCCTACTCACTTACCCTACCCCTAGCCCCACCCCCCTTTGTCACATTTTACCTATTTTTCACCTTAACAGAATAAGGACACCTGGAAATAGAATTCACAAAAATAGGCAAAAATACCGCAGGGGGACCCACATAGAAACAGGTCACCAAAAATCCATTCACTGGGAATTAAAACAATATAGACAGCATTCACACAGTACCATTGAGGATACACAATCACTCAGATATACAACACTCACCTCACCAGCTTCATGAACAGAGAGCACACATACACACAGAGAACCCACATCATCATCATCCATATATTCTACACTAACCCACCCAAAAACACGGATACACCAGGGAAACATTGACGATTTTTCCTTTACTTCATAAGAAATGCACACACACAGGGGGACGAGAAAGAGAGAGTCACGAAAAGAGATCTATAGAGGGAGACCGAGAAGATAGAGAGTGACCGGGAAGAGGAGATTGGTGCGAGGTTCGATCCTTCGCCAACCTTTTTCCGGTGTAAAACTTTCATCGAAATCTATTCTGGTTCTTCATCCGGTTAACCAACTCACGAAGAGTCCAAATTTCTTCATTATTTTCTTCAATTTTTAAGGGAATTTGGACAAAAACGTTAAGTTTTGTCCGAAAAACGTGGACCAGCAGTGAATTCCTCACTGAAATTGGTCCAGTTTCGAATCAGTTTTTGTGTCTAGCTTTGTGTATGGGTCTGGTTTGTTCTTCTTCTTTCCACTCAATTCTTTGGTATTCGTACTATTCTGGGATTTGTAGTGTTGTCCGTCTCCATCGATTTATTGGGGTCAGTAGTGGGTTTCTATTTTGCGATAATGAGTTTAGAGATTGATCGTCGTTGAGGTGCTATTCGGGCTGTCGGATCTGGTTTTCTGAAACAATGTTATCAACGTAATATCTAAAGGTCCATTTCTTTAACCCATTACCTCTTCTCTATTTTAATTTGTTAAAACGACCATGACTATGTGTTGGCTGATTATGAATGCTCGATGTTATTGATGTTATGACCATGCGCTTGATGATGTGACTTTGGTTGTTTGAGGAATGAATTTGATTAGTTTAAATGGCGTGATTGATAAAAAAGAAGTTGGTGGAGGGAATTGAAAATTTAACGAAAAGAGTAGATTAGGATTAATTTTGTTTGATTGTTGATATGGAACGTGATGGAATTAGGATATGTTGAAATGGATAGGCCAATGTAGGTTCGGGTAGGCAAATTTAGGATTAAGTGTCTTGTTGAATGTTAGAATGTGGAATGTGTATTGAACGTTTTATAATTTATCCTGTTTGATTAAAATGTACTATTTGGCTGGGGAATGCCTTAAGGATTTGTGTCTATTTTCTGGGGAATGCCCCGACATATTATGTTGGCAGAATACATTCGTGAGGAAGGCCCAAGGCATCGGGTAAAGCGCAGGAGCGTAGTTAGGTTAGCGTAGGATAGAATAGGATTTCTTTTCTCGCATTTTTCTATTTTGGACTGTATAATTGGACTGAACATTATTATTTTGGTTTTGGTTCGTTGTTTGATGTTTGTTTATGTGTTTTGTGTGGTTTATACATTCGTATTGTTAAATTAGCCGATACGCTATACCAAGCGACCGTGGTCGAACCACGGGACCGAGGGGTGCCTAAGACCTTCCCCTCGGTCAACAGAATTCCTTTGTCGGAATCTCTATTCGCGGATCAATTATAGAGTCAAAACCATTTTGAAAAAGATTTTCAAAGGTGACATGGCATACCGGATTTTGCCAAGTGGCGACTCTGATTTTTTAATATAAAAAGTCCTTTTCGAAATAATTTTTCATCTTTTGTCACTTTGGTAATAAAAACCCTTTCGAACCTTAAAACGATAACTTTTTCGGAGTTAAAAAAGGGGTGTGACAGCTCTGACGACTCTGCTGGGGAATCTTTTTCAGAATTTGAGCTTATTTTTTGGAGTTGTATCGGCTTAGCTTGACATTATGGGTGTATAAACATTTGGTTTGTGTTATTGTTATCATCGTTGAGTGTTTACTTGCTACGTGCTTATAGTTTTTCCTCCTATGTAATACCGCTTTATATCTGGCATCATATGCATAACCCGAGTCAATTCTTTCTGCAACAAGTCCCGTAGTGCAGGTCGTGTGCACGAACTCTAGTTGAGTCACCCTTATTTTTGGAGGGAGAGTCGTTGGATGTATGGAGTAGGTGGAAAGCAAAGCATCCACTATCGACCCTATGCTCCCCCGAACGGCCTTATTAGTAAAACTCAACGTATGTCAGCCTTTAGGTCATGCTTATGTGCATCATATTGAGACCTAGAAGGGCCTACTTGGTCTTTTGAAGGTGACTCCCCCTAAAGCATCCCAACATTCTAAATGTTGCATCTTTGGGGGTAACGTGGTCATTTGACTGACTGATTTGGGGAAAACATGTGTTGGAAGTAAGGTGTGTAAACAATAAAGTGTTGAAAAAAAAGGAAAAATGAAAAGGGTGAGCTAAAAAGAGAGCTTCGTAGTTTATTTTAGAGTTCTTTATGGCTTTTGTTCTTCGCAACCCAAAAATTCAAAAAAAAAAAGATTCTTTTTACCTTTTACATTTATTTTTAAAATAACAAAAATTCAAAGATTTTGTTTACCTTTTATACCCATTTGTCAAAAATAACAAAAGCATCAAAAACATTATACTTTTGTAAACATTCATAATTCGAAAACTTCTGGATTTTTTTTTTTTACAATAAGTAGTTTTTTTTTATAAAAGAAAATGCAAAAAAAATAGTAGGAGTTTTGTACATCTCATATAATGAAAATACCAAAAAGATTCTTTTCTCTTTCATAGTTATTGGTGTCAGTCTTATGTGAAGTGTCAAACTAAAAACTCAAAAAGATTTTATTGGTTTTCATCTTCTGTTTGGGGTTGCGTCTCTCAAGTCAAGGTTCAGTCGGTTATTTAATCCTTAGTTGTCCTATCTGGACGAACTACGCACCCCTGATTCTCCTCTCTCGGGAGTGAGATACTTAGGCAGCCTATTGTGGGTTTGGGGATCTTATTTGAAAAATCCAAAAAAATATTTTCTTCACTCTACCTTTAAAGTAGGTGTTTCCTATACATCTTTAAAAGAAAATCACAAAAAAAAAAAATTGTTAATAGCTTCAAGTCTCATTTTCGTATGAAATTCAAAAATTAAAAACCCAAAAAGATTTTTCTTTGGTAATCATAGGTTTCGTTTTGTATAGGGAGTTTAAACCTGAAAAATGCAAAAAGATTTCCATCAATTCTTCTGACAATTTGTTATTTTTGATGTGTCTGAAAAAGGAAAAAAAAAGGAAAAAAGAATTAATTGGCCATTTTGGCAAGACTTCACGAACTACACACACCTGATTCTCCTCTCTCGGGAGTGAGATACGTAGGCTCCCTTCTTGGGTTCGGTGATCTTTTCAAAGGAAAAGGAAAAAGAAAAAGGTTTTGAGAAAGTGTTGAATTTTAACGCATTTGCTATCTCTTGTCCAGTTAGTTTAACGTGGTTGGTTTGTGCCATTTAGGCTGATCCTTTATATTGCACCAAGTCGAAGAGAATGTTATGGACAACAGGAATACTGAGGTTTTGGTCACTAATCAGATAAGGAGTTCGGGAAATGAGAATTTAGAAGCTAATGAAGAGATTCAGAAATTAAGGTAGCAAATGGTAGAAATGCATCGAGATTGGGCTAATGGGTTGCCGCCTCCTCCATTTTCCACTGATAATCTGGAATATCTTTCTAGCTTGCCTCCAATGTCACATGCACCGTTTCCTATTGTTGTTGACACATTAGAACATGCATCAGGATCTACTCCGGGGAAACACTATCCAAACACTTCTAATATTCATTTCCTCACTCCTCAACACAAAGCTACCACATGCTCGGATCCACCCATTGTTCATGTTTTTGCAACACCACCCCAACCCGAACCTCCTACTTTTGATATTTATCCATAAGTTGTGTCTCCCCACTCTGCGAGAGAGCCTGTATTGAATATTTTTGCTGATCAACATCATGCTATTGAGCCCACATTTAAGTCGAGTAATCCTTATGGCGATACTCACCCGCCTGAATTTCCTCTTAACACTGAGAAGCTTTTTATAACAAAAGAACATGAGGAAATGACCAGAAAATTGAGAAGTTTGGAACTGTCTATGAAAGACCTCCCAGGACTTGGGGGGTACAAAAGTGTCTCATATAAAGATCTGTGCATGTTTCCAAGGGTTCATCTTCCTTTTGGTTTTAAAATGCCAAAGTTTGAGAAGTATGATGGACATGAAAATCCTATAGAACATTTGAGACGTTATTGCAACCAACTAAGGGGTGCTTGGGGGAAGGAAGAATTACTCATGGCATATTTCGGTGAGAGTCTTTCAGGCCTAGCTTCGGAGTGGTTTGTTGACCAAGACATCGACCAGTGGATTAGTTAGGATGACCTAGCTAATGAATTTGTGCAACAATTCCAATACAATGTGGAGTTGATTCCTAATGAGAAATCCCTAACTAACATGAAGAAAAGAGTACTGAGACTTTCAGAGAGTATGCGATTAGATGGCGTGAACAAGCTGCTAGGGTGAAACCATTAATGAAAGAAAGTAAGATAATAGAGGTATTTATTTAAGCGCAGGATGAAACATATTATCAACACCTGTTACCTGCATTAGGCAAGCCATTTATTGAGGTCCTCAAAATAGGGGAGATGATAGAGAATGGATTTAAGACCGGCCACATTGTGAGTTTTGCAACATTGAAAGTGACTACTCAAGCAATTCAAAAAGTTTTTGGAAGTGTCGTAGGGAATGAGTATGAGGAAGATGCATCTGCCATTGCAAGAGGATCACACCATCTTTACCCACACTCTCAAACCCAAGCTTATGCCTAAGCTCCACAAAATCTTTCCCAAAATACATTATACTGTATTTCCCTACCTACATATCCAATATACAATGCACAACCCTATGGTCAATTCCCTTCTTACCCACAATGGCGTGCACCAACTCTTCAAAGTCATCCTCAAAATACACAAGCATACCAAATCCCTTCCAGGTCCGATTTCCGATCCAATCCAAACAATGAAATGAGGCAGTAGTCAAGAGATAGCTTCACACCAATTGGAGTGTCGTACACCAGTTTATTCTAGAGATTGGTACGGCGGGGTATGATCACTCATTTCCTTGGGTATACTCCTGACCCGTATTCAAGAAGTTTAGAAGCTAATGCACGATGTGCATATCATTCTGATGCTCAAGGTCACAGTATTGAAGATTGTCGTTCTTTGAAAAGAGAAATAGAAATGATGATTCAAGATAAATTAATTATGGTGCAGACCATTGACAGTGATGAAAGCTTTAGTCATGCTGATATGCAAACCAGTGGCTGAGATGTCAGGCTGAGCAATTGAGAAGTCACCCCTCTCCATACTAGAAAGAGGTCCGGTAGTGTGTTTTGTTTTATTTTCTGTTGTCCGAATTATTTTAGGGTTGTAGTTCGGGATCTTTCTTATTTTATCCCTTTGTCGTTATGTTCAAACCCTATCTTTTATTCTAATTAAATGGAGTATCCCTTTTTACTTAGCATTTTAAATTTTTGTTGTTTGTTTGTTTTCTTTATATAGCACATTTTATGTTGATTCTAGTGAAATGACATGCTAGCGGAATTTTCAGCCAGATCTTGAAATCCAATTTAAGTATGAACATTGAATTGGAGGTTTGAGTTAGTAAAAGAGAACATCTGAGGAAATAGGTAGAGTGCTGAGATATTTGGTGACAAGTGAGTCCTAAAATCCGCTCCACAAAATCATTGATTCATGCTGAGATATTTGGTGGCTGCATGAACAGAATGAAAATCAGCTCCACAAAATCATGAGTCATTCAATGTAAGGAATATGCAACAAAAGTGGAGTTGTATGCTAGAAAAGCGCAGAAGAAATAGTGACGCACAGACTTAGTCAAAGATAATGTTGCAAAAGATGTCACAAATGATCTTTATCTTTCACTTCCATATTGCATGATATGTACTTGCATTTTTAAGGATTGATGTGAAGAAGGCATTTTATTCTGCTATCCAAACATTGTGTCATCCTTTGTTTACCCCATTTGAGCTTTAGTTGTATTTTCTTTCATACCCCTCTTTTGGAATCAAGATAGAGTCAGTAAAACTCAAAAGAAAAGTGTCGAGAAAAAAAAATGTGTCCAAAAGGAAAGAAAAGAGAAGATGTCAAAATAGGGTCAGAAAAAAAATCCCAAAGAGAAAAGAAAAAAAAGAAACAAAAATCAGAATTAATCAAAAGAACAAGATGTCAGAACTATGCGTGACCTGATTCTCCCCTCTCGGGGGTGAGATTCGTAGGCTGCCCTGCTTCGGGCTCGGTCCAACCAAATAAATAATTTAGAATCACCCAGCCAAAAAAAACTGGGGCATGAGTTAATCCTCATTGTTTGAGTCGATTCCAAAAGTTATAAGTCCTACCCCACTCCAAGTGTCATTTGAGCCTCATGTCATCCTTTCTTTCTAACCCTATCCAAAAGCCAAGGTACAGCCAAAGAAAGACCTTTAGATCAATCTTTGAGAACGTTAAGGCTAAGCATGCAAGGGATATGATGACGCATTTTGGGTACTACTTGTCTTCCTCAGCATAAGGAATCAGGAGAGAAATAAAATGAGAGAGTCTTATTGGTGAAAACCTTCACGGGCACCATAAGGCGATGGTAAGACGAGAGAGATAAAAATGAGAGAGTTTTTTCGGTGAAAACACTCATGGGCACTGTAAGACAACTGTGACTTGAGAAAAATAAAAATAACAGTCTCATTGGTGAAAAACCCTCACAGACACCATAAGACAATGGTGAACTGAGAAAAAAAGAATGAGAGAGGCTTGTTGGTAAAAACCCTTCAACGTGTCACTAGCCGAATGAGATCTAAAATACAATTGACCTGAAGAAACAACTCAGTTTCATGGCCATTAACTCAACAACAATTTGTAGAAAGTTTGGATGGAAAGATCAGGCAGCTTAATCCAAAATGCATGGCCTAATCATTAGAGTTTACTGTCATTTCTACATAAATTTTTCATTTCTTTGTTTCAAATGGGGACATTCATTGTCTTTTCTTTCTTCTTTTGTTTTATTGAATCAGTTGTCCAAATAATAGTCATCGTCATTTTTCTCTTATCTTTGAGTCAAGTCCATATCAAAACAAGTGAGAAAAGATTTTAAAACTGGCTACCAGCTTCTTCAATTGCGCAAAGAAAGACAAAAGTTCAACACATGAAAGAGACATGATTGTGAGCCGAAATAAGACATGCAGAAATTTTTGTCAACTGACAAGTCTGGCAACTCATGGAAATACCAAGGTTCAAAGGGTTTATCTGAGAAGCACGCCAAAGCAGAGATACGGTGTTTTTTTCAGAGTCACTCTTAATAATCTGAGTTTGGGTCAATGATGCAGCAAGTCAGTGACATATGCTAATGGTCGGAAGCAAGGTTAAATGTGACGAGGGCAAGAGAGATTGCCACGAAAGCCAAAGCCACAAACCAGCCACCATGTTTTTAAACTAACAAGTTTTCTTTGTATGAAACAGGAACATATGTGATACGGGAATAATCACGGATATGGACTTATGGGAGTGCATTTTGGGTCCGAGACTTGGTGTATGAAATTTAAGTGCAAAAGGGAACCTAAGTGCACTAAAAATCATCCAACATATTACACTTGATGGGCACCTAAGTCTCTAAGGGGCCTTTTGGTCTTTTTGTATTTTATTTGTAACCTAGTATAAATAGAACATTGTAGGGCTTTTAGACTTAGTTTATTGATGATGTTGTAAGTCTTAAGACATTGTAATACACAAGTCCTATCTTCTCTTTGGAGGCAAACCAAAACTAGGATACAACAATAGGGTGGATTCCCTTTTGTTGTTGTTTGCTTGGAAACATTGATGCTTGGGAGGTGGATTCCGATCTTGTGTCCTTGTAAGAGATAGGTTTATTGTTGTGTATAGTGCTAAGGGTCCAAGATTGTCCATTCTTGGGTTATTATGATTATTCCTTCATGTGGTCTATCTATCTATCTTTTTACCTTCTTGTAATCTTGTTTATTGTTTGTGTCGTAATCTTGTGTTCTTGTTGTTATTGTTAAATCCGAATCTTGTGTCTTCTTTTTTATCATCTTGTGTTAATCTTGTTCTTGTTCTTGTTTCTGTTTTGGTGTTAATATCTTGTATTCTTCTTGTTGATAGCGAATCCGAGAGTGGTCTCCATCTTGGTCCTCGGATCCTTAAGAGTGTGGACTGATTTAGAGTGTGTTTTGTACCTTCCGTTGTCATTCTTGTATCATTTTTTATCAAAGCATGGCTTTATCTTGTTCCCAAAAGATCAATCTTGGGCTTGTTAGTGGAAAAATAAAAAAAAAGTGTTCAAAACTGAAAATTTCAGAAAAAATAGAAATCTGTCCGTGTTGTGTTCTTGGCCGAAAAGTGTGTTTTTGTTGTGTCTTGGATGAGGTTTTTACTTGTATTTGTTATCTCTAAGTGTTAGTTTTGTTCCTCACTAACACGTTGAGTCTATATCTTGATTTGAGCTTTAAAAATTGATGTTGTTGTTGTGAACATAAGACTTGGCAGAATTGTTGTTGAAACATTATTGTGGTGGACTGTTTTGGACTTGTGGTCTTCATCTTGTTGTTTTTATAAGCTTGGCCATGTGGTGTTTTTTCTCATTGGTGGCCTAAGAATCATCTTGTTGAAGTTGTAGTTGTCTTGGCCAAGTGTTGAAGATATTGTATTGTGAAAATTGGAAGTTGGTCGTGTGAAAATTGTTGGTGTTCTTGGAGATTGTTGTTGGTTGTTCTTGGTGATTGTTGACGTTGTTCATGGAGTTCTTCACAACCTTCATAGCTTTTTAAAATAAAGTGAACCTTAGATCTATAAAGGTGAAGGGAAAAAGGTAAAGCTTTGTTAGTCTTGAAAGACTTACCATCACTCATCAACTAGTCAATCACATCTCAACCACTTTCCAACAACTTTCCATGATTCAAGAATCCATGTTTTAAGGGTAGTACAAGTCTATTCAAAGACATTTGAGTCCTGAATTTTGAATTGAAAAGAAGCTCCAAAGACTAGTTTGTATTTTTGTTGATTGAACAAGTGCCACCAAAGGTTCCAAATTGAAAATTGACCAAGACTTGAACTTTTGAAATTAACAACTTGGTAAAACCAAACAAATACGTGGCTTCCACATCACGTTTTACTGTTCATACGACAAAATTTTAAGCTCAAATTTTGACCTTTTAGTTTCATTGTGTTGTCTCTTTAGGTTCGTTTGTTGATTCCATTTCTAACGTACGAGCTAGTACTAGATTGTAAGTTAGTTTCTAAACCGTTCTTCGTGTTAACTTTCCATTGTGTGTCTTAATCCTTTGAGTCATTGTAACGTCCTTGTATTTTTTTTCCTTACTCTTTGGAGTCGTTTTCAACATTGGATTCACCTCTCAACACCTCTCGGAGTACAAGCAAGCTTTCAATACTTGTGATATTGAGTGTGAGGGATACGAGAGACCCAAAAACAAAGAGAGAGTGAGGATGTTTTGTATAACTAACGTATTTTCTATTTTGTAGGTAAATTCTTTGCCACAATGGATACCATTTTGGCCCACCTTGATGCTATTGCCCGAGAAATAGCTAAGGCGAATGCGGGTCTTGACAAATTGGGCTCGAATATGTCTACTATACTTGAGAGGTTGGATCGAGTGGAGAGTTGAAGAAATTTTCGTGATTCTACTTCCGAAGCTTTAAATCAAGAAATCAATCCTCCAAGACCACCACCAAATGACATAGACATAAGCCAAGCCACCAAATGTCCTCCAACCCGAGACCTACATTGGTCGATCCCTCCTCCATTCGATCAAGTCCAACAAAAAGTACTGGGAAGCCAAATCTCTTGCGTCCAAGCTCCAGAACCGAAGCTCCACTTTACCAAATCAATCCTCTCAACCAAAACTCCACTTCACCAAAGTCGACATGTCCATGTAGAGGAGAATAGTAAAACATAATATGACGGATATAGAGTCTACGACGATGCTTGTATGATGGTAGGAGACTTATTTCGGATGAGATTGAAGAAAAGGCTCAAGATGGAGAGGAAGTCGAGATTCAAAATGAAGATGTTGGACAAGACTTGTGTTAATGTTTTTCGGGCTATTTTGAGTGGTTTATTTTAAAGTGGCCGATTGAATGAGGTGAAGCCATGAATTTGTGGGCAAATTCCCTTCAAGATGGAGAGAATGAGACGGGAATAATCATGGATATGGACTTATGGGAGTGCATTTTGGGTCCGAGACTTGGTGGGTGCAATTGAAGTGCAAAAGCAAACCTAAGTGCACTAAAAATCAGCCAACATATTACACTTGATGGGCACCTAAGTCTCTAAGGGGCCTTTTGGTCTTTTTGAATTTTATTTGTAACCTAGTATAAATAGAACATTGTAGGGCTTTTAGACTTAGTTTGTTGATGATGTTGTAAGTCTTAAGACATTGGAAAACACAAGTCCTCTTGTAACACCCCGTAAAAGTCGTGCATGGATTAGCCTTTAATAGAGTGCCCTTAGACTTAAAAACTTGAAAAAATTTCCAAGTGTACTGAGGAGTTAGAGTCATTTTAGCTGGCAATCTTCGGGATACAACTTTTCTACCTTCCCGACATCCGTTTTTAGATTTTCAAGTTGTTTTACGATCGGGCAAGATCATAGTACATCTCGGATAAGTTTCGGAATTTTTCGGAACGCATAAGGCTGCATTTGGATTTCAAAACAGTAGCAAAACGCATAGCCTATTGCCCAGTTTTCAGAATTTCAGGGTCAACTTCAAACGATCATAACTCCATGTATATAATGAAATGTGTGAGCTATAATATATCAAACGGAATCTCTTTGAGTTCTCTTTCAAATGCAGTTGATTTCATCCAATTTGAGTATATGAGTAAAAAGTTATAATCGATTTACTCCATCCTACCAAACTGTCAACTGAGGGACAGATTTGACCTTAATTGTTCCTTAGGGGTATTTTGGACATCCTCCACCCCTATATATACCACCAACACGAGATCTAATCCCTCAAAAACCATAATACACATACTTTCCCCAAATTTTCTCAAGAACTCTCCTTAGGGTTTCAAAATAAAAACCCAAATAGTTCAAGATTCGACCGTATGTTTTCGAAGATAATTACATATTCGGAATCACCAATCCGCGAGCTTTAAGAAACGTCTAGTATCTTCAGAAATAGAGGTACGTGGGGTTATCCTAAAATCTCATGGGTGTAGTTTTTATGAACATGCATGCTTTTAAATGGGGGTTTTCAATCAAATGCTAATAACTTGCTTTCAATATGATTTCTTAGTCATTTTTCTTTATGTCATGGGAATTGTTTGCCTATATACTTCAATGGTTGAAACCATGCATATGTGATTTGAGATTTTCCATGGAAGTTTGATAAATATGAATGATAAATTGCTTTGAAATTCCCATGATAAAGTTTTGATACCCCATATCATATTGTGACCAACAAAAGAGAGCATGAATTTGAAATAATTATTGTTCACCACTTGTAAATGATGAAGCACCTTGGTTTTTACATGATTATGCATATGTGGATGTGATATTGATGACTTTCAAGTCGGGTATGACGATACCCTACAGAGTATGATACGTGATTGAATTAAATGAAGTTTGAATGCATTGATTTTACATGAGATAGGTGGATGCCCGAACAAGGAGTTTGAGTATAAGGGCTCATCGCTGGAAACCGTGTTTGCCGACACGGGAATTCGGTACCAGGCTAAGTGATCTTATGTACTTGACTTTATGTCCTTCCCAAATTGGGACTATAGGTAGGAGCCCGGGCTAAGTGATCTTGGGCACTACCATTGGGTGGAGACACCATGCTTCGTGCTCTTCTGTGTCTCTCCCTCACTTATACTCTAATCTCGGCGGCAACCGAGGTTTGACAGTTGGTGTAAATTATGTAGGGTATTCCACCTAGCTCAGTTGCATTTCATTGTTGTTGAGAAATTATTACATTATGCCCATGCATTTTCAAATGATTTGATATGAAATTGCTTTATAATGGCTCTCAACTATATTTTGTAAAAATATTATGTTTTGTTTTGATATCTCTGCATGCCAGTACTTTTGTGCTGGCCCCCTCCCCTCCCAACTCTCAGGTTCGGAGGCTCAGTCTAGGGGTCAAGAGAATCAGTAGATCTTTCAGACAGAGTTGCAGAGACAAGTGGTGAGCCTTCTATATTTCGAAAGGCCTTATGTCCTGCGGTCCTTTATCTTATATTATGTTGTGGGGTCTACTGGGGGCCTTGTTCCAGTTTATATACAGTTACTTGACTCAGTCATTTGTTAGAGATTTTTGCAGACGGTTGTTTAGAGGTTGATTCATATTGTGGGAACTTTATTTCCCCGTTATTGTTCCTTTTCACATTTATGACCATGTTTCCGTATTATTGTGTTTCTTCTGCATTACTTTGATCATATGAATTATGTGCATGATTACAAGACAGATAGGGGTGTTTCGGGCCTTCATGGTTCGAGATACTCGTTACGGTCAGGGCCCCAGTTCGGGTCGTGACAAACTTTGTATCAAGGCAAGGTTCATGGTCCCAGGGTGTCTGCGAAATCGCGTCGAGTAGAGTCTTGTTTATGGATGTGTAGCGCGTCTCACTTATAAGCAGGAGGCTATAAGGCGTTTAGGAATGTCTCTCTTTCTTCATGTTCTAGTTCATGCAATAGATTCAGAATGTTCCTCCTTCATACTCTAATTCGTGCTATGGTGACGTCCATACGAAAGTAAAATCATCCCAAATTCTTTCCTTACTCTGATGTTCTCAGACCCGTCACATTTCTGGGGTGATTCAAGTGCAGAAGTTTAGAGTCTAAATGGTATTGTCCCTTCGGATCGCGTCATGTAAGATATTAAAATTGTGCAAGGACTTGAGAAGAGTCCGTTATTGCTTAGAGTGTATGGGTTCTAGTGTGAACCTTGATCTTGACGAAATCGTGCTTTTCAGCCTTCTGTATTGAGTATATTCGGCCCTTTTCAGAAATTTATGTTGCAGATGTCATGCTTAAGGGAAAAGATGTGTAGTAGAAGTGTTGGAATTATATTTCCACCCAAATAGTAGTATAAGTTAAAGTGTCGGTGTCATGACCTATTGGTAACAAGTAGCGTATGTGGATTGTATGATAATCTGTGGGGGAAATATTTGACTCAGATTTTTTATCTATACAAAGTAAGATGTGTATTCTTAGATTGTTGAATATTGTGTGACAAGTTTCTATCTCTTGAAAATATTTTATCATCGTGTTGGTGAAACTAAAAAGTCTAGTGAAGCCGTGTGGGGCTCTTTCGATTCACTAGCATAGTTGCCTTGTCATTCATCTTATTTTCTTGTTCAAACCACAAAAAAATCAAAGTCTAGTGAAGTCGTGTGAGGCCTATTTCGATTCACTAGCAATTTTTCGTTCAACGTGTTATTCTTGTGTTGGTTGAATATATGTATAGCTAAATCTTTTTGCATGAGATAGAGTTGGTAATGAAGCAATTCATCCTTGTGTGTTAGTTTATTAGTAGAAGATAGAGAAGGAGTTATTAGGTGAGGTGAATTGTCCTTGCTTGAAGTATGAGAATGGCCAGATTAGCCAGTAGGTTATAAGTATAGACTCATGGTTGTTGTGGACTTTGAAGGTAGTGTAAATGTACGCTTGGGTAAGTAATTGTGATGTGAGAAAGCAATATAAGTAGATACGATTGTACTGGGTTATAATATAAGGATAAGGTTGACCATGTCTATTGTGAGGCTTTAACCCCCTTGACCCTCTTTTCATTGGTAGTTGTAAACTAGTGCTACTTGTGAGAAGGTATGTAGCAGATTTTCGAGATATTTGGGTAGAATGTCCCAATTTGATGGATTAGTATATTTATATTATGTTGCATTCTTCATTGGTGGTAAATGATTGATACTAAACTATAGGCTTGAATTTAAATGGTGTGGTGGTAAATAGTGGCACGAGTTTGATGATGCATGTTTTGTGGGATTAAATTAGTAGGCTTGATGTGCTGAAATAGTACATGCTAATGGATTATGATAAGGAAAATCGTTAGGTCATGATCGATTATTGTGGTTATGAAGTTCTAGTGCACTAGTGTTTCGTGATGTTTATTTCATAGTTTCCAAGTGAAAATTTTGTGTAAGGTTGGGTTGTAAATCATGCATAGCACTAGATATTAAGTTTGAACAGTTGATGTCCATGAAGGTGGATGTGAAGATTTCTTGGTTAATGAATACTAGTTGTATAGAAGTGATCTAATAGACTTAAACGGTACATGCAATAGAGTAATTTTATTTGATTCATAGTGGTGTATGATATTGTATGTATGATGTAGAAGTATGCCTAAGGTGACATGAGGTTGCGGCATTTTTTCTAAGGCTATTACTTGTTGTGCGTGGCTAGTGGTACCATTGAATTGTTAAGTGGAGAAAGACTAGTTAGATGGTATATGGTGATCTAAATAGCCATGTTAAGGTGTTTTGATTGATAGTGTTGGGCCTTTTGCGGTGATCTTGATTCTCATAGTAGAGGGATATAAATTTGGAGTCGCAATAGTGGTTGGCTCCGTCGAAAGAGATATGGTTCATCAAAGGCTTGGTGATATCCATGTTAAGTGTTAGCATCTAAGCTTGACTTTTGAAGGTTGAACCGATAGAATAAGTGTGCAAGCATTACACTATGACTATTGGTGGCTAGAGAAAGATAGAGTGTATCCCGGAAGGTAGTCATTCGGTCTAAGTTCTATGATATGCATGTATTGTTATTTTTTTTAGACCCTAGAGTGCAGTAAGTGTAGTTCAGTTAGAATCTGGTAAAGGATCTCCCAAACTCTAGATGATGACTTGAAGCTAAGGGGGAGATGATAGAACGAATGACCAAGTAAGGCTCTCAGATTCTAGTAGTGATGCAGTATGATTTAAAACATCAGAAAGTGAGGGTGAATCTCAACCCATTCCTACCTCAGTATTTTATTTTATTTTTAGTTATCCGGATGCTTACTCATGCCTTACGATTTAGTTTTGTGATCATAGTTCATGATTCCTGTATATGATAGAGAGTCACGTACTCTTCCAGTTCCAAGATAATGAGTTCTAGTTCATTCAAGTAGTCGGAATCACATTCCTTATGTTAGGAACTCTAGTTTAGGTCATGCAACTCATGACGTATGTACTCACTCTTTATAGTGTGCTCAGTCCCGTATAAAAATCTTCTCATGCTTTAGGGTCTTATGTTTTAACCTTTTAGTGACCCTCTCTATGCAATGATAGTGGTGATGATGTAAATGTTCTTTTTGATGGAAGTTCATAATACGCTTGTTTAGATAAGGCCATAAGTATGAAGTAAGATTTGGGGCCAAGTCTTTGATACATGTGATGTTTAGTGTAAAAGTTTGTGTGTGTATGTTTTTAGGATAGCGCGTGGGAGTTATATTGATAATAGTTTAGAAACTATGTGAAGTATGTATTTATGGGTGTTTGCCTTGAAGTTAACATATGGTTATAAATTAGGCTTGAATGACGTTTTGGGATTGTAGTGGAAGGTCGTAATATGCATTAGCGACTTCATATTAAGAGTTCAGAGTAGTCATTGAAGTGGTAAGGCATGTTATGCTTAGAATGTGATCTTTAAAATAGGTATAGAAGGTGGCATCATATGGTTTAGAATAATAGCGTGGTGTAGCATGTTTTATTTTTGTGACTTAGAGTTAGGCTTGATCGCGGGGTAAGGATTAAGCTATTTTAGACATTAGTAGAAAAATTTGTCAATGCTCATATGAGAAATTTAAGTTGAATTGAATGAATATCATATTTATAGGGAATAGTATAGTTAAGGGATATTCAGGAAGTGTGTTAATCCTGAAAGTAAGAAGTTGTATTACCAACGGTCTGAAAATTCTATCCTAATTTAGGAGTTATATGTCTATATTCCAGACTGCAGAGTAGTGTCAATGTTGTGATTTCCTCAGTTGGATGTCTTGTGTAATCCATACCCAAGATTCGTGGCTCCCTATTACTGTTAGAACTTGTTTAGAGAGAGTGTTGAAGAGATACTCCAGTTAAGTATGAAGGTCCAGCATAATTCAATCTGTATAGTCAGTAAGTCAGTTTAACAGGCAGATTCGCATGACTTGTTTTCTCGTCTTTTCATTTATTCATGCTACCCGAAATCTCAGACATGCTACTATTCCGAGATAGAGTATACCAGTAGTTGAGAGTATAGCTCAGTTCATATGTCATACATTAGATTCAGATTCCAGATGTTCAGTTATGATTCAATTTGTAGGTGCCTAGTGCATCGCCTCAATTTTTTTTCGAGTATCTTAATGAATTGAGCATTCATAGAGGGACATAGTGTCCCAAGGGGGAGATACCTCATTCAGTTGCATGCATAGATTCTTATTACAAGCCTCGCACCAGTTATCAATGTGTAATCAATCATACATTCATACGTTTGTCCAGTCAGATATGTGTGCATTAGAAATGCATGTTCAATAGAAAAAGTTCAGCTTATCAGTGTATTTAGTCCTGCGTTCATGAGAACAACTCAGTCACAGATCCATGCATCAGATATGCATGTTCATTATGAGAATTCAGTTTATGAATAGCTTCAGTCGTGTATTCCATGCATCAGATATGCGTGTCCGATATAAGAATTCAGAATATCAGTAGTTCCAGCCATATGGTCATGTTTCAGATCAGTGTACTCTTTATTAGAGGACATGTCGTGTCCGCGTTATTCCATATCTTTAAGGCTTCAACAAGTTTCTACCCATCATTCGAGGATGAATGATCCCAAGGGGGAGATAATGTAACACCCCGTAAAAGTCGTGCATGGATTATCCTTTAATAGAGTGCCCTTAGACTTAAAAACTTAAAAAAAATTCTAAGTGTAATGAGGACTTAGAGTCATTTTAGCTGGCAATCTTTGGAATACAACTTTTCTACCTTCCCGACATCCGTTTTTAGATTTTCAAGTTGCGTTACGATCGGTCAAGCTCATAGTACATCTCGGATAAGTTTCAGAATTTTTCGGAACGCATAAGGCTGCGTTTGGATTTCAAAACAGTAGCAAAACGCATAGCCTATTGCCCAGTTTTCAGCATTTCAGGGTCAACTTCAAACGATCATAACTCTCTGTATATAATGAACTGTGTGATCTATAATATATCAAATGAAAGAACTTTGAGTCCTGTTTCAAATGCAGTTAGTTTAATCTAATTTCAGTATATGAGTAAAACGTTATAATCGATTTACTCCAGACTATCAAACTGTCAACTGAGGGACAGATTTGACCTTAATTGTTCCTTAGGGGTATTTTGGTCATCCTCCACCCCTATATATACCACCAACACGGAATTTAACCCCTCAAACACCATAATACACATACTTTCCCCAAAATTGCTCAAGAACTCTCCTTAGGGTTTCAAAATAAAAACCCAAATAGTTCAAGATTCGACTGTTGGTTTTCGAAGATAATTACATATTTGGAATCACCAATCCGCGAGCTTCAAGAAACATCTAGTATATTCGGAAATAGAGGTACATGGGGTTATCCTAAAATCTCATGGGTGTAGTTTTTATGAACATGCATGCTTTTAAATGGGGGTTTTCAATCAAATGCTAATAACTTGCTTTCAATATGATTTCTTAGTCATTTTTCTTTATGTCATGGAAATTGTTTGCTTATATACTTCAATGGTTGAAACCATGCATATGTGATTTGAGATTTTCCATGGAAGTTTGATAAATATGAATGATAAATTGCTTTTAAATTCCCATGATAATGTCTTGATACCCCATATCATATTGTGACCAACAAAAGAGAGCATGAATTTGAAATAATTATTGTTCACTACTTGTAAATGATGAAGAACCTTGGTTTTTACATGATTATGCATATGTGGATGTGATATTGATGACTTGCAAGTCGGGTATGACGATACCCTACAGAGTATGATACGCGATTGAATTAAATGAAGTTTGAATGCATTGATTTTACATGAGATAGGTGGATGCCCGAACAAGGCGTTTGAGTGTAAGGGCTCATCGCTGGAAACCGTGTTTGCCGACACGGGAATTTGGTACCAGGCTAAGTGATCTTGTGTACTTGACTTTATGTCATTCCCAAATTGGGACTATAGGTAGGAGCCCGGGCTAAGTGATCTTGGGCACTACCATTGGGTGGAGACACCATGCTTCGTGCTCTTCTGTGTCTCTCCCTCACTTATACTCTAATCTCGGCGGCAACCGAGGTTTGACAGTTGGTGTAAATTGTGTAGGGTATTCCACCTAGCTCAGTTGCGTTTCATTGTTGTTGAGAAACTATTGCATTATGCCCATGTGTTTTCAAATGATTTGATATGAAATTGCTTTATAATGGCTCTCAACTATATTTTGTAAAAATATTATTTTTTGTTTTGATATCTCTGTGTGCCAGTACTTTTGTGCAGACCCCTTCCCCTCCCAACTCTCAGGTTCAGAGGCTCAGTCTAGGGGTCAAGAGAATCAGTAGATCTTTCAGACGGAGTTGCAGAGACAAGTGGTGAGCCTTCTATTTTTCGGAAGGCCTTATGTCCTGCAGTCCTTTATCTTATATTAAGTTTTGGGGTCTACTGGGGGCCTTGTTCCAGTTTATATACAGTTACTTGACTCAGTCATTTGTTAGAAATTTTCGCAGTCGATTGTTTAGAGGTTGATTCATGTTGTGGGAACTTTATTTCCCCGTTATTGTTCTTTTTCATATTTATGAACATGGTTCCGTATTATTGTGTTTCTTCCGCATTACTTTGATCATATGAATTATGTGCATGATTACCAGACAGATAGGGGTGTTTCAGGCCTTCATGGTTCGGGATACTCATCACGGCCAAGGCCCCGGTTCGGGTCGTGACACCTCTCTTCTCTTTGGAGGCAAAATCGAAACTAGGATACAACAATAGGGTGGATTCTTTTTTTTTTTTGTTTGCTTGGAAACATTGATGCTTGGGAGGTGGATTCGGATCTTGTGTCTTTGTAAGATATAGGTTTTTTGTTGTGTGTAGTGTTAAGGGTCCAAGATTGTCCATTCTTGGGTTCTTAAGATTATACCTTCATGTGGTCTATCTATCTATCCTGTTACCTTCTTGTAATCTTGTTTATTGTTTGTGTTATAATCTTGTGTTCTTGTTGTTATTGTTAAATCTGAATCTTGTGTCTTCTTTCTTATCATCTTGTGTTAATCTTGTTCTTGTTCTTGTTGCTGTTTTGGTGTTAATATCTTGTATTCTTCTTGTTGATAGTGAATCCGAGAGTGGTCTCCATCTCGGTCCTCGGATCCTTAAGATTGTGGACTGATTTGGAGTGTGTTTTGTGCCTTCCGTTGTCATTCTTGTATCATTTGGTATCAAAGCATGGCTTGATCTTGTTCCCACAAGATCAATCTTGGGCTTGTTAGTGGAAAAATAAAAAAAAAAGTGTTCAAAACTGAAAATTTCAGAAAAAATAGCAATCCGTCCGTGTTGTGTTCTTGGCCGAAAGTGTGTTCTTGTTGTGTCTTGGCCGAGGTTTTTACTTGTATTTGTTATGGTTTTTACTTGTATTTGTTATCTCTAAGTGTTAGTTTTGTTCCTCACTAACAGGTTGAATCTATATCTAGATTTGAGCTTTAAAAATTAATGTTGTTGTTGTGAACATAAGACTTGGCCGAATTGTTGTTGAAACATTATTGTGGTCGACTGTTTTGGCCTAGTGGTCTTCATCTTGTTGTTGTTCTATGCTTGGCCACGTGGTATTTTTTCTCATTGGTAGCCTAAGAACCATCTTGTTAAAGTTGTAGTTGACTTGGCCAAATGTTGAAGATATTGTATTGTGAAAATTGGAAATTGGCCGTGTGAAAATTGTTGGTGTTCTTGGAGATTGTTGTTGGTTGTTCTTGGTGATTGTTGATGTTGTTCATGGAGTTCTTCACAACCTTCATAGCTTTTTAAAATAAAGTGAACCTTAGATCTATAAAGGTGAAGGGAAAAAGGTAAAGCTTTGTTAGTCTTGAAAGACTTACCATCACTCATCAACTAGTCAATCACATCTCAACCACTTTCCAACAACTTTCCATGATTCAAGAATCCATGTTTTAAGGGTAGTACAAGTCTATTCAAAGACATTTGAGTCTTGAATTTTGAATTGAAAAGAAGCTCCAAAGACTAGCTTGTATTTCCCTTCATTGAACAAGTTCCACCAAAGGTCCCAAATTGAAAATTGACCAAGACTTGAATTTTTAAATTAACAACTTGATAAAACCAAACCAATACGTGGCTGCCACATCATGTTTTACTGTTCACACGACAAAATTTTAAGCTCAAATTTTGATCTTTTAGTTTCATTGTGTTGTCTTTATAGTTTCGTTTGTTGATTCCATTACTAACGTACGAGCTAGTACTAGATTGTAAGTTAGTTTTGAAACCGTTCTTCGTGTTAACTTTCCTTTGTGTGTCTTAATCCTTTGATTCATTGTAACGTCCTTGTATTTTTTTTCCTTTCTCTTTGGAGTCGTTTTCAACATTGGATTCACCTCTCAACACATCTCGGAGTACAAGAAAGCTTTCAATACTTGTGAGATGGAGTGTGAGGGATCCGAGAGACCCGAAATAAAAGAGAGAGTAAGGATGTTTTGTATAACTAACGTGTTTTCTATTTTGTAGGTAACTTCTTTGCCACAATGGATACCATTTTATCCCACCTTGATGCTATTTCCCGAGAAATAGCTAAGGCGAATGCGGGTCTTGACAAATTGGGCTCGGATATATCTACTATACTTGAGAGGTTGGATCGAGTGGAGAGTCGAAGGAATTCTCATGATTCTACTTCCGAAGCTTTACCTCAAGCAATCAATCCTCCAAGACCACCACCAAATGACATAGACATAAGCCAAGCCACCAAATGTCCTCCAACCCGAGACCTACATAGGTCGATCCCTCCTTCATTCGATCAAGTCCAACAAAAAGGACTTGAAAGCCAAATCTCTCTCGTCCAAGCGCCACAACCGAAGCTCCACTTTACCAAATCAATCCTCTCAACCGAAACTCCACTTCACCAAAGTCGACATGTCCATGTAGATGATAATGGTAGAAAGGAACATGACGGATATGGAGTCTACGACGATGCTTGTATGATGGTAGGAGACTTGTTTCGGATGAGATTGAAGACAAGGCTCAAGATTGAGAGGAAGCCGAGATTCAAAATGAAGATGTTGGCCAAGACTTATGTTTTGTTTTGATATCTCTGCGTGCCAGTACTTTTGTGCTGACCCCCTCCCCTTCTCCAACCTGTTAGGTTCAGAGGCCCAGTCTAGGGGTCAAGAGAATCAGTAGAACTTTTAGACAGAGCTGTAGAGACAAGTGGTGAGCCTTCTATGTTTCGGAAGGTCTTATGCAGTCCTTTTATCTTATATTCAGTTTTTGGGTCTACTGGAGGCCTTGTCCCAGTTTTCAGATAGACATTGTTTCAGTCATTTGTTAGAGATTTTCGCAGACAGTTGTTCAGAGGATAATTGATGTTGAGGGAACATTATCTCCCTGTTATTGTCTCTTTTCATATTTATGATCATGTTTCCAAATTATTATGTTTTTTTTTCGCATTTCTTTGATCATATGAATTAGGTGCATGATTACCAGACAAATAGGGGTGTTTCGGGCCTCAATGGTTCGAAATGCTCGTCACGGCCAGGCCCTGGTTTGGGTCGTGACAGAAGGATCACGTTTATGAAACTGTTTTTTGAATATGACCAGGGTTGTTAGCATATAAAGGAAAAGGTGTGATTGATGAGCTTTAATGGGATTGTAATCTTTAATAGTTAATTTAAGAAAATATTACCGTATTAAAATCAATTAATTATGTGTAGTAAAAAATTATTGTATTTGTATTTTTACAACAATAGTTTGCAAAAATATAAAATACAACTTGCTATATTATATAATTATAAAAGTGTTGCTATGAAATTCATAATTAGGGGCTAAATATGCTATTTTTGAATTTTTTTTCTATTTTGACATTTAGCTACAAAGGATAATCTGGTTGCTGGGACAGGAATGACAAGAATACTTTATGGGGTGAAGTGAAGATGAGTATGATACTACGTATAATATAAGTAGTATTGAAAAATTTGATTTGTTAATTTTAGTGTGATTTGATATTTTAAGGTTTGACTTTGATATTTTATAATGTGATAAATTGAAAATCGTAGTTCATTGATTGCATCTTACATCTACTCATAACAATAATAACATATACTTCCTTCGTCTTAAATTATCCGTTCCAAATTTTCTAATTTAATTTCTCATTTTACTTGTCATTTTTCATTAATCAAGAAGAAACAATTTTTTTTTCTTCATGTTTTACCCTTTGCATCAATTACTTTTTCTTCAAATTAAAATATAAACATCATTTAATAGGGGTACTATGTTAACTAGCCATGTTATTAATTTTTTTTCTTAATCAATATTAGTCTTAATTTGGGACGGAGGAAATACAATATAGGAAGAATATATAGACAGGTCCCTGAATTTTTTAAATTTTTTTCGTATTGATACCTCAATTAGACCATATACCTATTGAACCCCTTTATCGTTCACAAATTGTGTCAATTAAACACAATCTGCTGAAGTGGCAAAAAATATACAATGTATGTAATACACACGCTAATAATATGACAAGTTGCAAATCAAATAAAGACACATGACATTTTAAATTAAAATAATCATAAAAATAATTTTTTAATACAATTAAATCTACCCCCCTCCTCCCCCCCCCCCAAAAAAAATGAAAAGAAAACCCCATTAATACATCTCACCGCCACTGCTGCCTACCCAATTTTAACCCCGTTCCCTTCCAAATACCCCCTTTCCTCGTGTTTGAGCACAAAAAAGACCCAAAAAAAATTATTTTTCGTATCTTCTTCTTCTTCACTTGTCTCTAAATTTTAGTTCTTTTTTTGTATCTTCTTCTTCATTTATCTCTAAATTTTATTTCTTTTTTTTTCACCAACAAACCACTCCTTCCAACTTTTTTTGCTTTTCTAAATTTTTTTCTCACTTCTCAAACACAATTTTTTAGTGAGAAAAAAAAAAACTTAACCTTCACTCCTTCATTTTTCCATCAAACCAATACCCAACAACGATTTCAGATGAAAAATAATAAATTTTGGATTTTGAAGAATCAATAATGAGTAATTGAAGAACCAATCAAAAGAAGTCATTGATTGAATTTTACTGTATACAAAAGACAACATTGATTTCAGATGCAATTTAAAGGTATAAAATGTTATGTTTAAAGATTTGCGAAAGAGGAAGATGGTGGAGGCACGACAGAGATACAATGAAAAAGATGATAACTCATCTTTTTTATTTAATTCGTTCCATGTGTCTTTTTTTCTACTTGATTGTGTTTTTTTTATGTTTAATTTTTTTTATTAATTATGGCTTCTGACTCTCCTAATGGAGAGTGTATTACACATGTCATGTCATGTCATGTCAGCAATTGTGTTTAATTGACACGATTTGTGAATGATAAAAGAGTTCAATAGGTATATGGCCTAATTAAGGTGTCAATACGAAAAAAATCAAAAAATTCATGTGATTGCCAATGTGACTACAATATAATTAAACAAAAAGAGTCTGTAGAAGACAGGGCATAGGAGTAAATAGTAATAGACCAAGGTTGTGTATCATAGATCGATTCGAAAAAAGTCTAAACAATTCAAGAAAATTTAAATGTTCTCATATAATAGAGAATTATGATTTCAATTTTTCAAAAAAAAAAAAACTTAATTATATCATACTAACAATTTAGATATGTAGAAATATTTTTTTTTTAAAAAGTATAAGCAGACAATTTTTTTCGTTAATCAATTACAAAAAAAAAGACATTTCAATTCATATTAAGTAGACAAAATTCTGACGCCTAAATAATTATTTTGTACTAATATTATTTTATATATTTGCTAATATTATAGCAATATATATATATGTATAAATTGTATATGTAGCGCAGTAGCAGTGGTTTCTCGGTATTTGTCAGTAAATATCAAAATCGAATAGCACATTAAAATCATAAATTTTTTAAAAACGCATATGAATATCTTGATATCAATATTTTAAAATTCACTTCATAGACTACAATACTATATGCACACCCTTAATGTCTAGATTGAAATTATTTTATCCCATTTTTTATATGAAATTAACTTATTCATAATTTATATTAAAATAGTTAAATAGTAAATTTTTAGACTAGATAATATTTATTATCAAGCGTAAAATATAATAATCAAGCATAAAGGTATAGTTAATTAACAGAGTCAATTTCTTGTATGGGTACTTAATTTTACAAAACTACCTAATAAAAATTATTAACCTTTTTAGGTGTCAGTAAAATTATTTAAGTTTATATATTTATTATCGTACACAGTATCATTGATTAAAAGTCACTTTAAAATGGAAGGAAACATGTCAAAATTGCCCCTTAGATTTGAAGGAAAATGGCCAAAATAACTAATACTAATAACTCAATGTCCAAACTAAAGGGTCAAAATTATCCATTTCTAATATTAAGCCTCAAAAATTCCTACAGAAACATGCAAATAATCACTATACGAATCAACAAGTCCATCATGATATCTATACTTATGCAAAATGTTGTGCAAATCGATAAGACCATCATAATATTTATATGCATGCAAAATGACAAACACCAACCATAATTTGTATATAACGATGCCCTCTCAATTTCACAATTATTATAACACGATTAACCCAACAACGATCGTAATTCGATAATCATAATAATATATGCACCACATACTACCAGAGACGAATCTAAAATTTCAAATTTGTGGGTTTCCGATAAAATAAATTAATATGTAATAGTACAATAAAAAAGACAACACCCAGCAGGGCTCGATCCCATAGTCATGAGAATAAGCAATTCAAGGGTCTATTCCATGCTACCAAGCCAATGTTATTTTTGTTTATGGGTTCCCATTTACAATATTTATAGACTCATTCTTTTTTTAATATATTTATCGAATCTACGATAGCGGGTGGGGGTTCCCAGGAACCCACACCTAACACTGTAGATCCGCCCTTGCTTGGACCCAACTTAATCAAGCCTTAACGGCCAATGAGCTGACTTTATATTCCTTTATTTTAAACAAATTTGATAATTTGTAACTTGGCCCTACCCTAGTGACGGGCTAAAATGAACCAACTCTAATGACGGATCGGGTTTACCTTAAAGGTCAAGTCTATTTGACAACTCTATTTATAGCCTTGATAAAAAGGATAATGATAATCCGTTCTAGCTTAAACCAATTCAATGAGTTACCTTATCGTGAAAGGTATTACGGTCAAATAGTTGATTTTTATATAATCTATTTATATTTTATAGATTTAGGTATGTCAGCTATAATAACTGTCTTTCCTTTTATCTTTTAATTGTCTTTATTGTGTAATTTTCACCTATAAGGTATTACGGTCAAATAGTTACCTTACTTATAAGGTATTGCATCATTTTCATCGATTCAGTGAGTTACCTTATAGTAAAGGTATTATGATCAAATAGTTGATTTTTATATAATCTATTTATATTTTCTAGATTTTAGATATGCCATCTATAATAGCTGTCTTTCTTTTTATCTTTTAATTGTCTTTATTATGTAATTTTCACCTATATATATAAGTATCTCTAAGAAATAAATCATTATAAAATATTTTGACTCGGGTGCTTGAGGCTAGAGTTTCAATCTCAATGGTATCATGTTTATCTTTTTTTTATTCATATCATGTGTGCTCTTTCTTTTCAATTCTAAATAAAACTTGTGGGATCTTTATATGTGTAGTCTGATAAATTTAATGTTTACTTTTTTTTAGCAGTATATACAAATTATATATATATATACAAATTATATGTATATATATGTATGTATGTATGTATATATCGGTAATTTTAACCACAAGGGTTGGTGTGGTGGTTCAGCACCTCACCCCTTAAGCAAGAGATTGGGGGTTCGATCCCCACCTCTGGTGAATGAAGAAAACTCTGTGGCCAGTTCCCTACCACTTTGGAGGATTAGTCTCAAGGCTGCCAGCTGTGGGAATACCTTGGAACCCCTCTCCCCAAAAAAAATATCGGCTATTTTTAATTTAATTAATCGATTAGACATATGGATTATCTTTTTTACTGTATAAATGCTTTCACAAATTTTTTTGAAATAATAGTGCATTTTTTCAGATTACATGGTGGAAAGGAGATCAAATATGTTTTTCTAGATTTTTTTTTTCATTTGTAGAGTTTGAACATAAAAATTTCGATCAGGGTGAAAAGAGCTTGTTAATAACTCTCGGTGGAGTTTAAAGCCTTTGATATAAATTAGATAACATGACCTTATGTTTAATTACTCATTTTTCCACTTTTGTTATTTTTCTCATTTTATAAAGTGATGTCAGAGTTCACTTTTACTCAACTTTATGCCTAATTGGTCATTTTACCACCTTTGTTATTTTATTCCTTTTTATAAAGTAATTTAAGATCCCATCTTTACTCAATTTTATGTGCAATCGATTATTTTGCAGCCCTTGTTATTCTACTAAGTAGTAAATTGATTCGCGCTTTGCGCGATTATTAAATTCTTATAAAATTTATGGAATAATAATTTTGCAATGAATAGCTATATACATTGAATTTCTATTTTTGCTTATCGTTTTTGACATATCAAAATAATATTTTTTTTTCTATTTTATCCTTAATATTAATTAATTTTTTTTCAAATTAATTTCAAGATACAATGTAAACATCATATAATAGAGCTATTATGATAAAATAACCTATTTTATTAATTATTTTTCTTAATAAGTGTGTCAACTCAAAATATGATAAACAAAATCGAACGGAAAAAGTACAAAGAGAAATTCAATAGAATAAACAAATTAAATTTGATAATCACATATTCAAAGTTTCTTCACAATTATGTATTTCTAAAGCATTTAAATAATTTTAATAAACTTTTTAAGATATTTACTTATGATATGTACTATCAACATTTTCTCTTACTTTGAGAGATATTATAAAAAATATTGTTTCCTTTGACTTTAATCTTTTACATAAGTTTAAACTCCGTTTTTATTTTTTTACCGTAAATAAATGCTTTTATATTATTTTTTAAATGTGTAATTTATTTAAAATTAATAAATTTTATGTAAAAGTACATAGTTTTTTTATTCATTGTTAATAAGTTAAATGAGGATGTAAAATAACTTTAATCCCTGTATTTAAGGATTTTTTATTAAATAAAATGGCATTAAAAAATTGAACCAATATGTTAAAGAAGCGTTAGATTAACTTAATGAAATTTATTTTAGAGAAAATGAAGATTGTTTTGGTCTGCAATATCACATTTATTTAGGAGGAGAAAATGAAAAGTTAAAAATTTTAAGAAAAGAACCTTTCTTGAAAATTGAATAGTCTTTGTAGTAGTAACTTATTTCATAAATATCTTCCTTATTTAATTGAGTGATGTGTGTGTATATATATATCATAATTTTCATGTTAATACACACAAAATCTAATTTATTTTTATAAATTTATGAAATCAAAAATATAAAAAATTATTATGAGAATTATATCTTAGAAGAATTGCATTTCTTATCATATTTACTTTAATTAAATGAGAGAGAAAAGATTTTTACGCAAAAATTGTGGTGGGTATATGATTTATAGCAATATGATGCTTTTCACTTTCAAATTTCAAAGAAAACATCATGATCCATTTCATAAAACTGATTTAGTACTTCACATTTTACTAAAAATGGCCTTTTTTAGTGGTGTATGTGTACATTAAATTCTTTGTTTGGTTGGATTTCAGCCTATGCATAGCTGTGGTATTACAATTTAATCCTTTGTTTGGTTGGATTCCAGCCTATGCATAGCTAATGAGGTTTACATGGAGGTTTATCAGAACGATGTTGAAATGAAAATAGACATGATAGCTGGAGAAAATGTAGGCAGGCCTGAACATTGTTGTTTTGACAACTACTTCCCAAAATGGCTTTGATAGCCCTTGAAAAGAAACTGTTACTGCTGCTACCTGCAATCTAGTTGTGAGTTTGTTGATAGTGCAACTATTTTTATGGTATATGTTAAAAGGTTTGATTCGAACTCTATGCTTATCTTAAGAGAGTATACACTATCCTCTCTACTTTTTTTGTTTTGTTTAGCTCATGACAATGTAACACCAGTTCTTAGGAGATAATTTGCTTTCATATTGTTATTCAATTTTAACTTTATTTATAATAATTTAAACGGTAGTACTTATATGTTTTGGCTTTTCCCATATTGTGAAGGAAAAAAGACATGGGCTCACCATATTATCAAAAGGAAAAAATGAAATAATATCACAATTTATTTTTACTAAACTAAATAAAATTCCTATCTATTTTATTAATTACCTAAATCCTTTAAAAAAAAATAGTTGAATACATTCACAAACCATAAAATTTTCGGACACATAAATTTAATTATGTATCTCCGGTTGGTCTGGTTAATGTATTATGTATCCCGATAAAATAGTTTCAGAAAATGTTAATAATTTTTGAAAAATTAATGAAGATTAAAAAAACTATTATGAAATGCAAATTAACTTTAATATCTAAACTTTCAAACAATAAAAGAATCACAATTTCTTAAAATATATGATTAGTATACTATGCAATTTATCACCATACAATAAATAATCAATAAATTTTTAGTATTATAATTAAAACATCACTTTTTCACGAATAAAAATAAAATACTTTCAAATAACAAAATAATAAAATATAATAATTTTGAAATACAATACAAAAATATAAAGACCAATAACAAGTGAAGATATAAAATTCAAATATGTATTTTAAGCGAAAATATTGAGTGATGTTCATTCTCACAACGTTCTCAAATAACATCATTCTCAGTTTCTTATTTCTATAGATGAAAAAAATTACTAAACATCATTCATTTAGTAAAGAATTACGAGGATCAACAATCTTGGCTAAGAAATTTGCACAACTTTTGTAAAAACCATCAAGCGAGTCCTGAAAATTGGCGTTAGGCGCGTTTACGGCATATAGTCGGGCGCAACATAAGCCTCACAGAACTAAGTCCACACATGAATCCCGAGGCTTTTTGCTAGTGCCCCACCCGGGGTGAGTCTAAAAAATATCTTTTAAAATACTGAGTTACAATAATTGTTAATTCAAAATATTTAAAAAATATATAATATAATAATGTAAAAAATAGATTTAACTGAATCTCAAAATCTAAGAAGTGTCATATAAATTAAGACGGAGAGAGTATTTATTTATTTTTTCCACAATGGTTGTTAATGAGATCAATACGTTTGCATTTTATTTGTTTTCTATCTATAACTTTGATAGAAAGGATAACGATGATCCGCTTTGACTCAAATCAATATCTTGAAGATATTACAATCCTATAATTAATTTTATATAATCTATTTATATTTTCTCTATTTTAGATACATGATCTGTAATTACTATCTCTCTTTTAATCTTTTTGTCGTTATGCGTAATTTTCACCTATATATATGAGTATCTATGAGAAATAAATTATAATAAAATTCCTTGATTTGGGTGTTTGAGACTAGAATTTCAACCTCTAAAGTGTCATGTTTATCCTGTTTGTTATACATTTCATATGTATTCTTTTATCTTTTCACTTTTTAAGTAAATTTCTATCACGTCATTAGTTCACATGTATGTTTTCTTAAACTTCTGTTGTTTAATTAATTTTTTTTTATGGAATTTGTTCATCGACTATTTTGAGTTTAATCAATTGATTAGACATGTGGATTGTCTATTTACTGTGTAAATTCTTTCACATTTTTTTTTGAAAACAAAGCATTTTTTCCGACTATGTTATGTAAAAAAGGGAAAAACTTTTTACCATTTTTTTGTTCATTTTTTGAATTTGAACACAAAACTTCCTAATCCTCTTACTCTTCAGATCATAACCCTTGGTAGATTTTAAAAAATCTTTTAATCTATATTAATTAATATCACCTTATGCGTAATTGGTCATTTTTTTACCATTGTTATGTAATCATTTTATAAAGTGATATAACAGTTCATATTTACTCTACTTTATGAATAATCGGCTATTTTGCCGCCCTTATTATTTTACAGATTTAATAAAGCGAAAATAAGTTGCTTATATTATTATTATTATTATTATAATTGTAATTATTATTATTATTATTATTATTTATATAAACTTAATTTTTAATGTCTAAAGATTGTGTGCTTTGTAGGACCTATTTGGACTTTTTGTTTTGTTGGTGTTCCTTCATAGAGCACAAATGGCCCCTCAATCTCAGAGGCAAAAGGAACTATGCATGAGTCATCAAGCCCACAAAGTAACCTTTAACTTTTCATTTAACATTACTTCATTGTAATTTCTTTGTTGATTTGGATTTGATACGAATTTTAAAAATTAATTTTTTTTCTAAATGTTTGTGATGTTAAGCTAAACATAGTAGAATGTATTAAAATATTTTATAGTTCTATGATGTTAATTATGTCGTGATGAAAATTAAAATTGAAGAGTTATATGAGAAATAAAAAAAATCCTTTTTGAAATTAAAATTTTAAAAGGAGGGAGTAATATTTAGAGGTCACAATTGAGTGGGTTGGGTTAAATTTGGACTGGTCACAATGAGTTAAGATAATAAACGGGTCAAGACCCAACCAAACTCAATTTGATTTGGGTCAAAATATGTTTGGTCAAATCTCAAACTTAGGCTATTTGTTTTAAAAAGTGCTACACAGTATTCTTTTCCCTTATAATTATCCCTTATGATACTTTACAATTGTTATATATGTAATATTGAAGATTCTAAATTGTCATAGTTTTTTTATATATGTAAATTGTCATATTTTTTTTTTAATATTTTGTCCATATCTTTATTTTATAATTTATAATTATTTATCCTAAATGAGAAGATGCTGAAATGGAATGTGATTTTACGTGCCTTGACATGAGCAGTATGAAAAGAGAGAAATAGGAGATCTTTTAAAGGGTAAGCTTTTCTTTATCAAGAAATTAGCAGCTTTTCTTTATCAAGAAATTAGCCTTACGTGACTTTAAATGGATTTGATTCATAAATGAAGGATTTTTAAAGACAGATCAAGTATACTGTTCGATATAAATGCTAGAAATTTATTCTTTTATATACACTTACTATTATTTTCATACGCACGTGCAAAACACGTACACTTGACATGAAACACACATCATCATCAGCTATAAATTTTTGACAAAAAGTAACATGGACAATAATCTAGAGACATTTAACAATCAACCCTTCAAAAGACACTAGATCTAAAGATTATAAAATTAAAAGAATCGTCTCAAAACAAAGAAAAAACAACCTTTACATACCTTGAATTCATTTTTCTTTCGATTATTAAATATCACATTAATTAATATCTATGTATGTATGTATATCTATAGCACAGATGATATGAAAGTGAATGTTGTGAGGAAAATGATTGTCGAAGTGCATATCTTTGTATAATGACCAACTAAAAAAAGGAATAACTAACATTAATAGTTATTACTTGTACAATTTAAGTTTTTTCAAGTATAAAATATTCTTCCTCATAACAAATGCATTAAAAAAAAAAAAAGAGAGAGAGAGGATATAATTATATTGATGAGTAAATAGGTTTAGTATTTTATTTAAAAAAAGTTTTGATGACATGACATGCCAACTAAAACAAAAGAAGATTTTTTCGGTGTTTGGTGTTTTTTGAGAAAAATAATGATAATTGAGTGATATTATGGTCTTAAATGAAATATAAGTGGTATTTGATGAAAATTTTCAAAATTTGAATAACTATTTAGGAAATTTGCTCTCAATAATATTACCCTTTGAAAAATCGTGCAATCAACTTTGAATAGCAACAAATGCTTGTATATTTTTATAGCATACACAATTTTTATACTTGGTAATTAGGGGTTATAGCATTGAAAATTTAACGCTAAATGAGTAAGTATTATGTAAGATATAAAAAAATTATTTGGTAATCACTATTCCCAGTTTAGCTTCCTTTTTACTCAATTTTCTTCGAAATATTACGTTTAAATGAAACCACAATCATGAATGTGACTTCAGTATTTGGATTTAATGTCAAATGAGTAAAGTATTGTGTAAGATATCAAGATTTATTAGTTAATCACTATTATTTTTTTCATAACTTCTTTTAAAAAATTTATGTAAGATAAATAATCTTTTGACCTACGAATCGACTTCGACCCTGAGGCGAATCTAGGATTTCAAACGTGTGGATTTTCGGTAAAATAAATTAATATGTAATAATCTAGGATTTCTTTCCTATAGTTAATAGTCTCTCTTTTCCCCTTTGTGTATCAGGGGAAGTTTTGAAATCAAAGGTGCTCCTAATTCACTCCTAGGATGCTCAATAATTGTATCCAGGCTTAGCCTCTTTCCAAAGTCACGCGTAAGGTGCATGAGTTCTCAAGGCTATTGCCAGGTACTCTTAAATTTGAACTAGTACCGTGTGGGGCTATATGGACAAGTCTATTCAACAATCATTTTTCAGGTAAAGAAGATATAAGACTGTAGGTCAGCTTCTGCCTTATCTATGTCTATCAAAAAAGGGACAAGGGTAGCGAAGTAGAAGTGGCATCCTTACCCAGGAAGGTTTTTACTAGAAATTAATTTGCATTTCTCATTCTATGCAGGTCTGAGATATATACTGCTCTGGTGGAGTTCTTGCGTAACAAAGATTCGGTGATGAGAATGCTAATAAATGATGTTGAGCTGCTTCTCATCACCAAATCTTTGATACTCATGAACACCACTAGAGCAATATAGATCCTCAGACCTGCATATAATGGGAAATGCAAATCAATTTCTAGTAAAAACCTTCCTGGGCAAAGGTGCCCATCTACTTTGCAACACTTTCCCTTTTTGGATAGATATATATAAAGCAGAAGCTGACCTTTCTCTCTCACTTGCAAGGAAATACAGTCCTATATCTTCTTTGCCCGAAAAATGATTGTTGAATAGACTTGTCCAAATAGCCCCACGCAGTACTAGTTCAAATTTAAGAGTACCAGGCAATAGCCTTGAGAACTCATACACCTTACGTCTAACTCTAGAAGGAGGATGAGCATGAATAAAGTTATTAAACATCCCAGGTGCAAAATCCAGAGCACCTAAAATGTCAAAACTTCCCTTATAATGCAAAGAACAAGCGAAAGATTAATAATTATAGGGAAGAGAACGTCTATTCCTGTTGAATGGTGCAAATTTTCTCGAGTGAAAAAAGATCTTCAATATGTATATAGTCTGCAGAATAATCAAATGGAAAGTTTTCTGCTTCTTGACACATAACGAAAGGCATATTCAAGTTTCAAGGACACAAAAAAATAAATAAAGAGAAAGTTCCACATGGAGTTAAAAGATGTTTTGCACTCTACATCTCATTAAGTTGCAGAACTGAAAAAAAATTAGAAAACAAACAACTTATGGCTCCCATATAACCTACTTACCAACAATTTCTTGATTTCTATACCTGCAAACATAAGATGGCCCATAATGCAATGACATAGAGACGCAGTAACCTAAAGTTTTCATGAAATTTCTCCATAATGGGAATCAGTTTAGATTCACATTATCATGATGTCATGACTTGAAACTATGTAAGAGCATAATTCTTTCCCATAGTTGGGAATATACTCTATATTTCCCTATTCATTTTTTCAGTGATACTAATGGAGCTCCTGCCAGCTTGCATGCACCCAAATAATTCACTGGGCAACTTGTCCATCCCACGAGGGGAATTTCTTAAGCTCATATGCAAAAGTCTAACTTGGTCATTCCATATATTGACAAGTAGGGATGGGCATTCAGTATTCGGTTCGGTATTTTTAAATTTCGGGTTTGGTAATTCGGAAATCGGTACATGAGAGTAGATACAACATACCAAACTTATAAACATCGATTCGATAATTCAATAATCGGTAAATAAAATTTCGGTTTGGTACAGTATTTGGTTAGACGTATCGTATTACACACACACATATATATAAAATTCGGTATTCAGTAAATATTGAATGCCAAACGGTATTAATATCTTGTTCCAAACTCAATTCCGAATACCAAAATGTTGAAATTTTACTCCGAAATATCATTCAAATACTGAATTACCGAATATCAATTATCAAACTTTTCAGTTTGGTTTTTGGTATTTTATACCGAGTCCTATTGACAAGGTATGCTGCCTATCAAGGCTAGCGAGTTGGGTGTTCCTGCTGTTGCAGCTTGGATTCAAACCTAGATTCTCCAAGTTGTTACTCCTATGTCTTAACCACTATGCCATCCCCTTGGGGAACCAACATTATGTTAATAACTAAAAAGTATCGTATATGTTTCCTTACTAATCAATAGGGAAAAGACAAGTGGAGTTCATAAAAGAAAGGTCCGCCATAAAAGAAAAGATTAATCAGTCAGCTGACTACTAGTAAAGATGAGCCATCCAAAAAGCTACAATGCAATGACAGATATGAGCTAAAATTTGAACTCTTTTGGAGTTTAATTTACCTCGTGTTAACTTATGTTAGTAATTAAGGTGCATGATGAAGGCTATTTACTTCCAGGAAGGATCTAGAGCAGGATCACAAGGGTGTGTCATGGGGATAATTCGACTCTCATTCACAACATTGGGACTCCTACGCTCCAGAATGATAGAACCATCAGGACCTAAAAAGAAGGTTACATCAATTGGATTGAAGTACAATAAGTAAATAAATTTTTCTATGAAAGCTTTTCAGATATTGATGGTGTAACGGAAAATATTTTGAAAGATAATACCAACTCTAGACATATATGTGAGAAATATAAGAGAAAAATATTACTCCCTCCATCCCAAATTAGGTGTCGCCATTTTCTTTTTGGTCCGTCCCAAAAAGAATGTCGTCTTTCCTTATTTGGTATGTTTTTAAAAACACAATTACAATTTTACCCTTAGTGGTCCAACTTGACTTTAAATATTATTACTCTTTTTTTTATTTGTTTTTTCAATTAAAAGTGGTCCCACTTAATTTTAAATACTATTACTCCTTTTTTTAAGAAGGGTAATTTTGTAACTTTAACAAAGTCAATACTTATTTCTTAAATATCGTATCCGGTCAAATGACGACACATAATTTGGGATGGAGGAAGTATTGAATTGTTGTAACTACATTATTACATTGAGACCCTATTTATTGACACTACATTCCAATCCTTTTTCTAATAGGACTCTACATTATAATTCTTTTCCAAATAGAATTTTATATGTTATTCCTATTCCTACTCATATTCTACAACTGTCCCTAAAGCTGGTGCATAGAAGACATATGTACCAAGCTTGTTGTGGATGTAATTAATATGAGGATAGATGCGGGACTTGGTGAAGATAGTGCAAGAAAACTGATAAGAACGACTTGGGACGTCTGGGAGACCTCAACTGAAATGGAACAAACTGAAAAAGTGATCCAAAAGTAGTAAACATTGTCGGAAAGTTAATGTGTCACTAGAAAATTGTCGGAAAGTGGTGTAAAATATAAGGGTCATCTTGAAATCAAGAGATGAGTAGATCTTGAACAAGATAGTCACCGAAGAACTGGTCGGAACATACTCATGCACCGGATTATTAGATTTGATGGCTGAAAAGTGGTCACCTTTGAGAAAAAATTATATGGGTAGGGTCGGAATAATGACACGATCCTCCTGGGAAAAGAGAATTATATGAGTAGGTTGGAATGATGGAACAATCATACTGAGGACTAGAAATAATATGGGTAGAGTCGGAATGATAACACGACCCTACTAAAAAATAGAAATTATATGTGTAGGGTTAGAATGACGACACAATCGTACTGAAAAAGAAAAATTATATGGGTAGACCCTACTGAAAAAGAGAACTTATATGGGTGGGGTCAGAATGATGGCACGACCCTATGCAAATAAGAACTGAGATATAAAGACGCATGGAACTATGCAAATCAGATCTAAGAAGTCACCGAAAAGACGCATGGTGCTATGGAACTCAGACATGAGAAAGTAGTCCGAAAAGATGCACAGTACTACATAAATTAGAGTTGAGAAAGTAGGGAAAAGAAATGTGGTGGCCTAACTTTTGATAACATGATCATTGGTCAGATGGGCGGCATATATGGGTTATAGCCGCTCGTCGACAGTGGAATCTTTTTGTTTCTCTACCAAGATCGTAGAGTCTCTAATACCATATGAGAAATATAAGAGAAAAATATTATTGAATTGTTGTAACTATATTATTACATTGAGACCCTATTTATAGACACTACATTTCAATCTTTTTCCCAAAAGGACACTACATTACAATTCCTTTCCAAATAGAATTTTATACGCTATTCCTATTCCTACTCATATTCTAACAATATTAATGTTATTTTTCTTAAAAAAAATTAATTAGAGCATGATAGAAAATGAAATTTTTGATGAAAAAAGATATGAGAAGAGGACATATCAAAACAAGTAATGAATCTTAGGAGATGTTGGCGAACACTTACATTTAGATGATTGGTGGACACAACTCTTGAGGAGCTAGTAGTTTTCATCCACTTGGTGCTTGATGATAGACCAAGAGCTTCTGCAATAGGTAGGTGTCTTGTTTTTCTGGTCTGTTCCTCCTTTTCCCAGTTAATAGAATGGCCACCAAGAAACTTACCACGGTTCTTTGGTGGCACGGAACTCTGAAAAACCATTGCAGGAGCATGTAACTTGGATTCAGAACACTCATTTTCTAGTCCACGTGATAAAGACATTACTCGCTTGCCCTTATCACATTCTTCACGACAATAATCCTCTTGAGTATCTTCGCACAATAACCCCGTATGCAATATCTAAACGGAAGAGATAAGACAGAATTTATAAAAACGGAAAAGGACTACATATGCATAAAAGATAAAGGCAGTATATAAGAGAATTAAATGCTACAACATGCTAATGGAAGAATCAATGTATCCTTTAGGTGGAACCTAATATCCAATATCATTTAGGATCCGCTTTGAAGAATGCCAGGAAGATTAGACAGCTCGAAGAGGTCCTAATTCTCGCTTAAGAGGTCATATTACTTCCATTTAGGCTTCTAGTTTTGTTCCATTTTTAATCTCTATTTAAGATTCCAAAATAAGGGTGTCGAATGAGTTCACAGATTTAGTCATAGTTTGCTCCATGGATGAATAGACAGATTTGATTCTAATCTGCTCCACAATTGAGTAGGCAGATATATATGATTGCAATCTACTGTAAATATGTGATATCATAAATTGTTACTCTAGGAGAATATATAAGAGGAAATCCCTTGATTCATGTATCTCCTAGGCTAAGTTGCATAAACTCGAGTACGGGTATCCGAGACCGGTGCAAATTCGATAGTCAGATTCGTCAAAATTTAAATTTTAAAACTCTAAGGTGCGAATCCGAGTATGGATACGGATGCAGGAATTTGGATAAAAAATTAAATATTATAAATATAAAGTTATAAAGATATTCTAAAAATCTACTTTTAACTTTTACGATAACTTTTAGTTACTTTTTTTAATTAGGATTGGTATATACTTGTATTTTTGGGAAATCAACAAACACATATCTATTAATATAGAAATTCTTGGATGAGAAACCACACACATATCTTTTGACTATATTTATATAAACTTTTTTTTATATTTTAAAAAATATTATTAAAAACTAGATCTGACGAGTTATCGGCCCAATCCTCAACCACTTTCTGTTTCTTCCCAACGATTCAAATTCCTTCGACAAAAATTACAGTCGCCGAATTCCGACGATGACTGCAGTCACTGATTCTGATGATGATTGTCGCCGGATTTCTTGCCTGATTCCGACGGTGACCACCTATTTTCTCCCTTCCGGCGATGACAATAATTACAGTCGCCGGTTTTTCTTACGACGATGACGACAACCAACTTTGTTCTTGATGTTGGATCAACATCTTAGGATTTGTTTTACCAAATCAGAGACGTACCCCGCGCCTGCACCAGCGCAGCGTTGGGATGGGTTCGTCAGCGAAATCAATGAGTCCGCGCAACATAACTCCTAGGAATTAGGGATTGATTAGATTCTTTTGATCTTCTTGTTCACCTATAAATATTGTGCAACTCTATGAATAAAAACATATTTTTGCAGTATCTAAACATTCATGGTATCAGACTTAGAATTTTTGCCCCAATACCATATGGCCAAAATAGCTTCTTAGGGAGAATATCTTTCTAGAATATCAAAAGAAGACAAAATGAGTTCTCTGGAAGCTCCAAATCTGATGACTCAAGGAGGTAATGTTTCTCACATGCCCTTCCAGTTAACTTCTCATCGATTAAATAGGAAGAACTGTCTGAAATGGGCACAATTCGAAGAGTTTGCAATCGATGATCGTAAAAAGTTGGGACATCTAACTGGAAAGACGAAAAAGTCAAAAATCGGAGACCCAAAGATGAACACATAGAGAATAGCATGTTGTTTTGATATCTGAAAATAGAATTACTTTCGAGGATACATTGCATTAGCATGTTGTTGCATTAAGTTCTCTTATGTACTTTCTATTATAAAAAAATCTGCTTTTTCTTTTCCTTTCAAATATTGCGTGTTTAATTGTTGTGTAGAAGCACCAAAGGATTGGTGCTGTGTAGTATGTGACAAGGGCAAAGGATCCATGTTGCATGCTTCTGAAAAGATTTGTCAAAGCATTGTGCCACCAAGGAAACACAATAAGTTTCCTGGTTCTCATGGTATTAACTGGGAAAACAAAGTATCTCCCTGTTGAAGAAGCACTCAGTCTACCATCGAGCCTCAATAAAAAGGGAAATCCACTGAACATCATTGCCTCCTCAAGAGTTGTGACAACAAAATCTATGGCAACTGGGACTCGAGGGAGTTTTAGCACGTCTGGAGCTCAAACTTCAAATTCTTTTCCTGGGAAGAGCCCACAACAACGACTTTTAGGATCAGCAAGATATACAAATCCTCAGAATGTCAAAAACACTAAAATCACGGAACAGATCAAAACACAATACAAGCTTCAAAAGGTTAGTATTCACCAACATCTATTGCATTTGTTATTTGTTTTGATTTGTCTTCTTCTTATATCTTTATTCATCAGAAATTTCATTTCCTGTCATATACTCTAATTGATATAGCTTACATTTTAGGTTCTGGTGAGCTTAAGAGTCCCGGTGCTGCCAATGAGAGTCCATTGATGAATCCAATTATGACACACCCTTGTGATCCTGCGTTAGCTCATTCCTCGATGTAAGTACCCTTTATCACGTACTTTAATTAGCATCATAAGTTGACACAGGTAAGACTGAGCATCAAAAAGCAGAAAAGTTTCCTTTTGATTATTCTGCAGACTACATATATATTGAAGATCTTTCGTTTATCTGTGCAATTGGAACTATTCAGCTGGAAAAAAGGCTTTCTACCCTATAATTAATAGTCTTTTTTCCTCTTTGTGTATCAGGGGAAGTTTTGACATCAAAGGTGCTCCTGAATTCGCTCATGGGATGCTCAATAATTGTATCCAGGCTTATCCTCCTTCCAAAGTCAGGCGTAAGAGTTCTCAAGGCTATTGTCTGGTACTCTTAAATTTGAACTAGTATCGCGTGAGGCTATCTGGATAAGTCTATTCAACAATCATTTTCCGGGTAAAGAAGATACATGACTGTATTTCCTTGAAAGTAAGAGAGAAAGGTCAGCTTCTGCCTTATATATGTCTATCTGAAAAGGGATAAGGGTCGTGAAGTAGAAGTGACCTCCTTATCCAGGAAGATTTTTACAAGAAATTAATTTGCATTTCTCATTTTATGCAGGTCTGAAATATATACTGCTCTGGTGGAGTTCTTGCATAACAAAGATTTGGTGATGACAATGCTTATAAATGATGTTGAGCTGCTTCTCATCACCATATCTTTGATATGCATGAACACTAACAGAGCAATATAGATCCTCATACCTGCATATAATGGGAAATGCAAATCAATTTCTAGTGAAAACCTTCCTAGGCAAAGGTGCCCTTCTACTTTTGCAACCCTTTCGCTTTTTCGAAAGATATATAAGGAAAAAGCTGAGCTTTCTCTCTCACTTGCAAAGAAATACAGTCTTATATCTTCTTTTCCCGAAAAATATCATTGAATAGACTTGCCCGGTTATCCCCACATGGAACGAGTCCAAATTTAAGAGTATCAGGCAATAGCCTTAAAAACTCATATATGTTACGTCTAACTCTAGAAGGAGAAGGAGCATGGATAAAGTTATTAAACATCCCAAGTGCAAAATCCAGAGCACCTAAGATGTCAAAACTTCCCCTATAATGCAAAGAACAAGAGAAAGATTAATAATTATAGGGAAGAGAACCTGTATTCCTGTTGAATGGTGCAAATTCCTCGAGTAAAAAAAGATCTTCAAAAAATATATATGGTGTGCAGAATAATCAAATGGAAAGTTTTCTGCTTATTGACACATAACGAAAGGCTTATTCAAGGTATCAAGGCCAAAACAAACAAACCGAGAAAGTTCCACATGGAGTTGAAAGACGTTTTGCACTCTACATCTCATTAAGTTGTAGAACCCAAAAAAAAAATAGAAAACAAACAATGTATGGCTTCCATATAACCTACTTACCAACAACTTCTTGTTTTCTATACCTGCAAACGTAAGATGGCCCATAATGCAATGACATAGAGAGGCAGTAACCTAGTCTTCATGAAATTTCTCCATAATGGGAATCAATTTAGATTCAGATTATCAGATTATCATTATGTCATGACTTGTAACTATGTATGAGCATAACTCTTTCCCATAGTTGGGAATATACTCTATATTAGGGGTGGGCATGGTACGGTACGATACGGTATTTTAAACTTTGATACGGTAACTTTGATTTTCGGTATCTAAAAGAACAATACCATTACCATACCAAATTAGTTCGGTATGATTCGGTATTTTTAAATTCGGTATTTTACGGTATGGTAATTCGGTAACCATACTTTATTTAATTTCTAATTATATATATTCATATAAAAATTTATAACTTTAAATTTTAAATACGTCTCAATCATGTTAGGCTAACAACTATCTTTGTTAATCAATTACACAAAAATAACATTTCAATCACAATTGAATAGTCCGAGATGCAAACTCTGAACAACAGTACCTAAACTTAAGCATAGTACTCCTAAATAATAAACATCCCAAAAAAATTATTTCTTAATAAAAGCTACTTTTTTGTTCAATTGGGTTTTATATGTTATTAAAAAACTTCAGTGCGGTATACGGTATTTCGGGATTTATTTTATAAATACCAAATACCATACCAAATATCAAAATAATTTAAAATTCCTACCAAATACCATACCAAATACCATAACATCCACACCGCAGTATAAATTTTTTTATTTCGGTCTGGTATTCGGTATATACCATACCATGCCCACCCCTGCTCTATATTGCCCTATTCATTTTTTCAGTGATACTAATGGAGCTCCTGCCAGCTTGCATGCACCCCAACTAATTCACTGGGCAACCTGTCCATCCCACAAAGGGAATTTCTTAAGCTTATATGCAAAAGTCTAACTTGGCCATACCATATATTGTCAAGTAGGGGGTGGGCGTTCAGTGTTCGGTTCGGTATTTTTAAAATTCAGATTTGATAATTCAGTAATCGATATTAGAGAGTAGATACCACATACCATACTTATAAACATCAATTCGACAATTCAGTAAACGGTAAATTAAATTTCGGTTCAATATGGTATTTGGTTAGACGTATAGTATTATATATATATATATAAAATTTGGTATTCGATAAATATTGAATACCAAACGGTATTTAATATTTTGTACCAAACCCAATTCTGAATACCGAAATATTGAAATTTTACTCCCAAATACCAACTGAATTACCGAATATCAATTACCAAATTTTTTAACTCAGTTTGGTAATTCAGTTCTCGGTGTTTTACACCCAGCCCTATTGACAAGGTATGCTGCCTATCAAGGCTAGCCAGATGGGTGTACCTGGTTTTCCAGCTTGGATTCAAACCTAGAATCTCCAAGTTGTTACTACTATGTCTTAACCATGTCACACCCCTTTTTCGTACTCCAAATAATTCGCATTAAAGTTTTGAAAGAATTTTTATTATTAAAAGTGACAAAATGAAGATTTTTGTTTCAAAAAGGACTATTTACAGTTTTTATTCAGAGTCGCCACTTGACATAGAATCGGTGTGCCAAGTCACCTTTGAAAATCCTTTTCAAAACTATTTTGATTCTAAAAGACTGATCCGCGAACAGAGATTCCGACTAAGGAATTCTGTTGACCGAGAGGAAGGTGTTAGGCACTCCTCGATCCCGTGGTTTGACCACGGTAGTTTGGTAGAGAAATATCGACTAATTTGACACTACGAATGTATAAACCACACAAAGTACGTAAACAACAGTCAAGCAAACCAAAACAAAACAAATCCCAAAAATATAATGTTCAGTCCAATTATATAGTCCAAAAAAATATGAAAAATAAATCCTATCTAACTTATGCTAACCCTAACTATGCTCTCGTGCTTTACCCGACGCCTCGGGCCTTCGTCACGAACGTCCTCCCAATACAAAATACTCGGGGCATTCCTCAGTCAATAAACACAAATACCTTGGGGCATTCCCTGGACGAATAGTACATTTTAATCCAAGTGCGACAAACTAGAAAAACATTCAACCCATTCAACATTCCACACATTCAATCATGCAAAGAGAAGCACTTATTTCCTAAAATAATGTCTACCCGAACCTATGTCCGCCTACCCGTTTCCACATGTCATAATTCTATCACGTTCACATTTATTCCAAATTAAACCAGAAACGACAATGAACCAACATTATCTATGTTCACTCATTTTTACCGACTTCTCAATTTCGCCCCCAAATTCATCCTCAACTAAAGTTTTAACATATACTTCGACTATTAATTCACTTTTCAAAGTCCGAAATCAACATCAAATACTTACACTCAATGAAGATCCAAACATTTAAACCCACCAATCACTCATATCCACCACAGACGATCACATTAACTCAAAAATTCAATCAACCACAAAGTCACCACATTAACAAAATTCGAGATAATGAAAGAAAAAAGAAAGTAAAGTTTAAGAGATGGACCTTCAAGGAATCGACTTCGTTGATAATATAAAGTTAAAGAAAACCCGGATTTGGACTCCGAATAGAACCTCAATGGCGACTAACTCCAAACTCGATATCGAATAGTCAAGCAATCCAAGACTGACCCAAATTGGAAAACCACACAAAGAAGACAAAATCGTATCAATTTCACACCAACAGCTACTGTTTCGACAGATTTAATGCGAACTTCGCTGAAATCGGGACAGGATGGGATGATTTTTTTTTTTCACCGGAGCTCCGGTGAGCTCGATAGGCTGTGGTCGTGGCTGGATTCAACGATTTATTCCGATGAAATTCCGGTGGTAATTTGACGGAGCCAATCGTGAAGGATCAATTTCGATTAGAAATGAGTGTTAAAGGGATGGCACCAGAGTCAATTCACCGGAACAGTGAACTCCGGTGACGTTGCTCTATTTTCCCCTCACTATTCTCTCTCGATCTGTAACATTTTCCAACCACCGCTCTCCCTTCGTCTCTCTCTCTGTACCTGCCTATCTCCCTCTCCTCTCCCTACTCTCACTTGCTCCCAAAAAGAAAAGAAAACCCCCTCTCTTTACTGTGAAGGGAGTGGACAGTCCTTCACCATGGTTTCCGGTGAGCTTCTGTGCGTGTATGTCTACAATGGTGTGTGTGTATGTGTGTTGTGCGTGAGATTCGTGAGAGGTGAGTGAGAGTGATGTATGTTCACTCGAATCCAAAAACGGGTCGGAGGTGTCTTTGGTTGTTATTGTTGTATCAGTATCCAAAATGGAGGAGTATTCTACTAGGAGTACATCATGAATCCCCCAGAAAACCCCAAAACCAAATGTAATATCTATTCCCCTCTATGAAGATTCCTAGTGGGCCACTCTATATTGTCTTTTTTTTTTCTTTGTGAATGGATGTGTATTGTATATAATAATGGGAATGGTGAGGTTTTGTTGTGATCATGAGCCCCCCCACCCAAAAACGTGAACCCCCCTCTTGTCTTTTTTAATTGGAAAGAATGAATCATCGAACCCAAGTGGTCCCCTTTTTTGTTTTTTGTTCTATTGTCATTTTCTTTGTGAAGATGAAATGTGAGGGATCACGTGGATGGGGTAGTGGGGTGGGATAGAGGTTGTTAGGATGGGATAGAATTTATTAGGATAAAGGAATCTTAGAGAATTAATTTGTCAGGGAGTTTGTTATTTTTGGTTCTTTTATGAAAAATATTAGATGGGTGAGGGTACGCGGTAAGATGAAGTAAAAATGGGAAAAATTAGACTTCGGGAGAGACAAAATTAGGTATCTAAATCATGTCCCCTTTCAATGTAAACACGAAGTTTTTTCAGACAAAGAAGTAAACAACGCGATAAAATTTTGTCCTGACCATTATTCAAAGGAAAAAATAGAAAGATGAAGGACAACCGAGTCCTGACTTAGGACACCCTACCTACTCAAGTTATGAGAGAATCAAGTCACGGGTATTTCAAATAATTGGCAGAAAATGGACTATACCGAGTTGGAGAGTCGAGTGAGGTTCCTTCGAGGTTTCGATCCGCAGTTCTATCATTACATCAAAATGAAAACTACAAGTTAAAACATAAATGAAATTACAAAATCCTATCTACACAGCTTCTGTTGGACTCCTGACTTAAGTTTCATCACCCTATTCTTCAGGCGGGCACCTAATTTGCAATTTCATCACTTGTTGCTTGGTCTTCAATTACTTCACCTTGTTGCTTAACTTTCCGTTTATTCGCCCTGTGCTTCGGGTGGGTTCCAGACTTGAAATTTCATAACTTTGTTTCTTGACTTTTCATTTCTTCACCTTGTTCTTCAGGCGGGCTCCTGACTTTCAATTTTATCACACTGTTTTTCAGGCGGCCTCCTGACTTGCCATTTCATCACCCTGTTCTTCAGGCGGGCTCCTGACTTGCAATTTCATCACCCTGTTCTTCAGGCGGACTCCTGATATCAAAATCCAAACTAGAACAAAATTATTCTAAACAAATATTATGATAAAGAAGAATTCCATGTTTCTGAAAATAAAGTCCCATTTTCCAGGAGGGTCCTGAACTGAAAGTAAATTCCCATTTTCCAGGGGGGTCCTGACCATAAAGTAAATTTTCATTTTCCAGGAAGGTCCTGAACATAAAGTAAATTACCATTTTCCAGGAGGGTCCTGAATTGAAAGTAAATTCCCATTTTCCAGGAGGGTCCTGAACATAAAGTAAATTCCCATTTCCAAGGAGGGTCCTGAATTGAGTAAATTCCCATTTTCCAGGAGGGTACTGAATTGAAAGTAAATTCCCATTTTCCATGAGTGTCCTGAACATAAGTAAATTCTCATTTTCCAGGAGGGTCCTGAATTGAAAGTAAATTCTCATTTTCCAAGAGGGTCCTGAACATAAAGTAAATTCTTATTTTCCAGGAGGGTCCTGAATTGAGTAAATTCCCATTTTCCAAGAGGGTCCTGAACATAAAGTAAATTCCCATTTTCCAGGAAGGTCCTGAATTGAAAGTAAAATCCCATTTTCCAGGAGGATCCTGAATTGAAAGTAAATTCCCATTTTCCAGAAGGGTCCTGAACACAAATAAATTCTCATTTTCCAGGAGGGTCCTGAATTGAAAGTAAATTCCCATTTTCCAGGAGGGTCCTGAACATAAAGTAAATTCCCATTTTTCAGGAGGGTCCTGAACTGAAAGTAAAATTCCATGAATGTGCTTCTCCGATGGTATTTGAATTAAGTGAAGCGATTTTTCCCCTGTTTCAACAAAGAAAATTTGTCAGTTAAAAACACAGTGGTGGCTTGCAGCACTTGGCTGTCCCGACACTTGCTCAAGTGTTCATTCCCTACATTTTATTTCAGATTGCTGACACTTGCCCCTGCTTTGTCACGTCATTGACCCAAACTCAGATTATTAAGAGTAGCTCTGAAGTAAACACAGTATTTCTGTTTTTCCATACTTCTCAGATAGGCCTTTAAGCCTTGATATTTCCATGAGTTCCCAGACTCGTCTGTTGACAAAACTTTTGCATGCCTTATTTCAGCTCACAATCATATCCCTTTCCTATGCAGGCCTTTTGTCTCACTTTCTGCAATTGAAGAAGCTGATAGCCAATTTTGAAATCTTTTCTCACTTGTTTTGACATAGACTTGACTCAAAGACAAGAGGAAAATGACAGTAATTTTATGTTTTATTTGGACAACTGACTCAATAAAATATAAATATAACTAAAGAGAAGAAAGAAACGACAATGAATGTCCCTATTGAAAAAGATGAAAGAAAAGTTTATTTGAAAATGACAGTCAACTCTAATAATTATGACATGCATATCAAATTTAACTACCTGATCTTTCTATCCAAAACTCTCACAAATTTTTGGTAAGTTAATGACCCTGAAACTGAGTTGCTTCCTTAGGTCAATTGCATTAAGACCTCATTAGGCTAGTGGCGCCTTGAACAATTTTTGCCAACAAGCCTCTCTCATTTTCTTTTTCTCAGCTCACCATTGTCTTATGGTTTCTGTGAGGGTTTTTCACCAATGAGACTCTCTTATTTTCATTTGTCTCAACTCACTGTCGTCTTACAGTGCCCATGAGGGTTTTCATCGATAAAACTCTCTCATTTTTATCTCTCTCAGGTTACCATCGTCTTATGATGCCCGTAGGGGTTTTCACCGATAAGACTCTCATTTTCATTTCTCTCCTGATTCCTTGTGCTGAGGAAGACAAGTAGTCCCAAAATACGTCATCATATCCCCTTGCATACGTAGCCTTAACATCCTCAAAGATTGATCTGAAGGTCTTTTTTTGGTTGTAACTAGGCTTTTGGTTAGGGTTAGAAAGAAAGGAGACATGAGGTTCAAACGACACTTGAAGTGGGGTAGGACTTACAACTTTTGGAATCGACTCAAACAATGAGGATTAACTCATGCCCCAATTTTTTTTGACTGGGTGACGCTAAATTGTTTATTTGGTTGAACCGAGCCCTTAGTAGGACAACCTACGTATCTCACTCCCGAGAGAGTAGAATCAGGTCATGCGTAGTTCTGGCCGCTTGTTCTTTCACTTGATTTTAATTTTTCTTTTGTTGACTCTTTTTCTCTTTGGATTTTTCTGACTCTATTTGTCTTGACATTTTTTTTTCTTTTTGGACATTTTCTTTTTGATCTCTTTTTTTTTTGAACTTTTTCTGACTCTATTGTATTGCTCGAACTTTTCTTTTGAGCTTTGCTGACTATATTGATTCCAAAAGAGGGGTATGAAATAAAATAGGACTAAAGCTCAAATGGGGTAAACTAAGGATGACACGATGTTTGGATAGCAGAATGAAAGGCCTTCATTATATCAATCCTTGAAAATGCAAGTACATATCATGCAATATGAAAGTGAGATATGAAGATCATTTGCGACATATTTTTAAGAAGATTGAGTCTGTGTGTCACTACTTCTTCTGCAAACTCCACCTTTGTTGTACATTCCTCACATCGAATGACTCATGCTTTCGTGGAGCTGATTATCTTCTTGTTTCTCTTGATATAGGGATCACACGCCCACTATTTGACCTAATTGGGACCTGCCTTTAGATCGATAACCAAGTTATTCTTGTGATTCTCAAAATAATTGCCTTAACCTATCACCAAATGTCTCAGCACTCTATCTATTTTCGCATATGCTCTCTTTTTCTAACTTTAACCTTCTGATTCAATGTTCATGCTTAAACTGGATTTTAAGATCTGGCTAAAAATTTCCTTAGCATGTCATATCACTAGAGTCAACATAAAATGTAATGTGGAAAGAAAACAAACACATATTTAAAACACAAAGGAAAAGGGACACTTCATTTAGTTGAAATATAATATAGAAAGGTTTGAACATAAACGACACAGGAACATAACAAGATAGATCCCAAACTACAACCTTGAAATTATTCGGAGAATAGAAAAGAAAACAAAACAAACTACCAGACCCCTTCCAAGTACAGAGAGGGGTGACTTCTTAATTACTCAGTCTGACAACTTAGCCACTGGTTTGCACATCATGACTAAAGCTTTCATCCACATCAAACACCTTTCCCTCCACTGATGAGTTCTGGATCTTCACGTTTAACTCGTTACTTCCCACGTATTGTACATCACCATGTGTTGGTGTAGTATTTTGTGTGACGCTCGAGGTGTCAACATTTTTCACTACAATCATTTTTTCCTGAATCATCTTTTCTATTTCTCTTTTCAAAGTACGACAATCTTCAATACTATGACCCTGAACATCAGAATGATATGCACACTGTACACTAAGGTCAAACTTTCTTGAATGCGGGTCAAGCGTACACCCAAGGAGAGGAGTAATTAATCCCCTCTGTCTCTGGAACAAACTGGCATAGGATTCCCCAATGGGAGTGAAATTATCCTTTTCCTTCCCCCTCTTTGTGAACTCTGACCTCGAATAAAACTTGGATTTAGAAGTTCCTTGGTAAATTTATGGGGGCTGAGGATGATGTTGAGGTACTGGTGCATGCCATTGTGAATAGAAAGACGGATCAGCATATGACTGTGCATTGTTCAAAGGATACTAAGGACATAGAATGAAATATCTTGGATTTTGAAAAGAGGAACCTTGTTGCAGGTGAGTATATGGATTTGATATGTAAGCTCAGGATTGAGGCTGACAATATTGGTGAATTGGACCTCTCGAACTCTGTTTTTGCCCTGGCACGACAATAGCTGTGTTTCCCTTCTTCTTTCTTTCAGTTTCCTTGGATTGATTGAAATATCGTTCCAAATGTTTCTCAAAATCCTTCTGTCCATCATGTTCTTCAAATTTTGATATTTCAAAGCTTTGAAGAAGGTTGACATCTGAAGACATACCCCAGTCTTTATATGAAACATCTTCTTTACCCGCAAGTCCCAGGAAACTTTCCATGTCATTTTCTACATTCTTCACCTTCCCCACAATTTCCTCTGTCTTTTCTAGTATGCTAGGCTTCTTGGTAAGAAATTTTGGCGGTCCACTTAACTTAATTGTAGGCTCAAGAGTATAGCAATGATTGTCAAGAGCCTTGAACATGGGCCCACTAGCAGATTGGGGTGGCACAACCGTTGAGTTGATAGCCAAAGTGGAAGCCTCACTAGAAGGTTGAGAAACAAAGGCACAGACTGTATGTGGTGCTATGAACGTGGTAGGCTTATATTGAGGAGCTAAAAAATGGGTGGTGAAAGTATTGGGGTGCATTTGACGTGGAATGGATTCTACGGCATTTTGTGATGCATCAACAACATCAAGAAACTGACTTTTCGATTTTGGTGGAAGACTCAAGGTATTTGCAAGATCAAAAGTGGGGAACGGAGGCGGAGGCAGCCCATTGGCCCAGGCTCGATACATTTCTATTACTTGTTGTCTTAGTCTCCAATTCTCTTCCTTTAAACTCTCAATTTCTTGACTCTTTGTTTGATCCATGATGTCACTCTCTATATCCTTGTTGGACACAACTAACCCTTGGATTTGGTGTAATGTGGAGGACCAGCCAGAATGCCACAAACCAACCACCTTAAACTAACTGAACAAGAGATAGCAAATGCGTTAGAGTTCAACACTTTTTCAAAACTTTTTTTCTTCTTTTCTTTTTTTGAAAAGGTCACCGAACCTGAGAAAGGTGCCTAGGTATCTCACCTCCGAAAGAGGAGATCCAGGTGTGCGTAGTTCGTGAAGTCTTGCCAAAATGGCCAATTAAACTCTTTTTCTATTCCTTGAAACTTTAAGAAAAAAAGAAAATAACAATGTCAAAAGAATCAACAAAAATCTTTTTGAATTTTTTTCAGTTTTAACATCCCTATACAAAATGAAATCTACGATTACCAAAGAAAGTTTTTTTTTTTTTTCAATTTTGCATTTCATACGAAAACGAAACTTGAACCTATTAAAGGAAAATCTTTTTTTTTATTAGTTGTCTCTTAAAAATGTATATGAAACACCTACCCTAAATGAAAAGTGAAGAAAATCTTTTTGAATTTTTCAGATTCCTATACGAAATGAAACCTATGATTACCAAAGAATTTTTTTTTTTTGGGTTTTCAATTTTGAATTTCATATGAAAATAAAAATTAAAACTATTAAAGAAAGATCTTTTTGCAGTTTTCTATTAACGAAGTATATGACACCTACTCTAAATAAAGAGTGAAGTAAATCTTTTTGTATTTTTGAAATAAGATCCCCGAACCAACAATAAGGAATAACGGACAGACCGAACTACGACATGAAAGACACGACCAAGACAAACAAATAAAATCTTTTTGAGTTTTTTAATTATACACTTCAAATAAAACAGACACCAACAACAATGAAAGAAAAATCTTTCTGGTATTTGGAATGTATAAAATTTCTACCATCTTTTTGCGTTTTCTTTTATAAAAACCTACTTATCCTAAAAAATCTTTTTGAAGTTTTTGAATTGTGAATGCCTGCTAAAGAAGACAAAGGAAAATCTTTTTGATGTTTTTTTTTTTTGTATTTTTTTATTTTTTTTCGGGAAATGAGTGCAAAAAAGGTAAAAAAAATCTTTTTGGATTTTTAAATTGTGAAAAAACGAAAGTCATAAAGAACTCTAAACAAACTACAAAACACACTTTTTGGTTCACCTTTTCTTTTTCTCTCTTTTTCTACACTTGCTTGTCTACACACTTCTAACACATGCTTTTCCCCAAATCAGTCCGTCAAATGACCATATTACCCTCAAAGATGCAACATTTAGCACGTAGGGATGCTTTAGAGACGAGTATTCTACAAAGGGCCAAGCGGGACCCGCTAGGTCTTCAATATGATGCATATAAGCATGACCTAAAAGCTGACCTACGTTGGGGTTCACTAACAAGGCTGTTCGGTTGAGCGTATGGTCGATAACGGCTTGCTTTAGCTGGCCACCTACTCCATACAACCCAACGCCTCCCCCCCCTAAAATAAGGGTGACTCAACTATAGGTCATGTACACACGTGTACTACGGACTTGTTGCAGAAAGAATGACTCGGGTTATGCACATGATGCCAGATATAAAGCGGTAACACATAAAGAAAAAATGTAAATAAAGAGCAAGAAAATGCACAAAAGTGATAACAATAACACAAACAATAATCACAAACAATGTTTATACACTCGTAATGCCAAACAAAGCCGATATGACTCCAAAAAAGCTCGAATTCTGAAAGTTCCCCAGCAGAGTCGCCAGAGATGTCACACCCCTTTTTCGTACTCCAAATGATTAAGATTAAAGTTTTGAAAGGGTTTTTATTATTAAAAGTGACAAAATGAAGATTTTTGTTTCAAAAAGGACTATTTACAATTTTTATTCAGAGTCGCCACTTGACATAGAATCGGTGTGCCAAGTCACCTTTGAAAATCCTTTTCAAAACTGTTTCGACTCTAAAAGACTGATCCGCGAATAGAGATTCCGACTAAGGAATTCTGTTGACCGAGGGGAAGGTGTTAGGCACTCCTCGATCCCGTGGTTTGACCATGGTCTCTTGGTAGAGAAATATCGACTAATTTGACACTACGGATGTATAAACCACACAAAGTACGTAAACAAACAGTCAAGCAAAAAAATCCCAAAAATATAATATTCAGTCCAATTATACAGTCCAAATAAAATACGAAAAATAAATCCTATCTAACTTATGCTAACCCTAACTATGCTCTCGTGCTTTACTCGACGCCTCGGACCTTCGTCACGAACGTCCTCCCAATACAAAATACTCGGGGCATTCCCCGGTCAATAAACACAAGTACCTCGGGGCATTCCCCGGCCGAATAGTACATTTTAATCCAAGTGCAACAAACTAGAAAAACATTCAACCCATTCAACATTCCAAGCAATCAATCAAGCTAAGAAAAGCACTTATTTCCTAAAATAATGCCTACCCGAACCTATGTCCGCCTACCCATTTTCGCATATCATAATTCTATCACGTCCACATTTATTCCGAATTAAACCAAAAACTACAACGAACCAACATTATCTATATTCACTCATTTTTACCGACTTCTCAATTTCACCCCAACTTCATCCTACCCTAAAGGTTTAACATATACTTCGACTATTAATTCACTTTTCAAAATCCGAAATCAACATCAAATACTTGCACTCAATGAAGATCCAAACATTTAAACCCACCAATCACTCATATCCACCACAAACGATCACATTTACTCAAAAATTCAATCAACCACAAAGTCACGACATTAACAAAATTCGAGATAATGAAAGAAAAAAGAAAGTAAAGTTTAAGAGATGGACCTTCAAGGAATCGACTTCGTTGATAATATAAAGTTAAAGAAAACCCGGATTTGGACTCCCGAATAGCATCTCAATGGCGACGAACTCCAAATTCGATATCGAATAGTCAAGCAATCCGAGACTGACCCAAATTGGAAAACCACACAAAGAAGACAAACACGTATCAATTTCACACCAACAGCTACTGTTTCGACAGATTTAATGCGAACTTCGCTGAAATCAGGATTGGATGGGACGATTTTTTGTTTTCAACGGAGCTCCGGTGAGCTCGATCGGCTGTGGTCGTGGATGGATTCAACGATTTATTCCGATGCCATTCCGGTGGAAATTTGACGGAACCAATCGTGAAGGATCAATTTCGATTAGAAACGAGTGTTAAAGGGATGGTACCGGAGTCAATTCACCGGAACAGTGAACTCCGGTGACGTTGCTCTATTTTCCCCTCACTATTCTCTCTTGATCTGTAACGTTTTCCGACCACCGCTCTCCCTTCGTCTCTCTCTGTACCTGCCTATCTCCCTCTCGTCTCCCTACTCTCACTTGCTCCCAAAAAGAAAAGAAAACCCCCTCTCTTTACTGTGAAGTGAGTGGACAGTCCTTCACCATAGTTTCTGGTGAGCTTCTGTGCATGTATGTCTACAATGGTGTGTGTGTATGTGTGTTGTGCGTGAGATTCGTGAGAGTGATGTATGTTCACTCAAATCCAAAAAACGGGTCGGAGGTGTCTTTGGTTGTTATTGTTGTATCAGTATCCAAAATGGAGGAGTATTCTGCTGGGAGTACATCATGAGTCCCCCAGAAAACCCCAAAACCAAATGTATGTATATCTATTCCCCTCTATGAAGATTCCTAGTGGGCCACTCTATATTGTCTTTTTTTTTTTTTTTTTTGTGAATGGATGTGTGTTTGTATATAATAACGGCAATGGTGAGGTGTTGTTGTGATCATGAGCCCCCCCCCCCCCCCCCCAAAAAAAAAAAAAAGACGTGAACCCCCTTCTTGTCTTTATCATTTGGAAAGAGTGAATCATCGAACGCAAGTGGACCCCCTCTTTTGTTTTTTGTTCTATTGTCATTTTGTTTGTGAAGATGAAATGTGAGGGCTCACGTGGAGGGGTAGTGGGGTGGGATAAAGGTGGTTCGGATGGGATAAAATTTATTAGGATAAAGGAACTTAGGGAATTAATTTGTTAGGAAGTTTGTTATTTTTTGTTCTTTTATGAAAAATATTAGACGGGTGAGGGTACGCGGTAAGACGAAGTAAAAATGGAAAAAATTAGACTTCGGGAGGGACAAAATTAGGTGTCTACAAACCACTACGCCATCCCCTTGGGGAACCAACATTATGGTATTAACTAAAAAATATCGTATATGTTTCCTTACTAATCAATAGGGAAAAGACCAGTGGAGTTCATAAAAGCAAGGTACTCCATAAAAGAAAAGATTAATCAGTCAGCTGACTACTAGCAAAGATGAGCCATCCAAAAAGCTACCATGCAAGTACAGATATGAGCCAAAATTTGAACTCTTTTGAAGTTTAATTTACCTCGTGTTAACTTATGTTAGTAATTAGGTGCATGATGAATGCTACTTACTTCCAGGAAGGATCTAGAGCAGGATCACAAGGGTGTGTCATGGGTATCATTCGACTCTCATTCACAGCATTGGGACTCCTACGCTCCAGAATGATAGAACCATCAAGACTTAAGAAGAAGGCTACATCAATTGGATTGAAGTACAATAAGTAAATAAATTTTTCTATGAAAGCTTTTCAGATATTGATGGTGTAACGGAAAACATTTTGAAAGATAATACCAACTCTAGACATATCATTGTTATTTTTCTTTAAAAAAAAATTAATTGGAGCATGATGGAAAATGAAATTTCAGATGAAAAAAGATATATGAAGAGGGAAGATCAAAACAAGTAATGAATCTTAGGAGATGTTGGCGAACACTTACATTTAGATGATTGGTGGACACAACTTTTGAGGAGCTAGTTGTTTTCATCCACTTGGTGCCTTATGATAGACCAAGATCTTCTTCAATAGGTCGGTATCTTGTTTTCCCGGTCTGTACCTCCTTTTCCTAGCTAATAGAATGGCCACCAAGAAACTTACCACATTACTTTGGTCGCACAAAACTCTGAAAAACCTTTGCAGGAGCATGTAACTTGGATCCAGAACACTCATTTTCTAGTCCACGTGATGAAGACATTACTTGCTTGCCCTTATCACATTCTTCACAGCAACAATTCTCTTGAGCATCTTCGCAATAACCCTGTATGTGATATCTAAAAGGAAGAGAAAAGACAATTTTTTTAAAAATAGGAAGAGGACTACATATGCATAAAAGATACAGACAGTATATAAGAGAATTAAATGCTACAACACGCTAATGAAAGAATCAATGTATCCTTTAGGTGGAACCCAATATCCAATACCATTTACGATCCGCTTTGAAAAATGCCAGAAAGATTAGACAGCTCGAAGAGGTCCTAATTCTCCCCTAAGTGGTCTATATCACTTCCATTCAGGCTTCTAGTTTTGTTCCATTTTTCATCTCTATTTAAGATTTCAAAATAAGGGAGTCGATTGAGTTGACAGATTTTGTCATAATTTGCTCCATGGATGAGGAGGCAGATTTGATTCTAATTTGCTCGACAATTGAGTAGACAGGTTTGATTTTAATCTGCTCCACAATTAGGTAGGCAGATATGATTGCAATCTGTTGCTGTAAATATGTGATATCATATTTTGTTATTCTAGGAAAATAGATTACAGGAAATCCTTAATTCATGTATCTCCTAGGCTAAGTAGCATAGAGTCAGGTATGGATATCCGAGACGGGTGCGGATCCAAGAGTCGAGTTCGTTAAAATATAAATTTTAAGATTCGAAAGTGCAAATCCGAGTAAGGATATGGATGCAAGAATTTGGCTAAAATATTAAATATTATAAATATAAAATTATAAAAATATTCTAAAAATCTACTTTTATTTTTTAAGATAACTTTTAGTTACTTTTTCAATTAGGATTGGTATATACTTGTATTTTTGGGAAACCAATAGGCACATATATATTTTTTACTATATTAAAATAAAAATTCTTTTTATGAGAAACCAACAGACACACATATCTTTTGACTATATTAATATATGTATCCCATTTTTATATTTTAAAAAATATAATTATTAAAAACTACATCTAACGAATCATGTTTCCTGTCCCCAACCACTTTTTGTTTCTTTCCAACGATTCAAATTTCGATGACAAAAATTACAGTCGTCGAATTTGGACGATGACAACAGTCACCGATTTCGATGATGACTGTCGCCGGATTTCGATGGTGACAGTAGTCACCGCTTTTTTCCCTTTCCTGCGCTGACAACAATTACAGTTGCCGATCTTTCTTACGACGACAACGATAACCAACTTCGTTATTGATGTTGGATCAACATCTTCGGATTCGTTCGACAGAATCGGAGACGTACCTCGTGCCCGCACCAACGTTGCGATGGGATGGGTTCGGCGGCGAAATCAATGAGTGCGCGCATTATAGATCCTAGGAATTAGGGATTGATTAGATTCTTTTGATCTTCTTGTTCACCTATAAATATTGTGCAACTCTATGAATGAAAATATATTTTTGCAGTAGCTAAACTTTCATGGTATCAGAATTGGAATATTTCCCCTAATACCATATGGTCAAAATAGCTTCTCAGGGAGAATATCTTTCTGAAACATCAAAAGAAGATAAAATGTCTTCTCTGAAAGCTCCGATAGAAAATCTGATTACACAAGAAGGAAATATTTCTCACATTTCCTTCCAGTTAACTTCTCATTGATTAAATTGGAAGAACTATATGGAATGGGCACAGTTTGTAAAGCTTGCAATTGATGATCATGAAAAGTTGGGACATCTGACTAGAAAGACGAAAAAGTAAAAAATCGGAGACCCAAAGATGAACACATGAAGATCAGAAAATTCACTCGTGATTACCTGGTTAATGTATTTCATGGAGCCAGTCATAAGTAAACCTTATCTATTTTTACCCACTCCTAAGGATGTGTGGGAAGCCGTTATAGAGACGTATTCTGAGGTAGAAAATGCCTTTCAAAACATTGAGTTAAAAATAAAACTAAGACAAGTTAAGCAAGGTGAGAAAAAAGTCATTGCTTATTATAATGAAATAGTATTGATGAATCCAATTATGACACACCCTTGCGATCCTGCTTTAGCTCATTCCTGGAAGTAAGTACCCTTTATCACGTACTTTACTTAGTAACGTAAGTTGACACAGGTAAAACTGAGCTTCAAAAAGAAGAAAAGTTTCCTTTTGATTATTCTGTAGAGTACATATATATACATATTGAAGATCTTTCTATTATCTGAGAAGTTGAAACTATTCAACATGAAAAAAAGGCTCTCTTCCCTATAATTATAGTCTCTCTTTTCCTCTTTGTCTTTCAGGGAAAGTTTTGACATCATAGGTGCTCCTGAATTCGCTCATGGGATGCACAATAATTGTATCCAGGCTTATCCTTCTTCTAAAGTCAGGCATATGGTGTATGAGTTCTCAAGGCTATTGCCTGGTACTCTTAAATTTGAACTAGTTCCGCGTGGGGCTATCTGGACAAGTCTATTTAACAATTATTTTACGGGTAAAGAAGATATAGGAATGTATTTCCTCGCAAGTGAGAGAGAAAGGTCAGCTTCTGCCTTATATATATCTATCTGAAAAGGCATAAGGGTCGTGAAGTAGAAGTGGCATCCTTACCCAGGTAGGTTTTTACTAAAAATTAATTTGCATTTATCATCCTATGCAGGTATGAGATATATACTGCATTGGTGGAGTTCTTGTGTAACAAAGATTCGTTGATGAGAATGCAAGTACAAGCAGCTCAACATCATTTCTAAGTGTTCTCATCACCAAATCTTTGTTACGCAACACCACCACCAGAGCAATATATATCCTCAGACCTACATATAATGGGAAACGCAAGTCAATTTCTAGTATAAACTTTCCTGGCCAAAGGTGCCCTTCTACTTTGCAACCCTTTCCCTTTATGAATAGATATATAAGGTAGAAGTTGAGCTTGCTCTCTCACTTTCAAAGAAATACAGACGTATATCTTCTTTTCCCGGACAATTATAGTTGAATAGACTTGCCCAGTTATCCCCATATGGAACGAGTTAAAATTTAAGAGTATTAGGCAATAGCCTTGAGAACTCATACACCTTACGTCTAACTCTAGAAGGAGGATGAGCAAGGATAAAGTTATTAAACATCCCAGGAGCAAAATCCAGATCACCTAAGATGTCAAAACTTCCCCTATAATGCAAAGAACAAGAGAAAGATTAATAATTATAGGGAAGAGAAACTGTATTCCTATTGAATGGTGCAAATTCCTCGAGTAAAAAAATTCTTCAATATATATATATAAAAAAAAGGACATCCCGGTGCACTAAAGATACTGCTATGCGCGGTGTCTGGGGAAGGGCCCCACCACTAGGGTGTATCGTACACAACCTTACCTTGCATTTCTGCCAGAGGCTATTTTCAAGGCTTGAACCCGTGACCTTGTCACATGCCAGCAACTTTACCAGTTACACCAAGGCTCCCCTTCCTTCAATATATATATGGTCTGCGGAATAATCAGATGGAAAGTTTTCTATTTCTTGACACATAACGAAAGGCATATTAAATTTTCAAGGACTTAAAAAAAAAGAAGAGAAAGTTCCACATGGAGTTAAAAGATGTTTTGCACTCTACATCGCATTAAGTTACAGAGCCGAAAAAAAATTAGAAAACAAACAATGTAAGGCTTCCATATAACCTACTTACCAACAATTTCTTGTTTTCTATACCTGCAAACATAAGATGGCCCATAATGCAATGACATAGAGAGGTAGTAGCCTAAAGTTTTCATGAAAATTCTCCATAATGGGAATCAGTTTAGATTCTGATTATCATTATGTCATGACTTGAAACCATGTAAGAGCATAATTCTTTCCCATAGTTGGGAATATACTCTATATTGCCTTATTCATTTTTTCAGTGATACTAATGGAGCTCCTGCCAGCTTGCAAGCACCCCAACTAATTCACAGGACAATTTTTCCATCCCACAAGGGGAATTTCTTAAGCTCATATGCAAAAGTCTAACTTGGTCATTCCATATATTGACAAGTAGGGATGGGCAGTCAGTATTCGGTTTGGTATTTTTAAAGTTCGGGTTTGGTAATTCGAAACTCGGTATTTGAGAGAAGATACCATATACCAAACTTAAAAATATCGATTCGATATTTCTATAATTGGTAAAAAAAAATTCAGTTCGGTACGGTATTTGGTTAGACGTATCGTATTACACACACACACACACATATATATATATATATATATAAAATTCGGTATACAGTAAATATTGAATACCAAACGGTATTTAATATTTTGTACAAAACCCAATCCCGAATACCGAAACATTGAAATTTTACTCCGAAATACCATTCCAATACTGAATTACCGAATATCAATTACCAAATTTTTCGGTTCGGTTTTCGGTATTTTATAACTTGCCCTATTGGCAAGGTATGCTGCCTATCAAGGCTAGTGAGATGGGTGTACCTGGTTTTGCAGCTTGGATTCAAACCTAGAATCTCCAAGTTGTTACTACTATGTCTTAACCACTACGCCAACCCCTTGGGGAACCAAGATTATGTTATTAACTAAAAAGTATCGTATATGTTTCCTTACTAATCAATAGGGAAAAGACCAGTGGAGTTCATAAAAGAAAGGTCCGCCATAAAAGAAAAGATTAATCAGTTAGCTGACTACTAGCAAAGATGAGCCATCCAAAAAGCTACCATGCAATGAAATATATGAGCTGAAATTTGAACTCTTTTGGAGTTTAATTTACCTCGTGTTAACTTATGTTAGTAATTAAGGTGCATGATGAAGGCTACTTACTTCCAGGAAGGATCTAGAGCAGGATCACAAGGGTGTGTCATGGGTATCATTCGACTCTCATTCAAAGCATTGGGACTCCTAAGCTTCAGAATGATAGAACCATCAGGACCTAAAAAGAAGGCTACATCAATTGGATTGAAGTACAGTAAGTAAATAAATTCTTCTATGAAAGCTTTTCAGATATTGATGGTGTAACGGAAATTTTTTTGAAAGATAATACCAACTCTAGACATATCATTGTTATTTTTCTTACAAAAAAAAATTATTAGAGCATGATAGAAAATGAAATTTCTGATGAAAAAAGATATAAGAAGAGGACAGATCAAAACAAGTAATGAATCTTAGGAGATGTTGGCGAACATTTACATTTAGAAGATTGGTGGACACAACTTTTGAGGAGCTAGTAGTTTTAATCCACTTGGTGCCAGATGATAGACCAAGAGCTTCTGGAATAGGTAGGTATCTTCTTTTCCCGGTCTGTACCTCCTTTTCCCAGTTAATAGAATGGCCACCAAGAAACTTACCACGTTTCTTTGGTGGCACAGAACTCTGAAAAACCTTTGCAGGAGCATGTAACGTGGATTCAGAACACTCATTTTCTAGTCCACGTTATAAAGACATTACTCGCTTGACCTTATCACATTCTTCACGTCAATATTCCTCTTGAGCATCTTCGCACAATAACCCCCGTATGCAATATCTAAAAGGAAGCGAAAAGACAGAACTTATAAAAACGAAAAGAGGACTAAATATGCATAAAAGATAAAGGCAGTATATAAGAGAATTAAATGCCACAACATGTTAATGGAAGAATCAATGTATCCTTTAGGTGGAACTCAATATCCAACATCATTTCAGATCCGCTTTGAAGAATATCAGAAAGATTAGACAGCTCGAAGAGGTCCTAATTCTCCCCTAAGAGGTCATATCACTTCTATTTAGGCTTCTAGTTTTGTTCCATTTTTCATCTCTATCTAAGATTCCAAAATAAGGGTGTCGAATGAGTTCATAGAGTTAGTCATAATTTGCTCCATGGATGAGTAGGCAGATTTGATTCTAATCTGCTCCACAATTGAGTAGGCAGATATATATGATTGCAATCTGTTGTAAATATGTGATATCATATTTTGTTGCTCTAGGAGAATAGATAATAGGAAATTCCTTGATTCATGTATCTCCTAGGCTAAGTTGCATAAACTCGGGTGCGGGTATCCGAGACGGGTGCGAATCCGATAGTCGGATTCATCAAAATTTAAATTTTAAAACTCGGAGGTGCGAATCCGAGTATGGATGCGGATGCAGGAATTTGGCTAAAAAATTAAATATTATAAACATAAAGTTATAAAGATATTCTAAAAATCTACTTGTAACTTTTAAAATAACTTTTAGTTACTTTTTTCGATTAGGATTGGTATATACTTGTAATTTTGGGAAATCAACAAACACATATATCTTAATATAGAAATTCTTTGATGTGAAACCACACAAGTCTATATTTTTACTATATTAATATAAATTTTTTTTATATTTAAAAAAATATTATTAAAAACAAGATCTGACGAGTCATCTTCCCAATCCTCAACCACTTTCTGTTTTTTCCCAACGATTCAAATTCCTTTGACAAAAATTACAGTCTCCGAATTCTGATGATGACAACAGTCGCTGATTCCGATGATGATTGTCGCCGGATTTATTGCTGGATTCCGACGGTGACAAAAGTCACCGATTTTCTCCCTTCCGATGACGACAACAATACAGTCGCCGGTTTTTATTACGAAGACGACAACCAACTTTTTTCTTGATGTTGGATCAACGTCTTTGGATTTTTTTTACCAAATCAGAGACGTACCCCGCACCAGCGCCACGTTGGGATGGGTTCGGCAGAAAAATCAATGAGTCCGCGCAATATAACTCCTAGGAATTAGGGATTGATTAGATTCTTTTGATCTTCTTGTTCACCTATAAATATTGTGCAACTCTATGAATAAAAACATATTTTTGCAGTATCTAAACATTCATGGTATCAAACTTGGAATTTTTCCCCTTATACCATATGGTCAAAATAGCTTCTCAGGGAAAATATCTTTCTGGAATATCAAAAGAACACAAAATGTCTTTTATGGAAGCTCCAAATCTGATGACTCAAGGAGGCAATGTTTCTCACATGCCCTTCCAGTTAACTTCTCATCGATTAAATGGGAAGAACTGTCTGAAATGGGCACAATTTGGAGAGTTTGCAATCGATGATCGTAAAAAGTTGGGACATCTAACTAGAAAGACGAAAAAGTCAAAAATCGGAGACCCAAACATGAACACATGGAGATTAGCATGTTGTTTTGATATCTGAAATTGGAATTACCTCCGATGATACATTGCATTAGCATGTTCTTTCATTTAGTTCTCTTATGTACTTTCTATTATAAAAAATTCTGCTTTTTCTTTTCCTTTCAGATATTGCGTGTTGAATTGATGTGTAGAAGCACCAAAGGATTGGTGCTGTGAAGTATGTGACAAGGGCAAAGGATCCATGTTACATGCTTCTGAAAAGATTTTTCAGAGCATTGCACCTCCAAGGAAACACAATAAGTTTCCTGGTTCTCATGGTATTCACTGGGAAAAGGAGGTACGAACTGGGAAAACGAAGTATCTCCCTGTTGAAGAAGGACTCAGTCTACCATCGAGCCTCAATAAAAAGGGAAATCCACTGAACATCATTGGCTCCTCAAGAGTCATGAAAACAAAATCTATGGAAACCGGGACTCGAGGGAGTTTTAGCACGTTTGGAGCTCAAACTTCAAATTCTTTTCCTGCGAAGAGCCCACTGAAATGACTTTTAGGATCAGCAAGATATACAAATCCTCAGAATGTCAAAAACACTAAGAATCACGGAACAGATCAATAACATAGTTCAAGTTTCAAAAGGTTAGTGTTCACCAACATCTATTGTATTTGTTATTTGTTTTCATTTGTCTTCTTCTTATATCTTTATTCATCAGAAATTTCATTTCCTATCATATACTCTATTTGATATAGCCTACATTTTAGGTTTTGGTGAGCTTAAGAGTCCCGGTGCTGCCAATGAGAGTCCATTGATGAATCCAAATATGACACACCCTTGTGATCCTACTTTAGCTCATTCCAGGAAGTAAGTACCCTTTATCACGTACTTTAATTTGAAACATAAGTTGACACAGGTAAAACTGAGCATCAAAAAGCAGAAAAGTTTCCTTTTGATTATTCTGCAGACTACATATATATAGATATATATATCGAAGATTGTTCTTTTATCTGTGCAATTGGAACTATTCAGATGGAAAAAAAACTTTCTTCCCTATAATTAATAGTCTCTTTTCCTCTTTGTGTATTAGGGGAAGTTTTGACATCAAAGGTGCTACTGAATTCGCTCCTGGGATGCTCAATAATTGTATCCAGGCTTATCCTCCTTCCAAAGTCAGGCGTAAGGTGTATGAGTTCTCAAGGCTATTGTCTGGTACTCTTAAATTTGAACTAGTACCACGTGAGGCTATCTGGACAAGTCAATTCAATAATCATTTTCCGGGCAAAGAAGATACAGGACTGTATTTCCTTGCAAGTGAGAGAGAAAGGTCAGTTTCTGCCTTATATATCTCTATCTGAAAAGGGATAAGGGTTGTCAAGTAGAAGTGGTGTCCTTACCCAAGAAGTTTTTTACTAGAAATTAATTTGCATTTCTCATTTTATGCAGGTCTGAGATATATACTGCTCGGGTGGAGTTCTTGCGTAACAAAGATTCGGTGATGAGAATGCTTATAAATGATATTGAGCTGCTTCTCATCACCAAATCTTTGATATGCATGAACACTACCAGAGCAATATAGATCCTCAGACCTGCATATAATGGGAAATGCAAATCAATGTCTAGTAAAAACCTTCCTGGGCAAAGGTGCCCTTCTACTTTGCAACCCTTTCCCTTTTTTGAAAGATATATAAGGCAAAAGCTGAGCTTGCTCTCTCACTTGCAAAGAAATACAGTCTTATATCTTTTTGCCCAGTCAATATCGTTTAATAGACTTGCCCAGTTATCCCCACATGGAACGAGTTCAAATTTAAGAGTATCAGGAAATAGCCTTGAAAACTCATATACGTTACGTCTAACTCTAGAAGGGGGACGAGAATGGATAAAGTTATTAAACATCCCAGGTGCAAAATCCAGATCACCTAAGATGTCAAAACTTCCCCTATAATGAAAAAAATAAGAGAAAGATTATTAATTATAGGGAAGAGAACCTGTATTCCTGTTGAATGGTGCAAATTCCTCGAGTAAAAAAAGATCTTCAAAAAATATATATGGTCTGCAGAATAATCAAATGGAAAGTTTTCTGCTTCTTGACACATAACGAAAGGCTTATTCAAGTTTCAAGGACAAAAAAAAAAAAAAGTTCCACATGGAGTTGAAAGATGTTTTGCACTCTACATCTCATTAAGTTTCAGAACCCCAAAAAAGTTAGAAAACAAACAATGTATGGCTTCCATATAACCTACTTACCAACAATTTCTTGTTTTCTATACCTGCAAACGTAAGATGGCCTATAACGCAATGACATAGAGAGGCAGTAACCTAAAGTCTATATCTATATATTATTAATAACAAAGGATGCAACCTCTCATTCACCCAAGTGTCAGCATTTAATTCATCCAAGTGTCAGCACTTAAAATATCCAATGCAGTTACTTAAAATTTTTAATTTTCTTTTTAACATTTTTCAAATTAATTCAAATTTTGACAGATCTTTAATGTTGCCAGTTTTTAAAATTCAAATTTTATAAAATATATAGATGAGTTTGCGTTCCTCATAAACTGTTAACTTCTGGATGTTTCTTAAATTTTAAACTTATACAACTTCTTACACAATAACTACTACATAAATCAGTTTCTGTCTTCTTAAAAGAAGTTTACATCCCATCTAATTTCATCAATTGCTGACCAGATGATGAATCATTGATTGTTTTACTATATATCAAGTAATATAAACGTAAGAAGATTTTTACAAACGATGACAACATCAAAGAACCAACAATGCCTATGACATATGGCATTAGACGTACAAAAATAATTTGTGGCAGTAGGCACAAAACCTTAAGTTTGTCAAATCTATAACAAACAGGTTTGTTGTTCTCCTTTTCTTAGTATATCAAAATCAATATAGTACACTGTTACAGCGGAAAAAATGATAGAAGGCAACAGAAGGAAGGTGTTAAGAATGATCAGAATGTTCCTCCTCAAACATCAATTTGTTTGTGTGTGCGAACAATGACGGTAAAGAAAGCAAAATTTGCATTATGCTATTTTCTATTCTTTAAAATTGCTTCAACTTTTGACTGTAGTTATGCTTTTACTGTGTGGTTCGTAGCTAGTTTTTATTTGGTAATTTTCTTATTTTATGGATTATTGTTCTATGGAGTAGTTGGTTTGATAGATAAAATATGTTCAAATATTTTGTTGACTATACATATAATCTCTCTCTTGATATTTGGGAAGTTTAATGTCTGCTTCTTTTGACAATATAACTTTGCTAATGCTCCTTTGATCTTTACTTGCGTCTGTATTGTATTGCAGAGACAAGTTTGAATGGTCCTAAATTAATACCCCTTCCGTCTCAATTTATGAGTCACCTTTCAGATTTTGAGATTTTCACAAAGCTTTGATTGGTTAGTATTTTCATATTTATTTTTAATATATGTACCTTGAATTATGAATTATTTTGATTTACAGTACTTTTAAAGTAATTTAGAAATAATGCAAATTTTATTTCAAAAAATTTAAAGATTTCATTGCTCGAGTTGATGGTCAGAATTAAATGATTTGATTCTCGAAATTCGAATCATGTCACATAAATTCGAATAGAGGGAGAAAAATTTAGCAAGAATTTACTTAAATGTAAAAACATTCAAAATAGGTCCATTTATGAAAGAAAGTATGGTAAATTATCTATATCTATATATTATTAATAAGAGAGGATGCAGCCTCCTCAATAAGCCAAGTGGAATTCTATGAATTGGCCATTTGGAAAGGTTATTACACGTCTGGTGCTACTATATCAACTTACATCCAAATGTTGGTGTTTTTTGCATTCAATTGAAGCCATGTAATCTCCTCTTTCATAAATGGTCACCTCTATGTGTTGTTAACTAACTATTGTGGTGATAACCTTTTCAAAATACTTCATCTCAGTTAATGTTCAAAATAAAATATTCTCTAAAGGTTTTATTATGGAGAATCATTTCTTCTAATATGGTCGGAGAGTCTATCTGCATTTGGTTATGGCTTAGAAATTGGAGTTGATGCATAGAAAAATAGATTGTGTGATGTAGGTACAATAAGAAGAAGAGGATCCAACTTGCATATATTGATGAACAACCAACTACACATTCTAATGAATTTTAGGACAAGATGGAGTTGGAAAGCATCTGCAATCCACTTACTCTATAGTAAGTATGTGTCAAGATGGAGTTGTAAAGCATCCAGTACAATCGATTCCTTCAAAAGTTGGTACATATCAATGAGGAGAATTTCTATTATTTTAAGCTAACTTTTATTAGAGTTGATAAAATGCATGTTAAATTTGTAGTATTGTATTTGGTTTGTTTTCTCTGTTATTTAAAACAATGATTCTATCATTCAAGAAAGTTCAATACAACTACAAATACGTCTTCCAATAAAATTCTAAAAATTCTCTTCTACTCACAATTTAATTTTTAGTTGTGAAGAGAGGAAAGGGATTAGTTCATTGGTGGTCTAACTATACATCGGAACAGGGGCCTATGAGAAACCTATCATGTCTGACGTATCAATATTCTCCCCTTTGTAAATTGATTTATCCTCTCATATCAAGTTCCTTCTATGCATGGTTGTCTTTTTCACCTTTAGGTATACTATTAAACTAGAGAAGCACCACCTCACTGGGAAAAATTGTCTTTAGTAAATAAACACCAACCTCTAGGGTCTTTAGGCTTACAAAAAATTTGCTATGAGATGTTACTATTATGATACTATGATAGTATACAAAGGCTTAATTCATGTATTTTTTCGTCTTTCATTAATGGGACAAGGTTGATCTAAAGCAATCAAAAATAGCATATCAGTAAGCTACATTGACTTAAAACAAAAGTCTAAATTATATGATAAGTTGGTGAAGATTTAGCTTTCTTACGGGAAGGAGAATTAGAAATAATGTAAATTAAGGCAAGCTTCTCACATTTTTGGACATGTAAGTATGAAGGTTCTTTGAGTATAAAAGGAGAAATGACAAGAGGAAGAGGCCTGAAGGCAACTAAGTATGATAGTTTTCTTGGAAATTGTTTATTATGCTGCTTTCTTGCATTCATGGAAATATATCAATGTTGCATAGTTAGTTGATTAATGGACATTATTATGCTAACTTTGTCATTAACTTTACAACATATTGTTTGGCTGCTGGAGGAGTCAGTTTGACAACATGTTTTAGTACTCTTTTTGGAGCCTGTTCAGGATGATTCTGTGTTAAACGATGCGGGTGAAAAGGCCGCATCAGCTCCTCCAAATATCCTAGACGAGGAATTAAGATAATTTAATATGAAAATTTTATTTTTGTAGCATCTGTACTCTGAAGACAATTTTTTTTTTGTCATCTAATTGCATTACTCTCTTAAGTGAAGCTCTATGTAGAAGTAGCATATGCATTATTGTGTTGAACATCCTGAGGAAATCATCAAACTCACCAAGGTGAAAGTCCAGATTTCAGAAGTTAAGGCTGTTATTTATGTAAAACATCGAGACTGTAAAATATCTCTAATAATTATATACCTTTATATGTGGTATATGGTTTAACAATTTACATGAAAGCTTGACATAGTCTTCTTTTTTTGTGTGATAACGACATAATATAATTCAAGAAAAAATAATTCATGATGGCGCATAAGATTTATTTGGATTTTGGAAAGATTCCTTACAGTTAAGAGACATCAAGAAAAATAGTTATAATACGACTATTATAAGTAAGGTCGATATTGATATTAAAATCTCACGTATTGTTTTGTTAATGATGGTTGATTGCGATGATCGATCGTAAATGATAGATAGTGATGGTGACGACTTGATTTGCTGATTGACATAGTGATGGTTGAGTATGGTGCTTATTAGTAGTAGGATTTATTAGTCATAAATGGTGATCAGCTAACATTGTAATTATTGCTGGAAAAGAGCCGAGCCGGCTCAAAGCTCGGCTCAACTCAACTTGTTTCTCCTTAATGGGAATCAATTTAGATTGAGATTATCAGTATATATTAAGATTATCGTTATGTCATGAGTTGCAACTATGTATGAGCATAACTCTTTCCCATAGTAGGGAATATATTCTATATTTCCCTATTCATTTTTTAAGTAATACTAATGGAGCTCCTGCCAGCTTGCATGCACCCAAACTAATTCACTGGGCAACTTTTCCATCCCACAAAGGGAATTTCTTAACCTCATACGCAAAAGTCTAACTTGGCCATACCAAATATTGTCAAGTAGGGGGTGGGCGTTCGGTTCAGTATTTTTAAAGTTCGGGTTCGATAATTCGGTAATCGATATTTGAGAGTAGATACCACATAGAATACTTATAAACATCAATTCGATAATTCAGTAATCGGTAAATTAAATTTTGGTTCAGTACGGTATTTGGTTAGGCGTATCGTATTATATATATATAAAATTTGGTATTCGATAAATATTGACTACCAAACGGTATTTAATATTTTTTACCAAACCCAATCTTGAATACCGAAATGTTGAAATTTTACTCCCAAATACCAACTGAATTACCGAATATCAATTACCAAATATTTTGATTCGGTTTGATAATTCAGTTCTCGGTGTATTACACCCAGCCCTATTGACAAGGTATGCTGCCTATCAAGGCTAGCCAGATGGGTGTACCTAGTTTTGCAGCTTGGATTCAAACCTAGAATCTCCAAGTTGTTACTCCTATGTCTTAACCACTACGCCATCCCCTTGGGGAACCAACATTATGTTATAAACTAAAAAGTATTGTATATGTTTCCTTACTAATCAATAGGGAAAAGACTAGTGGAGTTCATAAAAGAAAGGTCCGCCATAAAAGAAAAGATTAATCAGTCAGCTGACTACTAGCAAAGATGAGCCATCCAAAAAGCTACCATGCAAGGACAAATATGAGCTGAAATTTGAACTCTTTTGGAGTTTAATTTACCTCGTGTTTACTTATGTTAGTAATTAAGGTGCATGATGAAGGCTACTTACTTCCAGGAAGGATCTAGAGAAGGATCACGAGGGTGTGTCATGGGTATCCGTTGGTTTCAAACCGTTAAAGGGAAACAACACAGGAATTCAATAGTCAAACGTTGGCCGCTGAAACAGATATGGAAGTTTAAAGAAGAGAAAATGCAAAGCGATAGAGAGAGATTAATTTCTTGTTGAAAGACCATCCTTTATTGATCATCAACTTAGAAACTTAAATAGATGCTATTACAACTAAAAATAGGGCAAAGAAACAACCTACTTCTACCAAAATTAAGACAAATAATTAGTTTCCTACCAATGATAGAACTCCTAAATTAACTAGGATTGTAAGTAAAAAAGCTGGAGAAAAAAAATAGAGAAAGACGTGCATATTCCTAAAGCAACTCTCAACACTCCTCCTTGATTTATGAAATGCAAACTCCAATTTTCTGTCTGAGAAACTCAAATTTCCTGACAGGTAAAGGTTTAGTGAATATATCAGCCCATTGTTCTTCCGTCTTGCAGTAGACAAGAATCACATCTCTATCTTTTTGAACCTCTCTTAGGAAGAAAAACTTGATATTGAAGTGCTTAGATTTTCCATGAAACACAGGATTGTGAGAGATAGATATTGGTGCTTGGTTGTCCACGAACACTTCAATGCTTCCTGTTGGTTCCATATGCAGATCAATCAGAATACTTACAGCATACAATATATCGGGTCTTGTTGCTGTAAGATACATTTAACACCCAATGAAACTTCTGAAATATGTTTCGTCCACCTTAGTTTCTCTTTTGGGTTCATGGGAGTATTCATCTCTTTGCGATTTTCCATTTTGAATTTCTTGAGAATTTCCTTCGCGTACTTCTTCTGGCAAATGAAAAATTCATCTTTTCCCTGTGTAATCTCCATTCCAAGGAAATAAGATATCAGACCAAGATTGGACATTTCAAAAGCTTGTATCATAGCCTGCTTGAACTCATCAATAAGCTTTGCGCTGCTTCCTGTAATCAAAAGGTCATCGACATATAGAGAAACAACAAGAATCCCACTGTTATTGCATTTAACATATAGTGTAAATTCCGAAACACTTTTCTCAAAATCGAGGCTAAGCAAATATGCATCTATTCAACTATACCAAGCTCTTGGTGCCTGTTTTAAGCCATAAAGAGCTTTATGTAGTTGGTAGACTTTCTCTTCTTTTACATCTACAACAAAACCTTCAGGTTGCTCGATATAGATTTTTTCTTCAAGAACTCCATTAAGAAATACGGATTTGACATCCATCTGGTGCACTTTCCATCCACGTTGTGCAGCAATAGTAAAAAGCAACCTAATTGTGTCGAGCCTATGAACTGGAGAAAACGTGTTAGAATAATCAACACCAAAAATCTGTGCATACCCCTTAACTACAAGTCTTGCCTTGAGCTTGTTAACAGAACCATCAACATTTAATTTTGTCCGGTAAACCCACTTCACACCGATGATGTTTCTATCTTGAGGCTTTTCCACAAGCTATTAGGTTTTGTTCTTCTCAATCATTTCAAGTTCCTCCTCCATTGCGGCTTTCCACTTAGGATCTAAAGCATCCTCTTCAAATCCAGAAGGCTCTAAAATGGCCACATTGGATCTCTGGTATATCTCAGAGAGCAACCTTGTTCCTCTCACAGGTTGATCATCAATGTCTTCATTGAAATTCGGTAGATTGCTTGTGATCTGCTTCTGATTAACCTTTCCCCACTCCCATTGCTCATTCTCCCTAAAAAATACATCTCTACTTACCATAATTTTTTTAGTATGAGGCTGAAAAATCTTGTAAGCTAGAGATTGTACTGTAACCAATAAAGACTCTAGGTTCAGCTTTCTTGTCTAACTTGTCCCTCTTAACCTGCGGAATATGAGAGAAACACAAACAACCAAAGATTTTTAAGTTTTTTAAGGACGACTTATAGCCGTGCCAAGCCTTAAAAGGTGTCTGGCTGTCAACTGCTTTGGTAGGCATTCTTTTCAGCAAAAAAACAACAGTGTAGCTGCTTCTGCCCATAAATATTTTGGTAAGATTTTCTCGTATAAGAAACACCTCGACATTTCCATTATCTTCCTATTCTTCCTTTCACTAACTCCATTCTGTTGTGAAGTATATGGGGCAGTGAGTTGATGCTCAATACCTGCATTTTCGCAAAACTTTTCAAATCGATCAGATGTGTACTCAGTACCATTATCTGATCTAAGCGTTTGCATCCTGCAACCACTTTGATTTTTTACCAAAGCTTTGAATTTCCAGAATACTTCAGGTACTTCAGATTTGAATCTGAGAAAATAAATTGTCACGACCCGAACCGGGGCCCTGGCTGTGACGAGTATCCCTAACTATGAAGGCCCGGAATACCCTTTCTCTATCTGGTAATCATGCACAATATTCATAAAAACATAAGATAATGCGGAATTGAAATTCAATACGGAAACATGGTCGAATCGGTTGGAAATTTAACTCGAAGACCTATCATTTGACACATAGTAGGCTCTCTAATTCAATATATACAGAGAGTTATGGTCGATGGAAGCTGACACAAATTACTACGTCCACTAAAACTTAATCGATCGAAATAGTTTCAACTCGTCCATGAGTTGAAGGACCTCTATGGTCCAAATTCATGCTCAAATGGATTCAAATACTACATAATTGATTAACATTCCAAATTGGCATAGGATTTAAGGCTTTGGAATTATCAGCATGTCAGAGTCATGGTTTTTATTCTAGACCGAAATGCGGGGTGTTACATTATCTCTCCCTTGGGATCATTCGTCCCCAAATGATGGATAGAATGTCGAAGTCTTAAGGGTATGGGATAACACGGCCATGATATGTTCCCTAAGAAAGAATACACTGATCGGAAACATGACTATAAGATTGGAACTACTAATGTTTTAAATGCTTATGCCGGACATGCATATCCGAGGCATGGAATACACAACTGAAGCTACTCATAGGATGATTTCTCATAATGAATCATGCATATCTGATGCATGGATCTGCGACCGAGTTGTTCTCATGAGTGCAGGACTGAATACACTGATAAGATGAACTTTTCTATTGAACATGCATTTCTAATGCATGCATATCTGACTGAACTAACGTATGAACATATGGCTAAATACGCAATAATAACTGATGTGAAGCTTGTAATAAGAATCTATCCATGCAAATGAATGGGGTATCTCTCCCTTGATACCCTATGTCCCTCTATGAATCCTCAATTCACTAAGATACTCAGAAAACTGAGGCGATGCACAAGGCACCTACGAATTGAATCATAACTGAACATATGGAATCTTAATTTAATGCATGATGCATGAAATGGGCTATGCTCGTAACTACTGGTATGCTCTATCTGGAATAGTAGCATGTCTGAGATTTCGAGTAGCATGAATAAGTGATAAGACGAGAAAACAAGTCATGCGAATCTAACTGCTAAACTGACTTATTGGCCATATAGACTGAATTATACTACACCCTTATACTTAATTGGAGTATCTTTTCATCACAATTCTCTAAAGAAATTCTAGCAGTAATAGGTAGCCATGAATCTTGGGTATGGATTACACAAGACATCCAACTGAGGAATCACCACATTGATACTACTCTGCAGTCTGGAACATAGGCATATAACTCCTGAATTAGGATAGAATTACCAGGACTTTGGCATTACCACTTCTTACTTTCAAGCTTAGCATACTTCTCGAATATCACTTAACTATACTATTCTCCTTAAATATCATATTCATTCAACTCAGCTTAAAATTCTCATATGAGCGTTGACAAATCTTTTTACTAATATCGAAAATAACTTAATCCCTTCATCGTGATCAAGCCTAACTCTAAGTCACAAAAATACAACATGCCAGACCACGCTATTATTCTAAACCATATGATGCAATCTTCTATATCTCCTTTAAAGATCACATCCTAAGTATAACATGCCTTACCACTTAAATGACTACTCTGAACTCTTACTATGAAGTCGCTAGCACATATAGTGTTCCTTTACAACAATCTCGACATGTCATTCAAGCCTATCTTTACAATCACATATGAACTTCAAAGAAAACACTCATAAAGGAATACTTCACATATTTTCTAAACCACTATCAATATCACTCCTACGAGCTACCTGTCATGACCTGAACCGGGGCCCTGGCCGTGACGAGTATTCCGAACCATCAAGGCCCGAAACACCCCTTATCTATCTGGTAATCATGCACATGACTTATATGAAAAAGAAATGCGGAAGATACACTATATAACGGAAACATGGTCAAGAATCATATGAAAACAATAATGGGGAATAATGTCCACCAATCTCAATCAACATCTCTATAACGTCTGTGAAATCTCTACTACATGACTGAAACAAATATCTATCTGAAAACAGGGACAAGGCCCCCAGTAGACCCAAAACTAATAAATGATAAATAAAATTGGCAGATATCAGGCCTTCTTAAATATAGAAGGCTCACCAAGTGACTCTACGAATCTGTCTGAGGAAATATACTTATTTTTTGGACCCCTAGACTGTGCCTCCGAACCTGGGAGGGAAGGGGGTCAATACAAAAGTACTGGTACGCAGAGATATCAAAACAAAACCTAATATTTTTACAAAATATAGTTGAGAGCCATTATAAAGTAGTTTCATATAAAATCATTTGAAAACACATGGGCATAATGTAATTGTTTTCAACAACAATGCAATGCAGCTGAGCTAGGTGGAATACCCTACGTAATTTACACCAACTGTCAAACCCCGATTGCCGCCGAGATTAGAGTATACGTGAGGGGGAAGACACACAAGATCACACAACAGGGTGTCTCGACCCAGTGGTAGTGCCCTAGATCACTTAGCCTGGGCTCCTACCTATAGTCCCAATTTGGGAATGACATAAAGTCAAGTACACAGGTTCACTTAGCCTGGTACCAAATTCCCGTGTCGGCAAACATGGTTTCCAGTGATGAGCCCTTACACTCAAACACCTTCTTCGGGCATCCACCTATCTTATGTAAAATCAATGCATTCAAATTTCATCTGATTCAATCACATGTCATATTCTGTAGGGTATCGTCATACCCGACTTGCAAGCCATCAATATCACATCATTCTTTCATGCAGTCATTGTGTTTATCATATTTCAACATAACAATTCCTCTCTTTGCAAGTCAAAAATCATATTCACTTTCAAAATGTTTCATGTCAGGCTTGTCAAGATGATTTCAAAACAATTCACATCATATGAAAATTCAAAACAATTTCTTATCAAAAGAGGGATTTCATATCATTCATGCTCTCAAGTTAACATCTTTTCGGAATACATGCATATACATATTTCATATATCAAATCACTTTGAAAATAGGCCTAAAGACCAGATCAATATCATAAAACGTTCAATACATAATCATAATTGTAATTTCAAAACCCCCATTTGAAAACATGAATTTTTTTAAAGACCCATGAGATTTTTGGATAACCCCACGTACCTCTATATGCGAATATGATAGGTGCTTCTTGAAGCCTATGTTGCGGGGATTTTAAATCTTCAATTTGTTTTGAAAACCCATGGTTGAATCTTGAGTTATTGGGGTTTTTATTTTGAAACCCTAAGGGGTGTTCTTGAGAGAAAATTTGAGAAAAGGATTATATTTTGATGAATTGGGGGCTAAATCCGGTGTTATATACGAAATTTGGGTGAGGTAAAATGACTAAAATGGCCCTAACAAAACAAAAAAAATCGAAACTGTCCCTCAGTTGACAAGCTGACAGGCTGAAGTAAAACGGGTATAACTCCTTACTCAGATGTTGGATTTGGATGAAACCAGTTTCATTGGAAATAAGACTCAAAGATATTTCATTTGATAGGTAGAAGCTCTCCCAGTTCATTATATTCAGAGAGTTATGATCATTTGAAGTTGACCCCGAAATGCTGAAAACTGGGCAATAGGCTATGCGTTTTGCTACTGTATTGAAATCCAAACGCAGTCTTATGCATTCCGAAAAATTTCGAAACTTATCCGAGATGTACTATGAGCTTGCCCAATCGTAACGCAACTTGAAAATCTAAAAACGGATGTCAGGAAGGTTGAAAAGTTGTATCCCGAAGATAGCCAGCTAAAATGACTCTAAGTCCTCATTACACTTAGAAAAAAATATTCTAGTTATTAGCCCCTGAAACATAACACTAAAAATGAAATCGACTCGAGAATTTTACGGGGCATTACGACAGGAGTGATTACCACATTTATGTTAATAAAGAATAATTCAGTCCGGGTCTATATACGTAGGAACGATGATCTAAACTCTAGCCCAAAAATACGGGGTGTTACATTATCTCCCCCTTGGGATCATTCATCCTCGAATGATGGGTAGGAACATAATGAAGCTTAGAGGTATGGAATAATGCGGACATGATATGTTACTCTAAGAAAGAATACACTAATCTGAAACATGACTATAAGGCTGGAACTACTGATGTTCTAAATTCTTATACCGGACGTGCATATCTGATGCATGGAATACACGACTGAAGCTTTTCATAAGCTGAATTCTCATAATGAACATGCATATCTGATGCATGGATCTGTGACTGAGTTGTTCTCATGAACGCAGGATTAAATACACTGATAAGATGAACTTTTTCTATTGAACATGCATTTCTAATGCATGCATAGCTGACTGAACTGACGTATGAATGTATGACTGAATACACAATGATAGATGGTGCGAGGCTTGTAATAAGAATCTATGCATGCAACTGAATGAGGTATCTCCCCCTTAGGATCCTATGTCCCTCTATGAATGCTCAATTCACTAAGATACTCGGGAAACTGAGGCGATGCACAGGGCACCTACGAATTGAATCATAACTGAACCTCTGGAATCTGAATCTAATGCATGACGCATGAACTGATCTATACTCGCAATTACTAGTATACTCTATCTTGGAATAGTAGCATGTCTGAGATTTCGGGTGGCATGAATAAATGAAACGACGAGAAAACAAGCCATGCGAATTTGCTTGTTAAACTGACTTACTGACTATACAAACTGAATTATGCTGGACCTTCATACTTAACTGGAGTATTCTCTTCAACACTCTCTCTAAGGAAGTTCTAGCAATAATAGGGAGCCACGAATCTTGGGTATGGATTAACAAGACACCCACTAAGGAATCATCACAATGACACCACTCTGTAGTCTGGAATATAGACATATAACTCCAAAATTAGGATAGAATTACCAGACCTTTGGCAATACAACTTCTTACTTTCAAGCTTAGCACACTTCTCGAATATCCCTTAACTATACTATTCCCTATAAATATCATATTCATTCAATTCATCTTAAAATTCTCATATGAGCATTGACAAAAAAAAATTTCTACTAATGTCTAAAATAGCTTAATCCTTACACCGCGATCAAGCCTAACTCTAAGTCACAAAAATACAACATGCTACACCACACTATTATTCTAAACCATATGATGCCACCTTATATACCTCTTTTAAAGATCACATCCTAAGCATAACATGCCTTACCACTTCAATGACTACTCTAAACTCTTAATATGAAGTCGCTAATGCATATAGCGACCTTCCACTACAATCCCAAAACGTCATTCAAGCCTATTTATAACCACATGTTGACTTCAAGGAAACCACCCATAAATACATACTTCACATAGTTTCTAAAATATTGTCAATATAACTCCCACGCGCTACCCTAAGACATACACACACAAACTTTTCCACTAACCATCACGTGTATCAAAGACTTGGCCCCAACTCTTACTTAATACTTATGGCCTTATCTAAGCAAGCATACTATGATCTTCCATCAACAAGAACATTTACATCATCACCACTATCATTGCATAGGGAGGGTCACTAAAAGGTTAAAACATAAGATCCTGAAGCATGAAAAGATTTTTATACAGGACTGAGCACACTATAAAGAGTGAGTACATGTGTCATGAGTTGCATGACCTCAACTAGATTTCATAACATAAGGAATGTGATTCCGACTACTTGAATGAACTAGAACTCATTATCTCGGAACTGAAAGAGTACGTGACTCTCTATCATATACAGGAATCATGAACTACGATCACGGAACTGGATCGTAAGGCATATGTAAGCATCCGAATAACTAAAAAAAAATACTGAGGTAGGAATGGGTTGAAATTCACCATCACTTTCTGATGTTCTAAATTATACTGCATCACTACTAGAATCTGAGAGCTTTACTTGGTCATTCGTTCTATCATCTCCCCCTTAGCTTCAAGTCATCATCTAGAGTTTAGGAGATCCCTTACCAGATTCTAACTGAACTACACTTACTGCACTCTAGGGTCTAAAAGAAAAAAAAATGACAATACATGCATATCGTAGACTTAACCCGAATGATTACCTTCTGGGATACACTTTATCTTTCCATAATCACCAATAGTCATAGTATAATGCTTGCACACTTATTTCTATCGGTTTAACCTTCAAAACTCAAACTTAGATTCTAACACTTAACATGGCTATTTAGATCACCATTTACCATCTAACTAGTCTTTCTCCACTAAACAATTCAATGGTACCACTAGCCACACAAATTATGTAATAGTCTTAGAAAAATGTGCCGCAACCTCATATCACCTTGGCATACTTCTACACCATACCTACAACATTATACTTCATTACGAATCAATTTAAACTTAAGACATTTCATACACCGTTCAAGCCTATTAGATCACTTTCATATAACTAACATCATTGATCAAGAAATCATCACATCCACCTTTATGAACTTCAACTGTTCAAACTTAATGTCTAGTGCTAAACATGATTTTACAATCCAACCTTACGCATGATTCTCACTTGGAAACCATGAAATAAACATCAAGAAACACTAGTACACTAGAACTTCATAACAACAATAATCGACCTTGACCTTACGGTCTTCCTTATCATAACTCATTAGCACGTACTATTTCAACACATCAAGCCTACTAATATTTATTCCCACATACATACATCATTAAGCTCATGCCACTATTCTTACATCCACATCCTACATTAAATTCAAGCCAATGGTCTAGCATCAATCATCTACCACCAATGACGAGTGCAACATAATATACTAATCCATCAAATTGGAACATTCTGTCCCAAATACTTCAAAATCTGCTACATACCTTCTCATAAGTAGTACTAGTTTACAACTACCAACAAAAGAATGTCAAGGGGTAAGGTCACATAATAGACATGATCAACCTTAATCTTATATTATAACCCTATACAATCTTTTCTACTTATATGGATTTCTCACCTCATACTTACTCACTCAATCATACATTTAGACTGCCTTCAAATTCCTCAAACAACCATGAGTCTATAATCATAGCTTACTCGCTAATACAGCCATTTTCACATTCAAGCAGCCAACAAATCACCCTGACTAATAACTCCTTCCCTACCTTATACTAAACTAACTCACAAGGACGAATTATCTCTTTACCAACTCAATCTCATGCAAACAGATTTAGCCATACATATATTAAACCAACGAATGAACAACAAGTTGGACAATAAGTTTCTAGTGAATCGAAACAGGCCTCACACGACTTCACTAGACTTGGGTTTTGTATTTTGAACAAGAAAATGAGATGGATGACAAGGAAACTATGCTAGTGAATCGAAAGAGCCCCACATGGCTTCACTAGACTTTAAATTAAATTTTTAAATTTTTTTTTTCAAAAACACCATGACAACAAGATTACATATTACAAGGGATAGAAAATTGACACATAATATACATATTATTCTGTATAAATAAAAATCTAAGTAAAACACTTCCTCCATGGACTACCATATCGCCAACACAGGCTGCTAGCTACCACATTAGTTTATCACTATAAAGGGGTAAATCATCCTTAAACATCGGTTATTCAACTGAAATATTCATTTACACAAAATCACCCTCACTCTGACTTCTAACTTTGTGACTTTACATCACCAACTTCTTGGTCCAATATCACTACCCATAGGTCATGAAAACAACACTTTAACTTATGCTACTATTCGGGTGGAAATATAGTTCCAACATTCTGCTATACATTGTCCACATCTGTAACAAGATTTTTGAGAGTAACTAGATACACTTAATACCTTAAGCTAGAATGCACGATTCCATCAGGATCAATATTAACATCAGAATCAACACATATTGATGCACTAACAGACTCCTATCGAGTCTTTGCATAATTTTTAAAATCTTATAGGACTCAATCGGAAAGGACTATATCATGTAGATTCAAAACTTTTTGCACTTGAATCAGCCCAATAATGGGACATGTCTGAGAATATCAGAGTAAGGAAAGAATTTGGGATGACTTTACTTTCATATGGGTGACACCATAGCACGAATTAGAGCATGAAAGGGGAACATTCTGACTCTATTGCACAGACTAGAACATGAAGAAAGAGAAACATTCCTAAACACCTAGTAGCCTCCTGCATATAAGTGTGGCGTGCTACACACCCATAAATAAGACTCTACCCGACGCGATTTCGCAGACACCCTGGGACCATGAACCGTGCTTTGATACCAAGTTTGTCATGACCCGAACCGGGGCCTGTCCGTGACGAGTATTCCGAACCATCAAGGCCCGAAACACCTCTTATCTATCTGGTAATCATGCACATGACTTATATGAAAAAGAAATGCGGAAGATACACTATATAATGAAAACATGGTCAAGAATCATATGAAAACAATAATGGGGAATAATGTCCCACAATCTCAATCAACATCTCTATAATGTCTGCAAAATCTCTACTACATGACTGAAACAAATATCTATCTAAAAACTGGGACAAGGCCCCCAGTAGACCCAAAACTAATAAATGATAAATGAAACTGGCAGATATAAGGCCTTCTTAAATATAGAAGGCTCACCAAGTGACTCTACGAATCTATCTGAGGAAATCTACTGATTTTCTGGACCCCTAGACTGTGCCTCCGAACCTGGGAGGGAAGGGGGTCAATACAAAAGTACTGGTACGCAGAGATATCAAAACAAAACCTAATATTTTTACAAAATATAGTTGAGAGCCATTATAAAGTAGTTTCATATAAAATCATTTGAAAACACATGGGCATAATGTAATTGTTTTCAACAACAATGCAATGCAACTGAACTAGGTGGAATACCCTACGTAATTTACACCAACTGTCAAACCCCGGTTGCCGCCGAGATTGGAGTATACGTGAGGGGAAGACACACAAGATCACACAGCAGGGTGTCTCGACCCAGTGGTAGTGCCCTAGATCACTTAGCCTGGGCTCCTACCTATAGTCCCAATTTGGGAATGACATAAAGTCAAGTACACAGGTTCACTTAGCCTGGTACCAAATTCCCGTGTCGGCAAACATGGTTTCCAGTGATGAGCCCTTACACTCAAACACCTTCTTCGGGCATCCACCTATCTCATGTAAAATCAATGCATTCAAATTTCATCTGATTCAATCACATGTCATATTCTGTAGGGTATCGTCATACCCGACTTGCAAGCCATCAATATCACATCATTCTTTCATGCAGTCATTGTGTTTATCATATTTCAACATAACAATTCCTCTCTTTGCAAGTCAAAAATCATATTCACTTTCAAAATGTTTCATGTCAGGCTTGTCAAGATGATTTCAAAACAATTCACATCATATGAAAATTCAAAACAATTTCTTATCAAAAGAGGGATTTCATATCATTCATGCTCTCAAGTTAACATCTTTTCGGATTACATGCATATACATATTTCATATATAAAATCACTTTGAAAATAGGCCTAAAGACCAGATCAATATCATAAAACGTTCAATACATAATCATAATTGTAATTTCAAAACCCCCATTTGAAAACATGAATTTTTTTAAAGACCCATGAGATTTTTGGATAACCCCACATACCTCTATATGCAAATATGATAGGTGCTTCTTGAAACCTACGTTACGGGGATTCCAAATCTTCAATTTGTTTTGAAAACTCATGGTTGAATCTTGAGTTATTGGGGTTTTTATTTTGAAACCCTAAGGGGTGTTCTTGAGAGAAAATTTGAGAAAAGAATTATATTTTGATGAATTGGGGGGATAAATATGGTGTAATAGACGAAATTTGGGTGAGTTGAAATGACTAAAATACCCCTATGAAAACAAAAAAATTCGAAACTGTCCCTCAGTTGACAAGCTAACAGGCTGAAGTAAAACGGGTATAACTCCTTACTCAGATGTTGGATTTGGATTAAACCAGTTTCATTGCAAATAAGACTCAAAGAGCTTTCATTTGATAGGTTGAAGCTCTCCCAGTTCATTATATTCAGAGAGTTATGATCGTTTGAAGTTGACCCTGAAATCCTGAAAACTGGACAATAGGCTATGCGTTTTGCTACTGTTTTGAAATCCAAACGCAGCCTTATGCGTTCCGAAAAATTCCGAAACTTATCCGAGTTGTACTATGAGCTTTCCCAATTGTAACGCAACTTGAAAATCTATAAACGGATGTCGGGAAGGTTGAAAAGTTGTATCCCGAAGATAGCCAGCTAAAATGACTCTAAGTCCTCATTACACTTAGAAAAAAATATTGTAGTTATTAGCCCCTCAAACATAACACTAAAAATGAAATCGACTCGAGAATTTGACGGGGCATTACGATAGGAGTGATTACCACACGTATGTTAATAAAGAATAATTCAGTTCGGGTCTATATACGTAGGAACGACGTTCTAAACTCAAGCCCGAAAATACGGGGTGTTACACTACCCCAAGAACATACACATACAAAATTCCACTAACCATCACATAAATATAAACTTGGCCCCAAATCTTACTTCATACTTATGGCCTTATCTAAACAAGCATACTATGATCTTCCATCAACAAAGAATAATTACTCACCACCACTATCATCGCATAAGGAGGAGTTACAAAAAGGTTAGAACATAAGATCTGGAGGCATGAAATGATACTATATGAAGCTTGACACTCATCTAAGGCCTGAGGAATAGCAAAACAACAACAGGGACTCTCCAAAGCACTCTGAATTTAGGGTATTCATGGCTATAAGCTGAATCTCGCTAATCATTTGGCGTAAAACATGAGTTATGGAAACGGAGCACATTATAAAGCTTGAGTACATGACTCTCTATCATATGTATGGACGTGAACTGATCATGGAACTAAATCCTAAAACATGAGTAGGTATTAGGATCACTGAGAAATACTGAGATAGGAATGGGTTGAGATTCACCCTTACTTTTTGATGTTATACATCATCATGACATCACTTCAAAATCTGAGAGTCTTACTTGGTTATTCGTTTAGTCATCTCCCCCTCAGCTTCAACGCATCATCTTAAGTTTTTGGGAGATACCTTACTAGACTTTAAACTTAATTGCACTCACTGCACTCTGGGTTCTGAAATATGACAATACACAAAATTAATAAAACTTAACCCGAAAGACCACGTATGAGAGTGGAACGCCCACTGCTAATACTACCTCCTGAGGCACACTCTATCATTCTGTAACCCCAATAGTCATCATCTATTACTCGAACACTTACTAACTTCGAATCTTCATGAGTATCCCCAAAGTTGAAGTGCACACCCTCTAGTGCCTCTACTCTTATTTCTATTAGCACAACTTTCAAGGACTCGAGCTTAGATTATAACACCTAACATGGGTATCACCAAGTCTTCAATGAGCCACTCTATTTCTATCGTAGTCTACCAACATAGCAACTTCAAACTTATCTTCCTCTACCATGAGAATCAAGTTCATATCAAAAGGCTCAACAGTATCAATCAAAGGTCCTTAACTTGGCTATTTAGAACACCATATACCATCTAGCTAGTCTTTTTCCACCTAGCAACTCAACGGTACCAGTAGCCACACACAACATATAATAGCCTTAGAAAAATACTACAGCTTCATACCACCTTGGGCATACTTCTACATAACATATACAATGTCATACTTCATTAGGAATCAAATAAACTTAGGTACTTGCATACACTGTTCAAGCCTATAGATCACTTCTATATAACTAGTATCATTAACCAAGAAATCATCACATCCACCTCCATGGCCATCAATTGTTTCAAACTTAATGTCTAGTGCTAAACATGATTTACAACCAACCTTTCACACAATCCTCACTTAGAAACTATGAAATAAACATCAAGAAACACTAGTACACTAGAAATTCATAACCACAATAATCGATTATGACCTTATGATTTTCCTTGTCATAATCCATTAGCACGTACTATTTCAACACATCAAGCTTACAAATCTAATCCCACAAAACATGTATCATCAATCTCTTGCCACTATCCACCACCACACAATTTAAATTCAAGCTTATAGTCTAGCATCAATCATTTACAACCAATGAAGAGTGCAACATAATATAAATATACTAATCTTTCAAATTGGGATATTCTACCCAAATACTTCAAAAATATACTACATACTTTCTCACAAGTAGTATTAGTTTACAACTACCAATGAGAAGAAGGTTAAGGGGTAAGGTCACATAATAGACATGATCAATCTTAATCTTATATTATAACCATACAATCTTATCTACTTATACGCCTTTCTCACATCACACTTACTGACCCCAATGGGCATTTAGACTACCTTCAGATACCCCATATGACAATGAGTCTTACAACCTACTGGTTAATCTATCCATTTTCATTCATAGCCTATAAGGGGTTTCTATAACAACCTTAAGTATCCACTCTGGGCTCTTTCTCTATTTTGAAAGGAAGAAAACAAATAACATTCTAAGTCAACACTTCCTCCACGGACTACCATACAATTCATAAATGGTACCACCACATTAGTCTACCACCACGAAAGGGTAAATCATTCTCAATCAACGGTTATTCAACTATAAATATTTAATCACAAAAGACACCCTCACTCTGACCTCTAACCTTATGACTTCATATCACAAACTTCTTGGTCTAATTTCACTACCAATAGGTCATGACACCGACACTCTAACTTATACTACTACTCGGGTGGAAATACAGTTCCATCAAACACAAGAACAACAAGATGAATAGCAAGTTGCTAGTGAATCGAAATAGGCCTCACGCTGCTTCACTAGACTTTTATTTTCAACAACACACTGATATCAAGATTACAAGAGATAGAAGCTTGATACACAATATTCAATGACTCAAGAATAAACATCTTACTCTTGTCTTAACAGAATGCCTCATAAGAACGAAGACATAATTTTACACTACGGAACTCCTCTCCCGTCCTTTGTGGGACTTCTGAAATTTTTTCTAGATAATCGGAGAATATCTGGAAACACCAGAGTGAGGAAGAAATTAGGATAACTTTTCTTTTCGTATGGGTGACACCAAAGCACGAATTAGAGTATGAAGGAGGAACATTTTGACTCTATAGCCCGAACTAGAACATGAAGAAAGAGAGACATTCCTAAACTCCTTGTAGCCTCCTGCTTATATGTGTGGTGCGCTACACACCCATAAACAAGAATCTACCCGACACAATTTCGCAGACACCCTGGGACCATGAACCGTGCTCTGATACCAAGTTTGTCATGACCCGAACTGGGGCCCTAGCCGTGACGAGTATCCCGAGCCATGAAGGCCCGGAATACCCTTTCTCTATCTGGTAATCATGCACAATATTCATAAAAACATAAGATAATGCGGAATTGAAATTTAATACGGAAACATGGTCGAATCTGAAATAGAATATCTGACATCAGTCTGCGAAATATCTACTAAGAACATAAGCAGCTGTCTGAAAAGAAACTGGGACAAGGACCCCAGTAGACCAAAATATAACTACTAATAATACTTTGAACAATCTGCAGGCCTTCTGGAGTAAAGAAGTCTCACCACTGCACAGTCTGATCTGCAAGTCTGACTATCTACTGCTTATCTAGACCCCTACACTGAGCATCAAAACCTGAGAGGTTGGAGAGGGGAGGGGGTCAACACAAAAGTACTGGTATGCTGAGCTAGTATGCTGAGCTATTCCAAAAATAATCATTTATAATTAACATATATGAGAGCAATTTAAAACAGTTCATAAAAGATCGTATAGTAGGAAATCTCATGGGCATCTTTAAGAAACTCTGTGAAAAACATCTAAAATCTGTAAAACTCTTTATGCTTTTCTGCGCTAGGTGGTATACCCTACAATTCTTCAAAATTCCATGGGCCATATGAAAACTGCCATTGACTCGACAGCTAAGCCCCCAACCTAAGTGTGCCGCAAGGGTCGGAGTCTCTATCTCTACTACGCCACACGACCTTCGCCAGCATACAATAATAATCTAACCATATCGGCAAATACGGCTTCAGGATAAGAGTTATTTTAACTCACGCCTTTTTCGGGTAACCACCTAACACTCTTTAAGCCCTTTTTTAAAACTCTATGAAAACATGAATTCTCTGAAAATAGACTCTGAAGACATCTTCTGAACACATACTCTGTTATGGAATAATTACACATGGTATCGTCATACCATTGACTTGCAAGTCATATCTCTGAGCCATCATTAACATACAAAAATCTTTGTTTCAAGACATAAGTTTTGGGACCATCATATCAATAAAACAGTTCAAGAATAGACTCATGCATACACATGCAAATAACTCTTCTCTTTGAATCAAAACATAGTCATATCAAGACACCCTCTCGATAACTCTAAGACACTGTTCCAAAAGCCATGACTTTTCAAATCACAGAAACATGCATTTTCAATTCTCTTTTCAATAAAGTCAAAATCTTTAAGTTAATACAAGAGAGGGAATCAATAATTCATGCTCTCAAACAAAGATCAAATCTTAGTTTCATGTATAAACATATACCTGTAAATAAATTTAGGGGGAAAAACTATAATAACAAAGCATAATAGCGTTTAAACCTTTGAAACACATAATCTATAATATAGTTTTCAAAACCCCCATAAAATACATGCATTAAAACTTAAATCATGTTTTTATCAAATTTCAATCACATGTAGTTTTTAGGATAAACCCCACGTACCTCTATTTTGGAAAATAATGGGTGCTTCTTGAAGCATGTGGATTGGGGATTCCGAATCTCTAATCAATTTTGAAAATCCACGGTTAAATCTTGATTTATTTGGGTTTTTAGTTTGAAACCCTTGGGAGTGTTCTTGAGAATTTTTTTTTTTTAGATGAATGTGGATGTATTTTGGAGAATTGGGGACTGAATATCGTGTTTATGGATGAATAAGGGTGGGAAAAGGACCATTTTGGCCCAAAAACGGAGTGTTTAAGTCACTTGAAACCATAAGATATGCGCCGCATATGATAACGCATATATTTACATAGGTGCCACATATGATATCACCTATATTTACATAGGCGCCTCATATGATATCGCCTATATTTACATAGGTGCCGCATATTCTATCGCATATGCTTTCCAGTGGCCATGAGCGATTGGTTAGGCGACGCATACTACTTTGAAAGGCCATAACTTCTTGCTCGGGTGTCGGATTTTAGCAAAATTGATATCGTTGGAAAGTTAACTCGAAGAACTATCATTTGACACATAGTAGGCTCTCTAATTCGACATATACAGAGTGTTATGGTCGATGGAAGCTGACACAAATTACAACGTTCACTAAAACTTAATCGATCAAAATAGTTTCAACTCGTCCTTGAGTTGAAGGACCTCTATGGTCTAAAATCAAGCTCAAATTGATTCACATACTACATAATTGATTAACATGACAAATTGTCATAGGATTTAAGGCTCTGGGATTACCAATGTGTCAGAGTCATGGTTTTTATTCTAACCCGAAATGCAGGGTGTTACATAAATCCAACACATTCTTGTCATATCATCAATAAATTCTATAAAATATTTACTTCCGTTAAGGAAGTAGTTTTATGTGGTCCAAAAAAATCATTATGGACTAACTGAAGCTTCTTCGATACTCTCCAGGGTGCCTTGGAAAAAGGCATCCTGCTTTGCTTTCCAAATTGACATGTGTTGCAGCATGTGTGTTTTTCCTCCATGGATGGTATTCCTAGAACCATATATTTCTTCACCATGTGCAAGATCGCATTGTGATGAAAATGCCCGAGTCTCTTATGCCATACATCTGTTGTCATCTCTTGTCTCGAATAGGCAGGCGACTTTCCTTCCATTGGATCAAACAAGAAGCTTTTTTCCTCTCATCTTAACTTGGAAGATTTCTTGACCCTTTGGTTCAAATATTACACACTTCTTGTCCCCAAAATTAAGCTTAAAACCATTCTCCAAAATTTGTCCTACTCTCAATAGATTTTGATCAAGTTTTGGAACAAAAAGTACATCAGAATTAACTTTGTACCTAAGCTGCTTTCAATAGCTACTGTTCCTTTTCCTTTGGCAAAAAGATAATCGCCATTACCTATTCTGACTTTAGAGATTTTGGAATTGTCTAAATATTTGAAAATATCAACATCATGAGTCATATGATTTGTACAACCGCTATCAATAAGCCAGGACTCGCTTGAGACGCTGCTTGTAAAACATGATGCGACAAAAAGTTGATCTTCTTCATGTTCATTAACAACTCGAGCCTCTGCATCTTGCTGCTGAGTTTTGTTTTTATAGATGATTGCTTCATGCCCAAGCTGATTACACTTAGTGCACTTAGCATCAGGCCTCTTCCAACACTTGAAAGGTGCATGTACGAGCTTGCCGCAATGCTTACAAGGAGGGTATTTTCCTTTGAAACAACCTGTTTTGTTTTTATTTTTGTTGTTGTGAGCTGCACCTTCTTCATTGGTTGGTTGGTCATTCTTATTCTTATTCTTCTTCATAGAACACTCATCATCGTGATGCTTGGCTGGTAAGGCACCTTCGACAGCTCCTCCTTGTCTCATAACACGTCGTTGCTCTTGTGCTTGAAAAGCACTTAAGAGCTCTGCAAGTGTGATCCTGGACAAGTCCATAGTATTTTCTAAGGTTGTTATGGTGGCCTCAAATCTTTCAGGTGCCGTTACTAGGATTTTCTCAACGATCCTTAAATCATTGAAAGCGGAACCTAATAATCTGATGCGATTTTCTAAATTAAAGAGTCTATCAGAGTACTCCTTTATGGTTTCACTTTCTTTCATCCTTTGCAGCTCAAACTCACGTACTAGATTCAACACTTGCATCCCTCGAATCCTTTTATCTCCTTCTTACTCAATCTTAAGATAATACCATACCTCTTTCGCTGATTTCAGAGACACGATACGAGTGAAGATATTAGATGAAACTGCAGTAAATAAGGATGCCAGTGCCTTTGATTTCCTAGTTTTCCTCTCCTTGTGAGTTTTAATCTGCTCTTCTGTTGGATTGTCTAGTAAAAGAGCTATCTCGTATTCATATTCAACAGCTTCCAAGAGATCCAAAGCTTACAGATATATCCTTATTCTAACTGCCCAGATTTGATAACTTTCTCCATCGAAAGTTGGTGGTGCCATTGAGGAAAAATTTCCTTCTCCGTTCATGGTATCCACTGGATCAGGTTGATGCAAACACTCACAGGTCCCTTAATATTAAAGCTTTGATACCAATTGTTGGTTACAAACTTGGATCCAGAAAACTCATTTTCTAGTCCACGTGATGAAGACATTACTTGCTTTCCCTTATCACATTCTTCACGGCAACAATCCTCTTGAGGATCTTCGCAATAACCCTGTGTGTGATATCTAAAAGGAAGAGAAAATACAGAATTTTTAAAAACAGAACGAGGACTACATATGCAGAAAAGATACAGACAGTATATAAGAGAATTAAATCCTACAACATGCTAATGAATGAATCAATGTATCCTAGGTGGAACCCAATATCCAATACCATTTAGGATCCGCTTTGAAGAATGACAGAAAGATTAGACAGCTCGGAGAGGTCCTTATTCTCCCCTAAGTGATCTATATCACTTCCATTTAGGCTTCTAGTTTTGTTTCATTTTTCATCTCTATTTAAGATTTCAAAATAAGGGTGTTAAATGAGTTGACAGATTTTGGCATAATTTGCTCCACGGATGAGCAGACAGATTTGATTCTAATCTGCTCGACAATTGAGTAGGCAATTTTGATTCTAATCTGCTCCCTAATTTAGTAGGCAGATATGATTGCAATCTGTTGTTGTAAATATGTGATATCATATTTTGTTGTTCTAGGAGAATAGACTAGAGGAAATCCTTAATTCATGTATCTCCTAGGCTAAGTTGCATAGACTCAGGTGTGGCTATCCGAGACGGGTGCGGATCCAAGAGCCGAATTCGTTATACTTTAAATTTTAAGATTCGGATGTGCGAATCCGAGTAAGGATATGGGTGCAAGAATTTGGCTAAAATATTAAATATTATAAATATAAAGTTATAAAAATATTCTAAAAATCTACTTTAATCTTTTAAGATAACTTTTAGTTACTTTTTCAATTAGGATAGGTATATACTTGTATTTTTGGGAAACCAACAGGCACATATATATTTTTTTACTATATTAAAATAAAAATTCTTTTTATGAGAAACCAACAGACACACATATCTTTTGACTATATTAATATATGAATCCTTTTCTTATATTTTAAAAAATATAATTATTAAAAACTAGATCAGACGAGTTATCTTTCCTGTCCCCAACCACTTTTTGTTTCTTCCCAACTATTCAAATTTCGATGACAAAAATTACAATTGTCGAATTTCGATGATGACATCAGTCACCGATTTCGATGATGACTGTAGCCGGATTCTGATGGTGATAGTAGTCACCGATTTTCTCCCTTTCCTGCGATGACAACAATTACAGTTGCTGGTCTTTCTTATGACGGCGACGCCAACCAACTTTGTTGTTGATGTTGGATCAACGGTCTTTGAATTTGTTTGACCGAATCGGAGATGTACCTCGCGCCCGCACCAACGTCGCGTTGGGATGGGTTCGGCGGAAAAATTAATGAGTAGGCGCAACATAGATCCTAGGAATTAGGGATTGATATGTGCAATTGAAACTATTCAACATGAAAAAAAGGCTCTCTTCCCTATAATTACAGTCTCTCTTTTCCTCTTTGTGTTTCAGGGAAAGTTTTGACATCATAGGTGCTCCTGAATTCGCTCATGGGATGCTCAATAATTGTATCCAGGCTTATCCTCCTTCTAAAGTCAGGCATATGGTGTATGAGTTCTCAAGGCTATTGCCTGGTACTCTTAAATTTGAACTAGTTCTGCGTGGGGCTATCTGGACAAGTCTATTCAACAATTATTTTACGGGTAAAGAAGATATAGGAATGTATTTCCTCGCAAGTGAGAGAGAAAGGTCAGCTTTTGCCTTATATATATCTATCTGAAAAGGCATAAGGGCCGTGAAGTAGAAGTGGCATCCTTACCCAGGAAGGTTTTTACTAAAAATTAATTTGCATTTATCATCCTATGTAGGTCTGAGATATATACTGCATTGGTGGAGTTCTTGTGTAACAAAGATTCGGTGATGAAAATGCAAGTACAAGCAGCTCAACATCATTTATAAGTGTTCTCATCACCAAATCTTTGATACGGAACAACACCACCAGAGCAATATATATCCTCAGACCTGCATATAATGGGAAACGCAAGTCAATTTGAAGTAAAAACCATCTTGGCCAAAGGTGCCCTTCTACTTTGCAACCCTTTCCCTTTTTGAATAGATATATAAGGCAAAAGTTGAGCTTTCTCTCTCACTTTCAAAGAAATATAGACGTATATCTTCTTTGCTCGGACAATTATAGTTGAATAGACTTTCCCAGTTATCCCCATATGGAACGAGTTAAAATTTAAGAGTATCAGGCAATAGCCTTGAGAACTCATACACCTTACGTCTAACTCTAGAACGAGGATGAGAAAGAATAAAGTTATTAAACATCCCAGGTGCAAAATGCAGATCACCTAAGATGTCAAAACTTCCCCTATAATTCAAAGAACAAGAGAAAGATTTATAATTATAGGGAAGAGAACCTATATTCCTGTTGAATGGTGCAAATTCCTCAAGTAAAAAAAGTTCTTCAATATATATATATATAAAAAGGATAGCTTGGTGCACTAAAGCTACTGCTATGCGCGTTTTCTGGGGAGAGTAGATACCATATACCAAACTTAAAAATATCGATTCGATATTTCAATAATTAGTAAATAAATTATTGGTTCGGTACGGTATTTGGTTAGACGTATCGTATTACACACACACACATATATATATAAAATTTGGTATTAAGTAAATATAGAATACCAAACAGTATTTAATATTTTGTACCAAACCCAATCCCGAATACCGAAATGTTGAAATTTTACTCTGAAATACCATTCCAATACTGAATTACCGAATATCAATTACCAATTTTTTCTGTTCGGTTCTCGGTATTTTATACCTTGCCCTATTGACAAGGTATGTTGCCTATCAAGGCTAGTGAGATGGGTGTACCTGGTTTTGCAGCTTGGATTCAAACCTAGAATCTCCAAGTTGTTACTACTATGTCTTAACCACTACGCCAACCCCTTGGGGAACCAACATTATGTTATGAACTAAAAAGTATCGTATTTGTTTCCTTACTAATCAATAGGGAAAAGACCAATGGAGATCATAAAAGAAAGGTCCGCCATAAAAGAAAAGATTAATCAGTCAGCTGACTACTAGCAAAGATGAGCCATCCTAAAAGCTACCATGCAATGACAGATATGAGCTGAAATTTGAACTCTTTTGGAGTTTAATTTACCTCTTTTTAACTTATGTTAGTAATTAAGGTGCATGATGAAGGCTACTTACTTCCAGGAAGGATCTAGAGCACGATCACAAGGGTGTGTCATGGGTATCATTCGGCTCTCATTCACAGCATTGGGACTCCTACGCTCCATAATGATAGAACCATCAGGACCTAAAAAGAAGGCTACATCAATTGGATTGAAGTACAGTAATTCGATAAATTTTTATATGAAATCTATTCAGATATTGATGGTTTAACGGAAAACATTTTGAAAGATATGAATATAGAAATTCTTTGATGTGAAACCACACACATATATCTTTTTACTATATTAATATAATTTTTTTCATATTTTATAAAATATTATTAAAAACTAGACCTGACGAGTCGTCTCCCCAATCCTCAATCACTTTCTGTTTCTTCCCAACGATTCCAATTCCTTCGACAAAAATTACATTCGCTGAATTCCGACGATGACAACAGTCGCTGATTCCAATGATGATTGTCGCCGGATTTATTGCTGGATTCCGACGGTGACAACAGTCACCGATTTTCTCCCTTCCGGCGATGACAACAATTACAGTCACCGATTTTTCTTACGACGATGAGAAAACACACTTTGTTCTTGATGTTGGATCAACGTCTTCAGATTTTCTTTACCAAATCAGAGATGTACCCCACGCCCGCACCAACGCCGCGTTGGAATGGGTTCAGCAAAGAAATCAATGAGTCCGCGCAACATAACTCCTAGGAATTAGGGATTGATTAGATTCTTTTGATCTTCTTGTTCACCTATAAATATTGTGCAGCTCTATGAATAAATACATATTTTTTCTGTATCTAAACATTCATGGTATCAGAGTTGGAATATTTCCCCTAATACCATATGGTCAAAATAGCTTCTCAGGGAGAATATCTTTCTGGAATATCAAAAGACTGGAAGCTCCAAATCTGATGACTCAAGGAGGCAATGTTTCTCACATGCCCTTCCAGTTAACTTCTCATCGATTAAATGGGAAGAACTGTCTGAAATGGGCACAATTCAAAGAGTTTGCAATCGATGACCGTAAAAAGTTGGGACATCTAACTGGAAAGACGAAAAAGTTGAAAATCGGAGACCCAAAGATGAACACATGGAGATTAGCATGTTGTTTTGATATCTTGAAATGGAAATACCTCTGAGGATACATTGCATTAGCATGTTGTTTCATTTAGTTCTCTTCTGTACTTTCTATTATAAAAAATTCTACTTTTTCTTTTCCTTTCAGATATTGCGTGTTGAATTGATGTGTAGAAGCACCAAAGGATTGGGTATGAGAAGTATGTGACAAGGGCAAAGGATCCATGTTACATGCTTCTGAAAAGATTTGTCAGAGCATTGCACCTCCAAGGAAACACAATAAGTTTCCTGGTTCTCATGGTATTAACTGGGAAAAGGAGGTACGAACTGGAAAACGAAGTATCTCCCTGTTGAAGAAGCACTCAGTCTACCATCGAGCCTCAATAAAAAGGAAAATCCACTGAACATCATTGGCTCCTCAAGAGTCGTGAAAAACAAATTTACGGCAACCGGGACTCGAGGGAGTTTTAGCACGTCTGGATCTCAAACTTCAAATTCTTTTCCTGCGAAGAGCCCACTGCAACGACTTTTAGGATCAGCAAGATATACAAATCCTCAGAATGTCAAAAACACTAAAAATCACGGAACAGATCAAAAACATAGTACAAGCTTCAAAAGGTTAGTGTTCACCAACATCTCCTGTATTGTTTATTTGTTTTCATTTGTCTTCTTCTTATATCTTTACTCATCAGAAATTTCATTTCCAATCATATACTCTATTTGATATAGCCTACATTTTAGCTTTTGGTGAGCTTAAGAGTCCCAGTGCTGCCAATGAGATTCCATTGATGAATCCAATTATGACACACCCTTGTGATCCTACTTTAGCTCATTCCTTAAAGTAAGTACCCTTTATCACGTACTTTAATTAGTAACATAAGTTGACACAGGTAAAACTGAGCATCAAAAAGCAGAAAAGTTTCCTTTTGATTATTCTGCAGACTACATATATATAGATATATATATTGAAGATCTTTCTTTTATCTGTGAAATTGGAACTATTCAGCTGGAAAAAAAAAAAAGAAGCTTTCTTCCCTATAATTAATAGTCTCTTTTCCTCTTTGTGTATCAGGGCAAGTTTTGACATCAAAGGTGCTACTAAATTGTCTTTAGTAAATAAACACCAACCTCCAGGGTCTTTAGGCTTACAAAAAATTTGCTATGAGATGTTACTATTATGATACTATGATAGTATACAAAGTCTTAATTCATGTCTTTTTTCGTCTTTCATTAATGGGACAAGGTTGATCTAAAGCAATCAAAAATAGCATATCAGTAAGCTACATTGCCTTAAAACAAAAGTCTAAATTATATGATAAGTTGGTGAAGATTTAGCTTTCTTACGGGGAGGATAATTAGAAATAATGTAAATTAAGGTAAGCTTCTCACATTTTTGGACATGTAAGTATGAAGGTTCTTTGAGTATAAAAGGAGAAATGACAAGAGGAAGAGCCCTGAAGGCAACTAAGTATGATAGTTTTCTTGGAAATTGTTTATTATGCTGCTTTCTTGCATTCATGGAAATATATCAATGTTTCATAGTTAGTTGATTAATGGACATTATTATGCTAACTTTGTCATTAACTTTACAACATATTGTTTGGCTGCTGGAGGAGTCAGTTTGACAACATGTTTTAGTACTCTTTTTGGAGCCTGTTCAAGATGATTCTGTGTTAAATGATGCGGGTGAAAAGGCCGCATCAGCTCCTCCAAATATCCTAGACGAGGAATTTGGATAATTTAATATGAAAATTTTATTTTTGTAGCATCTGAACTCTAAGGACAATTTTTTTTTTGTCATCTAATTGCACTACTCTCTTAAGTGAAGCTCTAAGTAGAAGTAGCATATGCACTATTGTGTTGAACTTCCTGAGGAAATCATCAAACTCACCAAGGTGAAAGTCCAGATTTCAGAAGTTAAGGCTGTTATTGATGTAAAACATCGAGACTGTAAAATATCTCTAATAATTATATACCTTTACATGTGGTAGATGGTTTACCTGTTTACATGAAAGCTTGACATAGTCTTCTTTTTTTGTGTGATAACGACATAATATAATTCAAGAAAAAATAATGCATGATGGCGCATAAGATTTATTTGGATTTTGGAAAGATTCCTTACAGTTAAGAGACATCAAGAAAAATAGTTATAATACGACTATTATAAGTAAGGTGGATATTGATATTAAAATCTCACGTATTGTTTTGTTAATGATAGTTGATTGCGATGATCGATCGTAAATGATAGATAGTAATGGTGATGACTCGATTTGCTGATTGACATAGTGATGGTTGAGTATGGTGCTTATCAGAAGTAGGATTTATTAGTCATAAATGGTGATCAGCTAACATTGTAATTGTTGCTGGAAAAGAGCCGAGCCGGCTCAGAGCTCGGCTCAACTCAGCTTGTTTCTCCATAATGGGAATCAATTTAGATTGAGATTATCAGTATATATTCATATTATCATTATGTCATGAGTATCAACTATGTATGAGCATAACTCTTTCCCATAGTTGGGAATATACTCTATATTGCCCTATTCATTTTTTAAGTAATACTAATGGAGCTCCTTCCAGCTTGCATGCACCCCAACTAATTCACTGGGCAACCTGTCCATCCCACAAAGGGAATTTCTTAAGATCATACGCAAAAGTCTAACTTGGCCATACCATATATTGTCAAGTAGGGAGTGGGCGATCAGTTCGGTATTTTTAAAGTTCGGGTTCGATAATTCGGTAATCGATATTTGAGAGTAGATACCACATAGCATACTTATAAACATCAATTCGATAATTCAGTAATCAGTAAATTAAATTTTGGTTCAGTACGGTATTTGTTTAGGCATATCGTATTATATATATATATATATATAAAATTTGGTATTCGATAAATATTGAATACCAAACGGTATTTATTATTTTGTACCAAACCCAATCTTGAATACCGAAATGTTGAAATTTTACTCCCAAATACCGTCGTTTTCTTATATCTTTTTTCAGCAGAAATTTCATTTTCTATCATGCTCTAGTTATTTTTTTTAAGAAAAATAACATTGATATATATATATATATATATAAATATTAGTTTTTTTAAAAAATACTGTTCACGCAGTTTTTTTTTAAAGAAAATGCCACGTCAGCATAAGAGGGGAAATAAATTCACTATAAAGATGTTAAGGGGGTAAATAAATAGAAGATTAGTTTAAGTGCTAAAGTAAGTTGGGGAGACAAGTTTAGGGAGGTTTTGATTTATTATCTCATGTTTTAATTATAACATTAACAATTTATTGATTATTTATTTTAGGGAGATAAATTGCATAGTATGATAACCATATATTTTAAGAAATTGTGATTCTTTTATTGTTTGAAATTTTAGATATTAGAGTTAATTTTCATTTCATAATAGTTTTTATTTTGTTGCATTATTTCTACTTGTAAAATGATGTTAAAGGTTTTGTTTTCAATGAGATTTTTTAATCATCTTTAAATTTACAAATATTATTACTATATTTTTTTGGTATAAATTTTTTCTTATTATACTATTTTTACTATATTATAAATTTAAAATAAAAAATCCATTTGGTTTACTTCCAATACCCCAGGGCCTGCGCCTCGTTCCTAACTACGTAAAATGTCCGGTCTCATGCCTCCGCCTTTTAAAACACTGGTGACTCGTAGTATTTTTTACGTCGTTTTCAAATATATAATTTTTTTTAGAAAACTTAAATATTTCGTACTTAGATTTACAATCAAACTTAAATTGTTTGACTCTTGAAAAACGAAAAGTATCACATAAATTGAGACAAAAAGAGTGTTAGTCTAGGGTTGGCAAAGTCAAACTCAATTCGTTCAATCCGACCCAATCCATTTAAGTTTGGATTATTTCAACCCAACCCATGTTAACAACGACAACACACCCATGTGTTAGGGTTTTTGCACTAATTTTCTTACTATATTTAAGTTTTATTTTTTCTTAGAAGGAAAATAAAAGCTACCATAATTAATTTTACTTTTCCTGAAAGAAAAAATATAATTCTTTTTCATATTTGGCTAACCTCTTTCTTGGAGGAAAGGTTTTGAATATCTATAAATAGAAGACCCTTTCTCATACCATAACACAATAGCATCCACAATGTAGTCATTAAAGAGTCTTTGTTTAGGGGGAGATTTCTCCCAATAGGTTTTATGTTTTTTCAGTATTAGTTTTTGATATGTAGGTCGTTTGACCAAACAATATCAATAATATATTTTTAGTATTGTTTTCTTTGTCGTCTGATTTATCGTCTCATGATTTGCAAATTTTAAGCTTCCGCATGACGCCCTCTCGATTTCGAACCCAACACCATGTAATCCCACAAAGTGGGGTCTGGGTAGTGTAAAGCTTACACAGTCCATACCACTAGCTCAGATGTAGTAGAGAGGTTGTTTTCGATAGACCCCCATCTAACCCAACTCATCTAAAATTGGGTTGATATGTAACCACAATTGATTTTTGATAAATATTAAGAAAATACTTTTAAAAGGACTTTTTTTAATCTGATATATTATATTTAGTCATAATTAAACAAATATAATTTTATTAGGTACTAAAAATTTATTGAAGAATAAATAGATCAACAAAAACTTAGTAAAAATTGGGTGGGTTAAGTTATAAGTTATAATCCATCACCTAGTCCGTTTTGACTCAACCCATTTTGATCCAAATAAACTTGAGACTGATTGGGTCTTAATCCATTTGTTATCTTGATCAGTTTCGATCCACCCAACTTTGACCCAACCCATCCAATTGCCACCTCTAAATACTACTCCCTCCTTTTATTTCTTTAAAAAAAAATTCATTTCAAAAAGGATTTTTTTTTATTACTGTTTAATTTTAATTTTCAATACACATATTTAACACCATAAAAATACAACATATTTTAGTACATTCTATTTGTTTAGCTTAACATTACAAACTTTCAGAAAAAAATAAGTTTTAAACTTCGTATCAAATCAAAATCAACAAATAAATTAAAACAGTAACCATAACCTTAACTTGGAGACATTTTTATGGGCGATTCAGTTAGTACACTGTATTAATTAAAGGAGATTTTGGTACATTTTGAGTTCCTCCAGAGTATACTGAACTACTGGGTGGAGATTCTTTCTTGTTGAGGTCCTCCCTTTTTTCTTAATTGTTTGTTTATGACCATCTAGTTTTATTAATTTTACTTGTACATTTTACTACTACTAATGAACTTGAGGAAATTAAAATGACTTATATTTTGGCATTTAACTAAAGTTAGGATGTGTTTGGTAAGTTAAGTTGATCTTTTAATTTTTTTACTTTTTATATTTGTAATTAAGCAAAAACTATCATCGCAAAAGTATTTGTCAATGGTAATGAAGGTGTTGTAAGTAGGGGTGTTCATGGGTCGGTTTGGGTCGGTTATTGGTAAAAATCATAACCAAACTAACTTAGTCAGTTTTTAAATTTCTAAAACCAAACCAAACCAACACAAAAAAATAACCGTCAGTTTGGTTCTTATCGGTTTAGTTCGGTTCGGTTTATAACTTTAGTTAATGATAAAAGTTGAAATTTTTCTTAAAAAAATCTAATCCAACATATGAGATGTCAACCGAGTGTTGTTCCTCAACCTTGAAACTAAGATGTCAATTTAGTGTTATACTTAGGTAAAGCCATGAACAACACCATACAAATGTTCCAACAAAAGTATTTAGAAACTACATATAAGAGAATGATATGATAAACCCCCCAAAAGGTAAACACATAAATTTTTTTCTCAATAGGGACCAAAGAGAAAGTTCAAAACTAGTGATTAACTATAGTCTAATAAACTCACCTATAAAATCCCATAGACAACAATATAATTTTCACAATTAGTATCATTTCACATTCAAAGTGCGAAAATCATATAGAATCTCATAACGTACCTTCAACTAGATGGAGACATATGAATAAAAGTGCTATGACTAAAGTTAAATTCATGATTAAAATTTAAAACAAAAAAAATATTTATATTTTATTTATGAATAATATATCAATAATTTATATATGCATATGTATGTGTGTGTATTCATATATATATATATATATATATATATATATATATATATATATGCATGTATATATGCATGTATATATATTGTAATACCCCGTATTCAAGTACGTGTATTGGCGTATTCAAGTACGTGTATTGGTCTTATTTATATGGAATTAATTTTTTTATTTTATTTATACCGGAATTCGCCTGTCGATGGTTCCATGCGAAGGCTATTGAATAATCTTTCCAACGATATAAGGATTTCCAAAAATGGATAGCTTTCGGATATAATCGAGCACGTTCGAAACTATAAAACGGTGGCCGGGATATTTGGGAATAGTAAATGTGCAGGAAAATTTCCTGCACACAAACTACTGAGGCCAGCCGAATTTTTGGGTCAACTTCTAACGATCATAAATCCCTTAATATAATGAACTATGAGATCTGCGACCTATGAAAAGAAAGATCTTTGAGTTTTCTTTCCAATGCAATTTTTTTCAACCAAATCCAATGTCTGAGTAAGGAGTTATACTCGTTTTACTTCAGCCTATCAAAACAGATTTTTAGGGTCAACTTCAAACGACCATAAATCCTTGTACAGGATGAACTGGGTGGCCTACTTTATATGAAATGAAATCCCTTTGAATTATCCTTCCAACGATACCAATTTCACCCAAATATGATATCGGAGAAAAGAGTTATGGTCGATCTACTTTAGCTTACCAAAACAGTCCACCAAAGGACAGATTTAACATTATTTAAATTTTAAAGGCATTTTGGTCATTTCCTATTATATTATGGACGGGAATATGTGTATATATACATGTATATGAGTTCAAAAACTCATTTTCATCATCAATCATTGAGAAAGAACAAACCCTATCCAAATTTGACCTTTAAATTACTTTTGATTCAACTGTAGAAATTCCAAAGTAATCCGATAACTGCGTTTGTCATCTCGAGAGCTTCGAACGGCACCTATTGTTTGTCCAAACAAGATTTCATAATCAAGAGGTGAATTATAAGGTACGGATATTGTTTACCTTTGTTCTTTTCCATATGTATATGTGTGATAGAGGATTATATGTATTGGTTGTTATTGAAAGGTGATGGAAATAGGGTTATGGACTATTTTTCATGGTTTGGTTGTATTGAATTGTGGAAGGTGGATATGGTAATTGAGTTATGGAAGGTGGATATGGTGATATACTATTGAATTGATGATTATTTATGTCTATGGCTCAATTTGGTTTAATGGATTGGTTGGAAGGATAAATGAATCCAAACTTGATATTGGAGGATGTTGTATGACTATGCATGGCATGTGAATGCAATTGGAGTATAAGAGGGTTAAAGTGACACCCTTTATGGTGTAATTAAGGCTTACTAATTAACCACTAGTTTGGTGAATTCAAATAATTGAATTGTGACGTTTGGTTGCTAATACTAAATTGCTATATATGTTCATTGTAGATAAGTAATCCGAAAAGACGGGAAGTCCATTTGGGACTTGTATTGAAGGTTGACAGTCAGGTATGTAAAGCATACTCTATACCATATCTTTGGCATGAAAGTGAACAATCATTCTATTAAGAAAGTTTCTAAAGTTATTCAATAACATGTGATCCATAATGGTTTTTTATGATGTCCTACGTTACCAATGAACTTGTTTCCACCCTACAAGATGTCAAGACATTCCAATACTTACTTGTTTTCCAAATCTTACATGTTTATTGCACTAATGAATGTCAGAAGGTATCCGGTTACTCAAACAAGATCCATGTGCTATTAATGACTCCAAAGCGTTTCATTGATATACCAATAAGTTCCTACTTCATTGTTATGGCATTGATGACTCCAAAACACTTCATTGATGTGCCAATGAGTTCTTACTTCATTGTTATTACATTGATGGTCTATTTATATGTCTCTTATTGATGCATCATTTTTTCAAAGTATCAAAAAATGCGGTGGCGACCGAAATAACAATCTCAAAGATTAATTGAACTAAGTGATGGAAGTTCTCTCTTATCGGGTGATATCCCAGGGGCACAAGCCTATCATGGGTCGATACCTATTTATGTGTTTATGGGTGGTATCCCAGGAGCATAAGCCTATCATGGGTCGATCCCAGTTGATATGTACTGGAGGCAGCCTAATGGTTACAGTACAGTACAGTAAGGATTACAAAGATGATAAGAACGAAGGTAAAGTGATTGAATAAATACAATGTACAGGTTGTCACAAGTTCTAGTAAGTGTGGTCCACTCCTATTATGATTTATTCACTTGTTTCTGATTTCTATTGAGCTCCCATATCATATGTGATTATCTACATCCTTACATACTCAGTACATATTTCGTACTGACGTCCCCCACGGAGGACCTGCATTTCATGCTGCAGGCACAAGTACCTCAGCTCATACACCGTACAAGTAGGAGCCAGGATATCCAGCTGCTTTTGGTGAGCTCCAGTATGCTTTGGGGCTTTCCGTGTCATTTCCAGTCACTTTTGGTATTGTATAGAAGTTAGTTATATGGCAGGGTGTGTCCCGACCTTAGTTAAACTCTGTGTATTGTCTAGAGGCTTTGTAGACCTAATGTACAGTCAAGGTGGTGTTTTGTTAATAAACGTGATGGCTCCAACGGCCAAGTATTGTATATACATATATATGTGTGCTCGATCTTATACAGGTTATTATTTCCTTTTATATGTGACATGATTATGTCCGAATTTTGGGTTGTCATAGAGGTATGCATGGGAAGTATAAGGTTATGAGCTGGTTCTCTCGGGCCTCCTCGGTTACGGGTGCCAGTCCACCCCAATAGGATTTGAGGCGTGACAAAAGTGGTATCAGATAAGTTCGTCCTTGTGAGTCTACAAAGCCGTGTCTACGTCGAGTCTTGTTTATCGGTGTGTCGTGCAGCGCATCTATAAACAAGATGCTATGGACATTTAGGAATTGTTTCTTTTCTTCATGTCTTAGATCGTGCGATAGAGCCTATATTGTATATGAAGTCATATTTGACCACTGAATCCGTTTGTTTCTCTTATTATAGTAATGATGCCGGTTACCAGAAGCAAGAATACCGGTAAGCAAGTAGATGTGGCTGCCGGAGAGGGGACTAGTAAGTCACCCACTATACCAGCTAATCAAAGTGAGGCTCCAGCTGAGCATGCATCAGAAACTTCTTCCATTCTGAAAGAAATAAGGGGGAGGAGAACTATATCCCCAGAGCCACCTATAAATGTTGTTGATCAAGATCTTAGAAATGTAGTGCAACTTTTGACTCGTATAGTTGCTGGGCAAGCCATTCCTACCACAGGTCCTAGTGGTACAGATAGGGCGGCTAGCCTTCGAACACAGGATTTTCTTAAGATGGATCCTCTCACTTTTACTGGATCAAATCTTAACGAGGGCCCACAGGACTTTATTGATCAAATTCAAAGGGCCTTAGATGTTATGCATGTAACGGGTAGAGAGACAGTGAAGCTAGCAGCGTATAGATTCAAAGGGAAGGCTATATATTGGTACGAGGACTGGAAATGATCTAGGGGTATTGATGCACCCCCAGCTACTTGGAAATAGTTCAAAGAGGAATTTCTTGATCATTATCTTCCATTCAAGATTCGTCAGGCCCGTGCAGACCAGTTTTTAAATCTTCATCAAGGGAATATGAGCGTGAGGGAGTACAGTCTCTGATTTAATTCCTTATCGATCTATGCTCCTAATGTTGTAGCTACTATGGATGACAGAGTTCATCAATATATGGATAGGCTAAATCCATATCTGGTTAGAGATTTTACTATTGCCGCTTTGAACAAAGATATGGACATAGCGAGGATCCAAGCTTTTGCACAGAAAATGGAAGATCAGAGGCAAAGGAGAAGAACACAGGAATTAGAAAGAGGATATTCCAAGAGGGCCAGATCTACAGGGCAGTTCATGTCATCCCAAGAAGGGTTCAGACCACAGTTTTCTGGTTGACCACCTAGGCCATTATCTTCTTATTCTGTAGCTAGTGCCCCACCACAGTTCCAAGGGTCCAGAGGAAACAATTTGGGCACAGAAGTGAGAGTTAGAGTTCACGGACAGTAGGGTACCAAGGGCAAGGGAATATGAGCTAATCGAGATCTCCTCGAGAGCCATGCAATAAATGTGGAAGGTATCATTTGGGCGCATGTCGGATGGGGACCAATGTTTGCTTTTGGTGCTGTATGTCGGGGCATATGATGAGAAAATACTTGCGAAGGGGCATAGGGGGTATGGCATAACCTACGGGGTCATTTGTTGCATCATCATAATCGATGCCTTATTCAGGAGGGGGTGCACAACCAATGGGTCATGTTAGAGGTGATAGAGGAGCCACGAGTTCTAGCGTGGCTCAAAATCATACGTATACTCTAGCGGATCGAAAGAATTTAGAGGCTTCCCCAGATGTGGTTATGGGTACGTTGTCTATCTTTTCATTCGATGTATTTGCCTTAATTGATCCGGGTTCTACATTATCTTATGTTACTCCATTGGTTGCTGGAAAGTTCGAAAGAATACCCGAACTGTTAGTTAAGCCATTTGAAGTGTGCACACCGGTTGGGGAATCTATTAAAGCTAGAAGTGTTTACCAAAACTGCATAGTAACTGTTTGTGGTCGTGATTTGATGGCTGATCTTGTGGAGTTAGAAATGGTAGATTTTGATGTTATAATGGGTATGGACTGGTTGGCGTCTTGTTATGCCACAATTGAATTGCTACACGAAAAAGGTATATTTCCATTTTCCAAATGAATCAGTCCTTGAATGGAAAGGTGAAATTGGCATGCCAAGAGGTAGATTTATTTCTTATTTTAAGGCAAGAAGAATGATTTCCAAGGGATACATATATCATTTAGTTAGAGTAAGGGATACAGAAGCGGAGCCACCAACTCTTCACGCTGTTCCGGTGGTAAATGAATTTTCTGATGTATTTCCTAAAGATCTTCCAGGTTTGCCTCCTGAATGAGAAGTAGAGTTTGGTATTGATGTACTACCAGGCACCCAACCAATATCCATTCCTCCATATAGAATGGCCCCAACATAATTACGAGAATTGAAAGATTTGCTAGAGAAAGGATTCATAAGTCCTAGTATGTCCCCCTGGGGAGCACCAGTGTTATTTGTACGCAAAAAAGATGGCTCGCTAAGGATTTGTATTGATTATCGGCAATTGAATAAGGTGACTATTAAGAATAAATATCCTCTCCCAAGAATTGATGATTTATTTGATCAGTTATAGGGCGCCAAGTGCTTTTCTAAGATTGATTTGAGGTCAGGTTACCACCAAGTGAGGGTCAAAGAGAAAGATATACCCAAGACAGCTTTCCGAACACGGTATGGTCATTATGAGTTTCTAGTTATGTCATTTGGTCTAATAAATGCACCCGCGACTTTTATGGATTTGATGAATAGGGTGTTTAAGCCATTCCTGGATGTATTTGTAATAGTTTTTGTAGATGATATTCTAGTTTATTCTAGATCAGAAAAGGACCATGCCAATCACTTACGACAGGCATTGCAGACTCTTCGTTATTGTAAGCTTTATGTAAAGTTCTCTAAATGTGAGTTTTGGTTAAAGTTGGTGGCATTTTTGGGTCATATTGTATCTAGTAAAGGGATAAAGGTTGATGCTCAAAAGATAAAAGCTGTGAAGAACTGTCCAAGGCCCACAACGCCTACGGAGATTCATAGTTTTCTCGGGTTAGCCGATTATTATAGAAGGCTTGTTGAAGGCTTTTCTTCCATTTCAGCACCCTTAACCAAGCTAACCCATAAAGCATCCAAATTCCAATGGAATGATGCCTCTGAGAAGAGTTTTTAAGATTTAAAGAGAAGCAATATACAGATCCTATTTTATTACAGCTTAAAGAGAACGTTCAGAGTGGTGCGACCAAGGCATTTGAGATTACGCGAGAAGGAGTACTTCAGTGCCAAAACCGATTGTGTGTGCCGGATGTAGACGGTCTAAGAAAGAAGATTATGGCATAGGCACATTGTTCAAGGTATTCCATTCATCTAGGATCAACCAAAATGTATCAAGATTTGAAAGATATGTATTAGTGGAATGACATGAAGAAGAGCATTGCAGAATTTGTAGCTGAATGTCCAAATTGTCAAAGAGTTAAAGTTGAGCACCAAAAACCCGGAGGTTATATGCAATGTATTGATCTTCCAAGCTGGAAGTGGGACATGATCAACATGGATTTTGTTATTGGTTTGCCTTGTACATCCTGAAAGTTTGATTCTATATGGGTGATTGTTGATAGGCTTACCAAATCCGAACATTTCCTACCAGTTAGGACCACTTACACAGTTGAAGAGTATGCGAAGCTGTACATTAAAGAGATAGTCCGATTACATGGAGTGCCAATCTCTATTATATCAAATCGGGGAACCCAATTTACCGCAAACTTTTGGAAGTCTTTTCAGAGGTGTTTGGGAACACAAGTGAAGTTGAGTACAACTTTTCACCCTCAAACATATGTACAAGAAGAACGTACCATCCAAACACTTGAAGATATTCTACGAGCTTGTGTAATAGATTTCAAGGGCAACAGGGTTGATCATTTACCTCTTATTGAGTTTGCCTACAATAATAGCTATCATTCAAGTATCAAAATGGCACCATAGGAAGCTTTATATGGAAGGAAGTGTAGATCACCAATAGGATGGTTCGAAGTGGGTGAAACTCTTTTGTTCGGACCAGATCTTGTTTATCAAGCCATAGAGAAGGTTAAAGTAATTTAGCAACGACTGAAAATAGCCCAAAGTCGACACAAGTCATATGCGGATAGTAGAAGGAGAGGGCTAGAGTTTTCTATTGGTGATTGGGTATTTTTGAAGGTATCACCAATGAAAGATGAAATGAGATTTGGCAAGAAAGGGAAGTTGAGTCCACGTTATATAGGCTCGTATAAGATCACTCAAAGGTTTGAACAAATTGCATATGAATTAGAGCTACCCCAAGAGCTCTCATCAGTACATCCGGTATTTCATGTGTCAATGCTTCGAAAGTGCATCGGAGATCCATCACATATCACTTCTACTGAGGATGTGCAAGTTGTGGAAGATCTTACCTATGAGGAAGTGCCTATTTCTATTCTAGATTGCCAAGTTAAGAAGATGAGAAATAAAGAGATAGAATCTGTGAAAGTACGTTGGAGAAATCGTCAAAGGGAAGAGATTACATGGGAAGCTGAGGAAGCAATGAAATCTAAGTACCCTCATTTGTTCAAAGATGAAGAGGGAGTTCAAGAAACGGAGTTAGAACATTAACAAGTAAGTTTTTTTTTATATATGCATAGTATTTATGTGATGATGTGAATATTAATGATGGACTTGAACTTGTTTCGGTTGAATAACTATGCTAACATTCGAGGAAAAATGTCCTAAAGGGGGGAAGGTTGTAACACCCCATATTAAAGTACATGTATTGGTATATTCAAGTACATGTATTGGTGTATTCAAGTACGTGTATTGGTCTTATTTATATGGAATTAATTTTTTTATTTTATTTATAACAGAATTTGCCCGTCAATGGTTCCATGCGAAGGTTATTGAATAAGCTTTCCAATGATATAAAGATTTCCAAAAATGGATAGGTTTCGGATATAATCGAGCACGTTCGAAACTATAAAACGGTGGCCAGGATATTTGGGAATAGTAAATGTGCAGGAAATTTTCCTGCACACAAACTACCGAGGCCAGCCGAATTTTTGGGTCAACTTCGAACGATCATAACTCCCTTAATATAATGAAATGGGAGATATGTGACCTATTAAAAGAAATATCTTCGACTATTCTTTCCAATGCAATTAGTTTCATCCAAATCCAACGTCTAAGTAAGGAGTTATACTCATTTTACTTCAGCCTATCAAAATAGATTTTTAGGGTCAACTTCAAAGGAACATAACTCCTTGTACAGGACGAACTGGGTGGCCTACTTTATATGAAATGAAATTCCTTTGAATTATCCTTCCAACGATACCAATTTCACCCAAATACAATATCGGAGAAAAGAGTTATGGTCGATCTACTTTAGCTTATTAAATCAGTCCACCAAAGGACAGATTTGACATTATTTAAATTTTAAAGGCATTTTGGTCATTTCCTATTATATTATGGACGAGAATATGTGTATATATACATTTATATGAGTTCAAAAACTCATTTTCATCATCAATCATTGAGAAAGAACAAAGCCTAGCCAAATTTGACCTTTAAATTACTTTTGATTCAATCGTAGAAATTCCAAAGTAGTCCGATAATTGTGTTTGTCATATCGAGAGCTTCGAATGGCACCTATTATTTGTGCAAATAGTATTTCATAATCAAGAGGTGAATTATAAGGTATGAATATTTTTTTCCTTTGTTCTTTTCCATATGTATATGTGTGATAGAGGATTATATGTATTGGTTGTTATTGAAAGGTGATGGAAATAGGGTTATGGACTATTTTGCATGGTTTGGTTGTATTGAATTGTGGAAGGTGGATAAGGTAATTGAGTTATGGAAGGTGGATATGGTGATATACTATTGAATTGATGATTATTTATGTCTATGGCTCAATTTGATTTAATAGATTGATTGGAAGGATAAATGAATCCAAACTTGATATTGGAGGATGTTGTATGAATATGCATGACATGTGAATGCAATTGGAGTATAAGAGTGTTAAAGTGACACCCTTTATGGTGTAATTAAGGCTTACTACTTAACCACTAGTTTGGTGAATTCAAATAATTGAATTGTGACGTTTGGTTGCTAATACTAGATTGCTATATATGTTCATTGTAGATAAGTAATCCGAAAAGACGGGAAGTTCATTTGGGACTAGTATTGAAGGTTGACAGTCAGGTATGTAAAGCATACTCTATACCATATCTTTGGCATGAAAGTGAACAATTGTTCTATTAAGAAAGTTTCCAAAGTTATTCAATAACATGCGATCCATAATGGTTTTGTATGATGTCCTACATTACCAATGAACTTGTTTCCACCCTACAAGATGTCAAGACATTCCAATTCTTACTTGTTTTCCAAATCTTACATGTTTATTGCACTAATGAATGTCAGAAGGTATCCGGTTACACAAACAAGATCCATGTGCTATTAATGACTCCAAAACGTTTCATTGATATACCAATAAGTTCCTACTTCATTATTATGGCGTTGATGACTCCAAAACACTTCATTGATGTGCCAATGAGTTCTTACTTCATTGTTATTGCATTGATGGTCTATTTATATGTCTCTTATTGATGCATCATTGTTTCAAAGTATCAAAAAATGCGGTGGTGACCGAAATAACAATCTCAAAGATTAATTGAACTAAGTGATGAAAGTTCTCTCTTATCGGGTGGTATCCCAGGGGCATAAGTCTATCATGGGCCAATCCCTATTTATGTATTTATGGGTGGTATCCCAGGGGCATAAGCCTATCATGGGTCGATCCCAGTTGATATGTACTGGAGGAAGCCTAATGGTCTCAGTACAGTATAGTAATGATTACAAAGATGATAAGAACGAAGGTAAAGTGATTGAATAAATACAATGTACAGGTTGTCACAAGTTCTAGTAAGTGTGGTCCACTCCTATTACGATTTATTCACTTGTTTCTGATTTCTATTGAGCTCCTTTATCATATGTGATTATCTACAACTTTACATACTCAGTACATATTTCGTACTAAAGTCCCCCACAGGGGACCTGCATTTCATGTTGTAGGCACAGGTACCTCAGCTCATACACCGCACAAGTAGGAGCCAGGATATCCAGCTATTTTTTGTGAGCTCCAGTTTGCTTCGGGGCTTTCCGTGTCATATCTAGTCACTTTTGGTATTGTATAGAAGTTAGTTATATGGAGGGGTGTGTCTCGACCTTAGTTAAACTCTGTGTATTGTCTAGAGGCTTTGTAGACCTAATGTACAGTCAAGGTGGTGTTTTGTTAATAGACGTGATGACTCCAACGGCCAAGTGTTGTATATACATATATATGTGTGCTCGATCTTATACAGGTGATTATTTCCTTTTATATACGACATGATGTTGTCCGAATTTCGGGTTGTCATAGAGGTATGCATAGGAAGTATAAGGTTATGAGCTAGTTCTCCCGGGCCTCCTCGGTTTCGGGTGCCAGTCCACCCCAATAGAATTTGAGGCGTGACATACATATATATATAATTTTTATCAGTTCGGTTTGATTATTTTGTCGGTTATTTTAGAGTAAAATCAAAATCAAGCCACATAAGTATCGGTTTTAAAAATTTAAAACCAAACCAAACCAAATCTAACCAAATGTCGGTTTTTTAATCGGTTTGGTTTGGTTCGCGATTTGGTTTGATTTTTAACCAAACCATGAACACCCCTAGTTTTAGGGGTTGTGGTAGCCATGGGGTAGAGTGGGGTAAGTTTATCTGATGGCAGGAAGCAAATAATTTATTATGAAATTTATTTTTTTGACAAAAAAATGGTTGCTTAGAGAGCGGGTAAGCACCATTAATTCCTAGTCCTAAGGTTATGAATTTGATTGTCCTTAGTATGTGGGTTCGAGTCATCAAGAAACTATTAAAATTTGAAAGCTTCTGCAAAAGGTTTAAAAAATTATTTTTTCAATTTTTACTAAGGAAGTCATATATATATATATATATATATATACTTGTTTTTGCTTTATAAATTTAGTTAAATAACAAGGGTGACAAAATAATCGATCACACATAAAGTTGAGTAAAGGTGGACTCTTACACCACTTTATAAAAAGAATAAAATAATAAGGATGGCAAAATGAACGATTAAGCATAAAGTTGAGCAAAGATGAACTCTTAGATCACTTTATAAAATGAGGAAAACAACAATGGTGAGAAAATGATTGATTACGCATAAGGTCATGTTAATTAATATAGATCAAAAGTTTTTAAACTCCACCTAGGATTATGATCTAAAAGAACAAGATCTTTTCACCCTGATTGAAAGTTTTGTGTGAGAAATTTACAAATTAAACAATAACAATAACAACAAACTCAGTGTATTCCCACCAAGTGGGGTCTGGGGAAGGTAAAATGTACGCAGTCCATACCGCTACCTATAAATTAAAAAAAAATCTTGAAAAATATGTTTTCCTCCTTTACGCATCGTGATTTGAAAAAATGCACTATTATTTCAAAAAAAAAATATGAAAGAATTTACTCAGTAAAATAGATAATTCATATGTCAAATCGATTAATTAAACTAAAAATAGCCGATGAAACATTAAATTTATCAGACTATTTACAAGAAGATACTTTAAGTTTTCTTGAATAGTAAGAAATGACATATCCGATAGCCCCTAAAAAGCATTTCAATTCTTGACTTGTTATAAATATATTACCATATATAGTAAATGTGTACTTTACCATATATAGTGAATGTCTACTTTACCATATATAATGTATTTCTATTTATGAAAAAGTTAGAAACCTCAAGGTTAGTTTTCCTCCTATAAATAAAGGAGGTTTACTTCTTTGTAATTAACCCCATCAAGAAATCCCTCAAGAGAAATAAGAATTTGTAACACCCCGATTTTTCTGAATCGGAATGCTACACGGTACTTATGAGCCTGAAGGACCACAAGCTAACCCATGACTAATATCTGTACCTGTACACTGTATAATATACATGTAATAATGCGGAAAACATGAACATGTAGTCCATAAGGTTCAACTGAATAAAGGATCTATCAAAACATAACATTCGTGTGGGTGAAAAATACCCAAAACAACTGAAGTCTGAAATAAATCTGAACTAAATCTGAAAGCCTCTAAGTACTATCTGAATAAGGAGTTGAAGGAACATGTCTCCAACTAACTCCACAAACAAAAAAACCAACTGAAATAATAAATGAATCAGATCATATAGTCCTCGAATGAGGAGGACTCACTGCAACTCTGTATACTAGATCGCGACTGCTATTGTTGGTCTGGAACTCGTGTCTCTGAACCTATGGTGTAACATGAAAAGAAAGCACCTTAGCGTAAATGCGTCAGTAAAACTGGAGTACTGAGTATACGAGTGAGTTAGGCTAAATGCAAAGGGTTTACATGCATGAACAATGCTAACCGACTGACTGAGCATAAGAGTAAAAACATACATACATAGTAACTGAGATCGTGAGTACATGATATCTAGATCTGGACGCTAATACATGGTTTACTGATAACTGACATGACTGAAACTGTAGTTCTGATACATGGGCGATTGTGTTTAATAGTCTTGAATCTGGTAGAACTATCTGAGTTCCGTACTATAACTAAATTTGACTGTATCTGACAGTCCTGATATACTGATATCTGAAGAACTATCTGAGTTCTTTTACTGAGACTGAGTCTGAAAACTGTGGCAGGTAGTTGTTTAACTGACATGCCCCATATGTGCCATTATGGCTAAGCTGTGGTCTAATCTCTGCCCTGACTGGAAGGGTGTCAATACCGCGCCATTGGTAAGGACAAGCTGTGAGTGACCCTTATCTGGAAGGCACTCAAAATGAGAACATTGGGAACCCTAACCTGACAGGTTAAGCCACCTCATCAACCCTAATCTGACAGGTTAAGATGTCTCAACCGGATACGTAGTTCTGGAACACAAGGATGACTGCTAAGAATCACACCCTAAACTGACAGGTGAGTTCCCATCCTTGGATTCGCTCGGTGCTAATTACTACTCCCATCTGAAGTGACATTGAACATGATTAATTGAACTGTACATGGATTGAACTTACTGAATTTCCTTTACTGACGGAATACTACAGATATCTGATAACTGACTGAGTTCATGAGATTACTCATCTTACTGAGTACTGAGTTATGAGATTTCTGAGAATACTGAATTACTGAGATTACTGAAGTTAATGAGTACTGAGAAGAACTAAGATGATACTGAATTTACATGAGTTTTCCTGAGTCATGAGGCTGATTGAAGTCTACTAAACATGGCTTAACTGAGAGTAGCATGAAAACATGACATAGTTCTAGGCACACAACTATATTTTTCGGGTACGAATACCCCAGGACTCGATAGAAGAAAACTGACACACATGACATGACTTGATCACAAGATTGGAGTCCACAATTCATAATATCATAAGTAGGGAATAATATACCACATGTAACTTTCAACATCTTGTTCATAGTAGGGAGTGCATGGAATATATATATCATGTACATATTATATCACTCAATTATCATAAAAGCTTCATACCTCAACAATAGCAACAAAACAATGGCATGGAACTCATATTGAATTGTATAGTTAACATGGACTTGTCATGTAGATAATATGGGACCATGTAAACATGAAATTCCTAGCATTCTAAGTATTTTATCAAAAACCTTGCATGCACTCTTTAAAGCATAGGTGTGTTCATAAATTTACATCACATTAAACCACCCAAATTCATGGGTTCTAACTACATGATCAAAACCTTCACGAAAATTCATCAAATCACTACTCTATAGAATAACCACAACCACCAACATGAATACAATTATATCACCACAAAACATTCATGATTTAGTATTTAAAGATTGATTCTTGAACTCCACGGACGAAAGGAATCTGTGGATGAACACTACGTATACCTGACCCAAGGTTCTTGATGTTTTTTTAACTTGAAGGATTTGAAATCCTTTGATTTTTGAAGAAGATTGGGTCTTGTTCTTGGAGATTAAATTCAGAGAGAAACCCTAGTTTTTTTTTGTGAAATGACAATGAGCAAAATGGCTAAATTCAGACTTATCTGGGTATATATAGGCGAGTGGTAAGTGACCAAAATACCTATGTTAAAATGGCCTGAAATTAAAATGAATGTGGCGTGTGACGACCCGACTGACGGTCCATCAGGAACTTAACGGTTCATCATTTCGACTGTCATATGCGGACCAGAAATGGGGTTCACTGGATAAGAGTTGACGGCCTGGATGAAGGTCCGTAAAAAATATGACGGTTCATCAACTCGTCCATCAATACTTATCCAGGACGTGGCCCTACTGCCTTGGCTATGACGGTCAAAGTGGCGGTCCGTCACTTGTTTGGCGGTCCGTCAACTTTGACATCATACTTGGGCGTTTCGGTCAGTTCTGAATAAAACATCCATAACTTCCTCGGCTGGTATCGGAATTGGACAAAATTGATATCGTTAGAAAGCTGACTCAATTTCCCACGTGATAGAAAGTAGAAATCTCAAAAATACCATGGGTACAAAAATAAATTTGTATTTCAAAGCAAGTACTAAAATCCTTGAGATGCTAGGAATAAGCACGGGTATTACAATATCTCCCCCTTGAGAACATTCGTCCTCGAATGAGACTTACTAAGAGGGAAAATAATAAATGAACATGAAATAAACATGAGTGACTGAGACATGACTTCATGACTGACATGCTAAATATACTGAACTCATTGCACGTCTGATGCATGGCTAACTGGTACATGAATGCGTGACTGAGTACCCTGATAAACTGAGTTTCTCAAGACGAGAATGCATAGTTGATGCATGATTTTATAACTGAACTAATACATGAATGCAAGACAGAGTATGAAATGGTAGTACCTACCAAATTTATAATGGGAACATGAATATGAAACTGAATAAGCTTAAGGCAAACTATTACCTTGAGCTTGATCTGAATCGGTGGAGAAGAGGTAAGGATACTTGGTATGCATATCTACTTCTGTTTACCAAGTAGATCCCTCATGAGACTGATTTCGCCAAATAATTTTATCTAGAGGGACTTCTTTGTTCCTCAACTGCTGGGTCACCTTTGCACTTCTTGAGCAAGGATACATGGAAGACTGGATGAACTACAACTGCTGGGTCACCTATGCACTTCTTGATCAAGGATACATAGAAGATTGGATGAACGGAGGCTAGATATGAAGGCATTTTGAGCTCATAAGCTACCTTGTTGAAGCGACTGAGAATCCTGAAGGGACCCACATAGCGAGGACTGAGTTTCCCTTTCTTTCCGAACCTCTTCACTCCCTTCATGGGAGAGATATTTAGATAGACATAGTCATTAACCTAGAATTCGAGATCCTTCCTACGAACATCCGCATACGACTTCTGTCGGCTCTGAGCAGCCCGGAGTCTTTGTCTGATCAACTGAACTTTCTCTAAGGCGTCGAACACTAAGTCAGGACCTATGACTGAGGACTCACTAATTTATTACCAACCAATTGTAGATCTACACCTCCTACCATAGAGAGCTTCGAATGGAGCCATCTGAATACTAGAATGATAGCTATTGTTGTATGCAAACTCAATTTGGATTAGTTATGAATTACCATATCATAGTGCAGTTGGTGCACTCATGTACCTTGAAAATACTACAAGATTTGTATAACCTTTTTCAGTTAATTTGTTAGCAAGGTATATGTCACGACCTGAACCAGGGCCCTGACCGTGACGGACATCCCGAACCATGAAGCTCGAGAGTCCTTCTAACTTGTAATCATATACACCATTCATATATAAATAGGAAATGCAGAAATAAAATCTGCTACGGAAACATGGTCATAATCTAAATTTAGTTTAACAATGAGGAATAAAATCCAATATAAACTAAACACCATCTGAAAACCGTCTGAAAAATCTCTACTACATGATCAAATAACAACTTTCTGAAAACTGGGACAAGACCCCCAGTAGACCAAAACTATAATTAATAATAACTGTCTGGAAAAAACTAGGCCTTCTGAAATATAGAAGGCTCACCAACTGGTACTCTTCACTCTTGTCTGATAAAATCTACTGCTTATCAGGACTCCTAGACTGTGCCTCAGAACCTGGAGGGAGGGGGGGTCAATACAGATATATTGGTACGCAGAGCAATCCAAAATAAAGCTTTTATATAAATAAAATAGTTGAGAGCTAGTCATAAACATCATGAAAGATATAATTTTGAAAAACACATGGGCATTCTTGAAAAAACATAAAAAAACCTTTCTGTTAAAAGTAGTTTCTGATCTTTGTATTACTTCTGACTTAGGTGGCACTCCCCTACAAGTCTGATATTCCACAGGCTATATGGAATCCATCATTTACTCGGTGGGGAAGCCCCCAACCTAAGTCTGCCGCAAGGGTTGGAGTGTCTGAGTCTGATACGCCACAGGGCACTAGGCCAGCGTATAATAATATACCCAGATCAACAAATCACGGTTTTGGGCAATGAGTTGTCTAAACTCATGCCTTCTTCGGGGAACCACCTAAGCTCTCTTTATGCACAATTTTATCCTGTTCTGAATCATGCATTATTCTAGTTTCAACATCTGAAAAATTTAACTTCAAACAAGCATTCTATTCTGTTCTGAATTACCATGGCATTATCTGGATTGGTGTCGTCACACCAAGACTTGCAAGTCCTATTTCTGAGCCATAATTCATCATGCATGATTCTTTTATTAAAACATAGTTCAAACCACCCAAACATGCAATTTAACAAAGGGAATTTATGTTCCAAAAACATAAGTCAAAACTATGCAAAATTCCCATCCTTTCAATAAACAAGTGGTGGTGATGCAATCTTTAACAAACCATGCAACCCTTCTCATTATATGATTATGTTCAACATTCATCAACATAAACAACCCTCTCTCTTTTGAAATCAAAATCATAATGCAAATATAATATTATTCAAGATATTTCATAACATGCTTTTCAAGATGCATTTAAACGATTTCATAGTATATCATAAGTAAATGAAAATCATCACAAGAGAGGGATTTTTCATGAATCATGCTCTCAATTCAATCATCAACCTTAAAACACATTCTTACAATATATATATAATTTCAAATCAATTTGGGGTATGCCTAAAGGCCAAAACAATACCATCAATGCTTCTAAAGCATGAGTATATTCATTAATCTGAAAATTCCTTTGTTAAATTCAAGATTTCCATACCCATGAGATTTTAGGAAAACTCCGCGTACCTTAAATTAGAAGCTTTTGAATGAACTCTAGCTTTTCGGATGCTATACATATGATTGATGGGTGCCTCTTGTAGCCCTCGCAATGAAAATTCTGAATCTTGAAGAATTAAGGAAAACTCATGGTTAAATCTTGAGATATTTGTGTTTTTAGATTGAAACCCTAGGGTTAGTTCTTGATGAATTTGAGAGAAAAGAATCATATTTTGGTGTTTTGGGAGTTTAATCCTATGTTATAGCTGGATAAGGGATGAAAGATACCCATTTTTCCCTTAAAAACGTGAAAACAGAACCTGAAATTTTGGTGCGTGCGATAGGGCATGCGTCGCACGCTTATCGCATGATGCTACTGTCTCAGTCATTAAAATGGCCATAACTTTTTTCTCGGGTATCAAATTTAGGCGAAATTAGTATCGTTGGAAAGCTAATTCAAAGAGATTTCATTTGATGTATAGTAGACCCTCTAATTCATTATATACAAAGAGTTATAGTCGATTGAAGGTGACCCAAGTTTCGACGCTCACTCAAACTCGAATGATAGGAAAGCTTTCAACTCGTCCATGAGTTAGGGGACCTCTATGTTCTTAATTCATGTTTAAATAGGTTCACAAACTACATAATTGATTAACATGCCAAATTTGCATAGGATTTATGGCTTTTGGATCATCTATGCATAGAAATGATGGTTTTTATTCTAGCCCGAAATGCGGGGTGTTACAGTATATTTCTACTCCTACTAAGAGACATCAAAATGGAATCAACATGATCATATTTTATTCTAACGATTGCAGTCCCGATCTTGTTGATTATTCTAATGCTAGGTATTTATTTAACCCGCATAAATCTTGATCTCAAACATACAATATGTTCACATATGGGGACACTGTCATATCTTAGAGATATATAAAGCAATCTATCTAGCACTTCATCGAATCATGCTGAAATAATAGTTATTCATGAAGAAAGACGAGAATGTGTATGGTTGAGGTCCATGATACATCTCATTCAAGAAAAATATAGTTTGAAATGTGACAATGTACTCAGAATGTTATACAGAGATAATGCAGCTTGCACAACACATCTTAGTGGAGGATTCATAAAAGGAGATAGAACGAAGCATACTTCATCAAAGTTTTTCTATACACATGAGTTACAAAAGAATAATGATATTAACATGCAACAGATTCGTTCAAGTGACAATGTGGCTGACTTATTCTCCAAGTCTCCTTCAATTACAACTTTCAAGAAGATGGTGCACAAGATTGGGATGTAAAGGTTCAAGGATGTTCTCATTAGGGGGGTTAATACGTGTTGTACTCTTTTTTCCTTATGAGGTTTTGTCCCACTGGGTTTTCCTTGTAAGTTTTTTAATGAGGCGGCCTATATGCGTATTGTTAGAGATGTGTACTCTTTTTCCTCCACTAGATTTTTTTTCACTAGGTTTTTTCTAGTAAGGTTTTCACGAGGCACATTATCTATCAATTAGACATTCAAGGGGGAGTGTTATAAATATATTACCATAAATAGTGAATGTCTACTTTACCATATATAGTGAATGTCTACTTTACCATATATAGTGTATGTCTATTTATGGAAAAGTTAGAAACCTCAAGGTTAGTTTTTTCCCTATAAATAAAGGAGGTTTCCTTCATTGTAATTAACCTCATCAAGAAATACCTCAAGAGAAATAAGAATTACTCTCTATTCTCTCTCTACTCTTCTTCTTTGTTCATTAATATTTTACAACATGACTATATATACACACAATTTATCTTAAGAAAAAAGTGTAAGAGAACATATACATGCGAACCAATGAAGTTTGATAAGAAAATATACTTAAAATTGAAAAGATAAAGAGTACATATATGAAATGAATAACAAAAGGATAAAAATGACACCTTTGAGATTGAAATTCTAGCCTCTAACACCCAAATCAAAGTGTTTTATAATGATTTATTTCTCAATGACGCTTATAAATTACCCATAAAAACAAAAAAGATAAAATGAGAGACAGTAATTATAGGTCGCACATCTAAAATCTAGAAAATATAAATGAATTATGTAAAAATCAATTATTTGATTATACTAATTTTACGATATATTAGCTCATTGACTTGGTTTAAGTCAAAGCGGTTCATCGTTATCCTTTCTATCAAGGTTATAGATAAAGTCATCGAACGGACTTGGCCCTTAAGGTCAATCCGACCCCGTCATTAGGGTGGGCTTAACTGAGCTTGTCTCTAGGGCGGGGATGAGTTATAATTTATCAAACTCTTTTAAGATAAAGGCTTATAAAGTCAGTATGTTGTCCCTTGAAGCTTGACTAATTTGGGCCGAGGCTGATTCGTAGGTCAAAAGTCTATTTACTTAGATTTAAAAAATTTTAAAAAATTATGAAAAAAAAAAAAGAAATAGTGATTAACAAATAAGTCTTAATATCTTATACAATAGTTTACAATTAACAAATAAGTCTTAACTTCTTATACAATAGTTTACTCATTTAACATTAAATCCTAAGCACCAAATATCGAAGTCACATTCACGATTGTGATTTCATTTTGAACTTAAAATTTAGAATAAAATTATGAAAAAAAAGATTTAAATTTAGAATAGTGATTACCATATAAATGTTAGTATCTTACACAATACTTTACTCATTTAGCATTAATCTAATTAACAACCTTATCAATCGATTCAAATACACATGGCAAAGTATTGGTGTCAAATATGTTATTAGTTGTCACAAAATTTTGTACTTTCGTATCATATATGTTAATAGTTGACATACCTATAAATTTGAATTTAGATTGAAAAGAATTTTCTTATTAAAAAATGAAAAGATAAAAGGTTAACCCTCGATTCTTCTAAGGTTGAGTTGAGATAGCATTTTAAGGGCCCTTAAAATGAATAGTTGATCTACCCTAACCCATCAAATTTCGTGCCCCACATGGGTTGGACTAGGTTAACCCAATTTAACAACTCTAGTTATCTCTTAGGGGTTCATACTAATCTGGAAAACATATTTGACCTCCTTTTCACAATATAATCTGAAAAAATGCACTATTATTTTAGAAAAAAATTGTGAAAGAATTTACACAATAAAAAAAGATAATTCATATATCTAATCGATTAATTAAACTATATATATATTTATATATATAACAGGTCCATGATCATATATAATAGTGTATAATTTGTATATACTGCTAAAACAAATAAACATTAAATTTGTCTGACTATTCATATGAAGATCATACAAGTTTTACTTAATTAGAATTGAAAAGAAAAAGCACATGTGATATGAACAACAAAAAAGATAAACATAATCCCATTGATGGTGAAACTCTAGCCTCAAGCATCCGAGTCAAAGTGTTTTATAATGATTTATTTCTCAGAGATACTTATATATATAAGTGAAAGTTACGCAATAAAGACAAAAAGATAAAAGGAAAGACAGTAATTATAGATAACGTACCTAAAATCTAAAAAATATAAATAAATTATATAAAGATCAACTACTTGACCGTAATTGTAGCATCCCGTGTAATTCTTGGCTTGATTTATCTCTTAGTTGCATGCATGGAAAGTTTAGGGCTTGAAAATTTTTCTAAGTGTTGGGAGACTTAGTCATATTTTAAGCCTCTTGACTTCAAAGAATTAAAGTGGTCTTTCCGACCTCGAGGCATTGTTTTTTGAGTTAATTCATGTTTAGAGTAGTAGTTAGCAGGTCTAGGAGAAGTTTCGAATTTTTCGGATGAAAATCAGGTCGTGTTTAGATTTCGATTTCAGAACTTCATCGCGACAGTGGTGCGTCGCGGTGGTAATAGCATTGAGCCCTTCACCGCGCCGCAGTGACCTTGTCATCGACATTTCAGTTGCGAATTTAATTGCCTAAGGGGCAGTTGAGTCTTTTTTCCTCAACTCAATTCGTCCAATCCCGATTAAAATCATCAATTAGGGCGTAAATTGCCCATCTTCTCCAATTGTACTCTCAAACAAACCCTCCCCTCTTCCCCAAGAACAAGAATTCAAGCCTTACAAGTTCAAGAATCTCAATAAAGTGTCATGATTAGGGTTTCATCGTTCAAGTTAATAAACTTAAGGTATGTGGGACGATCCTAAACTCCATGGACATAAGTTTTATTGTTTTATCAAGTTTAAGATATATAATCATGTTTACAAAGAGGGTTTTTGACATTGTTTTGAATAGCATGTGCCATGGACTTGTTTTGATGAAAGTAAATGTTTGTATTGAACCCCCTTTTTTTGAATCAAACTATAATCACGTATATAATTATGTTTTCAGTTTTACAAAATTTGATTGAGAGCATGAATAATGACCCCCCCCCCCCCTCTTATCATGATACCCTTTGATTTTAAGTGTTATGGGTTGTTCAAATGCATGATTTTAAAAAGAAAACTTAAGAATGAGTTCCCTACAGGTGTTCATGGATTGATATGATTTATGACATGTCGAGGGGGTATTTTTATTGTTGTAATAGTTCATTGTACAAATTTAAGGACTTCATGAGTTTTAAAGTAAATGCAAATGAGATGGTCACCATGTGATTGTAATAATGAGAAGAGAGTGCTTTTGTGTAATCTCATATGAAAATCTTTAGCAAGACTCTTTCACATGATATTTAAAGCTTTTGGGTAGACATTAACTTAATGATAAATAAAAAGGGCTACAGACACATTATGGTGCAATATGAATGACTTGCAAGTCTGGGTATGACGATACCCGGTGATGATTCGCCCTTAACAAAATAATTATTGATTGTTTTAAAAGCATGAAACATGGATTTAAAAGACTAAAATTTGGCTTAAAGAGAGCTAGTTAGTTACCCAAAGAAGGCTTGAGTTCAAATAACTCGTGGTCCGAAATCATGTTTTGCCAATACGGGACATATGATATGATTTCCTACATGTGAGGATAATTAGGATATCTCACATTGATACCAAACTCCCCAAGAACACAACAACACAAACACCAAAATCAGTCTACTAGTTCAAGAACTATGGACCCTTTTGATGACCTCTTTCGGATTCGCAAGAAGAACAAGAAGGGAAGTGATATCAAGAGTAAAAGCCACTAAAACAGCAACAACACTTGATGAACAAGATGAAATAACAACAACACACGATTACAAGACAAGAACACAAACGGATTAAACTAGATATAGACAAACGATTACAAGAAAGTAAAGATTGATAGATAGACAAAGGGATAGTATAATATTAACAACCCAAAAGCTTATTCAACTTTTGGATCTTTAATATCACACAAAACCTAAATCTATCTCTTATGTGACCTCAAGGGAACCGAAATTCCCAAGCAATCTCCGTTTCTAAGCAAATGATCAACACAAGGATTCCACCTTGTCTAAGGATTCCACCTTGCTAAAGACTCTCAAAGAGGATACAAAATATATTCTCCAAAAATCTCCCAAAAATGACCTAATGAGGTTCTATTTATACCTAGGATAACTTATTACAAATGACTAAAAATCCCTTGCAATGGGTGGATGAACAGTGAATAATTTTGGAGCTTGTGGGACTTGTTATCTACACTTCAAAGCTTGTTCCTTGGATGGGCATCCCCCCGATCTCTAGTCTTGACGCATTGGAACCCGATCATGATCGTACCCATATCATCCTCCCCTCTTTAGAAAGGATTCATCCTCGAATCTGAACTTTGCAAAGCGATAGAAAGGACAAGCAAACAAAAGTTCCTCAAGGTATGAGGGTTATGATTAGTGTAATAAACCATAGCATCTTGCCAAGATGGCTCAAACTTCATATATATCCAAACATCCCTCATATCCAAATATCCTACCAAGTGAGAATCAACTAGTTTATCCACATAAGTGTGACAATAAACAAGGAACAAGAATCGCTTATCAAGTGGAAAACATAGACTCTTCTTGGAACAATAATTAGACTTGAAAGCCGAGAGAGGAAAGCCATACATTCCATGCACATTCAAGTCATTCCAAAAGATATCCTCATCACCACATTTCAAATGATCACCAGAATCAAATGGGTAGAGTGTGGATGGGAACGGGTTGGGAATACATTTCCTTACCCCAATACTACTATAATAATGATAAAATGTCCCCTCTATACTATCATGGTCAATAAAAACAACAACTAGAGGGTCATCCTTAGTCATTCGGCCAACATGTTCAACATCATCATTTTCACACACAAGTTGGTCTTCATGACTTCCATAAGACAATGTACTACCACTTTCCATAATGGCTTCAACACTAGGTGAATCAACTAGTGTATCCACAATCTCAATTTGTACATTATCATCAAAAAATAAAGGCATATTCGGCTCACTTAAAGACAAACTATCATTCACACTTAGTTGGCTATTATCCTTATTCAGTAGAGTGCAAAAGTTAGTTTGATTACCTTGTATCTCATGTGGAGCATGGCCACTCACGAAAATTTGATTAGGAAGTCTTGGATGCTCCATCAAGTTATCCAACTTCTTGCACAGAGAGCCTTCCATCCCTTCCAATCTTCCTTCCATTCTGTCCATTATTCTTCTATCTATGGAATCAAGCCTTGCCATGATGGATTTAACCCAACTAGGCATTTCAGCTTCATTTTCCATTGTACCCATCAAGATCTACTAAGTAAACAATACGAAAACAACAAACACATTAAATATTAGAAAAAATCAGTCCACAATTCATCACAAAACAGTCCACAATGCATCTCAAAATAGTCCACAATCTCTCACTTTCACACTTTGGATCTTTTACTCTATTGGCCTTACAAGTGTTGATAACTCGCTTATACTCCAATGAGGTTACTTGGTCCCAATTGTAGCTCGAGGTCGGAGTAGATTCTTGTTTGAAATGACTTAAATAAGTAATGTACAAACTTGAACCAAAAAAGATACTACGACTCAAAAATAAGAAAAGCACACAACAAACAACGTTAACACGATGAACGTACACAAATCTAACTTACAAGCTAGTAGGGTATTACTAGGTTGTCAATTAGTGTCGAGCAAACAAATGAAACTAGGAAAAAATAAAATGAAAATAAGAAATCTAAAATTTAAACTCAAAAATATTGCGTGAATAGTACTTTAGTGATGTGGCAGTCCAATATTGGCCACGAGTTTTATCAAAATTTTATTTTTCAATTTCAAGTCTTGAGTAATATACAATTTGGAATTGGTGGATTTGGTTAATGGAGAGAAAAGTAGTCTTGGAGCCTTTTTGTTCAAATTTCAAAAGCAAAACTTGACTTATTTGAAGTGATAGGGACAAGTCTTTCACTAACAACTACTACAAACTTGTCTTTCACCTTTTTCGATCTAGTTTGCACTTTAAGGATTAACAAGATGATGAAAGGGTGAAGAACCTTAAGAACACAACAAGAACTCCAAGAACAACAAAAAATTCAGTTTCCAACTCCACTACAAAAAGACCATCAAATCGGCCAAGGTTTGGGTAACAACAACATCCAACTCGGCCACACCTTGTTCACATCAACAACTTCAACAAGTTCAAGTTCAATCTTAGATTTGGACACTTTTTAGTATTGATGAGAAAGAAACCAACACTAGAAACACTCTAAACAAACAAAATAATACAAGTTCTAGACACACAAGAAACATATCTTGGCCAAGATAACAACAACACAATTTTCGGCCAAGAACACAAAATGGACAAATTTGCACTTTTTGGGAATTTTTTTGTCAGTTTTCAGCTTCTTTTTTTTGTTTGAATTTTTGTCCAAGAGAACCCAAGATTGTTAGTGTAGGAACACAATCATCCTTGCTCTTATACCAAATGATACCAAACTCCCCAAGAACACAACAACACAAACACCAAAATCAGTCCACTAGTTCAAGAACTATGGACCCTTTTGATGACCTCTCTCGGATTTGCAAGAAGAACAAGAAGGGAAGTGATATCAAGAGTAAAACACACTAAAACAGCAACAAAACTTGATGAACAAGATGCAATAACAACAACACACGTTTACAAGACAAGAACACAAACGGATTACACTAGATATAGATAAACGATTACAAAAAAGTAAAGATAGATAGATAGACAAAGGGATGGTATAATATTAACAAACCAAAAGCTTATTATACTTTTGAACCTTTAATATCACACACAACCTAAACCTATCTCTTACGTGACCTCAAGGGAATCGTAATTCCCAAGCAATCTCCATTTCTAAGCAAATGATCAACACAAGGATTCCACCTTGTCCAAGGATTCCACCTTGCTAAAGACTCTCAAAGAGGCTACAAAATATATTCACCAAAAATATCCCAAAAATGATCTAATGAGGTTCTATTTATACCTAGGTTAACTTATTACAAATGACTAAGAAACCCTTGTAAAGGGCAGATGAACAGTGAACACGGATGAACAGTGAACGGTTTTAGATCTTGTGGGACTTGTTCTCTACACTTCAAAGCTTGTTAATTGGATGGGAAGCCCCCCGAGTTCGAATCTTGACGCATTGTACCCCGATCATGATTGTACCCATATCACACATGGAGAAATTCCTACAGTATGCTCACATGGGGGGTATTATCAATTTTATGAATTTCAATCCTTGCGGAAAACTTAGATTGGGAGCTTGTCCGCCGATTCAATGATGGATTCCATATATCCCGTGGAATTGTAGAAATGTAAGGTGTACCATCTAGCTCAGAAGTGAAATAAAAGGGTGAGCCATGATTTCCAAGAATTGTGTCAAAAATCTTTAAAGTATGCCCATGTGTATTGACTTATCTTATGTTCACTGTATTTATGAAACACTCTCACCTATGTTGTATAAAAATATGTTATTTTTGAATTGTTTCACATATCAATACATTGTCTATTGACCCCCTATATTTCAGGACCTGATTCGACAATTCCTAGCTCAAGATCTTTCACACAAAGCCAAGCGTGTGAGTTGCAATGAATCCAAGACTTGTTCACATCCTTGGCCGTGTGTGAGGCCCTTGTGAGCCCATATAAGGGCCTATACTTACTAAAATGTGAAGAGGCCCAACAAAATACCTCAAACCCACCCACTTAATGCCAAGGGTATTTTGGTCTTTTGTCCCTCCTTTGTAATTGACTATATAAGTCATTTGTTAGGGCTAGTATTTTAGTTAGTTAATTCATATTTTGGAATAAAAATAAAACACTTGTAATATTTTGGAACTTCTCTCTTTCATTGGAGAAGCCCCAATTTCGAAAACTCACTAGTAGAGTGATACTAGTGTTGTCTCTTGGCTAGAAACTAGGATCTTGGGATTTTTTGAGTTCCTCCTTGTCCAAGTAAGAACTTGGTATTGATATTCATTAATCTTAGGGTCCTTTCTCTTGTTAGGGTTCTTAGATCATTGAATATTGTGTGTCAAGTTTCTTTCTCTTGTAGTCTTGTTATCCTTGTGTTGTTGAATCTAAAAGTCTAGTGAAGTCGTGTGGGTCTATTTAGATTCACTAGCATTTTTTCCTTGTTATTCATCTCATTTTCTTGTTCAAAAACACAAACTCAAAGTCTAGTGAAGCCGTGTGAGGCCTATTTCGATTCACTAGCAACTTGTTGTTTATCTTGTTGTTCTTGTGTTGGTTGAAATCTCTTGATACACACATAGTCTTGTATCATTTGGTATCAGAGCTTGTGGTTGATTTTGTTTTAACAAAATCAATTTTGGGCTTGGTAGTTGAAAAATACAAAAAAAAATAAAATTGCTGAAATCTGAAAATTCCAGAAAAAAGAGAAATCTGTCCATCTTGTTCTTGGCCGAGAAAATTGTGTTGTGTTGTTGTATTGGCCGAGATTGGTGTTTGTGTGTTTAGATCTATATGTTCTTTTTTTTTTGTATAGTTTGTTTCTTGTATTTATTTCTTTCTTTTCAACACAAAAGGTGTCATTTGAATATGTTGTAACTCCTTAACTCTAGTCCTACTGGAATTCTTTGAGTTTCAAATAAGAATCCACTTTGGACAAGTGCATACTCAAACCTTAAGGATTCATGGGTTACTAGCCAATCTACAACACTTGTAGAGCTCGAGTGTGAGTGATCCGAGAGAGTGTGAGTGAGGAGAGGTTTTAAACTAACTTGTTTATTGCTTGTGTAGGTGATACCTTGAAAATAAAGGGAACCACATCTCAAACCGTGGATTCTATTGAAATGGAGAATATGAGGGTCACTCTTGAGGCTATGACCCGAGCTCTTAAAAGGTTGAGTACAAAAGTGGGAGCCATAAGGGGAGAAGTGACGACTATTAGTGGGAGGTTAGAACAAGTGGAGAGTCAAAGGAACTCTCGTCCTTCTACTCCTCGACATGTTTTGTCAAGTGGACATGATATAAATTCCTCGGCCATCTTTACTCCCAAAACATGGCCACAATTGCTAAATCCTTCACTAGATCCACTAAATGCCGGAAGCCAAACCACTCATAACCCCCTAAATCGAGACTCCAATAGACCAACCCATTCCCAAACTCCTCAAGTTCTGCAAGAGGGACTCGGACGTCAAATGACTCCACAAAATCCGAACCCTCCCTTCCAAGCTCCACTAAACCAAAGACTACCACCTCCACAAAGTCCAATTCCTCCAAATCAAGTTCCAAATGTCCAAAATCATTATGTCCACATTGAGGAATATGGTATAGAGGATTATGAAGGGTATGGAGCCTTTGACGATGACTACATAAGGAAGGAAGAGATAAAAAGGGTCGTGTGGATCCAAAGAGATACCGAGTGTATGGAGAAAGGAGAAACTGACACCTAGAGAGAGACATAGGTATCAATACCATCAAATTAAGCCTACCTATCTTTAAGGATGAAAGTGACCCCGAGGTGTATCTCGCTTGGGAATCGGCGTGTGACAAGGTATTCCAAATGAATGACATTTTGGAGGAGAAGAAGATTTGTTATGCCATAGCCCACTTTGAAGGCTATGCTAACACTTGGTGGGAATACATCAAGCGGTTTGGCAATGAGTTTATAGATGGGAAACCACCATCATGGTTTTGGTTAAGGTATCTAATGAGGCAACGGTGCCTTCCCAAAAGTTATCATCATAAGTTGCTTGCGAGGTTGTACAACTTGCGACAAGGGAATCGAAGTGTTATGGCATACTATGATGAGTTTCAACAACTCATGTTGAAGATTGACCATCGAGCAGAACAAATTGTCCATGACATCATTCAGTTCAAGTGTGGGTTAAACAAGGAGATTTCTACTCACTTGACTCTCCATAAGTTTGATACCATTGAAGGCATCTTTCAAGCGGCCATTGAAATTGAAAGAGAACTTAAGGAAAGAACAAATTACAAATCCACGGGTCAAGCACCCTCGGGTTGGCCAAGGATAAGGAGTTTGCTTTCTCCACCATGGTTTGGCATAAAAATAAAGACCAAACCGCCACTACAAGGAAACCCGAGGCTAAGAGAATGCAAAAATATCCACCAAGGCAAGAGGCTCACAAGTATCCTAATCCTAAGGGGTTCCAATGCTTCAAGTGCCAAGGTTGGGGGCATAAAGCCAATGAATGCCCTAACCAACGTAATGTAATCCTAAGGGAAGGTAGATTGTATTTCCTTGAAGAAGAGGTGGGTATTGAGGGTGATGAGAGTGAGGCCAAGCCTCAAGATGGAGAGTCGGCTAAGAGGAAGCCACATGATGATGATGACGATTGTAAGGATGCCTATCCACAAGAAAGGAAATGCGTGGTTCCAAATTTTGTAGTAAGGTGTTCCATGATTAGTAAGGCGGTAGATGATCCTAGCCAATGGGAGAATCTATTCCATACTAAATGTCTTGTGAAGAGAAGTGTATGCACTATGGTGATAGATAGTGGTAGTTGCGCAAATGTAGTTAGTGTTGCAATGGTAAATTTCTTGAAGTTGCCAACCACTATGGTGATAGATAGTGGTAGTTGCACAAATGTAGTTAGTGTTGCAATGGTCAATTTCTTGAAGTTGCCAACTACACTTCACACTAGCCCTTATAAGTTGTAGTGGTTGAATGAATACGACAAGTTAAAGGTCACAAGGCAATGTGTGATACATTTTAAGGTAGCCAACTACCATGAAGACCTACTTTGTGACATGATACCAATGCAAGCTTGTCACTTGTTGTTGGGAAGGCCTTGGCAATACGATAGGTCGACCAAACATGACGGAAGGACCAATCGGTATACGCTTGAGAAGGATGACCGAAAGGTCGCACTTCATCCTCTATTGCCTTCCCAAGTGAATGAATTGCACCATAAAATGAGGGAGTTAAGGGGAAAAGGGAAGAAAGTCAAGGGTGAGGGGAAGAGGGGGGAGCCCGAGAGTGAGGGAGTAAGGGAAACCGAGGGGCTCCTAATTTCTATGGGGAAAGAGAGTGTGGTGATGATGGCTAGGAGGAAAGAACTATTTGTGGATCATGACGAGGACACTCTGATGCTCCTCTTGGCTCATTGTTTAAAGGGAAAATTTCAAAAATAGCAACTATAGAGCCTTAATTGCAACTTTTATAGCAATATTTTCATAATTACGAAAAATAGCAAATTGTATTTTGTATTTAAGTGAATTGTTGCTATACAAATACATATACAACAAGATTTACTGTCCTTGTTTTACTAAAATTAGTTGTAAATAATTATCTGCAAATATGAAAAAGGAAAAAAAAAGAAAACAAAAAAAATGAAAAATGAAAAAAAGAAGAGAAATATAAGAGAGAAAATAAAGTGAAAATAAAAAAATGAAAATGAAAATGAAAATAAAATAAAATAAAATAAAATAAAAAATATAATGATAAAAAAAATAAGATAAAAAAAAGGGATAAAAGATATGGCTATATTTGGGGAAGGTGAAATAGTGGAATGAAAACAGAAAAATGTAAAGTAGTGAGAGTAAAATATGCAGTTGCCTAGTTAATGAGTAAAATAATGTTACTCTTGCTATCAACTGTAATTTTACAAAAGTGTTGCTATTTATTGTAATTATAGTCTTAAGTATGCTATTTTCTATAATTTTTTCTTCCAAAAATATACTAAATAAATAGACATACAGATTTGCATATGTATTTACGGTAAAAAATATACATATATATCTGCATATGTATTTACAGAAATACATATCTAACACATGTATATATAAACATATATATAGGACACAAAATCTCTATAACAAAAATGACAATTATATACGTAGACATATAGGTAATTAAAAAAATACACGATAGATATCTTAAACAGTAAAAGAAAATAAATAAGTACATATGTTACCCTCTAAAATGACATAGTATATACAATTCAAAGACAAATCCAACACCGTATAAAATACATATAGCTCTGCATATGTATTTACAAAATACATACCTGATTCAAATGTATATTCTTATTTTATATGAGTCTCCTTTGTATTTCGCAAATACATATGAAGATATATATTATAGTTATGTTTGTTACTATTTAATATAAATATGATATGTATATCGTAAATACATATGTATGTTTTGTACCGTAAATACATATCCAGATCTGTATGGCTATGTATTTTGTATGTTTTTTTGAATATGTGTATGTGATATATACATATTTGTCTTTTCAAAATAAAAGTTAGAGATAAAAGAGTAAAAAGACAAAAAACACAAAAAGAAAAAAAGAAAAAAACAAAAAAAAGAGAAGCGAAAAAGAAAAAAAAAAAGAAGAAAGAGAAATAGAAGTGTAAAAATAAAAGAAGAAGAAAAGAAATATAATAAAATAGAAAGAAAAAAGAAGAAAACGAAAATAGAAAAAGAAAAAAAAAGATATAAGAAAAGAAAAAAAAAAGAAAAAAAAAAAGAAATAGAAGAGAGAAAATAAAGTGGAAAGAAAAAATGAAAAATTAAAAAAATAAAAATAAAAAAATAAGATGAAAAAAAAACAAATAAGAAAGAAAAGGTAGAGATATAAGAAAATCAAAGATAGTAATGATGTTTTATTTTGAAATTTTGAAGATCATGTAAATAATTATCTTCAAATATGAAAAAGGAAAAAGAAAAGAAAAAAAAATGAAAAATGAAAAAAAAAGAAGAGAAATATAAGAGAGAAAATAAAGTGGAAATAAAAAATAAAAATAAAATAAAATAAAAAATAAAATGATAAAAAAAAATAAGATAAAAAAATGGGTAAAAGATATGACTATATTTGGGGGAGGTGAAATAATGGAATGAAAATAGGAAAATGTAAAGTAGCGAGAGTAAAACATGCAGTTGCCTAGTTAATGAGTAATATATGTTACTCTTGCTATAAACTGTAATTTTTACAAAAGTGTTGCTATTTATTGTAATTATAGTCTTAAGTATGCTCTATTTATTGTAATTATAGTCTTAAGTATGCTACTTCTAACATTTTCATTTCTCCTTCTATTTCTCATGTTTTGCAGGATTACGAGGATGTCTTTCCGAAGGAATTACCGCAAGGATTGCCCCCACTTCGGGGAATTGAGCACAAAATAGATTTTTTACCGGGTTCACAATTGCCCAACAAACCAGCTTATAGGCGCAACCCGATGGATACCAAGAAATTGCAATGACAAGTTGAGGAACTCCTCAACAAAGGGTGTATCAATGAGAGTATGAGACCTTGTGCGGTCTCGGTGCTACTAGTTCCCAAGAAAGACGGGACTTGGCGTATGTGCGTTGATTGCCGAGCCATAAACAAGATAACGGTAAAATATCGTCACCCTATTCCTAGGCTAGATGATATGCTTGATGAATTGAATGGTTCGTGTTTGTTTTCTAAAATTGATTTGAGGAGTGGCTATCACCAAATCCATATGCAACCGGGTGATAAATAAAAAACTGCCGTCAAGACCAAATTCGGTCTCTATGAATGTATGGTTATGCCATTCGACCTAACAAACGCTCCAAGTACTTTCATAAGTCTAATGAATCATGTGATGAAGCCATTTATCGAAAAGTTTATTATTGTTTACTTTGATGATGTATTGGTGTATAGTAAGTCCTTAGATAAGTATGTAAAGCATTTATAATGTGTGTTTGATGTCCTCCGAAAGGAGAAGTTATATGCCAATCTAGAAAAGTGTTCTTTTAGTGTCCATGAGGTTGTATTTCTTGGGTTTGTGGTGATCTCAAGAGGGGTCAAAGTGGATGAATCTAAGATTGACGCCATTAAAAATTGGCCAACCCCCAAAACCGTAGGTGAAGTGAGAAGCTTCCATGGGTTGGCTAGTTTTTATAGACGTTTTGTCAAAGGATTTAGCACTATTGTCGCCCCCTTGACCGAAGTGATTAAAAAGGATCGGCCTTTCAAGTGGGGAGATGAACAAGCTAACGCCTTCGAGGACTTGAAATCTATGCTCATCTCGGCCCTTTTACTACAATTGCCAAATTTTGATAAGACTTTTGAGGTCGAATATGATGCTAGCAAAGTCGGCATAGGCGCAGTTTTAATGCAAGAATTGAAGCCTATTGCCTACTTTAGATAAAAGCTCAAAGGAGCAACTCTAAACTACTCTACGTATGATTTAGAGGGTTATCCCTTGATTAGAGCCTTGGCCACTTGGCAACATTATTTGTGGCCTAAAGTATTTGTGATCCGAATGGATCATGAATTCTTGAAGCATCTATGGGCACAAGACAAGCTTAACCTGTGGTATGCCAAATGGATTGAATTTCTTGAATCTTTTCCTTATGTTATTCATTACAAGAAGGGTAAAGACAATGTTGTTGCCGATGCGTTGTCCCGAAAATATGTGCTTGTGTCTACTTTGTCGTCTAAGTTGATGGGGTTTGAAAGCCTCAAGTCTTTATATCCCGAGGACCCTAACTTTGCTCTTATCTATAGGGAAAGTGAAGAGTTGGATAGGGATAGGTGGGTTACAGATAGGGGTTTCCCATCCCTATACCAAATTTGATGGATACTTGTTTAAGGGTAGACGATTGTGTGTTCCCTCAAGTTCGTGGAGAGAATTGTTTGTGAGGAAAGTACACAATGGCGGTCTAATGGGCCATTTTGGGGTCGAGAAGACCCTCGAAACTTTGGAAGAATAATTTTATTGGCCTAGAATGCACAAGGATGTGGCCCGAATTTGCAGCCAATGTGTTGAATGCAAAGGAGCCAAATCACGGCTCCAACCCCACGGGTTGTACACTCCATTTTCCATCCCTTTGCATCCTTGGCTTGACATATCAATCGACTTCGTGTTGAGATTGCCGAGAATTAGAAGGGGTGGGATAGTATTTTTGTCGAGGTGGATCGGTTTTCCAAGATGGTTCATTTTATTCCTTTTTCTAAATGTGATGATGCGCCTAGTGTAGCCTCTTTGTTTGTTGATAATGTTGTAAAACTTCATGGTATTCCGAGGACTATAGTGAGTGATAGGAGATTCTAAATTCCTAAGCCACTTTTAGAAGTCTATGTGGTGTAGGCTCGGTACTAAGTTGTTGTTTTTGACTTCATGCTACCCACAAACTGATGGCCAAACGGAAGTAGTAAATAGGACCTTAGGGTCTATGCTACGGTCAATGTTTAAGGGAAAAATGACTTCTTGGGAGAAGTACTTACCGTTGATTGAGTTTTCTTATAATCATGTTATACACTCAAGCACGGGGATGACACCCTTTGAGTGTGTATATGGCATCAGCCCCCTCACCTCTTTGGATTTAACCCCTTTGTCAAGTGATCTTGCGATAAGCTTAGATGGAAGCAAACGGACCGAGGCCATGAAGAATCTACATGAGAAGGTGAGGTTGCGATTGGAGAATAAAAACCAAAAAGCTGCAAGGCGAACCAACAAAGGAAGAAGAAAGCTCATTCTTGAACCGGGAGATTAGGTGTGGGTGCACCTAAGGAAGGATAGATTCCCGTCTAAAAGGAATGCTAAGTTGATGCCGCGGGGTGATGGCCCGTTCCAAATATTAGAAAGGATCAACGACAATGCCTACAAGATTGATCTACCCCCGGAATATCAAGTGTACAACACTTTCAACGTGTGTGACCTCTCTCGGGTGGAAACGGTGGAGGATGACAATGATCCAAATTTGAGGACAAATTCACTTCAAGATGGAGAGGATGTGTAATACCCCAAAAATGCAAATCAATATTAGAACCATATTTCAAGCTTATGCATAGTACATCATGGTTCTTTGGTAGTTTCATGGTCAAGTTTGATGTCAATTAAGGTCTCAAATACGTCCTAGCTATTAGGCTAATCAAAACATTCCTTACCGATTGAATTCTTGGGAAGGATATTGGTATAGTCAACTTCAAACGATCATATATCTCGTTATACTATGAATTTTTGAGCTCATGACCCACAAATAGATAGATAATTGAATTAGATTTCCAACGATACCAATTTCGCCCAAATCTGATATCGGAGCAAAGAGTTATACCCATTTTACTCCAGCATGTTAGCCTGGCAACTAAGTGACGACATGAGCTGACGGCTTATCACATATCTGACGACTTATCAGCTAATGTTGTCAGCCTTAGGAAGAAATTCATAAATTAGCATCAAGTAATGACATGAGCTGACGGCTTATCACATATGTGACGACATCATCCCAATGTCGTCAGCCGTAGAATTCAGCATTTTCCAAACGATTTTGGAGGGGTATTTTGGTATTTTTCCTTCACCCCAAAGCTCCATAAACACTGAATTCAACCTCCATTTAACCAAAATACATTCTTTTCTCTCAAATTCTCTCAAGAACAAGAAGAGGGGTTTCCAATTCAAGATCCAAATCTCAAGGATTCTTCCATTAATCTTTCCAAATCAAGTATCAAGGTATGTCATGTGTTGATTCATGGGTCCCTTTCACCCATGAAGCTCAAGAATCTCTTTTCAAAATACAATATTTGTGTATTTATGAACGTTCATGATTTAAATAAAATTGAAATTCATGTTCATGATGTTGTGGGGTTTTGATTCATGTTTTAAATTACATATTCCAATGATTGACCCTAGTATATGAATATTTGCATAATAATCATGATAAACCCCCTTGAATTTACAAGTTGATTGATGTATCCATGATTATTAGATGTGTTGATGATGGTATAACCAAAGCATGCTTCCCATGTGTTTGACTAAATGCCTATGTGAAGGAAAAGTTCCATACTAGTATGATAATATGAAATCTCCATTCATGTACAAGTTTATGCACGTCAAGTGTTTGATGAAATGTTTTAGTCAATGAAGTATGGATATAGGTGTAGCCATTGTGGTGCTGTAGAACTTGTACTTCATGAAATCTCCAACTTATTGTATTATGGATTGTGATGTTGGTCATGTATTTAAGAAAGTCATGGTTGGTCAGTTTCTTCCCATAGAGTCCTGGGGGTACTTGTACCCAAAAAATATAGTTGTGTGCCTAGAGTTAGTGTCATGTTTTCACGATATCCTCAGTCAAGCCATGATCCATAGAACTCAGTCAGTCATGTGACTTAGGAAAGCTCAGTAATACTGTAATCTCAGTACTATTCCGTCAGTCAATGGAAACTTAGTTAATTCAGTCCAGTTCAGTTCAGTAATCCATGTTCAGTGTCTATTCAGAAGGGAGTAGGATTTAGCACCGAGTAAACCCAAGGATGAGAACACACACTGTCAGATGAGGGTGTGATTCTTAGAAGTCATCCTTGCATTCCAGAACTATGTATCCAGCATAGGTTGAGACATCAACACTGTCAGATGACGGTTGTTGAGGTGGATAAACACTGTCAGATGAGGGTCCCACCATTCTCTTTTGGGGACACTGTCAAATGAGGGTCACCCACAGCTTATCCTTACCAGTGGTGCGATATTGACACCCTTCCAATTGGGGTTACAGATTAGACCCCAACACAACTATATTGCATTATTTAGGGTATGTCAGTTAGATAACTACTTCCCACAGTTTCAGTTACAGATCAGGATTGTCAGATACAGTCATTCAGTCTCAGTAATAAAACTCAGATAGTTCTACAGAATTCAGGACTGTCAGATGCAGTCACCTCAAAACAAAATAAAACTCATCTAGTTCTATCAGAAACTAGACTGTCAGATATAGTCGCTCAGTATTAATTATTTCAGTTATATGATTATCAGTATCTCATGTTATCAGTACTCAGATTCAGTAATCATGTTATTTCAAACTCAGTTACAGTTATTATGTATTCACGCATGTATTCTCACGTTTATGTTGTTCAGTCAGTTAGTATAGTTCATGCACGTGAACCCTTTGCATTCATCCTACCTCACATGCATACCAGTACATTCAACCATACTGACGCATTTTTGCTATGGTGTTTTATACCATAGGTTTAGAAGCACGAGCTATAAAGCATCAGTAATATTCCAGTACTCAGCAGTGATTCTTCATCCTTCGAGGATATGAGCATTATCTTATCATTTCAGTACTTAGTTTATTACAGTAGTTGGAGTTAGTTGGGGACATATCCCATCAACTCCTAATTCAGACAGTTAGAAGCTTTTCATACGGTGGGGCAAACCTTAGCGAGGACGCTGAGTCCATAAGGGGGGTGTATGTAACACCCCAACTTAGGAAGGAGTCCCACATCGGCAAAACACAGGAGGGATGCGGGGTATATAAGTGAGAAAGCCTTACTCCCTAGTGACACATTTTAAAGCCGTGCGGGCCTAGACCCAGAGTGGACAATATTACTAGTGGGTTGGGCAGAGACAGGGGTCTCTCGGGCCTTGATGTTTCGGGATGCCCATCGCGGCCAGGGCCCCAACTCGGGTCATGACAGGATGATACGAGAATTTCTAGCTCGGGACCTTTCACACAAAGCCAAGCGCTTGAGTTGCAATGACTCCAAGCCTTGTTCACATCCTTGTCCATGTGTGAGGCCATTGTGAGCCCATCTAAAGGCCTATACTTATTAAAATATGAAGAGGCCCAACAAAACACCCCAAACCCACCCACTTAATTCTAAGGGTATTTGGTTTTTCGTCTCTCCTTTGTAATTGACTATATAAGCCATTTGTTAGGGCTAGTATTTTAGTTAGTTCATTCATATTTTGGAAGACAACAAAACACTTGTAATATTTTAGAACTTCTCTCTTCCATTGGAGAAGCCCCAATTTTGAAAACTCACTAGTAGAGTGATACTAGTGTTGTCTTTTGGCTAGAAACTAGGATCTTGGGGTTGTTTAAGTTCCTCTGGGTCCAAGTAAGAACTTGGTATTGATATTCATTAATCTTAGGGTCCTTTCTCTTGTTAGGGTTCTTAGATCATTGAATATTGTGTGTCAAGTTTCTATCTCTTGTAATCTTGTTATCCTTGTGTTGCTGAATCTAAAAGTCTAGTGAAGTCGTATGGGGCTCTTTCGATTCTCTAGCATTGTTGCCTTGTTATTCATCTCATTTTCTTGTTCAAAAAAACAAACTCAAAGTCTAGTGAAACCGTGTGAGACCTATTTTGATTCACTAGCAACTTGTTGTTCATCTTGTTGTTTTGTGTTGGTTGGAATCTCTTGATACACACATAGTCTTGAATCAGAATCTGAGACTCACCGTAGTCCCGCTAAGCAGTAGATTGTTGACAGACATTTGGACTTGGTGAGACTCTCTTATTTCGAAAGGCCTTGTTCCATGTGATGGTTTAATTTGGTTTTAGTTCATGGTCCGATCGGGGGCCTTGTTCCGATTTCAGACAGTTTATCGTTTTTAGTTTAGTAGAGACTTCATAGACTCGTTATAGATAGTTATGGATTTACTTGTGGATTTATGGCATGTACTGTTTAATTGAAATAATTGAACCACCATATTTTCAGTTTACTTCCTTATTATTATAATTGATGAGTTATGTTTATGATTGCAAGCTAAGGGGTCTCTCGGGCCTTCATGGTTTGGGATGCCCATCGCGGCTAGGGACCAGTTTGTGGCGTGACAGTAATACCTTTACGATAAGGTAACTCATTGAATTGGCTTAAGCTAAAGCAGATTATCGTTATCCTTTATATCAAGGTTATAGATAGAATTGTCAAATGGACTTGACTTTTAAGGTAAACCCGATCAATCATTAGAGTAGGCTCATTTTAGTCTGTCACTAGGGTAGGGCGAAGTTACAAATTATCATGCTTGTTTAAAATAAGGGGAAAAAATGCAAATAAACATCCTTAGATTGTTTAATGCATCCTTAGATTGTTTAATGAAAGATATAGCAAAACTTTTAAGTTTGCAAATTATAGCAAAAATCGATATAAAAAGGAAAAAATTATTTTTTCTTTTATTAAAAAAAATTATAAAAGGAAAAAGAAATTCAATACCAATAAAAAGGGATGACAGTTAGGATATAAATCATCTCCTTTATTCTCTATCAAACAGTTTTCTCTTTCTTTAACTATACCACTTTCTACTTCTTTGTAACAATTATACATTTGTTTTTTTTCAAATCTTCATTATCAAATATATAATTTTTCTTCTTCATCACGATTTTCTTTTAAATTATTTTTCCCTAATTGTCTTCTTCTAATAATAATAATATCTAATTCATAAATTCTGAATTTGCAACAATATTGGTGGTAGAATTACTCTATGAAAACTGATGTCAATAAATATTATATGTCAATAATCTATTTTTAATCTGTGACATATGTAATCTACTATTCATGTATTATTTTAAACGATTAATTTGAAATCAAGTTATATATAACAAAGTCATATTTTAAATAGTTTTAAACTTTTGGTGTCTCAATTTATGATATTGGTATATACGATTCTACATATAAATGATGTATTCTTATAACTGCTTTTATTGTATGAAAATAGTATAGCACACAATATAATATCTGTGAATTGTGTAATAAATTATGTTGAAATCAGTTTATATATTCATTTCATACTTAACTAATTATTTTTTTTGAGTTCTTAATATAATTACCTTGGTATTAAAATTGGTATCAATGAAGTTCCGCATATGCCACATTTGTATTGAATGAGTTTTTGAATGTGACAATTGATAAGAAAAATTATGTTGTATGCTACATAGCCTTTTTAATGTATGTAAGGAATATTGCATGAAAAACTATCGCCGTTCATATTGAAATAAATTAACTGATAATTATTTGATGTCAAATAATTTTTCATTGTGATAAAAAATAATAGTATTAGCCATGATTGATATTGGTGTTTGCTTTCTGACATGAGAAAATGTTGTCAATTTTGGATGAAGAAAGATACAAGTCGTGAAATCATCACATAATAAGAATATATGCTAAAATTCAAGAAAAAAAACTTGATAAATAAAACTAATTTGAACCCTCAAATATAGAATTATTTGACAGATATCAAAGTTGAGACTCAAATAATGTCCCAAAGGAAGATATTTGTTTATGGAGATGATTTTTTAAAATAAAAAAAGAAAAGAGGAGTATAACTAAGACGAAATGTGTGATATTAGCGAAAATATATTATTTCAATAAAGTTGTTTTAGAAAAAACATGAGATTTTTTTGAAAAAGATAAGAATGATAATAAATGAAGATATAATACTGACCATATTTTACTTCTTCCATAGTTATCAACATATTTATTTAAAAGATATTGAATACTAAACTCTAAACAAAAGGAGTAAATTATTTTTACAAAATATTTTACTAATTTTTTTAACAAAATAATTAAATTAGCTTTTTAAAAGGCTGCTACCACTTGCAATTAAATTCTTAATAAAATAATTATCTAAAAATATTGTTATAACTTGCAATAAACAATCTAATAAATGCATATAAGATAAATTTTCTCTTAAAATAATAGAATATAAAGTCAACTCGTTGGCCATTAAAGCTTGACTAAGCTGGGTCGAAGTCGATTCATAGGTCAAAAGACTCTGTAGTTTAAATAAAAATTTTAAAAGAAATTATGAGAAAAAACTAATAGTGATTATCTAATAAGTCTTGATATCCTACACAATACTTTACTCATTTGACATTAAATTCAAATCACCAAATATTGAAGAAAAAATTTCATAAAAGCACAACTTAAGTTGTCAAAAATACTAAAATGCCTTCAGTTTTAAAAAATTACTAAAATTGCAATTTTTACTATTTTAACTAAAGTTACAGATACATCCACAAAGAAGCCATTATTTAAAGATTCAACTAAGCGGATTGAAGGGAACGATTTGCTCCTCCATCAACGACATTTTTATAGGGGCAGTTTCTTGCCACAATTGTCTCCAATTCTTCAAAATTTTGAAAAGAGGTAGTTCTCCCCAAATTCATCTTCACTCCCATCTTATCAAGTTCAAATAATTTATATCAATAATTAAATTAATCTTCCTCTTAAAATTTTCTAAAGTTATTTCGTTAACATTATTGAATAAAAATTTAGTATATTGATGGAAAGGGAACTTCAAAGAAACAGGGACATTAATAATGTCTGATGATTTTCATGAAAATAGATTCAAACACCGAAATGATTCCGCTGTGATAAAAAAATTGCGTGAAAAGATAGCAAAAGAGGCTAAGAAAAAAAGTGTAGTTCAGGAAGCGTAGTTTGTACAAAAAAAAAAAAAAGAAGTTGTTGAAGTTACAAATAGAGAAACCCTTCAAAATGTATTGGATGTTTGTTAGTAGTCAATAATCTAGGCTGAGATATATATTTGAATACATATGATACTTTTTTTCATTTTTGTATCTCTGTGTATGTAACAATCTGGTTGGAAAGAAATCAAAGAATCTTTGAAGGTGTAGGTCGATCACTGGATAGTATTGCTTAAAAAGTGGCATTCAACTGCAACGTTCGAGCCTCACATGGAATTGCCCAAATACTACAGAGTTGCAGTTTTTGAGAGCCTTGCACATTACACTGAATTTACTTATAGTGTTTTTGGCTAGCTATACTGAAATAACTATCTGATAGACAAGTTGTTCTACTGTAGCTGTCTAGATGAAAAGGAATTTTAGTTTTACTGTGTTGGCTATTCTGAGAACAACTAAGTTGTGTATAACTAGGCTATTGCTTTGTAATGATTACACTTGGTAATTAATAAAGCCATTAGTTACAAAAAAAAAGATATTTTAACTATGTATATATATACATATTATTAGTGTAAGAGATACCTATCTTGTTGTGAAATATAGTATGTATCTCGTACACGCTTTTATAAATGTATATGGTATGTAATTACATGTATCTTTAAGTTGAATTAAAGTTGAAGTATTTTATTTTAATAGCATATATAGGGGTGTGCATCGGTCGGTTCGATTTTATATATTATCGATTCGGTTTATTGATTTTTGTTTTTAAATATGCTAAACCAATAAGATATTTTTTATCGGTTTATCGGTTTTTAGTCCTTCATGGTTCGGTTTTCGATTTAACCGATAAGAAAATACTCATAAAATAGAAATAGTAGTAACTAACATGAAAAAAAATCGTATCTTAGTTGCAATAAAAAATCCTACATGATGTGTTTTAATTTACAAGAATCTTTAAGTTAGGACTAAATTTTGTTAGGAGAAATTAAGAGTTTGTATAATTGAAATAATAGGTTTGTTAATTTGTAGAAATTAAAGAAAAATTAAGAGAAATATATAATAAGTCATATATATATATATATATATATATATATATATTGGATTATCGGTTTACCCAATAAGAAAAAAATAAAACCAAATCAATAACCCAATATTTTTTTTTTTATGAAACCATTAAAAACCGTTAACCCAATCACCCAATAACCCAATAACAATAAATCAATAACATTTTTATCTGTCCGATTAATCGGTTGGTTCAGTTTTTGCACACCCCTAAGCATGTATGTTTATTTTAGAAGTATTTTAATTCTAATACATATTGATTATTGATAAGAATATTTCAGTTGAAGTATACCAGTTGAGTATTTCAAGTGTTATTTTCAAGAAGTACTCCAAGTGTTGTACATATTTCTTATCTATAATCTATATTTTAGTTGAAGTTTTTTGTTGCAAGTATTCTACAAGTAAATGGTTATATCTATTAGATGCAAGTTTATTACTAATAAACACAAGGGACAACTATATATTTACTTACATCATTAACATTTTATTATTTGTATTTCTCTGTACGTTAAAACTCTGAATAACATATGTTAGTTTAACACATACATAGTAGTATAACAAATACATGCATGTGATACATATTATCAAAAAGAGATATACCTATAAGAAATCAAGATATACATACTAATATAATCATGGGAAAATCACAAAAAATTTAAATTTAAGAGTCAATATTACTCAAGATACAATAGTTTCAACTTTTCAAAGTATGCCAATAGAAAACTAACAAAACTAATCAAATAAGATTTAAAAAAAAACAGTTAAAAATATCAAATTAGGTAAATAGTAATTCATATTCTTCCTGTAATTTCTCCTAATATCTTTTTCAATTTCATACCCAAATCGGGGTACTTTTCGAACTGACATCTCTCAAAACAATATCACAAAATGGATTGACTATATCTTTCTCGCACTTGGATCTTCACAACCCGATTCCTTTAGCGCTTTTGGATCTTCAGCATGCACAATTGATTCTCAAGTTTCCAATGGCTTAACCACATTAATTTAATTCAATTAACATTAAATTTTAATATTTTTAAGGAGAAAACACCATTAATGGTAGTAAATTTTTCGGTTGATTCAAATCATATCCCATACAAATTTCATACACCATAAAATTATTAATACACCTATTTGTATATAGATCAGACACCATAAAATTATTGATGCACCATTTTTTATACATTCTAGATACCATAAAATTATTGATACACAAATTTCTATATATTTCAGACACCATTAAATAGTTATTATTGATACACCAATTTCTAGATAATTCAAACAACATAAAATTGTTGATTCACCAATTTCTAACTATTTCAGGCACCATAAAATTGTTAATAAACCAATCTATATATAGTTCAGACACCATAAAATTATTGATACATCAATTTTTAACAATTTCAGACATTGTAAAATTATTGGTACACCAATTTTTATACAATTCATACGCCATAAAATTATTGATCACCAATTTCTATACAATTTATACGCCATAAAATCGTTGATACACAAATTTCTGCACAGTTCATGCACCATAAAATCATTGATATCCTTCCCCATCGATGTCAATGAAAAAATCCCAAAACTCATAGAAACTATCGAAAGTGATGAAACTCATTAGAAGTTATTAGGTGATGCACAAAAACAACTGCATAGTCGCTCAATACACATAGATTTTTCATCACTGGGCTTATTTAAAATCAAAATAAAAAATGAAGAAAACAACGAAGAAAATAAAAAAATAAATCAAACAAACAAGACACGTAATGGGTCTCATATGCGAGTTTAGGGATAAATAAAACCAACAAAAGAAAGCAAAATTAAGATTTCATGTGTGAGTTTGGTTGTGAGTTGATTATATGGGAAAATTGCATAGATAGCAGTGCTTTTAATTGGATTTTTTTTTTAAAAGAAAACTGAATGGTTGGGAGATTTTGTAAATAAAAACTATATTTTTACATAAAAATAATATTGGTAGATTTTATAATAAAGACTCAAATTATATATTTATGTGATTTTTTCCTACAATCAACTATGCTATGAGATACATATTAGCAAAAAAGATATAATAATTTAAAATAATAGATACATCTACAACATTCAACAATAGCTATGTATTTTTGGTTAACAAACATGTATCTCTGCACAGCATAACTGTACCACTTTCACGCTCAAACGACATTTCTCTTTCATCTTTATCAATGATAGTTATATGCAGTGGATACATCTCAAATTTGAGCGCACTTTTTTAAACCTCTACGTAAAGCTTTACACCCACATCATTACGGATTAGTAAGGTAGATGAGTTTCCATCAATAATGTATCTCCCTTCAATTTTTTTTCTTGTTTCGTCGATTTCAAGTTCTGCAGCAATGACTGAAATCAACTTTTCATATGTTATATGTTCTTCGATTACCATGGCATTCCTTTTATATCCCTCATACTCTACATCAATAATTCAAACATCGGAATGTCATAATAAAATCGAGATATTTATTGATAATTGTTAAAAAAAATTTTAAAAAACGTAATTGAATAGAATAATGATTTAAAAATCATCATAATAACTGATTTCATATTTATGGAAATTATTTACTGATAAGTAATGATTTAGAAGCGTGACTGACTTCTTCTAATGTTACCCAGACTTGATCAAAATGTTAGGCAATGTTGAAGATTAATCAAAGCTTACACAATTTAAATATTTTTTATACCTTTCATGCGTATCATAATCATCTCATTTACTGAAAAATTACTGCATTAAGCATATAAAATTTCTAGAATTAGTTACAGCACTGAAACAACGATCTATGTAATCTAGCATCATGAGAAAACTTTGAACTAAGGACAGTAGAAAGGTAAGTAAGATGATGAAGAAGAAGATACTTGTGAAAACATATGGGTCCGCTCCATCTCCTCTTGCCTTACCATATTAAGAGTGATAGGAAGATGAGATCAAAAAATATTGCTCTTAACACCCTTATGTCCATATTGAAAGCCATTTTTGGTCACTTCTTAGATTTCGTAAGGTACCGTTTGAAAGTCATTGTTGGTCATTCCTTGGATATCATAAGGTATCGTTGCTCTTACCTATATTCATATATTTTTGAATAAGCTTCTTAACCCTCGGTAAGAGTAATTGATAAAATAAAAGTTTACAAAATGATGAAAACTCGTACAATTACAACAAGAGGATTATTGCCGTGAAGAATATAAAAGGGAAAGCGAGTAATGTCTTCATCACGTGGACTAGAAAATGAGTGTTCTGGATCCAAGTTACATGCTCCTGCAAAGGTTTTTCAGAGTTCTGTGCCACCAAACAAATGTGGTAAGTTTCTTGGTGGCCATTCTAGTAAATGGGAAAAGTAGGTACAGACCGGGTAAACAAGATACCTACCTATTGAAGAAGCTCTTGGTCTATCATCGGGCACCAAGTGGATGAAAACCACTAGCACCTCAAGAGTTGTGTCCACCAAATCCATGACAAAAATGCCTCAAGGAAATTGTAGCGAGCTTCTTTTCCTGAGAAGTGTACAGTGCAACGGTCTTTAGGATCAGCAGGATATACAAAGCCTCTGAATCTTCGAAAGAGAAAAATCACTGAACATAGCAAAAAAACAGCACAGACATCTAAATGTAAGTGTTTGCCAACATCTCTTAGTGTTCATTACTTGTTTTGATCTGTCCTCTTCGTATATGTTTGTTCATCAGAAATTTCATTTTCTATCATGCTCTAATTAATTTCTTGTTTAAGAAAAATAACATTGATATGTATATTATCTTTCAAAATGATTTCCGTTACACCATCAATAGCTGAAAAGCTTTAATAGAAAATTATTTACTTACTGTACTTCAATCCAATAGATGTAGCCTTCTTTTTAGGTCATGGTGATTCTAGCATTCTGGAGCGTAGGAGTCCCAATGCTGTGAATGAGATTCGAATTATACCTGTGTGATCCTGCTCTAGATCCTTCCTGGAAGTAAGTATCCTTCATCATACGCCTTAATTACTAACATAAGATAACACGAGGTAAATTAAACTCCGAAAGAGTTCAAATTCAGCTCATATCTGTCTTTGCATGGTAGCTTTTTGGATGGCTCATCTTTGCAAGTAGTCAGCTGAATGATTAATCTTTTCTTTTATGGAGGACCTTTCTTTTATGAACTTCACTGGTCTTTTCCCTATTGATTAGTAAGGAAACATATGTGTATGTTTTAATTAATAACATAATGTTGGTTCCCAGTGGATGACCTTGTGTTTAAAACATAGGAGTAACAACTTGGAGATTCTAGGTTTGAATCCAAGCTGTAACACCAGGTACACCCATCTGGCTAGCCTTGATAGGAAGCATACCTTGTCAATAGGGCTGGGTATAAAATACTGAAAACCAAATTACCGAACCGAACCAAAAAAATTGGTAATTGATATTCAGTAATTCAGTATTGGTATGGTCTTTCGGAGTAAAATTTCAACATTTTGGTATTCGGGATTGGGTTTGGTACAAGATATTAATTTACCATTTGGTATTCAATATTTACTGAATATCGAATTTTATATATATAATATGATACGACTAACCAAATACCATGCTGAACCGAAATTTAATTTACGATTACTGAATTATTGAATCGATGTTTATAAGTAAGGTATGTGGTATCTACTCTCAAATATCGATTACCGAATTACCAAACCCAAACTTTAGAAATACCGAAAAGAATACTGAACGCCCACCCCTACTTGTTAATATATGGTATGGCCAAGTTAGACTTTTGCATATGAGCTTAAGAAATTCCCCTTGTGGGATGGACATGTTGCCCAGTTAATTAGTTGAGGTGCATGCAAGCTGGCAGGAACTCTATTAGTATCACTAAAAATATGAATAGGGCAATATAGAGCATATTCCCAACTATGGGAAGGAGTTATGCTCTTACATAGTTGCAAGTCATGACATAATGATAATCTGAATCGAAATTGATTCCCATTATGGAGAAATTTCATGAAGACTTTAGGTTACTGCCTCTCTATGTTATTGCATTATAGGCCATCTTATGTTTGCAGGTATAGAAAGCAAGAAATTGTTGGTAAGTAGGTTATATGGAAGCCATACATTGTTTGTTTTCTAACTTTTTTTTGGTTCTACAACTTAATGAGATGTAGAGTGCAAAACATCTTTTAACTCCATGTGGAATTTTCTCTTTTTTTTTGTAGACGTTGAAACTTGAATATGCCTTTCGTTATGTGTCAAGAAGCAGAAAACTTTCCATTTGATTATTCCGCAGACCATATATATATTGAAGATCTTTTTTTACTCGAGGTATTTGCACCATTCAACATGAATACAGGATTCAACTATATCCATGATCTGGATTTTGCTCCTGGGATGTTTAATAACTTTATCCATGATCATCCTCCTTCTAGAGTTAGACGTAAGGTGTATGAGTTTATAAGGCTATTGCCTGATACTCTTAAATTTGAACTCGTTCCATGTGGGGATAACTGGGCAAGTCTATTCAACTATAATTGTCCGGACAAAGAAGATATAGGTCTGTATTTCTTTGAAAGTGAGAGAGCAAGCTCAACTTCTGCCTTATATATCTATCCAAATAGGGAAAGGGTTGCAAAGTAGAAGGGCACCTTTGCCTAGGAAGGTTTTTACTAGAAATTGATTTGCATTTCCCATTATAAAAGGATATATATTTCTCGAGTGGTGCTGTTGCATATCAAAGATTTGGTGATGAGAACGCTTATAAATGATATTGAGCTGCTTGTACTTGCATTCTCATCACCGAATCTTTGTTACGCAAGAACTCCACCAAAGCAGTATATATCTCATACCTGCATAGGATGATAATGCAAATTAATTTTTAGTAAAAACCTTCCTGGGTAACGACGCCACTTCTACTTCACGACCCTTATCTCTTTCAGATAGATATATATAAGGCAGAAGCTGACCTTTCTCTCTCACTTGCGAGGAAATACAGTCCTATATCTTCTTTACCCGAAAAATGATTGTTAAATAGACTTGTCCAGATAGCCCCACGCGGAACTAGTTCAAATTTAAGAGTACCAGGCAATAGCTTTGAGAACTCATACACCATACGCCTGACTTTGGAAGGTGGCTAAGCCTGGATACAATTATTGAGCATCCCAGGAGCGAGCTCAGGAGCACCTATGATGTCAAAACTTCCCCTGAAACACAAAGAGGAAAAGAGGGACTATTAATTATGGGGAAGAAAGCCTTTTTTACTGTTTAATAGTTTCAATTGCTCAGATAAAAGAAAGATCTTCAATATATATATATATATATATATATGTATTCTGCAGAATAATTAAAAGGAAACTTTTCTGCTTTTTGATGCTTAGTTTTACCTGTGTCAACTTATGTTACTAAGTAAAGTATGTGATGAAGGGTACTTACTTCCAGGAATGAGCTAAAGCAGGATCACAAGGGTGTGTTATAATTGGATTCATCAACACCATTTCATTATAATAAGCAATGACTTTTTTCTCACCTTACTTGTCATAGTTTTATTTTTTACTCAAAAATTTGAAAGGCTTTTTCTACCTCAGAATACGTCTCTATAACGGCTTCCCACACATCCTTAGGAGTGGGTAAAAATAGATAAGGTTTACTTATGACTGGCTCCATGAAATATATTAACCAGGCAATCACGAGTGAATTTTCTGATCTTCATGTGTTCCTCTTTGGGTCTCCGATTTTTGACTTTTTCGTCTTTCTAGTCAGATTTCCCAACTTTTCATGATCATTAATTGACAACTTTACGAACTGTGCCCATTCCAGACAGTTCTTTCCATTCAATCGATGAGAAGTTAACTGGAAGGGAATGTGAGAAACATTGCTTCCTTGAGTAATTAGATTTTCTATTGGAGCTTTCAGAGAAGACATTTTATCTTCTTTTAATGTTCCAGAAAGATATTCTCCCTGAGAAGCCATTTTGACCATATGGAATTAGGGGAAATATTCCAACTCTGATACCATGAAATTTTAGATACTGCAAAAATATGTTTTTATTCATAGAGTTGCACAATATTTATGGGTGAACAAGAAGATCAAAAGAATTTAATCAATCCCTAATTCATAGGAGCTAAGTTGCGCGCACTCATTGATTTTTCCACCAACCCATCCCAACGCAACGTTGGTGCGGGCGCAAGGTACGTCTCCGATTCGGTCAAAAGAATCCGAAGACGTTGATCCAACATTAAGAACAAATTTAATTGTCTTCGTCATCAGAAAGTCCGACGATTGTAATTGTTGTCATCGCCGGAGTGGGAGAAAATCGGTGACTACTTTCACCATCGGAATCCAACGATAGTCATCAGCGAAATCGGAGACTGTTGTCATCATCGGAATTTGTCGACTGTAATTTTTTTCATCGAAATTTGACTTGCTGGGAAGAAACAAAAATTGGTTGGGGATAGAAAAGATGACTCGTCAAATCTTGTTTTTTAATAATTATATTTTTTGAAATATAAAAAAAAGGTTTATATATTAATATAGTCAAAAGATATGTGTGTCTGTTGGTTTCTCATAAAAAGAATTTTGCATTAATATTGTAAAAAACTATATATGTTTCTATTGGTTTCCCAAATATACAAGTATATACCAATCCTAATTGAAAAAGTAACAAAAAATTATCTTAAATGTTAAAAGTAGATTTTTAGAATATTTTTATAATTTTATATTTATAATATTTAGTATTTTAGCCAAATTCCTGCACCATATCCTTACTCGGATTCGCACTTCCGAATCATAAAATTTAAATTTTAATGAATTCGACTCTCGGATCTGCACCCGTCTCGGATATCCACATCCGAGTCTATGCAACTTAGCCTAGGAGATACATGAATTAAGGATTTCCTCTAATCTATTCTCCTAGAATAACAAAATATGATATCACATATTCACAGCAACAGATTGCAATCATATCTGCCTACTCAATTGTGGAGCAGATTAGAATCAAATTTGCTTACTCAATTGTGGAGCAGATTAGAATCAAATCTTCCTATCATCCGTGGAGCAAATTATGACAAAATCTGTCAACTCATTCGACACCCTTATTTTGTAATCTTAAATAGAGATGAAAAATGGAACAAAACTAGAAGAATAAATGGAAGTGATATATACCTCTTAGGGGAGAATTAGGACCTCTTCGAGCTGTCTAATCTTTCTGGCATTCTTCAAAGCGGATCCTAAATGGTATTGGATATTGGGTTCCACCTAAAGCATACATTGATTCTTTCATTAGCATGTTGTAGCATTTAATTCTCTTATATACTTTCTGTATCTTTTATGCATATGTAGTCCTCTCCCTGTTTTTAAAAATTCTATCTTTTCTCTTCCTTTAAGATATAGCATACAGGGTTATTGCGAAGATGCTCAAGAGGATTGTTGCTGTGAAGAATGTGATAAGCGAAAGAAAGTAATGTCTTCATCATGTGGACTAGAAAATGTGTGTTCTGGATCCACGTTACATGCTCCTGCAAAGGTATTTCAGAGTTTTGTTTCACCAAAGTACTATGGTATGTTTCTTGGTGGCCATTCTATTAGCAGGGAAAAGGTGGTACAGACCCGGGAAATAAGATAACGACCTATTGAAGAAGCTCTTGGTCTATCATCAGGCACCAAGTGGATGAAAACTACTAGCTCCTCAAGAGTTGTGTCCACCAATCATCTAAATGTAAGTGTTCGCCAACATCTCCTAAGATTCATTACTTGTTTTGATCTGTTCTCTTCTTATATCTTTTTTTCATCTGAAATTTCGTTTTCTATCATGCTCTAATTAATTTTTCGAAGAAAAATAAGAATGATATGTCTAGAGTTGGTATTATCTTTCAAAATGTTTTCTGTTACACCATCAATATCTGAAAAGCTTTCATAGAAAAATTTATTTACTTACTGTACTTCAATCCAATTGATGTAGCCTTCTTTTTAGGTCCTGAGGGTTCTATCATTCTGGAGCATAGGAGTCCCCATGGTTTGAATGAGAGTCGAATGATACCCATGACGCACCCTTATGATCCTGCGCACGATCCTTCCAGGAAGTAAGTAGCCTTCATCATGCATCTTAATTACTATCATAAGTTAACACGAGGTAAATTAAACTCAAAAAGAGTTCAAATTTCACCCTTGCGTGGTAGCATTTTCGATGACTGATTAATCTTTTCTTTTATGGAGGACCTTTCTTTTATGAACTCCATTGTTCTTTTCCCTATAGATTAGTAAGGAAACATATACGATACTTTTTAGTTAATAACATAATGTTGGTTCCCCAAGGGGATGGCGTAGTGATTAAGACATAGGAGTAACAACTTGAAGATTCTAGGTTTGGATCCAAGATACAAAACTAGGTACACCCATCTGGCTAGCCTTGATAGGCAGCATACCTTGTCAATAGGGCTGGATGTAAAACACCGAGAACTTAATTACCAAACCAAATAAAAAAATTTGGTAATTGATATTCGGTAATTCAGTTGGTATTTGGGAGTAAAATTTCAACATTTCGTTATTCAGGATTGGTTATGGTACAAATTATTAAATATCGTTTGGTATTCAATATTTATCGAATACCAAATTATATATATATATATATATATAATACAATATGTCTAACCAAATACCGTAATGAACCAAAATTTAATTTACCGATTACTGAATTATTGAATTGATGTTTATAAGTATGGTATGTGGTATCTACTCTCAAATATCGATTACCGAATTATTGAACCGGAACTTTAAAAATACCGAACCGAATACTGAACACCCACCCCCTACTTGACAATATATGGTTTGGCCAAGTTAGACTTTTGCATATAAGCTTAAGAAATTCCCTTTGTGGGATGGACTGGTTGCCTAGTGAATTAGTTGGGGTGCATGCAAGCTGGCAGGAGCTCCATTAGTATCATTGAAAAAATGAATAGGACAATATAGAGTATATTCCCAACAATGGGAAAGAGTTATTCTCATACATAGTTACAAGTCATGACATAATGATAATCTGAATATATACTGATAATCTCAATCTAAATTGATTCCCATTATGGAGAAATTTCATGAAGACTTTAGGTTACTGCCTCTCTATATCATTGCATTATGGGCCATCTTACGTTTGCAGGTGTGGAAAACAAGAAATTGTTGGTAAGTAGGTTATATGGAAGCCATAAATTGTTTGTTTTCTAATTCTTTTTGGGTTCTGCAACTTAATGAGATGTAGAGTGCAAAACATCTTTCAACTCCATGTGGAACTTTCTCTGTTTTTTTTTTTTTTGGCCTTGAAACTTGAATAAGCCTTTTGTTATGTGTCAAGAAGCAGAAAACTTTCCATTTAATTAATCTGCAGACCATATATATTTTTTGAAGATCTTTTTTTACTCGAGGAATTTGCACCATTCAACAGGAATACAGGTTCTCTTCCCTATAATTATTAATCTTTCTCTCGTTCTTTGCATTATAGGGGAAGTTTTGACATCTTAGGTGATCTGGATTTTGCATCTGGGATATTTAATAACATTATCCATCCTCATCTTCCTTCTAGAGTTAGACGTAACGTATATGAGTTTTCTAGGCTATTGCCTGATACTCTTAAATTTGAACTCGTTCCATGTGGGGATAACTGGGAAATTCTATTCAATGATATTGTCCGGGCAAAGAAGATATAAGACTGTATTTCTTTGCTAGTGAGAGAGAAAGCTCATTTTTTGCCTTATATATCTTTCGAAAAAGGGAAAGGGTTGCAATGTAGAAGGGCACCTTTGCCCAGGAAGGTTTTTACTAGAAATTGATTTGCATTTCCCATTATACGCAGGTCTGAGGATCTATATTGCTCTGGTAGTGTTCATGCGTATCAAAGATTTGGTGATGAGAATCATCTCAACATCATTTATAAGCATTCTCATCACCGAATCTTTGTTACACAAAAACTCCACCAGAGCAGTATATATCTCAGACCTGCAAAAAATGTGAAATGCAAATTAATTTCTAGTAAAAACCTTCCTGGGTAAGGACGACACTTCTACTTCACGACCCTTATCCCTTTTAAGATAGAAATCTATAAGGCAGAAAATGACCTTTCTATCTCACTTGCAAGGAAATACAATCTTGTATCTTCTTTACCCGAAAAATGATTGTTGAATAGACTTGTCTACATAGCCTCACTCGGTACTAGTTCAAATTTAAGAGTTAACAGACAATAGCCTTGAGTACTCATACACCTTACGCCTGACTTTGGAAGGAGGATAAGCCTGGATACAATTATTGAGCATCCCAGGAGCGAATTCAGGAGCACCTTTGATGTCAAAACTTCCCCTGATACACAAAGAGTAAAAGAGACTATTAATTATAGGGAAGAAAGCCTTTTTTCCAGCTGAATAGTTCCAATTGCACAGATAAAAGAAAGATCTTCAATATATATATATATATATATATATATATATATATATATATATATATATATATATATATATATATATGTAGTCTGCAAAATAATCAAAAGGAAACTTTTCTGCTTTTTTATGCTCAGTTTTACCTGTGTAAACTTATGTTGCTAATTAAAGTACGTGATAAAGGGTACTTACTTCCAGGAATGAGCTAAAGTAGGATCAAAAGGGTGTGTCATAATTGGATTCATCAATGGACTCTCATTGGCAGCACCGGGACTCTTAATCTCACCAAAACCTAAAATGTAGGCTATATCAATTAGAGTATATGATAGGAAATTAAATTTCTGATGAATAAAGATATAAGAAGAAGACATATCAAAACAAATAACAAATACAATAGATGTTGGTGAACACTAACCTTTTGAAGCTTGTACTATGTTTTTGATTTGTTCCGTGATTTTTAGTATTTTTTACATTCTGAGGATTTGTATATCTTGCTGATCCTAAAAGCCGTTGCAGTGGGCTCTTCGCAGGAAAAGAATTTGAAGTTTGAGCTCCAGACATGCTAAAACTCCCTCGAGTCCCGGTTACCATAGATTTTGTTGTCACAACTCTTGAGGAGCCAATGATGTTCAGTGGATTTCCCTTTTTATTGAGGCTCGATGGTAGACTGAGTGCTTCTTCAACAAGGAGATACTTCGTTTTCCCACTACGTACCTCCTTTTCCCAGTTAATACCATGAGAACCAGGAAACTTATTGTGTTTCCTTGGTGGAGCAATGCTCTGACAAATCTTTTCAGAAGCATGTAACATGGATCCTTTGGCCTTGTCACATACTTCACAGCATCAATCCTTTGGTGCTTCTACACAAAAATTCAACATGCAATATCTGAAAGGAAAAGAAAAAGCAGAATTTTTTATAATAGAAAGTACATAAGAGAACTAAATGAAACAACATGCTAATGCAATGTATCCTCGGAGGTAATTCCATTTTCAGATATCAAAACAACATGCTAATCTCCATGTGTTCATCTTTGGGTCTCCGATTTTTAATTTTTTCGTATTTCTAGTTAGATGTCCCAACTTTTTATGATCATCGATTGCAAACTCTCCGAATTGTGCCCATTTCAGATAGTTCTTCCCATTTAATCGATGAGAAGTTAACTGGAAGGGCATGTGAGAAACATTGCCACCTTGAGTCATCAAATTTTGAGCTTCCAGAGAAGACATTTTGTCTTCTTTTGATATTCCAGAAAGATATTTTCCCTGAGAAGCTATTTTGACCATATGGTATAAGGGGAAAAATTCCAAGAGTGATACCATGAATATTTAGATACTACAAAAATATGTTTTTATTCATAGAGTTGCACAATATTTATAGGTGAACAACAAGATCAAAAGAATCTAATCAATCCCTAATTCCTAGGAGTTATGTTGCGCGGACTCATTGATTTCGCTGCCGAACCCATCCCAACGCGGCGCTGGTGCGGGGTACGTCTCTGATTTGGTAAAAAAAAAATCCAATGACGTTGATCCCACATCAAGAACAAAGTTGGTTGTCCTCGTCATAATAAAAACCGGCGACTGTATTGTTGTCGTCGATGGAAGGGAGAAAATCGGTGACTACTGTCAGCGTCGGAATCCACCGACAATCATCATCGGAATCAGAAACTGCTGTCATCGTCGAAATTCGGCGACTGTAATTTTTTTCAATGGAATTTGAATCGTTGGGAAATCCGACGACAATCACCATCGGAATCAGCGACTGTTGTCATCGTCAAAATTCGGCGACTGTAATTTTTGTCAAAGGAATTTGAATCGTTGTGAAGAAACAGAAAGTGGTTGAGGATTGGGAAGACGACTCTTCAGATCTTGTTTTTAATAATATTTTTTAAAATATAAAAAAAATTTATATTAATATAGTAAAAAGATATGTGTGTGTGGTTTCTCATCAAAGAATTTCTATATTAATATATATGTGTTTGTTGATTTCCCCAAAATACAAGTATATACCAATCCTAATTGAAAAAAGTAACTAAAAGTTATCTAGGATTGAAAAAAGTAACTAAAAGTTATCTTAAAAAATTAAAAGTAGATTCTTAGAATATCTTTATAACTTTATATTTATAATATTTAATTTTTTAGCCTAATTCCTGCATCCGTATCCATACTCGGATTCGTACCTCTGAGTTTTAAAATTTAAATTTTGACGAATCCGACTATCGAATTCGCACCCGTCTCGGATACCTGCACCCAAGTTTATGCCACTTAGCCTAGGAGATACATGAATCAAGGGATTTCCTCTTATCTATTCTCCTAGAGTCACAATATATGATATCAGATAGTTACAGCAGATTGCAATCATATATATATGCCTACTCAATTGTGGAGCAGATTAGAATCCAATCTGCCTACTCATCCATGGAGCAAATTATGACTAAATCTGTGAACTCATTTGACACCCTTATTTTGGAATCTTAAATAGAGATGAAAACTGGAACAAAACTAGTAGCCTAAATGGAAGTGATATGACCTCTTAGGGGAGAATTAGGACCTCTTCGAGCTGTCTAATCTTTCTGGCATTCTTCAAAGCGGATCCTAAATGATATTGGATATTGGGTTCCACCTAAAGGATACATTGATTCTTCCATTAGCACGTTGTAGCATTTAATTCTCTTATATACTGCCTTTATCTTTTATGCATATGTAGTCCTCTTTCCATTTTTATAAATTCTGTCCTTTCTCTTCCTTTTAGATATTGCATACGGGGTTATTGTGCGAAGATGTTCAAGAGGATTATTGCCGTGAAGAATGTGATAAGGGCAAGCGAGTAATGTCTTTATCACGTGGACTAGAAAATGAGTGTTCTGAATCCAAGTTACATGCTCCTGCAATGTTTTTTCAGAGTTCTGTGCCACCAAAGAAACGTGGTAAGTTTCTGGGTGGCCATTCTATTAACTGGGAAAAGGAGGTACATACCGGGAAAACAAGATACCTACCTATTGCCGAAGTTCTTGGTCTATTATCAGGCACCAAGTGTGATACGGGACAAACAAGGGAACACCAAAGTTAGTCCAAAAAATAGTCCACAAAATGGAAGAAATTCGTGAACCCTTTTGGAGATCAAGTCTCGGTTTCCTAAGAACACAATAACAAGAAGATAACAAGGTGTTTACTACACCAAATCAGCGGACAACAAACTAGATTAACAACATAAGATGATGAATAAGAATACACAAGATTCGTTTTTAACAATAACAACAAGAACACAAGATTACAACAAAAACACTAAACAAGATTACAAGAAGGTAAAATGATAGATAGATAGACCACATGAAGGTATAATCTTAAGAACCCAAGAATGGACACTCTTGGACCCTTAACACTACACATAACAATAAACCTATTTCTTACGTGACACAAGATCGGATTCCACCTCTCTAGCATCAATGTTTCCAAGCAAGCAACAACAAAAGAGAGTCCACCCTATTGTTGTATCCTAGTTTCGGTGGTCACTCTTCTCACTAGAGAGAGATCTTGTTACAAGTCTTACAAGACTCCCAAATATCATCCAAAAACTAAACTAAAACCCCTACAATGTTCTTTTTATAGCTATTACAAAATATAAGTTAAAATGATCAAAAGGACCTTCAAAGAGTGGGCACCCATCTAGTGTAATTTATGGGCTGATTTGGGTGCATTTTGGGCCTCTTTTACACTTCAATTGCACGTGTCAAGGCTCGGGTCCAACACGCACTCTCCTAAGTCTATATCCGTGATTCCCGTATCAAAGTGGATGAAAACTACTAGCTCCTCAAGAGTTGTGTCCACCCATCATCTAAATGTAAGTGTTCGCCAACATCTCCTAAGATTCATTACTTGTTTTGATCTGTCGTTTCCTTATATCTTTTTTCAGCAAAAATTTCATTTTCTATCATGCTCTAATTATTTTTTTTTAAGAAAAATAACATTGATATATGTATATATATATATATATATATATATATATATATATATATATAAATATTAGTTTTTTAAAAAAAATACTGTTCACCCAGTTTTTTTTTTAAAAGAAAATGCCACGTCGGCATAAGAGGGGAAATAAATTCACTATAAAGATGTTAAGGGGGTAAATAAATAGAAGATTAGTTTAAGTGCTAAAGTAAGTTGGGGAGACAAGTTAAGGGAGGTTTTGATGTATTATCTCATGTTTTAATTATAACATTAACAATTTATTGATTATTTATTTTAGGGAGATAAATTGCATAGTATGATAACCATATATTTTAAGAAATTGTGATTCTTTTATTGTTTGAAATTTTATATATTAGAGTTAATTTTCATTTCATAATAGTTTTTATATTGTTGCATTATTTCTACTTGTAAAATGATGTTAAAGGTTTTGTTTTCAATGAGATTTTTTAATCATCTTTAAATTTACAAAAATTATTACTATATTTTTTTGGTATAAATTTTTTCTTATTATACTATTTTTACTATATTATAAATTTAAAATAAAAAATCCATGTGGTTTACTTCCAATACCCCAGGGCCTGCGCCTCGTTCCTAACTACGTAAAATGTCCGGTCTCATGCCTCCACCTTTTAAAACACTGGTGACTCGTAGTATTTTTTACATTGTTTTCAAATATATGATTTTTTTTAGAAAACTTAAATATTTCGTACTTAGATTTACAATCAAACTTAAATTGTTTGACTCTTGAAAAACGAAAAGTATCGCATAAATTGAGACAAAAAGAGTGCTAGTCTAGGGGTGACAAAGTCAAACTCAATTCGTTCAATCCGACCCAGTCCATTTAAGTTTGGATTATTTCAACCCAACCCATGTTAACAACGACAACACACCCATGTGTTAGGGTTTTTGCCCTGATTTTCATACTATATTTAAGTTTTATTTTTTCTTAGAAGGAAAATAAAAGTTACCATAATTACTTTTACTTTTCCTGAAAGAAAAAATATAATTCTTTTTCATATTTGGCTAACCTCTTTCTTGGAGGAAAGGTTTTGAATATCTATAAATAGAAGACCCTTTCTCATACCATAACACAATAGCATCCACAATGTAGTCATTAAAGAGTCTTTGTTTAGGGGGAGATTTCTCCCAATAGGTTTTATGTTTTCTCAGTATTAGTTTTTGATATGTAGGTCGTTTGACCAAACAATATCAATAAAATATTTTTAGTATTGTTTTCTTTGTCGTCTGATTTATCGTCTCATGATTTGCAAATTTTAAGCTTCCGTATGACGCCCTCTCAATTTCGAACCCAACACCATGTAATCCCACAAAGTGGGGTCTGGGTAGTGCAAAGCTTACACAGTCCATACCACTAGCTCAGATGAAGTAGAGAGGTTGTTTTCGATAGACCCCAGTCTAACCCAACTCATCTAAAATTGGGTTGATATGTAACCGCAATTGATTTTTGATAAATATTAAGAAAATATTTTTAAAAGGCCCTTTTTTATTTGATATATTATATTTAGTCATAATTAAACAAATATAATTTTATGAGGTACTAAAAATTTATTGAAGAATAAATAGATCAATAAAAACTTAGGAAAATTGGGTGGGTTAAGTTATAAGTTATAATCCATCACCTAGTCCGTTTTGACTCAACCCATTTTTATCCAAATAAACTTGAGACTGATTGGGTCTTAATCCATTTGTTATCTTGATCTGTTTCGATCCACCCAACTTTGACCCAACCCATCCAATTGCCACCTCTAAATACTACTCCCTCCTTTTATTTCTTTTTAAAAAAATTCATTTCAAAAGGGATTTTTTTTATTACTCTTTAATTTTAATTTTCAATACACATATTTAACACCATAAAACTACAACATATTTTAGTACATTCTATTTGTTTAGCTTAACATTACAAACTTTCAAAAAAAAATAAGTTTTAAACTTCGTATCAAATCAAAATCAACAAATAAATTAAAACAGTAACCCTAACCTTAACTTGGAGACATTTTTATGGGCGATTCAGTTAGTACACTGTATTAATTAAAGGAGATTTTTGTACATTTTGAGTTCCTCCAGAGTATACTGAACTACTGGGTGGAGATTCTTTCTTGTTGAGGTCCTCCCTTTTTTCTTAATTGTTTGTTTATCACCATCTAGTTTTATTAATTTTACTTGTACATTTTACTACTACTAATGAACTTGAGGAAATTAAAATGACTTATATTTTGGAATTTAACTAAAGTTAGGGTGTGTTTGGTAAGTTAAGTTGATCTTTTGATTATTTTACTTTTTATATTTGTAATTAAGCAAAAACTATCATCGCAAAAGTATTTGTCAATGGTAATGAAGGTGTTGTAGGTAGGGGTGTTCATGGGTCGGTTTGGTTCGGTTATTGGTCAAAATCATAACCAAACTAACTTAGTCGGTTTTTAAATTTCTCAAACCAAACCAAACCAACACAAAAAAATAACCGTCAGTTTGGTTCTTATCGGTTTAGTTCGGTTCAGTTTATAACTTTAGTTAATGATAAAAGTTGAAATTTTTCTTAAAAAAATCTAATCCAACATATGAGATGTCAACCGTGTGTTGTTCCTCAACCTTGAAACTAAGATGTCAATATAGTGTTATACTTAGGTAAAGCCATGAACAACACCATACAAACGCTCCAACAAAAGTATTTAGAAACTACATATAAGAGAATGATATGATAAACCCCCCAAAAGGTAAACACATAAATTTTTTGCTCAATAGGGACCAAAGAGAAAGTTCAAAACTAGTGATTAACTATAGTCTAATAAACTCACCTATAAAATCCCATAGACAACAATATAATTTTCACAATTAGTATCATTTCACATTCAAAGTGCGAAAATCATATAGAATCTCATAACATACCTTCGACTAGATGGAGACATATGACTAAAAGTGCTATGACAAAAGTTAAATTCATGATTAAAATTTAAAACATAAAAAATATTTATATTTTATTTATGAATAATATATAAATAATTTATATATGCATATGTATGTGTGTGTATTCATATATATATATATATATATATATATATATATATATATATATATATATATATATATATATATATATATATATATATATATATGTATGTATGTATATATATTGTAATACCCCGTATTCAAGTACGTGTATTGGCGTATTCAAGTACGTGTATTGGTCTTATTTATATGGAATTAATTTTTTTATTTTATTTATACCGGAATTCGCCTGTCGATGGTTCCATGCGAAGGTTATTGAATAAGCTTTCCAACGATATAAAGATTTCCCAAAAAGGATAGGTTTCGGAAATAATCGAGCACGTTCGAAACTATAAAACGGTGGCCGGGATATTTGGGAATAGTAAATGTGCAGGAAAATTTCCTGCACACAAACTACTGAGGCCAGCCGAATTTTTGGGTCAACTTCTAACGATCATAAATCCCTTAATATAATGAACTATGAGAGATTCAACCTATGAAAAGAAAGATATTTGAGTCTTCTTTCCAATGCAATTGTTTGCATCCAAATCCAATGTCTGAGTAAGGAGTTATACTCGTTTTACTTCAGCCTATCAAAACAGATTTTTAGGGTCAACTTCAAACGACCATAAATCCTTGTACAGGACGAACTGGGTGGCCTACTTTATATGAAATGAAATCCCTTTGAATTATACTTCCAACGATACAAATTTCACCCAAATATGATATCGGAGAAAAGAGTTATGGTCGATCTACTTTAGCTTACCAAAACAGTCCACCAAAGGACAAATTTGACATTATTTAAATTTTAAAGGCATTTTGGTCATTTCCTATTATATTATGGACGGGAATATGTGTATATATACATGTATATGAGTTCAAAAACTCAGTTTCATCATCAATCATTGAGAAAGAACAAACCCTAGCCAAATTTGACCTTTAAATTACTTTTGATTCAACCGTAGAAATTCCAAAGTAATCCGATAACTGCGTTTGTCATCTCGAGAGCTTCGAACGACACCTATTATTTGTGAAAATAAGATTTCATAATCAAGAGGTGAATTCTAAGGTATGAATATTGTTTGCCTTTGTTCTTTTCCATATGTATATGTGTGATAGAGGATTATATGTATTGGTTGTTATTGAAAGGTGATGGAAATAGGGTTATGGACTATTTTTCATGGTTTGGTTGTATTGAATTGTGGAAGGTGGATATGGTAATTGATTTATGGAAGGTGGATATGGTGATATACTATTGAATTGATGATTATTTATGTCTATGGCTCAATTTGGTTTAATGGATTGGTTGGAAGGATAAATGAATCCAAACTTGATATTGGAGGATGTTGTATGAATATGCATGGCATGTGAATGCAATTGGAGTATAAGAGGGTTAAAGTGACACCCTTTATGGTTTAATTAAGGCTTACTACTTAACCACTAGTTTGGTGAATTCAAATAATTGAATTGTGACGTTTGGTTGCTAATACTAGATTTCTATATATGTTCATTGTAGATAAGTAATCCGAAAAGACGGGAAGTCCATTTGGGACTAGTATTGAAGGTTGACAGTAAGGTATGTAAAGCATACTCTATACCATATCTTTGACATGAAAGTAAACAATTATTCTATTAAGAAAGTTTCCAAAGTTATTCAATAACATGTGATCCATAATGGTTTTTTATGATGTCCTACGTTACCAATGAACTTGTTTCCACCCTACAAGATGTCAAGACATTCCAATACTTACTTGTTTTCCAAATCTTACATGTTTATTGCACTAATGAATGTCAGAAGGTATCCGGTTACTCAAACAAGATCCATGTGCTATTAATGACTCCAAAACATTTCATTGATATACCAATAAGTTCCTACTTCATTGTTATGGCATTGATGACTCCAAAATACTTCATTGATGTGCCAATGAGTTCTTACTTCATTGTTATTACATTGATGGTCTATTTATATGTATCTTATTGATGCATCATTGTTTTAAAGTATCAAAAAATGCGGTGGCGGCTGAAATAACAATCTCAAAGATTAATTGAACTAAGTGATGGAAGTTCTCTCTTATCGGGTGGTATCCCAGGGGCACAAGCCTATCATGGGCCAATCCCTATTTATGTGTTTATGGGTGGTATCCCAGGAGCATAAGCCTATCATGGGTCGATCCCAGTTGATATGTACTGTAGGCAGCCTAATGGTCATAGTACAGTACAGTAATGATTATAAAGATGATAAGAACGAAGGTAAAGTGATTGAATAAATACAATGTACAGGTTGTCACAAGTTCTAGTAAGTGTGGTCCACTCCTATTACGGTTTATTCACTTGTTTCTGATTTCTATTGAGCTCCCATATCATATGTGATTATCTACAGCTTTACATACTCAGTACATATTTCGTACTGACGTCCCCCACGGAGGACCTGCATTTCATGCTGCAGGCACAGGTACCTCAGCTCATACACCGCACAAGTAGGAGCCAGGATATCCAGCTGCTTGTGGTGAGCTCCAGTATGCTTTGGGGCTTTCCGTATCATATCCAGTCACTTTTGGTATTGTATAGAAGTTAGTTATATGGTGGGGTGTGTCCCGACCTTAGTTTAACTCTGTGTATTGTCTAGAGGCTTTGTAGACCTAATGTACAGTCAAGGTGGTGTTTTGTTAATAAACGTGATGGCTCCAACGGCCAAGTATTGTATATACATATATATGTGTGCTCGAGCTTATACAGGTTATTATTTCCTTTTATATGCGACATGATTCTATCCAAATTTCGGGTTGTCATAGAGGTATGCATGGGAAGTATAAGGTTATGAGCGGGTTCTCCCGGGCCTCCTCGGTTACGGGTGCCAGTCCGCCCCAATAGGATTTGAGGCGTGACAAAAGTTGTATCAGATAAGTTCGTCCTAGTGAGTCTACAAAGTCGTGTCTACTTAGAGTCTTGTTTATCGGTGTGTCGTGCAGCGCATCTATAAACAAGAGGCTATGGACATTTAGGAATTGTTTCTTTTCTTCATGTCTTAGATCGTGCGATAGAGCCTATATTGTATATGAAGTCATATTTGACCACTGAATCCGTTTGTTTCTCTTATTATAGTAATCATGTTGGTTACCAGAAGCAAGAATACCGGTAAGCAAGTAGATGTGGCTGCCGGAGAGGGGACTAGTAAGTCACCCACTATACCAGCTAATCAAAGTGAGGCTCCAGCTGAGCATGCATCAGAAACTTCTTCCACTCTGAAAGAAATAAGGGGGAGGAGAACTATATCCCCAGAGCCACCTATTAATGTTGTTGATAAGGATCTTAGAAATGTAGTGCATCTTTTGACTCGTATAGTTGCTGGGCAAGCCATTCCTACCACAGGTCCTAGTGGTACAGATAGGCCGGCTAGCCTTCGAACACAGGATTTTCTTAAGATGGATCCTCCCACTTTTACTGGATCAAATCTTAACGAGGACCCACAGGACTTTATTGATCAAATTCAAAGGGCCTTAGATGTTATGCATATAACGGGTAGAGAGATAGTGAAGTTAGCAGCGTATAGATTCAAAGGGAAGACTATATATTAGTACGAGGACTGGAAATGATCTAGGGGTATTGATGCACCCCCAGCTACTTGGAAAGAGTTCAAAGAGGCATTTCTTGATCATTATCTTCCATTCAAGATTCGTCAGGCCTGTGCAGATCAGTTTTTAAATCTTCATCAAGGGAATATGAGCGTGAGGGAGTACAGTCTCCGATTTAATTCCTTATCGAGCTATGCTCCTAATGTTGTAGCTACTATGGATGATAGAGTTCATCAATATATGGATAGGCTAAATCCATATCTGGTTAGAGATTGTACTATTTCCACTTTGAACTAAGATATGGACATAGCGAGGATCCAAGCTTTTGCATAGAAAATGGAAGATCAGAGGCAGAAGAGAAGAACACAGGAATTAGAAAGAGGATATTCCAAGAGGGACAGATCTACAGGGAAGTTCATGGCATCCCACAGAGGGTTCAAACCACAGTTTTCTGCTAGACCACCTAGGACATTATCTTCTTATTCTGCAGCTAGTGCCCCACCACAGTTCCAAGGGTCCAGAGGAAATCAATTTAGGCACAGAAGTAAGAGTCAGAGATCGCGGACAGTGGGGTACCAAGGGCAAGGGAATATTAGCTAATCGAGACCTCGTCGAGAGCCATGCAATAAATGTGGAAAGTATCATTTGGGCGCATGTAGGCTGGGGACCAATGTTTTCTTTTGGTGCTGTATGTCGGGGCATATGATGAGAAAATACCTGCGAAGGGGCATAGGGGGTATGGCACAACCTACGGGGTCATTTGTTGCATCATCATCATCGATGCCTTATTCAGGAGGGGGTGCACAACCAATGGGTCGTGTTAGAGGTGATAGAGGAGCCACGAGTTCTAGCGGGGCTCAAAATCATACGTATACTCTAGCGGATCGAAAGAATTTAGAGGCTTCCCCAGATGTGGTTATGGGTACGTTGTCTATCTTTTCATTCGATGTATTTGCCTTAATTGATTCGGGTTCTACATTATCTTATGTTACTCCATTGGTTGCTGGAAAGTTCGAAAGAATACCCGAACTGTTAGTTAAGCCATTTGAAGTGTCCACACCGGTTGGGGAATCTATTAAAGCTAGAAGTGTTTACCAAAACTGCATAGTAACTGTTTGTGGTCGTGATATGATGGCTGATCTTGTGGAGTTAGAAATGGTAGATTTTGATGTTATAATGGGTATGGATTGGTTGGCGTCTTATTATGCCACAATTGATTGCTACACGAAAAAGGTATATTTCCATTTTCCAAATGAATCTGTCCTTGAATGGAAAGGTGAAATTGGCGCGCCAAGAGGTAGATTTATTTCTTATTTTAAGGCAAGAAGAATGATTTCCAAGGGATACATATATCATTTAGTTAGAGTAAGGGATACAGAAGTGGAGCCACCAACTCTTCACGTTGTTCCGGTGGTAAATGAATTTTCTGATGTATTTTCTAAAGATCTTCCAGGTTTGCCTCCTGAATGAGAAGTAGAGTTTGGTATTGATGTAATACCAGGAACCCAACCAATATCCATTCCTCCGTATAGAATGGCCCCAGCAGAATTACAAGAATTGAAAGATTTGCTAGAGAAGGGATTCATAAGGCCTAGTATGTCCCCCTGGGGAGCACCAGTGTTATTTGTGCGCAAAAAAGATGGCTCGCTAAGGATGTGTATTTAATATCGACAATTGAATAAGGTGACTATTAAGAATAAATATCCTCTCCCAAGAATTGATGATTTATTTGATCAGTTACAGGGCGCCAAGTGCTTTTCTAAGATTGATTTGAGGTCAGGTTACCACCAAGTGAGGGTCAAAGAGAAAGATATACCCAAGACATCTTTCCGAACATGGTATGGTCATTATGAGTTTCTAGTTATGTCATTTGGGCTAACAAATGCACCCGCGGCTTTTATGGATTTGATGAATAGGGTGTTTAAGCCATTCCTGGATGTATTTGTGATAGTTTTTGTAGATGATATTCTAGTTTATTCTAGATCAAAAAAAGACCATGCCAATCACTTACGACAGGCATTGCAGACTCTTCGTTATTGTAAGCTTTATGTAAAGTTCTCTAAATGTGAGTTTTGGTTAAAGTTGGTGGCATTTTTGGGTCATATTGTATCTAGTGACGGGATAAAGGTTGATGCTCAAAAGATAAAAGCAGTGAAGAACTGTCCAAGGCCCACAATGCCTACGGAGATTCATAGTTTTCTCGGGTTAGCCGATTATTATAGAAGGCTTGTTGAAGGCTTTTCTTCCATTTCAGCACCCTTAACCAAGCTAACCCATAAAGCATCCAAATTCAAATGGAATGATGCTTGTGAGAAGAGTTTTCAAGATTTAAAGAAAAGCAATATGCAGATCCTATTTTATTACAACTTAAAGAGAACGTTCAGAGTAGTGCAACCAAGGCATTTGAGATTACGCGAGAAGGAGTACTTCAGTGCCAAAACCGATTGTGTGTACCAGATGTAGACGGTCTAAGAAAGAAGATTATGGTAGAGGAACATTGTTCAAGGTATTCCATTCATCCAGGATCAACCAAAATGTATCAACATTTGAAAGATATGTAATGGTGGAATGACATGAAGAAGAGCATTGCAGAATTTGTAGCTGAATGTCCAAATTGTCAAAGAGTTAAAGTTGAGCACCAAAAACCCGGAGGTTATTGCAATGCATTGATCTTCCAAGCTGGAAGTGGGACATGATCAACACGGATTTCATTATTGGTTTGCCTTGTACATCCTGAAAGTTTGATTCTATATGGGTGATTGTTGATAGGCTTACCCAATCCGAATATTTCCTACCAGTTAGGACCACTTATACAGTTGAAGAGTATGCGAAGCTGTACATTAAAGAGATAGTCCGATTACATGGAGTGCCAATCTCTATTATATCAGATCGGGGAACCCAATTTACCGCAAACTTTTGGAAATCTTTTCAGAGGTGTTTGGGAACACAAGTGAAGTTGAGTACAACTTTTCACCCTCAAACAGATGGACAAGAAGAACGTACCATCCAAACACTTGAAGATATGCTACGAGCTTGTGTAATAGATTTCAAGGGCAACTGGGATGATCATTTACCTCTTATTGAGTTTTGCTACAATAATAGCTATCATTCAAGTATCAAAATGGCACCATAGGAAGCTTTAAATGGAAAGAAGTATAGATCACCAATAGGATGGTTCGAAGTGGGTGAAACTCTTTTGTTCGGACCGAATCTTGTTAATCAAGCCATAGAGAAGGTTAAAGTAATTTAGCAACGACTGAAAATAGCCCAAAGTCGACACAAGTCATATGCGGATAGTAGAAGGAGAGGGCTAGAGTTTTCTATAGGTGATTGGGTATTTTTGAAGGTATCACCAATGAAAGGGGTAATGAGATTTGGCAAGAAAGGGAAGTTGAGTCCACGTTATATAGGCCCGTATAAGATCACTCAAAGGTTTGAACAAATTGCATATGAATTAGAGCTACCCCAAGAGCTTTCATCAGTACATCCGGTATTTCATGTGTCAATGCTTCGAAAGTGCATCGGAGATCCATCACATATCACTTCTATTGAGGATGTGCAAGTTGTGGAAGATCTTACCTATGAGGAAGTGCCTATTGCTATTCTAGATCGCCAAGTTAAGAAGATGAGAAATAAAGAGATAGCATCTGTGAAAGTACGTTGGAGAAATCGTCAAAGGGAAGAGATTACATGGGAAGCTGAGGAAGCAATGAAATCTAAGTACCCTCATTTGTTCAAAGATGAAGAGGAAGTTCAAGAAAAGGAGTTAGAACATTAACAAGTAAGTTTTTTTTTTATATATGCATAGTATTTATGTGATGATGTGAATATTAATGATGGACTTGAACTTATTTCGGTTGAATAACTACGCTAACATTCGAGGACAAATGTCCTAAAGGGGGGAAGGATGTAACACCCCATATTCAAGTACATGTATTGGTGTATTCAAGTATGTGTATTTGTCTTATTTATATGGAATTAATTTTTTTATTTTATTTATACCAGAATTTGTCCGTCAATATTTCCATGCGAAGGTTATTGAATAAGCTTTCCAAAAATGGATAGGTTTCGGATATAATCGAGCACGTTCGAAACTATAAAATGGTGGCCGGGATATTTGGGAATAGTAAATGTGCAGGAAAATTTCCTGCACACAAACTACCAGGCCAGCCGAATTTTTGGGTCAACTTCGAACGATCATAACTCCCTTAATATAATGAACTGAGAGATATGTGACCTATGAAAAGAAATATCTTTGAGTCTTCTTTCCAATGAGATTAGTTTCATCCAAATCCAACGTCTAAGTAAGGAGTTATAATCATTTTACTTCAGCCTATCAAAATAGATTTTTAGGGTCAATTTCAAATGAACATAACTCCTTGTACAGGAGGAACTGGGTGGCCTACTTTATATGAAATGAAATACCTTTGAATTATCCTTCCAACGATACCAATTTCACCCAAATACGATATCGGAGAAAAGAGTTATGGTTGATCTACTTTAACTTATTAAATCAGTCCACCAAAGGACAGATTTGACATTATTTAAATTTTAAAGGCATTTTGGTCATTTCCTATTATATTATGGACGGGAATATGTGTATATATACATGTATATGAGTTCAAAAACTCATTTTCATCATTAATCATTGAGAAATAACAAACCCTAGCCAAATTTGACCTTTAAATTACTTTTGATTCAACAGTAAAAATTCCAAAGTAATCCGATAACTGTGTTTGTCATCTCGAGAACTTCGAATGACACCTATTATTTGTGAAAATAGTATTGCATAATCAAGAGGTGAATTCTAAGGTATGAATATTGTTTGCCTTTGTTCTTTTCCATATGTATATGTGTGATAGAGGATTATATGTATTGGTTGTTATTGAAAGGTGATGGAAATAGGGTTATGGACTATTTTGCATGGTTTGGTTGTATTGAATTTTGGAAGGTGGATAAGGTAATTGAGTTATGGAAGGTGGATATGGTCATATACTATTGAATTGATGATTATTTATGTCTATGGCTCAATTTGATTTAATAGATTGATTGGAAGGATAAATGAATCCAAACTTGATATTGGAGGATGTTGTATGAATATGCATGGCATGTGAATGCAATTGGAGTATAAGAGGGTTAAAGTGACACCCTTTATGGTGTAATTAAGGCGTACTACTTAACCACTAGTTTGGTGAATTCAAATAATTGAATTGTGACGTTTGGTTGCTAATACTAGATTTCTATATATGTTCATTGTAGATAAGTAATCTGAAAAGACGGGAAGTTCATTTGGGACTAGTATTTAAGGTTGACAGTCAGGTATGTAAAGCATACTCTATACCATATCATTGGCATGAAAGTTAACAATTGTTCTATTAAGAAAGTTTCCAAAGTTATTCAATAACATGCGATCCATAATGGTTTTGTATGATGTCCTACATTACCAATGAACTTGTTTCCACCCTACAAGATGTCAAGACATTCCAATACTTACTTGTTTTCCAAATCTTACATGTTTATTGCACTAATGAATGTCAGAAGGTATCCGGTTACTCAAACAAGATCCATGTGGTATTAATGACTCCAAAATGTTTCATTGATATACCAATAAGTTCCTACTTCATTATTATGGCATTGATGACTCCAAAACACTTCATTTATGTGCCAATGAGTTCTTACTTCATTGTTATTTCATTGATGGTCTATTTATATGTCTCTTATTGATGCATCATTGTTTTAAAGTATCAAAAAATGCGGTGGCGACCGAAATAACAATCTCAAAGATTAATTGAACTAAGTGATGAAAGTTCTCTCTTATCGGGTGGTATCCCAGGGGCATAAGTCTATCATGGGTCGATCCCTATTTATGTATTTATGGGTGGTATCCCAGGGGCATAAGCTTATCATGGGTCGATCCCTATTTATGTATTTATGGGTGGTATCCCAGGGGCATAAGCCTATCATGGGTCGATCCCAGTTGATATGTACTGGAGGCAGCCTAATGGTCACAGTACAGTACAGTAATGATTACAAAGATGATAAGAACGAAGGTAAAGTGATTGAATAAATACAATGTACAGGTTGTCACAAGTTCTAGTAAGTGTGGTCCACTCCTATTATGATTTATTCACTTGTTTCTGATTTCTATTGAGCTCCTATATCATATGTGATTATCTACAACTTTACATACTCAGTACATATTTCGTACTGACGTCCCCCACGGGGGACCTGCATTTCATGCTGCAGGCACAGGTACCTCAGCTCATACACCGCACAAGTAGGAGCCAGGATATCCAACTGCTTTTGGTGAGCTCCAGTTTCCTTTGGGGCTTTCCGTGTAATATCCAGTCACTTTTGGTATTGTATAGAAGTTAGTTATATGGCGGGGTGTGTCTCGACCTTAGTTAAACTCTGTGTATTGTCTAGAGGCTTTGTAGACCTAATGTACAGTCAAGGTGATGTTTTGTTAATAGACGTGATGGCTCCAACGGCCAAGTATTGTATATACATATATATGTGTGCTCGATCTTATACAGGTGATTATTTCCTTTTATATGCGACATGATGTTGTCCGAATTTCGGGTTGTCATAGAGGTATGCATGGGAAGTATAAGGTTATGAGCTGGTTCTCCCGGGCCTCCTCGGTTACGGGTGCCAGTCCACCCCAATAGGATTTGAGGCGTGACATATATATATATATATATATATATAATTTTTATCAGTTCGGTTTGATTATTTTGTCGGTTATTTTAGAGTAAAATCAAAACCAAACCACATAAGTATCGGTTTTAAAAATTTAAAACCAAACCAAACCAAGTCTAACCAAATGTCGGTTTTTTAATCGGTTTGGTTTGGTTCGCGATTTGGTTTGATTTTTAACCAAACCATGAACACCCCTAGTTGTAGGGGGTGTGGTAGCCATGGGGTAGAGTGGGGTAAGTTTATCTGATGGCAGGAAGCAAATAATTTAGTATGAAATTTATTTTTTTGACAAAAAAATGGTTGCTTAGAGAGAGGGTAAGCACCATTAATTCCTAGTCCTAAGGTTATGAATTTGATTGTCCTTAGTATGTGGGTTCGAGTCATCAAGAAACTATTAAAATTTGAAAGCTTCTGCAAAAGATTTAAAAAATTATTTTTTCAATTTTTACTAAGGAAGGTATATATATATATACTTGTTTTTGCTTTATAAATTTAGTTAAATAACAAGGGTGAAAAAATAATCGATCACACATAAAGTTGAGTAAAGGTGGACTCTTACACCACTTTATAAAAAGAATAAAATAATAAGGATGGCAAAATGAACGATTAAGCATATAGTTGAGTAAAGATGAGCTCTTAGATCACTTTATAAAATGAGGAAAACAACAATGGTGAGAAAATGATTGATTACGCATAAGGTCATGTTAATTAATATAGATCAAAAGTTTTTAAACTCCACCTAGGATTATGATCTAAAAGAACAAGATCTTTTCACCCTGATTGAAAGTTTTGTGTGAGAAATTTACAAATTAAACAATAACAATAACAACAAACTCAGTGTATTCCCACCAAGTGGGGTCTAAGGAAGGTAAAATGTACGCAGTCCATACCGCTACCTATAAATTAAAAAAAATCTTGAAAAATGTGTTTTCCTCCTTTACGCATCGTGATTTGAAAAAATGCACTATTATTTATAAAAAAAATTATGAAAGAATTTACTCAGTAAAATAGATAATTCATATGTCAAATCGATTAATTAAACTAAAAATAGCCGATGAAACATTAAATTTTTCAGACTATTTACAAGAAGATATTGTAAGTTTTCTTGAATAGTAAGAAATGACATATCCGATAGCCCCTAAAAAGCATTTCAATTCTTGACTTGTTATAAATATATTACCATATATAGTAAATGTGTACTTTACCATATATAGTGAATGTCTACTTTACCATATATAGTGTATGTCTATTTATGGAAAAGTTAGAAACCTCAAGGTTAGTTTTCCTCCTATAAATAAAGGAGGTTTCCTTCTTTGTAATTAACCCCATCAAGAAATTCCTCAAGAGAAATAAGAATTTGTAACACCCCGATTTTTCTGAATCGGAATGCTACACGGTACTTATGACCCCGAAGGACCACAAGCTAACCCATGACTAATATATGTACCTGTACACTGTATAATATACATGTAATAATGCGGAAAACATGAACATGTAGTCCATAAGGTTCAACTGAATAAAGGATCTATCAAAACATAACATTCGTGTGGGTGAAAAATACCCAAAACAACTGAAGTCTGCAATAAATATGACCTAAATCTGAAAGCCTCTAAGTACTGTCTGAATAAGGAGTTGAAGGAACATGTCTCCAACTAACTCCATAAACAAAAAAAACAATTGAAATAATAAATGAATCAGATCATATAGTCCTCGAATGAGGAGGACTCACTGCAACTCTGTATACTGGATAGCGACTGCTATTGTTGGTCTGGAACTCGTGTCTCTGAACCTATGGTGTAACATGAAAAGAAAGCACCATAGCGTAAATGCGTCAGTACAACTGGAGTACTGAGTATACGAGTGAGGTAGGCTAAATGCAAAGGGTTTACATGCATGAACAATGCTAACCGACTGACTGAACATAAGAGTAAAAACATACATACATAGTAACTGAGATCGTGAGTACATGATATCTAGATCTGTACACTAATACATGGTTTACTGATAACTAACATGACTGAAACTGTAGTTCTGATACATGGGAAACTGTGTTTGATAGTCTTGAATCTGGTAGAACTATCTGAGTTCCGTACTATAACTAAATTTGACTGTATCTGACAGTCCTGATAAACTGATATCTGAAGAACTATCTGAGTTCTTTTACTGAGACTGAGTCTGAAAACTGTGGAAGGTAGTTGTTTAACCGATATGCCCCATATGTGCCATTATGGCTAAGCTGTGGTCTAATCTCTGCCCTGACTGGAAGGGTGTCAATACCGCGCCATTGGTAAGGATAAGCTGTGAGTGACCCTTATCTGGCAGGCACTCAAAATGAGAACATTGGGAACCCTAACCTGACAGGTTAAGCCACCTCATCAACCCTAATCTGACAGGTTAAGATGTCTCAACCGGATACGTAGTTCTGGAACACAAGAATGACTGCTAAGAATCACACCCTAAACTGACAGGTGAGTTCCCATCCTTGGATTCGCTCGGTGCTAATTACTACTCCCATCTGAAGTTACATTGAACATGATTAATTGAACTGTACATGGATTGAACTTCCTGAATTTCCTTGACTGACGGAATACTACTGATATCTGATAACTGACTGAGTTCATGAGATTACTCATCTTACTGAGTACTGAGTTATGAGATTTCTGAGAATACTGAATTACTAAGATTACTGATGTTAATGAGTACTGAGAAAAACTAAGCTGATACTGAATTTACATGAGTTTTCCTGAGTTATGAGGCTGATTGAAGTCTACTAAACATGGCTTAACTGAGAGTAGCATGAAAACATGACATAGTTCTAGGCACACAACTATATTTTTCGGGTACGAATACCCCAGGACTCGATAGAAGAAAACAGACACACATGACATGACTTGATCACAAGATTGGAGTCCACAATTCATAATATCATAAGTAGGGGATGATATACCAAATGTAACTTTCAACATCTTGTGCATAGTAGGGAGTGCATGGAATATATATATCATGAACATATTATATCACTCAATTATCATAAATGCTTCATACCTCAACAATAGCAACAAAACAATGGCATGGAACTCATATTGAATTGTATAGTTAACATGGACTTGTCATGTAGCTAATATGGGACCATGTAAACATTAAATTCCTAGAATTCTAAGTATTTTATCAAACACCTTGCATGCACTCTTTAAAGCATAGGTGTGTTCATAGATTTACATCACATTAAACCACCCAAATTCATGGGTTCTAACTACATGATCAAAACCTTCATGAAAATTCATCAAATCACTACTCTATAGCATAACCACAACCACCAACATGAATACAATTATATCACCACAAAACATTCATGATTTAGTATTTGAAGATTGATTCTTGAACTCCACGGACGAAAGGAATCCATGGATGAACACTACGTATACCTGGCCCAAGGTTCTTGATGTTTTTTTAACTTGAAGGATTTGAAATCCTTTGATTTTTGAAGAAGATTGGGTCTTGTTCTTGGAGATTAAATTCAGAGAGAAACCCTAGTTTTTTTTTGTGAAATGATAATGAGTAAAATGGCTGAATTCAGACTTATCTGGGTATATATAGGCGAGTGGTAAGTGACCAAAATACCCCTGTTAAAATGGCCTGAAAGTAAAATGAATGTGGCGTGTGACGACCCGACTAACGGTCCATCAGGAACTTAACGGTTCGTCATTTCGACCGTCATACGTGGACCAGAAATGGGGTTCACTGGATAAAAATTGAAGGCCTGGATGAAGGTCCGTAAAAAATATGGCGGTTCATCAACTCGTCCATCAATACTTATCCAGAATGTGGCCCTACTGCCTTGGCTGTGACGGTCAAACTGGCGGTCCGTCACTTTTTTGGCGGTCCGTCAACTTGGACGTCGTACTTGGGCGTTTCGGTCAGTTCTGAATAAAACATCCATAACTTCCTTTGCTGGTATCGGAATTGGAAAAAATTGATATCGTTAAAAAGCTGACTCAATTTCCCACGTGATAGAAAGTAGAAATGTCAAAAATACCACGGGTACAAAAATAAATTTGTATTTCAAAGAAAGTACTAAAATCCTTGAGATGATTTCTAGATAGGAATAAGAACGGGTATTACAATATCTCCCCCTTGAGAACATTCATCCTCGAATGAGACTGACTAAGAGGGAAAATAATAAATGAACATGAACTAAACATGAGTGACTGAGACATGACTTCATGACTGACATACTAAATATACTGAACTCATGCACGTCTGATGCATGGTTAACTGGTACATGAATGCGTGACTGAGTATCCTGATAAACTGAGTTTCTCAAGACGAGAATGCATAGTTGATGCATGATTTAATAACTGAACTAATACATGAATGCAATACAGAGTATGAAATGGTAGTACCTACCACATTTATAATGGGAACATGAATATGAAACTGAATAAGCTTAAGGCAAACTATTACCTTGATCTTGATCTGAATCGGTGGAGAAGAGGTAAGGATACTTGGTACGCATATCTACTTCTGTTTACCAAGTAGCTCCCTCATGATACTGATTTCGCCAAAGAATTTTAACTAGAGGGACTTCTTTGTTCCTCAACTACTGGGTCACCTATGCACTTCTTGAGAAAGGATACATGGAAGACTGGATGAACTACAACTGCTGGGTCACCTATGCACTTCTTGAGCAAGGATACATGGAAGACTGGATGAACGGAGGCTAGATATGAAGGCAATTTGAGCTCATAAGCTACCTTGTTAAAGCGACTGAGAATCCTGAAGGGACCGACATAGCGAGGACTGAGTTTCCCTTTCTTGCCGAACCTCTTCACTCCCTTCATGGGAGAGATCTTTAGATAGACATAGTCATTGACCTCGAATTCGAGATCCTTCCTACGAACATCCGCATACGACTTCTGTCTGCTCTGAGCAGCCTGGAGTCTTTATCTGATCAACTGAACTTTCTCTAAGGCGTCGAACACTAAGTCAGGACCTATGACTAAGGACTCACTAACTTATTACCAACCAATTGGAGATCTACACCTCCTACCATAGAGAGCTTCGAATGGAGCCATCTGAATACTAGAATGATAGCTATTGTTGTATGCAAACTCAATTTGGATTAGTTATGAAGTACCATATCATAGTGCAGTTGGTGCACTCATGTAACTTAAAAATACTACAAGGTTTGTATAACCTTTTTCAGTTAATTTGTTAGCAAGGTATATGTCACGACCTGAACCAGGGCCCTGACCGTGACGGACATCCCGAACCATGAAGCCCGAGAGCCCTTCTAACTTGTAATCATATACACCATTCATATATAAATAGGAAATGCGGAAATAAAATCTTCTATGGAAACATGGTCATAATCTAAATTTAGTTTAACAATGAGGAATAAAATCCAATATCAACTAAACACCATCTGAAAACCGTCTGCAAAATCACTACTACATGATCAAATAACAGCTGTCTGAAAACTGGGACAAGGCCCCCAGTAGACCAAAACTATAATTAATAATAACTGTCTGAAAAGAACTAGGCCTTCTGAAATATAGAAGGCTCACCAACTGGTACTCTTCACTCTTGTCTGATAAAATCTACTGCTTATCAGGACTCCTAGACTGTGCCTCAGAACCTGGAAGGAGGGGGGGTCAATACAGATATATTGGTACGCAGAGCAATCCAAAATAAAGCTTTTATATAAATAAAATAGTTGAGAGCTAGTCATAAACATCATGAAAGATATAATTTTCAAAACACATGGGCATTCTTGAAAAAAAATAAAAAACCTTTCTGTTAAAAGCAGTTTCTGATCTTTGTATTACTTTTGAGTTAAGTTCCACTCCCCTACAAGTCTAATATTCCACAGGCTATATGGAATCCGCCATTTACTCGGTGGGGAAGCCCCCAACCTAAGTGTGCCTCAAGGGTTGGAGTGTCTGAGTCTGATACGCAACAGGGCACTAGGCCAGCGTATAATAATATACCCAGATCGACAAATCATGGTTTTGGGCAATGAGTTGTCTGAACTCATGCCTTCTTCGGGGAACCACCTAAGCTCTCTTTATGTACAATTTTATCCTGTTCTGAATCATGCATTATTCTAGTTTCAACATCTGAAAAATTTAACTTCAAACAAGCATTCTATTCTGTTCTGAATTACCATGGCATTATCTGGATTGGTGTCGTCACACCAAGACTTGCAAGTCCTATTTCTGAGCCATAATGCATCATGCATGATTCTTTTATTAAAACATAGTTCAAACCACCCAAACATGCAATTTAACAAAGGGAATTCATGTTCCAAAAACATAAGTCAAAACTATACAAAATTCCCATCCTATCAATAAACAAGTGGTGGTCATGCAATCTTTAACAAACCATGCAACCCTTCTCATTATATGATTATGTTCAACATTCATCAACATAAACAACCCTCTCTCTTTTGAAATCAAAATCATAATGCAAATATAATATTATTCAAGACATTTCATAACATGCTTTTCAAGATGCATTTAAACGATTTCATAGTATATCATAAGTAAATGAAAATCATCACAAGAGAGGGATTTTTCATGAATCATGCTCTCAATTCAATCATCAACCTTAAAACACATGCTTACAATATATATATAATTTCAAATCAATTTGGGGTAAGCCTAAAGGCCAAAACAATACCATCAATGCTTCTAAAGCATGAGTATATTCATTAATCTGAAAATTCCTTTCTTAAATTCAAGATTTCCATACCCATGACAATTTAGGAAAACTCCGCGTACCTTAAATTAGAAGCTTTTGAATGAACTCTAGCTTTTCGGATGCTATACGTATGATTGATGGGTGCCTCTTGTAGCCCTCGCAATGAAAATTCTGAATCTTGATGGTTAAATCTTGAGATATTTGGGTTTTTAGATTGAAACCCTAGGGTTAGTTCTTGATGAATTTGAGAGAAAAGAATCATATTTTGGTGTTTTGGGAGTTTAATCCTATGTTATAGCTGGATAAGGGATGAAAGATATCCATTTTTCCCTTAAAAACGTGAAAACAGAACCTGAAATTTTGGTGCGTGCGATAGGGCATGCGTCGCACGCTTATCGCATGATGCTACTGTCTCAGTCATTAAAATGGCCATAACTTTTTGCTCGGGTATCAAATTTAGGCGAAATTAGTATCGTTGGAAAGATAATTCAAAGAGATTTCATTTGATGTATAGTAGGCCCTCTAATTCATTATATACAAAGATTTATAGTCGATTGAAGGTGACCCAAGTTTCGACGCTCACTCAAACTCGAATGATAGGAAAGCTTTCAACTCGTCCTTGAGTTAGGGGACCTCTATGATCTCAATTCATGCTTAAATAGGTTCACAGACTACATAATTGATTAACATGCCAAATTTGCATAGGATTTATGGCTTTTGGATCATCTATGCATAGAAATGACGGTTTTTATTCTAGCCCAAAATGCGGGGTGTTACAGTATATTTCTACTCCTACTAAGAGACATCGAAATGGAATCAACATGATCATATTTTATTCTAATGATTGCAGTCCCGATCTTGTTGATTATGCTAATGCTAGGTATTTATTTAACCCGCATAAATCTTGATCTCAAACATACAATATGTTCACATGTGGGGACACTGTCATATCTTAGAGATATATAAAGCAATATATCTAGCACTTCATCGAATCATGCTGAGATAATAGTTATTCATGAAGAAAGACGAGAATGTGTATGGTTGAGGTCCATGATACATCACATTCAAGAAAAATATAGTTTGAAATGTGACAATGTACTCAGAATGTTATACAGAGATAATGCAGCATGCACAACACATCTTAATGGAGGATTCATAAAAGGAGATAGAACGAAGCATACTTCATCAAAGTTTTTCTATACACATGAGTTACAAAAGAATAATGATATTAACATGCAACAGATTCGTTCAAGTGACAATGTGGCTGACTTATTCACCAAGTCTCCTTCAATTACAACTTTCAAGAAGATGGTGCACAAGATTGGGATTTAAAGGTTCAAGGATGTTCTCATTAGGAGGGTTAATACGTGTTGTACTCTTTTTTCCTTATGAGGTTTTGTCCCACTGGGTTTTCCTTGTAAGTTTTTTAATGAGGCGGCCTATATGCGTATTGTTAGAGATGTGTACTCTTTTTCCTCCACTAGATTTTTTTCCACTAGGTTTTTTCTAGTAAGGTTTTTTCTAGTAAGGTTTTCACGAGGCACATTATCTATCAATTAGACATTCAAGGGGGAGTGTTATAAATATATTACCATAAATAGTGAATGTCTACTTTACCATATATAGTGAATGTCTACTTTACCATATATAGTGTATGTCTATTTATGTAAAAGTTAGAAACCTCAAGGTTAGTTTTTCCCCTATAAATAAAGGAGGTTTCCTTCATTGTAATTAACCTCATCAAGAAATACCTTAAGAGAAATAAGAATTACTCTCTATTCTCTCTCTACTCTTCTTCTTTGTTCATTAATATTTTATAACATGACTATATATACACACATTTTTTCTAAAGAAAAAAGTGTAAGAGAACATATACATGCGAACCAATGAAGTTTGATAAGAAAATATACTTAAAATTGAAAAGATAAAGAGTACATATATGAAAAGAATAACAAAAGGATAAAAATGACACCTTTGAGATTGAAATTCTAGCCTCTAACACCCAAATAAAAGTGTTTTATAATGATTTATTTCTCAATGACGCTTATAAATTACCCATAAAAACAAAAAAGATAAAATGAGAGACAGTAATTATAGGTCGCACATCTAAAATCTAGAAAATATAAATGAATTATGTAAAAATCAATTATTTGATTATACTACTTTTACGATATATTAGCTCATTGACTTGTTTTAAGTCAAAGCGGATCATCGTTATCCTTTCTATCAAGGTTATAGATAAAGTCATCGAACGGACTTGGCCCTTAAGGTCAATCCGACCCCGTCATTAGGGTGGGCTTAACTCAGCTTGTCTCTAGGGCGGGGATGAGTTATAATTTATCAAACTCTTTTAAGATAAAGGCTTATAAAGTCAGTATGTTGGCCCTTGAAGATTGACTAATTTGGGTCGAGGCTGATTCGTAGGTCAAAAGTCGATTTACTTGGATTTAAAAAATTATGAAAAAAAGAAAAGAAATAGTGATTAACAAATAAGTCTTAATATCTTATACAATAGTTTACAATTAACAAATAAGTCTTAACTTCTTATACAATAGTTTACTCATTTAACATTAAATCCTAAGCACCAAATATCGAAGTCACATTCACGATTGTGATTTCATTTTGAACTTAAAATTTAGAATAAAATTATGAAAAAAAAGATTTAAATTTAGAATAGTGATTACCATATAAATGTTAGTATCTTACACAATACTTTACTCATTTAGCATTAATCTAATTAACAACCTTATCAATCGATTCAAATACACATGGCAAAGTATTGGTGTCAAATATGTTATTAGTTGTCACAAAATTTTGTACTTTCGTATCATATATGTTAATAGTTGACATACCTATAAATTTGAATTTAGATTGAAAAGATTTTTCTTATTAAAAAATGAAAAGATAAAAGGTTAACCCTCGATTCTTCTAAGGTTGAGTTGAGATAGCATTTTAAGGGCCCTTAAAATGAATAGTTGATCTACCCTAACCCATCAAATTTCGTGCCCCACATGGGTTGGACTAGGTTAACCCAATTTATCAACTCTAGTTATCTCTTAGGGGTTCATACTAATCTGGAAAACATATTTGACCTCCTTTTCACAATATAATCTGAAAAAATGCACTATTATTTTAGAAAAAAATTGTGAAAGAATTTACACAATAAAAAAATATAATTCATATATCTAATCGATTAATTAAACTATATATATATATATATATATTTATATATAACGGGTCCATGATCATATATAATAGTGTATAATTTGTATATACTGCTAAAACAAATAAACATTAAATTTATCTGACTATTCATATGAAGATCATACAAGTTTTACTTAATTAGAATTGAAAAGAAAAAGCACATGTGATATGAACAACAAAAAAGATAAACATAATCCCATTGATGTTGAAACTCTAGCCTCAAGCATCCGAGTCAAAGTATTTTATAATGATTTATTTCTTAGAGATACTTATATATATAAGTGAAAGTTACGCAATAAAGACAAAAAGATAAAAGGAAAGACAGTAATTATAGATAACGTACCTAAAATCCAAAAAATATAAATAAATTATATAAAGATCAACTACTTGACCGTAATTGTAGCATCCCGTGTAATTCTTGGCTTGATTTATCTCTTAGTTGCATGCATGGAAAGTTTAGGGCTTGAAATTTTTTCTAAGTGTTGGGAGACTTAGTCATATTTTAAGCCTCTTGACTTCAAAGAATTAAAGTGGTCTTTCCGACCTCGAGGCATTATTTTTTGAGTTAATTCATGTTTAGGGTAGTAGTTAGCAGGTCTAGGAGAAGTTTCGAATTTTTCGGATGAAAATCAGGTCGTGTTTAGATTTCGATTTCAGAACTTCATCGCGACAGTGGAGCGTCGCGGTGGTAATAGCATTGAGCCCTTCACCGCGCCGCAGTGACCTTGTCATCGACATTTCAGTTGCGAATTTAATTGCCTGAGGGGCAGTTGAGTCTTTTTTCCTCAACCCAATTCGTCCAATCCCGATTAAAATCATCAATTAGGGCGTAAATTGCCCATCTTCTCCAATTGTACTCTCAAACAAACCCTCCCCTCTTCCCCGAGAACAAGAATTCAAGCCTTACAAGTTCAAGAATCTCAAGAAAGTGTCATGATTAGGGTTTCATTGTTCAAGTTAATAAACTTAAGGTATGTGGGACGATCCTAAACTCCACGGACATAAGTTTTATTGTTTTATCAAGTTTAAAATATATAATCATGTTTACAAAGAGGGTTTTTGACATTGTTTTGAATAGCATGTGCCATGGACTTGTTTTGATGAAAGTAAATGTTTGTATTGAACCCCCTTTTTTTTAATCGAACTATAATCACGTATATCAATATGTTTTCAGTTTTACAAAATTTGATTGAGAGCATGAATAATGACCCCCCCCCCCCCCCTCTTATCATGATACCCTTTGATTTTAAGTGTTATGGGTTGTTCATATGCATGATTTTAAAAAGAAAACTTAAGAATGAGTTCCCTACAGGTGTTCATGGATTGATATGATTTATGACATGTCGAGGGGGTATTTTTATTGTTGTAATAGTTCATTGTACAAATTTATGGACTTCATGAGTTTTAAAGTAAATGCAAATGAGATGGTCACCATGCGATTGTAATAATGAGAAGAGAGTGCTTTTGTATAATCTCATATGAAAATCTTTAGCAAGACTCTTTCACATGATATTTAAAGCTTTTGGGTAGACATTAACTTAATGATAAATAAAAAGGGCTACAGACACATTATGGTGCAATATGAATGACTTGCAAGTCTGGGTATGACGATACCCGGTGATGATTCGCCCTTAACAGAATAATTATTGATTGTTTTAAAAGCATGAAACATGGATTTAAAAGACTAAAATTTGGCTTAAAGAGAGCTAGTTAGTTACCCAAAGAAGGCTTGAGTTCAAATAACTCGTGGTCCGAAATCATGTTTTGCCAATACGGGACATATGATATGATGTCCTACATGTGAGGATAATTAGGATATCTCACATTGAAACCAAACTCCCCAAGAACACAACAACACAAACACCAAAATCAGTCTACTAGTTCAAGAACTATGGACCCTTTTGATGACCTCTTTCAGATTCGCAAGAAGAACAAGAAGGGAAGTGATATCAAGATTAAAACACACTAAAACAGCAACAACACTTGATGAACAAGATGCAATAACAACAACACACGATTACAAGACAAGAACACAAACGGATTAAACTAGATATAGACAAACGATTACAAGAAAGTAAAGATTGATAGATAGACAAAGGGATAGTATAATATTAACAACCCAAAAGCTTATTCCACTTTTGGATCTTTAATATCACACACAACCTAAATCTATCTCTTATGTGACCTCAAGGGAACCGAAATTCCCAAGCAATCTCCGTTTTTAAGCAAATGATCAACACAAGGATTCCACCTTGTCTAAGGATTCCACCTTGATAAAGACTCTCAAAGAGGATACAAAATATATTCTCCAAAAATCTCCCAAAAATGACCTAATGAGGTTCTATTTATACCTAGGTTAACTTATTACAAATGACTAAAAAACCCTTGCAATGGGCGGATGAACAGTGAATAATTTTGGAGCTTGTGGGACTTGTTATCTACACTTCAAAGCTTGTTCCTTGGAATGGCATCCCCCGATCTCGAGTCTTGACGCATTGGACCCCGATCATGATCGTACCCATATCATCCTCCCCTCTTTAGAAAGGATTCATCCTCGAATCTGAACTTTGCAAAGAGATAGAAAGGACAAGCAAACAAAAGTTCCTCAAGGTATGAGGGTTAGTATTAGTGTAATAAACCATAGCATATTTCCAAGATGGCTCAAACTTCATATATACCCAAACATCCCTCATATCCAAATATTCTACTAAGTGAGAATCAACTAGTTTATCCACATAAGTGTGACAAGAAACAAGGAACAAGCATCGCTTATCAAGTGGAAAACATAGACTCTTCTTGGAACAATAATTAGACTTGAAAGCCGAGAGAGGAAAGCCATACATTCCATGCACATTCAAGTCCTTCCAAAAGATATCCTCATCACCACACTTCAAATGATCACCAGAATCAAATGGGTAGAGTGTGGATGGGAACGGGTTGGGAATACATTTCCTTACCCCAATACTACTATAATAATGATAAAATGTCCCCTCTATACTATCATGGTCAATAAAAACAACAACTAGAGGGTCATCCTTAGTCATTCGGCCAACATGTTCAACTTCATCATTTTCACACACAAGTTGGTCTTCATGACTTCCATAAGACAATGTACTACCACTTTCCATAATGGCTTCAACACTAGGTGAATCAACTAGTGTATCCACAATCTCAATTTGTACATTATCATCACAAAATAAAGGCATATTCGGCTCACTTAAAGACAAACTATCATTCACACTTAGTTGGCTATTATCCTTATTCAGTAGAGTGCAAAAGTTAGTTTGATTACCTTGTAGCTCATGTGGAGCATGGCCACTCACGAAAATTTGATTAGGAAGGCTTGGATGCTCCATCAAGTTATCCAACTTCTTGCACAGAGAGCCTTTCGTCCCTTCCAATCTTCCTTCCATTCTGTCCATTATTCTTCTATCTATGGAATCAAGCCTTGCCATGATGGATTTAACCCAACTAGGCATTTCATCTTCATTTGCCATTGTACCCATCAAGATCTACTATGTAAACAGTACGAAAACAACAAACACATTAAAGATTAGCAAAAATCAGTCCACAATTCATCACAAAACAGTCCACAATGCATCTCAAAATAGTCCACAATCTCTCACTTTCACACTTTGGATTTTTTACTCTATTGGCCTTACAAGTGTTGATAACTCGCTTATACTCCAATGAGGTTACTTGGTCCCAATTGTAGCTCGAGGTCGGAGTAGATTCTTGTTTGAAATGACTTAAATAAGTAATGTACGAACTTGAACCAAAAAAGATACTATGACTCAAAAATGAGAAAAGCACACAACAAACAATGTTAACACGAAGAACGTACACAAAACTAACTTACAAGCTAGTAGGGTATTACTAGGTTGTCAATTAGTGTCGAGCAAACAAACGAAACTAGGAAAAAATAAAATGAAACTAAGAAATCTAAAATTTAAACTAAAAAATATTGCGTGAATAGTACTTTAGTAATGTGGCAGTCCAATATTGGCCACGAGTTTTATCAAAATTTTATTTTTCAATTTCAAGTCTTGATCAATATACAATTTGGAATTGGTGGATTTGGTTAATGGAGGGAAAAGTGGTCTTGGAGCCTTTTTGTTCAAATTTCAAAAGCAAAACTTGACTTCTTTGAAGTGATAGGGACAAGTCTTTCACTAACAACTACTACAAACTTGTCTTTCACCTTTTTCGATCTAGTTTGCACTTTAAGGATTAACAAGATGATGAAAGGGTGAAGAACTTTAAGAACACAACAAAAACTCCAAGAACAACAAAATTTTCAGTTTCCAACTCCACTACAACAAGACCATCAAATCAGCCAAGGTTTGGGTAACAACAACATCCAACTCGGCCACACCTTGTTCACATCAACAACTTCAACAAGTTCAAGTTCAATCGTAGATTTGGACACTTTTTAGTATTGATGAGAAATAAACCAACACTAGAAACACTCTAAACAAACAAAATAATACAATTTCTAGACACACAAGAAACATATCTTGGCCAAGATAACAACAACACAATTTTCGGCCAAGAACACAAAATGGACAAATTTGCACTTTTTTGGAATTTTTTTGTCAGTTTTCAGCTTCTTTTTTTTTTTTGAATTTTTGTCCAAGAGAACCCAAGATTGGTAGTGTAGGAACACAACCATCCTTGATCTGATACCAAATGATGCCAAACTCCCCAAGAACACAACAACACAAACACCAAAATCAGTCCACTAGTTCAAGAACTATGGACCCTTTTGATGACCTCTCTCGTATTTGCAAGAAGAACAAGAAGGGAAGTGATATCAATAGTAAAACAAACTAAAACAGCAACAAAACTTGATGAACAAGATGCAATAACAACAACACACATTTACAAGACAAGAACACAAACGGATTACACTAGATATAGATAAACGATTACAAAAAAGTAAAGATAGATAGATAGACAAAGGGATGGTATAATATTAACAAACCAAAAGCTTATTATACTTTTGAACCTTTAATATCACACACAACCTAAACCTATCTCTTACGTGACCTCAAGGGAATCGTAACTCCCAAGCAATCTCCGTTTCTAAGAAAATGATCAACACAAGGATTCCACCTTGTCCAAGGATTCCACCTTGCTAAAGACTCTCAAAGAGGCTACAAAATATATTCTAAAAAAATCTCCCAAAAATGATCTAATGAGGTTCTATTTATACCTAGGTTAACTTATTACAAATGACTAAAAAACCCTTGTAAAGGGCGGATGAACAGTGAACACGAATGAACAGTGAACGGTTTTAGAGCTTGTGGGACTTGTTCTCTACACTTCAAAGCTTGTTAATTGGATGGGAAGCCCCCCGAGTTCGAATCTTGACGCATTGTACTCCGATCATGATCGTACCCGTATCACACATGGAGAAATTCCTACGGTATGCTCACATGAGGGGTATTATCAATTTTATGAATTTCAATCCTTGCGGCAAACTTAGATTGGGAGCTTGTCCGCCGAGTCAATGATGGATTCCATATATCCCGTGGAATTGTAGAAATGTAAGGTGTACCATCTAGCTCAGAAGTGAAATAAAAGGGTGTGCCATGATTTCCAAGAATTGTGTCGGAAATCTTTAAAGTATGCCTATGTGTATTGACTTATCTTATGTTCACTGTATTTATGAAACACTCTCACCTATTTTGTATAAAAATATGTTATTTTTGAATTGTTTCACATATCAATACATTGTCTATTGGCCCCCTATATTTCAGGACCTGATTCGACAATTCCTAGCTCGAGATCTTTCACACAAAGCCAAGCGCGTGAGTTGCAATGACTCCAAGCCTTGTTCACATCCTTGGCCGTGTGTGAGGCCCTTGTGAGCCCATATAAGGGCCTATACTTACTAAAATGTGAACAGGCCTAACAAAATACCTCAAACCCACCCACTTAATGCCAAGGGTATTTTGGTCTTTTGTCCCTCCTTTGTAATTGACTATATAAGTCATTTGTTAGGGCTAGTCTTTTAGTTAGTTAATTCAAATTTTGGAATAAAAATAAAACACTTGTAATATTTTGGAACTTCTCTCTTTCATTGGAGAAGCCCCAATTTCGAAAACTCACTAGTAGAGTGATACTAGTGTTGTCTCTTGGCTAGAAACTAGGATCTTGGAATTTTTTGAGTTCCTCTTGGTCCAAGTAAGAACTTGGTATTGATATTCATTAATCTTAGGGTCCTTTCTCTTGTTAGGGTTCTTAGATCATTGAATATTGTGTGTCAAGTTTCTTTCTCTTGCAATCTTGTTATCCTTGTGTTGATGAATCTAAAAGTCTAGTGAAGTCGTGTGGGTCTCTTTCGATTCACTAGCATTGTTTCCTTGTTATTCATCTCATTTTCTTGTTCAAAAACACAAACTCAAAGTCTAGTGAAGCCGTGTGAGGCCTATTTCAATTCACTAGCAACTTGTTGTTTATCTTGTTGTTCTTGTGTTGGTTGAAATCTTTTGATACACATATAGTCTTGTATCATTTGGTATCAGAGCTTGTGGTTGATTTTGTTTTAACAAAATCAATTTTGGGCTTGGTAGTTGAAAAATACAAAAAAAAAAAATTGCTGAAATCTGAAAATTCCAGAAAAAAGAGAAATCTGTCCATCTTGTTCTTGGCCGAGAAAATTGTGTTGTGTTGTTGTATTGGCCGAGATTGGTGTTTGTGTGATTAGATCTATATGTTCTTTTTTTTTGTATAGTTTGTTTCTTGTATTTATTTCTTTCTTTTCAACACAAAAGGTGTCTAAAGCTAAGTTGAGTTTAACATATTGACATTGCTATTGTGGACTTGAAATGGTAGTATGATGAACTTGAAGTAGGCCGAGTTTGTGTGTTGTTGCTTGACTTTAAAGTGGGTTGTTGTTGGTGAATTATGGTTGTGTTCTTGAAGTATTGTTGTGGTGTTCATCTTGATCTTCTCCTCATCTCATATCTTGACTACTAAAAGACTAAAATAGATCCAAAAATGTTGCAAGACAAAGTTGTAAAGTTGTTTGTGAGAACAAGTGGGAGGTTAGAACAAGTGGAGAGTCAAAGGAACTCTCGTCCTTCTACTCCTCGACATGTTTCGTCAAGTGGACATGATATAAATTCCTCGGCCATCGTTACTCCCGAAACATGGCCACAATTGCTAAATCCTTCACTAGATCCACTAAATGCCGCAAGCAAAACCACTCATAACCCCCTAAATCGAGACTCCAATAGACCAACCCATTCCCAAACTCCTCAAGTTCTGCAAGAGGGACTCGGACGTCAAATGCCTCCACAAAATCCGAACCCTCCCTTCCAAGCTCCACTAAACCAAAGACTACCACCTCCACAAAGTCCAATTCCTCCAAATCAAGTTCCAAATGTCCAAAATCATTATGTCCACATTGAGGAATATGGTATAGAGGATTATGAAAGGTATGGAGCCTTTGATGATGACTACATAAGGAAGGAAGAGATGAAAAGGGTCGTGTGGATCCAAAGAGATACTGAGTGTATGGAGAAAGGGGAAACTGACACCTAGAGAGAGACATAGGTATCAATACCATCAAATTAAGCCTACTTATCTTTAAGGATGAAAGTGACCCCGAGGTGTATCTCACTTGGGAATCGGCGTGTAACAAGGTATTCCAAATGAATGACATTTTTTAGGAGAAGAAGATTTGTTATGCCATAGCCCACTTTGAAGGCTATGCTAACACTTGGTGGGAATACGTCAAGCGGTTTGGCAATGAGTTTATAGATGGGAAACCACTACCATGGTTTTGGTTAAGGTATCTAATGAGGCAACGGTGCCTTCCCAAAAGTTATCATCATAAGTTGCTTGCGAGGTTGTACAACTTGCGACAAGGGAATCGAAGTGTTATGGCATACTATGATGAGTTTCAACAACTCATGTTGAAGATTGACCATCGAGCAGAACAAATTGGCCATGACATCATTCGGCTCAAGTGTGGGTTAAACAAGGAGATTTCTACTCACTTGACTCTCCATAAGTTTGATACCATTGAAGGCATCTTTCATGCGGCCATTGAAATTGAAAGAGAACTTAAGGAAAGAACAAATTACAAATCCACGGGTCAAGCACCCTCCGGTTGGCCAAGGATAAGGAGTTTGCTTCCTCCACCATGGGTTGGCATAAAAATAAAGACCAACCCGGCACTACAAGGAAACCCGAGGCTAAGACAATGCAAAAATATCCACCAAGGCAAGAGGCTCACAAGTATCCTAATCCTAAGGGTTTCCAATGCTTCAAGTGCTAAGGTTGGGGGCATAAAGCCAATGAATGCCCTAACCAACGTAATGTAAACCTAAGGGAAGGTAGATTGTATTTCCTTGAAGAAGAGGTGGGTATTGAGGGTGATGAGAGTGAGGCCAAGCCTCAAGATGGAGAGTCGACTAAGAGGAAGCCACATGATGATGATGACGATTGTAAGGATGCCTATCCACAAGAAGGGAAATGCGTGGTTCCAAATTTTGTAGTAAGGCATTCCATGATTAGTAAGGCGGTAGATGATCCTAGCCAATGGGAGAATCTATTCCATACTAAATGTCTTGTGAAGAGAAGTGTATGCACTATGGTGATAGATAGTGGGATCGGCCTTTCAAGTGGGGAGATGAACAAGCTAACGCCTTCGATGACTTGAAATCTATGCTCATCTCGGCCCTTTTGCTACAATTTCCAAATTTTGATAAGACTTTTGAGGTCGAATGTGATGCTACCAAAGTCGGCATAGGCGCAGTTTTAATGCAAGAATTGAAGCCTATTGCCTACTTTAGCGAAAAGCTCAAAGGAGCAACTCTAAACTACTCTACGTATGATTTAGAGGGTTATGCCTTGATTAGAGCCTTGGATACTTGGCAACATTATTTGTGGCCTAAAGAATTTGTGATCCGAATGGATCATGAATTCTTGAAGCATCTATGGGCACAAGACAAGCTTAACCGGTGGTATGCCAAATGGATTGAATTTCTTGAATCTTTTCCTTATGTTATTCATTACAAGAAGGGTAAAGACAATGTTGTTGCCGATGCGTTGTCCCGAAAATATGTGCTTGTGTCTACTTTGTCGTCTAAGTTGATGGGGTTTGAAAGCCTCAAGTCTTTATATCCCGAGGACCCTCACTTTGCTCTTATCTATAGTGAAAGTGAAGAGTTGGATAGGGATAGGTGGGTTACAGATAGGGGTTTCCCATCCCTATACCAAATTTGATGGATACATGTTTAAGGGTAGACGATTGTGTGTTCCCTCAAGTTCGTGGAGAGAATTGTTTGTGAGGAAAGCACACAATGGCGGTCTAATGGGCCATTTTGGGGTCGAGAAGACCCTCGAAACTTTGGAAGAATAATTTTATTGGCCTAGAATGCACAAGGATGTGGCCCGAATTTGCAACCAATGTGTTGAGTGTAACGGAGCCAAATCACGGCTCCAACCCCACGGGTTGTACACTCCATTTTCAATCCCTTTGCGTCCTTGGCCTGACATATCAATAGACTTCGTGTTGAGATTGCCGAGAATTAGAAGGGGGTGGGATAGTGTTTTTGTCGAGGTGGATCGGTTTTCCAAGATGGTTCACTTTATTCTTTTTTCTAAATGTGATGATGCGCCTAGTGTAGCCTCTTTGTTTGTTGATAATGTTGTAAAACTTCATGGTATTCCGAGGACCATAGTGAGTGATAGGAGATTCTAAATTCCTAAGCCACTTTTAGAAGTCTATGTGGGGTAGGCTCGGTACTAAGTTGTTGTTTTTTACTTCATGCTACCCACAAAATGATGGCCAAACGGAAGTAGTAAATAGGACCTTAGGGTCTATGCTACGGTCAATGTTTAAGGGAAAAATGACTTCTTGGGAGGAGCACTTACCATTGATTGAGTTTTCTTATAATCATGTTATACACTCAATCACGGGGATGAAACCCTTTGAGTGTGTATATGGCATCAACCCCCTCACCCCTTTGGATTTAACCCCTTTGTCAAGTGATCTTGTGATATGCTTAGATGGAAGCAAACAGACCGAGGCCATGAAGAATCTACATGAGAAGGTGAGGTTCCGGTTGGAGAATAAAAACCAAAAAGCTGCAAGGCGAACCAACAAAGGAAGAAGAAAGCTCATTCTTGAACTGGGAGATTAGGTGTGGGTGCACCTAAGGAAGGATAGATTCCCGTCTAAAAGGAATGCTAAGTTAATGTCGCGGGGTGATGGCCCGTTCCAAATATTAGAAAGGATCAACGACAATGCCTACAAGATTGATCTACCCCCGGAATATCAAGTGTACAACACTTTCAACGTGTGTGACCTCTCTCGGGTGGAAACGGTGGAGGATGACAATGATCCAAATTTGAGGACAAATTCCCTTCAAGATGGAGAGGATGTGTAATACCCCAAAAAATGCAAATCAATATTAGCACCATATTTCAAGCTTATGCATAGTACATCATGGTTCTTTGGTAGTTTCATGATCAAGTTTGATGTCAATTAAGGTCTCAAATACGTCCTAGCTATTAGGCTAATCAAAACATTCCTTACCGATTGAATTCTTGGGAAGGATATTGGTATAGTCAACTTCAAACGATCATATATCTCATTATACTATGAATTTTTGAGCTCATGACCCACAAATAGATAGATAATTGAATTAGATTTCCAACGATACCAATTTCGCCCAAATCTGATATCGGAGCAAAGAGTTATACCTATTTTACTCCAGCATGTTAGCCTGGCAACTAAGTGACGACATGAGCTGACGGCTTATCACATATCTGATGACTTATCAGCTAATGTCGTCAGCCTTAGGCAGAAGGTCATAAATTAGCATCAAGTAATGACATGAGCTGACGGCTTATCACATATGTGACGACATCAGCCCAATGTCGTCAGCCGTAGAATTCAGCATTTTCCAAACGATTTTTGAGGGGTATTTTGGTATTTTTCCTTCACCCCAAAGCTCCATAAACACTGAATTCAACCTCCATTTAACCAAAATACATTCTTTTTTCTCAAATTCTCTCAAGAACAAGAAGAGGGGTTTCCCATTCAAGATCCAAATCCCAAGGATTCTTCCATCAATCTTTCCAAATCAAGTATCAAGGTATGTCATGTGTTGATTCATGGGTCCCTTTCACCCATGAAGCTCAAGAATCTCTTTTCAAAATACAATATTTGTGTATTTATGAACGTTCATGATTTAAATAAAATTGAAATTCATGTTCATGATGTTGTGGGGTTTTGATTCATGTTTTAAATTACATATTCCAATGATTGACCCTAGTATATGAATATTTGCATAATAATCATGATAAACCCCCTTGAATTTACAAGTTGATTGATGTATCCATGATTATTAGATGTGTTGATGATGGTATAACCAAAGCATGCTCCCCATGTGTTTGACTAAATGCCTATGTGAAGGAAAAGTGCCATACTAGTATGATAATATAAAATCTCCATTCATGTACAATTTTATGCACGTCAAGTGTTTGATGAAATGTTTTAGTCAATGAAGTATGGATATAGGTGTAGCCATTGTGGTGCTGTAGAACTTGTACTTCATGAAATCTCCAACTTATTGTATTATGGATTGTGATGTTGGTCATGTATTTAAGAAAGTCATGGTTGGTCAGTTTCTTCCCATAGAGTCCTGGGGGTACTAGTACCCAAAAAATATAGTTGTGTTCCTAGAGTTAGTGTCATGTTTTCAAGATATCCTCAGTCAAGCCATGATCCATAGAACTCAGTCAGTCATGTGACTTAGGAAAGCTCAGTAATACTGTAATCTCAGTACTATTCCGTCAGTCAATGGAAACTTAGTTAATTCAGTCCAGTTCAGTTCAGTAATCCATGTTCAGTGTCTATTCAGAAGGGAGTAGGATTTAGCACCGAGTAAACCCCAGGATGAGAACACACACTGTCAAATGAGGGTGTGATTCTTAGAAGTCATCCTTGCATTCCAGAACTATGTATCCAGCATAGGTTGATACATCAACACTGTCAGATGACGGTTGTTGAGGTGGATAAACACTGTCAGATGAGGGTCCCACCATTCTCTTTTGGGGACATTGTCAAATGAGGGTCACCCACAGCTTGTCCTTACCAGTGGTGCGATATTGACACCCTTCCAATTGGGGTTACAGATTAGACCCCTACACAGCTATATTGCATTATTTAGGGTATGTCAGTTAGATAACTACTTCCCATAGTTTAAGTTACAAATCAGGATTGTCAGATACAGTCATTCAGTCTCAGTAATAAAACTCAGATAGTTCTACAGAATTCAGGACTGTCAGATGCAGTCACCTCAAAACAAAATGAAACTCATCTAGTTCCATCAGAAACTAAACTGTCAGATACAGTCGCTCAGTATTAATTATTTCAGTTATATGATTATCAGTATCTCATGTTATCAGTACTCAGATTCAGTAATCATGTTATTTCAAACTCAGTTACAGTTATTATTTATTCACGCATGTATTCTCACGTTTATGTTGTTCAGTCAGTTAGTATAGTTCATGCACGTGAACCCTTTGCATTCATCCTACCTCACATGCATACTAGTACATTCAATCATACTGACGCATTTTTGCAATGGTGTTTTATACCATAGGTTTAAAAGCACGAGCTCTAGAGCATCAGTAATATTCCAATACTCAACAGTGATTCTTCATCCTTCGAGGACATGAGCATTATCTTATCATTTCAGTACTTAGTTTATTACAGTAGTTGAAGTTAGTTGGGGACATATCCCATCAACTCCTAATTCAGACAGTTAGAAGCTTTTAATACGGTGGGGCAAACCTTAGCGAGGACGTTGAGTCCATAAGGAGGGTGTATGTATCACCCCAACTTAGGAAGGAGTCCCACATCGTCAAAACACAGGAGGGATGCGGGGTATATAAGTGAGAAAGCCTTACTCCCTAGTGACACGTTTTAAAGCCGTGCGGGCCTAGACCCATAGTGGACAATATTACTAGTGGGTTGGGCAGAGACAGGGGTCTCTCGGGCCTTGATGGTTCGGGACGCCCATCGCGGCCAGGGCCCCAACTCGGGTCATGACAGGATGATACGAGAATTTCTAGCTCGGGACCTTTCACACGAAGCCAAGCGCGTGAGTTGCAATGACTTCAAACCTTGTTCACATCCTTGGCCGTGTGTGAGGCCATTGTGAGCCCATCTAAAGGCCTATACTTATTAAAATGTGAAGAGGCCCAACAAAACACCCCAAACCCACCCACTTAATTCTAAGGGTATTTGGTTTTTTGTCTCTCCTTTGTAATTGACTATATATGCCATTTGTTAGGGATAGTATTTTAGTTAGTTCATTCATATTTTGGAAGACAACAAAATACTTGTAATATTTTAGAACTTCTCTCTTCCATTGGAGAAGCCCCAATTTTGAAAACTCACTAGTAGAGTGATACTAGTGTTGTCTTTTGGCTAGAAACTAGGATCTTGGGGTTCTTTAAGTTCCTCTGGGTCCAAGTAAGAACTTGGTATTGATATTCATTAATCTTAGGGTCCTTTCTCTTGTTAGGGTTCTTAGATCATTGAATATTGTGTGTCAAGTTTCTATCTCTTGTAATCTTGTTATCCTTGTGTTGCTGAATCTAAAAGTCTAGTGAAGTCGTATGGGGTTCTTTCGATTCACTAGCATTGTTGCCTTGTTATTCATCTCATTTTCTTGTTCAAAAACACAAACTCAAAGTCTAGTGAAACCATGTGAGACCTATTTTGATTCACTAGCAACTTGTTGTTCATCTTGTTGTTTTGTGTTGGTTGGAATCTCTTGATACACACATAGTCTTGAATCAGAATCTGAGACTCAGTCCCGCGGTCCCGCTAAGCATTAGATTGTTGACAGACATTTGGACTTGGTGAGCCTCCCTTATTTCGGAAGGCCTTGTTCCATGTAATGTTTTCATTTGGTTCTAGTTCATGGTCCGATCGGGGGCCTTGTTCCGATTTCAGACAGTTTATCGTTTTCAGTTTAGTAGAGACTTCGTAGACTCATTATAGATAGTTATGGATTTACTTGTGGATTTATGGCATGTACTGTTTAATTGAAATAATTGAACCACCATATTTTCAGTTTACTTCCTTATTATTATAATTGATGAGTTATGTTTATGATTGCAAGCTAAGGGGTCTCTCGGACCTTCATGGTTTGGGATGCCCATCACGGCTTGGGCCCAGTTCGTGGCGTGACAGTAATACCTTTACGATAAGGTAACTCATTGAATTGGTTTAAGCTAAAGCAGATTATCGTTATCCTTTATATCAAGGTTATAGATAGAATTGTCAAATGGACTTGACTTTTAAGGTAAACCCGATCAATCATTAGAGTAGGCACATTTTAGTCTGTCACTAGGGTAGGGCGAATTTACAAATTATCATGCATGTTTAAAATAAGGGGAAAAAATGCAAATAAACATCCTTAGATTGTTTAATGCATCCTTAGATTGTTTAATGAAAGATATAGCAAAACTTTTAAGTTTGCAAATTATAGCAAAAATCGATATAAAAAGGAAAAAAATATTTTTTCTTTTATTAAAAAAAAATTATAAAAGGAAAAAGAAATTCTATATCAATAAAAAGGGATGACAGTTAGGATATAAATCATCTCCTTTATTCTCTATCAAACAATTTTCTCTTTCTTTAACTATACCACTTTCTACTTCTTTGTAACAATTATACATTTGTTTTTTTCAAATCTTCATTATCAAATATAGAATTTTTCTTCTTCATCACGATTTTCTTTTAAATTATTTTGCCCTAATTGTCTTCTTCTAATAATAATGATATCTAATTCATAAATTCTGAATTTGCAACAATATTAGTGGTAGAATTACTTTATGAAAACTGATGTCAATAAATATTATATGTCAGTAATCTATTTTTAATCTGTGATATATGTAATCTACTATTCATGTATTATTTTAAACGATTAATTTGAAATTAAGTTATATATAACAAAGTCATATTTTAAATAGTTTTAAACTTTTGGTGTCTCAATTTATAATATTGGTATATACAATTCTACATATAAATGATGTATTCTTATAACTGCTTTTATTGTATGAAAATAGTATAGCACACAATATAATATCTGTGAATTGTGTAATAAATTATGTTGAAATCAGTTTATGTATTCATTTCATACTTAACTAAATTTATTTTTTTGAGTTCTTAATATAATTACCTTGGTATTAAAATTGGTATCAATGAAGTTCCGCATATGCCACATTTGTATTGAATGAGTTTTTGAATGTGACAATTGATAAGAAAATTATGGTGTATGCTACATAGCCTTTCTAATGTATGTAAGGAATATTGCATGAAAAACTATCGTCGTGCATATTGAAATAAATTAACTGATAATTATTTGATGTCAAATAATTTTTCATTGTGATAAAAAAATAATAGTATTAGCCATGATTGATATTGGTGTTTGCTTTCTGACATAAGAAAATGTTGTCAATTTTGGATGAAGAAAGATACAAGTCGTGAAATCAACACATAATAAGAATATATGCTGAAATTCAAGAAAAAAAAACATGATAAATAAAACTAAATTGAACCCTCAAATATTGAATTATTTGACAGATATCAAAGTTGAGACTCAAATAATGTCCCAAAGGAAGATATTTGTTTATGAAGATGATTTTTTAAAATAAAAAAAGAAAAGAGGAGTATAACTAAGACGAAATGTGTGATATTAGCGAAAATATATTATTTCAATAAAGTTGTTTTAGAAAAAACATGAGATTTTTTTGAAAAAGATAAGAATGATAATAAATGAAGATATAATACTGACCATATTTTACTTCTTCCATAGTTATCAACATATTTATTTAAAAGATATTGAATACTAAACTCTAAACAAAAGGAGTAAATTATTTTTACAAAATATTTTACTAATTTTTTTAACAAAATAATTAAATTAGTTTTTTAAAAGGCTTCTACCACTTGCAATTAAATTCTTAATAAAATAATTATCTAAAAATATTGTTATAACTTGCAATAAACAATCTAATAAATGCATATAAGATAAATTTTCTCTTAAAATAATAGAATATAAAGTCAACTCATTGGCCATTAAAGCTTGACTAAGCTGGGTCGAAATCGATTCATAGGTCAAAAGACTTTGTAGTTTAAATAAAAATTTTAAAAGAAATTATGAGAAAAAACTAATAGTGATTATGTAATAAGTCTTGATATCCTACACAATACTTTACTCATTTGACATTAAATTCAAATCACCAAATATTGAGGAAAAAATTTCATAAAAGCACAACTTAAGTTGTCAAAAATACTAAAATGCCTTCAGTTTTAAAAAATTACTAAAATTATAATTTTTACTATTTTAACTAAAGTTACAGATACATCCACAAAGAAGCCATTATTTAAAGATTCAACTAAGCGGATTGAAGGGAACGATTTGCTCCTCCATCAACGACATTTTTATAGGGGCAGTGTCTTGCCACAATTGTCTCCAATTCTTCAAAATTTTGAAAAGAGGTAGTTCTCCCCAAATTCATCTTCACTCCCATCTTATCAAGTTCAAATAATTTATATCAAAAATTAAATTAATCTTCCTCTTAAAATTTTCTAAAGTTATTTCGTTAACATTATTGAATAAAAGTTTAGTATATTGATGGAAAGGGAACTTCAAAGAAACAGGGACATTAATAATGTCTGATGATTTTCATGAAAATAGATTCAAACACCGAAATGATTCCGCTGTGATGAAAAAATTGCGTGAAAAGATAGCAAAAGAGGCTAAGAAAAAAAGTGTAGTTCAGGAGGCGTAGTTTGTAGAAAAAAAAAAAAGTTGTTGAAGTTACAAATAGAGAAACCCTTCAAAATGTATTGGATGTTTGTTAGTAGTCAATAATCTAGGCTGAGATATATATTTGAATACATATGATACTTTTTTTTCATTTTTGTATCTCTGTGTATGTAACAATCTGGTTGGAAAGAAATCAAAGAATCTTTGAAGGTGTAGGTCGATCACTGGATAGTATTGCTTAAAAAGTGGCATTCAACTGCAACGTTCGAGCCTCACATGGAATTGCCCAAATACTACAGAGTTGCAGTTTTTGAGAGCCTTGCACATTACACTGGATTTACTTATAGTGTTTTTGGCTAGCTATACTGAAATAACTATCTGATAGATAAGTTGTTCTACTATAGCTGTCTAGCTGAAAAGGAATTTTAGTTTTACTGTGTTGGCTATTCTGAGAACAACTAAGTTGTGTATAACTAGGCTATTGCTTTGTAATGATTACACTTGGTAATTAATAAAGCCATTAGTTACAAAAAAAAGAAGATATATATACATATTATTAGTGTAAGAGATACCTATCTTGTTGTATAATATAGTATGTATCTCGTACACGCTTTTATAAATATATATGGTATGTAATTACACGTATCTTTAAGTTGAATTAAAGTTGAAGTATTTTATTTTAATAGCATATATAGGGGTGTGCATCGGTCGGTTCGATTTTATATATTATCGGTTCGGTTTATTGATTTTTGTTTTTAAATATGCTAAACCAATAAGATATTTTTTATCGGTTTATCGGTTTTTAGTCCTTCATGGTTCGGTTTTCAGTTTAACCGATAAGAAAATACTCATAAAATAGAAATAGTAGTAACTAACATGAAAAAAAAATCGAATCTTAGTTGCAATAAAAAATCCTACATGATGTGTTTTAATTTACAAGAATCTTTAAGTTAGGACTAAATTTTGTTAGGAGAAATTAAGAGTTTGTATAATTGAAATAATAGGTTTGTTAATTTGTAGAAATTAAAGAAAAATTAAGAGAAATATATAATAAGTCATATTTATATATATATATATATATATATATATATATGTATTGGATTATCGGTTTACCCAATAACCCAATAAGAAAAAAATAAAACCAAATCAATAACCCAATATTTTTTTTATTCTAAAACCATTAAAAATCGTTAACCCAATAACCCAATAACAATAAATCAATAACATTTTTATCGGTCCGATTAATCGGTTGGTTCAGTTTTTGCACACCCCTAAGCATGTATGTTTATTTTAGAAGTATTTTAATTCTAATACATATTGATTATTGATAAGAATATTTCAGTTGAAGTATACCAGTTGAGTATTTCAAGTGTTATTTTCAAGAAGTACTCCAAGTGTTGTACATATTTCTTATCTATAATCTATATTTTAGTTGAAGTTTTTTGTTGCAAGTATTCTACAAGTAAATGGTTATATCTATTAGATGCAAGTTTATTACGAATAAACACAAGTGACAACTATATATTTACTTACATCATTAACATTTTATTATTTGTATTTCTCTATACGTTAAAACTCTGAATAACATATGTTAGTTTAACACATACATAGTAGTATAACAAATACAGGCATGTAATACATATTATCAAAAAGAGATATACCTATAAGAAATCAAGAAATACATACTAATATAATCATGGGAAAATCACAAAAAATTTAAATTTAAGAGTCAATATTACTCAAGATACCAATAATTTAAATGCCAATAGAAAACTAACAAAACTAATCAAATAAGATAAAAAAAACAGTTAAAAATATTAAATTAGGTAAATAGTAATTCATATTCTTCCTATAATTTCTGCTAATATATTTTTCAATTTCATACCCAAATCGGGATACTTTTCGAACTGGCATCTCTCAAAACAATATCACAAAATGGATTGACTATATCTCTCTCGCACTTGGATCTTCACAACCTGATTCCTTTAGCGCTTTTTGATCTTCAGCATGCACAATTGATTCTCGAGTTTCCAATGGCTTAACCACATTAATTTAAGAGTCAATTAACACCATCCAATTAACCACATTAATTTAATTCAATTAACATTAATTTTTAATATTTTTAAGGAGAAAACACCATTAATGGTAGTAAATTTTTCGGTTGATTCAAATCATATTCCATACAAATTTCATAATCCATAAAATTATTAATACACCTATTTTTATATAGATCAGACACCATAAAATTATTGATGCACCATTTTTTATACATTCTAGATACCATAAAATTATTGATACACAAATTTCTATATATTTCAGACACCATTAAATAGTTATTATTGATACACCGATTTCTAGATAATTCAAACAACATAAAATTGTTGATTCACCAATTTCTAACTATTTCAGGCACCATAAAATTGTTAATAAACCAATCTATATATAGTTCAGACACCATAAAATTATTGATACATCAATTTTTAACAATTTCAGACATTATAAAATTATTGGTACACCAATTTTTATACAATTCATACGCCATAAAATTATTGATCACCAATTTCTATACAATTCATACGCCATAAAATCGTTGATACACCAATTTCTGCACAGTTCATGCACCATAAAATCATTGATATCCTTCCCCATCGATGTCAATGAAAAAATCCCAAAACTCATAGAAACTATCGAAAGTGATGAAACTCATTAGAAGTTATTAGGTGATGCACAAAAACAACTGCATAGTCGCTCAATACACATAGATTTTTCATCACTGGGCATATTTAAAATCAAAATAAAAAATGAAGAAAACAACGAAGAAAATAAAAAAATAAATCAAACAAACAAGACACGTAATGGGTCTCATATGCGAGTTTAGGGATAAATAAAACCAACAAAAGAAAGCAAAATTAAGATTTCATGTGTGAGTTTGGTTGTGAGTTGATTATATGGGAAAATTGCATAGATAGCAGTGCTTTTAATTGGATTTTTTTTTTTAAATGAAAACTGAATGGTTGGGAGATTTTGCAAATAAAAACTATATTTTTACATAAAAATAATATTGGTAGATTTTATAATATAGACTCAAATTATATATTTATGTGATTTTTTCCTACAATCAACTATGCTATGAGATACATATTAGCAAAAAAAGATATAATAATTTAAAATAATAGATACATCTACAACATTCAACAATAGCTATGTATTTTTGGTTAACAAACATGTATCTCTGCACAGCATAACTGTACCACTTTCACGCTCAAACGACATTTCTCTTTCATCTTTATCAATGATAGTTATATGCAGTGGATACATCTCAAATTTGAGCGCACTTTTTTTAACCTCTACATAAAGCTTTACACCCACATCATTACGGATTAGTAAGGTAGATGAGTTTCCATCAATAATGTATCTCGCTTCAATTTTTTTTCTTGTTTCGTCGATTTCAAGTTCTGCAGCAATGACTGAAATCAACTTTTCATACGTTATATGTTCTTCGATTACTATGGCATCCCTTTTATATCCTTCATACTCTACATCAATAACTCAAACATCGGAATGTCATAATAAAATCGAGATATTTATTGATAATTGTTAAAAAAAATTATTAAAAAACGTAATTGAATAGAATAATGGTTTAAAAATCATCATAATAACTGATTTCATATTTATGGAAATTATTTACTGTTAATTAAAGATTTAGGAGCGTGACTGACTTCTTCTAATTGAAGTAAAATAAAATTGATTCCCTCCCTCCCCCCGCCTCCCTTTTTAGTGTGGTAGTTTAATTATAAAAAATGTATCAAATATTATATATTTTATAAAAAATATATCTGAATAATTCAGAAATCAAAATTTTTGTAATTTTAATAAAAGATGAGATGAAGTGTAATCAGAACAAACACCAAAAAAAGAATTATGTAAGTTTTTCAATTTCTATAAAAATCACATTCATAATTGGTATAGGACCCCTTTTCAGACATTTTTATTTTCTATGTCGGTGCGCCGCCGTGGAACAGAAATGGCCACTCACATTCCGAGGCAAAAGGAACCGCACACACTTCAGCAGGCCCACAAGGTATAACCTTAATATTTTTTTTTGAGTTTATTATATACTGTATGTACTACTTTTTTTATTTGTTTTTTCCATGGCAAATGTTCATGCGATTCTTCATTTGTTTGTACTTTTTTGTGTGTTTCTCCATGGCAGAGGCCGACATTCTTTTTGGAATGATGATTTGTGTGCGATTGAAAACCTGTGGTTTAAAAAAAGAATCTTTTATCTTTTATACAAGATATAAAAGGCAAGGTTGTAGTTTTTAGTTTTAATTTGGGGTGGGAAAGTGAAAATTGAAAGGGAATTGTATAGTGGGAATCGACGTCTCACTGATAAAGTAGGACTCATTTGATAGGAGGGATAAGAAAAGGGTAGCTGATTTTGAGATTGTATAGTGAGAATCGAACTTTCATCGATAAAGTAGGGTTCGTTTGATAGAGTGAGTAAGGAAAGGATAACTGATTTTGAAATTAATTTTAGGATAAATTTATTAATGTTTGATTGAGATAAAATTGTCGGATTAATTATTTTCGAGATTGTAGTGTTGTTTTTAAACCGGAGTATGAGAAGTGAAAATTGGGAGGAGATTATACAATGAAAATCGAGCTCTCGATAGGGCTCATTTGATTAGGGAGACACGGGATAACTAATCCCCATACAATAATATATCTTGAGATTAGTTATCTGAGATTTATAGTGTCGTTTTTATCACATTGAGAATAAGATAATAATTATAAAATAAATAACTTTGAAATAAGTAATTTTCCAACCAAATGAGTTCTAATTGTTTAGATAGTCACAATTGAGCTAGTAAGATTTTTGGCAAAGTTGTAAATATGGGGTATTTTACTAAATTTTTTATTTTAAAGATGTGTTTCACTTTACTTTATTGGAGAATAATTAGTAGTTTATTTAGGATTTCTCATTGTTGGGTGATTTTAAAAATGGAAAATGAGTAAATTTAAAAATGGAAGTGCAGGTAAGATTTAGAGGGTTTTCTTTATAATATACTAGATTCATAATTGGCAAGGTGTTGGCAGAAAAAAGGTAAAGTCTCTCTTTCTTTTTGTTCTCTTTTATTTGCTCTCACACTATTTATAAATCACTTTCATTCATCATTATAATACTGATTTAATTCTTGCCATAAAAATACAATTTCATTTTAATAAACAATGACTTCTTTCTCACTCTTGCCAAAAAATTATTATTTTATTATAATAAATGATAACTTTTTTTTCACACTTCTTAGCTTGTCATAATTTTATTTTTAACTCAAAAATTTGGAAGACATTTTCTACACCAGAATATGTCTCTGTAACGGCTTCCTATACATCCTTAGTAGTGGGTGAAATTTATTAACCAGACAATCGCGGTTGAATTCTCTTAGCTCCATGTGTTTATCTTTGGGTCTTAGATTTTTGATTTTTTCGTCTTTCCAGTCAGATTCCTAACTTTTCATCATCATCGATTGTAATCTTTACGAACTGTGCCTATTCCAGACAGTTCTTCCCATTTAATCGACGAGAAGTTAACTGAAAGGGCATGTGAGAAACTTGCCTCCTTGAGTCATCACATTTTCTATCGAAGCTTTCAGAGAAGACATTTTGTCTTCTTTTGATGTTTCAGAAAAATATTCTCCCTAAGAAGCTACTTTGACCATATGGTATTAGGGGAAAATTTTCAATTCTGATACCATGAAAGTTTAGATACTGCAAAAATATGTTTTTATTCATAGAGTTGCACAATATTTACAGGTGAACAAAAATATCAAAAGAATCTAACCAATCCCTAATTTCTAGGAGCTATGTTGCGCGGATTCATTGATTTTGCCACCGAATCCCTCCCAACGCGACACTGGTGCGGGCGCGGGGTACGTCTCTGATTCGATCAAATGAATCCGAAGACGTTGATCCAACATCAAGAAAAAAGTTGGTTGTTGTCGTCGTCGAAAGACCAATGACTGTAATTGTTGTCATCGCCGAAAGTTGAAATCCAGTGAGAAACCCGTTGACAGTCATCATCGGAATCGTCAACTGCTGTCATCATCGGAATTCGACAACTATAATTTTTGTCATCGGAATTTGAATCGTTGGAAAGAAACAGAAAGTGGTTGGGAACCGGAAAGATGACTCGTCAGATCTAGTTTTTAATAATTACTAGTATAGTACCCGCGCGACGTACGAAAAGTGTTTTGCAATATAACTTGTAAAAATTTATTAATTTTTTTTTTTGGCTTGATCATAGTAATTTTTTTCCATCTTAAATTACAGTAAAAATTTGTATTATGTGCAATAAAATTTAGAATTTATTCCTGAATCCATAAAATTATTTATGAATCTTTACTATTCATCTTCTAAATTATGTGTGTTTTTAATCTAAAATAATACAAATCCTATAGTTTAGTATAATCTAATTTCAATTTTTTAAATTTGGGACAGAACTCAAAGATAATTACTCCCTTAAATAATTTTTTTGGTTGCAAAAAAATAAAAGTCTAATTAGCAGAGACTAATCAGAGCATTCCACCTATCTACCTCTGTTCAATATTATCTCAACTGTACAACTTCTCTATCCTTTTCTATCTTTCCTAGACCTATGTACTATTATATGTCCATACACTCTATATGTATACTCCTTAATCTGTCCGCATATCATAGCTGAATGTTGGACTTTGTAATTCCACGGTGCCTTGTTCCCAACACTCCAAATAGCATATACCGAAGCCAACTCGAATAGTAAGTACAAGGTTTCTACAGACTACAGAGCCTTCATTTCAGTTTTCTAAATACTCTTCTCCATATGCTAGGATGAGATGTTTCTATTCCCTGTATAGTGTGTACCTAGTCACTGCAGTAACTCATTTGAGCACATTCGTGATAATTGACATTCAAAGAAGAAATGTTTGAGCATCCCCACATACTATGCATATCACATCCTGTCCATGAGCCATTTTCTGCGTTCTTTTCAGTGTGAGCAGCATGTTATGAGCATTAAGCCTGCCAAATGGCAATTAAATTAATTAATCCCAGCCAAATGACCATTAAATTGTAATACAATTCGCATATCATTTATCAAAAATGTGCAGGAGGTCAGTCCAAAATCTAAATAACTGAAAAATGCTTTATTTTTGTACTAAATTTAACTACTTAAGCTAAATGACAATTTAAAATCAAGTTTACACATAACATAACATTCAAAAGCAATGATAATTTAACTTCCACAGTTCTAGTACAACAATTTTGGTGATAATTTAACTTCCACAGTTCTGGTACAAAAATTTTGTATCTTAGATGCTCTTAGAAGTGTGCTCTTAATTTGCTCCTAAGTTTCAAGATTCCATTGAACCTTACCCTCTGGAAAATTAATAAATCTTGGTTGTGAGATTTTTATTTTTTGACAGCAGTGGTGTTCTGATCAAACATGTGAACACCTCTACTAACTACATGGGATATATATATAGACCTGTGTAATGAGAATAAAAGGTTAAATAAAACTTCCCCGGCCGCCGAAATTATTCAATAGATCAACCAAATAGAAGAAGAATCATGAAATTCAATAAAAGATATCTATAATGACATTTCCTTACCCAGACTTGATCAAAATGTTAGGCAATGTTGAAGATTAATCAAAGCTTACACAATTTAAATATTTTTTATACCTTTCATGCATATCATAATCATCTCATTTACTGAAAAATTACTGCATTAAGCATATAAAATTTCTAGAATTAGTTACAGCACTGAAACAAAGATCGATGTAATCTAGCATCATGAGAAAACTTTGAACTAAGGACAACAGAAAGGTAAGTAAGATGATGAAGAAGATACTTGTAAGCACATATGGGTCCGCTTCACCTCCTCTTGCCTTACCTTATTAAGAGTGATAGGCAGATGAGATCCAAAAATATTGCTCTCAACACCCTTAAGTCCATATGGAAAGGCATTTTTGGTCACTTCGTAGATTTCATAAGGTATCGTTTGAAAGGCATTGTTGGTCACTCCTTGGATATCATAAGGTATCGTTGCTCTTACCTATATTCATATTTTTTTTTGTTTAAGATTCTTAACCCTCGGTAAGAGTAATTAATAAAATAAAAATTTACAAAATGGTGAAAACTCATACAATTACAACAAAAAGGGATAAGTAGAAAAGTTGTAACCATCTCCAAAACTGTCAGTATTAAATTCAAATTTTAAATATCTATCAAGAAGAATATATTGAAAGTTGTGCATTGCTCGGTGAGGTCTAAATCGCAACATTCTAAGTTGCAACGATGTGCGATTGATATTAGTCAACAAAACGTAAATAAAAAAATATCGCTCGAAAATCCTCAAATATGTACAAAGTTTGAAAAAGAATCAAATTTTGAGGAGCATAATTATCAAATCGGTATGAATTTAAAATTCCAACACAAACAGAACAAAATAAACAAAATTGATGTAAATGCTTGTGTTGTGATCCATAAGTTTGTTATAGTTTATTTCTTGCACACCAAACTGATTAGAGAAACAAAGCCATTTTAGTACACACAAACGGATAAATTGTAATGTAATGTTTGAGGAAGAATATCCTGATTCTCTACTTAAAACCCTCCTTCCTTCATCATATACCAGTCAACCATATAGCTCCTTGAAAAAGGAAGAACAAAGAACCTGTTATAGATTTGACAAACTTAATATCTTGTGCGTACAACCACAAACCGTATCGTCTTCTAATGCAATCTGTCATTGATATATCGTTGGTTCTTTGATGTGGTCATCATTTGTACAAATCTGCTTCCTTTGATGAAATTAGATGGGTTGTAAATTTTATCAAGAAGAGTAGAGAGAAACTGAAACTGATCTATATAGAAGTTATCATGTAAAGAAGTTGTATCAGTTTCAAACATAAAAACCACCGAAAGTTAACAATTTATTAGGAACTCATCAATTAAAACGTAGAAACTAATTCCTACTAATTAACTAACGTATCCTTAAAGTTACACGTGTCATTTTTATATGCTGCCACTTGGCTTAATGAGGAGGCTGCATCCTCTCCTTCTAATAATATATAGATATAGATATTCTTTTAAATATAAAAAAAATTATATCAATATAGTCAAAAGATATATCTGTCTGTTGGTTTCTCATAAAAAGAATTTGCTATTAATATAGTAAAAAAAATATATGTGCCTGTCGGTTTCCCAAAAATACAAGTATATACCAATCCTAATTGGAAAAGTAACTAAAAGTTATCTTAAAAATTAAAAGTAGATTTTTAGAATATCTTTATGACTTTATATTTATAATATTTAATATTTTAGCCAAATTCCTGCACTCGGATTCACACCTCCGAATCTTAAAATTTAAATTTTGACAAATCCGACTCTCGGATCCGCACCCGTCTCGGATACCCGCACTCGAGCCTATGCAACTTAGCCTGGGAGATGCATGAATCAAGAGATCTCCTCTAATCTATTCTCCTAGAATAACAATATGTGATATCACATATTTACAGCAACAGATTCCAATCATATCTGCCTACTCAATTGTGGAGCAGATTAGAATCAAATCTACCTGCTCATCTGTGGAGCAAATTATGACTAAATCTGTCGACTTATTCGACACCCTTATTTTGGAATCTTAAATAGAGATGAAAAATAGAACAAAACTAGAAGCCTAAATGGAAGTGATATGACCTCTTACGGGAGAATTAGGACCTCTTCGAGCTGTCTAATCTTTCTGGCATTCTTCAAAGTGGATCCTAAATGGTATTGGATATTGGGTTCCACCTAAAGGATACATTGTTTCTTTCATTAGCATGTTGTAGCATTTAATTCTCTTATATACTCTCTGTATCTTTTATGCATATGTAGTCCGCTTCCTGTTTTTTAAAATTTTGTCTTTTCTCTTCCTTTTAGATATTGCGTATGGGGTTATTGCGAAGATGCTCAAGAGGATTATTGCTGTGAAAAATGTGATAAGGGCGAGCGAGTAATGTCTTTATCACATGAACTAGAAAAGGAGTGTTCTGGATCCAAGTTACATGCTCCTGCAAAGGTTTTTCAGAGTTCTGTGCCACCAAAGAAATGTGTTAAGTTTCTTGGTGACCATTCTATTAAATGGGAAAAGTAGGTACAGATCGGGTAAACAAGATACCTACCTATTGAAGAAGCTCTTGGTCTATCATCAGGTACCAAGTGGATGAAAACCACTAGCTGCTCAAGAGTTGAGTCCACCAAATCCATGGCAAACATGTCTCAGGGAAATTGTAGCAAGCTTCTTTTCCTGAGAAGTGTACAGTGCAGCGGTCTTTAGGATCAGCAGGATATACAAAGCCTCAGAATCTTAAAAAACCAAAATCACTGAACAGAGCAAAAAAAAAAAGCACAATCATCTAAATGTAAGTGTTCGCCAACATCTCTTAGTGTTTATTACTTGTTTTGATCTATCCTCTTCGTATATCTTTGTTCATCAGAAATTTCATTTTCTATCTTGCTCTAATTAATTTCTTTTTTAAGAAAAATAACATTGATATGTCTAGAGTTGGTATTATCTTTCAAAATGATTTTCGTTACACCATCAATATCTGAAAAGCTTTCATAGAAAAATTATTTACTTACTGTACTTCAATCCAATTGATGTAGCCTTCTTTTTAGGTCCCGGTGGTTCTAGCTTTCTGGAGCGTAGGAGTCCCAATGTTGTGAATGAGATTCGAATGATACACGTGTGAACCTGCACTAGATCCTTCCTGGAAGTAAGTATCCTTCATCATGTGCCTTAATTACTAACATAAGTTAACACGAGGTAAATTAAGCTCCAAAAGAGTTCAAATTCAGCTCATATCTGTCTCTGCATGGTAGCTTTTTGGATGGCTCATCTTTGTTAGTAGTCAGCTGACTGATTAATCTTTTCTTTTATGGCGGACCTTTCTTTTATGAACTCCACTGGTCTTTTCCCTATTGATTAGTAAGGAAACATATATGTACGGTTACCAGTGGATGACCTAGTGGTTAAGACATAGGAGTAACACAACTTGGAGATTCTAGGTTTGAATCCAAGCTGCAACATCAGGTACACCCATCTGGCTAGCCTTGATAGGCAGCATACCTTGTCAATAGGGATGGGTATAAAATACCGAAAGCTGAATTACTGAACCGAACCAAAAAAATTGGTTATTGATATTCAATAATTTAGTATTGGTATGGTATTTCGGAGTAAAATTTCAACATTTCGGTATTTGAGATTGGGTTTGGTACAAGATATTAATATACCGTTTGGTATTCAATATTTACTGAATATCGAATTTTATATATATAATACGATACGTCTAACCAAATACCATACCAAACCGAAATTTAATTTACAATTACTGAATTGTTGGATCGATGTTTATAAGTATGGTATGTGGTATCTACTCTCAAATACCGATTACCAAATTACCAAACCCAAACTTTAAAAATACCGAAAAGAATACTGAACGCCCACCCCTACTTGTTAATATATGGTATGGCCAAGTTAGACTTTTGCATATGAGCTTAAGAAATTCCCCTTGTGGGATGGACAGGTTGACCAGTGAATTAGTTGGGGTGCATGCAAGCTAGCAGGAACTCTATTAGTATCACTGGAAAAATGAATAGGGCAATATAGAGTATATTCCCAACTATGGGAAAGAGTTATGCTCTTACATAGTTGCAAGTCATGACATAATGATAATCTGAATCTAAATTGATTCCCATTATGGAGAAATTTCATGAAGACTTTAGGTTACTGCCTCTCTATGTTATTGCATTATGGGCCATCTTATGTTTGCAGTTATAGAAAACAAGAAATTGTTGGTAAGTAGGTTATATGGGCGCCATACATTGTTTGTTTTCTAACTTTTTTTCGGTTCTGCAACTTAATGAGATGTAGAGTGCAAAACATCTTTTAACTCCATGTGGAACTTTCTCTTCTTTTTTTTTTTGGCCAAACCCATCGCCAGGCCTCTTAAGTACGCAACATCTTTCACTTAGGCACCTCAAGTGGACATTGGTCCTTTTTGGCACCTCAAGTAGGTATAAAGTGTGTCATTTTTACACTTTTTGCTGAGTTGGCAAGGTGCGTGTGACACACTCATTGAAGGCGCGTTTGAGGGACATTTTCATAATTTTTTTTTATCTTATTTCTCTTTTCTTCTTCACTCTTTCAATAATAACACCATTAACATCACTCTTCTTCACAGTTTGAGAAAATTTTCATTTCAAACATTCTTTATTAAAAATTTGTTGAGATTTCACAATTGAAGGAAATATCCACAATCGAATTGTCAACAATTGGAGGAATTCGAGGCAAAAGTTTTGTTTAGATTGCCTTCATGGGTCGTCTTGAGATGATGATGATGTTAATGATGTGTTTGAAAATTTTTGTTGAGATTGCCTATTATTTGCTTGAAAAAATGTGCTTGAAAAGATTAATGGTGTTATTTGGTGTTATTAATGGTGTTATTATTTGCTTGAAAAAAAATGTTATTAATGGTGTACAAAAATGGAGGGGCAGAAGGGGTGTTTTGGAGTAGATGAATTCGTACGTGGGGTGGAGAGGTTGTGGTGTTTGGAGAAGATGGGTTTGGTACATGCCATGAATCATCACAAAGGGGAGAAAATAAATTTTGTGTGTGTTTAGTGATGGTCCATCAATGGCTTCCTTGTTGAATTTTTTTTTTTTTGGTAAATTTCCTTGTTGAAATTTGAAATTTCAAGAATTTAGAATTTTAGAGGGTGGGGTGGGTTAGATAAACAATGTTGGGGGTGGGGTATGGGGGTGGAAGGAGTGGCACTGCTGCATTTAGAAGATGATTTTGGAAAGGGTAGGGGGTAGGGGGAGGGGGGTGGCATTGTTGCAGTAATTTTTTAGAAGATGATGTTGGGGTGGGGGGAGGGAAGGGGGGAGGGGTGATTATTGATTTTTTTTTAAAAAAATTAATTATTGATTTAAAAATTATTTTTTAGAAAAATGACACGTGTCGGCGTATTATTTGTCACTTTCCACATCATCAGACGCGTGTAATACACACAGTATAAATTTGCTGATTCAGAAAAAGGTGCCAAAGTGACATACTTTATACCTACTTGAGGTGTAAAAAAGGACCAATGTCCACTTCAGGTGCCTAAGTGAAAGATCGTGCGTACTTAAGGGGCCTTGTGATGGGTTTTGCCTTTTTTTTTGAGTCCTTGAAACTTGAATATGCCTTTCGTTATGTGTCAAGAAACAAAAAACTTTCCATTTGATTATTCCACAGACCATATATATATTGAAGATCTTTTTTTACTCAAGGAATTTGCACCATTCAAAAGGAATACAGGTTCTCTTCCCTATAATTACTAATCTTTCTCTTGTTCTTTGCATTATAGGGGAAGTTTTGACATCTTAGGTGATCTGGATTTTGCACCTAGGATGTTTAATAACTTTATCCATGCTCATCCTCCTTCTAGAGTTAGACGTAAGGTGTATGAGTTCTCAAGGCTATTGCCTGATGCTCTTAAATTTGAACTCGTTCCATGTGGGGATAACTGGGCAAGTCTATTCAACTATAATTGTTCGGGCAAAGAAGATATAGGTCTGTATTTCTTTGAAAGTGAGAGAGCAAGCTCAACTTCTGCCTTATATATCTATCCAAAATGGGAAAGGGTTGCAAAGTAGAAGGGTACCTTTTCCCAGGAAGGTTTTTACTAGAAATTGATTTGCATTTCCCATTATATGCAGGTCTGAGGATATATATTGCTCTGGTGGTGTTATTGCGTATCAAAGATTTGGTGATGAGAAGGCTTATAAATGATATTGAGTTGCTTGTACTTGCATTCTCATCAACAAATATTTGTTACGCAAGAACTCCACCAAAGCAGTATATATCTCAGACCTGCATAAGATGATAAATGCAGATTAATTTTTAGTAAAACCTTTCTGGGTAAGGATGCCACATCTACTTCACGACCCTTATCCCTTTTCATATATATATATATATATATATATATATATATATATATATAAGGCAGAAGCAGACCTTTCTCTCTTACTTGCGAGGAAATACAGTCCTATATCTTCTTTACCCGAAAAATGATTGTTGAATAGACTTGTCCAGATAGCCCCACGCGGAACTAGTTCAAATTTAAGAGTACCAGGCAATATCCTTGAGAACTCATACACCATATGCCTAACTTTGGAAGGAGGATAAGCCTGGATACAATTATTGAACATTCTTGGAGCGAATTCAGGAGCACCTATGATGTCAAAACTTCCCGTGAAACACAAAGAGGAAAAGAGATAAAATTAATTATAGGGAAGAGAGCCTTTTTTCCTGTTGAATAGTTTCAATTGCTCAGATAAAAGAAAGATCTTCAATATATATATGTAGTTTGCTGAGTATTCAAAAGGAAACTTTTCTGCTTTTTGATGCTCAGTTTTACCTGTGTCAACTTATGTTACTAAGTAAAGTACGTGATGAAGGGTTCTTACTTTCAGGAATAAGCTAAAGCAGGATCACAAGGGTGTGTCATAATTGGATTCATCAATACCATTTCATTATAATAAGCAATGACTTTTTTCTCACCTTGCTTAACTTGTCATAGTTTTATTTTTAACTCAAAATTTGAAAGGCATTTTCTAGCTCAGAATACGTCTCTATAACGGCTTCCCACACATCCTTAGCAGTGGGTAAAAATAGATAAGGTTTACTTATGACTGACTCCATGAAATATATTAACCAGGCAATCATGAGTGAATTCTCTGATCTTCATGTGTTCATCTTTGGGTCTCCGATTTTTGACCTTTTCGTCTTTCTAGTCAGGCATTCCAACTTTTCACGATCATCAATTGCAAGCTTTACGAACTGTGTAGATTTCAGACAGTTCTTCCCATTAATCGATGGGAAGTTAACTAGAAGGGAATGTGAGAAACATTGCCTCCTTGAGTAATCATATTTTCTATCGGAGCTTTCAGAGTAGACATTTTATCTTCTTTTGGTGTTCCAGAATGAAAGATATTGTCCCTGAAAAGCTATTTTAACCATATGGTTTTAGGGGAAATATTCCAACTTTGATACCATGAAAGTTTAGATACTGCAAAAATATATTTTTATTCATAGAGTTGCACAATATTTATAGGTGAACAAGAAGATCAAAAGAATCCAATCAATCCCTAATTCGTAGGAGCTCTGTTGTGCGAACTCATTGATTTCACCGCCGAACCCATCCCAACGCGGCGTTGGTGCGGACGCGAGGTACGTCTCCGATTCGGTCAAACGAATCCGAAGACGTTGATCCAACATCAAAAACAAAGTTGGTTGTCGTCGTCATCGTAAGAAAGACCGGCGACTGTAATTATTGTCATCGCAGGAGTGGGAGAAAATCGATGACTACTGTAACATCGGAATCCGGCGATAGTCATCATCGGAATCGGTGACTGTTGTCATCGTCGGAATTCAACGACTGTAATTTTTGTCATCAAAATTTGAATCGTTGGGATGAAACAAAATGTGGTTTGGGACAGGAAAGATGACTCGTCAGATCTAGTTTTTAATAATTATATTTTTTAAAATATAAAAAAAGGTTTATATATTAATATAGTCAAAAGATATGTGTGTCTGTTGGTTTCTCATAAAAAGAATTTTTATATTAATATAGTAAAAAAATATATATGTGCCTGTTGGTTTCCCAAAAATACTAGTATATACCAATCCTAATTGAAAAATTACTAAAAGTTATCTTAAAAGTTAAAAGTAGATTTTTAGAATATTTTATAACTTTATATTTATAATATTTAATATTTTAGCCAAATTCCTGCACCCATATCCTTACTCGAATTTGCACTTTCGAATCTTAAAATTTAAAATTTTAACGAATTCGACTCTCGGATCCGCACCCGTCTCGGATATCCACACCCGAATCTATGCAACTTAACCTAGGAGATACATGAATTAAGTATTTTCTCTAATCTATTCTCCTAGAATAACAAAATATGATATCACATATTTACAACAACAGATTGCAATCATATCTGCCTCCTCAATTGTGGAGCAGATTAGAATCAAATCTGCTTACTCAATTGTGGAGCAGATTAGAATCAAATCTGCCTGTCATCCGTGGATCTGAGTGTTCTGGATCCAAGTTACATGCTCCTGCAAAGGTTTTTCAGAGTTTTGTGCCACCAAAGTTCTGTGGTAAATTTCTTGGTGGCCATTCTATTAGCAGGGAAAAGGAGGTACAGACTGGGAAAACAAGATACCGACCTATTGAAGAAACTCTTGGTCTATCATTAGGCGCCAAGTGGATGAATACTACTAGCTCCTCAAGAGTTGTGTCCACCAATCATCTAAATGTAATTGTTCGCCAACATCTCCTAAGATTCATTACTTGTTTTGATCTGTCCTCTTCTTATATCTTTTTTCATATGAAATTTCATTTTCTATCATGCTCTAATTAATTTTTTTTATGAAAAATAACATTGATATCGTTAGAATATTAGTAGAAATAGAAATAGCGTATAAAATTCTATTTGAAAAGGAATTGTAATGTAGTGTCTATAAATAGGGTCTCAATGTATTAATATAGTTACAATAATTCAATAATATTTTTCTCTTATATTTCTCACATGGTATCAGAGACTCTATGATTTTTTTAGAGAATCAAAGAGATTCTGTTGCTGGCGGGCGGCTATGACCCATATTGGCCGCCCATCTGACCAATGATCATGTTATCAAAAGTTAGGGAACCACACTTCTTTTTCCTACTCTCTCATATCTAGTTAGGGGAAGTTTTGACATCTTAGGTGATCTGGTTTTGCTCCTGGGATGTTTAATAACTTTATCCATGATCATCCTCCTTCTAGAGTTAGACGTAAGGTGTATGAGTTTACAAGGCTATTGCCTGATACTCTTAAATTTGAACTCGTTCCATTTGGGGATAACTGGGCAAGTCTATTCAACTATAATTGTCCGGACAAAGAAGATATAGGTCTGTATTTCTTTGAAAGTGAGAGAGCAAGATCAACTTCTGCCTTATATATCTATCAAAATAGGGAAAGGGTTGCAAAGGAGAAGGGCACCTTTGCCTAGGAAGGTTTTTACTAGAAATTGATTTGCATTTCCCATTATAAAAGGATATATATTGCTCGAGTGGTGCTGTTGCATATCAAAGATTTGGTGATGAGAACGCTTATAAATGATATTGAGCTGCTTGTACTTGCATTCTCATCACCGAATCTTTGTTACGCAAGAACTCCACCAAAGAAGTATATATCTCATACCTGTATAGGATGATAATGCAAATTAATTTTTAGTAAAAACCTTCCTGGGTAACGACGACACTTCTACTTCACGACCCTTATCTCTTTCAGATAGATATATATAAGGAAGAAGCTGACCTTTCTCTCTCACTTGCAAGGAAATACAGTCCTATATCTTCTTTACCCGAAAAATGATTGTTGAATAGACTTGTCCAGATAGCCCCACGCGGAACTAGTTAAAATTTAAGAGTACCAGGCAATAGCTTTGAGAACTCATACACCATACGCCTGACTTTGGAAGGTGGCTAAGCCTGGATACAATTATTGAGCATCCCCGGAGCGAGTTCAGGAGCACCTATGATGTCAAAACTTCCCCTAAAGCACAAAGAGGAAAAGAGAGACTATTAATTATAGGGAAGAGAGCCTTTTTTACTGCTGAATAGTTTCAATTGCTCAGATAAAAGAAAGATCTTCAATATATATATATGTATTCTGCAGAATAATTAAAAGGAAACTTTTCTGCTTTTTGATGCTTAGTTTTACCTGTGTCAACTTATATTTCTAAGTAAAGTATGTGATGAAGGGTACTTACTTCCAGGAATGAGCTAAAGCAGGATCACAAGGGTGTGTTATAATTGGATTCATCAATACCATTTCATTGTAATAAGCAATGACTTTTTTCTCACCTTACTTAACTTGTCATAGTTTTATTTTTTACTCAAAAATTTGAAAGGCTTTTTCTACCTCAGAATACGTCTCTATAAAGGCTTCCCACACATCCTTAGGAGTTGGTAAAAATAGATAAGGTTTACTTATGACTGGCTCCATGAAATATATTAACCAGGCAATCACAGTGAATTTTCTGATCTTCATGTGTTCATCTTTGGGTCTCCGATTTTTGACTTTTTCGTCTTTCTAGTCAGATGTTCCAACTTTTCATGATCATCAATTGAAAACTTTACGAACTGTGCCCATTCCAGACAGTTCTTCCCATTCAATCGATGAGAAGTTAATTGGAAGGGAATATGAGAAACATTGCCTCCTTGAGTAATTAGATTTTCTATTGGAGCTTTCAGAGAAGACATTTTATCTTCTTTTGATGTTCCAGAAAGATATTCTCCCTGACATTTTATCTTCTTTTGATGTTCCAGAAAGATATTCTCCCTGAGAAGCTATTTTGACCATATGGTATTGGGGGAAATATTCCAACTCTGATACCATGTAAGTTTAGATACTGCAAAAATATGTTTTTATTCATAGAGTTGCACAATATTTATGGGTGAACAAGAAGATCAAAAGAATTTAATCAATCCCTAATTCGTAGGAGCTAAGTTCCGCGCACTCATTGATTTTGCCGCCGAACCCATCCCAATGCAACGTTGGTGCGGGCGCAAGGTACGTCTCCGATTCGGTCAAACGAATCCGAAGACGTTGATCCAACATTAAGAACAACTTTAATTGTCGTCATCGTCAGAAAGTCTGATGACTGTAATTGTTGTCATCGCAGGAGTGGGAGAAAATCGGTGACTACTGTCACCATCGGAATCCAACGATAGTTATCATCGAAATCGGCGACTGTTGTCATCATCGGAATTTGTCGACTGTAATTTTTTTCATCGAAATTTGAATTGTTGGGAAGAAACAAAAATTGGTTGGGGACAGAAAAGATGACTCGTCAGATCTTGTTTTTTAATAATTATATTTTTTAAAATATAAAAAAAAGATTTATATATTAATATAGTCAAAAGATATGTGTGTCTGTTGGTTTCTCATAAAAAGAATTTTTGTATTAATATTGTAAAAAACTATATATGTTCCTATTGGTTTCCCAAATATACAAGTATATACCAATCCTAATTGAAAAAGTAACTAAAAGTTATCTTAAATGTTAAAAGTAGATTTTTAGAATATTTTTATAATTTTATATTTATAATATTTAGTATTTTAGCCAAATTCCTGCACCATATCCTTACTCGGATTCGCACTTCCGAATCTTAAAATTTAAATTTTAATGAATTCGACTCTCGGATCTGCACCCGTCTCGGATATCCACATCCGAGTCTATGCAACTTAGCCTAGGAGATACATGAATTAAGGATTTCCTCCAATCTATTCTCCTAGAATAAGAAAATATGATTTCACATATTACCAGTGGAGCAGATTAGAATCAAATCTGCTTACTCAAATGTGGAGCAGATTAGAATCAAATCTGCCTGTCATCCGTGGAGCAAATTATGACCAAATCTGTCAACTCATTCGACACCCTTATTTTGTAATCTTAAATAGAGATGAAAAATGGAAAAAAACTAGAAGAATAAATGGAAGTGATATATACCTCTTAGGGGAGAATTAGGACCTCTTTGAGCTGTCTAATCTTTCTGGCATTCTTCAAAGCAGATCCTAAATGGTATTGGATATTGGGTTCCACCTAAAGCATACATTGATTATTTCATTAGCATGTTGTAGCATTTAATTCTCTTATATACTTTCTGTATCTTTTATGCATATGTAGTCCTCTCCCTATTTTTAAAAATTCTGTCTTTTCTCTTCCTTTAAGATATCGCATACAGGGTTATTGCGAAGATGCTCAAGAGGATTGTTGCCGTGAAGAATGTGATAAGGGAAAGCAATTAATGTCTTCATCATGTGGACTGGAAAATGTGTGTTCTGGATCCAAGTTACATGCTCCTGCAAAGGTTTTTCAGAGTTTTTTGCCACCAAAGTACTATGGTAAGTTTCTTGGTGGCCATTCTATTAGCAGGGAAAAGATGTAACAGACCCGGGAAATAAGATAATGACCTATTGAAGAAGCTCTTGGTCTATCATCAGGCACCAAGTGGATGAAAACTACTAGCTCCTCAAAAGTTGTGTCCACCAATCATCTAAATGTAAGTGTTCGCCACAATCTCCTAAGATTCATTACTTGTTTTGATCTGTTCTCTTCTTATATCTTTTTTTCATCTGAAATTTCATTTTCTATCATGCTCTTATTAATTTTTTTTAAGAAAAATAACAATGATATGTCTAGAGTTGGTATTATCTTTCAAAATGTTTTCTGTTACACCATCAATATCTGAAAAGCCTTCATAGAAAAATTTATTTACTTACTGTACTTCAATCCAATTGATGTAGCCTACTTTTTAGGTCCTGAGGGTTCTATCATTCTGGAGCATAGGAGTCCCCATGCTTTGAATGAGAGTCGAATGATACTCATGACGCACCCTTATGATCCTGCACTCGATCCTTCCAGGAAGTAAGTAGCCTTCATCATGCATCTTAATTACTATCATAAGTTAACACGAGGTAAATTAAACTCCAAAAGAGTTCAAATTTCACCCTTGCGTGGTAGCATTTTCGATGACTGATTAATCTTTTCTTTTATGGAGGACCTTTCTTTTATGAACTCCATTGTTCTTTTCCCTATAGATTAGTAAGGAAACATATACGATACTTTTTAGTTAATAACGTAATGTTGGTTCCCCAAGGGGATGGCGTAGTGGTTAAGACATAGGAGTAACAACTTGAAGATTCTAGGTTTGGATCCAAGCTACAAAACCAGGTACACCCATCTGGCTAGCCTTGATAGGCAGCATACCTTGTCAATAGGTCTGGATGTAAAACACCGAGAACTTAATTACCAAACCGAATAAAAAAAATTGGTAATTGATATTCGGTAATTCAGTTGGTATTTGGGAGTAAAATTTCAACATTTCGTTATTCAGGATTGGTTATGGTACAAATTATTAAGTGCCGTTTGGTATTAATCTGCAGACCATATATATTTTTTGAAGATCTTTTTTTACTCGAGGAATTTGCACCATTCAACAGGAATACAGGTTCTCTTCCCTATAATTATTAATCTTTCACTTGTTCTTTGCATTATAGGGGAAGTTTTGACATCTTAGGTGATCTGGATTTTGCACCTGGGATGTTTAATATCTTTATCCATGCTCATCTTCCTTCTAGAGTTAGACGTAACGTATATGAGTTTTCAAGGCTATTGCCTGATACTCTTAAATTTGAACTCGTTCCATGTGGGGATAACTGGGAAAGTCTATTCAATGATATTGTCCGGGCAAAGAAGATATAAGACTGTATTTCTTTGCTAGTGAGAGAGAAAGCTCATCTTTTGCCTTATATATCTTTCGAAAAAGGGAAAGGGTTGCAAAGTGGAAGGGCACCTTTTCCCAGGAAGGTTTTTACTAGAAATTGATTTGCATTTCCCATTATACGCAGGTCTGAGGATCTATATTGCTCTGGTAGTGTTCATGCATATCAAAGATTTGGTGATGAGAATCATCTCAACATCATTTATAAGCATTCTCATAACCGAATCTTTGTTGCACAAGAACTCCACCAGAGCAGTATATATCTCAGACCTGCATAAAATGTGAAATGCAAATTAATTTCTAGTAAAAACCTTCCTGGGTAAGGACGACACTTCTACTTCACGACCCTTATCCCTTTTAAGATAGACATCTATAAGGCAGAAAATGACCTTTCTATCTCACTTGCAAGGAAATACAATCTTGTATCTTCTTTACCCGAAAAATAATTGTTGAATAGACTTGTCCACATAGCCTCACTCGGTACTAGTTCAAATTTAAGAGTTAACAGACAATAGCCTTGAGTACTCATACACCTTACGCCTGACTTTGGAAGGAGGATAAGCCTGGATACAATTATTGAGCATCCCAGGAGCGAATTTAGGAGCACCTTTGATGTCAAAACTTCCCCTGATACACAAAGAGGAAAAAAGACTATTAATTATAGGGAAGAAAGCCTTTTTTCCAGCTGAATAGTTCCAATTGCTTAGAGAAAAGAAAGATCTTCAATATATATATATATATATATATGTAGTCTGCAGAATAATCAAAAGGAAACTTTTCTTCTTTTTGATGCTCAGTTTTACCTGTGTAAAGTTATGTTGCTAATTAAAGTACGTGATAAAGGGTATTTACTTCTGGGAATGAGCTAAAGTAGGATCACAAGGGTGTGTCATAATTGGATTCATCAATGGACTCTCATTGGCAGCACCGGGACTCTTAATCTCACCAAAACCTAAAATGTAGGCTATATCAATTAGAGTATATGATAGGAAATTAAATTTCTGATGAATAAAGATATAAGAAGAAGACATATCAAAACAAATAACAAATACAATAGATGTTGGTGAACACTAACCTTTTGAAGCTTGTACTACGTTTTTTATCTGTTCCGTGATTTTTAGTGTTTTTTACATTTTGAGGATTTGTATATCTTGGTGATCCTAAAAGCCGTTGCAGTGAGCTCTTCGCAGGAAAAGAATTTGAAGTTTGAGCTCCAGACATGCTAAAACTCCCTCGAGTCCCGGTTGCCATAGATTTTGTTGTCACAACTCTTGAGGAGCCGATGATGTTCAGCGGATTTCCCTTTTTATTGAGGCTCGATGGTAGACTGAGTGCTTCTTCAACAAGGAGATACTTCATTTTCCCACTACGTACCTCCTTTTCCCAGTTAATACCATGAGAACCAGGAAACTTATTGTGTTTCCTTGGTGGCGCAATGCTCTGACAAATCTTTTTAGAAGCATGTAACATGGATCCTTTGCCCTTGTCACATACTTCACAAAATCAATCCTTTGGTGCTTCTACACAAAAATTCAACACGCAATAACTGAAAGGAAAAGAAAAAGCAGAATTTTTTATAATAGAAAGTACATAAGAGAACTAAATGAAACAACATGCTAATGCAATGTATCCTCGGAGGTAATTCCATTTTCAGATATCAAAACAATATGCTAATCTCCATGTGTTCATCTTTGGGTCTCCGATTTTTGACTTTTTCGTCTTTCTAGCTAGATGTCCCAACTTTTTACGATCATCGATTGCAAACTCTCCGAATTGTGCCCATTTCAGATAGTTTTTCCCATTTAATTGATGAGAAGTTAACTGGAAGGGCATGTGAGAAACATTGTCTCCTTGAGTCATCAGATTTGGAGCTTCCAGAGAAGATATTTTGTCTTCTTTTGATATCCCAGAAAGATATTTTCCCTGAGAAGCTATTTTGACCATATGGTCTAAGGGGAAAAATTTCAAGTCTGATACCATGAATGTTTAGATACTACAAAAATATGTTTTTATTCATAGAGTTGCACAATATTTATAGGTGAACAAGAAGATCAAAAGAATCTAATCAATCACTAATTCCTAGGAGTTATGTTGTGCGGACTCATTGATTTCGCTGCCGAACCCATCCCAACGCGGCGCTGGTGCGGGCTACGTCTCTGATTTGGTAAAAAAAATCCAAAGACGTTGATCCAACATCAAGAACAAAGTTGGTTGTCATCATCGTAATAAAAACCGGCGACTGTATTGTTGTCGTCGACGGAAGGGAGAAAATCGGTGACTACTGTCACCGTCGGAATCCGGCGACAATCAGCAACTGTTGTCATCGTCGGAATTCAGCGACTGTAATTTTTGTCAATGGAATTTGAATCGTTGGGAAATCTGACGACAATCATCATCGGAATCAGCGACTGCTGTCATCGTCAAAATTCGGCGACTGTAATTTTTGTCGAAGGAATTTGAATCGTTGTGAAGAAACAGAAAGTGGTTGAGGATTGGGAAGACGACTCTTCAGATCTTGCTTTTAATAATATTTTTTAAAATATAAAAAAAGTTTATATTAATATAGTCAAAAGATATGTGTGTGTGGTTTCTCATCAAAGAATTTCTATATTAATATATATGTGTTTGTTGATTTCCCAAAAATACAAGTATATACCAATCCTAATTGAAAAAAGTAACTAAAAGTTATCTAGGATTGAAAAAAGTAACTAAAAGTTATCTTAAAAGTTAAAAGTAGATTCTTAGAATATCTTTATAACTTTATATTTATAATATTTAATTTTTTAGCCAAATTCCTGCATCTGTATCCATACTCGGATTCGTACCTCTGAGTTTTAAAATTTAAATTTTGACGAATCCAACTATCGGATTCACACCCGTCTCGGATACCCGCACCCGAGTTTATGCCACTTAGCCTAGGAGATACATGAATCAAGGGATTTCCTCTTATCTATTCTCCTAGAGTCACAATATATGATATCAGATAGTTACAGCAGATTGCAATCATATATATATGCCTACTCAATTGTGGAGCAGATTAGAATCAAATCTGCCTACTCATCCATGGAGCAAATTATGACTAAATCTGTGAACTCATTTGACACCCTTATTTTGGAATCTTAAATAGAGATGAAAACTGGAACAAAACTAGAAGCCTAAATGGAAGTGATATGACCTCTTACGGGAGAATTAGGACCTCTTCGAGCTGTCTAATCTTTCTGGCATTCTTCAAAGCGGATCCTAAATGATATTGGATATTGGGTTCCACCTAAAGGATACATTGATTCTTCCATTAGCACGTTGTAGCATTTAATTCTCTTATATACTGCCTTTATCTTTTATGCATATGTAGTCCTCTTTCCATTTTTATAAATTTTGTCCTTTCTCTTCCTTTTAGATATTGCATACGGGGTTATTGTGCGAAGATGTTCAAGAGGATTATTGCCGTGAAGAATGTGATAAGGGCAAGCGAGTAATGTCTTTATCACGTGGACTAGAAAATGAGTGTTCTGAATCCAAGTTACATGCTCCTGCAAAGGTTTTTCAGAGTGCTGTGCCACCAAAGAAATGTGGTAAGTTTCTTGGTGGCCATTCTATTAACTGGGAAAAGGAGATACATACCGGGAAAACAAGATACCTACCTATTGCCGAAGTTCTTGGTCTATTATCAGGCACAAAGTGTGATACGAGACAAACAAGGGAACACCAAAATTAGTCCAAAAAATAGTTCACAAAATGGAAGAAATTTGTGAACCCTTTTGGAGATCAAGTCTCGTCTTCCTAAGAACACAATAACAAGAAGATAACAAGGTGTTTATTACACCAAATCAGCGGACAACAAACTAGATTAACAACATAAGATGATGAATAAGAATACACAAGATTCGGATTTAACAATAACAACAAGAACACAAGATTACAACACAAACACTAAACAAGATTACAAGAAGGTAAAATGATTGATAGATAGACCACATGAAGGTATAATCTTAAGAACCCAAGAATGGACACTCTTGGACCCTTAACACTACACATAACAATAAACCTATTTCTTACATGACACAAGATTGGATTCCACCTCTCTAGCATCAATGTTTCCAAGCAAGCAACAACAAAAGAGAATCCACCCTATTGTTGTATCCTAGTTTCGGTGGTCACTCTTCTCACTAGAGAGAGATCTTGTTACATGTCTTACAAGACTCCCAAATATCATCCAAAAACTAAACTAAAACCCCTACAATGTTCTTTTTATAGCTATTACAAAATATAAGTTAAAATGATCAAAAGGCCCTTCAATGAGTGGGCACCCATCTAGTGTAATTTATGGGCTGATTTGGGTTCATTTTGGGCCTCTTTTACACTTCAATTGCACGTGTCAAGGCTCGGGTCCAACACGCACTCTCCTTAGTCTAAATCCGTGATTATTCCCGTATCAAAGTGGATGAAAACTACTAGCTCCTCAAGAGTTGTGTCCACCCATCATCTAAATGTAAGTGTTCGCCAACATCTCCTAAGATTCATTACTTGTTTTGATCTGTCGTTTTCTTATATCATTTTTAAGCAGAAATTACATTTTCTATCATGCTCTAATTATTTTTTTTTAAGAAAAATAACATTGATATATATATATATATATATATATATATATATATATATATATAAATATTAGTTTTTTTTAAAAATACTGTTCACACAGTTTTTTTTTTAAAGAAAATGCCACGTCAGCATAAGAGGGGAAATAAATTCACTATAAAGATGTTAAGGGGGTAAATAAATAGAAGATTAGTTTAAGTTCTAAAGTAAGTTGAGGAGACAAGTTTAGGGAGGTTTTGATGTATTATCTCATGTTTTAATTATAACATTAACAATTTATTGATTATTTATTTTAGGGAGATAAATTGCATAGTATGATAACCATATATTTTAAGAAATTGTGATTCTTTTATTGTTTGAAATTTTAGATATTAGAGTTAATTTTCATTTCATAATATTTTTTATTTTGTTCCATTATTTCTACTTTAAAAAATCATCATCTTTAAATTTACAAAAATTATTACTATATTTTTTTGGTTTAAATTTTTTCTTATTGTACTATTTTTACTATATTATAAATTTAAAATAAAAAATCCATTTGGTTTACTTCCAATACCCCAGAGCCTGCGCCTCGTTCCTAACTACGTAAAATGTCCGGTTTCATGCCTCCGCCTTTTAAAACACTGGTGACTCGTAGCATTTTTTACGTTGTTTTCAAATATATAATTTTTTTTAGAAAACTTAAATATTTCGTACTTAGATTTACAATCAAACTTAAATTTTTTGACTCTTGAAAAACGAAAAGTATCACATAAATTGAGACAAAAAGAGTGCTAGTCTAGGGTTGGCAAAGTCAAACTCAATTCGTTCAATCCGACCCAATCCATTTAAGTTTGGATTATTTCAACCCAACCCATGTTAACAACGACAACACACCCATGTGTTAGGGTTTTTGCTCTAATTTTCTTACTATATTTAAGTTTTATTTTTTCTTAGAAGGAAAATAAAAGCTACCATAATTACTTTTACTTTTCCTGAAAGAAAAAATATAATTCTTTTTCATATTTGGCTAACCTCTTTCTTGGAGAAAAGGTTTTGAATATCTATAAATAGAAGACCCTTTCTCGTACCATAACACAATAGCATCCACAATGTAGTCATTAAAGAGTCTTTGTTTAGGGGGAGATTTCTCCCAATAGGTTTTATGTTTTTTCAGTATTAGTTTTTGATATGTAGGTCGTTTGACCAAACAATATCAATAATATATTTTTAGTATTGTTTTCTTTGTCGTCTGATTTATCGTCTCATGATTTGCAAATTTTAAGCTTCCGCATGACGCCCTCTCGATTTCGAACCCAACACCAGGTAATCCCACAAAGTGGGGTCTGGGTAGTGTAAAGCTTACATAGTCCATACCACTAGCTCAGATGTAGTAGAGAGGTTGTTTTCGATAGACCCCCATCTAACCCAACTCATCTAAAATTGGGTTGATATGTAACCACAATTGATTTTTGATAAATATTAAGAAAATATTTTTAAAAGGCCTTTTTTTAGTTGATATATTATATTTAGTCATAATTAAACAAATATAATTTTATTAGGTACTAAAAATTTATTGAAGAATAAATAGATCAATAAAAACTTAGTAAAAATTGGGTGGGTTAAGTTATAAGTTATAATCCATCACCTAGTCCATTTTGACTCAACCCATTTTGATCCAAATAAACTTGAGACTGATTGGGTCTTAATTCATTTGTTATCTTGATCTGTTTCGATCCACCCAACTTTGACCCAACCCATCCAATTGCCACCTCTAAATACTACTCCCTCCTTTTATTTCTTTTTAAAAAAATTCATTTCAAAAAGGATTTTTTTTATTACTCTTCAATTTTAATTTTCAATACACATATTTAACATCATAAAACTACAACATATTTTAGTACATTCTATTTTTCTAGCTTAACATTACAAACTTTCAGAAAAAAATAAGTTTTAAACTTCGTATCAAATCAAAATCAACAAATAAATTAAAACAGTAACCATAACCTTAACTTGGAGACATTTTTATGGGCGATTCAGTTAGTACACTGTATTAATTAAAGGAAATTTTGGTACATTTTGAGTTCCTCCAGAGTATATTGAACTACTGGGTGGAGATTCTTTCTTGTTGAGGTCCTCCCTTTTTTCTTAATTGTTTGTTTATCACCATCTAGTTTTATTAATTTTACTTGTACATTTTACTACTACTAATGAACTTGAGGAAATTAAAATGACTTATATTTTGGCATTTAACTAAAGTTAGGGTGTGTTTGGTAAGTTAAGTTGATCTTTTAATTTTTTTACTTTTTATATTTGTAATTAAGCAAAAACTATCATCGCAAAAGTATTTGTTAATGGTAATGAAGGTGTTGTAGGTAGGGGTGTTCATGGGTCGGTTATTGGTCAAAATCATAACCAAACCAACTTAGTCGGTTTTTAAATTTCTAAAACCAAACCAAACCAACACAAAAAAATAACTGTCGGTTTGGTTCTTATCGGTTTAGTTCGGTTAGGTTTATAACTTTAGTTAATGATAAAAGTTGAAATTTTTCTTAAAAAAATCTAATCCAACATATGAGATGTCAACCGAGTGTTGTTCCTCAACCTTGAAACTAAGATGTCAATTTAGTGTTATACTTAGGTAAAGCCATGAACAACACCATACAAACGCTCCAACAAAAGTATTTAGAAACTACATATAAGAGAATGATATGATAAACCTCCCAAAAGGTAAACACATAAATTTTTTGCTCAATAGGGACCAAAGAGAAAGTTCAAAACTAGTGATTAACTATAGTCTAATAAACTCACCTATAAAATCCCATAGACAACAATATAATTTTCACAATTAGTATCATTTCACATTCAAAGTGCGAAAATCATATAGAATCTCATAACGTACCATCAACTAGATGGAGACATATGACTAAAAGTGCTATAAATAAAGTTAAATTCATGATTAAAATTTAAAACATAAAAAATATTTATATTTTATTTATGAATAATATATAAATAATTTATATATGCATATGTATGTGTGTGTATTCATATATATATATATATATGTATGTATATATATTGTAACACCCCGTATTCAAGTACGTGTATTGGTCTTATTTATATAGAATTAATTTTTTTATTTTATTTATATCAGAATTTGCCCGTCAATGGTTCCATGCGAAGGTTATTGAATAAGTTTTCCAACGATATAGGGATTTCCAAAAACGGATAGGTTTCAGATATAATCGAGCACGTTCGAAACTATAAAACGGTGGCCGGGATATTTGGGAATAGTAAATGTGCAGAAAAATTTCCTGCACACAAACTACTGAGGCCCGCCGAATTTTTGGGTCAACTTCGAACGATCATAACTCCCTTAATATAATGAACTGGGAGATTTGCGACCTATGAAAAGAAATATCTTTGAGTCTTCTTTCCAATGAAATTGGTTTCATCCAAATCCAACGTCTGAGTAAGTAGTTATACTCGTTTTACTTCAGCCTACCAAAACAGATTTTTAAGGTCAACTTTAAACGACCATAAATCCTTGTACAGGACGAACTGGGTGGCCTACTTTAGATGAAATAAAATACCTTTGAATTATCCTTTCAACGATACCAATTTCACCCAAATACGATATCGGAGAAAAGAGTTATGGTCGATCTACTTTAGCTTATCAAAACAGTCCACCAAAGGACAGATTTGACATTATTTAAATTTTAAAGGCATTTTGGTCATTTCCTATTATATTATGGATGGGAATATGTGTATATATAAATTTATATGAGTTCAAAAACACATTTTCATCATCAATCATTGAGAAAGAACAAACCCTAGCCAAATTTGACCTTTAAATTACTTTTGATTCAACCGTAGAAATTCCAAAGTAATCCGATAACTGCGTTTGTCATCTCGAGAGCTTCGAACGGCACCTATTATTTGTGTAAATAGGATTGAATAATAAAGAGGTGAATTCTAAAGTATGAATATTGTTTGCCTTTGTTCTTTTCCATATGTATATGTGTGATAGAGGATTATATGTATTGGTTGTTATTGAAAGGTGATGGAAATAGGGTTATGGACTATTTTGCATGGTTTGGTTGTATTGAATTGTGGAAGGTGGATATGGTAATTAAGTTATGGAAGGTGGATATGGTGATATACTATTGAATTGATGATTATTTATGTCTATGGCTCAATTTGATTTAATGGATTGGTTGGAAGGATAAATGAATCCAAACTTGATATTGGAGGATGTTGTATGAATATGCATGGCATATGAATGCAATTGGAGTATAAGAGGGTTAAAGTGACACCCTTTATGGTTTATTTAAGGCTTACTACTTAACCACTAGTTTGGTAAATTCAAATAATTGAATTGTGACGTTTGGTTGCTAATACTAGATTTCTATATATGTTCATTGTAGATAAGTAATCCGAAAAGACGGGAAGTCCATTTGGGACTAGTATTGAAGGTTGACAGTCAGGTATGTAAAGCATACTCTATACCATATCTTTGACATGAAAGTGAACAATTGTTCTATTAAGAAAGTTTCCAAAGTTATTCAATAACATGTGATCCATAATGGTTTTGTATGATGTCCTACGTTACCAATGAACTTGTTTCCACCCTACAAGATGTCAAGACATTCCAATACTTACTTTTTTTCCAAATCTTACATGTTTATTGCACTAATGAATGTCAGAAGGTATCCGGTTACTCAAACAAGATCCATGTGCTATTAATGACTCCAAAACGTTTCATTGATATACCAATAAGTTCCTACTTCATTGTTATGGCATTGATGACTCCAAAACACTTCATTGATGTGCCAATGAGTTCTTACTTCATTGTTATTACATTGATGGTCTATTTATATGTCTCTTATTGATGCATCATTTTTCAAAGTATAAAAAAATGTGGTGGCGAACGAAATAACAATCTCAAAGATTAATTGAACTAAGTGATGGAAGTTCTCTCTTATCGGGTGGTATCTCAGGGGCATAAGCCTATCATGGGTCGATCCCTATTTATGTGTTTATGGGTGGTATCCCAGGGGCATAAGCCTATCATGGGTCGATCCCAGTTGATATGTACTGGAGGCAGCCTAATGGTCACAGTACAGTACAGTAATGATTACAAAGATGATAAGAACGAAGGTAAAGTGATTGAATAAATACAATGTACAGGTTGTCACAAGCTCTAGTAAGTGTGGTCCACTCCTATTACGATTTATTCACTTGGTTCAGATTTCTATTGAGCTCCTATGTCATATGTGATTATCTACAGCTTTACATATTCAGTACATATTTCGTACTGACGTCCCCCACGGAGGACCTGCATTTCATGCTGCAGGCACAGGTACCTCAGCTCATACACCGCACAAGTAGGAGTCAGGATATCCAGCTGCTTTTGGTGAGCTCTAGTATGCTTTGGGGCTTTCCGTGTCATATCCAGTCACTTTTGGTATTGTATAGAAGTTAGTTATATGGTGGGGTGTGTCCCGACCTTAGTTAAACTCTGTGTATTATCTAGAGGCTTTGTAGACCTAATGTACAGTCAAGGTGGTGTTTTGTTAAAAGACGTGATGGCTCCAACGGCCAAGTATAGTAAATACATATATATGTGTGCTCGAGCTTATACAGGTTATTATTTCCTTTTATATGCGATATGATGTTGTCTGAATTTCGGGTTGTCATAGAGGTATGCATGGGAAGTATAAGGTTATTAGCTGGTTCTCCCGGGCCTCCTCGGTTACGGGTGCCAGTTCGCCCCAATAGGATTTGAGGCATGACAAAAGTGGTATCAGATAAGTTAGTCCTAGTGAGTCTACAAAGCCGTGTCTACGTAGAGTCTTGATTATCGGTATGTCGTGCAGCGCATCTATAAACAGGAGGCTATGGACATTTAGGAATTATTTGTTTTCTTCATGTCTTAGATCGTGCGATAGAGTCTATATTGTATATGAAGTCATAGTTGACCACTGAATCCGTTTGTTTCTCTTATTATAGTAATGATGCCGGTTACCAGAAACAAGAATACCAGTAAGAAAGTAGATGTGGCTACCGGAGAGGGGACTAGTAAGTCACCCACTATACCAGCTAATCAAAGTGAGGCTCCAGCTGAGCATGCATCAGAAACTTCTTCCACTCCGAAAGAAATAAGGGGGAGGAGAACTATATCCCCAGAGCCACCTATTAATGCTGTTGATCAAGATCTTAGAAATATAGTGCAACATTTGACTCGTATAGTTGCTGGGCAAGACATTCCTACCACAGGTCCTAGTGGTACAGATAGGGCGGCTAGCCTTCGAACACAGGATTTTCTTAAGATGGATCCTCCCACTTTTACTGGATCAAATCTTAACGAGGACCCACAGGACTTTATTGATCAAATTCAAAGAGCCTTAGATGTTATGCATGTAACGGGTAGAGAGACAGTGGAGTTAGCTGCGTATAGATTCAAAGGGGAGGATATATATTAGTACAAGTACTGGAAACGATCTAGGGGTATTGATGCACCCCCAGCTACTTGGAAAGAGTTCAAAGAGGTATTTCTTGATCATTATCTTCCATTCAAGATTCGTCAGGCCCGTGCAGATCAGTTTTTAAATCTTCGTCAGGGGAATATGAGCGTGAGGGAGTACAGTCTCCGATTTAATTCCTTGTCGAGATATGCTCCTAATGTTGTAGCTACTATGGATGACAGAGTTCATCAATATATGGATAGTCTAGATCTATATCTGGTTAGAGATTGTACTATTGCCGCTTTGAACAAAGATATGGACATAGCGAGGATCCAAGCTTTTGCACAGAAAATGGAAGATCAGAGGCAGAGGAGAAGAACACAGGAATTAGAAAGAGGATATTCCAAGAGGGCCAGATCTACAGGGCAGTTCATGGCATCCCAAGGAGGGTTCAGACCACAGTTTTCTGCTAGACCACCTAGGCCATTATCTTCTTATTCTGCAGCTAGTGCCCCACCACAGTTCCAAGGGTCTAGAGGAAATCAATTTGGGCACAGAAGTGAGAGTCAGAGTTCGCGGACAGTGGGGTACCAAGGGCAAGGGAATATGAGCTAATCGAGACCTCCTCGAGAGCCATGCAATAAATGTGGAAGGTATCATTTGGGCGCATGTCGGCTGGGGACCAATGTTTTCTTTTGGTGCTGTATGTCGGGGCATATGATGAGAAAATACCCGCGAAGGGGTATAAGGGGTATGGCACGACCTACGGGGTCATTTGTTGCATCATCATCATCGATGCCTTATTCAGGAGAGGGTGCACAACCAATGGGTTGTGTTAGAGGTGATAGAGGAGCCACGAGTTCTAGCGGGGCTCAAAATCGTACGTATGCTCTAACGGATCGAAAGAATTTAGAGGCTTCCACAGATATGTTTATGGGTACGTTGTCTATTTTTTCATTCGATGTATTTTCCTTAATTGATCCCGGTTCTACATTATCTTATGTTACTCCATTGGTTGCTGGAATGTTTGAAAGAATACCCGAACTGTTAGTTAAGCCATTTGAAGTGTCCATACCGGTTGGGGAATCTATTATAGCTAGAAGTGTTTACCGAAACTGCATAGTAACTGTTTGTGGTCGTGATACGATGGATGATCTTGTGGAGTTAGAAATGGTAGATTTTTATGTTATAATGGGTATGGACTGGTTGGCGTCTTGTTATGCCACAATTGATTGCTGCACGAAAAAGGTATATTTCCATTTTCCAAATGAATCAGTCCTTGAATGGAAAGGTGAAATTGGCGCGCCAAGAGGTAGATTCATTTCTTATTTTAAGGCAAGAAGAATGATTTCCAAGGGATACATATATCATTTAGTTAGAGTAAGGGATACAGAAGCGGAGCCACCAACTCTTCACGCTGTTCCGGTGGTAAATGAATTTTCTGATGTATTTCCTAAAGATCTTCCAGGTTTGCCTCCTGAACGAGAAGTAGAGTTTGGTATTGATGTAATAACAGGCACCCAACCAATATCCATTCCTCCGTATAGAATGGCCCTAGCAGAATTATGAGAATTGAAAAAGCAATTGAAAGATTTGCTAGAGAAGGGATTCATAAGGCCTAGTATGTCCCCCTGGGGAGCACCAGTGTTATTTGTGCGCAAAAAGGATGGCTCGCTGAGGATGTATATTGATTATCGACAATTGAATAAGGTGAATATTAAGAATAAATATCCTCTCCCAAGAATTGATGATTTATTTGATCAGTTACAGGGCGCCAAGTGCTTTTCTAAGATTGATTTGAGGTCAGGTTACCACCAAGTGAGGGTCAAAGAGAAGGATATACCCAAGACAGCTTTTCGAACACGGTATGGTCATTATGCGTTTCTAGTTATGTCATTTGGGCTAACAAATGCACCCACGGCTTTTATGGATTTGCTGAATAGGGTGTTTAAGCCATTCCTGGATGTATTTGTGATAGTTTTTTTAGATGATATTCTAGTTTATTCTAGATCAGAAAAGGACCATGCCAATCACTTACGACAGGCATTGCAGACTCTTCGTTATTGTAAGCTTTATGTAAAGTTCTCTAAATGTGAGTTTTGGTTAAAGTTGGTGGAATTTTTGGGTCATATTGTATCTAGTGAAGGGATAAAGGTTGATGCTCAAAAGATAGAAGCTGTGAAGAACTGTCCAAGGCCCACAACGCCTACGGAGATTCGTAGTTTTCTCGGGTTGGCCGATTATTATTGAAGGTTTGTTGAAGGCTTTTCTTCCATTTCAGCACCCTTAACCAAGCTAACCCATAAAGCATCCAAATTCCAATGGAATGATGTCTGTGAGAAGAGTTTTCAAGATTTAAATAGAAGCAATATGCAGATCCTATTTTATTACAGCTTAAAGAGAACGTTCAGAGTGGTGCGACCAAGGCATTTGACCTTACGCGAGAAGGAGTACTTCAGTGCCAAAACCGATTGTGTGTGCCGGATGTAGACGGACTAAGAAAGAAGATTATGATAGAGGCACATTTTTCAAGGTATTTCATTCATTCAGGATCAACCAAAATATATCAAGATTTGAAAGATATGTATTTGTGGAATAATATGAAGAAGAGCATTGCAAAATTTGTAGCTGAATGTCCAAATTGTCAAAGAGTTAAAGTTGAGCACCAAAAACCCGGAGGTTATATGCAATGCATTGATCTTCCAAGCTAGAAGTGGGACATGATCAACATGGATTTCGTTATTGGTTTGCCTCGTACATCCCAAAAGTTTGATTCTATATGGGTGATTGTTGATAGGCTTACCAAATCCGCACATTTCCTACCAGTTAGGACCACGTACACAGTTGAAGAGTATGCGAAGCTGTACATTAAAGAGATAGTCCGATTACATGGAGTGCCAATCTCTATTATATCAGATCGGGGAACCCAATTTACCGCAAACTTTTGGAAGTCTTTTCAGAGGTGTTTGGGAACACAAGTGAAGTTGAGTACAGCTTTTCACCCTCAAACAGATGGACAAGCAGAACGTACCATCCAAACACTTGAAGATATGCTACGAGCTTGTGTAATAGATTTCAAGGGAAACTGGGATGATCATTTACCTCTTATTGAGTTTTCTTAGAATAATAGCTATCATTCAAGTATCAAAATGGCACCATATGAAGCTTTATATGGAAGGAAGTGTAGATTACCAATAGGATGGTTCGAAGTGGGTGAAACTCTTTTGTTTGGACCAGATCTTGTTTATCAAGCCATAGAGAAGGTTAAAGTAATTCAGCAACGACTGAAAATAGCCCAAAGTCGACACAAGTCATATGCGGATAGTAGAAGGAGAGGGCTAGAGTTTTCTATAGGTGATTGGGTATTTTTGAAGGTATCACCAATGAAAGGGGTAATGATATTTGGCAAGAAAGGGAAGTTGAGTCCACGTTATATAGGCTCGTATAAGATCACTCGAAGGTTTGGACAAGTTGCATATGAATTAGAGCTACCCCAAGATCTCTCATCAGTACATCTGGTATTTCATGTGTCAATGCTTCGAAAGTGCATCGGAGATCCATCACATATCACTTCTACTGAGGATGTGCAAGTTGTGGAAGATCTTACCTATGAGGAAGTGCCTATTTCTATTCTAGATCGCCAAAGTAAGAATATGAGAAATAAAGAGATAGCATCTGTGAAAGTACGTTGGAGAAATCGTCAAAGGGAAGAGATTACATGGGAAGATGAGGAAGAAATGAAATCTAAGTACCCTCATTTGTTCAAAGATGAAGAGGAAGTTCAACAAACGGAGTTAGAACATTAACAAGTAAGTTTTTTTTTTATATATGCATAGTATTTATGTGATGATGTGAATATTAATGATGGACTTGAACTTGTTTCGGTTGAATAACTACGCTAACATTCGAGGACGAATGTCCTAAAGGGGGGAAGGATGTAACACCCCATATTCAAGTACGTGTATTGGTGTATTCAAGTACGTGTATTGGTCTTATTTATATGGAATTAATTTTTTTATTTTATTTATACCGGAATTTTCCCGTCAATGGTTCCATGCGAAGGTTATTGAATAAGCTTTCCAATGATATAAATATTTCCAAAAATGGATAGGTTTCGGATATAATCGAGCACGTTCGAAACTATAAAACGGTGGCCGGGATATTTGGGAATAGTAAATGTGCAGGAAATTTTCCTGCACACAAACTACTGAGGCCAGCCGAATTTTTGGGTCAACTTCGAATGATCGTAACTACCTTAATATAATGAACTGGGAGATATGTGACCTATGAAAAGAAATATCTTTGAGTCTTCTTTCCAATTCAATTAGTTTCATCCAAATCCAACGTCTGAGTAAGGAGTTATACTCATTTTACTTCAGCCTATCAAAATAGATTTTTAGGGTCAACATCAAACGAACATAACTCCTTGTACAGGACGAACGGGGTGGCCTACATTATATGAAATGAAAGCCCTTTGAATTATAATTCCAACAATACCAATTTCACCCAAATACAATATCGGAGAAAAGAGTTATGGTCGATCTACTTTAACTTATTAAAACAGTCCACCAAAGGACAGATTTGACATTATTTAAATTTTAAAGGCATTTTGGTAATTTCCTATTATATTATGGACGGGAATATGTGTATATATACATGTATATGAGTTCAAAAACTCATTTTCATCATCAATCATTGAGAAAGAACAAACCCTAGCCAAATTTGACCTTTAAATTACTTTTGATTCAACCGTAGAAATTCCAAAGTAATCCGATAATTGTGTTTGTCATCTCGAGAGCTTCGAACGGCACCTATTATTTGTGCAAATAGGATTGCATAATCAAGAGGTGAATTCTAAGGTATGAATATTGTTTGCCTTTGTTCTTTTCCATATGTATATGTGTGATAGAGGATTATATGTATTGGTTGCTATTGAAAGGTGATGGAAATAGGGCTATGGACTATTTTGCATGGTTTGGTTGTATTGAATTGTGGAAGGTGGATATGGTAATTGAGTTATGGAAGGTGGATATGGTGATATACTATTTAATTGATGATTATTTATGTCTATGGCTCAATTTTATTTAATAGATTGATTGGAAGGATAAATGAATCCAAACTTGATATTGGAAGATGTTGTATGAATATGCATGGCATGTGAATGCAATTGGAGTATAAGAGGGTTAAAGTGACACCCTTTATGGTGTAATTAAGGCTTACTACTTAACCACTAGTTTGGTGAATTCAAATAATTGAATTGTGACGTTTGGTTGCTAATACTAGATTGCTATATATGTTCATTGTAGATAAGTAATCCGAAAAGATGGGAAGTCCATTTGGGACTAGTATTGAAGGTTGAAAGTCAGGTATGTAAAGCATACTCTATATCATATCTTTGGCATGAAAGTGAACAATTTTTCTATTAAGAAAGTTTCCAAAGTTATTCAATAACATGTGATCCATAATGGTTTTGTATGATGTCCTACGTTACCAATGAACTTGTTTCCACCCTTCAAGATGTCAAGACATTCCAATACTTACTTGTTTTCCAAATCTTACATGTTTATTGCACTAATGAATGTCAGAAGGTATCCGGTTACTCAAACAAGATCCATGTGCTATTAATGACTCCAAAACGTTTCATTGATATACCAATAAGTTCCTACTTCATTGTTATGGCATTGATGACTCCAAAACACTTCATTGATGTGCCAATGAGTTCTTACTTCATTGTTATTGCATTGATGGTCTATTTATATGTCTTTTATTGATGCATCATTGTTTGAAAGTATCAAAAAATGCGGTGGCGACTGAAATAACAATCTCAAAGATTAATTGAACTATGTGATGGAAGTTCTCTCTTATCGGGTGGTATCCCAGGGGAATAAGACTATCATGGTTCGATCCCTATTTATTGCTTTATGGGTGGTATCCCAGGGGCATAAGCCTATCATGGGTCGATCCCAGTTGATATGTACTGGAGGCAACCTATTGGTCACAGTACAGTACAATAATGATTACAAAGATGGTAAGAACGAAGGTAAAGTGATTGAATAAATACAATGTACAGGTTGTCTCAAGTTCTAGTAAGTGTGGTCCACTCCTATTACGATTTATTCACTTGTTTCTGATTTCTATTGAGCTCCTATATCATATGTGATTATCTATAGCTTTACATACTCAGTACATATTTCATACTGACGTCCCCCACGGGGGACCTGCATTTCATGCTGCAGGCACAGGTACCTCAGCTCATACACCGCACAAGTAGGAGCCAGGATATCCAGCTGCTTTTGGTGAGCTCCAGTTTGCTTCGGGGCTTTCCGTGTCATATCCAGTCACTTTTGGTATTGTATAGAAGTTAGTTATATGGCGGGGTGTGTCTCGACCTTAGTTAAACTCTGTGTATTGTCTAGAGGCTTAGTAGACCTAATGTACAGTCAAGGTGGTGTTTTGTTAATAGACGTGATGGCTCCAACGGCCAAGTATTGTATATACATATATATGTGTTCTCGAGCTTATACAGGTGATTATTTCCTTTTATATGTGACATGATGTTGTCCGAATTTCGGGTTGTCATAGAGGTATGCATGGGAAGTATAAGGTTGTGAGCTGGTTCTCCCGGGCCTCCTCGATTACGGGTGCCAGTCCGCCCCAATAGGATTTGAGGCGTGACATATATATATATATATATATATATATATATAATTTTTATCAGTTCGGTTTGGTTATTTTGTCGGTTATTTTAGAGTAAAATCAAAACCAAACCACATAAGTATCGGTTTTAAAAATTTAAAACCAAACCAAACCAAATCTAACCAAATGTCGATTTTTTAATCGGTTTGGTTTGGTTCGCGATTTGCTTTGATTTTTAACCAAACCATGAACACCCCTAGTTGTAGGGGTGTATTAGCCATGGGGTAGAGTGGGGTAAGTTTATCTGATGGCAGGAAGCAAATAATTTATTATGAAATTTATTTTTTTGACAAAAAAAAGGTTGCTTAGAGAGCGGGTAAACACCATTAATTCCTAGTCCTAAGGTTATGAATTTGATTGTCCTTAGTATGTGGGTTCGAGTCATCAAGAAACTATTAAAATTTGAAAGCTTCTGCAAAAGGTATAAAAAATTATTTTTTCAATTTTTACTAAGGAAGTCATATATATATATACTTGTTTTTGCTTTATAAATTTAGTTAAATAACAAGGGTGACAAAATAATCGATCACACATAAAGTTGAGTAAAGGTGGACTCTTACACCACTTTATAAAAAGAATAAAATAATAAGGATGGCAAAATGAACGATTAAGCATAAAGTTGAGTAAAGATGAGCTCTTAGATCACTTTATAAAATGAGGAAAACAACAATGGTGAGAAAATGAGTGATTACGCATAAGGTCATGTTAATTAATATAGATCAAAAGTTTTTAAACTCCACCTAGGATTATGATCTAAAAGAACAAGATCTTTTCACCCTGATTGAAAGTTTTGTGTGACAAATTTACAAATTAAACAATAACAATAACAACAAACTCAGTGTATTCCCACCAAGTGGGGTCTGGGGAAGGTAAAATGTACGCAGTCCATACCGCTACCTATAAATTAAAAAAAATCTTGAAAAATGTGTTTTCCTCCCTTACGCATCGTGATTTGAAAAAATGCACTATTATTTCAAAAAAAAATTATGAAAGAATTTACTCAGTAAAATAGATAATTCAAATGTCAAATCGATTAATTAAACTAAAAATAGCCGATGAAACATTAAATTTATCAGACTATTTACAAGAAGATACTGTAAGTTTTCTTGAATAGTAAGAAATGACATATCCGATAGTCACTAAAAAGCATTTCAATTCTTGACTTGTTATAAATATATTACCATATATAGTAAATGTGTACTTTACCATATATAGTGAATGTCTACTTTACCATATATAGTGTATGTCTATTTATGGAAAAGTTAGAAACCTCAAGGTTAGTTTTCCTCCTATAAATAAAGGAGGTTTCCTTCTTTGTAATTAACCCCATCAAGAAATCCCTCAAGAGAAATAAGAATTTGTAACACCCCGATTTTTCTGAATCGGAATGCTACACAGTACTTATGACCCCGAAGGACCACAAGCTAACCCATGACTAATATCTGTACCTGTACACTGTATAATATACATGTAATAATGCGGAAAACATGAACATGTAGTCCATAAGGTTCAACTGAATAAAGGATCTATCAAAACATAACATTCGTGTGGGTGAAAAATACCCAAAACAACTGAAGTCTGCAATAAATATGAACTAAATCTGAAATCCTCTAAGTACTGTCTGAATAAGGAGTTGAAGGAACATGTCTCCAACTAACTCCATAAACAAAAAAACCAACTGAAATAATAAATGAATCAGATCATATAGTCCTCGAATGAGGAGGACTCACTGCAACTCTGTATACTGGATAGCGACTGCTATTGTTGGTCTGGAACTCGTGTCTCTGAACCTATGGTGTAACATGAAAAGAAAGCACCATAGCGTAAATGCGTCAGTACAACTGGAGTACTGAGTATACAAGTGAGGTAGGCTAAATGCAAAGGGTTTACATGCATGAACAATGCTAACCGACTGACTGATATGAACATAAGAGTAAAAACATACATACATAGTAACTGAGATCGTGAGTACATGATATCTAGATCTGTATGCTAATACATGGTTTACTGATAACTGATATGAATGAAACTGTAGTTCTGATACATGGGCGACTGTGTCTGACAGTCTTGAATCTGGTAGAACTATCTGAGTTCCGTACTATAACTAAATTTTACTGTATCTGACAGTCCTGATATACTGATATCTGAAGAACTATCTGAGTTCTTTTACTGAGACTGAGTCTGAAAACTGTGGCAGGTAGTTGTTTAACCGACATGCTTCATATGTGCCATAATGGCTAAGATGGGGTCCAATCTCTTCCCTGACTGGAAGGGTGTCAATGTCGCGCCATTCGTAAGGACAAGCTATGAGTGACCCTTATTTGGCAGGCACTCAAAATGAGAACATTGGGAACCCTAACCTGACAGGTTAAGCCACCTCATCAACCCTAATCTGACAGGTTAAGATGTCTCAACCGGCTACGTAGTTCTGGAACACAAGGATGACTGCTATGAATCACACCCTAAACTGACAGGTGAGTTCCCATCCTTGGATTCACTCGGTGCTAATTACTACTCCCATCTGAAGTGACATTGAACATGATTAATTGAACTTTACATGGATTGAACTTACTGAATTTCGTTGACTGACGGAATACTACTGATATCTGATAACTGACTGAGTTCATGAGATTACTCATCTTACTGAGTACTGAGTTATGAGATTTCTGAGAATACTGAATTTCTGAGATTACTGAAGTTAGTGAGTACTGAGAAGAACTAAGCTGATACTGAATTTACATGAGTTTTCCTGAGTCATGAGGTTGATTGAAGTCTACTAAACATGGCTTAACTGAGTGTACCATGAAAACATGACATAGTTCTAGGCACACAACTATATTTTTCGGGTACGAATACCTCCAGGACTCGATAGAAGAAAACTGACACACATGACATGACTTGATCACAAGATTGGAGTCCACAATTCATAATATCATAAGTAGGGGATAATATACTACATGTAACTTTCAACATCTTGTGCATAGTAGGGAGTGCATGGAATATATATATCATGTACATATTATATCACTCAATTATCATAAATGCTTCATACCTCAACAATTGCAACAAAACAATGGCATGGAACTCATATTGAATTGTATAGTTAACATGGACTTGTCATGTAGATAATATGGGACCATGTAAACATGAAATTTCTAGCATTCTAAGTATTTTATCAAACACCTTGCATGCACTCTTTAAAGCATAGGTGTGTTCATAAATTTACATCACATTAAACCACCCAAATTCATGGGTTCTAACTACATGATCAAAACCTACATGAAAATTCATCAAATCACTACTCTATAGCATAACCACAACCACCAACATGAATACAATTATATCACCACAAAACATTCATGATTTAGTATTTAAAGATTGATTCTTGAACTCCACGGACGAAAGGAATCCGTGGATGAGCACTACGTATACCTGACCCAAGGTTCTTGATGTTTTTTTAACTTGAAGGATTTGAAATCCTTTGTTTTTTGAAGAAGATTGGGTCTTGTTCTTGGAGATTAAATTCAGAGAGAAACCCTAGTTTTTTTTTGTGAAATGATAATGAGCAAAATGGCTGAATTCATACTTATCTGGGTATATATAGACGAGTGGTAAGTGACCAAAATACCACTATTAAAATGGCCTGAAAGTAAAATGAATGTGGCATGTGATGACCCGACTGACGGTCCGTCAGGAACTTGACGGTTCGTCATTTCGACCGTCATACGTGGACCAGAAATGGGGTTCACTGGATAAGAGTTGACAGCCTGGATGAAGGTCCGTAAAAAATATGATGGTTCATCAACTCCTCCATCAATCCTTATCCATAATGTGGCCCTACTGCCTTGGCTGTGACGGTCAAAGTGGCGGTCCGTCACTTGTTTGGCGATCCGTCAACTTGGACGTCGTACTTGGGCATTTCGGTCAGTTCTGAATAAAACATCCATAACTTCCTCGGCTGGTATCGAAATTGGACAAAATTGATATCGTTAGAAAGCTGAATCAATTTCCCACGTGATAGAAAGTAAAAATCTCAAAAATACCACGGGTACAAAAATACATTTGTATTTCAAAGAAAGTACTAAAATCCTTGAGATGATTTCTAGCTAGAAATAAGCATGGGTATTACAATATTTCCCCCTTGAGAACATTCGTCCTCGAATGAGACTGACTAAGAGGCAAAATAATAAATGAACATGAACTAAGCATGAGTGACTTAGACATGACTTCATGACTGACATGCTAAATATACTGAACTCATGCACGTCTGATGCATGGCTAACTGGTACATGAATGCGTGACTGAGTATCCTGATAAATTGAGTTTCTCATGACGAGAATGCATAGTTGATGCATGATTTTATAACTGAACTAATACATGAATGCAAGACAGAGTATGAAATGGTAGTACCTACCACATTTATAATGGGAACATGAATATGAAACTGAATAAGCTTAAGGGAAACTATTACCTTGAGCTTGATCTGAATCGGTGGAGAAGAGGTAAGGATACTTGGTACGCATATCTACTTTTGTTTACCATGTATCTCCCTCATGAGAAGGATTTCGCCAAAGAATTTTAACTAGAGGGACTTCTTTGTTCCTCAATCTACGAGTCTGGTAGTCCAAGATTTCGACTGGAATCTCTTCGTAAGAGAGATTGTTCTGAATGTCAATGCTCAGAATAGGGACTACAACTGCTGGGTCACCTATGCACTTCTTGAGAAAAGATACATGGAATACTGAATGAATGAAGGCTAGATATGAAGGCAATTTGAGCTCATAAGCTACCTTGTTGAAGCGACAGAGAATCCTGAAGGGACCGACATAGTGGGGACTGAGTTTCCCTTTCTTGCCAAACCTCTTCACTCCCTTCATGGGATAGATCTTTAGATATACATAGTCATTGACCTCGAATTCGAGATCCTTCCTACAAACATCCGCATACCACTTCTGTCGGCTCTGAGCAACCCGGAGTCTTTATCTGATCAACTGAACTTTCTCTAAGGCGTCGAACACTAAGTCAGAACCTATGACTGAGGACTCACTAACTTATTACCAACCAATTGGAGATCTACACCTCCTACCATAGAGAGCTTCGAATGGAGCCATCTGAATACTGGAATGATAGCTATTGTTGTATGCAAACTCAATTTGGATTAGTTATGAAGTACCATATCATAGTGCAGTTGGTGCACTCATGTACCTTGAAAATACTACAAGGTTTGTATAACCTTTTTCAGTTAATTTGTTAGCAAGGTCTATGTCACGACCTGAACCAGGGCCCTGACCGTGAAGGACATCCTAAACCATGAAGCCCGAGAGCCCTTCTAACTTGTAATCATATACACCATTCATATATAAATAGGAAATGCGGAAATAAAATCTGCTACGGAAACATGGTCATAATCTAAATTTAGTTTAACAATGAGGAATAAAATCCAATATCAACTAAACACCATCTGAAAATCGTCTACAAAATCTCTACTACATGATCAAATAACAACTGTCTGAAAACTGGGACAAGGCCCCCAGTAGACCAAAACTATAATAAATAATAACTGTCTGAAAGAAACTAGGCCTTCTGAAATATAGAAGGCTCACCAACTGGTACTCTTCACTCTTGTCTGATAAAATCTACTGCTTATCAGGACTCTTAGACTGTGCCTCAGAACCTGGAGGGAGGGGGGGTCAATACAGATATATTGGTACGCAGAGCAATCCAAAATAAAGCTTTTATATAAATAAAATAGTTGAGAGCTAGTCATAAACATCATGAAAGATATAATTTTCAAAACACATGGGCATTCTTGAAAAACACATAAAAAGCCTTTCTGTTAAAAGTAGTTTCTGATCTTTGTATTACTTCTGAGTTAGGTGGCACTCCCCTACAAGTCTGATATTCTACAGGCTATATGGAATCCACCATTTACTCGGTGGGGAAGCCCCCAACCTAAGTGTGCCACAAGGGTTGGAGTGTCTGAGTCTGATACGCCACAGGGCACTAGGCCAGCGTATAATAATATACCCAGATCGACAAATCACGGTTTTGGGCAATGAGTTGTCTGAACTCATGCCTTCTTCGGGGAACCACCTAAGCTCTCTTTATGCCCAATTTTATCCTGTTCTGAATTATGCATTATTCTAGTTTCAACATCTGAAAAATTTAACTTCAAACAAGCATTCTATTCTGTTATCAATTACCATGGCATTATCTGGATTGGTGTCGTCACACCAAGACTTGCAAGTCCTATTTCTGAGCCATAATGCATCATGCATGATTCTTTTATTAAAACATAGTTCAAACCACCCAAACATGCAATTTAACAAAGGGAATTCATGTTCCAAAAACATAAGTCAAAACTATGCAAAATTCCCATCCTTTCAATAAACAAGTGGTGGTCATGCAATCTTTAACAAACCATGCAACCCTTCTCATTATATGATTATGTTCAACATTCATCAACATAAACAACCCTCTCTCTTTTGAAATCAAAATCATAATGCAAATATAATATTATTCAAGACATTTCATAACATGCTTTTCAAGATGCATTTAAACGATTTCATAGTATATCATAAGTAAATGAAAATCATCACAAGAGAGGGATTTTTCATGAATCATGCTCTCAATTCAATCATCAACCTTAAAACACATGCTTACAATATATATATAATTTCAAATCAATTTGGGGTAAGCCTAAAGGCCAAAACAATACCATCAATGCTTCTAAAGCATGAGTATATTCATTAATCTGAAAATTCCTTTCTTAAATTCAAGATTTCCATACCCATGAGATTTTAGAAAAACTCCGTGTACCTTAAATTAGAAGCTTTTGAATGAACTCTAGCTTTTTGGATGATATACGTATGATTGATGGGTGCCTCTTGTAGCCCTCGCAATGAAAATTCTGAATCTTGAAGAATTAAGGAAAACTCATGGTTAAATCTTGAGATATTTGGGTTTTTAGTTTGAAACCCTAGGGTTAGTTCTTGATGAATTTGAGAGAAAAGAATCATATTTTGGTGTTTTGGGAGTTTAATCCTATGTTATAGCTGGATAAGGGATGAAAGATACCCATTTTTCCCTTAAAAACGTGAAAACAGTACCTGAAATTTTGGTGCGTGCGATAGGGCATGCGTCGCACGCTTATCGGATGATGCTACTGTCTCAGTCATTAAAATGGCTATAACTTTTTGCTCGGGTATCAAATTTAGGCAAAATTAGTATCGTTGGAAAGCTAATTCAAAGAGATTTCATTTGATGTACAGTAGGCCCTCTAATTCATTATATACAAAGAGTTATAGTCGATTGAAGGTGACACAAGTTTCGACACTCACTCAAACTCCAATGATAGCAAAAGCTTTCAACTCGTCCTTGAGTTAGGGGACCTCTATGATCTCAATTCATGGTTAAATAGGTTCAACGACTACATAATTGATTAACATGCCAAATTTGCATAGGATTTATGGATTTTGGATCATCTATGCATAGAAATGACGGTTTTTATTCTAGCCCGAAATGCGGGGTGTTACAGTATATTTCTACTCCTACTAAGAGACATCGAAATGGAATCAACATGATCATATTTTATTCTAATGATTGCATTCCCGATCTTGTTGATTATGCTAATGCTAGGTATTTATTTAACCCGCATAAATCTTGATCTCAAACATACAATATGTTCACATGTGGGGACACTGTCATATCTTAGAGATATATAAAGCAATCTATCTAGCACTTCATCGAATCATGTTGAGATAATAGTTATTCATGAAGAAAGACGAGAATGTGTATGGTTGAGGTCCATGATGCATCTTATTCAAGAAAAATATAGTTTGAAATGTGACAATGTACTCAGAATGTTATACAGAGATAATGCAGCATGCACAACACATCTTAATGGAGGATTCATAAAAGGAGATAGAACGAAGCATACTTCATCAAAGTTTTTCTATACACATGAGTTACAAAAGAATAATGATATTAACATGCAACAGATTCATTCAAGTGACAATGTGGCCGACTTATTCACCAAGTCTCCTTCAATTACAACTTTCAAGAAGATGGTGCACAAGATTGGGATGTAAAGGTTCAAGGATGTTCTCATTAGGGGTGTTAATACGTGTTGTACTCTTTTTTTCTTATGAGGTTTTGTCCCACTGGGTTTTCCTTGTAAGTTTTTTAATGAGGCGGCCTATATGCGTATTGTTAGAGATGTGCACTCTTTTTCCTCCACTAGATTTTTTTCCACTGGGTTTTTTCTAGTAAGGTTTTTTCTAGTAAGGTTTTCACGAGGAACATTATCTATCAATTAGACATTCAAGGGGGAGTGTTATAAATATATTACCATAAATAGTGAATGTCTACTTTACCATATATAGTGAATGTCTACTTTACCATATATAGTGTATGTCTATTTATGGAAAAGTTAGAAACCTCAAGGTTAGTTTTTCCCCTATAAATAAAGGAGGTTTCCTTCATTGTAATTAACCTCATCAAGAAATACCTCAAGAGAAATAAGAATTACTCTCTATTCTCTCTCTACTCTTCTTCTTTGTTCATTAATATTTTATAACATGACTATATATATACACACATTTTTTCTAAAGAAAAAAGTGTAAGAGAACATATACATGCGAACCAATGAAGTTTGATAAGAAAATATACTTAAAATTGAAAAGATAAAGAGTACATATATGAAATGAATAACAAAAGGATAAAAATGACACCTTTGAGATTGAAATTCTAGCCTCTAACACCCAAATCAAAGTGTTTTATAATGATTTATTTCTCAATGACGCTTATAAATTACCCGTAAAAACAAAAAAGATAAAATGAGAGACAGTAATTATAGGTCGCACATCTAAAATCTAGAAAATATAAATGAATTATGTAAAAATCAATTATTTGATTATACTACTTTAACGATATATTAGCTCATTGACTTGGTTTAAGTCAAAGCGGGTCATCGTTATCCTTTCTATCAAGGTTATAGATAAAGTCATCGAACGGACTTGGCCCTTAAGGTCAATCCGACCCCGTCATTAGGGTGGGCTTAACTCAGCTTGTCTCTAGGGCGGGGATGAGTTATAATTTATCAAACTCTTTTAAGATAAAGGCTTATAAAGTCAGTCTGTTGGCCCTTGAAGCTTGACTAATTTGGGCCGAGGTTGATTCGTAGGTCAAAAGTCTATTTACTTAGATTTAAAAATTTTTAAAAAATTATGAAAAAAAAAGAAATAGTGATTAACAAATAAGTCTTAATATCTTATACAATAGTTTACAATTAACAAATAAGTCTTAACTTCTTATACAATAGTTTACTCATTTAACATTAAATCCTAATCACCAAATATCGAAGTCACATTCACGATTGTGATTTCATTTTGAACTTAAAATTATGAAAAAAAAGATTTAAATTTAGAATAGTGATTACCATATAAATGTTAGTATCTTACACAATACTTTACTCATTTAGCATTAATCTAATTAACAACCTTATCAATCGATTCAAATACACATGGCAAAGTATTGGTGTCAAATATGTTATTAGTTGTCACAAAATTTTGTACTTTCGTATCATATATGTTAATAGTTGACATACCTATAAATTTGAATTTAGATTGAAAAGAATTTTCTTATTAAAAAATGAAAAGATAAAAGGTTAACCCTCGATTCTTCTAAGGTTGAGTTGAGATAGCATTTTAAGGGCCCTTAAAATGAATGGTTGATCTACCCTAACCCATCAAATTTCGTGCCCCACATGGGTTGGACTAGGGTAACCCAATTTAACAACTCTAGTTATCTCTTAGGGGTTCATACTAATCTGGAAAACATATTTGACCTCCTTTTCACAATATAATCTGAAAAAATGCACTATTATTTTAGAAAAAAATTGTGAAAGAATTTACACAATAAAAAAAGATAATTCATATATCTAATCGATTAATTAAACTATATATATATATATATATATATATATATATATATAACGGGTCCATGATCATATATAATAGTGTATAATTTGTATATACTGCTAAAACAAATAAACATTAAATTTATCTGACTATTCATATGAAGATCATACAAGTTTTACTTAATTAGAATTGAAAAGAAAAAGCACATGTGATATGAACAACAAAAAAGATAAACATAATCCCATTGATGTTGAAACTCTAGCCTCAAGCATCCGAGTCAAAGTGTTTTATAATGATTTATTTCTCAAAGATTCTTATATATATAAGTGAAAGTTACGCAATAAAGACAAAAAGATAAAAGGAAAGATAGTAATTATAGATAACGTACCTAAAATCCAAAAAATATAAATAAATTATATAAAGATCAACTACTTGACCGTAATTGTAGCATCCCATGTAATTCTTGGCTTGATTTATCTCTTAGTTGCATGCATGGAAAGTTTAGGGCTTGAAAATTTTTCTAAGTGTTGGGAGACTTAGTCATATTTTAAGCCTCTTGACTTCGAAGAATTTTAAAGTGGTCTTTCCGACCTCGAGGCATTGTTTTTTGAGTTTATTCATGTTTAGGGTAGTAGTTAGCAGGTCTAGGAGAAGTTTCAAAATTTTCGGATGAGAATCAGGTCGTGTTTAGATTTCGATTTCAGAACTTCATCGCGACAGTGGTGCGTCGCGGTGGTAATAGCATTGAGCCCTTCACCGCGCCGCAGTGACCTTGTCATCGACATTTCAGTTGCGAATTTAATTGCCTGAGGGGCAGTTGAGTCTTTTTTCCTCAACCCAATTCGTACAATCCCGATTAAAATCATCAATTAGGGCGTAAATTGCCCATCTTCTCCAATTGTACTCTCAAACAAACCCTCCCCTCTTCCCCAAGAACAAGAATTCAAGTCTTACAAGTTCAAGAATCTCAAGAAAGTGTCATGATTAGGGTTTCATCGTTCAAGTTAATAAACTTAAGGTATGTGGGACGATCCTAAACTCCATGGACATAAGTTTTATTTTTTTATCAAGTTTAAAATATATAATCATGTTTACAAAGAGGGTTTTTGACATTGTTTTGAATAGCATGTGCCATGAACTTGTTTTGATGAAAGTAAATGTTTGTATTGAACCCCCTTTTTTTGAATCGAACTATAATCACGTATATAAATATGTTTTCAGTTTTACAAAATTTGATTGAGAGCATGAATAATGACCCCCCCCCCCCCCTCTTATCATGATACCCTTTGATTTTAAGTGTTATGAGTTGTTCAAATGCATGATTTTAAAAAGAAAACTTAAGAATGAGTTCCCTACAGGTGTTCATGGATTGATATGATTTATGACATGTCGAGGGGGTATTTTTATTGTTGTAATAGTTCATTGTACAAATTTAAGGACTTCATGAGTTTTAAAGTAAATGCAAATGAGATGGTCACCATGTGATTGTAATAATGAGAAGAGAGTGCTTTTGTGTAATCTCATATGAAAATCTTTAGCAAGACTCTTTCACATGATGTTTAAAGCTTTTGTGTAGACATTAACTTAATGATAAATAAAAAGTGCTACAAACACATTATGGTGCAATATGAATGACTTGCAAGTCTGGGTATGACGATACCCGGTGATGATTCGCCCTTAACAGAATAATTATTGATTGTTTTAAAAGCATGAAACATGGATTTAAAAGACTAAAATTGGGCTTAAAGAGAGCTAGTTAGTTACCCAAAGAAGGCTTGAGTTCAAATAACTCGTTCGAAATCATGTTTTGCCAATACGGGACATATGATATGATGTCCTACATGTGAGGATAATTAGGATATCTCACATTGATACCAAACTCCCCGAGAACACAACAACACAAACACCAAAATCTGTCTACTAGTTCAAGAACTATGGACCCTTTTGATGACCTCTTTTGGATTCGCAAGAAGAACAAGAAGGGAAGTGATATCAAGAGTAAAACACACTAAAACAGCAACAACACTTGATGAACAAGATGCAATAACAACAACACACGGTTACAAGACAAGAACACAAACGGATTAAACTAGATATAGACAAACGATTACAAGAAAGTAAAGATTGATAGATAGACAAAGGGATAGTATAATATTAACAACCCAAAAGCTTATTCCACTTTTGGATCTTTAATATCACACACAACCTAAATCTATCTCTTATGTGACCTCAAGGGAACCAAAATTCCTAAGCAATCTCCGTTTCTAAGCAAATGATCAACACAAGGATTCCACCTTGTCCAAGGATTCCACCTTGCTAAAGACTCTCAAAGAGGATACAAAATATATTCTCCAAAAATGACCTAATGGGGTTCTATTTATACCTAGGTTAACTTATTACAAATGACTAAAAAACCCTTGCAAAGGGCGGATGAACACTGAATAATTTTGTAGCTTGTGGGACTTGTTATCTACACTTCAAAGCTTGTTCCTTGGATTGGCATCCCCCCGAGCTCGAGTCTTGACGCATTGGACCCCGATCATGATCGTACCCATATCATCCTCCCCTTTTTAGAAAGGATTCATCCTCAAATCTGAACTTTGCAAAGCGATAGAAAGGACAAGCAAACAAAAGTTTCTCAAGGTATGAGGGTTAGGATTAGTGTAATCAACCATAGCATCTTGCCAAGATGGCTCAAACTTCATATATACCCAAACATCCCTCATATCCAAATATCCTACCAAGTGAGAATCAGCTAGTTTATCCACATAAGTGTGACAAGAAACAAGGAACAAGCATCGCTTATCAAGTGGAAAACATAGACTCTTCTTGGAACAATAATTAGACTTGAAATACGAGAGAGGAAAGACATACATTCCATGCACATTCAAGTCATTCCAAAAGATATCCTCATCACCACACTTCAAATGATCACCAGAATCAAATGGGTAGAGTGTGCATGGGAACGGGTTGGGAATACATTTCCTTACCCCAATACTACTACAATAATGATAAAATGTCCCCTCTATACTATCATGTTCAATAAAAACAACAACTAGAGGGTCATCCTTAGTCATTCGGCCAACATGTTCAACATCATCATTTTCACACACAAGTTGGTTTTCATGACTTCCATAAGACAATGTACTACCACTTTCCATAATGGCTTCAACACTAGGTGAATCAACTAGTGTATCCACAATCTCAATTTGTACATTATCATCACAAAATGAAGGAATATTCGGCTCACTTAAAGACAAACTATCATTCACACTTAGGTGGCTATTATCCTTATTCAGTAGAGTGCAAAAGTTAGTTTGATTACCTTGTAGCTCATGTGGAGCATGGCCACTCATGAAAATTTGATTAGGAAGGCTTGGATGCTCCATCAAGTTATCCAACTTCTTGCACAAAGAGCCTTCCGTCCCTTCCAATCTTCCTTCCATTCTGTCCATTATTCTCCTATCTATGGAATCAAGCCTTGCCATGATGGATTTAACCCAACTAGGCATTTCAGCTTCATTTGCCATTGTACCCATCAAGATCTACTAAGTAAACAATACGAAAACAACAAACACATTAAATATTAGCAAAAATCAGTCCACAATTCATCACAAAACAGTCCACAATGCATCTCAAAATAGTCCACAATCTCTCACTTTCACACTTTGGATTTTTTACTCTATTGGCCTTACAAGTGTTGATAACTCGCTTATACTCCAATGAGGTTACTTGGTCCCAATTGTAGCTCGAGGTCGGAGTAGATTCTTGTTTGAAACGACTTAAATAATTAATGTACGAACTTGAACCAAAAAAGATACTACGACTCAAAAATGAGAAAAGCACACAACAAACAACGTTAACACGAAGAACGTACACAAAACTAACTTACAAGCTAGTAGGGTATTACAAGGTTGTCAATTAGTGTCGAGCAAACAAACGAAACTAGGAAACAATAAAATGAAACTAAGAAATCTAAAATTTAAACTCAAAAATATTGCGTGAATAGTACTTTAGTGATGTGGCAGTCCAATATTGGCCACGAGTTTTATCAAAATTTTATTTTCCAATTTCAAGTCTTGATCAATATACACTTTGGAATTGGTGGATTTGGTTAATGGAGGGAAAAGTGGTCTTGGAGCCTTTTTGTTCAAATTTCAAAAGCAAAACTTGACTTCTTTGAAGTGATAGGGACAAGTCTTTCACTAACAACTACTACAAACTTGTCTTTCACCTTTTTCGATCTAGTTTGCACTTTAAGGATTAACAAGATGATGAAAGGGTGAAGAACCTTAAGAACACAACAAAAACTCCAAGAACAACAAAAATTTCAGTTTCCAACTCCACTACAACAAGACCATCAAATCGGCCAAGGTTTGGGTAACAACAACATCCAACTCGGCCACACCTTGTTCACATCAACAACTTCAACAAGTTCAAGTTCAATCTTAGATTTGGACACTTTTTAGTATTGATGAGAAAGAAACCAACACTAGAAACACTCTAAACAAACAAAATAATACAAGTTCTAGACACACAAGAAACATATCTTGGCCAAGATAACAACAACACAATTTTCGGCCAAGAACACAAAATGGACAAATTTGCACTTTTTTGGAAATTTTTTTTCAGTTTTCAGCTTCTTTTTTTTTTTGAATTTTTGTCCAAGAGAACCCAAGATTGGTAGTGTAGGAACACAACCAGCCTTGCTCTGATACCAAATGATACCAAACTCCCCAAGAACACAACAACACAAACACCAAAATCAGTCCACTAGTTCAAGAACTATGGACCCTTTTGATGACCTCTCTCGGATTTGCAAGAAGAACAAGAAGGGAAGTGATATCAAGATTAAAACACACTAAAACAGAAACAAAACTTGATGAACAATATGCCATAACAACAACACACGTTTACAAGACAAGAACACAAACGGATTACACTAGATATAGATAAACGATTACAAAAAAGTAAAGATAGATAGATAGACAAAGGGATGGTATAATATTAACAAACCAAAAGCTTATTCTAATTTTGAACCTTTAATATCACACACAACCTAAACCTATCTCTTACGTGACCTCAAGGGAATCGGAATTCCCAAGCAATCTCCGTTTCTAAGCAAATGATCAACACAAGGATTCCACCTTGTCCAAGGATTCCACCTTGCTAAAGACTCTCAAAGAGGCTACAAAATATATTCTACAAAAATCTCCCAAAAATGATCTAATGAGGTTCTATTTATACCTAGGTTAACTTATTACAAATGACTAAAAAACCCTTGTAAAGGGCGGATGAACAGTGAACACGGATGAACAGTGAACGGTTTTAGAGCTTGTGGGACTTGTTCTCTACACTTCAAAACTTGTAAATTGGATGGGAATCCCCCCGAGTTCGAATCTTGACGCATTGTACCCCAATCATGATCGTACCCGTATCACACATGGAGAAATTCCTACGGTATGCTCACATGAGGGGTATTATCAATTTTATGAATTTCAATCCTTGCGGCAAACTTAGATTGGGAGCTTGTCCGCCGAGTCAATGATGGATTCCATATAGACCGTGGAATTGTAGAAATGTAAGGTCTACCATCTAGCTCAGAAGTGAAATAAAAGGGTGAGCCATGATTTCCAAGAATTGTGTCAAAAATCTTTAAAGTATGCCCATGTGTATTGACTTATCTTATGTTCACTGTATTTATGAAACACTCTCACCTATGTTGTATAAAATATGTTATTTTTGAATTGTTTCACATATCAATACATTGTCTATTGACCCCCTATATTTCAGGACCTGATTCGACAATTCCTAGCTCGAGATCTTTCACACAAAGCCAAGCGCGTGAGTTGCAATGACTTCAAGACTTGTTCACATCCTTGTCCGTTTGTGAGGCCCTTGTGAGCCCATATAAGGGCCTATACTTACTAAAATGTGAAGAGGCCCAACAAAATACCTCAAACCCACCCACTTAATGCCAAGGGTATTTTGGTCTTTTGTCCCTCCTTTGTAATTGACTATATAAGTCATTTGTTAGGGATAGTATTTTAGTTAGTTCATTCATATTTTGGAATAAAAATAAAACACTTGTAATATTTTGGAACTTTCTCTTTCATTGGAGAAGCCCCAATTTCAAAAACTCACTAGTAGAGTGATACTAGTGTTGTCTCTTGGCTAGAAACTAGGATCTTGGGATTTTTTGAGTTCCTCTTGGTACAAGTAAGAACTTGGTATTGATATTCATTAATCTTAGGGTCCTTTCTCTTGTTAGGGTTCTTAGATCATTGAATATTGTGTGTCAAGTTTCTTTCTCTTGTAATCTTGTTATCCTTGTGTTGTTGAATCTAAAAGTCTAGTGAAGTCGTGTGGGTCTTTTTCGATTCACTAGCATTGTTTCCTTGTTATTCATCTCATTTTCTTGTTCAAAAATACAAACTCAAAGTCTAGTGAAGCCGTGTGAGGCCTATTTCGATTCACTAGCAACTTGTTGTTTATCTTGTTGTTCTTGTGTTGGTTGGAATCTCTTGATACACACATAGTATTGTATCATTTGGTATCAGAGCTTGTGGTTGATTTTGTTTTAACAAAATCAATCTTGGGCTTGGTAGTTGAAAAATACAAAAAAAAAAAAAAAAATTGCTGAAATCTGAAAATTCCAGAAAAAAGAGAAATCTGTCCATCTTGTTCTTGGCCGAGAAAATTGTGTTGTGTTGTTGTATTGGCCGAGATTGGTGTTTGTGTTTTTAGATCTATATGTTCTTTTTTTTGTATAGTTTGTTTCTTGTATTGATTTCTTTCTCATCAACACAAAAGGTGTCTAAAGCTAAGTTGAGCTTAACATATTGACATTGCTATTGTGGACTTGAAGTGGTAGTATGATGAACTTGAAGTAGGCCGAGTTTGTGTGTTGTTGCTTGACTTTAAAGTGGGTTGTTGTTGGTGAATTATGGTTGTGTTCTTGAAGTATTGTTGTGGTGTTCATCTTGATCTTCTCCTCATCTCATATCTTGACTACTAAAAGACTAAAATAGATCCAAAAATGTTGCAAGACAAAGTTGTAAAGTTGTTTGTGAGAAGACTTGCCAACATCACTTCCTTGACTTAACAACCACTTTTCCTTAAAACAAGGAGTCTTGTATTGTGGAACTAGTAAAGTCAAGCTTCACCTTTTTGAGTTGGAAAAAGTTGAAAAGTTACAAGACTTTACTTTTCCTCCAAAAGCAAAGTCATCCAGAACTTCAGTCATCCATTACAAAATTGTGAAGATTAAGGCTTCAAGTTGTTGAACAAAATGTATGGACCCGTGACCAATACCATGCTTCCAAGTCACCTTAATCACTGTTCACATCATTAATTAAACTCAATTTGGATATTCTAGTTTCTAATTATTGATTCTTAGTTTCTTTTAATTGACTCAAGAACTAATTAGCAAGCTAGTACCTTCCTACTAGATTGTCAATTAGTCCTTTGAAGCCTTGTATTCGTGTCACCGTTTGTTTGTGTGCTTTTGTCATTTGAATACGTTGTAACTCCTTAACTCTAGTCCTACTGGAATTCTTTGAGTTTCAAATAAGAATCCACTCTGGACAAGTGCATACTCAAACCTTAAGGATTCATGGGTTACTAGCCAATCTACAACACTTGTAGAGCTCGAGTGTGAGTGATCCGAGAGAGTGTGAGTGAGGAGAGGTTTTAAACTAACTTGTTTATTGCTTGTGTAGGTGATACCTTGACAATAAAGGGAACCACATCTCAAACCGTGGATTCTAATGAAATGGAGAATATGAGGTTCACTCTTGAGGCTATGACTCGAGCTCTTAAAAGGTTGAGTACAGAAGTGGGAGCCATAAGGGGAGAAGTGATGACTATTAGTGGGAGGTTAGAACAAGTGGAGAGTCAAAGGAACTCTCGTCCTTCAACTCCTCGACATGTTTCATCAAGTGGACATGATATAAATTCCTCGGCCACCGTTACTCCCGAAATATGGCCACAATTGCTAAATCCTTCACTAAATCCACTAAATGCCGCAAGCCAAACCACTCATAACCCCCTAAATCGAGACTCCAATAAACCAACCCATTCCCAAACTCCTCAAGTTCTGCAAGAGGGACTCGGACGTCAAATGCCTCCACAAAATCCGAACCCTCCCTTCCAAGCTCCACTAAACCAAAGACTACCACCTCCACAAAGTCCAATTCCTCCAAATCAAGTTCCAAATGTCCAAAATCATTATGTCCACATTGAGGAATATGGTATAGAGGATTATGAAGGGTATGGATCCTTTGACGATGCCTACATAAAGAAGGAAGAGATGAAAAAGGTCGTGTGGATCCAAAGAGATACCGAGTGTATAGAGAAAGGGGAAACTAACACCTAGAGAGAGACATAGGTATCAATACCATCAAATTAAGCCTACCTATCTTTAAGGATGAAAGTGACCCCGAGGTGTATCTCGCTTGGGAATCGGTATGTGAAAAGATATTCCAAATGAATGACATTTTGGAGGAGAAGAAGATTTGTTATGCCATAGCCCACTTTGAAGGCTATGCTAACACTTGGTGGGAATACGTCAAGCGGTTTGGCAATGAGTTGATAGATGGGAAACCACCACCATGGTTTTGGTTAAGGTATCTAATAAGGCAACGGTGCCTTCCCAAAAGTTATCATCATAAGTTGTTTGCGAGGTTGTACAACTTGCAGCAAGGGAATCGAAGTGTTATGGCATACTATGATGAGTTTCAACAACTCATGTTGAAGATTGACCATCGAGCAGAAGAAATTGGCCATGAAATCATTCGGCTCAAGTGTGGGTTAAACAAGGAGATTTCTACTCACTTGACTCTCCATAAGTTTGATACCATTGAAGGCATCTTTCAAGCGGCCATTGAAATTGAAAGAGAACTTAAGGAAAGAACAAATTACAAATCCATCGGTCAAGCACCCTCGGGTTGGCCAAGGATAAGGAGTTTGCTTCCTCTACCATGGGTTGGAATAAAAATAAAGACCAACCCGCCACTACAAGGAAACCCGAGGCTAAGATAATGCAAAAATATTCACCAAGGCAAGAGGCTCACAAGTATCCTAATCCTAAGGGGTTCCAATGCTTCAAGTGCCAAGGTTGGGGGCATAAAGCCAATGAATGCCCTAACCGACGTAATGTAATCCTAAGGGAAGGTAGATTGTATTTCCTTGAAGAAGAGGTGGGTATTGAGGGTGATGAGAGTGAGGCCAAGCCTCAAGATGGAGAGTCAGCTAAGAGAAAGCCACGTGATAATGATGACGATTGTAAGGATGCCTATCCACAAGAAGGGAAATGCGTGGTTCCAAATTTTGCAGTAAGGCGTTCCATGATTAGTAAGGCGGCAGATGATCCTAGCCAATGGGAGAATCTATTCCATACTAAATGTCTAGTGAAGAGAAGTATATGCACTATGGTGATAGATAGTGGTAGTTGCGCAAATGTAGTTAGTGTTGCAATGGTAAATTTCTTGAAGTTGCCAACCACTATGTGATAGATAGTGGTAGTTGCGCAAATGTAGTTAGTGTTGCAATGGTTAATTTCTTGAAGTTTCCAACTTCACTTCACACTAGACCTTACAAGTTGTAGTGGTTGAATGAATACGGCAAGTTGAAGGTCACAAGGCAATGTGTGATACGTTTTAAGGTAGCCAACTACCATGACGACCTACTTTGTGACGTGATACCAATGCAAGCTTGTCACTTGTTGTTGGGAAGGCCTTGGCAATACGATAGGTCGACCAAACATGACGGAAGGACCAATCGGTATACGCTTGAGAAGGATGACCGAAAGGTCGCACTTCATCCTCTATTGCCTTCCCAAGTGAATGAATTGCACCAAAAAATGAGGGAGTTGAGGGAAAAGGGGAAGAAAGTCGAGGGTGAGGGGAAGGGGGGGAGCCCGAGAGTGAGGGAGTAAGGGAAACTGAGGGGCTCCTAATTTCTATGGGGAAAGAGAGTGTGGTGATGATGGCCAGGAGGAAAGAACTATTTGTGGATCATGACGAGGACACTCTGATGCTCCTCTTGGCTCATTGTTTAAAGGGAAAATTTCAAAAATAGCAACTATAATTGCAACTTTTATAGCAATATTTTCATAATTACGAAAAATAGCAAATTGTATTTTGTATTTAAGTGAATTGTTGCTATACAAATACATATACAACAAGATTTACTATCCTTGTTTTACTAAAATTAGTTGTAAATAATTATCTTCAAATATGAAAAAGGAAAAAAAAGAAAACAAAAAAAATGAAAAATGAAAAAAAGAAGAGAAATATAAGAGAGAAAATAAAGTGAAAATAAAAAAATGAAAATAAAATAAAATAAAATAAAATAAAATAAAAAATAAAATGATAAAAAAAGGGATAAAAGATATGGCTATATTTGGGGAAGGTGAAATAGTGGAATGAAAATAGAAAAATGTAAAGTAGTGAGAGTAAAATATGCAGTTCCCTAGTTAATGAGTAAAATAATGTTACTCTTGCTATCAACTGTAATTTTACAAAAGTGTTGCTATTTATTTTAATTATAGTCTTAAGTATACTATTTTCTATAATTTTTTCTTCCAAAAATATACTAAATAAATAGACATATAGATCTGCATATGTATTTACGGTAAAAAATATACATATATATCTGCATATGTATTTACAGAAATACATATCTAACACATGTATATATAAACATATATATAGGACACAAAATCTCTATAACAAAAATGACAATTATATACGTAGACATATAGGTAATAAAAAAAATACATGATAGATATCTTAAACAGTAAAAGAAAATAAATAAGTACATATGTTACCCTCTAAAATGACATAGTATATACAATTCAAAGACAAATCCAACACCGTATAAAATACATATAGCTCTGCATATGTATTTACAAAATACATACCTGATTCAAATGTATATTCTTATTTTATATGAGTCACCTTTGCATTTCGCGAATACATATGAAGATATATAGTATAGTTATGTTTGTTACTATTTAATATAAATATGATATGTATATCGTAAATACATATGTATGTTTTGTATCGTAAATACATATCCAGATCTGTATGGCTATGTATTTTGTATGTTTTTTTGAATATGTGTATGTGATATATACATATTTGTCTTTTCAAAATAAAAGTTAGAGATAGAAGAGTAAAAAGACAAAAAACACAAAAAGAAAAAAAGAAGAAAACGAAAAAAAGAGAAGCGAAAAAGAAAAAAAAAGGAAGAAAGAGAAATAGAAGTGTAAAAATAAAAGAAGAAGAAAAGAAATATAATAAAATAGAAAAAAGAAGAAGAAAACGAAAATAGAAAAAGAAAAAAAAAGATATAAGAAAAGAAAAAAAAAAGAAATAGAAGAGAGAAAATAAAGTGGAAAGAAAAAATGAAAAAGAAAAAAAATAAAAATAAAAATAAAAGATGAAAAAAAACTAATAAGAAAAAAAAGGTAGAGATATAAGAAAGTGAAAGATAGTAATGATGTTTTATTTTGAAATTTTGAAGATCATGTAAATAATTATCTTCAAATATGAAAAAGGAAAAAAAAAGAAAAAAAAAATGAAAAATGAATAAAAATAAAAAAGAGAAAATAAAGCGGAAATAAAAAATGAAAATAAAAAAAATAAAATGATAAAAAAAATAAGATAAAAAAATGGGTAAAAGATATAACTATATTTGGGGGAGGTGAAATAATGGAATGAAAATAGGAAAATGTAAAGTAGCGAGAGTAAAACATGCAGTTGCCTAGTTAATGAGTAAAATAATGTTACTCTTGCTATAAACTGTAATTTTTACAAAAGTGTTGCTATTTATTGTAATTATAGTCTTAAGTATGCTCTATTTATTGTAATTATAGTCTTAAGTATGCTACTTCTAACATTTTCATTTCTCCTTCTATTTCTCATGTTTTGCAGGATTACGAGGATGTCTTTCCGAAGGAATTACCGCAAGGATTGCCCCCACTTCGGGGAATTGAGCACAAAATAGATTTTTTACCGAGTTCACAAGTGCCCAACAAACCGGCATATAGGCGCAACCCGATGGATACCAAGGAATTGCAATGCCAAGTTGAGGAACTCCTCAACAAAGGGTGTATCAATGAGAGTATGAGACCTTGTGCGGTATGGGTACTACTAGTTCCCAAGAAAGACGGGACTTGGCGTATGTGCGTTGATTGCCGAGTCATAAACAAGATAACGGTAAAATATCGTCACCCTATTCCTAGGCTAGATGATATGCTTGATGAATTGAATGGTTCGTATTTGTTTTCTAAAATTGATTTGAGGAGTGGCTATCACCAAATCCATATGCAACCGGGTGATGAATGAAAAACCGCCGTCAAGACCAAATTCGGTCTCTATGAATGTATGGTTATGCCATTCGACCTAACAAACGCTCCAAGTACTTTCATAAGTCTAATGAATCATGTGATGAAGCCATTTATCGAAAAGTTTATTGTTGTTTACTTTGATGATGTATTGGTGTATAGTAAGTCCTTAGATAAGTATGTAAAGCATTTATAATGTGTGTTTGATGTCCTCCGAAAGGAGAAGTTATATGCCAATCTAGAAAAGTGTTCTTTTAGTGTCCATGAGGTTGTATTTCTTGGGTTTGTGGTGAGCTCAAGAGGGGTCAAAGTGGATGAATCTAAGATTGACGCCATTAAAAATTGGCCAACCCCCAAAACCGTAGGTGAAGTGAGAAGCTTCCATGGGTTGGCTATTTTTTATTGACGTTTTGTCAAAGGATTTAGCACTATTGCCGCCCCCTTGACAGAAGTGATTAAAAAGGATCGGCCTTTCAAGTGGGGAGATGAACAAGCTAACGCCTTCGAGGACTTGAAATCTATGCTCATCTCGGCCCTTTTGCTACAATTGCCAAATTTTGATAAGACTTTTGAGGTCGAATGTGACGTTAGCAAAGTCGGCATAGGCGCAGTTTTAATGCAAGAATTGAAGCCTATTGCCTACTTTAGAGAAAAGCTCAAAGGAGAAACTCTAAACTACTCTACGTATGATTTAGAGGGTTATGCCTTGATTAGAGCCTTGGCCACTTGGCAACATTATTTGTGGCCTAAAGAATTTGTGATCCGAATGGATCATGAATTCTTGAAGCATCTATGGGCACAAGACAAGCTTAACCTGTGGTATGCCAAATGGATTGAATTTCTTGAAACTTTTCCTTATGTTATTCATTACAAGAAGGGTAAAGACAATGTTGTTGCCGATGCGTTGTCCCGAAAATATGTGCTTATGTCTACTTTGTCGTCTAAGTTGATGGGGTTTGAAAGCCTCAAGTCTTTATATCCCGAGGACCCTCACTTTGCTCTTATCTATAGGGAAAGTGAAGAGTTGGATAGGGATAGGTGGGTTACAGATAGGGGTTTCCCATCCCTATACCAAATTTGATGGATACTTGTTTAAGGGTAGACGATTGTGTGTTCCCTCAAGTTCGTGGAGAGAATTGTTTGTGAGGAAAGCACACAATGGCGGTCTAATGGGCCATTTTGGGGTCGAGAAGACCCTCGAAACTTTGGAAGAATAATTTTATTGGCCTAGAATGCACAAGGATGTGGCCCAAATTTGCATCCAATGTGTTGAGTGCAAAGGAGACAAATCACGGCTCCAACCCCACGGGTTGTACACTCCATTTTCCACCCCTTTGCGTCCTTGGCTTGACATATCAATCGACTTCGTGTTGAGATTGCCGAGAACTAGAAGGGGGTGGGATAGTATTTTTGTCGAGGTGGATCGGTTTTCCAAGATGGCTCACTTTATTCCTTTTTCTAAATGTGATGATGCGCCTAGTGTAGCCTCTTTGTTTGTTGATAATGTTGTAAAACTTCATGGTATTCCGAGGACCATAGTGAGTGATAGGAGATTCTAAATTCCTAAGCCACTTTTAGAAGTCTATGTGGGGTAGGCTCGGTACTAAGTTGTTGTTTTTGACTTCATGCTACCCACAAACTGATGGCCAAACGGAAGTAGTAAATAGGACCTTAGGGTCTATGCTACGGTCAATGATTAAGGGAAAAATGACTTCTTGGGAGGAGAACTTACCGTTGATTGAGTTTTCTTATAATCATGTTATACACTCAAGCACGGGGATGACACCCTTTGAGTGTGTATATGGCATCAACCCCCTCACCCCTTTGGATTTAACCCCTTTGTCAAGTGATCTTGTGATAAGCTTAGATGGAAGAAAACGAACCGAGGCCATGAAGAATCTACATGAGAAGGTGTGGTTGCGGTTGGAGAATAAAAACCAAAAAGCTGCAAGGAGAACTAACAAAGGAAGAAGAAAGCTCATTCTTGAACCGGGAGATTAGGTGTGGGTGCACCTAAGGAAGGATAGATTCCCGTCTAAAAGGAATGCTAAGTTGATGCCGCGGGGTGATGGCCCATTCCAAATATTAGAAAGGATCAAAGACAACGCCTACAAGATTGATCTACCCCCGGAATATCAAGTGTACAACATTTTCAACGTGTGTGACCTCTCTCGGGTGGAAACGGTGGAGGATGACAATGATCCGAATTTGAGGACAAATTCCCTTCAAGATGGAGAGGATGTGTAATACCCCAAAAAATCCAAATCAATATTAGCGCCATATTTCAAGCTTATGCATAGTACATCATGGTTCTTTGGTAGTTTCATGATCAAGTTTAATGTCAATTAAGGTCTCAAATACGTCCTAGCTATTAGGCTAATCAAAACATTCCTTACCGATTGAATTCTTGGGAAGGATATTGGTATAGTCAACTTCAAACGACCATATATCTCGTTATACTATGAATTTTTGAGCTCATGACCCACAAATAGATAGATAATTGAATTAGATTTCCAACGATACCAATTTCGCCCAAATCTGATATCGGAGCAAAAAGTTATACCCATTTTACTCCAGCATGTTAGCTTGGCAACTAAGTGACGACATGAGCTGACGGCTTATCACATATCTGACGACTTATCAGCTAATGTCGTCAGTCAGCCTTAGGCAGAAATTCATAAATTAGCATCAAGTAATGACATGAGCTGACGGCTTATCACATATGTGACGACATCAGCCCAATGTCGTCAGTCGTAGAATTCAGCATTTTCCAAACGATTTTGGAGGGGTATTTTGGTATTTTTCCTTCACCCCAAAGCTCCATAAACATTGAATTCAACCTCCATTTAACCAAAATACGTTCTTTTCTCTCAAATTCTCTTAAGAACAAGAAGAGGGGTTTCCAATTCAAGATCCAAATCTCAAGGATTCTTCCATCGATCTTTCCAAATCAAGTATCAAGGTATGTCATGTGTTGATTCATGGGTCCCTTTCACCCATGAAGCTCAAGAATCTCTTTTCAAAATACAATATTTGTGTATTTATGAACGTTCATGATTTAAATAAAATTGAAATTCATGTTCATGATGTTGTGGGGTTTTGATTCATGTTTTAAATTACATATTCCAATGATTGACCCTAGTATATGAATATTTGCATAATAATCATGATAAACCCCCTTGAATTTACAAGTTGATTGATGTATCCATGATTATTAGATGTGTTGATGATGGTATAACCAAAGCATGCTCCCCATGTGTTTGACTAAATGCCTATGTGAAGGAAAAGTGCCATACTAGTATAATAATATGAAATCTCCATTCATGTACAAGTTTAAGCACGTCAAGTGTTTGATGAAATGTTTTAGTCAATGAAGTATGGATATAGGTGTAGCCATTGTAGTGCTGTAGAACTTGTACTTCATGAAATCTCCAACTTATTGTATTATGGATTGTGATGTTGGTCATGTATTTAAGAAAGTCATGGTTGGTCAATTTCTTCCCATAGAGTCCTGGGGTACTTGTACCCAAAAAATATAGTTGTGTGCCTAGAGTTAGTGTCATGTTTTCACGATATCATCAGTCAAGCCATGATCCATAGAACTCAGTCAGTCATGTGACTTAGGAAAGCTCAGTAATACTGTAATCTCAGTACTATTCCGTCAGTCAATGGAAACTTAGTTAATTCAGTCCAGTTCAGCTCAGTAATCCATGTTCAGTGTCTATTCAGAAGGGAGTAGGATTTAGCACCGAGTAAACCCAAGGATGAGAACACACACTGTCAGATGACGGTTGTTGAGGTGGATAAACACTGTCAGATGAGGGTCCCACCATTCTCCTTTAGGGACACTGTCAGATGAGGGTCACCCACAGCTTGTCCTTACCAGTGGTGCGATATTGACACCCTTCCAATTGGGGTTACAGATTAGACCCCAACACAGCTATATTGCATTATTTAGGGTATGTCAGTTAGAAAACTACTTCCCACAGTTTCAGTTACAGATCAGGATTGTCAGATACAGTCATTCAGTCTCAGTAATAAAACTCAGATAGTTCTACAGAATTCAGGACTGTCAGATGCAGTCACCTCAAAACAAAATGAAACTCATCTAGTTCCATCAGAAACTAGACTATCAGATACAGTCGCTCAGTATTAGTTATTTCAGTTATATGATTATCAGTATCTCATGTTATCAGTACTCAGATTCAGTAATCATGTTATTTCAAACTCAGTTACAGTTATTATGTATTCACGCATGTATTCTCACGTTTATGTTGTTCAGTCAGTTAGTATAGTTCATGCACGTGAACCCTTTGCATTCATCCTACCTCACATGCATACCAGTACATTCAATCATACTGACGCATTTTTGCTATGGTGTTTTATACCATAGGTTTAAAAGCACGAGCTCTAGAGCATCAGTAATATTCCAGCACTCAGCAGTGATTCTTCATCCTTCGAGGACATGAGCATTATCTTATCATTTCAGTACTTAGTTTATTACAGTAGTTGGAGTTAGTTGGGGACATATCCCATCAACTCTTAATTCAGACAGTTAGAAGTTTTTCATACGGTGAGGCAAACCTCAGCGAGGACGCTGAGTCCATAAGGGGGGTGTATGTAACACCCCAACTTAGGAAGGAGTCCCACATCGGCAAAACACAGGAGGGATGCAGGGTATATAAGTGAGAAAGCCTTACTCCCTAGCGACACGTTTTAAAGCCGTGCGGGCCTGGACCCAGAGTGGACAATATTACTAGTGGGTTGGGCAGAGATAGGGGTCTCTCGGGCCTTGATGGTTCGGGACGCCCATCGCGACCAGGGCCCCAGCTCGGGTCATGACAGGATGATACGGGAATTCCTAGCTCGGGACCTTTCACACGAAGCCAAGCACGTGAGTTGCAATGACTCCAAGCCTTGTTCTCATCCTTGGTCGTGTGTGAGGCCATTGTGAGACCATCTAAAGGCCTATACTTATTAAAATGTGAAGAGGCCCAACAAAACACCCCAAACCCACCCACTTAATTCTAAGGGTATTTGGTTTTTTGTCCCTCCTTTGTAATTGACTATATAAGCCATTTGTTAGGGCTAGTCTTTTAGTTAGTTCATTCATATTTTGGAAGACAACAAAACACTTGTAATATTTTAGAACTTCTCTCTTCCATTGGAGAAGCCCCAATTTTGAAAACTCACTAGTAGAGTGATACTAGTGTTGTATTTTGGCTAGAAACTAGGATCTTGGGGTTCTTTAAGTTCCTCTGGGTCCAAGTAAGAACTTGGTATTGATATTCATTAATCTTAGGGTCCTTTATCTTGTTAGTGTTCTTAGATCATTGAATATTGTGTGTCAAGTTTCTATCTCTTGTAATCTTGTTATCCTTGTGTTGCTGAATCTAAAAGTCTAGTGAAGTCGTATGGGGCTCTTTCGATTCACTAGCATTGTTGCCTTGTTATTCATCTCATTTTCTTGTTCAAAAACACAAACTCAAAGTCTAGTGAAACCGTGTGAGACCTATTTTGATTCACTAGCAACTTGTTGTTCATCTTGTTGTTTTGTGTTGGTTGGAATCTCTTGATACACATATAGTCTTGAATCAGAATCTGAGACTCAGTCCCGCGGTCCCGCTAAGTAGTAGATTGTTGACAGACATTTGGACTTGGTGAGCCTCCCTTATTTCGGAAGGCCTTGTTCCATGTGATGTTTTCATTTGGTTTTAGTTCATGGTCCGATCGGGGGCCTTGTTCCTATTTCAGAAAGTTTATCGTTTTCAGTTTAGTAGAGACTTCGTAGACTCATTATAGATAGTTATGGATTTACTTGTGGATTTATGTCATGTACTGTTTAATTGAAATAATTGAACCACCATATTTTCACTTTACTTCCTTATTATTATAATTGATGAGTTATGTTTATGATTGCAAGCTAAGGGGTCTCTCGGGCCTTCATGGTTTGGGATGCCCATCGCGGCTAGGGCCCAGTTCCTGGCGTGACAGTAATACCTTTATGATAAGGTAACTCATTGAATTGGTTTAAGCTAAAGCAGATTATCGTTATCCTTTATATCAAGGTTATAGATAGAATTGTCAAATGGACTTGACTTTTAAGGTAAACCCGATCAATCATTAGAGTAGGATCATTTTAGTCTGTCACTAGGGTAGGGCGAAGTTACAAATTATCATGCTTGTTTAAAATAAGGGGAAAAAATGCAAATAAACATCCTTAGATTGTTTAATGCATCCTTAGATTGTTTAATGAAAGATATAGCAAAACTTTTAAGGTTGCAAATTATAGCAAAAATCGATATAAAAAGGAAAAAATTATTTTTTCTTTTATTAAAAAAAAATTATAAAAGGAAAAAGAAATTCTATACCAATAAAAAGGGATGACAGTTAGGATATAAATCATCTCCTTTATTCTCTATCAAACAGTTTTCTCTTTCTTTAACTATACCACTTTCTACTTCTTTGTAACAATTATACATTTGTTTTTTACAAATCTTCATTATCAAATATAGAATTTTTCTTCTTCATCACGATTTTCTTTTAAATTATTTTTCCCTAATTGTCTTCTTCTAATAATAAAGATATCTAATTCATAAATTCTGAATTTGCAACAATATTGGTGGTAGAATTACTCTATGAAAACTGATGTCAATAAATATTATATGTCAATAATCTATTTTTAATCTGTGATATATGTAATCTACTATTCATGTATTATTTTAAACGATTAATTTGAAATCAAGTTATATATAACAAAGTCATATTTTAAATAGTTTTAAATTTTTGGTGTCTCAATTTATGATATTGGTATATACGATTCTACATATAAATGATGTGTTCTTATAACTGCTTTTATTGTATGAAAATAGTATAGCACACAATATAATATCTGTGAATTGTGTAATAAATTATGTTGTAATCAGTTTATATATTCATTTCATACTTAACTAATTTTTTTTTTTGAGTTCTTAATATAATTACCTTGGTATTAAAATTGGTATCAATGAAGTTCCGCATATGCCACATTTGTATTGAATGAGTTTTTGAATGTGACAATTGATAAGAAAAATTATGTTGTATGCTACATTGCCTTTTTAATGTATGTAAGGAATATTGCATGAAAAACTATCGTCGTGCATATTGAAATAAATTAACTGATAATTATTTGATGTCAAATAATTTTTCATTGTGATAAAAAAATAATAGTATTAGCCATGATTGATATTAGTATTTACTTTCTGACATGAGAAAATGTTGTCAATTTTGGATGAAGAAAGATACAAGTCGTGAAATCAACACATAATAAGAATATATGCTGAAATTCAAGAAAAAAAACTTGATAAATAAAACTAAATTGAACCCTCAAATATAGAATTATTTGACAGATATCAAAGTTGAGACTCAAATAATGTCCCAAAGGAAGATATTTGTTTATGAAGATGATTTTTTTAAATAAAAAAAGAAAAGAGGAGTATAACTAAAACGAAATGTGTGATATTAGCGAAAATATATTATTTCAATAAAGTTGTTTTAGAAAAAACATGAGATTTTTTTGAAAAAGATAAGAATGATAATAAATGAAGATATAATACTGACCATAGTTTACTTCTTCCATAGTTATCAACATATTTATTTAAAAGATATTGAATACTAAACTCTAAACAAAAGGAGTAAATTATTTTTACAAAATATTTTACTAATTTTTTTAACAAAATAATTAAATTAGCTTTTTAAAAGGCTGCTACCACTTGCAATTAAATTCTTAATAAAATAATTATCTAAAAATATTGTTATAACTTGCAATAAACAATCTAATAAATGCATATAAGATAAATTTTCTCTTAAAATAATAGAATATAAAGTCAACTCGTTGGCCATTAAAGCTTGACTAAGCTGGGTCGAAGTCGATTCATAGGTCAAAAGACTCTGTAGTTTAAATAAATTTTTGAAAAGAAATTATGAGAAAAACTAATAGTGATTATCTAATAAGTCTTGATATCCTACACAATACTTTACTCATTTGACATTAAATTCAGATCACCAAATATTGAAGAAAAAATTTCATAAAAGCACAACTTAAGTTGTCAAAAATACTAAAATGCCTTCAGTATTAAAAAATTACTAAAATTACAATTTTTACTATTTTAACTAAAGTTACAGATACATCCACAAAGAAGCCATTATTTAAAGATTCAACTAAGCGGATTGAAGGGAACGATTTGCTCCTCCATCAACGACATTTTTATAGGGGCAGTTTCTTGCCACAATTGTCTCCAATTCTTCAAAATTTTGAAAAGAGGTAGTTCTCCCCAAATTCATCTTCACTCCCATCTTATCAAGTTCAAATAATTTATATCAAAAATTAAATTATTCTTCCTCTTAAAATTTTCTAAAGTTATTTCGTTAACATTATTGAATAAAAGTTTAGTCTTTTGATGGAAAGGGAACTTCAAAGAAACAGGGACATTAATAATGTCTGATGATTTTCATGAAAATAGATTCAAACACCAAAATGATTCCGTTGTGATGAAAAAATTGCGTGAAAAGATAGCAAAAGAGGCTAAGAAAAAAAGTGTAGTTCAGGAGGCGTAGTTTGTACAAAAAAAAAATAAAAAGTTGTTGAAGTTACAAATAGAGAAACCCTTCAAAATGTATTGGATGTTTGTTAGTAGTCAATAATCTAGGCTGAGATATATATTTGAATACATATGATACTTTTTTTCATTTTTGTATCTTTGTGTATGTAACAATCTGGTTGAAAAGAAATCAAAGAATCTTTGAAGGTGTAGGTCGATCACTGGATAGGATTGCTTAAAAAGTGGCATTCAACTGCAACGTTCGAACCTCACATGGAATTGCCCAAATACTACAGAGTTACAGTTTTTGAGAGCCTTGCACATTACACTGGATTTACTTATAGTGTTTTTGGCTAGCTATACTGAAATAACTATCTGATAGACAAGTTGTTCTACTGTAGCTGTCTAGCTGAAAAGGAATTTTAGTTTTACTGTGTTGGCTATTCTGAGAACAACTAAGTTGCTTTGTAATGATTACACTTGGTAATTAATAAAGCCATTAGTTACAAAAAAAAAAAGATATTTTAACTATGTATATATATACATATTATTAGTGTAAGAGATACCTATCTTGTTGTATAATATAGTATGAATCTCGTACACGCTTTTATAAATGTATATGGTATGTAATTACATGTATCTTTAAGTTGAATTAAAGTTGAAGTATTTTATTTTAATAGCATATATAGGGGTGTGCATCGGTCGGTTCGATTTTATATATTATCGGTTCGGTTTATTGATTTTTGTTTTTAAAAATGCTAAACCAATAAGATATTTTTTATCGGTTTATCAGTTTTTAGTCCTTCATGGTTCGATTTTCGGTTTAACCGATAAGAAAATACTCATAAAATAGAAATAGTAGTAACTAACATGAAAAAAAATCGAATCTTAGTTGCAATAAAAAATCCTACATGATGTGTTTTAATTTACAAGAATCTTTAAGTTAGGACTAAATTTTGTTAGGAGAAATTAAGAGTTTGTATAATTGAAATAATAGGTTTGTTAATTTGTAGAAATTAAAGAAAAATTAAGAGAAATATATAATAAGTCATATTTATATATATATATATATATATATATATATATATATTTATTTATTGGATTATCGGTTTACCCAATAACCCAATAAGAAAAAAATAAAACCAAATCAATAACCCAATATTTTTTTTTTCTGAAACCATTAAAAACCGTTAACCCAATAACCCAATAACAATAAATCAATAACATTTTTATCGGTCCGGTTAATCGGTTGGTTCAGTTTTTGTACACCCCTAAGCATGTATGTTTATTTTAGAAGTATTTTAATTCTAATACATATTGATTATTGATAAGAATATTTCATTTGAAGTATACCAGTTGAGTATTTCAAGTGTTATTTTCAAGAAGTACTCCAAGTGTTGTACATATTTGTTATCTATAATCTATATTTTAGTTGAAGTTTTTTGTTGCAAGTATTCTACAAGTAAATGGTTATATCTATTAGATCCAAGTTTATTACGAATAAACACATGTGACAACTATATATTTACTTACATCATTAACATTTTATTATTTGTATTTCTCTGTACGTTAAAACTCTGAATAACATATGTTAGTTTAACACATACATAGTAGTATAACAAATACATGCATGTGATACATATTATCAAAAAGAGATATACCTATAAGAAATCAAGATATACATACTAATATAATCATGGGAAAATAACAAAAAATTTAAATTTAAGAGTCAATATTACTTAAGATACCAATAGTTTCAACTTTTCAAAGTATGCCAATCGAAAACTAACAAAACTAATCAAATAAGATAAAAAAAAAAAAACAGTTAAAAATATCAAATTAGGTAAATAGTAATTCATATTCTTCCTATAATTTCTCCTAATATGTTTTACAATTTCATACCCAAATCGGGGTACTTTTCGAACTGACATCTCTCAAAACAATATCACAAAATGGATTGACTATATCTCTCTCGCACTTGGATCTTCACAACCTGATTCCTTTAGCGCTTTTGGATCTTCAGCATGCACAATTGATTCTCGAGTTTCCAATGGCTTAACCACATTAATTTAAGAGTCAATTAACACCATCCAATTAACCACATTAATTTAATTCAATTAACATTAATTTTTAATATTTTTAAGGAGAAAACACCATTAATGGTAGTAAATTTTTCGGTTGATTCAAATCATATTCCATACAAATTTCATACACCATAAAATTATTAATACACCTATTTGTATATAGATCAGACACCATAAAATTATTGATGCACCATTTTTTATACATTCTAGATACCATAAAATTATTGATACACAAATTTCTATATATTTCAGACACCATTAAATAGTTATTATTGATACACCAATTTCTAGATAATTCAAACAACATAAAATTGTTGATTTACCAATTTCTAACTATTTCAGGCACCATAAAATTGTTAATAAACCAATCTATATATAGTTCAGACACCATAAAATTATTGATACATCAATTTTTAACAATTTCAGACATTATAAAATTATTGGTACACCAATTTTTATACAATTCATACGCCATAAAATTATTGATCACCAATTTCTATACAATTTATACGCCATAAAATCGTTGATACACAAATTTCTGCACAGTTCATGCACCATAAAATCATTGATATCCTTCCCCATCGATGTCAATGAAAAAATCCCAAAACTCATAGAAACTATCGAAAGTGATGAAACTCATTAGAAGTTATTAGGTGATGCACAAAAACAACTGCATAGTCGCTCAATACACATAGATTTTTCATCACTGGGCATATTTAAAATCAAAATAAAAAATGAAGAAAATAACGAAGAAAATAAAAAAATAAATCAAACAAACAAGACACTTAATGGGTCTCATATGCGAGTTTAGGGATAAATAAAACCAACAAAAGAAAGCAAAATTAAGATTTCATGTGTGAGTTTGGTTGTGAGTTGATTATATGGGAAAATTGCATAGATAGCAGTGCTTTTAATTGAATTTTTTTTTTTAAAATGAAAACTGAATGGTTGGGAGATTTTGTAAATAAAAACTACATTTTTACATAAAATTAATATTGGTAGATTTTATAATATAGACTCAAATTATATATTTATGTGATTTTTTCCTACAATCAACTATGCTATGAGATACATATTAGCAAAAAAGATATAATAATTTAAAATAATAGATACATCTACAACATTCAACAATAACTATGTATTTTTGGTTAATAAACATGTATCTCTGCCCAGCATAACTGTACCACTTTCACGCTCAAACGACATTTCTCTTTCATCTTTATCAATGATAGTTATATGCAGTGGATACCTCTCAAATTTGAGCACACTTTTTTTAACCTCTACGTAAAGCTTTACACCCACATCATTACAGATTAGTAAGGTAGATGAGTTTCCATCAATAATGTATCTCGCTTTAATTTTTTTTCTTGTTTCATCGATTTCAAGTTCTGCAGCAATGACTGAAATCATCTTTTCATACGTTATATGTTCTTCGATTACCATGGCATTCCTTTTATATCCCTCATACTCTACATCAATAACTCAAACATCGGAATGTCATAATAAAATCGAGATATTTATTGATAATTGATAAAAAAAAATTATTTAAAAACGTAATTAAATAGAATAATGATTTAAAAATCATCATAATAACTGATTTCATATTTATGGAAATTATTTACTGTTAATTAAAGATTTAGGAGCGTGACTGACTTCTTTTAATTGAAGTAAAATAAAATTGATTCCCTCCCTCCCCCCTTTTTAGTGTGGTAGTTTAATTATAAAAAATGTATCAAATATTATATATTTTATAAAAAATATATCTGAATAATTCAAAAATCCAAATTTTTGTAATTTTAATAAAAGATGAGATGAAGTGTAATCAGAACAAACACCAAAAAAGAATTATGTAAGTTTTTCAATTTCTATAAAAATCACATTCATAATTGGTATGTCGGTGCGCCGCCGTGGAACAGAAATGGCCACTCACATTCCGAGGCAAAAGGAACCGCACACACTTCAGCAGGCCCACAAGGTATAACCTTAATATTTTATTTTGAGTTTATTATATACTGTATGTACTACTTTTTTTATTTGTTTTTTCCATGGCAAATGTTCATGCGATTCTTCATTTGTTTGTACTTTTTTGTGTGTTTCTCCATGGCAGAGGCCGACATTCTTTTTGGAATGATGATTTGTGTGCGATTGAAAACCTGTGGTTTAAAAAAAAAATCTTTTATCTTTTATACGAGATATAAAAGGCAAGGTTGTAGTTTTTAGTATTAATTTGGGGTGGGGAAGTGAAAATTGAAAGGGAATTGTATTGTGGGAATCGACGTCTCACTGATAAAGTAGGGATCATTTGATAGGAGGGATAAGAAAAGGGTAGCTGATTTTGGGATTGGATAGTGAGAATCGAACTTTCACCGATAAAGTAGGGTTCGTTTGATAGAATGAGTAAGGAAAGAATAACTAATTTTGAAATTAATTTTAAGATAAATTTATTAATGTTTGATTGAGATAAAATTGTGGGATTAATTATTTCGAGATTGCAGTGTTGTTTTTAAACCGAGGTATGAGAAGTGAAAATTGGGAGGGAATTATACAATGAAAATCGAGTTCTCGATAGGGCTCATTTGATTAGGGAGACACGGGAATACTAATCCCCATACAATAATTTATCTTGAGATTAGTTATCTGAGATTTATAGTGTCTTTTTTATCACATTGAGAATGAGATAATAATTATGAAATAAATAACTTTGAGATAAGTAATTTTCCAACCAAACGAGTTCTAATTGTTTAGATAGTCGCAATTGAGCTAGTAAGATTTTTGGCAATGTTATAAATATGGGGTATTTTACTAGATTTTTTTTATTTTAAAGATGTGTTTCACTTTACTTTATTGGAGAATAATTAGTAGTTTATTTAGGATTTCTCATTGTTGGGTGATTTTTAAAATGGAAAATGAGTAAATTTAAAAATGGAAGTGCAGGTAAGATTTAGAGGGTTTTCTTTATAATATACTAGATTCATAATTGGCAAGGTGTTGGCAGAAAAAAGGTAAAGTCTCTCTTTCTTTTTCTTCCCTTTTATTTGCTCTCACACTATTTATAAATCACTTTCATTCATCATTATAACACTGATTTAATTCTTGCCATAAAAATACAATTTCATTTTAATAAACAATGATTTCTTTCTCACTCTTGCCAAAAAATTATTATTTTATTATAATAAACGATGACTTTTTTCTCACACTTCTTAGCTTGTCATAATTTTATTTTTAACTCAAAAATTTGGAAGACATTTTCTACACCAGAATATGTCTCTGTAACGACTTCCTATACATCCTTAGTAGTGGGTGAAATTTATTAACCAGACAATCACAGTTGAATTCTCTTAGCTTCATGTGTTTATCTTTGGGTTTTCGATTTTTGATTTTTTCGTCTTTCCAGTCAGATTCCTAACTTTTCATCATCATCGATTGTAATCTTTACGAACTGTGCCTATTCCAGACAGTTCTTCCCATTTAATCGACGAGAAGTTAACTGAAAAGGCATGTGAGAAACTTGCCTCCTTGAGTGATCACATTTTCTATCGAAGCTTTCAGAGAAGACATTTTGTCTTCTTTTGATGTTTCAGAAAAATATTCTCCCTGAGAAGCTACTTTGACCATATGGTATTAGGGGAAAATTTTCAATTCTGATACCATGAAAGTTTAGATACTGCAAAAATATGTTTTTATTCATAGAGTTGCACAATATTTACAGGTGAACAAAAATATCAAAAGAATCTAATCAATCCCTAATTTCTAGGAGCTATGTTGCGCGGATTCATTGATTTTGCCACCGAATCTCTCCCAACGCGACACTGGTGTGGGCGCGGGGTGCGTCTCTGATTCGATCAAATGAATCCGAAGACGTTGATCCAACATCAAGAAAAAAGTTGGTTGTTGTCGTCGTCGAAAGACCAATGACTGTAATTGTTGTCATCGCCGAAAGTTGAAATCCAGTGAGAAACCCGTTGACAGTCATCATCGGAATCGTCAACTGCTGTTATCATCGGAATTCGACAACTATAATTTTTGTCATCGGAATTTGAATCGTTGGAAAGAAACAGAAAATGGTTGGGAACCGGAAAGATGACTCGTCAGATCTAGTTTTTAATAATTACTAGTATAGTACCCGCGCGACGTACGAAAAGTGTTTCGGAATATAACTTGTAAAAATTTATTAATACTTTTTTTTGGCTTGATCATAGTATTTTTTTTCCATCTTAAATTACAGTAAAATTTTGTATTATGTGCAATAAAATTTAGAATTTATTCCTGAATCCATAAAATTATTTATGAATCTTTACTATTCATCTTCTAAATTATGTGTGTTTTTAATCTAAAATAATACAAATCCTATAGTTTAGTATAATCTAATTTCAATTTTTTAAATTTGGGATAGAACTCAAAGATAATTACTCCCTTAAACAATTTTTTTGGTTGCAAAAAAATAAAAGTCTAATTAGCAGAGACTAATCAGAGCATTCCACCTATCTACCTCTGTTCAGTATTATCTCAACTGTACAACTTCTCTATCCTTTTCTATCTTTCCTATACCTATGTACTATTATATGTCCATACACTCTGTATTTATACTCCTTAATCTGTCCGCATATCATAGCTGAATGTTGGACTTTGTAATTCCACGGTGCCTTGTTCCCAACACTCCAAATAGCATATACCGAAGCCAGCTCGAATAGTAAGTACAAGGTTTCTACAGACTACTGAGCCTTCATTTCAGTTTTCTAAATACTCTTCTCCATATGCTAGGATGAGATGTTTCTATTCCCTGTGTACCTAGTCACTGTAGTAACTCGTTTGAGCACATTCGTGATAATTGACATTCAAAGAAGACATGTTTGAGCATCCCCACATACTATGCATATCACATCCTGTCCATGAGCCATTTTCTGCATTCTTTTCAGTGTGAGCAGCATGTTATGAGCATTAATCCTGCCAAATAACAATTAAATTAATTAATCCCAGCCAAATGACCATTAAATTATAATACAATTCGCATATCATTTATAGAAAATGTGCAGGAGGTCAGTCCAAAATCTAAATAACTGAAAAATGCTTTATTTTTGTACTAAATTTAACTACTTAAGCTAAATGACAATTTAAAATCAAGTTTACACATAACATAACATTCAAAGAAGAAATGTTTGAGCATCCCCACATACTATGCATATCAAATCCTGTCCATGAGCCATTTTTTGCATTCTTTTCAGTGTGAGCAGCCTGTTATGAGCACTAAGCCTGCAAATAAAACTATGCTTGGGCATTCTGGAGCATAGGAGTCCCAATGTTGTGAATGAGATTCGAATGATACCTGTGTGATCCTGCTCTAGATCCTTCCTGGAAGTAAGTATCCTTCATCATGCGCCTTAATTACTAACATAAGTTAACACGAGGTAAATTAAACTCCAAAAGAGTTAAATTCAGCTCATATCTGTCTTTGCATGGTAGCTTTTTGGATGGCTCATCTTTGCTAGTAGTCAGCTGACTGATTAATCTTTTCTTTTATGGAGGACCTTTCTTTTATGAACTTCACTGGTCTTTTCCCTATTGATTAGTAAGGAAACATATGTGTATGTTTTAATTAATAACATAATGTTGGTTCCCAGTGGATGACCTAGTGTTTAAAACATCAGGAGTAACAACTTGGAGATTCTAGTTTTGAATTCAAGCTGTAATACCAGGTACACCCATCTGGCTAGCCTTGATAGGCAGCATACCTTGTCAATAGGGCTGGGTATAAAATACTGAAAACCAAATTACCGAACCGAACCAAAAAAATTGGTAATTGATATTCAGTAATTCAGTATTGGTATGGTCTTTCGGAGTAAAATTTCAACATTTTGGTATTCGGGATTGGGTTTGGTACAAGATATTAATATACCGTTTGGTATTCAATATATACTGAATATTGATTTTTATATATATAATATGATACGTCTAACCAAATACCATGCTGAACCGAAATTTAATTTACGATTACTGAATTATCGAATCGATGTTTATAAGTAAGGTATGTGGTATCTACTCTCAAATATCGATTACCAAATTACCAAACCCGAACTTTAGAAATACCGAAAAGAATACTGAACGCCCACCCCTACTTGTTAATATATGGTATGGCCAAGTTAGACTTTTGCATATAAGCTTAAGAAATTCCCCTTGCGGGATGGACATGTTGCCCAGTGAATTAGTTGGGGTGCATGCAAGCTGGCAGGAACTCTATTAGTATCACTAAAAATATGAATAGGGCAATATAGAGTATATTCCCAACTATGGGAAAGAGTTATGCTCTTACATAGTTGCAAGTCATGACATAATGATAATCTGAATCGAAATTGATTCCCATTATGGAGAAATTTCATGAAGACTTTAGGTTACTGCCTCTCTATGTTATTGCATAATAGGCCATCTTATGTTTGCAGGTATAGAAAGCAAGAAATTGTTGGTAAGTAGGTTATATGGAAGCCATACATTGTTTGTTTTCTAACTTTTTTTCGGTTCTACAACTTAATGAGATGTAGAGTGCAAAACATCTTTTAACTCCATGTGGAATTTTCTCTTTTTTTTTGTAGACATTGAAACTTGAATATGCCTTTCGTTATGTGTCAAGAAGCAGAAAACTTTCCATTTGATTATTCCGCAGACCATATATATATTGAAGATCTTTTTTTACTCGAGGATTTTGCACCATTCAACAGGAATACAGGTTCTCTTCCCTATAATTATTAATCTTTCTCATTGTTTGCATTATAGGGGAAGTTTTGACATCTTAGGAGATCTGGATTTTTCTCCTGGGATGTTTAATAACTTTATCCATGATCATCCTCCTTCTAGAGTTAGACGTAAGGTGTATGAGTTTACAAGGCTATTGCCTGATACTCTTAAATTTGAACTCGTTCCATGTGGGGATAACTGGGCAAGTCTATTCAACTATAATTGTCCGGACAAAGAAGATATAGGTATGTATTTCTTTGAAAGTGAGAGAGCAAGCTCAACTTCTGCCTTATATAGCTATCCAAATAGGGAAAGGGTTGCAAAGTAGAAGGGCACCTTTTCCTAGGAAGGTTTTTACTAGAAATTGATTTGCATTTCCCATTATAAAAGGATATATATTGCTCGAGTGGTGCTGTTGCATATCAAAGATTTGGTGATGAGAACGCTTATAAATGATATTGAGCTGCTTGTACTTGCATTCTCATCACCGAATCTTTGTTACGCAAGAACTCCACCAAAGTAGTATATATCTCATACCTGCATAGGATGATAATGCAAATTAATTTTTAGTAAAAACCTTCCTGGGTAACGACGCCACTTCTACTTCACGACCCTTATCTCTTTCAGATAGATATATATAAGGCAGAAGCTGACCTTTCTCTCTCATTTGCGAGGAAATACAGTCCTATATCTTCTTTACCCGAAAAATGATTGTTGAATAGACTTGTCCAGATAGCCCCACGCGGAACTAGTTCAAATTTAAGAGTACCAGGCAATAGCTTTGAGAACTCATACACCATACGCCTGACTTTGGAAGATGGCTAAGCCTGGATACAATTATTGAGCATCCCAGGAGCGAGTTCAGGAGCACCTATGATGTCAAAACTTCCCCTGAAACACAAAGAGGAAAAGAGAGACTATTAATTATGGGGAAAAGAGCCTTTTTTACTGTTGAATAGTTTCAATTGCTCAGATAAAAGAAAGATCTTCAATATATATATATGTATTCTGCAGAATAATTAAAAGGAAACTTTTCTGCTTTTTGATGCTTAGTTTTACCTGTGTCAACTTATGTTACTAAGTAAAGTATGTGATGAAGGGTACTTACTTCCAGGAATGAGCTAAAGCAGGATCACAAGGGTGTGTTATAATTGGATTCATCAACACCATTTCATTATAATAAGCAATGACTTTTTTCCACCTTACTTGTCATAGTTTTATTTTTTACTCAAAAATTTGAAAGGCTTTTTCTACCTCAGAATACGTCTCTATAACGGCTTCCCACACATCCTTAGGAGTGGGTAAAAATAGATAAGGTTTACTTATGACTGGCTCCATGAAATATATTAACCAGGCAATCACGAGTGAATTTTCTAATCTTCATGTGTTCATCTTTGGGTCTCCGATTTTTGATTTTTTCGTCTTTCTAGTCAGATGTACCAACTTTTCATGATCATTAATTGAAAACTTTACGAACTGTGCCAATTCCAGACAGTTCTTCCCTTTCAATCGATGAGAAATTAACTGGAAGGGAATGTGAGAAACATTGCCTCCTTGAGTAATTAGATTTTCTATTGGAGCTTTCAGAGAAGACATTTTATCTTCTTTTGACGTTCCAGAAAGATATTCTCCCTGAGAAGCTATTTTGACCATATGGTATTAGGGGAAATATTCCAACTCTGATACCATGAAATTTTAGATACTGCAAAAATATGTTTTTATTCATAGAGTTGCACAATATTTATGAGTGAACAGAAGATCAAAAGAATTTAATCAATCCCTAATTCATAGGAGCTAAGTTGCGCGCACTCATCTATTTTGCCGCCGAACCCATCCCAACGCAACGTTGGTGCGGGCGCAAGGTACGTCTCCGATTCGGTAAAACGAATCCGAAGACGTTGATCCAACATTAAGAACAAATTTAATTGTTGTCGTCGTCAGAAAGTCCGACGACTGTAATTGTTGTCATCGCGGGAGTGGGAGAAAATCGGTGACTACTGTCACCATCGGAATCCAACGATAGTCATCAGCGAAATCGGAGACTGTTGTCATCATCGAAATTTGTCGACTGTAATTTTTTTCATCCAAATTTGACTTGCTGGGAAGAAACAAAAATTGGTTGGGGACAGAAAAGATGACTCGTCAGATCTTATTTTTTAAATATAAAAAAAAGCTTTATATATTAATATAGTCAAAAGATATGTGTGTCTGTTGGTTTCTCATAAAACGAATTTTTGTATTAATATTGTAAAAAACTATATATGTTTCTATTGGTTTCCCAAATATACAAGTATATACCAATCCTAATTGAAAAAGTAACTAAAAGTTATCTTAAATGTTAAAAGTAGATTTTTAGAATATTTTTATAATTTTATATTTATAATATTTAGTATTTTAGCCAAATTCCTGCACCATATCCTTACTCGGATTCGCACTTCCGAATCTTAAAATTTAAATTTTAATGAATTCGACTCTCGGATCTGAACCCGTCTCGGATATCCACATCCGAGTCTATGCAACTTAGCCTAGGAGATACATGAATTAAGGATTTCCTCTAATCTATTCTCCTAGAATAACAAAATATGCTATCACATATTTACAGCAACAGATTGCAATCATATCTGCCTACTCAATTGTGGAGCAGATTAGAATCAAATTTGCTTACTCAATTGTGGAGCAGATTAGAATCAAATCTGCCTATCATCCGTGGAGCAAATTATGACAAAATCTGTCAACTCATTCGACACCCTTATTTTGTAATCTTAAATAGAGATGAAAAATGGAACAAAACTAGAAGAATAAATGGAAGTGATATATACCTCTTAGGGGAGAATTAGGACCTCTTCGAGCTGTCTAATCTTTCTGGCATTCTTCAAAGCGGATCCTAAATGGTATTGGATATTGGGATCCACCTAAAGCATACATTGATTCTTTCATTAGCATGTTGTAGCATTTAATTCTCTTATATACTTTCTGTATGTTTTATGCATATGTAGTCCTCTCCCTGTTTTTAAAAATTCTATCTTTTCTCTTCCTTTAAGATATCGCATACAGGGTTATTGCGAAGATGCTCAAGAGGATTGTTGCCGTGAAGAATGTGATAAGGGAAAGCAAGTAATGTCTTCATCATGTGGACTAGAAAATGTGTGTTCTGGATCCACGTTACATGCTCCTGCAAAGGTTTTTCAGAGTTTTGTGCCACCAAAGTACTATGGTAAGTTTCTTGTCGGCCATTCTATTAGCAGGGAAAAGGTGGTACATACCCGGGAAATAAGATAACGACCTATTGAAGAAGCTCTTGGTCTATCATCAGGCACCAAGTGGATGAAAACTACTAGCTCCTCAAGAGTTGTGTCCACCAATCATCTAAATGTAAGTGTTCGCCAACATCTCCTAAGATTCATTACTTGTTTTGATCTGTTCTCTTCTTATATCTTTTTTTCATCTGAAATTTCATTTTCTATCATGCTCTAATTAATTTTTTTTAAGAAAAGTAACAATGATATGTCTAGAGTTGGTATTATCTTTCAAAATGTTTTCTGTTACACCATCAATATCTGAAAAGCTTTCATAGAAAAATTTATTTACTTACTGTACTTCAATCCAATTGATGTAGCCTTCTTTTTAGGTCCTGAGGGTTCTATCATTCTGGAGCATAGGAGTCCCCATGCTTTGAATGAGAGTCGAATGATACCCATGACGCACCCTTATGATCCTGTGCACGATCCTTCCAGGAAGTAAGTAGCCTTCATCATGCATCTTAATTACTATCATAAGTTAACACGAGGTAAATTAAACTCCAAAAGAGTTCAAATTTCACCCTTGCGTGGTAGCATTTTCGATGACTGATTAATCTTTTCTTTTATGGAGGACCTTTCTTTTATGAACTCCATTGTTCTTTTCCATATATATTAGTAAGGAAACATATATGATACTTTTTAGTTAATAACATAATGTTGTTTCCCCAAGGGGATGGCGTAGTGGTTAAGACATAGGAGTAACAACTTGAAGATTCTAGGTTTGGATCCAAGCTACAAAACCAGGTACACCCATCTGTCTAGCCTTGATAGGAAGCATACCTTGTCAATAGGGCTGGATGTAAAACACCGAGAACTTAATTACCAAACCGAATAAAAAAATTTGGTAATTGATATTTGGTAATTCAGTTGGTATTTGGGAGTAAAATTTCGACATTTCGTTATTCAGGATTGGTTATGGTACAAATTATTAAATATCGGTTGGTATTCAATATTTATCGAATACCAAATTATATATATATAAATATAATACGATATGTCTAACCAAATACCGTAATGAACCAAAATTTAATTTACCGATTACTGAATTATTGAATTGATGTTTATAAGTATGGTATGTGGTATCTACTCTCAAATATCGATTACCGAATTATTGAACCCGAAATTTAAAAATACCGAACCGAATACTGAACACCCACCCCCTACTTGACAATATATGGTATGGCCAAGTTAGACTTTTGCATATAAGCTTAAGAAATTCCCTTTGTGGGATGGACTGGTTTCCTAGTGAATTAGTTGGGGTGCATGCAAGCTGGCAGGAGCTCCATTAGTATCATTGAAAAAATGAATAGGACAATATAGAGTATATTCCCAACAATGGGAAAGAGTTATTCTCATACATAGTTACAAGTCATGACATAATGGTAATCTAAATATATACTGATAATCTCAATCTAAATTGATTCCCATTATGGAGAAATTTCATGAAGACTTTAGGTTACTGCCTCTCTATATCATTGCATTATGGGCCATCTTACGTTTGCAGGTGTGGAAAACAAGAAATTGTTGGTAAGTAGGTTATATGGAAGCCATACATTGTTTGTTTTCTAATTTTTTTTGGGTTTTGCAACTTAATGAGATGTAGAGTGCAAAACATCTTTCAACTCCATGTGGAACTTTCTCTGTTTTTTTTTTTTGGCCTTGAAACTTGAATAAGCCCTTTGTTATGTGTCAAGAAGCAGAAAACTTTCCATTTGATTAATCTGCAGACCATATATATTTTTTGAAGATCTTTTTTTACTCGAGGAATTTGCACCATTCAACAGGAATGCAGGTTCTCTTCCCTATAATTATTAATCTTTCTCTTGTTCTTTGCATTATAGGGGAAGTTTTGACATCTTAGGTGATCTGGATTTTGCATCTGGGATGTTTAATAACTTTATCCATGCTCATCTTCCTTCTAGAGTTAGACGTAACGTATATGAGTTTTCAAGGCTATTTCCTGATACTCTTAAATTTGAACTCGTTCCATGTGGGGATAACTGGGCAAGTCTATTCAATGATATTGTCCGGGCAAAGAAGATATAAGACTGTATTTCTTTGCTAGTGAGAGAGAAAGCTCATCTTTTGCCTTATATATCTTTCGAAAAAGGGAAAGGGTTGCAAAGTAGAAGGGCACCTTTGCCCAGGAAGGTTTTTACTAGAAATTGATTTGCATTTCCCATTATACGCAGGTCTGAGGATCTATATTGCTCTGGTAGTGTTCATGCGTATCAAAGATTTGGTGATGAGAATCATCTCAACATCATTTATAAGCATTCTCATCACCGAATCTTTGTTACACAAAAACTCCACCAGAGCAGTATATATCTCAGACCTGCATAAAATGTGAAATGAAAATTAATTTCTAGTAAAAAGCTTCCTGGGTAAGGACGCCACTTCTACTTCACGACCCTTATCCCTTTTAAGATAGACATCTATAAGGCAGAAAATGACCTTTCTATCTCACTTGCAAGGAAATACAATCTTGTATCTTCTTTACCCAAAAAATGATTGTTGAATAGACTTGTCCACATAGCCTCACTCGGTACTAGTTCAAATTTAAGAGTTAACAGACAATAGCCTTGAGTACTCATACACCTTACGCCTGACTTTGGAAGGAGGATAAGCCTGGATACAATTATTGAGCATCCCAGGAGCGAATTCAGGAGCACCTTTGATGTCAAAACTTCCCCTGATACACAAAGAGGAAAAGAGACTATTAATTATAGGGAAGAAAGCCTTTTTTCCAGATGAATAGTTCCAATTGCACAGATAAAAGAAAGATCTTCAATATATATATATATATATATGTAGTCTGCAGAATAATCAAAAGGAAACTTTTCTGCTTTTTGATGCTCAGTTTTACGTGTGTAAACTTATGTTGCTAATTAAAGTACGTGATAAAGGGTACTTACTTCCAGGAATGAGCTAAAGTAGGATCACAAGGGTGTGTCATAATTGGATTCATCAATGGACTCTCATTGGCAGCACCGGGACTCTTAATCTCACCAAAACCTAAAATGTAGGCTATATCAATTAGAGTATATGATAGGAAATTAAATTTCTGATGAATAAAGATATAAGAAGAAGACATATCAAAACAAATAACAAATACAATAGATGTTGGTGAACACTAACCTTTTGAAGCTTGTACTATGTTTTTGATTTGTTCCGTGATTTTTAGTGTTTTTTACATTCTGAGGATTTGTATATCTTGCTGATCCTAATAGCCGTTGCAGTGGGCTCTTCACAGGAAAAGAATTTGAAGTTTGAGCTCCAGACATGCTAAAACTCCCTTGAGTCCCGGTTGCCATAGATTTTGTTGTCACAACTCTTGAGGAGCCAATGATGTTCAGTGGATTTCCCTTTTTATTGAGGCTCAATGGTAGACTGAGTGCTTCTTCAACAAGGAGATACTTCGTTTTCCCACTACGTACCTCCTTTTCCCAGTTAATACCATGAGAACCAGGAAACTTATTGTGTTTCCTTGGCGGCGCAATGCTCCGACAAATCTTTTCAGAAGCATGTAACATGGATCCTTTGCCCTTGTCACATACTTCACAGCATCAATCCTTTGGTGCTTCTACACAAAAATTCAACATGTAATATCTGAAAGGAAAAGAAAAAGCTGAATTTTTTATAATAGAAAGTACATAAGAGAAATAAATGAAACAACATGCTAATGCAATGTATCCTCGGAGGTAATTCCATTTTCAGATATCAAAACAACATGCTAATCTCCATGTGTTCATCTTTAGGTCTCCGATTTTTGACTTTTTCGTCTTTCTAGTTAGATGTCCCAACTTTTTATGATCATCGATTGCAAACTCTCCGAATTGTGCCCATTTCAGATAGTTCTTCCCATTTAATCGATGAGAAGTTAACTGGAAGGGAATGTGAGAAACATTGCCTCCTTGAGTCATCAGATTTGGAGCTTCCAGAGAAGACATTTTGTCTTCTTTTGATATTCCAGAAAGATATTTTCCCTGAGAAGCTATTTTGACCATATGGTATAAGGGGAAAAATTCCAAGTCTGATACCATGAATATTTAGATACTACAAAAATATGTTTTTATTCATAGAGTTGCACAATATTTATAGGTGAACAAGAAGATCAAAAGAATCTAATCAATCCCTAATTCCTAGGAGTTATGTTGCGCGGACTCATTGATTTCGCTGCCGAACCCATCCCAACGCGGCGCTGGTGCGGGGTACGTCTCTGATTTGGTAAAAAAAAATCCAAAGACGTTGATCCAACATCAAGAACAAAGTTGGTTGTCGTCGTCGTAATAAAAACCGGCGACTGTATTGTTGTCGTCGACGGAAGGGAGAAAATCGGTGACTACTGTCAGCGTTGGAATTCGCCGACAATCATCATCGGAATCAGAAACTGCTGTCATCGTCGAAATTCGGCGACTGTAATTTTTGTCGATGGAATTTGAATCATTGGGAAATCCGTCGACAATCATCATCGGAATCAGCGACTGCTGTCATCGTCAAAATTCGGCGACTGTAATTTTTGTCGAAGGAATTTGAATCGTTGTGAAGAAACAGAAAGTGGTTGAGGATTTGGAAGACGACTCCTCAGATCTTGTTTTTAATAATATTTTTTAAAATATAAAAAAAGTTTATATTAATATAGTCAAAAGATATGTGTGTGTGGTTTCTCATCAAAGAATTTCTATATTAATATATATGTGTTTGTTGATTTCCCAAAAATACAAGTATATACCAATCCTAATTGAAAAAAGTAACTAAAAGTTATCTAGGATTGAAAAAAGTAACTAAAAGTTATCTTAAAAGTTAAAAGTAGATTCTTAGAATATCTTTATAACTTTATATTTATAATATTTAATTTTTTAGCCAAATTCCTGCATCCGTATCCATACTCGGATTCGTACCTCTGAGTTTTAAAATTTAAATTTTGACGAATCCGACTATCGAATTCGCACCCGTCTCGGATACCCGCACCCGAGTTTATGCCACTTAGCCTAGGAGATACATGAATCAAGGGATTTCCTCTTATCTATTCTCCTAGAGTCACAATATATGATATCAGATAGTTACAGCAGATTGCAATCATATATATACGCCTACTCAATTGTGGAGCAGATTAGAATCAAATCTGCCTACTCATCCATGGAGCAAATTATGACTAAATCTGTGAACTCATTTGACACCCTTATTTTGGAATCTTAAATAGAGATGAAAACTGGAACAAAACTAGAAGCCTAAATGGAAGTGATATGACCTCTTAGGGGAGAATTAGGACCTCTTCGAGCTGTCTAATCTTTCTGGCATTCTTCAAAGCGGATCCTAAATGATATTGGATATTGGGTTCCACCTAAAGGATACATTGATTCTTCCATTAGCACGTTGTAGCATTTAATTCTCTTATATACTGCCTTTATCTTTTATGCATATGTAGTCCTCTTTCCATTTTTATAAATTCTGTCCTTTCTCTTCCTTTTAGATATTGCATACGGGGTTATTGTGCGAAGATGTTCAAGAGGATTATTGCCGTGAAGAATGTGATAAGGGAAAGAGAGTAATGTCTTTTTCACGTGGACTAGAAAATGAGTGTTCTGAATCCAAGTTACATGCTCCTGCAAAGTTTTTTCAGAGTTCAGTGCCACCAAAGAAACGTGGTAAGTTTCTTGGTGGCCATTCTATTAACTGGGAAAAGGAGGTACATACCGGGAAAACAAGATACCTACCTTTTGCTGAAGTTCTTGGTCTATTATCAGGCACCAAGTGTGATACGGGACAAACAAGGGAACACCAAAATTAGTCCAAAAAATAGTCCACAAAATGGAAGAAATTCGTGAACCCTTTTGGAGATCAAGTCTCGGCTTCCTAAGAACACAATAACAAGAAGATAACAAGGTGTTTATTACACCAAATCAGCGGACAACAAACTAGATTAACAACATAAGATGATGAATAAGAATACACAAGATTCGTATTTAACAATAACAACAAGAACACAAGATTACAACACAAACACTAAACAAGATTACAAGAAGGTAAAATGATAGATAGATAGACCACATGAAGGTATAATCTTAAGAACCCAAGAATGGACACTCTTGGACCCTTAACACTACACATAACAATAAATCTATTTCTTACGTGACACAAGATCGGATTCCACCTCTCTAGCATCAATGTTTCCAAGCAAGCAACAACAAAAGAGAATCCACCCTATTGTTTTATCCTAGTTTCGGTGGTCACTCTTCTCACTAGAGAGAGATCTTGTTACAAGTCTTACAAGACTCCTAAATATCATCCAAAAACTAAACTAAAACCCCTACAATGTTCTTTTTATAGCTATTACAAAATATAAGTTAAAATGATCAAAAGGCCCTTCAAAGAGTGGGCACCCATCTAGTGTAATTTATGGGCTGATTTGGGTGCATTTTGGGCCTCTTTTATACTTCAATTGCACGTGTCAAGGCTCGGGTCCAACACGCACTCTCCTAAGTCTATATCCGTGATTCCCGTATCAAAGTGGATGAAAACTACTAGCTCCTCAAGAGTTGTGTCCACCCATCATCTAAATGTAAGTGTTCGCCAACATCTCCTAAGATTCATTACTTGTTTTGATCTGTCGTTTTCTTATATCTTTTTTCAGCAGAAATTTCATTTTCTATCATGCTCTAATTAATTTTTTTTAAGAAAAATAACATTGATATATATATATATATATATATATATATATATATATAAATATTAGTTTTTTTTAAAAAATACTGTTCACACAGTTTTTTTTAAAAGAAAATGCCACGTAAGCATAAGAGAGGAAATAAATTCACTATAAAAATGTTAAGGGGGTAAATAAATAGAAGATTAGTTTAAGTGCTAAAGTAAGTTGGGGAGACAAGTTTAGGGAGGTTTTGATGTATTATCTCATGTTTTAATTATAACATTAACAATTTATTGATTATTTATTTTAGGGAGATAAATTGCATAGTATGATAACCATATATTTTAAGAAATTGAGATTCTTTTATTGTTTGAAATTTTAGATATTAGAGTTAATTTTCATTTCATAATAGTTTTTATATTGTTGCATTATTTCTACTTGTAAAATGATGTTAAAGGTTTTGTTTTCAATGTGATTTTTTAATCATCTTTAAATTTACAAAAATTATTACTATATTTTTTTGGAATAAATTTTTTCTTATTATACTATTTTTACTATATTATAAATTTAAAATAAAAAATCTATGTGGTTTACTTCCAATACCCCAGGGCCTGCGCCTCGTTCCTAACTACGTAAAATGTCCGGTCTCATGCCTCCACCTTTTAAAACACTGGTGACTCGTAGTATTTTTTACATCGTTTTCAAATATATAATTTTTTTTAGAAAACTTAAATATTTCGTACTTAGATTTACAATCAAACTTAAATTGTTTGACTCTTGAAAAACAAAAAGTATCACATAAATTGAGACAAAAAGAATGCTAGTCTAGGGGTGGCAAAGTCAAACTCAATTCGTTCAATCCGACCCAATCCATTTAAGTTTGGATTATTTCAACCCAACCCATGTTAACAACGACAACACACCCGTTTTTGCCCTGATTTTCATACTATATTTAAGTTTTATTTTTTCTTAGAAGGAAAATAAAAGTTACCATAATTACTTTTACTTTTCCTGAAAGAAAAAATAGAATTCTTTTTCATATTTGGCTAACCTCTTTCTGGAGGAAAGGTTTTGAATATCTATAAATAGAAGACTCTTTCTCATACCATAACACAATAGCATCCACAATGTAGTCATTAAAGAGTCTTTGTTTAGGGGGAGATTTCTTCCAATAGGTTTTATGTTTTTTCAGTATTAGTTTTTGATATGTAGGTTGTTTGACCAAACAATATCAATAAAATATTTTTAGTATTGTTTTCTTTGTCGTCTGATTTATCGTCTCATGATTTGCAAATTTTAAGCTTCCGCATGACGCCCTCTCGATTTCGAACCTAACACCATGTAATCCCACAAAGTGGGGTCTGGGTAGTGCAAAGCTTACACAATCCATACCACTAGCTCAGATGAAGTAGAGAGGTTGTTTTCGATAGACCCCCATCTAACCCAACTCATCTAAAATTGGGTTGATATGTAACCGCAATTGATTTTTGATAAATATTAAGAAAATATTTTTAAAAGGACCTTTTTTATTTGATATATTATATTTAGTCATAATTAAACAAATATAATTTTATTAGGTACTAAAAATTTATTGAAGAATAAATAGATCAATAAAAACTTAGTAAAAATTGGGTGGGTTAAGTTATAAGTTATAATCCATCACCTAGTCCGTTTTGACTCAACCCATTTTGATCCAAATAAACTTGAGACTGATTGGGTCTTAATCCATTTGTTATCTTGATCTGTTTTGATCCACCCAACTTTGACCCAACCCATCCAATTGCCACCTCTAAATACTACTCCCTCCTTTTATTTCTTTTTAAAAAAATTCATTTCAAAAAGGATTTTTTTTTATTACTCTTTAATTTTAATTTTCAATACACATATTTAACACCATAAAACTACAACATATTTTAGTACATTCTATTTGTTTAGCCTAACATTACAAACTTTCAGAAAAAAATAAGTTTTAAACTTCGTATCAAATCAAAATCAACAAATAAATTAAAACAGTAACCATAACCTTAACTTGGAGACATTTTTATGGGCGATTCAGTTAGTACACTGTATTAATTAAAGGAGATTTTGGTACATTTTGAGTTCCTCCAGAGTATACTGAACTACTGGGTGGAGATTCTTTCTTGTTGATGTCCTCCCTTTTTTCTTAATTGTTTGTTTATCACCATCTAGTTTTATTAATTTTACTTGTACATTTTACTACTACTAATGAACTTGAGGAAATTAAAATGACTTATATTTTGGCATTTAACTAAAGTTAGGGTGTGTTTGGTAAGTTAAGTTGATCTTTTAATTATTTTACTTTTTATATTTGTAATTAAGCAAAAACTATCATCGCAAAAGTATTTGTCAATGGTAATGAAGGTGTTGTAGGTAGGGGTGTTCATGGGTCGGTTTGGGTCGGTTATTGGTCAAAATCATAACCAAACTAAGTTAGTCGGTTTTAAAATTTCTAAAACCAAACCAAACCAACACAAAAAAATAACCGTCAGTTTGGTTCTTATCGGTTTAGTTCGGTTCGATTTATAACTTTAGTTAATGATAAAAGTTGAAATTTTTCTTAAAAAAATCTAATCCAACATATGAGATGTCAACCGAGTGTTGTTCCTCAACCTTGAAACTAAAATGTCAATTTAGTGTTATACTTAGGTAAAGCCATGAACAACACCATACAAACGCTCCAACAAAAGTATTTAGAAACTACATATAAGAGAATGATATGATAAACCCCCCAAAAGGTAAACAAATAATTTTTTTGCTCAATAGGGACCAAAGAGAAAGTTCAAAACTAGTGATTAACTATAGTCTAATAAACTCACCTATAAAATCCCATAGACAACAATATAATTTTCACAATTAGTATCATTTCACATTCAAAGTGCGAAAATCATATAGAATCTCATAACGTACCATCAACTAGATGGGGACATATGACTAAAAGTTCTATGACTAAAGTTAAATTCATGATTAAAATTTAAAACATAAAAAATATTTATATTTTATTTATGAATAATATATAAATAATTTATATATGCATATGTATGTGTGTGTATTCATATATATATATATATATATATATATATATATATATATATATATATATATATGTATGTATGTATATATATTGTAATACCCCGTATTCAAGTACGTGTATTGGCGTATTCAAGTACGTGTATTGGTCTTATTTATATGGAATTAATTTTTTTATTTTATTTATACCGGAATTCGCCGGTCGATGGTTCCATGCGAAGGTTATTGAATAAGATTTCCAACGATATAAAGATTTCCAAAAACGGATAGGTTTCGGATATAATCAAGCACGTTCGAAACTATAAAACGGTGGCCGGGATATTTGGGAATAGTAAATGTGGAGGAAAATTTCCTGCACACAAACTACTGAGGCCAGCCGAATTTTTGGGTCAACTTCTAACGATCATAAATCCCATAATATAATGAACTATGAGATCTGCGACCTATGATAAGAAAGATATTTGAGTCTTCTTTCCAATTCAATTGTTTTCATCCAAATCTAATATCTGAGTAAGGAGTTATACTCGTTTTACTTCAGCCTATCAAAACAGATTTTTAGGGTCAACTTCAAACGACCATAAATTCTTGTACAGGACGAACTGGGTGGCCTACTTTATATGAATTGAAAGCCCTTTGAATTATCCTTCCAACGATACAAATTTCATCCAAATACAATATCGGAGACAAGATTTATTGTCGATCTACTTTAGCTTACCAAAACAGTCCACCAAAGGACAGATTTGACATTATTTAAATTTTAAACGCATTTTGGTCATTTCCTATTATATTATGGACGGGAATATGTGTATATATACATGTATATGTGTTCAAAAAATCATTTTTATTATCAATCATTGAGAATGAACAAACCCTAGCCAAATTTGACCTTTAAATTACTTTTGATTCAACCGTAGAAATTCCAAAATAATCCGATAACTGCGTTTGTCATCTCGAGAGCTTCGAACGGCACCTATTATTTGTGCAAACAGGATTGCATAATCAAGAGGTGAATTCTAAGGTATGAATATTGTTTTCCTTTGTTCTTTTCCATATGTATATGTGTGATAGAGGATTATATGTATTGGTTGTTATTGAAAGGTGATGGAAATAGGGTTATGGACTATTTTGCATGGTTTGGTTGTATTGAATTGTGGAAGGTGGATATGGTAATTGAGTTATGGAAGGTGTATATGGTGATATACTATTGAATTGATGATTATTTATTTCTATGGCTCAATTTGGTTTAATGGATTGGTTGGAAGGATAAATGAATCGAAACTTGATATTGGAGGATGTTGTATGAATATGCATGGCATGTGAATGCAATTAGAGTATAATAGGGTTAAAGTGACACCCTTTATGGTGTAATTAAGGCTTACTACTTAACCACTAGTTTGGTGAATTCAAATAATTGAATTGTGACGTTTGGTTGCTAATACTAGATTGCTATATATGTTCATTGTAGATAAGTAATCCGAAAAGATGGAAAGTCCATTTGGGACTAGTATTGAAGGTTGACAGTCAGGTATGTAAAGCATACTCTATACCATATCTTTGGCATGAAAGTGAACAATTGTTCTATTAAGAAAGTTTCTAAAGTTATTCATTAACATGTGATCCATAATGGTTTTGTATGATGTCCTACGTTACCAATGAACTTGTTTCCACCCTACAAGATGTCAAGACATTCCAATACTTACTTGTTTTCCAAATCTTACATGTTTATTGCACTAATGAATGTCAAAAGGTATCCGGTTACTCAAACAAGATCCATGTGCGATTAATGACTCCAAAACGTTTCATTGATATACCAATAAGTTCCTACTTCATTGTTATGGCATTGATGACTCCAAAACACTTCGTTGATGTGCCAATGAGTTCTTACTTCATTGTTATTACATTGATGGTCTATTTATATGTCTCTTATTGATGCATCATTGTTTCAAAGTATCAAAAAATGAGGTGGCGACCGAAATAACAATCTCAAAGATTAATTGAACTAAGTGATGGAAGTTCTCTCTTATCAGGTGGTATCCCAGGGGCACAAGCCTATCATGGGTCGATCCCTATTTATGTGTTTATGGGTAGTATCCCAGGGGCATAAGCCTATCATGGGTCGATCCCAGTTGATATGTACTGGAGGCAGCCTAATGGTCACAGTACAGTACAGTAATGATTACAAAGATGATAAGAACGAAGGTAAAGTGATTGAATAAATACAATGTACAGGTTGTCACAAGCTCTAGTAAGTGTGGTCCACTCCTATTACGATTTATTCACTTGTTTCTGATTTCTATTGAGCTCCTATATCATATGTGATTATCTACAGCTTTACATACTCAGTACATATTTTGTACTGACGTCCCCCACGGAGGACCTGCATTTAATGCAGTAGGCACAGGTACCTCAGCTCATACACCGCAAAAGTAGGAGCCAGGATATCCAGGTGGTTTTGGTGAGCTCCAGTATGCTTTGGGGATTTCCGTGTCATATCCAGTCACTTTTGGTATTGTATAGAAGTTAGTTATATGGCGGGGTGTGTCCCGACCTTAGTTAAACTCTGTGTATTATCTAGAGGCTTTGTAGACCTAATGTACAGTCAAGGTGTGTTTTGTTAATAGACGTGATGGCTCCAACGGCCAAGTATTGTATATACATATATATGTGTGCTCGAGCTTATACAGGTTATTATTTCCTTTTATATGCAACATGATGCTGTCCGAATTTCGGGTTGTCATAGAGGTATGCATGGGAAGTATAAGGTTATGAGCTAGTTCTCCCGGGACTCCTCGGTTACGGGTGCCAGTCCGCCCCAATAGGATTTGAGGCGTGACAAAAGTGGTATCAGATAAGTTCGTCCTAGTGAGTCTACAAAGCCGTGTCTACGTAGAGTCTTGTTTATCGGGGTATCGTGCAACGCATCTATAAACAAGAGGCTATGGACATTTAGGAATTGTTTCTTTTCTTCATGTCTTAGATCGTGCGATAGAGCCTATATTGTATATGAAGTCATATTTGACCACTGAATCCGTTTGTTTCTCTTATTATAGTAATGATGCCGGTTACCAGAAGCAAGAATACCGGTAAACAAGTAGATGTGGCTGCCAGAGAGGGGACTAGTAAGTCACCCACTATACCAGCTAATCAAAGTGAGGCTCCAGCTGAGCATGCATCAGAAACTTCTTCCACTCCGGAAGAAATAAGGGGGAGGAGAACTATATCCCCAGAGCCACCTATTAATGCTGTTGATCAAGATCTTAGAAATGTAGTACAACTTTTGACTCGTATAGTTGCTGGGCAAGCCATTCCTACCACAGGTCCTAGTGGTACAGATAGGGCGGCTAGCCTTCGAACACAGGATTTTCTTAAGATGGATCCTCCTACTTTTACTGGATCAAATCTTAACGAGGACCCACAGGACTTTATTGATCAAATTAAAAGGGCCTTAGATGTTATGCATGTAACGGGTAGAGAGACAGTGGAGTTAGCGGCGTATAGATTCAAAAGGGAGGCTATATATTGGTACGAGGACTGGAAACAATCTAGGGGTATTAATGCACCCCCAGCTACTTGGAAAGAGTTCAAAGAGGCATTTCTTGATCATTGTCTTCCATTCAAGATTTGTCAGGCCCGTGCAGATCAGTTTTTAAATCTTTGTCAGGGGAATATGAGCATGAGGGAGTACAGTCTCCAATTTAATTCCTTGTCGAGCTATGCTCCTAATGTTGTAGCTACTATGGATGACAGAGTTCATCAATATATGTATAGGCTAGATCCATATCTGGTTAGAGATTGTACTATTGCCGCTTTGAACAAAGATATGGACATAGCGAGGATCCAAGATTTTGCACAGAAAATGGAAGATCAGAGGCAGAGAAGAAGAACACAGGAATTAGAAAGAGGATATTCCAAGAGGGACAGATCTACAGGGCAGTTCATGGCATCCCAAGGAGGTTTCAGACCATAGTTTTCTGCTAGACCACCTAGGCCATTATCTTCTTAATCTGCAGCTAGTGCCCCACCACAGTTCCAAGGGTCCAGAGGAAATCAATTTAGGCACAGAAGTAAGAGTCAGAGTTCGCGGACAGTGGGGTACCAAGGGCAAGGAAATATGAGCTAATCGAGACCTCCTCCAGAGCCATGCAATAAATATGGAAGGTATCATTTGGGCGCATGTCGGATGGGGACCAATGTTTGCTTTTGGTGCTGCATGTCGGGGCATATGATGAGAAAATGCCCGCGAAGGGGCATAAGGGGTATGGCACAACCTACGGGGTCATTTGTTACATCATCATCATCGATGACTTATTCAGGAGGGGGTGCACATCCAATGGGTCATGTTAGAGGTGATAGAGGAGCCACGAGTTCTAGCAGGGCTCAAAATCGTACGTATGCTCTAGCGGATCGAAAGAATTTAGAGGCTTCCCCAGATATGGTTATGGGTACGTTGTCTATCTTTTCATTCGATGTATTTGCCTTAATTGATCCCGGTTCTACATTATCTTATGTTACTCTATTGGTTGCTGGAAAGTTCGAAAGAATACCCGAACTGTTAGTTAAGCCATTTGAAGTGTCCTTACCGGTTGGGGAATCTATTATAGCTAGAAGTGTTTACCGAAACTGCATAGTAACTGTTTGTGGTCGTGATACGATGGCTGATCTTGTGGAGTTAGTAATAGTAGATTTTGATGTTATAATGGGTATGGACTAGTTGGCATCTTGTTATGCCACAATTGATTGCTGCACGAAAAAGGTATATTTCCATTTTCCAAATGAATCAGTCCTTGAATGGAAAGGTGAAATTGGCGCGCCAAGAGGTAGATTTATTTCTTATTTTAAGGCAAGAAGAATAATTTCCAAGGAATACACATATCATTTAGTTAGAGTAAGGGATACAGAAGCGGAGCCACCAACTCTTCACGCTGTTCCGGTGGTAAATGAATTTTCTGATGTATTTCCTAAAGATCTTCCAGGTTTGCCTCCTGAACGAGAAGTAGAGTTTGGTATTGATGTAATACCAGGAACCCAACCAATATCCATTCCTCCGTATAGAATGTCCCCAGCAGAATTACGAGAATTGAAAGAGCAATTGAAAGATTTGCTAGAGAAGGGATTCATAAGTCCTAGTATGTCCCCCTGGGGAGCACCAGTGTTATTTGTGTGCAAAAAGGATGGCTCGCTAAGGATGTGTATTGATTATCGGCAATTGAATAAGGTGACTATTAATAATAAATATCCTCTCCCAAGAATTGATGATTTATTTGATCAGTTACAGGGAGCCAAGTGCTTTTCTAAGATTGATTTGAGGTCAGGTTACCACCAAGTGAGGGTCAAAGAGAAGGATATACCCAAGACAGCTTTCCGAACACGGTATGGTCATTATGAGTTTCTAGTTATGTCATTTGGGCTAACAAATGCACCCGCAGATTTTATGGATTTGATGAATAGGGTGTTTAAGCCATTCCTGGATGTATTTGTGATAGTTTTTGTAGATGATATTCTAGTTTATTCTAGATCAGAAAAGGACCATGCCAATCACTTACGACAGGCATTGCAGACTCTTCGTTATTGTAAGCTTTATGTAAAGTTCTCTAAATGTGAGTTTTGGTTAAAGTTGGTGGCATTTTTGGGTCATATTGTATCTAGTTAAGGGAAGAGATTACATGGGAAGCTGAGGAAACAATGAAATCTAAGTACCCTCATTTTTTCAAAGATGAAGAGGAAGTTCAAGAAACGGAGTTAGAACATTAACAAGTAAGTTTTTTTATATATATACATAGTATTTATGTGATGATGTGAATATTAATGATGGACTTGAACTTGTTTCGGTTGAATAACTACGCTAACATTCGAGGACAAATGTCCTAAAGGGGGGAAGGATGTAACACCCCATATTCAAGTACGTGTATTGGTCTTATTTATATGGAATTAATTTTTTTATTTCATTTATACCAGAATTTGCCCGTCAATGGTTCCGACGAAGAGATCCTAGCCGCTATGGTAGAAGACTTACCGTGGTATGCAGACTTTGCGAACTACGTGGTAAGTAAAGTGATGCCTGAGAATCTCTCCTTTCATCAAAAGAGAAAGTTCATGCATGATGTGAAACACTACTTCTGGGATGAACCGTATCTTTTTCGACGATGTGCTGATGGTGTTATTAGGAGATGCATCTCTGATGTGGAGGTGCCTAGCATCTTGGAAGCAAGTCATGCTTCCCAAGTTGGAGGTCACCATGCAGGTGATCGGACAGCCAGGAAGGTATTGCAAAGAGGCTATTATTGACCTTCATTATTCAAGGATGCTTACGATTTTGTGAGAAGATGTGATCAGTGTCAGAGGCAAGGCTCTATCTCGAAGCACCATGAGATGCCCATGTCTAAAATTCTTGAAGTGGAGCTATTTGATGTATGAGGTATTGATTTCATGGGCCCATTTGTGAGTTCGTTTGGGATGAAATATATCCTAGTTGTTGTGGATTATGTATACAAATGGGTCGAAGCAGTAGCGCTGGCTGATAATGAAGGTAAGCGTGTTGTAGAATTCTTAAAGAGAAATATCTTCTCTCGTTTTGGAGTACCACGTACCATCATAAGCGATGGAGGATCACACTTTTGTAACAAGCTGTTCAGAGCCATATTGGTGAAATATGGGGTCAAGCAACATAAGGTAGCTAAACCTTTCCACCCACAAAGTAGTGGGCAGGTAGAGGTTTCTAATCGGGAGATCAAGCTGATCCTTGCTAAGACTGTAAATGCTAGTAGGAAGGATTGGTCCCGAAAGCTGGATGATGCCTTATGGGCTTATAGGACTGCATTCAAGACACCAGTTGGCATGTCCCCGTACCAACTAGTTTATGGGAAGGCTTTTCACTTGCCGATTGAGCTCGAACATAAAGCATTGTGGGCGTTGAAGAGGCTTAACCTAAATTGGGATTATGCTATTAATCTGAGATTGGAACAGCTGAATGAGATGGATGAATTCCGTCTACATGTGTATGAAAGGGCAGACCTCTACAAGGAATAGATGAAAAAGTACCATGATCGGCGGATTATCCAAAGAAACTTTCAGAAGGGTGATATGGTACTTCTTTTCAACTCCAGACTGAAGCTATTTCCAGGTAAGTTGAAGTCTAAATGGTCTGGTCCGTTCAGAATTAGCCAAGTCTACTCGTCTGGAGTAGTAGAGTTAGAAGACAAAAATGGTGGTGTCTTCAAGGTGAATGGCTTACGTGTGAAGCCATATATCGGTCCTCTTGACTCAATAAAATGTATGGCCACCATTTATCTCAACGAAGTCTAAGTAATCGAGTTAACTATGTCGTGCCGCGACAATAAATCAAGCACTACATAGGAGGCAACCCATCATTTTTAGTCATTTTGTTTTCCTAGGAGTTTGTTTAGTTAAATAAAAATCCAAAAAGAAGAGTCGAGCCACGACCAAAACTAAGGCGCTTGGTGGGAGGCAACCCATCTTTCTAATCGTTTTTGTTATTTTTGATTAAGTGTAGGGGAAGACGTATAAAGGAGGAGCTTGATCTCAAATTTTGATTTGAAAGTGAGCAATGTTAAAGGTGGTAAGTGAGTAATGAAGGAGCAAAAGGCTTTCAGTTAGGCATTGCCTATACAAATCTAGGCAATGGACAAGGCAAGGCCTATGTAAATCTAGGCAACGGACAAGGCAAGGCCTATGCTATTGCCTTTGCTCTCTGAATCGACAATGCTATAGCATAGGCGCCGCCTATGCTCAACTAGGCAAAGCTAAAAGCGCCGCCTATTCCATTGCCTTTGCTCTCTAAATCTACAATGCCATAGCGTAGGCGCCGCCTATGCTCAACTAGTCCATAGCATAAGCGCCGCCTATGTTCAACTAGGCAAAGCTAAAGGCGTCGCCTATGCTCACTGTTTCAACTAGGGCATAGCATAGGCGCCGCCTATGCTCAACTAGGCAATACCATAGGCGCCGCCTATGCTAAGCATAGGCAAAGCATTAGGCGCCGCCAACTTATGCTTTTTGGTCTCCTAACCCGATTTTTCATGGGTCAAACCCGACCCAAGCCGTGGTCTATAAATAGAACTTCAACCTTGAGACAAAATCACATTGTTTGCTCAACCTAGGTGCCGCCTAACCTTCCCAAATCTCTCAAAACTTTTCTTTTTGCTTATCTAACCTTGCAAGATCATCTTCCAATTTCATCACCAAGTAAGTTCTTCTTTTATATTCCGTAGTTATTACAATACTACGCCTATAATGAGTTGTTAAATCTTGAAGTGGTGTTGGTGATTTGAATGTGGATGGTTTTTTATGATACATCTAGTTGAGTGAAAGAATACGTATGGGTGTTCTTGACTTTGTTCCGATTTGTATTTGATTGTTATACACTGTCATCTTTTTGCGGAATCAAAATGGTAAAGTTAATTACATAATCTTGTAAGTTGAAAGTTGGAATGTTTGAATGACTCGTTCATCGAGATAAAGATCATGACCAAATACAAGCATGAGATTTTGTGATTATTTCTATGCCATAACTTGATTCGATCTCTACGTAGTAGTCTTGTTCAAAAAGTGCATTAATCCAAACCATAAAGTATGGTCAAGATTACATGACATAGAGCTGAAAAGGATAGTTAAGGTTCCATGAAAGTATGATTGTGCTGAACATATTATTGGAACATATCGCCTACATGTATGACGATGAAGTCTGAGTAATCGATATCATCCACTTAATTAGTTGGTGCCAACAAATTAAGTGTGGGGTGGTGCCATCATTGTTTGTTTGTCGATCAAATCTTCCGAGATAAGCTAACATGACTTTATTTTAATCTCAGGTAAAATGGCACCAAAAGGTCGACCAGGAAAAAAAAAAGCGTCCACCTCACAAAAAGGTCAGAAAAGGGGAAGAAAAGAGCAAGTTGAATCCTCCTCGCTGCAAATACCTCGCCGCATGTTCGGGATAAAATGGGTCCTAGAGGAGGAAGGAAAGGAGTGGTACAAGAACAACAAAGTGAAAAAATATGTTCACATGGAGTTGATACAAAAAGAGAGCCTAGCGAAGAGAGAACCTCACATTTTGGCTAAAATCATGGCACTACATCTTGATTTCATCTTCCAAGATATGGGAGAATGCAATATTGATCTAACGCGAGAATTCTATGCCAATTGGTCCCCAAAGACTACCGGAAGTGAAGTGAAGATTCGGGGCCAAGTCTTGCAACTAAATGCGGAGTTCTTCAACTCTTTTCTGGGTCTTCCATCTGTGGATCCATCACCGCTCAAGGAGCTTTATCACAAACCTCCATACAGGGCAATCAGACACACATTGTGCGAAACAAGATCAATGGCACGTTGGAGTCATCACAAGAATACCGGTCGTCACAATACCTTTCCGTATGCTTCCTTGAACAGAGAAGCTCGGATATGGTTGCGGATAGTCAACTCTTGCTTGATTCCAGGGACACAGTACACAAAGATCACACATGATAGAGTATGCTTGGTGTACGCTCTGATGACTAATATTCTCATCCATGTTGGTGCGGTTATACGGTCGTCAATGCGTAAGGCAAGGCTGCACAAGAGGTCCCACTTCAGCTTTGGCAATTTGTTGACCGCAATGTTGAGGAAGGAGGACATTGAAGAGGAACCTGCAGATCATAAGCTTCCACACAACCCGAAGAAGGTTGATCTTACGAAGGTTAAAGAACCTGAAACTATGCATGGCGTCAACCTGACCACTGCAGAAAGACATGCTCGCGACGAAAGCTTCTTCCGCCATTTATATGGCATGACAAGGTTTACCATGATGAGTGGGGGACGTGTTCCAACTGATGCAGAGCTCCAGTAGTTGGATTATGACTACCCGATGAATGAGCATGCACAGGCTATGTGTGGAGTAGGTGTAAATTTTGAGGAACCTCTCGATGATGACGTACCGACTGACGATGATCACCGACAGCCAGACTCAGACGTGGAGGATAACTCTGATGACGACGTCTCTGATGATGATTTCGATGCAGGGGGCATGACCCCAGACATAGAAGATGAGTCCGACTAATCAGGTTTTCCTTATTTATTTTCCACTGAGGACAGTGTGTCCGGTCTAAGTGTGGGGTGCTGGTATTTGTATGCTTCTTGTACTTCTTTGCCTACATTTATTCTAGTTTTTGTTTGTTTTAATTAGTTGTAACTAGTTAGTTTAATTTTAGAGTTTTTTTTAGATTTTGCATGAAATTGTTCTGATAGGCGGCATGGTATTATGACAAGAGTTTGTACCAAAATCATTACTATTGAGACATGTAGGCTCTAAGTGTGACTCACTGTGTGATAATTGTGTGGTTTAATTCATTCACTTGTTGGGTCAAGAGTCTATACTGCTCCCAATAAAGTTGACCATGTGACGTGTGTGTGAGAGGTTATAGTATATTCTATGTTGTGATTGATGCTAGAACTTGCCTGGTGTGTGTAAAACAAAATAAAGAGTGTGAATTTAGGAGATGATTTAGGCATTTCTTTGGCAGCCTGTGATTGTTTACCTTCTTTTTACCTACCCGTGGACATTATCCTAGTTAACCCCCTTTGAGCCTTTAGCTATTTTCTCTGACAGCCTCATATGTAGCCTAATCCATTTTTTTTTCAAGACCATAATTTGATCCAAATTCCTAAGCGCTTTAAATTGTAGAGTCATGTGACAAAATAAGAGGAAAGTGGGTGAGAGTGATGCCTCAGAGTGTATTGGTACTTGAAATTGTTGTAAATAAGAGTGGCTATCATAGAGGTGTTTTATAAAAAAGAAAAAAAAACACAAATAGAAAAAGAAAAAAATAAGTTGTATATTCTCATCTTTGTGTTTATAATTGAATAACAAAATAGGTGAAAAGGGGTGTTAAATGAAAATAAATGTAGAAGGGTTGTTTAAAAGAGAGTGTAATGGCATAATGTGATGTATTAAAGCGCTTAGGGAAAATAGTCACTATTTCTGGCAAATACAGTCCTACCTGTCCCTTAGCCTAACATTACAACCTGTAAAGACCTATTTGATCCTAAGCTTAGCATTCTGATATTAGTGGAGCATTACACTAAGGGCAAGCCTATGGTCATCAGTTGCAACATATGAATTCTTTGTGAGAGTGAGAGCAAGGAGAATCTAATACCCATGTTCCGAAAAATGCAAAACTTGTGAGTGATTATGGGTAATATCTTGTGTGAGACACACATGGTTGATGAGTTTTGGGTAGTTGTGTATGATTCTTGGTGCCTTAACTTATGGATACGAATTAGCCATCATCACGAGTCTATGTTGGATGTTGAATGGTTTCTAGTAGCGATCCAGAAAACTACTCTTTGTTAATAATTGTCGTGCATGTCTTGATGAATATTTTGTGTTACTGCTGTGAAATCCTAGTTAGATGTTTGCATGGACGTAATATTTTGTTCGAGGACGAACAAAGCTTTAAGTGTGGGGTGTTGATGTTGGGTGTATTTACACGCCTAAACACCATAATTTACCCATGTTATAGCTAAGTTTTGAGGATAAAATATATAATTCCTGCACTTTTAGTCCATTTTCCTATAAGTGAGCTAATCTACGTGATTAACATGTTTTCAGGTATTAATGATGAAGATTTCAGCACTTTATGGACCTTTGGGCAGCAAAGGAAAACTTCACAGAAGAGGGAAGGCAGCTTTTGGAAGTTTATGGACTGAATGTGACGCATGGAGAAATTGTCCCGGGCAAATGCAGTATTTTTAAATACTTAGGGGTGCAGCAGTAACTTAATAGGACTAGGACAAGGATGTTATAAATACCCTATTTGCTGAATTTTTCAGTGGGGATTCACGATTGCTTTTTTGAGAATTCAGTCGACACTTTGAGTATTATTCAGTTTACAGATTCTGTAATATTAGACTGAGAAAAACGCTATAAGAACGGCTAGAGAGGAAATCACGTCATTCTCATAGTGACGCCAATACATACCCATCGTGAGATTGTTATCGTTTTGGTATGATGATGATGATGTCTTCGTTGTTTTCCTTTACAATCATGAGTAGCTAAACTTCTCTGTTAGGGTTATGGAAGCCTTTTGATATACTATCTATTACTATGAGTTTGTGAATTCTTGATGCGTATGCAACTTATATCATTACTCTCTTTGTTTTAATTAAATTCTTGTGGTTGCAAACATATAGAATACGCCATTATAGCATTAACTTGTTCGAGAGAAAAGTTATATGTTTGGAAAAGAGAGTGTGACAAGGAAATAGGGCTACCAACCCCTATTTACACGTTAGTGCCGTAACTGGGTTAACTTCTTGGAGAATTTGTACCGTTAGTTATACACTTTAAGCTCGAGAGAGTTAAAGTGAAATAATCCTTGATGGTTGAGAAACACTAGGATTTACCATTAGAATACGAATCTCTATAAGTGCATGCATGTCTGAATTCCGCATTACTCATAGTTAGTAGATACGTAGAACTCATAAGGTGGACATAACCCTAACTTATTTTTCTCAGTGATTAAATCTTACTAAATCAAGCATTCTGTTGTTACTTCCATAGTATTAATTCACACCAAACCCAATTCCCCCTTTTCCGTGGAATTTTTGATCAACAGTCTATTAATAATTGCAACACTTAGTGACCAAGTATTCCCTGTGGGATTCGACACCCAACCCAGTTGGGTTCTATATTTGACAGCGACTGCTTACACTCTTACGAGAGCTGTAGTTTGGGCGTTATCAAATTTTGGCACCGCTGCTGGGGAATACGGTTGTCAACTAAGTTTGTGATAGTTACTAGACCCTTTGGTCAAAGATTCTCGAATTTTACTTTAAGTTGTTGTTTTTGTTTTATTTAGGTTCTGTTGAGTGTATGCCAAATACTCGTAGTTCTGGTCAGCCATTATTACCCATAAATCCTGAACCTTAACTTATTGGCAGAATGGATGCACAGCGTGACATTGATAGAAGGGCGGTTCAACAGGAGCAGGCTAGATTAGCTGCACTGGCAGCTGCTCAAGTACATCAACAGAATATTGATAACCTAGGGCGAGCAACAAATCCTGATGATGAGAACTTGGGTGATGATGAGTTACTGAATCCCAGGCGTACTGATGAAGTGGCAACACCTATGCACAAGAGAGATCGTCAAGCTAGAATGAGACCTGAACGCCGAGCTGTGCAGGCTCTTTTTAATGATGATGATGATGATCTGGAAGGAGCTGGTGCCACAGGGGCTATTATTCCTCCACCCTTGGCACCCGGAGCTAAGTTCAATATCACTAGCACCATGATTCAGTTATTGCAGCTCAAGGGGTTATTTGGTGGACTCGCAGGCGATGATCCGAATATGCATCTGATCAACTTTATTTCAATATGCAAGTCATTTGACAATCCAGGAGTTGGGCAGAATGCAATTCGGCTGCGCTTATTTCCATTGTCTCTGTCTGGGGAGGCAACTCTATGATTGAACGGGATAACTACTGATTCTATTACTAATTGGAGGCAACTGAAAGACGCTTTCCTAGAAAGATTCTTTCCGCCATCCAAGAGGGCCCAATTACAGGATGAGATCAACAATTTTCGACAGCTTCCAACTGAAGATCTCTACGAAACATGGGAGAGGTTCAAGAAGAAGCTTATGCGGTGACCAAACCATCAGATGACGAATATCCACTTGATGGAAATATTATATAGGGCTTTGAACTCGGTGACAAAGCCAGTGGTTGATAATGCTGCAGGAGGGTCATTCATGGACCTTACTTTTATGAGGAGAGTAATATGCTGGATCGTATGACAAAGCAGAGTAGAGCTTGGCATACCAGGGATTCTGAGGTAGCGAGCTCTACTGTATCTATTGGCATGACTGCAGAGCAGAGACAAAGACAAGAGAAACGTGACCAGGATATGGCTCACATGAAAACGCAGATGGATCTTCTTACCAAGAATTTATTATCAGGGAAGACTGAAAAAGTCAAGGCTGTGGTGTCACAGGGAAGAGATGAATCAGATTCTGAGGAGGAAGCAAATTATTTGAATAATTAGGGGGTTTCCCCGGCAATGCCCAAGGAAACCAAGGTCGGAACTATTATGATAAATCTGGATACTGATAACGCTCAAACTACAGCTGTCGTAAGAGTGTAAGCGGTCGTCGTCAAATATAGAACCCAACTGGGTTGGGCGTCGAATCCCACAGGGAATACTCGGTCACTAAGTATGCAACGATTAGTAGACTTTTGGTGAAAGTTCTGCGGATAAAGGGGGGATTTTATGCGTGAAGTAAAATTATCAAAATAGCAAAGTAAAAAAATGGAATGTTTAGTAAGATTTTAATCAATGAGAATTGTAAGTTAGGGTTATGTCCACCTTATGAGTTTTACGTATCTATTGGCTATGAGTTATGCGGAATTCAGATATGCATGCGCTTATAGAGATTCGTATTCTATGGTAAATCCTAGTGTCTTTCGACCATCAAGGATTATATCACTTTAACTCTTTCGAGCTTAAAGCGTATACTAATGGTACGAATTCTCCAAGAGGTTAATCTAGTTACGGCACTAACTTTTAAACAGGGGTTGGTAGCCCTATTTCCTTGTCATTCTCTCTTTTCCAGACATGTAACTTTTCTTTCGAACAAGTTAATGCTATACTGGCGTATTCTATATGTTTGCAACCACAAGAATTCAATTAAGATGAAGAGAGTAATGATATAAGCAGCATACGTATAAAGAATTCACAAACTCATAGCAATAGATAGTGTCTCATAAGGATTCCATAACCCTAACAGAGAATTTTAGCTACTCATGAGTGCAACGGAAATCACAATAGATATAATCATCATACCACAACCTAGAATAATCCTGGTGATGGAAGTGATATGGCGTCAAAAGCTCTCACACGTTTTTCCCTAGCCGTTCTTCTCAAGAGAGCCGAGTTCTCTGTGTTACACTTACAGAATATTGTAACGTGAATTAGGAGAAAAAGTCAAATGAAAAAAAAGTCTTGAATTAATGAATGAGTGAATAATAAAAAGCTTCGAATTTATGAATAAGTGAATGCTGAAAAATTCAGCAAAATAGGGTTTTTATAACATCCTTGTCCTAGTCCTATTGAAATAGGGTTTTTATCCTTGTCCTGGTCCTACTGGGTTACTGCATACTTGTCCTAATCCTACTAAGTTACTGCTGATCCCCCAAGTGTTTAGAAATGTTGTTTTTGCCCGGGACAAGTTCTCCATGCATCACTTTCAGTCCACAAGCTTCCAGAAGCTGCCTTCCTTCTTACGTGAAGTTTCCTTTGGCGTCCAACAGTCCATAAAATGCTGAAATCTTCATTATAAATACCTGAAATCTTGCTAATCACGTTGGTTAGCTCACTTACAGGAAAATGGACTAAAAGTGCAGGAATTATATATTTTGTCCTTAAAACTTAGCTACAATATGGGTAAATTAAGGTGCTTTAGGCGTGTAAATACGCCTAACATCAACACCCCATACTTAAAGCTTTGTTCATCCTCGAACAATATATCATGTCCATATAAACATCTACTTAGGGTTTCACAGTAACAGCACAAAATATTCATCAAGACAGGCACAACAATTATTAACAAAGAGTAGTTTTCTAATCACTTCTAAAAACAATTCAACCTCCAACATAGACTCGTGATGATGGTAAATTCGTATTCAAAAGTTAAGGCACAAAGAATCATACAAGACTACCCAAAACTCATCAACCATGTGTGTCTCACAATATATCACCCATAATTACTCACAAGTATTTCATTTTTCAAAACAAGGGTATAAGATTATCCTTGCTCTCACTCTCACAAAAAATTCATATGTTGCGACTGATGACCATAGGCTTTCCCTTAGTGTAATACTCCACTAATATCAGAATGCTAAGCTTAGGATCAAATAGGTCTTTTACAGGTTGTAATGTAGGCTAAGGGACGGGTAGGACTATTTTGGCTAGAAATAGTGACTATGTTCCTAAGCGCTTTAATACATCACATTATGCCATTAACACTCTCTTTTAATCAACCCTACTACCTTTTTTTCATCTATCACCCCTTTTCACCTATTTTGCCATTCAAGCATAACTATCTTTTTATTTAATCATAAACACAATTTATCTTTTTGTTTTTCTTTTTTTTTTCTTTTTTTCTTTTTTATATAACACACCTCTATGATAGCCACTTTTTTTCATAACAAATTCAAGTACCAATACACTCTAAGGCATCACTTTCACCCAATTTCCTCTTATTTTGTCACATGACTTCACAATTTAAAGCACTTAGGAATTTGGATCAAATTATGATCTTGAAAAAAAATGGATTAGGCTTACATATGAGGCTGTCAAAGAAAATGGCTTAAAGGCTCAAAAGGGTTGACTAGGATAATGTCCACGGGTAGGTAATAAGAAGGTAAACAATCACAGGCTGCCAAAGAAATGCCTAAATCATCTCCTAAACTCACACTCTTTATTTCGCTTTACACACACACCAGGAAAGTTCTAGCATCAGTCACAACACAGAATATACTATAACCTCTCACACACAAGGCACATGGTCAATTTTATTGGGAGCAGTATAGACTCTTGACCCAACAGATGAATGAATTAAACCACACAAATATCACACAGTGAGTCACACTTGGAGCCTAAACGTCTCAATAGCAATGATTTTAGCACAAACTCTTGTCATAATACCATGCCGCCTATCAGAACAATTTCATGCAAAATCTAAAAAATTTAAAATTAAACTAACTAATTAGGACTAATTAAAACAAACAAGAACTAGAATAAATGAAAATGCAGACAAAGAAGTGTAGCATACAAATAACAGTATAGCACACAAATACCAGCACCCCACACTTAGACGGGACACACTGCCCTCAGTGGAAAATAAATAAGAAGAACCTGATTAGTCGGACTCATCCTCTATGTCTGGGGTCATACCCCCTGCATCGGAATCATCATCAGAGTCGTCATTATCAGAGTTCTCCTCCACGTCGGAGTCTGGCATTCGTCGATCATCATCGGTTGGAATGTCGTCATCAAGAGGTTCCTCAAAATATACACCTACTCCACACATAGCCCTCGCATGCTCATTCATTGGGTAGTCATAATCCAACTGTTGGAGCTCTGCAACAGTTGGAACACGACCCCCGCTCATCATGGTAAACCTCATCATGCCATATAAATGGCGGGAGAAACTTTCGTCGCGAGCATATCTTTCTGCAATGGTTAGGTTGACGTCATGCATGGATTCAGCATCTTTAACCTTTGTGAGTTCAACCTTCTTCGGGTTGTGTGGAAGCTTATGATCTGCAGGTTCCTCTTCGATGTCCTCCTTCCTTAATATCGCAGTCAACAGATTGCCAAAGCTGAAGTTGGAACTCTTGTGCAGCCTGGCCTTACGCATTGAAGATCGAATAATCACCCCAATGTTGATGGGGATGTTCATCATCAAAGCGTACACCAAGCACACTCTATCACGTGTGATCTTTGTGTACTGTGACCCCGGAATCACGCAATAATTGACTATCCGCAACCAGATCCAAGCTTCTCTGTTCAAGGAGGCATACGGGAAGGTATTGTGCCGAGCGGTATCCTTGTGACAACTCCACCGTGCCATTGATCTTGTTCCGCATAGTGTGTGTCTGATTTCCCTGTGTGGAGGTCTGCGATAAAGCTCCTTGAGCGGTGATGGATCCACAGATGGAAGACCCAGAAAAGAGTTGAAGAACTCTGCATTCAGTTGCAAAACTTGGCCCCGAATCTTCACTTCACTTCCGGTAGTCTTTGGGGACCAATTGGCATAGAATTCTCGCGTTAGATCAAGATTGCATTCTCCCATATCTTGGAAAATGAAATCAAGATGTAGACCCATGATTTTAGCCAAAATGCGGGGTTCTTTCTTTGCTAGGCTCTCCTTTTGTATCAACTCCACATGAACATATTTTTTTACTTTATTGTTCTTGTACCACTCATTTCCTTCCTCCTCTAGGACCCATTTTATCCCGTACATGCGTCGAGGTATTTGCAGCGAGGAGGATTCAGCTTGCTCTTTTCTTCCCCTTTTCTGGCCTTTCTGTGAGGTAGATGTTTTTTCTTTTCCGGGTCGACTTTTTGGTGCCATTGTGCCTGAGATTAAAATAATAGTCATGTTAGCTTCATCTCGGTAGATACAATCGACAAACAAACAGTAGTGGCACCACCCCACACTTAATTTGTTGTGACAAACTAATTAAGTGAAAGATGTCGATTACTCAGACTTCATCGATATACGTTTAGGTGTTATGTTCCATCAATATAATCAGTGCAGTCATACTTTTCTTGTCATCTTAACTATCCTTTTTTTGATTCTATTTCATGAAATCTTGGCAATACTTTCATGTTTGGATTGATGTACCTTTTGAGCAAGACTACTACATAGAGATTGAATCAAGTTATGGCATTAGAAATAATCACAACATCGTATGTTTGTAGTCAACCATGATTTTCATCTTGATGAACAAGTCATTCGAACATGTAAGCTTTCTAGTTACAAGATTATGCGATTTTCTTGACCATGTCAATTCCGCAAAAGTATGAAAGTGTATCAAAATCAAATTCAGGTTGGAACCAAGTCTAGAACACCCATACGTATTCTTTCACTCACTTAGTTGTATCACAACAAATCAACCACATTCAAATCACCAACACTACTTCAAGATTTAACAACTTATTATAGGCGTAGTATTGTAATACTTACGGAATATAATAGAAGAGAAAAGAAGTACTTACTTGGTTGATGGCCTTGGAAGATGTTCTTGCAAAGTTAAAAGAGCAAAAAGAAAATTTTTGAGAGATTTTGGAGAGGTAAGCGGCGCTTAGGTTGAGATTGCAATGAAATTTTGTTCTAAGACTAAGGTTCTATTTATAGGACAAGCTTGGGTCGGGTTTTGACCCATTTGGAATCGGATTAGGAGACCAAAAAGTGAGCATAGGCGGCGCCTAATGCTTTGCCTATGCTTGGCATAGGCGGTGCCTTTTGCAAAGCCTAGTTGAGCATAGGCGGCGCCTATGCCATGACATTCTAGATTCAGAGACAAAAGGATTTTGCATAGGCGGCGCCTATGCTATGGTATTGTTAGGCATAGGCGGTGCCTATGCCATGGCACTCTAGATTCAGAGAGCTTAGGCCATAGCATAGGCCTTGCCTTGTTCGCTGCCTAGATTTTCATAGGCAATGCCTAACTCATAGCCTTTTGCTTCTTCATTCCCAACTTACCACCTTCAACATGCAATACTTCCAAATCAAAATTTGAAACCTATCTCCTCCTTTACACCTCTTGCACCTACACTTATTCAAAAACAACAAAAACAATTAGAACGATGGGTTGCCTCCCATCAAGAGCCTTAGTTTTGGTCGTGGCTCGACTCTTCTTTTTGGATTTTTTTTTTATTTACCAAAAACAAACTCTTAGTAAAACAATAAATAATGAAAAACGATGGGTTTCCTCCCATCTAGCGCTTGATTTATTGTCGCGGCACGACATTGTTACCTCGAGTACTTAGATTTCGTCGAGATAGATGGTGGCCATGCCTTTTATCGAGTCAAGAGGACCGATATATGGTTTTAATCGTTGGCCATTCACCTTAAAGACAACACCATTATTGTCTTCTAGCTCAACTACTCCAGACGAGTAGACTTGGCTAATTTTGTACGGACCAGACCATTTGGACCTTAACTTACCTGGAATATCTTCAGTCTGGAATTGAAAAGAAGTACCATATCACCCTTTTGAAAGTTTCATTAAAAAATCCATTGATCATGATACTTTTTCATCCTCTCCTTGTAGAAGTCTGATCTTTCATACGCATGTAGACGGAATTCATCCATCTCATTCAGCCGCTCCAATCTCATATTCATGGCATCATCCCAATTCAAATTCAGTCGCTTCAACGCCCATAATGCTTTATGCTCGAGCTCAATGGGCAAGTGACAAGCCTTCCCATAAACTAGTTGGTACGGGGACATGCCAATTGGCGTTTTGAATGTAGTCCTATAAGCCCATAGTGCATCGTCCAACTTCCGAGACCAATCCTTCCTATTAGCGTTTACAGTCTTAGCAAGGATTTGCTTGATCTCTCGATTAGAAACCTCTACCTGTTCACTAGTTTGTGGGTGATAAGGCGTGGCTACCTTATGTTGCTTGACCCCATATTTCACCAACACGGATTTGAAAAGCTTGTTGCAAAAGTGTGATCCTCCATCTCTTATGATGGTACGTGGTACCCCAAAACGAGAGAAGATATTTCTCTTCAAGAATGCTACAACACGTTTTCCTTCATTATCGGCCAGCGCTACTGCTTCGACCCATTTGGATACATAGTCGACAGCAACTAGGATATATTTCATCCCAAACGAATTTACGAATGGGCCCATGAAATCAATACCCCACATATCAAACAGCTCTACTTCAAGAATTTTTGACATGGGCATCTCATGGTGCTTCAAAATCGTGCCTTGTCTCTGACATTGGTCACATCTTCTCACAAATTCGTAGGCATCTCTAAATATCGAAGGCCAATAATAGCCGCTTTGCAATACCTTCCTTGTTGTTCGACCACCTGCATGGTGTCCCCCAACTTGGGAAGCATGACTTGCTTCCAAGATACTCGACACTTCCACATGAGATATGCATCGCCTGATAACACCATCCGCGCATCGTCGAAACAAATATGGCTCATCCCTGAAGTAGTGTTTTACATCATGCATGAACTTTCTCTTTTGATGAAAAGACAGATGTGCAGGTATCACATTACTTACCACATAGTTTGCAAAGTCTGCGTACCATGTTAATTCTTCCACCATCGTGGCTAGGATCTCTTCATCGGGGAATGCATCATTAATCTCAAGATCGGGCTGCGCTGTGTGCTTATTCTCAAGTCTAGATAGGTGATCAGCCACTTGGTTTTTGCAACCTCTTCTATCTTTTACCTCGAAATCAAATTCTTGCAGCAATAACACCCATCGAATTAGCCTCGGCTTTGCATCCTTCTTCGTCATTAGGTATCTCAGGGCTGCATGATCGGTATGAACCACCACTTTAGTCCCCAACAGGTAAGCACGAAACTTTTCAAAAGCATAAACAACTGCTAGAAGCTCTTGTTCCGTGACAGTTTAGTTCTTCTGGGCTCCGTTCAATACCTTGCTCGCGTAGTAGATTGGATGAAATAACTTTTCTATTCTCTGGACAAGTACAACACCCAAAGCTACTCCGCTTGCATCACACATAACTTCAAATGGTAGGGACCAATCAGGTGCTACAATGATAGGAGCTTCAATTAGCTTCCCTTTGAGGCATTCGAATGCCTTCAAGAAATCTTCACCGAAGTTGAACTTTGTATCCTTCTCCAAAAGTTTGCATAACGGACTAGCAATCTTGGAGAAATATTTAATGAACCTTCGATAAAAACCTGCATGCCCGAGGAAACTACCAACTCCCTTTACAGAGATTGGAGGTGGTAGTTTCTCGATGACTTCAATTTTAGCTTAATCCACCTCAATTCCTCTTTCAGAAATTTTATGCCCAAGAACAATACCTTTTTTAACCATAAAGTGGCACTTCTCCCAGTTTAACACCAAGTTGAATTCAACACATCTCTATAACGCCATACTTAGATTCACCAAGCACGATTCGAATGACTCACCCACAACTGAAAAATCGTCCATGAACACCTCCAAGGTGTCTTCAACCATATCAGAAAAAATGGACATCATACAACGCTGAAAAGTGGCAGGTGCGTTACATAGCCCAAATGGCATACGTTTGAAGGCAAACATACCATATGGGCATGTAAACGTTGTCTTCTCTTGGTCTTCGGGAGCAATACAGATTTGATTATAGCCGGAATAACCATCTAAGAAGCAAAACCATCCTTTCCCTGCCAATCGATCAAGCATTTGGTCCATGAATGGCATTGGGAAGTGATCCTTAAGCGTCCATGAATTTAGCTTCCGATAGTCCATGCATACTCTCCACCCTGTGTCAGGTCTGAGTGGAATTAGCTCATTCCTTTCATTTGCAACTACCGTCGTGCCCCCTTTCTTGGGCACACACTGTACCGGACTCACCCATTTACTGTCAGAGATTGGATACACTACCCCTGCATCTAACCACTTACTAATTTCTTTCTTCACCACCTCTTGCATAGGTGGATTCAAACGTCTTTGATGCTCAATAGTGGGTATACAATTTTCTTCAAGATGAATCTTGTGCATACATATCCCAGGCGGAATACCAATAATATCAGCGATGGTCCAACTGATGGCTCTCATGTATTTCCTTAGAACAGCGATGAGAGCTGCAACTTGCTGCTCACCTAAGTCAGCCGCCACAATAACCGGGAGGGTGTTTCCACTTCCCAAGAATGCGTACTTTAGATGACTGGGTAGCTCCTTCAATTCTAACATTGGTGGCTCTTCAATGGATGGTTTAGCTGGTGGTGTAGGCCGATTTTTGAGATCGAGGTCCAGCTTCTTGGGAGCATAAGGATACGACCCTATTCCAGTTAGGGCACAAATAGTTTCTTCATAATTTTCAACATCCTCATGCTCAATATTCATAAGCACAGCCGCCAATGGGTCAACAATAAGTTGCTCCTCTACGGATAATTCTTTCTCATCATCAAAATAAAAATCAGCTACCGAGAACACGTTCATATCTTTGGGTTGCTTCATTGATTTGCATACATCAAAGCGGACTACTTCGTCATTCATCCGGAATAAAAGCTCATTCGCTCTTAAATCAATAAGCACGCTCCCTGTTGCAAGGAAAGGGCGCCCCAAGATTATGGGAACTTCAGAGTCCACCTCACAGTCCAGAATAACGAAGTCTGCCGGAAAGATGAATGAAGAAACCTTCACCAATACATCATATAAAATACCAACAGGTCGTTTTACCGACCTATCTGCCATCACGAGCCTCATATTGGTTGGAGTAGGATCCCCCAACCCCAACTTTCTGTAAATAGATAGCGGCATCAAATTGATGCTGGCTCCTAAATCGCATAATGCCTTGGCAAAATTCAAAGATCCGACAGTGCAAGGAATAGTGAAGGCACCGGGGTCAGCCTTCTTCTGAACTAGTGATCTGGTAGCGATTGCACTGCAATGATGAACAGTATCCGTCAACTCATAACTTGCTGCTCGCTTCTTTGTCAAAAGATCCTTCATAAATTTTGCGTACCCAGGAATTTGTTCCAGTGCCTCGACCAAAGGAACATTAATAGTTAGCTGCTTCAACATAGTCATAAACTTATTGAACCTGGTATCGTCAGCTTTCTTTTTCAATCTCTGAGGAAAAGTTGGTGGTGGAAGATGAATCGTTTTCTCCACCACTTCCTTTTTATCTTGCTTCCGATTATCACTCTTTTCAGGCTGGTGACGTCTAGGTGTAACATCATGAGCATTCACTTCAGCTTCTACGGCATCTTCAAACTCTGCTTCATCAACATTCTCTGCTATATCATCAACCACCTGCTTGCCTTTGGATGAATTTTCCAACGCTTTACCACTCCGGGTAGTAATAGCCATACATGATCCGTCGTTCCTTGGGTTTTGCATAGTGTCACTAGGTAACGTTCCAGCCTTTCTTTGGTTGAATGCCGCTGATAGTTGACTCAATTATTGCTCCAGCTGTTTTATTACAGTATAGCAAGTCAACCAATTGGTTTATTGAAGACAAATCATTCTTTACCTCAGTAACGCCTATATTGGTTGCCTCCACCCCTTTCAACAGCTTAGCCATCATATCATCCATGGACATCTTTCCAGAGCCAGACGCCACAGCCTCACGGTTTCCAGGAGGAATATACAAACCACTCTTGTCAGTCTTATTCTTCCAACCACCTTGATCGCGGTCCTTGTATCCAGATTTATCATAATAGTTCCGACCTTGGTTTCCTTGGGCATTGCCTCGAAAACCCCCCTGATTATTCAAGTAGTTGGCTTCTTCCTCTGAATCGGATTCGTCTCTTCCTTTTGACACAACTTCTTTGACTTTTTCGGTCTTCCCTGATAATAAATGCTTGGTAAGAAGATCCATCTGCGTTTTCATGTGCGCCATATCTTGATCACGTTCCTCTTGTCTACGCCTCTGCTCTGCAGTCATGCCAATAGATACTGTAGATCTTGCTACCTCAGAATCCCTGGTATGCCAAGCTCTACTCTACTTTGTCATACGATCTAGCATATCACTTGCCTCAAGAAAAGTAAGGTCCATGAATGACCCACCTACAGCATTATCAACCACTGGCTTAGTCACTAAGTTCAAAGCCCTGTATAATATCTCCATCAAGTGGATGTTGGTCATCTGATGATTTGGGCACCGCATAAGCTTCTTCTTGAACCTCTCCCATGTTTCGTGGAGAGCTTCAGTTGGAAGCTGTCGGAAATTGCTGATCTCATCCCGTAATTGGGCTCTCTTGGATGGCGGAAAGAATCTTTCTAGGAAAGCGTCTTTCAGTTGCCTCCAATTAGTAATAGAATCAGGGGTTAGCCCATTCAACCATAGAGTTACCTCCCCAGACAGAGACAATGGAAATAAGCGCAGCCGAATTGCATTCTGCCCAACTCTTGGATTGTCAAACGACTTGCATGTTGAAATAAAGTTGATCAGATGCATATTTGGATCATCTCCTACGAGTCCACCAAATAACCCCTTGAGCTGCAATAACTGAATCATGGTGCTAGTGATATTAAACTTAGCTCCGGGTGCCAAGGGCGGAGGAATAATAGCCACTGTGGCACCAGCTCCATTAAGATCGTCATCATCATCATCAAAAGGAGCCTGCACAGCTCAGCGGTCAAGTCTCATTCTAGCTTGATGATCTCTCCTGTGCATAGGTGCTGCCACTTTATCTGCACACCGTGGATTAAGTAACTCCTCATCACCCAGGTCCTCATCATCAGGATTTGTTGCCCGACCTGGCTTATCAATATTCTGTTGATGCACTTGAGCAGCTGCCAGTGCAGCTAGTCTAGCCTGCTCCTGTTGACACGCCCTTCTGTCAATGTCACGTTGTACATCCATTCTTCCAATAAGTTGTGGTTCAGGATTGATAGGTAATAACGGTTGACCTGAACTTCGCATGTTTGGCATGCACTCAAGCAAACCTGAATAAAACAAAAACAACAACTAAAAGTAAAATTCAAGAATCTTTGACCAAAGGGTCAAGTAACTATCACAAACTTAGTTGACAACCGTATTCCCCGTCAGCGGCGCCAAAATTTGATAACTCTCAAACTACAGCTCTCGTAAGAGTGTAAGCAGTCGTCGTCAAATATAGAACCCAACTGGGTTGGGTGTCAAATCCCACAGGGAATACTCGGTCACTAAGTATGCAACGATTAGTTGACTTTTGGCGAAAGTTTTGCGGATAAAGGGGGGATTTTATGCGTGAAGTAAAATTATCAAAATAGCAAAGTAAAAAAACGGAATGTTTAGTAAGATTTTAATCAATGAGAATTGTAAGTTAGAGTTATGTCCACCTTATGAGTTTTACGTATCTATTGGCTATGAGTTATGCGGAATTCAGACATGCATGCGCTTATAGAGATTCGTATTCTATGGTAAATCCTAGTGTCTTTCGACCATCAAGGATTATATCACTTTAACTCTTTCGAGATTAAAGCGTATACTAATGGTACGAATTCTCCAAGAGGTTAATCCAGTTACGGCACTAACTTTTAAACAGGGGTTGGTAGCCCTATTTCCTTGTCATTCTCTCTTTTCCAGACATGTAAATTTTCTTTCGAACAAGTTAATGCTATACTGGCGTATTCTATATGTTTGCAACCACAAGAATTCAATTAAGATGAAGAGAGTAATGATATAAGCAGCATACGTATCAAGAATTCACAAACTCATAGAAATAGATAGTGTCTCATAAGGCTTCCATAACCCTAACAGAGAAGTTTAGCTACTCATGAGTGCAACGGAAATCACAATAGATATAATTATCATACCACAACCTAGAATAATCTTGGCGATGGAAGTGATATGACGTCAAAAGCTCTCACACGTTTTGCCCTAGCCATTCTTCTCAAGAGAGCCGAGTTCTCTGTGTTAGACTTATAGAATATTGTAATGTGAATTAGGAGCAAAAGTCGAATGAAAAAAAAGTCTTGAATTAATGAATGAGTGAATAATAAAAGCTTCGAATTTATGAATAAGTGAATGCTGAAAAATTCAGCAAAATAGGGTTTTTATAACATCCTTGTCCTAGTCCTATTGAAATAGGGTTTTTATCCTTGTCCTGGTCCTACTGGGTTACTTCATACTTGTCCTAATCCTACTAAGTTACTGCTGATCTCCCAAGTGTTTAGAAATGTTGTTTTTGCCCGGGACAAGTTCTCCATGCATCACTTTCAGTCCACAAGCTTCCAGAAGCTGCCTTCCTTCTTACGTGAAGTTTCCTTTGGCGTCCAACAATCCATAAAATGCTGAAATCTTCATCATAAATACCTGAAATCTTGCTAATCACGTTGGTTAGCTCACTTACAGGAAAATGGACTAAAAGTGTAGGAATTATATATTTTGTCCTTAAAACTTAGCTACAATATGGGTAAATTAAGGTGCTTTAGGCGTGTAAATACGCCTAACATCAGATACAAGGACTGCGATCAAGGTGGTTGGAAGAATAAGACTGACAGGAGTGGCTTGTATGTTCCTCCTGGGAACCGTGAGGCTGTGGCGTCTGGCTCTGGAAAGATGTCCATGGATGATATGATGGCTAAGCTGTTGAAAGGGGTGGAGGCAACCAATATGGGCGCTACTGAGCTAAAGAATGATTTTTCATCAATAAATCAATTGGTTGATTCGCATTCTACCGCGATAAAACAGCTGGAGCAACAATTGAGTCAACTATCAGCGGCATTCAACTAAAGAAAGGCTTGCACCTTACCTAACGACACTGTGCAAAACCCAAGGAATGATGGATCATGTATGGCTATTACTACCAGGAGTGGTAAAGCGTTGGAAAATCCATCCAAAGGCAAGCAGGTGATTGATGATATAGCAGATAATGTTATTGATGCAGAATGTGAAGATGTCGTAGAAGCTGAAGATAGTGTTCCTGACGTTACCCCTAGACGCCAGCAGCCTGAAAAGATCGACAATCGGAAGCAAGATAAAAAGGAAGTGGCGGAGAAAACTATTCCCCTTCCACCACCACCTTTTCCTCAGAGACTGAAGAAGAAAGTCGATGACACCAGGTTCAGCAAATTCATGACTATGTTGAAGCAGCTGACTATTAATGTTCCTTTGGTGGAGGCGCTAGAGCAGATGCCCGGATACGCTAAATTCATGAAGGATATTTTGAAAAAGAAGCGGGCAGCAAGCTATGAGCTGGAAGATAATGTTCATCATTGCAGTGCAATCGCTACAAGATCGCTAGTTCAGAAGAAGGCAGATCCTGGTGCTTTCACTGTTCCTTGCACGGTTGGATCTTTGGATTTTCCTAAGGCATTTTGCGATTTGGGAGCTAGCATTAATTTAATGCCACTATCTATTTACAGAAAGTTGAGGTTGGGTGATCCTACACCAACCAATATACGGCTCGTGATGGCAGATAGGTCGGTAAAACGACCTGTTGGTATCTTATATGATGTATTAGTGAAGGTTTCCACCTTCATCTTTCCTATAGACTTTGTTATTTTGGATTGTGAGGTGGATTCTTAAGTTCCCATAATCTTGGGACGTCCTTTCCTTGCAATAGGAAGTGCGCTTATTGATCTAAGAGCTAATGAGCTTTTATTTCGGATGAATGACGAAGTGGTCCATTTTGATGTATGAAAATCAATGAAGCAGCCCAAAGATATGAATGTGTTCTCTGTAGCTGATGTTCATTATGATGATGAGAAAGAATTATCTGTAGAGAAGCAGCTTATTGTTGATCCATTGGTTGTTGTGCTTATGAATTTTGGGCGTGAGGATGTTGAAGAGTATGAAGAAACTATTTGTGCTCTAACAGGAATTGTCTCCTATTCTCATGCTCCTAAGAAGCTGGATCTGGTTCTTAAAAATCACCCTTCAGCACCAGCAAAGCCATCCATTGAAGAACCACCAGTGCTAGAATTGCAGGAGCTGCCCAGTCACCTGAAATATGCATTTTTGGGAAGTGGTGATACACTTCCAGTTATTGTTGCGGCTGATTTAGGTGAGCATCAGGTTGCGGCTCTTATTTCTGTTCTGAGGAGATACAAGAGAGCCATCGGTTGGACTATTGCTGATATTATTGGTATCCCTCTTGGGATATGTATGCACAAGATTCAGCTCAAGGAAAATTGTGTGCCTACCATTGAGCATCAACGACGTTTGAATCCACCCATACAAGAGGTGGTGAAGAAAGAAATTATTAAGTGGTTAGATGCTGGGGTAGTATATCCAATCTTCGACAGTAAGTGGGTAAGTCCGGTACAGTGTGTGCCCAAGAAAGGGGGCATGACGGTAGTTGCGAATGAAAAGAATGAGCTGATTCCACTCAGACCTGTCACAGGGTGGAGAGTGTGTATGGACTACCGGAAGCTGAATTTGTGGACGCTTAAGGATCACTTCCCAATGCCATTAATGGACCAAATGCTTGATCGATTGGCAGGGAAGGGATGGTTTTGTTTCTTAGATGGTTATTCTGGTTATAATCAGATTTGTATTGCTCCTGAGGATCAAGAGAAGACCACTTTTACATGCCCATATGGTACGTTTGCCTTCAAACGTATGCCATTTGGGTTATGTAACGCACCTTCCACTTTTCAGCGTTGTATGATGTCTATTTTTTCTGATATGGTTGAAGACACCTTGGAGGTGTTCATGGACGATTTTTTAGTTATGGGTGAATCATTTGAATCGTGCTTGGCGAATCTGAGTATGGCGTTACAGAGATGTGTTGAGTTCAACTTGGTGCTAAACTGGGAGAAATGCCATTTTATGGTTAAGGAAGGCATTTTTCTTAGGCACAAAGTCTCCGAAAGAGAAATTGAGGTTGATCGAGCCAAAATTGAAGTTATCAAGAAACTACCACCTCCAATTTCTGTAAAGGGAGTGCGTAGTTTCCTCGGTCATGCAGGTTTTTATCGAAGGTTTATCAAAGGCTTCTCCAAGATTGCTAGTCCATTATGCAAACTCTTGGAGAAGGATGCAAAGTTCGACTTCGGTGAAGATTGCGTGAAGGCATTTGAATGCCTCAAAGGGAAGCTAGTTGAAGCTCCTATTAGTGTAGCACCCGATTGGTCTCTACCATTTGAAGTGATGTGTGATGCAAGTGGGGTAGCTTTGGGTGATGTACTTGGTTAGAAAAGAGAAAGGCTATTTCATCCAATATACTATGCGAGCAAGGCCTTGAATGGAGCCCAGAAGAACTATACTGTCACGGAACAAGAGCTTTTAGCAGTTGTTTATGCTTTTGAAAAGTTCCGTGCTTACTTGTTGGGAACCAAAGTGGTGGTTTATACAGATCATGCGGCTCTGAGATATTTAATGGCAAAGAAGGATGCTAAGCCAAGGCTAATTCAGTGGGTGTTATTGCTTCATGAATTTGATTTTGAGGTAAAGGATAGAAAAGGTTGAGAAAACCAAGTAGCTGATCATCTATCTAGACTTGAGAATGCGCACATAGCACAACCCGACCTTGAGATTGATGATGCATTTCCCGACGAAGAGATCCTAGCCGCTATGGTGGAATACTTACCATGGTATGCAGACTTTGCGAACTACGTGGTAAGTAAAGTGATGCCTGAGAATCTCTCCTTTCATCAAAAGAGAAAGTCCATGCATAATGTGAAACACTACTTCTGGGATGAACCGTATCTTTTTCGACGATGTGCTGATGGTGTTATTAGGCGATACATCTCTGATGTGGAGGTGCCTAGCATCTTGGAAGCAAGTCATGCTTCCCAAGTTGGAGGTCACCATGCAGGTGATCGGACAGCCAGGAAGGTATTGCAAAGCGGCTATTATTGGCCTTCATTATTCAAGGATGCTTACGATTTTGTGAGAAGATGTGATCAGTGTCAGAGGCAAGGCTCTATCTCGAAGCACCATGAGATGCCCATGTCTAAAATTCTTGAAGTGGAGCTATTTGATGTATGGGGTATTGATTTCATGGGCCCATTTGTGAGTTCGTTTGGGATGAAATATATCCTAGTTGCTGTGGATTATGTATCCAAATGGGTCGAAGAAGTAGCGCTGGCTGATAATGAAGGTAAGCGTGTTGTAGCATTCTTAAAGAGAAATATCTTCTCTCGTTTTGGGGTACCACGTACCATCATAAGCGATGGAGGATCACACTTTTGTAACAAGCTGTTCAGAGCCGTATTGGTGAAATATGGGGTCAAGCAACATAAGGTAGCTACACCTTACCACCCACAAACTAGTGGGCAGGTAGAGGTTTCTAATCGGGAGATCAAGCTGATCCTTGCTAAGACTGTAAATGCTAGTAGGAAGGATTGGTCCCGAAAGCTGGATGATGCCTTATGGGCTTATAGGACTGCATTCAAGACACCAGTTGGAATGTCCCCGTACCAACTAGTTTATGGGAAGGCTTGTCACTTGCCGATTGAGCTCGAACATAAAGCATTGTGGGCGTTGAAGAGGCTTAACCTAAATTGGGATGATGCTATTAATCTGAGATTGGAACAGCTGAATGAGATGGATGAATTCCGTCTACATGCGTATGAAAGGGCAGAGCTCTACAAGGAACGGATCAAAAAGTACCATGATCGGCGGATTATCCAAAGAAACTTTCAGAAGGGTGATATGGAACTTCTTTTCAACTCCAGACTGAAGCTATTTCCAGGTAAGTTGAAGTCTAAATGGTCTGGTCCGTTCAGAATTAGCCAAGTCTACTCGTATGAAGTAGTAGAGTTAGAAGACAAAAATGGTGGTGTCTTCAAGGTGAATGGCCTACGTGTGAAGCCATATATCGGTCCTCTTGACTCGATAAAATGCATGGCCACCATTTATCTCGACGAAGTCTAAGTAATCGAGGTAACTATGTCGTGCCGCGACAATAAATCAAGCACTACATGGGAGGCAACCCATCATTTTTAGTCGTTTTGTTTTCCTAGGTGTTTGTTTTGTTAAATAAAAATCCAAAAAGAAGAGTCGAGCCACGACCAAAACTAAGGCGCTTGGTGGGAGGCAACCCATCTTTCTAATCGTTTTTGTTGTTTTTGATTAAGTGTAGGGGAAGACGTATAAAGAAGGAGCTTGGTCTCAAAGTTTGATTTGAAAGTGAGAAATGTTAAAGGTGGTAAGTGAGTAATGAAGGAGAAAAAGGCTTTCGGTTAGGCATTGCCTATACAAATCTAGGCAATGGACAAGGCAAGGCCTATGTAAATCTAGGCAACGGACAAGGCAAGGCCTATGCTATTGCCTTTGCTCTCTCAATCGACAATGCTGTAACATAGGCGCCGCCTATGCTCAACTAGGCAAAGCTAAAGGCGCCGCCTACGGCATTGCCTTTGCTCTCTAAATCTACAATGCCATAGCATAGGCGCCGCCTATGCTCAACTAGGCCATAGCATAGGCGCCGCCTATGTTCAACTAGGCAAAGCTAAAGGCGCCGCCTATGCCATTGCCTATGCTCACTGTTTCAACTAGGGCATAGCATAGGCGCCGCCTATGCCCAACTAGGCAATACCATAGGCGCCGCTTATGCTAAGCATAGGCAAAGCATTAGGCGCCGCCTACTTATGCTTTTTGGTCTCCTAACCCGATTTTTCATGGGTCAAACCCGACCCAAGCCTTGGTCTATAAATAGAACTTCAACCTTGAGACAAAATCACATTGTTTTCTCAACCTAGGCGCCACATAACCTTTCCAAATCTCTCAAAACTTTTCTTTTTGCTCATCTAACCTTGCAAGATCATCTTCCAAGTTCATCGCCAAGTAAGTTCTTCTTTTATATTCCGTAGTTATTACAATACTACGCCTATAATGAGTTGTTAAATCTTGACGTGGTGTTGGTGATTTGAATGTGGATGGTTTGTTATGATACATCTAGTTGAGTGAAAGAATACGTATGGGTGTTCTTGACTTTGTTCCGATTTGTATTTGATTGTTATACAGTGTCATCTTTTTGCGGAATCAAAATGGTAAAGTTAATTACATAATCTTGTAAGTTGAAAGTTGGAATGTTTGAATGACTCGTTCATCGAGATAAAGATCATGATTGAATACAAGCATGAGATGTTGTGATTATTTCTATGCCATAACTTGATTCGATCTCTACGTAGTAGTCTTGTTCAAAAAGCGCATTAATCCAAACCATAAAGTATGGTCTAGATTACATTACATAGAGCTGAAAAGGATAGTTAAGGTTCCATGAAAGTATGATTGTTCTGAACATATTGTTGGAACATATCGCCTACATGTATGACGATGAAGTCTGAGTAATCGATATCATCCACTTAATTAGTTGGTGCCAACAAATTAAGTGTGGGGTGGTGCCATTATTGTTTGTTTGTCGATCAAATCTTCCGAGATAATCTAACATGACTTTATTTTAATCTCAGGTAAAATGGCACCAAAAGGTCGACTAGGAAAAGAAAAAGCGTTCACCTCACAAAAAGGTCAGAAAAGGGGAAGAAAAGAGCAAGTTGAATCCTCCTCGCTGCAAATACCTCGCCGCATGTTCGGGATAAAATGGGTCCTAGAGGAGGAAGGAAAGGAGTGGTACAAGAAAAACAATGTGAAAAAATATGTTCATATGGAGTTGATACAAAAGAAGAGTCTAGCGAAGAGAGAACCTCGCATTTTGGCTAAAATCATGGTGCTACATCATGATTTCATCTTCCAAGGGGAGAATTCAATCTTGATCTAACGCGAGAATTCTATGCCAGTTGGTCCCCAAAGACTACCGGAAGTGAAGTGAAGATTCGGGGCCAAGTCTTGTAACTGAATGCGGAGTTCTTCAACTCTTTTCTAGGTCTTCCATCTGTGGATCCATTACCGCTCAAGGAGCTTTATCACAAACCTCCATACAGGGCAATCAGACACATACTGTGCGGAACAAGATCAATGGCACGTTGGAGTCGTCACAAGGATACCGGTCGGCACAATACCTTCCCGTATGCTTCCTTGAACAGAGAAGCTCGGATATGGTTGCGGATAGTCAACTCTTGCCTGATTCCAGGGACACAGTACACAAAGATCACACGTGACAGAGTATGCTTGGTGTACGCTTTGATGACTAATATTCCCATCCATGTTGGTGCGGTTATACGGTCGTCAATGCGTAAGGCTAGGCTACACAAGAGGTCCCACTTCAGCTTTGGCAATTTGTTGACCGCAATGTTGAGGAAGGAGGACGTTGAAGAGGAACCTGTAGATCATAAGCTTCCACACAACCCGAAGAAGGTTGATCTTACGAAGGTTAAAGATCCTGAAACTATGCATGGCGTCAACCTGACCACTGCAGAAAGACATGCTCGCGACGAAAGCTTCTTTCTCCATTTATATGGCATGACGAGGTTTACCATGATGAGTGGGGGTCGTGTTCCAACTGATGCAGAGCTCCAACAGTTGGATTATGACTACCCGATGAATGAGCATTCACAGGCTATGTGTGGAGTAGGTGTAAATATTAAGGAACCTCTCGATGATGACGTACCGACTAACGATGATCACCGACAGCCATACTCAGACGTGGAGGATAAATCTGATGACGATGACTTTGATGATGATTCTGATGTAGGGAGCATGACCCCAGACATAGAGGAAGAGTCCAACTAATCAGGTTTTCCTTATTTATTTTCCACTGAGGACAGTGTGTCCGGTCTAAGTGTGGGGTGCTGGTATTTGTATGCTTCTTGTACTTCTTTGCCTACATTTATTCTAGTTCTTGTTTGTTTTAATTAGTCGTAACTAGTTAGTTTAATTTTAGAGTTTTTTTTAGATTTTGCATGAAATTATTTTGATAGGCGGCATGGTATTATGACAAGAGTTTGTACCAAAATCATTACTATTGAGACATGTAGGCTCTAAGTGTGACTCACTGTGTGATAATTATGTGGTTTAATTCATTCACCTGTTGGGTCAAGAGTCTATACTGCTCCCAATAAAGTTGACCATGTGCCGTGTGTGTGTGAGGTTATAGTATATTCTATGTTGTGACTGATGCTAGAACTTGCCTGGTGTGTGTGTAAAGCGAAATAAAGAGTGTGAGTTTAGGAGATGATTTAGGCATTTCTTTGGCAGCCTGTGATTGTTTACCTTCTTTTTACCTACCCGTGGACATTATCCTAGTTAACCCCCTTTGAGCCTTTAGCTATTTTCTTTGACAGCCTCATATGTAGCCTAATCCATTTTTTTTCAAGACCATAATTTGATCCAAATTCCTAAGCGCTTTAAATTGTAGAGTCATGTGACAAAATAAGAGGAAAGTGGGTGAGAGTGATGCCTCAGAGTGGATTGGTACTTGAAATTGTTGTAAATAAGAGTGGCTATCATAGAGGTGTTTTATAAAAAAAAAAAACACAAATAGAAAAAGAAAAAAATAAGTTGTATATTCTCATCTTTGTGTTTATAATTGAATAACAAAATAGGTGAAAAGGGGTGTTAGATGAAAAGAAAGGTAGAAGGGTTGTTTAAAAGAGAGTGTAATGGCATAATGTGATGTATTAAAGCGCTTAGGGAAAATAGTCACTATTTCTGGCCAAAATAGTCCTACCTATCCCTTAGCCTACATTACAACCTGTAAAGACCTATTTGATCCTAAGCTTAGCATTCTGATATTAGTGGAGCATTACACTAAGGGCAAGCCTATGGTCATCAGTTGCAACATATGAATTCTTTGTGAGAGTGAGAGCAAGGAGAATCTAATACCCATGTTCCGAAAAATGCAAAACTTGTGAGTGATTATGGGTGATATCTTGTGTGAGACACACATGGTTGATGAGTTTTGGTTAGTTGTGTATGATTCTTGGTGCCTTAACTTGTGGATACGAATTAGCCATCATCACGAGTCTATGTTGGAGGTTGAATGGTTTATAGTAGCGATCCAGAAAACTACTCTTTGTTAATAATTGTCGTGCATGTCTTGATGAATATTTTGTGTTACTGCTGTGAAATCCTAGTTAGATGTTTGCATGGACGTAATATTTTGTTCGAGGACGAACAAAGCTTTAAGTGTGAGGTGTTGATGTTGGGTGTATTTACACGCCTAAACACCATAATTTACCTATGTTATAGCTAAGTTTTGAGGATAAAATATATAATTCCTGCACTTTTAGTCCATTTTCCTGTAAGTGAGCTAACCTACGTGATTAGCATGTTTTCAAGTATTAATGATGAAGATTTCAGCACTTTGTGGACCTTTGGGCAGCAAAGGAAAACTTCACAGAAGAGGGAAGGCAGCTTTTGGAAGTTTATGGACTGAATGTGACGCATGGAGAAATTATCCCGGGCAAAAGCAGTATTTTTAAATACTTAAGGGTGCAGCAGTAACTTAATAGGACTAGGACAAGGATGTTATAAAAACCCTATTTGCTGAATTTTTCAGTGGGGATTCACGATTGCTTTTTTGAGAATTCAGTCGACACTTTGAGTATTATTCAGTTTACAGATTCTGTAATTTTAGACTGAGAAAAACGCTACAAGAACGGCTAGAGAGGAAATCACGTCATTCTCATAGTGACGCCAATACATACCCGTCGTGAGATTGTTATCATTTTGGTATGATGATGATGATGTCTTCGTTGTTTTCCTTTACAATCATGAGTAGCTAAACTTCTCTGTTAGGGTTATGGAAGCCTTTTGATATACTATCTATTACTATGAGTTTGTGAATTCTTGATGCGTATGCAACTTATATCATTACTCTCTTTGTTTTAATTAAATTCTTGTGGTTGCAAACATATAGAATACGCCATTATAGCATTAACTTGTTCGAGAGAAAAGTTATATGTTTGGAAAAGAGAGTGTGACAAGGAAATAGGGCTACCAACCCCTATTTACACGTTAGTGCCGTAACTGGGTTAACTTCTTGGAGAATTTGTACCGTTAGTTATACACTTTAAGCTTGAGAGAGTTAAAGTGAAATAATCCTTGATGGTTGAGAAACACTAGGATTTACCATTAGAATACGAATCTCTATAAGTGCATGCATGTCTGAATTCCACATTACTCATAGTTAGTAGATACGTAGAACTCATAAGGTGGACATAACCCTAACTTATTTTTCTCAGTGATAAAATCTTACTAAATCAAGCATTCAGTTGTTACTTCCATAGTATTAATTCACGCCAAACCCAATCCCCCCTTTTCCGTGGAATTTTCGATCAACAGTCTATTAATAATTGCAACACTTAGTGACCAAGTATTCCCTGTGGGATTCGACACCCAACCCAGTTGGGTTCTATATTTGACAGCGACCGCTTACACTCTTACGAGAGCTGTAGTTTGGGCGTTATCAGGTTGCTAATGCTTGATTGCTATATATGTTCATTGTAGATAAGTAATCCAAAAAGACGAGAAGTCCATTTGGGACTAGTATTGAAGGTTGACAGTCAGGTATGTAAAGCATACTCTATACCATATCTTTGGCATGAAAGTGAACAATTGTTCTATTAAGAAAGTTTCTAAAGTTATTCAATAACATGTGATCCATAATGGTTTTGTATGATGTCCTACGTTACCAATGAACTTGTTTCCTCCCTACAAGATGTCAAGACATTCCAATACTTACTTGTTTTCCAAATCTTGCATGTTTATTGCACTAATGAATGTCAGAAGGTATCCGGTTACTCAAACAAGATCCATGTGCTATTAATGACTCCAAAACGTTTCATTGATATACCAATAAGTTCCTACTTCATTATTATGGAATTGATGACTCCAAAACACTTCATTGATTTGCCAATGAGTTCTTACTTCATTGTTATTGCATTGATGGTCTATTTATATGTCTCTTATTGATGCATCATTGTTTCAAAGTATCAAAAATGCGGTGGCGACCGAAATACCAATCTCAAAGATTAATTGAACTAAGTGATGAAAGTTTTCTCTTATCGGATGGTATCCCAAGGGCATAAGCCTATCATGGGTCGATCCCTATTTATGTGTTTATGGGTGGTATCCCAGGGGCATAATCCTATCATGGGTCGATCCCAGTTGATATGTACTTGAGGCAGCCTAATGGTCACAGTACAGTACAGTAATGATTACAAAGATGATAAGAACGAAGGTAAAGTGATTGAATAAATACAATGTACCGGATGTCACAAGTTCTAGTAAGTGTGGTCCACTCCTATTACGATTTATTCACTTATTTCTGATTTCTATTGAGCTCCTATATCATATGTGATTATCTACAGCTTTACATACTCAGTACATATTTTGTACTGACGTCCCCCACGGGGGACCTGTATTACATGTTGCAGGCACAGGTACCTCAGCTCATACACGACACAAGTAGGAGCCAGGATATCCAGCTGCTTTGGTGAGCTCCAGTTTGCTTCGGGGCTTTCCGTGTCATATCCAGTCACTTTTGGTATTGTATAGAAGTTAGTTATATGGCGGGGTGTGTCTCGACCTTAGTTAAACTCTGTGTATTGTCTAGAGTCTTTGTAGACCTAATGTACAATCAAGGTGGTGTTTTGTTAATAGACGTGATGGCTCCAACGGCCAAGTATTGTATATACATATATATGTGTGCTCGATCATATACAAGTGATTATTTGCTTTTATATGCGACATGATGCTGTCCGAATTTCGGGTGTCATAGATGCATGGGAAGTATAAGGTTATGAGCTGGTTCTCCCGGGCCTCCTCGGTTACGGGTGCCAGTCCGCCCCAATAGGATTTGAGGCGTGACATATATATATATATAATTTTTATCAGTCCGGTTTGGTTATTTTGTCGGTTATTTTAGAGTAAAATCAAAACCAAACCACATAAGTATCGGTTTTAAAAATTTAAAACCAAACCAAACCAAATCTAACCAAATGTCGGTTTTTTAATCGGTTTGATTTGGTTCGCGATTTGGTTTGATTTTAACCAAACCATGAACACCCCTAGTTGTATGGGGTGTGGTAGCCATGGGGTAAAGTGGGGTAAGTTTATCTGATGGCAGGAAGCAAATAATTTATTATGAAATTTATTTTTTTGACAAAAAAAAGGTTGCTTAGAGAGCGGGTAAGCACCATTAATTCCTAGTCCTAAGGTTATGAATTTGATTGTCCTTAGTATGTGGGTTCGAGTCATTAAGAAACCATTAAAATTTGAAAGCTTCTGCAAAAGGTTTAAAAAATTATTTTTTCAATTTTTACTAAGGAAGTCATATATATATACTTGTTTTTGCTTTATAAATTTATTTAAATAACAAGGGTGACAAAATAATCGATCACACATAAAGTTGAGTAAAGGTGGACTCTTACACCACTTTATAAAAAGAATAAAATAATAAGGATGGCAAAATGAACGATTAAGCATAAAGTTGAGTAAAGATGAGTTCTTAGATCACTTTATAAAATAAGGAAAACAACAATGGTGAGAAAATGATTGATTACGCATAAGGTCATGTTAATTAATATAGATCAAAAGTTTTTAAACTCAACCTAGGATTATGATCTAAAAGAACAAGATATTTTCACCCTGATTGAAAGTTTTGTGTGAGAAATTTACAAATTAAACAATAACAATAACAACAAACTCAATGTATTCCCACCAAGTGGGGTCTGGGGAAGGTAAAATGTACGCAGTCCATACCGCTACCTATAAATTAAAAAAAATGTTGAAAAATGTGTTTTCCTCCTTTACGCATCGTGATTTGAAAAAATGCACTATTATTTCAAAAAAAATTATGAAAGAATTTACTCAGTAAAATAGATAATTCATATGTCAAATCGATTAATTAAACTAAAAATAGCCGATGAAACATTAAATTTATCAAACTATTTACAAGAAGATACTCTAAGTTTTCTTGAATAGTAAGAAATGACATATCCGATAGCCCCTAAAAAGCATTTCAATTCTTGACTTGTTATAAATATATTACCATATATAGTAAATGTGTACTTTACCATAAATAGTGAATGTCTACTTTACCATATATAGTGTATGTCTATTTATGGAAAAGTTAGAAACCTCAAGGTTAGTTTTCCTCGTATAAATAAAGGAGGTTTCCTTCATTGTAATTAACCCCATCAAGAAATACCTCAAGAGAAATAAGAATTTGTAACACCCCAATTTTTCTGAATCGGAATGCTACACGGTACTTATGACCCCGAAGGACCACAAGCTAACCCATGACTGATATCTGTACCTGTACACTGTATAATATACATGTAATAATGCAGAAAACATGAACATGTAGTCCATAAGGTTCAACTGAATAAAGGATCTATCAAAACATAACATTCGTGTGGGTGAAAAATACCCAAAACAACTGAAGTCTGAAATAAATCTGAACTAAATCTGAAAGCCTCTAAGTACTGTCTGAATAAGGAGTTGAGGGAACATGTCTCCAACTAACTCCATAAACAAAAAAACTAACTGAAATAATAAATGAATCAGATCATATAGTCCTCGAATGTGGAGGACTCACTGCAACTCTGTATACTGGATCGCGACTGCTATTGTTGGTTCGGAACTCGTGTCTCTGAACCTATGGTGTAACATGAAAAGAAAGCACCATAGCGTAAATACGTCAGTACAACTGGAGTACTGAGTATACGAGTTAGGTAGGCTAAATGCAAAGGGTTTACATGCATGAACAATGCTAACCGACTGACTGATATGAACATAAGAGTAAAAACATACATACATAGTAACTGAGATCGTGAGTACATGATATCTAGATCTGTACGCTAATACATGGTTTACTGATAACTGACATGACTGAAACTGTAGTTCTGATACATGGGCGACTGTGTCTAATAGTCTTGAATCTGGTAGAACTATCTGAGTTCCATACTATAACTAAATTTGACTGTATCTGACAGTCTTGATATACTGATATCTGAAGAACTATCTGAGTTCTTTTACTGAGACTGAGTCTGAAAACAATGGCAGGTAGTTGTTTAACTAACATGCCCCATATATGCCATTATGGCTAAGCTGTGGTCCAATATATGCCCTGACTAGAGGGGTGTCAATACCGCGCCATTGGTAAGGACAAGCTGTGAGTGACCCTTATCTGGCAGGCACTCAAAATGAGAACATTGGGAACCCTAACCTGACAGGTTAAGCCACCTCATCAACCCTAATCTCACAGGTTAAGATGTCTCAACCGACTACGTAGTTCTGGAACACAAGGATGACTGCTAAGAATCACACCCTAAACTGACAGGTGAGTTCCCATCCTTGAATTCGCTCGGTGCTAATTACTACTCCCATCTGAAGTGACATTGAACATGATTAATTGAACTGTACATGGATTGAACTTACTGAATTTCGTTGACTAACGGAATACTACTGATATCTGATAACTGACTGAGTTCATGAGATTACTCATCTTACTGAGTACTGAGTTATGAGATTTCTGAGAATACTGAATTACTGAGATTACTGAAGTTAGTGAGTACTGAGAAGAACTAAGCTGATACTGAAGTTACATGAGTTTTCCTGAGTCATGAGGTTGATTCAAGTCTACTAAACATGGATTAACTGAGAGTAGCATGAAAACATGACATAGTTCTAGGCACACAACTATATTTTTTGGGTACGAATACCCCAGGACTCGATATAAGAAAACTGACACACATGACATGACTTGATCATAAGATTGGAGTACACAATTCATAATATCATAAGTAGGGGATAATATACCACATGTAACTTTCAACATCTTGTGCATAGTAGGGAGTGCATGGAATATATATATCATGTACATATTATATCACTCAATTATCATAAATGCTTCATACCTCAACAATAGCAACAAAACAATGGCATGGAACTCATATTGAATTGTATAGTTAACATGGACTTGTCATGTAGATAATATGGGACCATGTAAACATGAAATTCCTAGCATTCTAAGTATTTTATCAAACACCTTGCATGCACTCTTTAAAGCATAGGTGTGTTCATAAATTTACATCACATTAAACCACCCAAATTCATGGGTTCTAACTACATGATCAAAACCATCATTAAAATTCATCAAATCACTACTCTATATCATAACCACAACCACCAACATGAATACAATTATATCACCACAAAACATTCATGATTTAGTATTTAAAGATTGATTCTTGAACTCCACGGACGAAAGGAATCCGTGGATGAACACTACGTATACCTGACCCAAGGTTCTTGATGTTTTTTTAACTTGAAGGATTTGAAATCCTTTGATTTTTGAAGAAGATTGGGTCTTGTTCTTGGAGATTAAATTCAGAGAGAAACTCTAGTTTATTTTTGTGAAATGATAATGAGCAAAATGGCTGAATTCAGACTTGTCTGGGTATATATAGGCGAGTGGTAAGTGATCAAAATACTCCTGTTAAAACAGCCTGAAAGTAAAATGAATGTGGCGTGTGAAGACCCGAATGACGGTTCGTCAGGAACTTGACGGTTCGTCATTTCGACCGTCATACGTGGACCAGAAATGGGGTTCACTGGATAAGAGTTGACGGCCTGGATGAAGGTCCGTAAAAAATATGACGGTTCGTCAACTCGTCCATCAATCCTTATCCAGAACGTGGCCCTACTACCTTGGCTGTGACAGTTAAAGTGGCGGTCTGTCACTTGTTTGGCGGTCCGTCAACTTGGACGTCGTACTTGGGCGTTTCGATCAGTTCTGAATAAAACATCCATAACTTCCTCGGCTGGTATCGGAATTGGACAAAATTGATATCGTTAGAAAGCTGACTCAATTTCCCACATGATAGAAAGTAGAAATCTCAAAAATACCATGGGTACAAAAATACATTTGTATTTCAAAGCAAGTACTAAAATCCTTGAGATGATTTCTAGCTAGGAATAAGCACGGGTATTACGATATTTCCCCCTTGAGAACATTCGTCCTCGAATGAGACTGACTAAGAGGGAAAATAATAAATGAACATGAACTAAACATGAGTGACTGAGACATGACTTCATGACTGACATGCTAAATATACTGAACTCATGCACATCTGATGCATGGCTAACTGGTACATCAATGTGTGACTGAGTATCCTAATAAACTGAGTTTCTCAAGACGAGAATGCATAGTTGATGCATGATTTTATAACTGAACTAATACATGAATGCAAGACAGAGTATGAAATGGTAGTACCTACCATATTTATAATGGGAACATGAATATGAAACTGAATAAGCTTAAGGCAAACTATTACCTTGAGCTTGATCTGAATCGGTGAAGAAGAGGTAAGGATACTTGGTACGCATATCTACTTCTGTTTACCAATTAGCTCCCTCATGAGACTGATTTCGCCAAAGAATTTTAACTAGAGGGACTTCTTTGTTCCTCAACTGCTGGGTCACCTATGCACTTCTTGAGCAAGGATACATGGAAGACTGGATGAACTACAACTTCTGGGTCACCTATGCACTTCTTGAGCAAGGATACATAGAAGACTGGATGAACGGAGGCTAGATATGAAGGCAATTTGAGCTCATAAGCTACCTTATTGAAGCGACTGAGAATCCTGAAGGGACCGACATAGCGGGGACTGAGTTTCCCTTTCTTGCCGAACCTCTTCACTCCCTTCATGGGAGAGATCTTTAGATAGACATATTCATTGACCTCAAATTAGATATCCTTCCTACGAACATCCGCATACGACTTCTGTCGGGTCTGAGCATCCCGGAGTCTTTATCTGATCAACTGAACTTTCTCTAAGGCGTCGAACACTAAGTCAGGACCTATGACTGAGGACTCACTAAATTATTACCAACCAATTGGATATCTACACCTCCTACCATAGAGATCTTCGAATGGAGCCATCTGAATACTGGAATGATAGCTATTGTTGTATGCAAACTCAATTTGGATTAGTTATGAAGTACCATATCATAGTGCAGTTGGTGCACTCATGTACCTTAAAAATACTACAAGGTTTGTATAACCTTTTTCAGTTAATTTGTTAGCAAGGTATATGTCACGACCTGAACCAGGGCCCTGACCGTGACGGACATCCCGAACCATGAAGCCCGAGAGCCCTTCTAACTTGTAATCATATACACCATTCATATATAAATAGGAAATGTGGATATAAAATCTTCTACGAAAACATGGTCATAATCTAAATTTAGTTTAACAATGAGGAATAAAATCCAATATCAACTAAACACCATATAAAACCCGTTTGCAAAATCTCTACTACATGATCAAATAACAACTGTCTGAAAACTGGGACAAGGCCCCCAGTAGACAAAACTATAATAAATAATAACTGTCTGAAAGAAACTAGGCATTCTAAAATATAGAAGGCTCACCAACTGGTACTCTTCACTCTTGTCTGATAAAATCTACTGCTTATCAGGACTCCTAGACTGTGCCTCAGAACCTGGAGGGATGGGGGGTCAATACAGATATATTGGTACGCAGATCAATCCAAAATAAAGCTTTTATATAAATAAAATAGTTAAGAGCTAGTCATAAACATCATGAAAGATATAATTTTCAAAACACATGGGCATTCTTGAAAAAAACATAAAAAACCTTTCTGTTAAAAACAGTTTCTGATCTTTGTATTACTTCTGAGTTAGGTGGCACTCCCCTACAAGTCTGATATTCCACAGGCTATATGGATTCCGCCATTTACTAAGTGGGGAAGCCCCCAACCTAAGTGTGCCACAAGGGTTGGAGTGTCTGAGTCTGATACGCCACAGGGCACTAGTTTTTCCCCTATAAATAAAAGGAGGTTTCTTTCATTGTAATTAACCTCATCAAGAAATACCTCAAGAGAAATAAGAATTACTCTCTATTCTCTCTCTACTCTTCTTCTTTGTTCATAAATATTTTATAACATGACTATATATACACACATTTTTTCTAAAGAAAAAAGTGTAAGAGAACATATACATGCGAACCAATGAAGTTTGATAAGAAAATATACTTAAAATTGAAAAGATAAAGAGTACATATATGAAATGAATAACAAAAGGATAAAAATGACACCTTTGAGATTGAAATTCTAGCCTCTAACACCCAAATCAAAGTGTTTTATAATGATTTATTTCTCAATGACGCTTATAAATTACCCATAAAAACAAAAAAGATAAAATGAGAGACAGTAATTATAGGTCGCACATCTAAAATCTAGAAAATATAAATGAATTATGTAAAAATCAATTATTTGATTATACTACTTTTACGATATATTAGCTCATTGACTTGGTTTAAGTCAAAGCGGGTCATCGTTATCCTTTCTATCAAGGTTATAGATAAAGTCATCGAACGGACTTGGCCATTAAGGTCAATCCGACCCCGTCATTAGGGTGGGCTTAACTCAGCTTGTCTCTAGGGCGGGGATGAGTTATAATTTATCAAACTCTTTTAAGATAAAGGCTTATAAAGTCAGTCTGTTGGCCCTTGAAGCTTGACTAATTTGGGCCGAGGCTGATTCGTAGGTCAAAAGTCTATTTACTTAGATTTAAAAAAAATTAAAAAATTATGAAAAAAAAAGAAATAGTGATTAACAAATAAGTCTTAATATCTTATACAATAGTTTACAATTAACAAATAAGTCTTAACTTCTTATACAATAGTTTACTCATTTAACATTAAATCCTAATCACCAAATATCGAAGTCACATTCACGATTGAGATTTCATTTTCAACTTAAAATTATGAAAAAAAAAGATTTTAATTTAGAATAGTGATTACCATATAAATGTTAGTATATTACACAATACTTTACTCATTTAGCATTAATCTAATTAACAACCTTATCAATCGATTCAAATACACATGGCAAAGTATTGGTGTCAAATATGTTATTAGTTGTCACAAAATTTTGTACTTTCGTATCATATATGTTAATAGTTGACATACCTATAAATTTGAATTTAGATTGGTAAGAATTTTCTTATTAAAAAATGAAAAGATAAAAGGTTAACCCTCGATTCTTCTAAGGTTGAGTTGAGATAGCATTTTAAGGGCCCTTAAAATGAATGGTTGATCTACCCTAACCCATCAAATTTCGTGCCCCACATGGGTTGGACTAGGTTAACCCAATTTAACAACTCTAGTTATCTCTTAGGGGTTCATACTAATCTGGAAAACATATTTGACCTCCTTTTCACAATATAATCTGAAAAAATGCACTATTATTTTAGAAAAAAATTGTGAAAGAATTTACACAATAAAAAAAGATAATTCATATATCTAATCGATTAATTAAACTATATATATATATATATATATATAACGGGTCCATGATCATATATAATAGTGTATAATTTGTATATACTGCTAAAACAAATAAACATTAAATTTATCTGACTATTCATATGAAGATCATACAAGTTTTACTTAATTAGAATTGAAAAGAAAAAGCACATGTGATATGAACAACAAAAAAGATAAACATAATCCCATTGATGTTGAAACTCTAGCCTCAAGCATCCGAGTCAAAGTGTTTTATAATGATTTATTTCTCAGAGATACTTATATATATAAGTGAAAGTTATGCAATAAAGACAAAAAGATAAAAGGAAAGACAGTAATTATAGATAACGTACCTAAAATCCAAAAAATATAAATAAATTATATAAAGATCAACTACTTGACCGTAATTGTAGCATCCCGTGTAATTCTTGGCTTGATTTATCTCTTAGTTGCATGCATGGAAAGTTTAGGGCTTGAAATTTTTTCTAAGTGTTGGGAGACTTAGTCATATTTTAAGCCTCTTGACTTCGAAGAATTTTAAAGTGGTCTTTCCAACCTTAAGGCATTGTTTTTTGAGTTAATTCATCTTTAGGGTAGTAGTTAGCAGGTCTAGGAGAAGTTTCGAATTTTTCGGATGAGAATCGGTCGTGTTTAGATTTCGATTTCAGAACTTCATCGCGACAGTGGTGCGTCACTGTGGTAATAGCATTGAGACCTTCACCGCGCCGCAGTGACCTTGTCATCGACATTTCAGTTGCGAATTTAATTGCCTGAGGGGCAGTTGAGTCTTTTTTCCTCAACTCAATTCGTCCAATCCCAATTAAAATCATCAATTAGGGCGTAAATTGCCCATCTTCTCCAATTGTACTCTCAAACAAACCCTCCCCTCTTCCCCAAGAACAAGAATTCAAGCCTTACAAGTTCAAGAATCTCAAGAAAGTGTCATGATTAGGGTTTCATCGTTCAAGTTAATAAACTTTAGGTATGTGGGACGATCCTAAACTCCATGGACATAAGTTTTATTGTTTTATCAAGTATAAAATATATAATCATGTTTACAAAGAGGGTTTTTGACATTGTTTCGAATAGCATGTGCCATGGACTTGTTTTGATGAAAGTAAATGTTTGTATTGAACCCCCTTTTTTGAATCGAACTATAATCACGTATATAAATATGTTTTCAGTTTTACAAAATTTGATTGAGAGCATGAATAATGACCCCCCCCCCCCCCCCCTCTTATCATGATACCCTTTGATTTTAAGTGTTATGGGTTGTTCAAATGCATGATTTTAAAAAGAAAACTTAAGAATGAGTTCCCTACAGGTGTTCATGTATTGATATGATTTATGACATGTCGAGGGGGTATTTTTATGGTGTAATAGTTCATTGTACAAATTTAAGGACTTCATAAGTTTTAAAGTAAATGCAAATGAGATGGTCACCATGTGATTGTAATAATGAGAAGAGAGTGTTTTTGTGTAATCTCATATGAAAATCTTTAGCAAGACTCTTTCACATGATGTTTAAAGCTTTTGGGTAGACATTAACTTAATGATAAATAAAAAGGGCTACAGACACATTATGGTGCAATATGAATGACTTGCAAGTCTGGGTATGACGATACCCGGTGATGATTCGCCCTTAACATAATAATTATTGATTGTTTTAAAAGCATGAAACATGGATTTAAAAGACTAAAATTGGGCTTAAAGAGAGCTAGTTAGTTACCCAAAGAAGGCTTGAGTTCAAATAACTCGTGGTCCGAAATCATGTTTTGCCAATACGGGACATATGATATGATGTCCTACATGTGAGGATAATTAGGATATCTCACATTGATACCAAACTCCCCAAGAACACAACAACACAAACACCAAAATCAATCTACTAGTTCAAGAACTATGGACCCTTTTGATGACCTCTTTCGGATTCGCAAGAAGAACAAGAAGGGAAGTGATATCAAGAGTAAAACACACTAAAACAGCAACAACACTTGATGAACAAGTTGTAATAACAACAACACACGATTACAAGACAAGAACACAAACGGATTAAACTAGATATAGACAAATGATTACAAGAAAGTAAAGATTGATAGATAGACAAAGGGATAGTATAATATTAACAACCCAAAAGCTTATTCCACTTTTGGATCTTTAATATCACACACAACCTAAATCTATCTCTTATGTGACCTCAAGGGAACCAAAATTCCCAAGCAATCTCCGTTTCTAAGCAAATGATCAACACAAGGATTTCACCTTGTCCAAGGATTCCACCTTGCTAAAGACTCTCAAAGAGGATACAAAATATATTATCCAAAAATCTCCCAAAAATGACCTAATGCGGTTCTATTTATACCTAGGTTAACTTATTACAAATGACTAAAAAACCCTTGCAAAGGGCGGATGAACAGTGAATAATTTTGGAGCTTATGGGACTTGTTATCTATACTTCAAAGCTTGTTCCTTGGATGGGAATCCCCTCGATCTCGAGTCTTGACGCATTCGACCCCGATCATGATCGTACCCATATCATCCTCCCCTATTTAGAAAGGATTCATCCTCGAATCTGAACTTTGCAAACCGATAGAAAGGACAAGCAAACAAAAGTTCCTCAAGGTATGAGGGTTAGGATTAGTGTAATCAACCATAGCATCTTGCCAAGATGGCTCAAACTTCATATATACCCAAATATCCATCATATCCAAATATCCTACCAAGTGAGAATCAACTAGTTTATCTACATAAGTGTGACAAGAAACAAGGAACAAGCATCGCTTATCAAGTGGAAAACATAGACTCTTCTTGGAACAATAATTAGACTTGAAAGCCAAGAGAGGAAAGCCATACATTCCATGCACATTCAAGTCATTCCAAAAGATATCCTCATCACCACACTTCAAATGATCACCAGAATCAAATGGGTAGAGTGTGCATGGGAACGGGTTGGGAATACATTTCCTTACCCCAATACTACTACAATAATGATAAAATGTCCCCTCTATACTATCATGGTCAATAAAAACAACAACTAGAGGGTCATCCTTAGTCATTCGGACAACATGTTCAACATCATCATTTTCACACACAAGTTGGTCTTCATGACTTCCATAAGACAATGTACTACCACTTTCCATAATGGCTTCAACATTAGGTGAATCAACTAGTGTATCCACAATCTCAATTTGTACATTATCATCACAAAATGAAGGCATATTCGGCTCACTTAAAGACAAACTATCATTCACACTTAGTTGGCTATTATCCTTATTCAGTAGAGTGCAAAAGTTAGTTTGATTACCTTGTAGCTCATGTGGAGCATGGCCACTCACGAAAATTTGATTAGGAAGGCTTGGATGCTCCATCAAGTTATCCAACTTCTTGCACAGAGAGCCTTCCGCCCCTTCCAATCTTCCTCCCATTCTATCAATTATTCTCCTATCTATGGAATCAAGCCTTGCCATGATGGATTTAACCCAACTAGGCATTTCAGCTTCATTTGCCATTGTACCCATCAAGATCTACTAAGTAAACAATACGAAAACAACAAACACATTAAAGATTAGCAAAAATCAGTCCACAATGCATCTCAAAATAGTCCACAATCTGTCACTTTCACACTTTGGATTTTTTACTCTATTGGTCTTACAAGTGTTGATAACTCGCTTATACTCCAATGAGTTTACTTGGTCCCAATTGTAGTCGAGGTCAGAGTAGATTCTTGTTTGAAACGACTTAAATAAGTAATGTACGAACTTAAACAAAAAAGATACTACGACTCAAAAATGAGAAAAGCACACAACAAACAACGGTAACACGAAGAACGTACACAAAACTAACTTACAAGCTAGTAGGGTATTACTAGGTTGTCAATTAGTGTCGAGAAAACAAACGAAACTAGGAAACAATAAAATGAAACTAAGAAATCTTAAATTTAAACTCAAAAATATTGCGTGAATAGTACTTTAGTGATGTGGCAGTCCAATATTGGCCACGAGTTTTATCAAAATTTTATTTTCCAATTTCAAGTCTTGATCAATATACAATTTGGAATTGGTGGATTTGGTTAATGGTGGGAAAAGTGGTCTTGGAGCCTTTTTGTTCAAATTTCAAAAGCAAAACTTGACTTCTTTGAAGTGATAGGGACAAGTCTTTCACTAACAACTACTACAAACTTGTCTTTCACCTTTTTCGATCTAGTTTGCACTTTAAGGATTAACAAGATGATGAAAGGGTGAAGAACCTTAAGAACACAACAAAAACTCCAAGAACAACAAAAATTTCAGTTTCCAACTCCACTACAACAAGACCATCAAATCGGCCAAGGTTTGGGTAACAACAACATCCAACTCGGCCACACCTTGTTCACATCAACAACTTCAACAAGTTCAAGTTCAATCTTAGATTTGGACACTTTTTAGTATTGATGAGAAAGAAACCAACACTAGAAACACTCTAAACAAACAAAAGACTACAAGTTCTAGACACACAAGAAACATATCTTGGCCAAGATAACAACAACACAATTTTCGGCCAAGAACACAAAATGGACAAATTTGCACTTTTTTGGAAAAAAAAATTCAGTTTTCAGTTCTTCTTTGTTTTGAATTTTTGTCCAAGAGAACCCAAGATTGGTAGTGTAGGAACACAACCATCCTTGCTCTGATACCAAATGATACCAAACTCCCCAAGAACACAACAACACAAACACCAAAATCAGTCCACTAGTTCAAGAACTATGGACCCTTTTGATGACCTCTCTCGGATTTGCAAGAAGAACAAGAAGGGAAGTGATATCAAGAGTAAAACACACTAAAACAGCAACAAAACTTGATGAACAAGATGCAATAACAACAACACACGTTTACAAGACAAGAACACAAACGGATTACACTAGATATAGATAAACGATTACAAAAAAGTAAAGATAGATAGATAGACAAAGGGATGGTATAATATTAACAAATCAAAAGATTATTCTACTTTTGAACCTTTAATATCACACAAAACCTAAACCTATCTCTTACGTGACCTCAAGGGAATCAGAATTCCCAAGCAATCTTCGTTTCTAAGCAAATGATCAACACAAGGATTCCACCTTGTCCAAGGATTCCACCTTGCTAAAGACTCTCAAAGAGGCTACAAAATATATTCTACAAAAATCTCCCAAAAATGATCTAATGAGGTTCTATTTATACCTAGGTTAACTTATTACAAATGACTAAAAAACCCTTGTAAAGGGCGGATGAACAGTGAACACGGATGAATAGTGAACGGTTTTAGAGCTTGTGGGAGTTGTTATCTACACTTCAAAGCTTGTTAATTGTATGGGAAGCCCCCCGAGTTCGAATCTTGACGCATTGTACCCCGATCATGATCGTACCCGTATCACACATGAAGAAATTCCTACGGTATGCTCACATGGGGGGTATTATCAATTTTATGAATTTCAATCCTTGCGGAAAACTTAGATTGGAAGCTTGTCCTCTGATTCAATGATGGATTCCATATAGCCCGTGGAATTGTAGAAATGTAAGGTGTACCATCTAGCTCAGAAGTGAAATAAAAAGGTGAGCCATGATTTCCAAGAATTGTGTCGAAAATCTTTAAAGTATGCCCATGTGTATTGACTTATATTATGTTCACTGTATTTATGAAACACTCTCACCTATGTTGTATAAAAATATGTTATTTTTGAATTGTTTCACATATCAATACATTGTCTATTGACCCCCTATATTTCAGGACTTGATTCGACAATTCCTAGCTCGAGATCTTTCACACAAAGCCAAGCGCGTGAGTTGCAATGAATCCAAGCCTTGTTCACATCCTTGGTCGTGTGTGAGGCCCTTGTGAGCCCATATAAGGGCCTATACTTACTAAAATGTGAAGAGGCCCAACAAAATACCTCAAACCCACCTACTTAATGCCAAGGGTATTTTGGTCTTTTATCCCTCCTTTGTAATTGACTATATAAGTCATTTGTAAGGGCTAGTCTTTTAGTTAGTTCATTCATATTTTGGAATAAAAATAAAACACTTGTAGTACTTTGGAACTTCTCTCTTTCATTGGAGAAGCCCCAATTTCGAAAACTCACTAGTAGAGTGATACTAGTGTTGTCTCTAGTCTAGAAACTAAGATCTTGGGATTTTTTGAGTTTTTCTTGGTCCAAGTAAGAACTTGGTATTGATATTCATTAATCTTAGGGTCCTTTCTCTTGTTAGGGTTCTTAGATCATTGAATATTGTGTGTCAAGTTTCTTTCTCTTGTAATCTTGTTATCCTTGTGTTGTTGAATCTAAAAGTCTAGTGAAGTCGTGTGGGTCTCTTTCTATTCACTAGCATTGTTTCCTTGTTATTCATCTCATTTTCTTGTTCAAAAACACAAACTCAAAGTCTAGTGAAGCCGTGTGAGGCCTATTTCGATTCACTAGCAACTTGTTGTTTATCTTGTTGTTCTTGTGTTGGTTGGAATCTCTTGATACACACATAGTCTTGTATCATTTGGTATCAGAGCTTGTGGTTGATTTTGTTTTAACAAAATCAATCTTGGGCTTGGTAGTTGAAAAATACAAAAAAAAAAAAAAATTGCTAAAATCTGAAAATTCCAGAAAAAAAAGAAATCTATCCATCTTGTTCTTGGCCGAGAAAATTGTGTTGTGTTGTTGTATTGGCCGAGATTGGTGTTTGTGTGTTTAGATCTATATGTTATTTTTTTTGTATAGTTTGTTTCTTGTATTGATTTCTTTCTCATCAACACAAAAGGTGTCTAAAGCTAAGTTGAGCTTAACATATTGACATTGCTATTGTGGACTTGAAGTGGTAGTTTGATGAACTTGAAGTAGGCCGAGTTTGCGTGTTGTTGCTTGACTTTAAAGTGGGTTGTTGTAGGTGAATTATGGTTGTGTTCTTGAATTATTGTTGTGGTGTTCATCTTGATCTTCTCCTCATCTCATATCTTGACTACTAAAAGACTAAAATAGATCCAAAAATGTTGCAAGACAAAGTTGTAAAGTTGTTTGTGAGAAGACTTGCCAACATCACTTCCTTGACTTAACAACCACTTTTCCTTAAAACAAGGAGTCTTGTATTGTGTAACTAGTAAAGGCAAGCTTCACCTTTTTGAGTTGGAAAAAGTTGAAAAGTTACAAGACTTTACTTTTCCTCCAAAAGCAAAGTCATCTAGAACTTCAGTCATCCATTACAAAATTGTGAAGATTAAGGCTTCAAGTTGTTGAACAAAATGTATGGACCCGTGACCAATACCATGCTGCCAAGTCACCTTAATCACTGTTCACATCATTAATTAAACTCAATTTGGATATTCTAGTTTCTAATTATTGATTCTTAGTTTCTTTTAATTGACTCGAGAACTAATTAGCAAGCTAGTACCTTCCTACTAGATTGTCAATTAGTCCTTTGAAGCCTTGTATTCGTGTCATCGTTTGTTTGTGTGCTTTTGTCATTTGAATACGTTGTAACTCCTTAACTCTAGTCCTACTGGAATTCTTTGAGTTTCAAATAAGAATCCACTCTGGACAAGTGCATACTCAAACCTTAAGGATTCATGGGTTACTAGCCAATCTACAACACTTGTAGAGCTCGAGTGTGAGTGATCCGAGAGAGTGTGAGTGAGGAGAGGTTTTAAACTAACTTGTTTATTGCTTGTGTAGGTGATACCTAGACAATAAAGGGAACCACATCTCAAACCGTGGATTCTAATGAAATGGAGAATATGAGGGTCACTCTTGAGGCTATGACCCGAGCTCTTAAAAGGTTGAGTACAGAAGTGGGAGCCATAAGGGGAGAAGTGACTACTATTAGTGGGAGGTTAGAACAAGTGGAGAGTCAAAGGAAGTCTCGTCCGTCTACTCCTCGACATGTTTCGTCAAGTGGACATGATATAAATTCCTCGGCCACCGTTACTCCCGAAACATGGCCACAATTGATAAATCCTTCACTAGATCCACTAAATGCCACAAGCCAAACCACTCATAACCCCCTAAATCGAGACTCCAATAGACCAACCCATTTCCAAACTCCTCAAGTTCTGCAAGAGGGACTCGAATGTCAAATGCCTCCACAAAATCCGAACCCTCCCTTCCAAGATCCACTAAACCAAAGACTACCACCTCTACAAAGTCCAATTCCTCCAAATCAAGTTCCAAATGTCCAAAATCATTATGTCCACATTGAGGAATATGGTATAGAGGATTATGAAGGGTATGGAGCCTTTGACGATGCCTACATAAGGAAGAAAGAGATGAAAAGGGTCGTGTGGATCCAAAGAGATACCGAGTGTATGGATAAAGGGGAAACTGACACCTAGAGAGAGACATAGGTATCAATACCATCAAATTAAGCCTACCTATCTTTAAGGATGAAAGTGACCCCGAGGTGTATCTCACTTTGGAATCGGCGTGTGACAAGGTATTCCAAATGAATGTCATTTTGGAGGAGAAGAAGATTTGTTATGCCATAGCCCACTTTGAAGGCTATGCTAACACTTGGTGGGAATACGTCAAGCGGTTTGGAAATGAGTTGATAGATGGGAAACCACCACCATGGTTTTGGTTAAGGTATCTAATGAGGCAACGGTGCCTTCCCAAAAGTTATCATCATAAGTTGATTGCGAGGTTGTACAACTTGCGGCAAGGGAATCGAAGTGTTATGGCATACTATGATGAGTTTCAACAACTCATGTTGAAGATTGACCATCGAGCAGAACAAATTGGCCATGACATCATTCGGTTCAAGTGTGGGTTAAACAAGGAAATTTCTACTCACTTGACTCTCCATAAGTTTGATACCATTGAAAGCATCTTTCAAGCGGCCATTGAAATTGAAAGAGAACTTAAGGAAAGAAAAAATTACAAATCCACGGGTCAAGTACCCTCGGGTTGGCCAAGGATAAGGAGTTTGCTTCCTCCACCATGGGTTGGCATAAAAATAAAGACCAACCCGCCACTACAAGGAAACCCGAGGCTAAGAAAATGCAAAAATATCCACCAAGGCAAGAGGCTCACAAGTATCCTAATCCTAAGGGGTTCCAATGCTTCAAGTGCCAAGGTTGGGGACATAAAGCCAATGAATGCCCTAACCGATGTAATGTAATCCTAAGGGAAGGTAGAATATATTTCCTTGAAGAAGAGGTGGGTATTGAGGGTGATGAGAGTGAGGCCAAGCCTCAATATGGAGAGTCGGCTAAGAGGAAGCCACATGATGATGATGAAGATTGTAAGGATGCCTATCCACAAGAAGGGAAATGCGTGGTTCCAAAGCATTCCATGATTAGTAAGGCGGTAGATGATCCTAGCCAATGGGAGAATCTATTCCATACTAAATGTCTTGTGAAGAGAAGTGTATGCACTATGGTGATAGATAGTGGTAGTTGCTCAAATGTAGTTAGTGTTGCAATGGTAAATTTCTTGAAGTTGCCAACCACTATGGTGATAGATAGTGGTAGTTGAGCAAATGTAGTTAGTGTTGCAATGGTCAATTTCTTGAAGTTGCCAACTACACTTCACACTAGCCCTTACAAGTTGTGGTGGTTGAATGAATACGGCAAGTTGAAGGTCACAAGGAAATGTGTGATACGTTTTAAGGTAGCCAACTACCATGACGACCTACTTTGTGATGTGATACCAATGCAAGCTTTTCACTGGTTGTTGGGAAGGCCTTGGCAATACGATAGGTCGACCAAACATGACGGAAGGACCAATCGGTATACGCTTGAGAAGGATGAGCGAAAGGTCGCACTTCATCCTCTATTGCCTTCCCAAGTGAATGAATTGCACCAAAAAATGAGGGAGTTAAGGGAAAAGGGGAAGAAAGTCGAGGGTGAGGGGAAGAGGGGGGAGCCCGAGAGTGAGGGAGTAAGGGAAACCGAGGGGCTCCTAATTTCTATGGGGAAAGAGAGTGTGGTGAAGATGGCTAGGAGGAAAGAACTATTTGTGGATCATGACGAGGACACTCTGATGCTCCTCTTGGCTCATTGTTTAAAAGGAAAATTTCAAAAATAGCAACTATAGAGCCTTAATTGCAACTTTTATAGCAATATTTTCATAATTACGAAAAATAGCAAATTGTATTTTGTATTTAAGTGAATTGTTGCTATACAAATACATATACAACAAGATTTACTATCCTTGTTTTACTAAAATTAGTTGTAAATAATTATCTTCAAATATGAAAAAGGAAAAAAATGAAAACAAAAAAAATGAAAAATGAAAAAAAGAAGAGAAATATAAAAGAGAAAATAAAGTGAAAATAAAAAAATGAAAATAAAATAAAATAAAATAAAATAAAATAAAATAAAAAATAAAATTATAAAAAAAATAAGATAAAAAAAAGGGATAAAAGATATGGCTATATTTGGGGAAGGTGAAATAGTGGAATGAAAATAGAAAAATGTAAAGTAGTGAGAGTAAAATATGAAGTTGCCTAGTTAATGAGTAAAATAATGTTACTCTTGCTATCAACTGTAATTTTACAAAAGTGTTGCTATTTATTGTAATTATAGTCTTATGTATGCTATTTTCTATAATTTTTTCTTCCAAAAATATACTAAATAAATAGACATACAGATCTGCATATGTATTTACGGTAAAAAATATACATATATATCTGCATATGTGTTTACAGAAATACATATCTAACACATGTATATATAAACATATATATAGGACACAAAATCTCTATAACAAAAATGACAATTATATACGTAGACATATAGGTAATAAAAAAAATACATGATAGATATCTTAAACAGTAAAAGAAAATAAATAAGTACATATGTTACCCTCTAAAATGACATAGTATATACAATTCAAAGACAAATCCAAACACCGTATAAAATACAAATAGCTCTGCATATGTATTTACAAAATACATACCTGATTCAAATGTATATTCTTATTTTATATGAGTCAGCTTTGTATTTCGCAAATACATATGAAGATATATAGTATAGTTATGTTTGTTACTATTTAATATAAATATGATATGTATATCGTAAATACATATGTATGTTTTGTACCGTAAATACATATTCAAATCTGTATGACTATGTATTTTGTATGATTTTTGAATATGTGTATGTGATATATACATATTTGTCTTTTCAAAATAAAAGTTAGAGATAGAAGAGTAAAAAGACAAGAAACACAAAAAGAAAAAAGAAAAAAACGAAAAAAAGAGTAGCGGAAAAGAAAAAAAAAGGAAGAAAGAGAAATAGAAGTGTAAAAATAAAAGAAGAAGAAAAGAAATATAATAAAATAGAAAAAAGAAGAAGAAAACGAAAATAGAAAAAGAAAAAAAAAAGATATAAGAAAAGATAAAAAAAAAAAGAAAAAAAAGAAATAGAAGAGAGAAAATAAAGTGGAAAGAAAAAATGAAAAAGAAAAAAAATAAAAATAAAAACATAAGATGAAAAAAAACTAATAAGCAAAAAAAGGTAGAGATATAAAAAAAGTCAAAGATAGTAATGATGTTTTATTTTGAAATTTTGAAGATCATGTAAATAATTATCTTCAAATATGAAAAAGGAAAAAAAAAAGAAAAAAGAAATGAAAAATGAAAAAAGAGAAGAGAAATATAAGAGAGAAAATAAAGTGGAAATAAAAAATGAAAATAAAATTAAAAAAAAAATGATAAAAAAAATAAGATAAAAAAAATGGATAAAAGATATGACTATATTTGGGGGAGGTGAAATAATGGAATGAAAATAGGAAAATGTAAAGTAGCGAGAGTAAAACATGCAGTTGCCTAGTTAATGAGTAAAATAATGTTACTCTTGCTATAAACTGTAATTTTTACAAAAGTGTTGCTATTTATTGTAATTATAGTCTTAAGTATGCTACTTCTAACATTTTCATTTCTCCTTCTATTTCTCATGTTTTGCAGGATTACGAGGATGTCTTTCCAAAGGAATTACCGCAAGGATTGCCCCCACTTCGGGGAATTGAGCACTAAATAGATTTTTTACCGGGTTCACAATTGCCCAACAAACCGGCTTATAGGCGCAACCCGATGGATACCAAGGAATTGCAATGCCAAGTTAAGGAACTCCTCAACAAAGGGTGTATCAATGAGAGTATGAGACCTTGTGCGGTCTCAGTGCTACTAGTTCCCAAGAATGATGGGACTTGGCGTATGTGCGTTGATTGTTGAGCCATAAACAAGATAACGGTAAAATATCGTCACCCTATTCCTAGGCTAGATGATATGCTTGATGAATTGAATGGTTCGTGTTTGTTTTCTAAAATTGATTTGAGGAGTGGCTATCACCAAATCCATATGCAACCGGGTGATGAATGAAAAACCGCCGTCAAGACCAAATTCGGTCTCTATGAATGTATGGTTATGCCATTCGACCTAACAAATGCTCCAAGTACTTTCATAAGTCTAATGAATCATGTGATGAAGCCATTTATCGAAAAGTTTATTGTTGTTTACTTTGATGATGTATTGGTGTATAGTAAGTCCTTAGATAAGTATGTAAAGCATTTACAATGTGTGTTTCATGTCCTCCGAAAGGAGAAATTATATGCCAATCTAGAAAAGTGTTCTTTTAGTGTCCATGAGGTTGTATTTCTTGGGTTTGTGGTGAGCTCAAGAGGGGTCAAAGTGGATGAATCAAAGATTGACGCCATTAAAAATTGGCCAACCCCCAAAACCGTAGGTGAAGTGAGAAGCTTCCATGGGTTGGCTAGTTTTTATAGACGTTTTGTCAAAGGATTTAGCACTATTGCCGCCCCCTTGACCGAAGTGATTAAAAAGGATCGGCCTTTCAAGTGGGGAGATGAACAAGCTAACGCCTTCGAGGACTTGAAATCTATGCTCATCTCGGCCCTTTTGCTACAATTGCCAAATTTTGATAAGACTTTTGAGGTCGAATGTGACGCTAGCAAAGTCGGCATAGGCGCAGTTTTAATGCAAGAATTGAAGCCTATTGCCTACTTTAGCGAAAAGCTCAAAGGAGAAACTCTAAACTACTCTACGTATGATTTAGAGGGTTATGCCTTGATTAGAGCCTTGGCCACTTGGAAACATTATTTGTGGCCTAAAGAATTTGTGATCCGAATGGATCATGAATTCTTTAAGTATCTATGGTCACAAGACAAGCTTAACCGGTGGTATGCCAAATGGATTGAATTTCTTGAAACTTTTTCATATGTTATTCATTACAAGAAGGGTAAAGACAATGTTGTTGCCGATGCGTTGTCCCAAAAATATGTTTTTGTGTCTACTTTGTCGTCTAAGTTGATGGGGTTTGAAAGCCTCAAGTCTTTATATCCTGAGGACCCTCACTTTGCTCTTATCTATAGGGAAAGTGAAGAGTTGGATAGGGATAGGTGGGTTACAGATAGGGGTTTCCCATCCCTATACCAAATTTGATGGATACTTGTTTAAGGGTAGACGATTGTGTGTTCCCTCAAGTTCGTGGAGAGAATTGTTTGTGAGGAAAGCACACAATGGCGGTCTAATGGGCCATTTTGGGGTCGAGAAGATCGTTGAAACTTTGGAAGAATAATTTTATTGGCCTAGAACTCACAAGGATGTGGCCCGAATTTGCAGCCAATGTGTTGAGTTCAAAGGAGCCAAATCACGGCTCCAACCTCACGGGTTGAACACTCCATTTTCCACCCCTTTGCGTCCTTGGCTTGACATATCAATCGACTTCGTGTTGAGATTGCCGAGAACTAGAAGGGGGTGGGATAGTATTTTTTTCGAGGTGGATCGGTTTTCCAAGATGGTTCACTTTATTCCTTTTTCTAAATGTGATGATGCGCCTAGTAGCCTCTTTGTTTGTTGATAATGTTGTAAAACTTCATGGTATTCCGAGGACCATAGTGAGTGATAGGAGATTCTAAATTCCTAAGCCACTTTTTGAAGTCTATGTGGGGTAGGCTCGGTACTAAGTTGTTGTTTTTGACTTCATGCTACCCACAAACTGATGGCCAAACGGAAGTAGTAAATAGGACCTTAGGGTCTATGCTACGGTCAATGTTTAAGGGAAAAATGACTTCTTGGGAGGAGCACTTACCGTTGATTAATTTTTCTTATAATCATGTTATACACTCAAGCACGGGGATGACACCCTTTGAGTGTGTATATGGAATCAACCCCCTCACCCCTTTGGATTTAACCCCTTTGTCAAGTGATCTTGTGATAAGCTTAGATGGAAGCAAACAGACCGAGGCCATGAAGAATCTACATGAGAAGGTGAGGTTGCGGTTAGAGAATAAAAACCAAAAAGCTGCAAGGCGAACCAACAAAGGAAGAAGAAAGCTCATTCTTGAACCGGGAGATTAGGTGTGGGTGCACCTAATGAAGGATAGATTCCCGTCTAAAAGGAATGCTAAGTTGATGCCGCGGGGTGATGGCCCGTTCCAAATATTAGAAAGGATCAACGACAACGCCTACAATATTGATCTACCCCCGGAATATCAAGTGTACAACACTTTCAACGTGTGTGACCTCTCTCGGGTGGAAACGGTGGAGGATGACAATGATCCGAATTTGAGGACAAATTCCCTTCAAGATGGAGAGGATGTGTAATACCCCGAAAAATGCAAATCAATATTAGCGTCATATTTCAATCTTATGCATAGTACATCATGGTTCTTTGGTAGTTTCATGATCAAGTTTGATGTCAATTAAGGTCTCAAATACGTCCTAGCTATTAGGCTAATCAAAACATTCCTTACCGATTGAATTCTTGGGAATGATATTGGTATATTCAACTTCAAACGATCATATATCTCGTTATACTATGAATTTTTGAGCTCATGACCCACAAATAGATAGATAATTGAATTAGATTTCCAACGATACCAATTTCGCCCAAATCCGATATCGGAGAAAAAAGTTATACCCATTTTACTCCAGCATGTTAGCCTGGCAACTAAGTGACGACATGAGCTGACGGCTTATCACATATCTCACGACTTGTCAGATAATGTCGTCAGCCTTAGGAATAAAGTCATAAATTAGCATCAAGTAATGACATGAGCTGACGGCTTATCACATATGTGACGACATCAGTCCAATGTCGTCAGCCGTAGAATTCAGCATTTTCCAAACGATTTTGGAGGAGTATTTTGGTATTTTTCCTTCACCCCAAAGCTCTATAAACACTGAATTCAACCTCCATTTAACCAAAATACATTCTTTTCTCTCAAATTCTCTCAAGAACAAGAAGAGGGGTTTCCAATTCAAGATCCAAATCTCAAGGATTCTTCCATCAATCTTTCCAAATCAAGTATCAAGGTATATCATATGTTGATTCATGGGTCCCTTTCACCCATGAAGCTCAAGAATCTCTTTTCAAAGTACAATATTTGTGTATTTATGAACGTTCATGATTTAAATAAAATTGAAATTCATGTTCATGATGTTGTGGGGTTTTGATTCATGTTTTAAATTACATATTCCAATGATTGACCCTAGTATATGAATATTTTCATAATAATCATGATAAACCCTCTTGAATTTACAAGTTGATTGATGTATCCATGATTATTAGATGTGTTGATGATGGTATAACCAAAGCATGCTCCCCATGTGTTTGACTAAATGCCTATGTGAAGGAAACGTGCCATACTAGTCTAATAATATGAAATCTCCATTCATGTACAAGTTTATGCACGTCAAGTGTTTGATGAAATGTTTTAGTCAATGAAGTATGGATATAGGTGTAGCCATTGTGGTGCTGTAGAACTTGTACTTCATGAAATCTCCAACTTATTGTATTATGGATTGTGATGTTGGTCATGTATTTAAGAAAGTCATGGTTGGTCAGTTTCTTCCCATATAGTCCTGGGGGTACTTGTACCCAAAAAATATAGTTGTGTGCCTAGAGTTAGTGTCATGTTTTCACGATATCCTCAGTCAAGCCATGATCCATAGAACTCAGTCAGTCATGTGACTCAGGAAAGCTCAGTAATACTGTAATCTCAGTACTATTCCGTCAGTCAATGGAAACTTAGTTAATTCAGTCCAGTTCAGTTCAGTAATCCATGTTCAGTGTCTATTCAGAAGGGAGTAGGATTTAGCACCGAGTAAACCAAAGGATGAGAACACACACTGTCAGATAACGGTGTGATTCTTAGAAGTCATCCTTGCATTCCAGAACTATGTATCCAGCATAGGTTGAGACATCAACACTGTCAGATGACGGTTGTTGAGGTAGATAAACACTGTCAGATGAAGGTCCCACCATTCTCTTTTGGTGACACTGTCAGATGAGGGTCACCCACAGCTTGTCCTTACCAGTGGTGCGATATTGACACCCTTCCAATTGGGGTTACAGATTAGACCCCAACACAGCTATATTGCATTATTTAGGGTATGTCAGTTAGATAACTACTTCCCACAGTTTCAGCTACAGATCAGGATTGTCAGATACAGTCATTCAATCTCAGTAATAAAACTCAGATAGTTCTATAGAATTCAGGACTGTCAGATGCAGTCACCTCAAAACAAAATAAAACTCATCTATTTCCATCAGAAACTAGACTGTCATATACAGTCGCTCAGTATTAGTTATTTCAGTTGTATGATTATCAGTATCTCATGTTATCAGTACTCAGATTCAGTAATCATGTTATCACAAACTCAGTTACAGTTATTATGTATTCACGCATGTATTCTCATGTTTATGTTGTTCAGTCAGTTAGTATAGTTTATGCACGTGAACCCTTTGCATTCATCCTACCTCACATGCATACCAGTACATTCAATCATACTGACGCATTTTTGCTATTGTGTTTTATACCATAGGTTTAGAAGCACGAGCTCTAGAGCATCAGTAATATTCCAGTACTTAGCAGTGATTCTTCATCCTTCGAGGACATGAGCATTATCTTATCATTTCAGTACTTAGTTTATTACAGTAGTTGGAGTTAGTTGGGGACATATCCCATCAACTCCTAATTCAGACAATTAGAAACTTTTCATATGGTGGGGCAAACCTCAGCGAGGACGCTGAGTCCATGAGGGGGGTGTATGTAACACCCCAACTTAGGAAGGAGTCCCACATCGGCAAAACACAGGAGGGATGTGGGGTATATAAGTGAGAAAGCCTTACTCCCTAGTGACACGTTTTAAAGCCGTGCGGGCCTACACCCAGAGTGGACAATTTTACTAATGGGTTGGGCAGAGACAGGGATCTCTCGGGCCTTGATGGTTTGGGACACCCATCGCGGCCAGGGCTCCAGCTTGGGTCATGGCAGGATGATACGGGAATTCCTAGCTCGAGACCATTCACACGAAGCCAAGCGCGTGAGTTGCAATGACTCCAAGCCTTGTTCACATCCTTGGCTGTGTGTGAGGCCATTGTGAGCCCATCTAAAGGCCTATACTTATTAAAATGTGAAGAGGCCCAACAAAACACCCCAAACCCACCCACTTAATTCTAAGGGTATTTGGTTTTTTGTCTCTCCTTTGTAATTGACTATATAAGCCATTTGTTAGGGCTAGTATTTTAGTTAGTTCATTCATATTTTGGAAGACAACAAAACACTTTTAATATTTTAGAACTTCTCTCTTTCATTGGAGAAGCCCCAATTTTGAAAACTCACTAGTAGAGTGATATTAGTGTTGTCTTTTGGCTAGAAACTAGGATCTTGGGGTTCTTTAAGTTCCTCTGGGTCCAAGTAAGAACTTGGTATTAATATTCATTAATCTTAGGGTCCTTTCTCTTGTTAGGGTTCTTAGATCATTGAATATTGTGTGTCAAGTTTCTATCTCTTGTAATCTTGTTATCCTTGTGTTGCTGAATCTAAAAGTCTAGTGAAGTCGTATGGGGCTCTTTCGATTCACTTGCATTGTTGCCTTGTTATTCATCTCATTTTCTTGTTCAAAAACACAAACTCAAAGTCTAGTGAAACCGTGTGAGACCTATTTTGATTCACTAGCAACTTGTTGTTCATCTTGTTGTTTTGTGTTGGTTGGAATCATTTGATACACACATAGTCTTGAATCAGAATCTGAGACTCAGTCCCGCAGTCCCGCTAAATATTAGATTGTTGACAGACATTTGGACTTGGTGAGCCTCCCTTATTTCAGAAGGCCTTGTTCCATGTGATGTTTTCATTTGGTTTTAGTTCATGGTCCGATCGGGGGCCTTGTTCCGATTTCAGACAGTTTATTGTTTTCAGTTTAGTAGAGACTTCGTAGACTCGTTATAGATAGTTATGGATTTACTTGTGGATTTATGTCATGTACTGTTTAATTGAAATAATTGAACCACCATATTTTCACTTTACTTCCTTATTATTATAATTGATGAGTTATGTTTATGATTGCAAGCTAAGGGGTCTCTCGGGCCTTCATGGTTTGGGATGCCCATCGCGTCTAGGGCCCAGTTCGTGGCGTGACAGTAATACCTTTACGATAAGGTAACTCATTGAATTGGTTTAAGCTAAAGCAGATTATCGTTATCCTTTATATCAAGGTTATAGATAGAATTGTCAAATGGACTTGACTTTTAAGGTAAACCCGATCAATCATTAGAGTAGGCTCATTTTAGTCTGTCACTAGGGTAGGGCGAAGTTACAAATTATCATGCTTGTTTAAAATAAGGGGAAAAAATGCAAATAAACATCCTTAGATTGTTTAATGCATCCTTAGATTGTTTAATGAAAGATATAGCAAAACTTTTAAGTTTGCAAATTATAGCAAAAATCGATATAAAAAGGAAAATATTATTTTTTCTTTTATTAAAAAAAAAATTATAAAAGGAAAAAGAAATTCTATACCTATAAAAAGGGATGACAGTTAGGATATAAATCATCTCCTTTATTCTCTATCAAACAGTTTTCTCTTTCTTTAACTATACCACTTTCTACTTCTTTGTAACAATTATACATTTGTTTTTTTCAAATCTTCATTATCAAATATAGAATTTTTCTTCTTCATCACGATTTTCTTTTAAATTATTTTTCCCTAATTGTCTTCTTCTAATAATAATGATATCTAATTCATAAATTCTGAATTTGCAACAATATTGATGGTAGAATTACTCTATGAAAACTGATGTCAATAAATATTATATGTCAATAATCTATTTTTAATCTGTGATATATGTAATCTACTATTCATGTATTATTTTAAACGATTAATTTGAAATCAAGTTATATATAACAAAGTCATATTTTAAATAGTTTTAAATTTTTGGTGTCTCAATTTATGATATTGGTATATACGATTCTACATATAAATGATGTATTCTTATAACTGCTTTTATTGTATGAAAATAGTATAGCACACAATATAATATCTGTGAATTGTGTAATAAATTATGTTGAAATCAGTTTATATATTCATTTCATACTTAACTAATTTTTTTTTTGAGTTCTTAATATAATTACCTTGGTATTAAAATTGGTATCAATGAAGTTCCGCATATGCCACATTTGTATTGAATGAGTTTTTGAATGTGACAATTGATAAGAAAAATTATGTTGTATGCTTCATAGCCTTTTTAATGTATGTAAGGAATATTGCATGAAAAACTATCGCCGTGCATATTGAAATAAATTAACTGATAATTATTTGATGTCAAATAATTTTTCATTGTGATAAAAAAATAATAGTATTAGCCATGATTGATATTGGTGTTTGCTTTCTGACATGAGAAAATGTTGTCAATTTTGGATGAAGAAAGATACAAGTCGTGAAATCAACACATAATAAGAATATATGCTGAAATTCAAGAAAAAAAACTTGATAAATAAAACTAAATTGAACCCTCAAATATAGAATTATTTGATAGATATCAAAGTTGAGACTCAAATAATGTCCCAAAGGAAGATATTTGTTTATGAAGATGATTTTTAAAAAAAAAAAAAAAAAAAAAAAAAAAAGAGGAGTATAACTAAGACGAAATGTGTGATATTAGCGAAAATATATTATTTCAATAAAGTTGTTTTAGAAAAAACATGAGATTTTTTTGAAAAAGATAAGAATGATAATAAATGAAGATACAATACTGACCATATTTTACTTCTTCCATAGTTATCAACATATTTATTTAAAAGATATTGATTACTAAACTCTAAACAAAAGGAGTAAATTATTTTTACAAAATATTTTACTAATTTTTTTAACAAAATAATTAAATTAGCTTTTTAAAAGGCTGCTACCACTTGCAATTAAATTCTTAATCAAATAATTATCTAAAAATATTGTTATAACTTGCAATAAACAATCTAATAAATGCATATAAGATAAATTTTCTCTTAAAATAATAGAATATAAAGTCAACTCGTTGGCCATTAAAGCTTGACTAAGCTGGGTCGAAGTCGATTCATAGGTCAAAGACTCTGTAGTTTAAATAAAAATTTTAAAAGAAATTATGAGAAAAAACTAATAGTGATTATCTAATAAGTCTTGATTTCCTACACAATACTTTACTCATTTGACATTAAATTCAAATCACCAAATATTGAAGAAAAAATTTCATAAAAGCAATACTTAAGTTGTCAAAAATACTAAAATGCCTTCAGTTTTAAAAAATTACTAAAATTATAATTTTTACTATTTTAACTAAAGTTACAGATACATCCACAAAGAAGCCATTATTTAAAGATTCAACTAAGCGGATTGAAGGGAACGATTTGCTCCTCCATCAACGACATTTTTATAGGGGCAGTTTCTTGCCACAATTGTCTCCAATTCTTTAAAATTTTGAAAAGAGGTAGTTCTCCCCAAATTCATCTTCACTCCCATCTTATCAAGTTCAAATAATTTATATCAAAAATTAAATTAATCTTCCTCTTAAAATTTTCTAAAGTTATTTTGTTAACATTATTGAATAAAAGTTTAGTATATTGATGGAAAGGGAACTTCAAAGAAACAGGGACATTAATAATGTCTGATGATTTTCATGAAAATAGATTCAAACACCGAAATGATTCCGCTGTGATGAAAAAATTACGTGAAAAGATAGCAAAAGAGGCTAAGAAAAAAAGTGTAGTTCAGGAGGCGTAGTTTGTACAAAAAAAAAAAGTTGTTGAAGTTACAAATAGAGAAACCCTTCAAAATGTATTGGATGTTTGTTAGTAGTCAATAATCTAGGCTGAGATATATATTTGAATACATATGATACTTTTTTTCATTTTTGTATCTCTGTGTATGTAACAATCTGGTTGGAAAGAAATCAAAGAATCTTTGAAGGTGTAGGTCGATCACTGGATAGTATTGCTTAAGAAGTGGCATTCAACTGCAACGTTCGAGCCTCATATGGAATTGCCCAAATACTACAGAGTTGCAGTTTTTGAGAGCCTTGCACATTACACTGAATTTACTTATAGTGTTTTTGGCTAGCTATACTGAAATAACTATCTGATAGACAAGTTGTTCTACTGTAGCTGTCTAGCTGAAAAGGAATTTTAGTTTTACTGTGTTGGCTATTCTGAGAACAACTAAGTTGTGTATAACTAGGCTATTTCTTTGTAATGATTACACTTGGTAATTAATAAAGCCATTAGTTACAAAAAAAAAAAAGACATTTTAACTATGTATATATATACATATTATTAGTGTAAGAGATACCTATCTTGTTGTATAATATAGTATGTATCTCGTACACGCTTTTATAAATGTATATGGTATGTAATTACATGTATCTTTAAGTTGAATTAAAGTTGAAGTATTTTATTTTAATAGCATATATAGGGGTGTGCATCGGTCGGTTCGATTTTATATATTATCGGTTCGGTTTATTGATTTTTGTTTTTAAATATGTTAAATCTATAAGATATTTTTTATCGGTTTTTAGTCCTTCATGGTTCGGTTTTCGGTTTAACCGATAAGAAAATACTCATAAAATAGAAATAGTAGTAACTAACATGAAAAAGAATCGAATCTTAGTTGCAATAAAAAATCCTACATGATGTGTTTTAATTTACAAGAATCTTTAAGTTAGGACTAAATTTTGTTAGGAGAAATTAAGAGTTTGTATAATTGAAATAATAGGTTTGTTAATTTGTAGAAATTAAAGAAAAATTAAGAGAAATATATAATAAGTCATATTTATATATATATATATATTTATTGGATTATCGGTTTACCCAATAACCCAATAAGAAAAAAATAAAACCAAATCAATAACCCAATATTTTTTTTTTCTGAAACCATTAAAAACCGTTAACCCAATAACAATAAATCAATAACATTTTTATCGGTCCGGTTAATCGGTTGGTTCAGTTTTTGCACACCCCTAAGCATGTATGTTTATTTTAGAAGTATTTTAATTCTAATACATATTGATTATTGATAAGAATATTTCATTTGAAGTATACCAGTTGAGTATTTCAAGTGTTATTTTCAAGAAGTACTCCGAGTGTTGTACATATTTGTTATCTATAATCTATATTTTAGTTGAAGTTTTTTGTTGCAAGTATTCTACAAGTAAATGGTTATATCTATTAGATGCAAGTTTATTACGAATAAACACATGTGACAACTATATATTTACTTACATCATTAACATTTTATTATTTGTATTTCTCTGTACGTTAAAACTCTGAATAACATATGTTAGTTTAACACATACATAGTAGTATAACAAATACATGCATGTGATACATATTATCAAAAAGAGATATACCTATAAGAAATCAAGATATACATACTAATATAATCATGGGAAAATCACAAAAAATTTAAATTTAAGAGTCAATATTACTCAAGATACCAATAGTTTCAACTTTTCAAAGTATGCCAATAGAAAACTAACAAAACTAATCAAATAAGATAAAAAAAAAAAAAACAGTTAAAAATATCAAATTAGGTAAATAGTAATTCATATTCTTCCTATAATTTCTCCTAATATGTTTTTCAATTTCATACCCAAATCGGGGTACTTTTCGAACTGACATCTCTCAAAACAATATCACAAAATGGATTGACTATATCTCTCTCGCACTTGGATCTTCACAACCTGATTCCTTTAGCGCTTTTGGATCTTCAGCATGCACAATTGATTCTCGAGTTTCCAATGGCTTAACCACATTAATTTAAGAGTCAATTAACACCATCCAATTAACCACATTAATTTAATTTAATTAACATTAATTTTTAATATTTTTAAGGAGAAAACACCATTAATGGTAGTAAATTTTTCGGTTGATTCAAATCATATCCCATACAAATTTCATACATCATAAAATTATTAATACACCTATTTGTATATAGATCAGACACCATTTTTTATACATTCTAGATACCATAAAATTATTGATGCACCATTTTTTATACATTCTAGACACCATAAAATTATTGATACACAAATTTCTATATATTTCAGACACCATTAAATAGTTATTATTGATACACCAATTTCTAGATAATTCAAACGACATAAAATTGTTGATTCACCAATTTCTAACTATTTCAGGCACCATAAAATTGTTAATAAACCAATCTATATATAGTTTAGACACCATAAAATTATTGATACATCAATTTTTAACAATTTCAGACATTATAAAATTATTGGTACACCAATTTTTATACAATTCATACGCCATAAAATTATTGATCACCAATTTCTATACAATTTATACGCCATAAAATCGTTGATACACCAATTTCTGCACAGTTCATGCACCATAAAATCATTGATATCCTTCCCCATCGATGTCAATGAAAAAAATCCCAAAACTCATAGAAACTATCGAAAGTGATGAAACTCATTAGAAGTTATTAGGTGATGCACAAAAACAACTGCATAGTCGCTCAATACACAGAGATTTTTCATCACTGGGCATATTTAAAATCAAAATAAAAAATGAAGAAAACAACGAAGAAAATAAAAAAATAAATCAAACAAACAAGACACTTAATGGGTCTCATATGCGAGTTTAGGGATAAATAAAACCAACAAAAGAAAGCAAAATTAAGATTTCATGTGTGAGTTTGGTTGTGAGTTGATTATATGGGAAAATTGCATAGATAGCAGTGCTTTTAATTGGATTTTTTTTTTTAAATGAAAACTGAATGGTTGGGAGATTTTATAAATAAAAACTACATTTTTACATAAAAATAATATTGGTAGATTTTATAATATAGACTCAAATTATATATTTATGTGATTTTTTCCTACAATCAACTATGCTATGAGATACATATTAGCAAAAAAGATATAATAATTTAAAATAATAGATACATCTACAACATTAAACAATAACTATGTATTTTTGGTTAATAAACATGTATCTCTGCACAACATAACTGTACCACTTTCACGCTCAAACAACATTTCTCTTTCATCTTTATCAATGATAGTTATATGCAGTGGATACATCTCAAATTTGAGCGCACTTTTTTTAACCTCTACGTAAAGCTTTACACCCACATCATTACGGATTAGTAAGGTAGATGAGTTTCCATCAATAATGTATCTCGCTTCAATTTTTTTTCTTGTTTCGTCGATTTCAAGTTCTGCAGCAATGACTGAAATCAACTTTTCATACGTTATATGTTCTTCGATTTCCATGGCATTCCTTTTATATCCCTCATACTCTACATCAATAACTCAAACATCGGAATGCCATAATAAAATCGTGATATTTATTGATTATTGTTAAAAAAAATTATTAAAAAACGTAATTGAATAGAATAATGATTTAAAAATCATCATAATAACTGATTTCATATTTATGGAAATTATTTACTGTTAATTAAAGATTTAGGAGCGTGACTGACTTCTTCTAATTGAAGTAAAATAAAATTGATTCCCTCCCTCCCCTCTCCCCTTTTTTAGTGTGGTAGTTTAATTATAAAAAATGTATCAAATATTATATATTTTATAAAAAATATATCTGAATAATTCAAAAATTGAAATTTTTGTAATTTTAATAAAAGATGAGATGAAGTGTAATCAGAACAAACACCAAAAAAGAATTATGTAAGTTTTTCAATTTCTATAAAAATCACATTCATAATTGGTATGTCGGTGCGCCGCCGTGGAACAGAAATGGCCACTCACATTCCTAGGCAAAAGGAACCGCACACACTTCAGCAGGTCCACAAGGTGTAACCTTAATATTTTTTTTTGAGTTTATTATATACTGTATGTACTACTTTTTTTATTTGTTTTTTCCATGGCAAATGTTCATGCGATTCTTCATTTGTTTGTATTTTTTTGTGTGTTTCTCCATGGCAGAGGCCGACATTCTTTTTGGAATGATGATTTGTGTGCGATTGAAAACCTGTGGTTTAAAAAAAAGATCTTTTATCTTTTATACAGGATATAAAAGGTAAGGTTGTAGTTTTTAGTTTTAATTTGGGGTGGGGAAGTGAAAATTGAAAGGGAATTGTATAGTGGGAATCGACGTCTCACTGATAAAGTAGGGCTCATTTGATAGGAGGGATAAGAAAAGGGTAGCTGATTTTGGGATTGTATAGTGAGAATCAAACTTTCACCGATAAAGTAGGGTTCGTTTGATAGAATGAGTAAGGAAAGGATAACTGATTTTGAAATTAATTTTAAGATAAATTTATTAATGTTTGATTGAGATAAAATTGTGGGATTAATTATTTCGAGATTGTAGTGTTGTTTTTAAACCGAGGTATGAGAAGTGAAAATTGGGAGGGAATTATACAATGAAAATCGAGCTCTCGATAGGGCTCATTTGATTAGGGAGACACGGGAATACTAATCCCCATACAATAATTTATATTGAGATTAGTTATCTGAGATTTATAGTGTCGTTTTTATCACATTGAGAATGAGATAATAATTATGAAATAAATAACTTTGAGATAAGTAATTTTCCAACCAAACGAGTTCTAATTGTTTAGATAGTCGCAATTGAGCTAGTAAGATTTTTGGCAATGTTGTAAATATGGGGTATTTTACTAGATTTTTTTTATTTTAAAGATGTGTTTCACTTTACTTTATTGGAGAATAATTAGTAGTTTATTTAGGATTTCTCATTGTTGGGTGATTTTTAAAATGGAAAATGAGTAAATTTAAAAATGGAAGTGCAGGTAAGATTTAGAGGGTTTTCTTTATAATATACTAGATTCATAATTGGCAAGGTGTTGGCAGAAAAAAGGTAAAGTCTCTCTTTCTTTTTCTTCCCTTTTATTTGCTCTCACACTATTTATAAATCACTTTCATTCATCATTATAACACTGATTTAATTCTTGCCATAAAAATACAATTTTATTTTAATAAACAATGACTTCTTTCTCACTCTTGCCAAAAAATTATTATTTTATTATAATAAACGATGGCTTTTTTCTCAAACTTCTTAGCTTGTCATAATTTTATTTTTAACTCAAAAATTTGGAAGACATTTTCTACACCAGAATATGTCTCTGTAACGACTTCCTATACATCCTTAGTAGTGGGTGAAATTTATTAACCAGACAATCACAGTTGAATTCTCTTAGCTCCATGTGTTTATCTTTGGGTCTTCGATTTTTGATTTTTTCGTCTTTCCAGTCAGATTCCTAACTTTTCATCATCATCGATTGTAATCTTTACGAACTGTGCCTATTCCAAACAGTTCTTCCCATTTAATCGACGAGAAGTTAACTGAAAGGGCATGTGAGAAACTTGCCTCCTTGAGTCATCACATTTTCTATCGAAGCTTTCAGAGAAGACATTTTGTCTTCTTTTGATGTTTCAGAAAAATATTCTCCTTGAAAAGCTACTTTGACCATATGGTATTAGGGGAAAATTTTCAATTCTGATACCATGAAAGTTTAGATACTGCAAAAATATGTTTTTATTCATAGAGTTGCACAATATTTACAGGTGAACAAAAATATCAAAAGAATCTAATCAATCCCTAATTTCTAGGAGCTATGTTGCTCGAATTCATTGATTTTGCCACCGAATCCCTCCCAACGCGACACTGGTGCGGGCGCGGGGTACGTCTCTGATTCGATCAAATGAATCCGAAGACGTTGATCCAACATCAAGAAAAAAGTTGGTTGTTGTCATCGTCGAAAGACCAATGACTGTAATTGTTGTCATCGCCGAAAGTTGAAATCCAGTGAGAAACCCGTTGACAGTCATCATCGGAATCGTCAACTGCTGTTATCATCGGAATTCGACAACTATAATTTTTGTCATCGAAATTTGAATCGTTGGAAAGAAACAGAAAGTGGTTGGGAACCGGAAAGATGACTCGTCAGATCTAGTTTTTAATAATTACTAGTATAGTACCCGCGCGACGCACGAAAAGTGTTTCGGAATATAACTTGTAAAAATTTATTAATACTTTTTTTTGGCTTGATCATAGTAATTTTTTTCCATCTTAAATTACAGTAAAATTTTGTATTATGTGCAGTAAAATTTAGAATTTATTCCTGAATCCATAAAATTATTTATGAATCTTTACTATTCATCTTCTAAATTATGTGTGTTTTTAATCTAAAATAATACAAATCCTATAGTTTAGTATAATCTAATTTCAATTTTTTAAATTTGGGACAGAAATCAAAGATAATTACTCCCTTAAACAATTTTTTTGGTTGCAAAAAAATAAAAGTCTAATTAGCAGAGACTAATCAGAGCATTCCACCTATCTACCTCTGTTCAGTATTATCTCAACTGTACAACTTCTCTATCCTTTTCTATCTTTCCTATACCTATGTACTATTATATGCCCATACACTCTGTATTTATACTCCTTAATCTGTCCGCATATCATAGCTGAATGTTGGACTTTGTAATTCCACGGTGCCTTGTTCCCAACACTCCAAATAGCATATACCGAAGCCAGCTCGAATAGTAAGTACAAGGTTTCTACAGACTACAGAGCCTTCATTTCAGTTTTCTAAATACTCTTCTCCGTATGCTAGGATGAGATGTTTCTATTCCCTGTGTACCTAGTCACTGCAGTAACTCATTTGAGCACATTCGTGATAATCGACATTCAAAGAAGAAATGTTTGAGCATCCCCACATACTATGCATATCACATCCTGTCCATGAGCCATTTTCTGCATTCTTTTCAGTGTGAGCAGCATGTTATGAGCATTAAGCCTGCCAAATGGCAATTAAATTAATTAATCCCAGCCAAATGACCATTAAATTGTAATACAATTCGCATATCATTTATAAAAAATGTGCAAGAGGTCAGTCCAAAATCTAAATAACTGAAAAATGCTTTATTTTTGTACTAAATTTAACTACTTAAGCTAAATGACAATTTAAAATCAAGTTTACACATAACATAACATTCAAAGAAGAAATGTTTGAGCGTCCCCACATACTATGCATATCACATCCTGTCCATGAGCCATTTTCTGCATTCTTTTCAGTGTGAGCAGCCTATTATGAGCACTAAGCCTGCAAATAAAACTATGCTTGGGCACATTTAGGACGTTCCATACCCATATCCCCTTAAATTAATTAATCCCATTCAAATGGCCATTAAATTGTAATACAATTCGCATATCATTTATAAAAAATGTGCAGGAGGTTAGTCCAAAAATCTAAATAACTAAAAAAATGCTTTATTTTTGTACTAAATTTAACTACTTAAGCTAAATGACAATTTAAAATAAAGTCTACAGACAATATAACATTCAAAAGCAATGATAATTTAACTTCCACTGTTCTAGTACGACAATTTTGGTGATAATTTAACTTCCACAGTTCTGGTACAAAAATTTTGTACCTTAGATGCTCTTAGAAGTGTACTCTTAATTTGCTCCTAAGTTCCAAGATTCCATTGAACCTTACCCTCTGGAAAATTAATAAATCTTGGTTGTGAGGTTTTTATTTTTTGACAGCAGTGGTGTTCTGATCAAACATGTGAACACCTCTACTAACTACATGGGATATATATATAGACCTGTGTAATGAGAATAAAAGGTTAAATGAAACTTCCCCGGCCGCCGAGATTATTCAATAGATCAACCAAATAGAAGAAGAATCATGAAATTCAATGAAAGATATCTATAATGATATTTTCTTACCCAGACTTGATCAAAATGTTAGGCAAAGTTGAAGATTAATCAAAGCTTACACAATTTAAATATTTTTTATACCTTTCATGCGTATCATAATCATCTCATTTACTGAAAAATTACTGCATTAAGCATATAAAATTTCTAGAATTAGTTACAGCACTGAAACAAAGATCTATGTAATCTAGCATCATGAGAAAACTTTGAACTAAGGACAGTAGAAAGGTAAGTAAGATGATGAAGAAGAAGATACTTGTGAAAACATATGGGTCCGCTTCATCTCCTCTTGCCTTACCTTATTAAGAGTGATAGGAAGATCCAAAAATATTGCTCTTAACACCCTTAAGTCCATATTGAAAGCCATTTTTGGTCACTTCTTAGATTTCGTAAGGTACCGTTTGAAAGGCATTGTTGGTCACTCCTTGGATATCATAAGGTATCGTTGCTCTTACCTATATTCATATATTTTTGAATAAGCTTCTTAACCCTCGGTAAGAGTAATTGATAAAATAAAAGTTTACAAAATGATGAAAACTCGTACAATTACAACAAGAGGATTATTGCCGTGAAGAATATAAAAGGGAAAGCGAGTAATGACTTCATCACGTGGACTAGAAAATGAGTGTTCTGGATCCAAGTTACATGCTCCTGCAAAGGTTTTTCAGAGTTCTGTGCCACCAAACAAATGTGGTAAGTTTCTTGGTGGCCATTCAAGTAAATGGGAAAAGTAGGTACAGACCGGGTAAACAAGATACCTACCTATTAAAGAAGCTCTTGGTCTATCATCAGGCACCAAGTGGATGAAAACCACTAGCTCCTCAAGAGTTGTGTCCACCAAATCCATGACAAAAATGTCTCAAGGAAATTGTAGCGAGCTTCTTTTCCGGAGAAGTGTACAGTGCAGCGGTCTTTAGGATCAGCAGGATATACAAAGCCTCTGAATCTTCGAAAGAGAAAAATCACTGAACATAGCAAAAAAATAGCAAAGACATCTAAATGTAAGTGTTTGCCAACATCTCTTAGTGTTCATTACTTGTTTTGATCTGTCCTCTTCGTATATCTTTGTTCATCAGAAATTTCATTTTCTATCATGCTGTAATTAATTTCTTTTTTAAGAAAAATAACATTGATATGTATAGAGTTGGTATTATCTTTCAAAATGATTCCCGTTACACCATCAATAGCTGAAAAGCTTTAATAGAAAATTATTTACTTACTGTACTTCAATCCAATTGATGTAGCCTTCTTTTTAGGTCATGGTGATTCTAGCGTTCTGGAGCGTAGGAGTCCCAATGCTGTGAATGAGATTCGAATGATACCTGTGTGATCCTGCTCTAGATCCTTCCTAGAAGTAAGTATCCTTCATCATGCGCCTTAATTACTAACATAAGTTAACACGAGGTAAATTAAACTCCAAAAGAGTTCAAATTCAGCTCATATCTGTCTTTGCATGGTAGCTTTTTGGATGGCTCATCTTTGCTAGTAGTCAGCTAACTGATTAATCTTTTCTTTTATGGAGGACCTTTCTTTTATGAACTTCACTGGTCTTTTCCCTATTGATTAGTAAGAAAACATATGTGTATGTTTTAATTAATAACATAATGTTGGTTCCCAGTGGATGACCTAGTGTTTAAAACATAGGAGTAACAACTTGGAGATTCTAGGTTTGAATCCAAACTGTAACACCAGGTACACCCATCTGGCTAGCCTTGATAGGCAACATACCTTTTCAATAGGGTTGGGTATAAAATACTGAAAACCAAATTACCGAACCGAACCAAAAAAATTGGTAATTGATATTCAGTAATTCAGTATTGGTATGGTATTTCGGAGTAAAATTTCAATATTTTGGTATTCGGTATTGGGTTTGGTACAAGATATTAATATACCGTTTGGTATTCAATATTTACTGAATATCGAATTTTATATATATAATAAGATACGTCTAACCAAATACCATGCTGAACCGAAATTTAATTTACGATTACTGAATTATCGAATCGATGTTTATAAGTAAGGTATGTGGTATCTACTCTCAAATATCGATTACCGAATTACCAAACCCGAACTTTAGAAATATCGAAAAGAATATTGAACGCCCACCCCTACTTGTTAATATATGGTATGGCCAAGTTAGACTTTTGCATATGAGCTTAAGAAATTCCCCTTGTGGGATGGACATGTTGCCCAGTGAATTAGTTGGGGTGCATGCAAGCTGGCACCCGAGTTTATGCCACTTAGCCTAGGAGATACATGAATCAAGGGATTTCCTCTTATCTATTCTCCTAGCGTCACAATATATGATATCAGATAGTTACAGCAGATTGCAATCATATATATATGCCTACTCAATTGTGGAGCAAAATAGAATCAAATCTGCCTACACATCCTTGGAGCAAATTATGACTAAATCTGTGAACTCATTTGACACCCTTATTTTGGAATCTTAAATAGAGATGAAAACTGGAACAAAACTAGAAGCCTAAATGGAAGTGATATGACCTCTCAGGGGAGAATTAGGACCTCTTCGAGCTGTCTAATCTTTCTGGCATTCTTCAAAGCGGATCCTAAATGATATTGGATATTGGGCTCCACCTAAAGGATACATTGATTCTTCCATTAGCACGTTGTAGCATTTAATTCTCTTATATACTGCCTTTATATTTTATGCATATGTAATCCTCTTTCCATTTTTATAAATTCTGTCCTTTCTCTTCCTTTTAGATATTGCATACGGGGTTATTGTGCGAAGATGTTAAAGAGGATTATTGCCGTGAAGAATGTGATAAGGGCAAGCGAGTAGTGTCTTTATCACGTGGAATAGAAAATGAGTGTTCTGAATCCAAGTTACATGCTCCTGCAAAGTTTTTTCAGAGTTCTGTGCCACCAAAGAAACGTGGTAAGTTTCTTGGTGGCCATTCTATTAACTGGGAAAAGGAGGTACATACCAGGAAAACAAGATACCTACCTATTGCCGAAGTTCTTGGTCTATTATCAGGCACCAAGTGTGATACGGGACAAACAAGGGAACACCAAAGTTAGTCCAAAAAATAGTCCACAAAATGGAAGAAATTCATGAACCCTTTTGGAGATCAAGTCTCGGCTTCCTAAGAACACAATAACAAGAAGATAACAAGGTGTTTATTACACCAAATCAGCGGACAACAAACTAGATTAACAACATAACATGATGAATAAGAATACACAAGATTCGGATTTAACAATAACAACAAGAACACAAGATTACAACACAAACACTAAACAAGATTACAAGAAGGTAAAATGATAGATAGATAGACCACATGAAGGTATAATCTTAAGAACCCAAGAATGGACACTCTTGGACCGTTAACACTACACATAACAATAAACCTATTTCTTACGTGACACAAGATCGGATTCCACCTCTCTAGCATCAATGTTTCCAAGCAAGCAACAACAAAAGAGAATCCACCCTATTGTTGTATCCTAGTTTTGGTGGTCACTCTTCTCACTAGAGAGAGATCTTGTTACAAGTCTTACAAGATTCCCAAATATCATCCAAAAACTAAACTAAAACCCCTACAATGTTCTTTTTATAGCTATTACAAAATATAAGTTAAAATGATCAAAAGGCCCTTCAAAGAGTGGGCACCCATCTAGTGTAATTTATGAGCTGATTTGGGTGCATTTTGGGCCTCTTTTATACTTCAATTGCACGTGTCAAGGCTCGGGTCCAACACGCACTCTCCTAAGTCTATATCCGTGATTCCCATATCAAAGTGGATGAAAACTACTAGCTCCTCAAGAGTTGTGTCCACCCATCATCTAAATGTAAGTGTTCACCAACATCTCCTAAGATTCATTACTTGTTTTGATCTGTCGTTTTCTTATATCTTTTTTCAGCAGAAATTTCATTTTCTATCATGCTCTAATTATTTTTTTTTTAAGAAAAATAACATTGATATATATATATATTAGTTTTTTTAAAAAAATACTGTTCACACAGTTTTTTTTTTAAAAAAAATGCCACGTCAGCATAAGAGGGGAAATAAATTCACTATAAAGATGTTAAGGGGGTAAATAAATAGAAGATTAGTTTAAGTGCTAAAGTAAGTTGGGGAGACAAGTTTAGGGAGTTTTTGATGTATTATCTCATGTTTTAATTATAACATTAACAATTTATTGATTATTTATTTTAGGGAGATAAATTGCATAGTATGATAACCATATATTTTAAGAAATTGTGATTCTTTTATTGTTTGAAACTTTAGATATTAGAGTTAATTTTCATTTCATAATAGTTTTTATATTGTTGAATTATTTCTACTTGTAAAATGATGTTAAAGGTTTTGTTTTCAATGAGATTTTTTAATCATCTTTAAATTTACAAAAATTATTACTATATTTTTTTGGTATAAATTTTTTCTTATTATACTATTTTTACTATATTATAAATTTAAAATAAAAAATCCATGTGGTTTACTTCCAATACCCCAGGGCCTGCGCCTCGTTCCTAACTACGTAAAATGTCCGGTCTCATGCCTCCACCTTTTAAAACACTGGTGACTCGTAGTATTTTTTTACATCGTTTTCAAATATATAATTTTTTTTAGAAAACTTAAATATTTCGTACTTAGATTTACAATCAAACTTAAATTGTTTGACTCTTGAAAAACGAAAAGTATCACATAAATTGAGACAAAAAGAGTGCTAGTCTAGGGGTGGCAAAGTCAAACTCAATTCGTTCAATCCGACCCAATCCATTTATGTTTGGATTATTTCAACCCAACCCATGTTAACAACGACAACACACCCATGTGTTAGGGTTTTTGCCCTGATTTTCTTACTATATTTAAGTTTTATTTTTTCTTTGAAGGAAAATAAAAGTTACCATAATTACTTTTACTTTTCCTGAAAGAAAAAATATAATTCTTTTCATATTTGGCTAACCTCTTTCTTGGAGGAAAGGTTTTGAATATCTATAAATAGAAGACCCTTTCTCATACCATAACACAATAGCATCCACAATGTAGTCATTAAAGAGTCTTTGTTTAGGGGGAGATTTCTCCTAATAGGTTTTATGTTTTTTCAGTATTAGTTTTTGATATGTAGGTCGTTTGACCAAACAATATCAATAAAATATTTTTAGTATTGTTTTCTTTGTCGTCTGATTTATCGTCTCATGATTTGCAAATTTTAAGCTTCCGCATGACGCCCTCTCGATTTCGAACCCAACACCATGTAATCCCACAAAGTGAGGTCTGGGTAGTGCAAAGCTTACACAGTCCATACCACTAGCTCAGATGAAGTAGAGAGGTTGTTTTCGATAGACCCCCATCTAACCCAACTCATCTAAAATTGGGTTGATATGTAACCGCAATTGATTTTTGATAAATATTAAGAAAATATTTTTAAAAGGCCCTTTTTTATTTGATATATTATATTTAGTCATAATTAAACAAATATAATTTTATTAGGTACTAGAAATTTATTGAAGAATAAATAGATCAATAAAAACTTAGTAAAAATTGGGTGGGTTAAGTTATAAGTTATAATCCATCACCTAGTCCATTTTGACTCAACCCATTTTGATCCAAATAAACTTGTGACTGATTGGGTCTTAATCCATTTGTTATCTTGATCTGTTTCGATCCACCCAACTTTGACCCAACCCATCCAATTGCCACCTCTAAATACTACTCCCTCCTTTTATTTCTTTTTAAAAAAATTCATTTCAAAAAGGATTTTTTTTATTACTCTTTAATTTTAATTTTCAATACACATATTTAACACCATAAAACTACAACATATTTTAGTACATTCTATTTGTTTAGCTTAACATTACAAACTTTCAGAAAAAAATAAGTTTTAAACTTCGTATCAAATCAAAATCAACAAATAAATTAAAACAGTAACCATAACCTTAACTTGGAGACATTTTTATGGGCGATTCAATTAGTACACTGTATTAATTAAAGGAGATTTTGGTACATTTTGAGTTCCTCCAGAGTATACTGAACTACTGGGGGGAGATTCTTTCTTGTTGAGGTCCTCCCTTTTTTCTTAATTGTTTGTTTATCACCATCTAGTTTTATTAATTTTACTTGTACATTTTACTACTACTAATGAACTTGAGGAAATTAAAATGACTTATATTTTGGCATTTAACTAAAGTTAGGGTGTGTTTGGTAAGTTAAGTTGATCTTTTAATTATTTTACTTTTTATATTTGTAATTAAGCAAAAACTATCATCGCAAAAGTATTTGTCAATGGTAATGAAGGTGTTGTAGGTAGGGGTGTTCATGGGTCGGTTATTGGATGTATTTGTGATAGTTTTTGTAGATGATATTCTAGTTTATTCTAGATCAGAAAAGGACCATGCCAATCACTTACGACAGGCATTGCAGACTCTTCGTTATTGTAAGCTTTATGTAAAGTTCTCTAAATGTGAGTTTTGGTTAAAGTTGGTGGCATTTTTGGGTCATATTGTATCTAGTGAAGGGATAAAGGTTGATGCTCAAAAGATAAAAGCTGTGAAGAACTGTCCAAGGCCCACAACGCCTACGGAGATTCGTAGTTTTCTCGGGTTAGCCGATTATTATAGAAGGCTTGTTGAAGGCTTTTCTTCCATTTTAGCATCCTTAACCAAGCTAACCCATAAAGCATCCAAATTCCAATGGAATGATGCCTGTGAGAAGAGTTTTCAAGATTTAAAGAGAAGCAATATGGAAATCCTATTTTATTATAGCTTAAAGAGAACGTTCAGAGTGGTGCGACCAAGGCATTTGAGATTATGCGAGAAGGAGTACTTCAGTGCCAAAAACGATTATGTGTGTCGGATGTAGACGGGCTAAGAAAGAAGATTATGACAGAGGCACATTGTTCAAGGTATTCCATTCATCCAGGATCAACCAAAATGTATCAAGATTTGAAAGATATGTATTGGTGGAATGACATGAAAAAGAGCATTGCCGAATTTGTAGCTGAATGTCCAAATTGTCAAAGAGTTAAAGTTGAGCACCAAAAACCCGGAGGTTATATGCAATGCATTGATCTTCCAAGCTGGAAGTGGGACATGATCAACATGGATTTCGTTATTGGTTTGCCTCGTACATCCTGAAAGTTTGATTCTATATAGGTGATTGTTGATAGGCTTACCAAATCCGCACATTTCCTACCAGTTAGGACCACTTACACAGTTGAAGAGTATGCGAAGCTGTACATTAAAGAGATAGTCCGATTATATGGAGTGCCAATCTCTATTATATCAAATCGGGGAACCCAATTTACCACAAACTTTTGGAAGTCTTTTCAGAGGTGTTTGGGAACACAAGTGAAGTTGAGTACAACTTTTCACCCTCAAACAGATGGACAAGAAGAACGTACCATCCAAACACTTGAAGATATGCTACGAGCTTGTGTAATAGATTTCAAGGGAAACTGGGATGATCATTTACCTCTTATTGAGTTTGCCTACAATAATAGCTATCATTCAAGTATCAAAATGGAACCATAGGAAGCTTTATATGGAAGGAAGTGTAGATCACCAATAGGATGGTTCGAAGTGAGTGAAACTCTTTTGTTCGGATCGGATCTTGTTTATCAAGACATAGAGAAGGTTAAAGTAATTCAGCAACGACTGAAAACAGCACAAAGTCGACACAAGTCATATGCGGATAGTAGAAGGAGAGGGCTAGAGTTTTCTATAGGTGATTGGGAATTTTTGAAGGTATCACCAATGAAAGGGGTAATGAGATTTGGCAAGAAATGGAAGTTGAGTCCACGTTATATAGGCCCGTATAAGATCACTCGAAGGTTTGAACAAACTGCATATGAATTAGAGCTACCCCAAGAGGTCTCATTAGTACATCCGGTATTTCATGTGTCAATGCTTTGAAAGTGCATCGGAGATCCATCACATAGCACTTCTACTGAGGATGTGCAAGTTGTGGAAGATCTTACCTATGAGGAAGTGCCTATTGCTATTCTAGATCGCCAAGTTAAGAAGATGAGAAATAAAGAGATAGCATCTGTGAAAGTACGTTGGAGAAATCGTCAAAGGGAAGAGATTACATGGGAAGCTGAGGAAGCAATAAAATCTAAGTACCCTCATTTGTTCAAAGATGAAGAGGAAGTTCAAGAAACGGAGTTAGAACATTAACAAGTAAGTTTTTTTTTATATATGCATAGTATTTATGTGATGATGTGAATATTAATGATGGACTTGAACTTGTTTCGGTTGAATAACTACGCTAACATTCGAGGACAAATGTCCTAAATGGGGGAAAGGATGTAACACCCCATATTCAAGTACATGTATTGGTGTATTCAAGTACGTGTATTGGTCTTATTTATATGGAATTAATTTTTTTATTTTATTTATACCGGAATTTGCCCGTCAATGGTTCCATGCGAAGGTTATTGAATAAGCTTTCCAATGATATAAAGATTTCCAAAAATGGATAGGTTTCGATATAATCGAGCACGTTCGGAACTATAAAATGGTTGCCGGGATATTTGGGAATAGTAAATGTGCAGGAAATTTTCCTGCACACAAACTATTGAGGCCAGCCGAATTTTTGGGTCAACTTCGAACGATCATAACTCCCTTAATATAATGAACTGGGAGATATGTTACCTATGAAAAGAAATATCTTTGAGTCTTCTTTCCAATTCAATTAGTTTCATCCAAATCCAACGTCTAAGTAAGGAGTTATACTCATTTTACTTCAGCCTATCAAAATAGATTTTTAGGGTCAACTTCAAACGAACATAACTCCTTGTACAGGACGAACTGGGTGGAATACTTTATATCAAATGAAATCCCTTTGAATTATCCTTCCAACTATAATAATTTCACCCAAATATGATATCGGAGAAAAGAGTTATGGTCGATCTACTTTAGCTTATTAAAACAGTCCACCAAAGGACAGATTTGACATTATTTAAATTTTAAAGGCATTTTGGTCATTTCCTATTATATTATGGACGGGAATATGTGTATATATACATGTATATGAGTTCAAAAACTCATTTTCATCATCAATCATTGATAAAGAACAAACCCTAGCCAAATTTGACCTTTAAATTACTTTTGTTTCAACCGTAGAAATTCCAAAGTAATCCGATAACTGTGTTTGTTATCTCGAGAGCTTCGAACGGCACCTATTATTTGTGCAAATAGTATTGCATAATCAAGAGGTGAATTCTAAGGTATGAATATTGTTTGCCTTTGTTCTTTTCCATATGTATATGTGTGATAGAGGATTATATGTATTGGTTGTTATTGAAAGGTGATGGAAATAGGGTTATGAACTATTTTGCATGGTTTGGTTGTATTGAATTGTGGAAGGTGGATATGGTAATTGAGTTATGGAAGGTGGATATGGTTATATACTATTGTATTGATGATTATTTATGTCTATGGCTCAATTTGGTTTAATGGATTGGTTGGAAGGATAAATGAATCCAAACTTGATATTGGAGGATGTTGTATGAATATGCATGGCATGTGAATGCAATTGGAGTATAAGAGGGTTAAAGTGACACCCTTTATGGTGTAATTAAGCCTTACTACATAACCACTAGTTTGGTGAATTCAAATAATTGAATTGTGACGTTTGGTTGCTAATACTAGATTGCTATATATGTTCATTGTAGATAAGTAATCCGAAAAGACGGAAAGTCCATTTGGGACTAGTATTGAAGGTTGACAGTCAGGTATGTAAAGCATACTCTATACCATATCTTTGGCATGAAAGTGAACAATTGTTCTATTAATAAAGTTTCCAAAGTTATTCAATAACATGCGATCCATAATGGTTTTGTATGATGTCGTACATTACCAATGAACTTGTTTCCACCCTACAAGATGTCAAGACATTCCAATACTTACTTGTTTTCCAAATCTTACATTTTTATTGCACTAATGAATGTCAGAAGGTATCCGGTTACTCAAACAAGATCCATGTTCTATTAATGACTCCAAAACATTTCATTGATATACCAATAAGTTCCTACTTCATTATTATGGCATTGACGACTCCAAAACACTTCATTGATGTGCCAATGAGTTCTTACTTCATTGTTATTGCATTGATGGTCTATTTATATGTCTCTTATTGATGCATCATTGTTTCAAAGTATCAAAAAATGCGGGTGGCGACCGAAATAACAATCTCAAAGATTAATTGAACTAAGTGATTAAAGCTCTCTCTTATCGGGTGGTATCCCAAGGACATAAGCCTATCATGGGTCGATCCCTATTTATGTGTTTATGGGTGGTATCCCAAGGGCCTAAGCCTATCATGGGTCGATCCCAGTTGATATGTACTGGAGGCAACCTAATGGTCACAGTACAGTACAGTAATGATTACAAAGATGATAAGAATGAAGGTAAAGTGATTGAATAAATACAATGTACAGGTTGTCACAAGTTCTAGTAAGTGTGGTCCACTCCTATTACTATTTATTCACTTGTTTCTGATTTCTATTGAGCTCCTATATCATATGTGATTATCTACATCTTTACATACTCAGTACATATTTCGTACTGACGTCCCCCACGGGGGACCTGCATTTCATGCTGCAGGCACAGGTACCTCAGCTCATACACCGTACAAGTAGGAGCCAGGATATCCAGCTGCTTTTGGTGAGCTCCAGTTTGCTTCGGTGATTTCCGTGTCATATCCAGTCACTTTTGGTATTGTATAGAAGTTAGTTATATGGCGGGGTGTGTCTCGACCTTAGTTAAACTCTGTGTATTGTCTAGAGGCTTTGTAGACCTAATGTACAGTCAAGGTGGTGTTTTGTTAATAGACGTGATGGCTCCAACGACCAAGTAGTGTATATATGTGTGTGTGTGCTCGAGCTTATACAGGTGATTATTTCCTGTTATATGCGACATGATGCTGTCCGAATTTCGGGTTGTCATTGAGGTATGCATGGGAAGTATAAGGTTATGAGCTGGTTCTCCCGGGCCTTCTCGGTTACGGGTGCCAGTCCGCCCCAATAGGATTTGAGGCGTGACATATATATATATATATATATAATATTTTTATCAGTTCGGTTTGGTTATTTCGTCGGTTATTTTAGAGTAAAATCAAAACTAAACCACATAAGTATCGGTTTTAAAAATTTAAAACCAAACCAAACCAAATCTAACCAAATGTCGGTTTTTTAATCGGTTTGGTTTGGTTCGCGATTTGGTTTGATTTTTAACCAAACAATGAACACCCCTAGTTGTAGGGGGTGTGGTAGCCATGGGGTAGAGTGGGGTAAGTTTATCTGATGGAAGGAAGCAAATAATTTATTATGAAATTTATTTTTTTGACAAAAAAAAGGTTGCTTAGAGAGCGGGTAAGAACCATTAATTCCTAGTCCTAAGGTTATGAATTTGATTGTCCTTAGTATGTGGGTTCGAGTCATCAAGAAACTATTAAAATTTGAAAGCTTCTGCAAAAGGTTTAAAAAATTATTTTTTCAATTTTTACTAAGGAAGTCATATATATATATACTTGTTTTTGCTTTATAAATTTAGTTAAATAACAAGGGTGACAAAATAATCGATCACACATAAAGTTGAGTAAAGGTGGACTCTTACACCACTTTATAAAAAGAATAAAATAATAAGGATGGCAAAATGAACGATTAAGCATAAAGTTGAGTAAAGATGAGCTCTTAGATCACTTTATAAAATGAGGAAAACAACAATGGTGAGAAAATGATTGATTACGCATAAGGTCATGTTAATTAATATAGATCAAAAGTTTTTAAACTCCACCTAGGATTATGATCTAAAAGAACAAGATCTTTTCACCCTGATTGAAAGTTTTGTGTGAGAAATTTACAAATTAAACAATAACAATAACAACAAACTCAGTGTATTCCCACCAAGTGGGGTCTGGGGAAGGTAAAATGTACGCAGTCCATACCGCTACCAATAAATTAAAAAAAATGTTTAAAAATGTGTTTTCCTCCTTTACGCATCGTGATTTGAAAAAATGCACTATTATTGCAAAAAAAAATTATGAAAGAATTTACTCAATAAAATAGATAATTCATATGTCAAATCGATTAATTAAACTAAAAATAGCCGATGAAACATTAAATTTATCAGACTATTTACAAGAAGATACTGTAAGTTTTCTTGAATAGTAAGAAATGACATATCCGATAGCCCCTAAAAAGCATTTCAATTCTTGACTTGTTATAAATATATTACCATATATAGTAAATGTGTACTTTACCATATATAGTGAATGTCTACTTTACCATATATAGTGTATATCTATTTATGGAAAAGTTAGAAACCTCAAGGTTAGTTTCCTCCTATAAATAAAGGAGGTTTCCTTCATTGTAATTAACCCCATCAAGAAATCCCTCAAGAGAAATAAGAATTTGTAACACCTCGATTTTTCTGAATCGGAATGCTACACGGTACTTATGACCCCAAAGGACCACAAGCTAACCCATGACTGAGATCTGTACCTGTACACTGTATAATATACATGTAATAATGCGGAAAACAAGAACATGTAGTCCATAAGGTTCAACTGAATAAAGGATCTATCAAAACATAACATTCGTGTGGGTGAAAAATACCCAAAACAACTAAAGTCTGAAATAAATCTGAACTAAATCTGAAAACCTCTAAGTACTATCTGAATAAGGAGTTGAAGGAACATGTCTCCAACTAACTCCATAAACAAAAAAACTAACTGAAATAATAAATGAATCAGATCATATAGTCCTCGAATGAGGAGTACTCACTGCAACTCTGTATACTGGATCACGACTGCTATTGTTGGTCTGGAACTCATGTCTCTGAACCTATGGTGTAACATGAAAAGAAAGCACCATAGCATAAATACATCAGTACAACTGGAGTACTAAGTATACGAGTAAGGTAGGCTAAATGCAAAGGGTTTACATGCATGAACAATGCTAACCGACTGACTGATATGAACATAAGAGTAAAAACATACATACATAGTAACTGAGATCGTGAGTACATGATATCTAGATCTGTACGCTAATACATGGTTTACTGATAACTAACATGACTGAAACTGTAGTTCTGATACATGGGCGACTGTGTCTGATAGTCTTGAATCTGGTAGAACTATCTGAGTTCCGTACTATAACTAAATTTGACTGTATCTGACAGTCCTGATATACTAATATCTGAAGAACTATCTGAGTTCTTTTACTGAGACTGAGTTTGAAAACTGTGGCAGGTAGTTGTTTAACCGACATGCCCCATATGTGCCATTATGGCTAAGCTGTGGTCCAATCTCTGCCCTGACTGGAAGGGTGTCAATACCGCACCATTGGTAAGGACAAGCTGTGAGTGACCCTTATCTGGAAGGTGCTCAAAATGAGAACATTGGGAACCCTAACCTGACAGGTTAAGCCACCTCATCAACCCTAATCTGACAGGTTAAGATGTCTCAACCGGCTACGTAGTTCTGGAACACAAGGATGACTGCTAAGAATCACACCCTAAACTGACAGGTGAGTTCCGATCCTTGGATTTGCTCGGTGCTAATTACTACTCCCATCTGAAGTGACATTAAACATGATTAATTGAACTGTACATGGATTGAACTTACTGAATTTCGTTGACTGACGGAATACTACTGATATCTGATAACTGACTGAGTTCATGAGATTACTCATCTTACTAAGTACTGAGTTATGAGATTTCTGAGAATACTGAATTACTGAGATTACTGAAGTTAATGAGTACTGAGAAGAACTAAGCTGATACTGAATTTACATGAGTTTTCCTGAGTCATGAGGCTGATTGAAGTCTACTAAACATGGCTTAACTGAGAGTAGCATGAAAACATGACATAGTTCTAGGCACACAACTATATTTTTCGGGTACGAATACCCCAGGACTCGATATAAGAAAACTGACACACATGACATGACTTGATCACAAGATTGGAGTCCACAATTCATAATATCATAAGTAGGGGATAATATACCACATGTAACTTTCAACATCTTGTGCATAGTAGGGAGTGCATGGAATATATATATCATGTACATATTATATCACTCAATTATCATAAATGCTTCATACCTCAACAATAGCAACAAAACAATGGCATGGAACTCATATTGAATTGTATAGTTAACATGGACTTGTCATGTAGATAATATGGGACCATGTAAACATGAAATTCCTAGCATTCTAAGTATTTTATCAAACACCTTGCATGCACTCTTTAAAGCATAGGTGTGTTCATAAATTTACATCACATTAAACCACCCAAATTCATGGGTTCTAACTACATGATCAAAACCTTTATGAAAATTCATCAAATCACTACTCTATAGCATAACCACAAACACCAACATGAATACAATTATATCACCACAAAACATTCATGATTTAGTATTTAAAGATTGATTCTTGAACTCCACGGATGAAAGGAATCCGTGGATGAACACTATGTATACCTGACCCAAGGTTATTGATGTTTTTTTAACTTGAAGGATTTGAAATCCTTTGATTTTTAAAGAAGATTGGGTCTTGTTCTTGGAGATTAAATTTAGAGAGAAACCCTAGTTTTTTTTTGTAAAATGATAATGAGCAAAATGGCTGAATTCAGACTTATCTGGGTATATATAGGCCAGTGGTAAGTGACCAAAATACCCCTGTTAAAACGGCCTGAAAGTAAAATGAATGTGGCGTGTGACGACCCGACTGACGGTCCGTCAGGAACTTGACGGTTCGTCATTTCGACCGTCATACGTGGACCAGAAATGAGGTTCACTGGATAAGAGTTGACGGCTTAGATGATGGTCCGTAAAAAATATGACGGTTTATCAACTCGTCCATCAATCCTTATCCAGAACGTGGCCCTACTGCCTTGGCTGTGACGGTCAAAGTGGCGGTCTGTCACTTGTTTGGCGGTCCGTCAACTTGGACGTCGTACTTGGGCGTTTTGGTCAGTTCTGAATAAAACATCCATAACTTCCTCGGCTGGTATCGGAATTGGACAAAATTGATATCGTTAGAAAGCTGACTCAATTTCCCACGTGATAGAAAGTAGAAATATCAAAAATATCACGGGTATAAAAATACATTTGTATTTCAAAGCAAGTACTAAAATCCTTGAGATGATTTCTAGCTAGGAATAAGCACGGGTATTACAATATCTCCCCCTTGAGAACATTCGTCCTCGAATGAGACTGACTAAGAGGAAAAATAATAAATGAACATGAACTAAACATGAGTGACTGAGACATGACTTCATGACTGACATGCTAAATATACTGAACTCATGCATGTGTGATGCATGGCTAACTGGTACATGAATGTGTGACTGAGTAACCTGATAAACTGAGTTTCTCAAGACGAGAATGGATAGTTGATGCATGATTTTATAACTGAACTAATACATGAATGCAAGACAGAGTATGAAATGGTAGTACCTACCACATTTATAATGGGAACATGAATATGAAACTGAATAAGCTTAAGGCAAACTATTACCTTGAGCTTGATCTGAATCGGTGGAGAAGAGGTAAGGATACTTGGTACGCATATCTACTTCTGTTTACCTAGTAGCTCTCTCATGAGTCTGATTTCGCCAAAGAATTTTAACTAGAGGGACTTCTTTGTTCCTCAACTGCTGGGTCACCTATGCACTTCTTGAGCAAGGATACATGGAAGACTGGATGAACGGAGGCTAGATATGAAGGCAATTTGAGCTTATAATCTACCTTGTTGAAGCGACTGAGAATCCTGAAGGGACCGACATAGCGGGGACTGAGTTTCCCTTTCTTGCCGAACCTCTTCACTCCCTTCATGGGAGAGATCTTTAGATAGACATAGTCATTGACCTCGAATTCGAGATCCTTCCTACGAACATCCGCATACGACTTCTGTCAGCTCTGAGCAGCCCGGAGTCTTTATTTGATCAACTAAACTTTCTCTAAGGCGTCGAACACTAAGTCAGGAACTATGACTGAGGACTCACTAACTTATTACCAACCAATTGGAGATCTACACCTCCTACCATAGAGATCTTCGAATGGAGCCATCTGAATACTGGAATGATAGCTATTATTGTATGCAAACTCAATTTGGATTAGTTATGAAGTACCATATCATAGTGCAGCTGGTGCACTCATGTACCTTGAAAATACTACAAGGTTTGTATAACCTTTTTCAGTTAATTTGTTAGCAAGGTATATGTCACGACCTGAAACAGGGCCCTGACCGTGACGGACATCCCGAACCATGAAGCCCGAGAGCCCTTCTAACTTGTAATCATATACACCATTCATATATAAATAGGAAATGCAAAAATAAAATCTGCTACGGAAACATGGTCATAATCTAAATTTAGTTTAACAATGAGGAATAAAATCCAATATCAACTAAACACCATCTGAAAATTTATAGTTTAACTATAATCACGTATATAAATATGTTTTCAGTTTTACAAAATTTGATTGAGAGCATGAATAATGACCCCCCCCCCTTCTTATCATGATACCCTTTGATTTTAAGTGTTATGGGTTGTTCAAATGCATGATTTTAAAAAGAAAACTTAAGAATGAGTTCCCTACAGGTGTTCATGGATTGATATGATTTATGACATGTCGAGGGGGTATTTTTATTGTTGTAATAGTTCATTGTACAAATTTAAGGACTTCATGAGTTTTAAAGTAAATGCAAATGAGATGGTCACCATGTGATTGTAATAATGAGAAGAGAGTGCTTTTGTGTAATCTCATATGAAAATCTTTAGCAAGACTCTTTCACATGATGTTTAAAGATTTTGGGTAGACATTAACTTAATGATAAATAAAAAGGGCTACAGACACATTATGGTGCAATATGAATGACTTGCAAGTCTGGGTATGACGATACCCGGTGATGATTCGACCTTAACAGAATAATTATTGATTGTTTTAAAAACATGAAACATGGATTTAAAAGACTAAAATTGGGCTTAAAGAGAGCTAGTTAGTTACCCAAAGAAGGCTTGAGTTCAAATAACTCGTGGTCCGAAATCATGTTTTGCCAATACGGGACATATGATATGATGTCCTACATGTGAGGATAATTAGGATATCTCACATTGATACCAAACTCCCCAAGAACACAACAACACAAACACCAAAATCAGTCTACTAGTTCAAGAACTATGGACCCTTTTGATGACCTCTTTCGGATTCGCAAGAAGAACAAGAAGGGAAGTGATATCAATAGTAAAACACACTAAAACAACAACAACACTTGATGAACAAGATGTAATAACAACAACACACGGTTACAAGACAAGAACACAAACGGATTAAACTAGATATAGACAAACGATTACAAGAAAGTAAAGATTGATAGATAGACAAAGGGATAGTATAATATTAACAACCCAAAATCTTATTCCACTTTTGGATCTTTAATATCACACACAACCTAAATCTATCTCTTATGTGACCTCAAGGGATGAAGCCATTTATCATGTGATGAAGCCATTTATCGAAAAGTTTATTGTTGTTTACTTTGATGATGTATTGCTGTATAGTAAGTCCTTAGATAAGTATGTAAAGCATTTACAATGTGTGTTTGATGTCCTCCGAAAGGAGAAATTATATGCCAATCTAGAAAAGTGTTCTTTTAGTGTCCATGAGGTTGTATTTCTTGGGTTTGTGGTGAGCTCAAGAGGGGTCAAAGTGGATGAATCAAAGATTGACGCCATTAAAAATTGGCCAACCCCCAAAACCGTAGGTGAAGTGAGAAGCTTCCATGGGTTGGCTAGTTTTTATAGACGTTTTGTCAAAGGATTTAGTACTATTGCCGCCCCCTTGACCGAAGTGATTAAAAAGGATCGGCCTTTCAAGTGGGGAGATGAACAAGCTAACGCCTTCGAGGACTTGAAATCTATGCTCATCTCGGCCCTTTTGCTATAATGGCCAAATTTTGATAAGACTTTTGAGGTCGAATGTGACGCTAGCAAAGTCGGCATAGGCGCAGTTTTAATGCAAGAATTGAAGACTATTGCCTACTTTAGCGAAAAGCTCAAAGGAGCAACTCTAAACTACTCTACGTATGATTTAGAGGGTTATGCCTTGATTAGAGCCTTGGACATTTGGCAATATTATTTGTGGCCTAAAGAATTTGTGATCCGAATGGATCATGAATTCTTGAAGTATCTATGGGCACAAGACAAGCTTAACCGGTGGTATGCCAAATGGATTGAATTTCTTGAAACTTTTCCATATGTTATTCATTACAAGAAGGGTAAAGACAATGTTGTTGCCGATGCGTTGTCCCAAAAATATGTGCTTGTGTCTACTTTGTCGTCTAAGTTGATGGGGTTTGAAAGCCTCAAGTCTTTATATCCCGAGGACCCTCACTTTGCTCTTATCTATAGGGAAAGTGAAGAGTTGGATAGGGATAGGTGGGTTACAGATAGGGGTTTCCCATCCCTATATCAAATTTGATGGATACTTGTTTAAGGGTAGACGATTGTGTGTTCCCTCAAGTTCGTGGAGAGAATTATTTGTGAGGTAGCGGTCTAATGGGCCATTTTGGGGTCGAGAAGATCGTTGAAACTTTGGAAGAATAATTTTATTGGCCTAGAACTCACAAGGATGTGGCCCGAATTTGCAGCCAATGTGTTGAGTTCAAAGGAGCCAAATCACGGCTCCAACCTCACGGGTTGAACACTCCATTTTCCACCCCTTTGCGTCCTTGGCTTGACATATCAATCGACTTCGTGTTGAGATTTCCGAGAACTAGAAGGGGGTGGGATAGTATTTTTTTTGAGTTTAAGGGAAAAATGACTTCTTGGGAGGAGCACTTACCGTTGATTGAGTTTTCTTATAATCATGTTATACACTCAAGCACGGGGATGACACCCTTTGAGTGTGTATATGGCATCAACCCCCTCACCCCTTTGGATTTAACCCCTTTGTCAAGTAATCTTGTGATAAGCTTAGATGGAAGCAAACGGACCGAGGCCATGAAGAATCTACATGAGAAGGTGAGGTTGAAGTTGGAGAATAAACACCAAAAAGCTGCAAGGCGAACCAACAAAGGAAGAAGAAAGCTCATTCTTGAACCGGGAGATTAGGTGTGGGTGCACCTAAGGAAGGATAGATTCCCGTCTAAAAGGAATACTAAATTGATGCCGCGGGGTGATGGCCCGTTCCAAATATTAGAAAGGATCAACGACAACGCCTACAAGATTGATCTACCCCCGGAATATCAAGTGTACAACACTTTCAATGTGTGTGACCTCTCTCGGGTGGAAAAGGTGGAGGATGACAATGATCCGAATTTGAGGACAAATTCCCTTCAAGATGGAGAGGATGTGTAATACCCCGAAAAATGCAAATCAATATTAGCGCCATATTTCAAGCTTATGCATAGTACATCATGGTTCTTTGGTAGTTTCATGATCAAGTTTGATGTCAATTAAGGTCTCAAATACGTCCTAGATATTAGGCTAATCAAAACATTCCTTACCGATTGAATTATTGGGAAGGATATTGGTATAGTCAACTTCAAACGATCATATATCTCGTTATACTATGAATTTTTGAGCTCATGACCCACAAATAGATAGATAATTGAATTATATTTCCAACGATACCAATTTCTCCCAAATCCGATATCGGAGCAAAACGTTATACCCATTTTACTCCAGCATGTTAGCCTGGTAACTAAGTGACGACATGAGCTGACGGCTTATCACATATCTGACGACTTATCAGCTAATGTCGTCAGCCTTAGGCAGAAAGTCATAAATTAGAATCAAGTAATGACATGAGCTGACGGCTTATCACATATGTGACGACATCAGCCCAATGTCGTCAGCCGTAGAATTCAACATTTTCCAAACGATTTTGGAGGGGTATTTTGGTATTTTTCCTTCACCCCAAATCTCCATAAACACTGAATTCAACCTCCATTTAACCAAAATACATTCTTTTCTCTCAAATTCTCTCAAGAACAAGAAGAGGGGTTTCCAATTCAAGATCCAAATCTCAAGGATTCTTCCATCAATCTTTCCAAATCAAGTATCAAGGTATGTCATGTGTTGATTCATGGGTCCCTTTCACCCATGAAGCTCAAGATCTCTTTTCAAAATACAATATTTGCGTATTTATGAACGTTCACGATTTAAATAGAATTGAAATTCATGTTCATGATGTTGTGGGGTTTTAATTCATGTTTTAAATTACATATTCCAATGATTGACCCTAGTATATGAATATTTGCATAATAATCATGATAAACCCCCTTGAATTTACAAGTTGATTGATGTATCCATGATTATTAGATGTGTTGATGATGGTATAACCAAAGCATGCTCCCCATGTGTTTGACTAAATGCCTATGTGAAGGAAAAGTGCCATACTAGTATAATAATATGAAATCTCCATTCATGTACAAGTTTATGCACGTCAAGTGTTTGATGAAATGTTTTAGTCAATGAAGTATGGATATAGGTGTAGCCATTGTGGTGCTGTAGAACTTGTACTTCATGAAATCTCCAACTTATTGTATTATGGATTGTGATGTTGGTCATGTATTTAAGAAAGTCATGGTTGGTCAGTTTCTTCCCATAGAGTCCTGGGGGTACTTGTACCCAAAAAATATAGTTGTGTGCCTAGAGTTAGTGTCATTTTTTCACGATATCCTCAGTCAAGCCATGATCCATAGAACTCAGTCAGTCATGTGACTCAGGAAAGCTCAGTAATACTGTAATCTCAGTACTATTCCGTCAGTCAATGGAAACTTAGTTAATTCAGTCCAGTCCAGTTCAGTAATCCATGTTCAGTGTCTATTCAGAAGGGAGTAGGATTTAGCACCAAGTAAACCCAAGGATGAGAACACACACTGTCAGATGAGGGTGTGATTCTTAGAAGTCATCCTTGCATTCCAGAACTATGTATCCAGCATAGGTTGAGACATCAACACTGTCAGATGACGGTTGTTGAGGTGGATAAAAACTGTCAGATGAGGGTCCCACCATTCTCTTTTGGGGACACTGTCAGATGAGGGTCACCCACAGCTTGTCCTTACCAGTGGTGCGATATTGACACCCTTCCAATTGGAGTTACAGATTAGACCCCAACACAGCTATATTGCATTATTTAGGGTATGTCAGTTAGATAACTACTTCCCACAGTTTCAGTTACAGATCAGGATTGTCAGATACAGTCATTCAGTCTCAGTAATAAAACTCAGGTAGTTCTATAGAATTCAGGACTGCAGATGCAGTCACCTCAAAACAAAATAAAACTCATCTAGTTCCATCAGAAACTAGACTGTCAGATACAGTCGCTCAGTATTAGTTATTTCAGTTGTATGATTATCAATATCTCATGTTATCAGTACTCAGATTCAGTAATCATGTTATCACAAACTCAGTTACAGTTATTATGTATTCACGCATGTATTCTCACGTTTATGTTGTTCAGTCAGTTAGTATAGTTTATGCACGTGAACCCTTTGCATTCATCCTACCTCACATGCATACCAGTACATTCAATCATACTAACGCATTTTTTCTATGGTGTTTTATACCATAGGTTTAGAAGCACGAGCTCTAGAGCATCAGTAATATTCCAGTACTCAGCAGTGATTCTTCATCCTTCGAGGACATGAGCATTATGTTATCATTTTAGTACTTAGTTTATTACAGTAGTTGGAGTTAGTTGGGGACATATCCCATCAACTCCTAATTCAGACAATTAGAAACTTTTCATACGGTGGGGCAAACCTCAGCGAGGACGCTGAGTCCATAAGGGGGGTGTATGTAACACCCCAACTTAGGAAGGAGTCCCACATCGACAAAACACAGGAGGGATGCGGGGTATATAAGTGAGAAAGACTTACTCCCTAGTGACACGTTTTAAAGCCGTGCGGGCCTGCACCCAGAGTGGACAATATTACTAGTGGGTTGGGCAGAGACAGGGGTCTCTCGGGCCTTGATGGTTCGGGACGCCCATCGCGGCCAGGGCTCCAGCTCGGGTCATGACAGGATGATACGGGAATTCCTAGCTCGAGACCTTTCACACTAAGCCAAGCGCGTGAGTTGCAATGACTCCAAGCCTTGTTCACATCCTTGGCCGTGTGTGAGGCCATTGTGAGCCCATCTAAAGGCCTATACTTATTAAAATGTGAAGAGGCCCAACAAAACACCCCAAACCCACCCACTTAATATTTTGTTAGGGCTAGTATTTTAGTTAGTTCATTCATATTTTGGAAGACAACAAAACACTTTTAATATTTTAGAACTTCTCTCTTCCATTGGAGAAGCCCCAATTTTGAAAACTCACTAGTAGAGTGATATTAGTGTTGTCTTTTGGCTAGAAACTAGGATCTTGGGGTTCTTTAAGTTCCTCTGGGTCCAAGTAAGAACTTGGTATTAATATTCATTAATCTTAGGGTCCTTTCTCTTGTTAGGGTTCTTAGATCATTGAATATTGTGTGTCAAGTTTCTATCTCTTGTAATCTTGTTATCCTTGTGTTGCTGAATCTAAAAGTCTAGTGAAGTCGTATGGGGCTCTTTCGATTCACTAGCATTGTTGCCTTGTTATTCATCTCATTTTCTTGTTCAAAAACACAAACTCAAAGTCTAGTGAAATCCTGTGAGACCTATTTTGATTCACTAACAACTTGTTGTTCATCTAATTGTTTTGTGTTGGTTGGAATCTCTTGATACACACATAGTCTTGAATCAGAATCTGAGACTCAGTCCCGCGGTCCCGCTAAGTAGTAGATTGTTGACAGATATTTGGACTTGGTGAGCCTCCCTTATTTCGGAAGGCCTTGTTCCATGTGATGTTTTCATTTGGTTTTAGTTCATGGTCCGATCGAGGGCCTTGTTCCGATTTCAGACAGTTTACCATTTTCAGTTTAGTAGAGACTTCGTAGACTCGTTATAGATAGTTATGGATTTACTTGTGGATTTATGTCATGTACTGTTTAATTGAAATAATTGAACCACCATATTTTCAGTTTACTTCCTTATTATTATAATTGATGAGTTATGTTTATGATTGCAAGCTAAGGGGTCTCTCGGGCCTTCATGGTTTGGGATTCCCATCGCGGCTAGGGCCCAGTTCGTGGCGTGACAGTAATACCTTTACGATAAGGTAACTCATTGAATTGGTTTAAGCTAAAGCAGATTATCGTTATCCTTTACATCAAGGTTATAGATAGAATTGTCAAATGGACTTGACTTTTAATGTAAACCCGATCAATCAGTAGAGTAGGCTCATTTTAGTCTGTCACTAGGGTAGGGCGAAGTTACAAATTATCATGCTTGTTTAAAATAAGGGGAAAAAATGCAAATAAACATCCTTAGATTGTTTAATGCATCCTTAGATTGTTTAATGAAAGATATAGCAAAACTTTTAAGTTTGCAAATTATAGCAAAAATCGATATAAAAAGGAAAAAATTATTTTTTCTTTTATTAAAAAAAAATTATAAAAGGAAAAAGAAATTCTATACCAATAAAAAGGGATGACAATTAGGATATAAATCATCTCCTCTATTCTATATCAAACAGTTTTCTCTTTCTTCAACTATACCGCTTTCTACTTCTTTGTAACAATTATACATTTTTTTTTTCAAATCTTCATTATCAAATATAGAATTTTTCTTCTTCATCACGATTTTCTTTTAAATTATTTTTCCCTAATTGTCTTCTTCTAATAATAATGATATCTAATTCATAAATTCTGAATTTGCAACAATATTGGTGGTAGAATTACTCTATGAAAACTGATGTCAATAAATATTATATGTCAATAATTTATTTTTAATCTGTGATATATGTAATCTACTATTCATCTATTATTTTAAACGATTAATTTGAAATCAAGTTATATATAACAAAGTCATATTTTAAATAGTTTTAAATTTTTGGTGTCTCAATTTATGATATTGGTATATACGATTCTACATATAAATGATGTATTCTTATAACTGCTTTTATTGTATGAAAATAGTATAGCACACAATATAATATCTGTGAATTATGTAATAAATTATGTTGAAATCAGTTTATATATTCATTTCATACTTAACTAATTTTTTTTTTTGAGTTCTTAATATAATTACCTTGGTATTAAAATTGGTATCAATGAAGTTCCGCATATGCCACATTTGTATTGAATGAGTTTTTGAATGTGACAATTGATAAGAAAAATTATGTTGTATGCTACATAGCCTTTTTAATGTATGTAAGGAATATTGCATGAAAAACTATCACCGTGCATATTGAAATAAATTAACTGATAATTATTTGATGTCAAATAATTTTTTATTGTGATAAAAAAATAATAGTATTAGCCATGATTGATATTGGTGTTTGCTTTCTGACATGAGAAAATGTTGTCTATTTTGGATGAAGAAAGATACAAGTCGTGAAATCAACACATAATAAGAATATATGCTGAAATTCAAGCAAAAAAACTTGATAAATAAAACTAAATTGAACCCTCAAATATAGAATTATTTGACAAATATCAAAGTTGAGACTCTAATAATGTCCCAAAGGAAGATATTTGTTTATGAAGATGATTTTTTAAAATTAAAAAAAGAAAAGAGGAGTATAACTAAGACGAAATGTGTGATATTAGCGAAAATATATTATTTCAATAAAGTTGTTTTAGAAAAAACATGAGATTTTTTTGAAAAAGATAAGAATGATAATAAATGAAGATATAATACTGACCATATTTTACTTCTTCCATAGTTATCAACGTATTTAGTTAAAAGATATTGAATACTAAACTCAAAAACAAAAGGAGTAAATTATTTTTACAAAATATTTTACTAATTTTTTTAACAAAATAATTAAATTAGCTTTTTAAAAGACTGCTACCACTTGCAATTAAATTCTTAATAAAATAATTATCTAAAAATATTGTTATAACTTGCAATAAACAATCTAATAAATGCATATAAGATAAATTTTCTCTTAAAATAATAGAATATAAAGTCAACTCGTTGTCCATTAAAGCTTGACTAAGCTGGGTTGAAGTCGATTCATAGGTCAAAAGACTCTGTAGTTTAAATAAAAATTTTAAAAGAAATTATGAGAAAAAACTAATAGTGATTATCTAATAAGTCTTGATATCCTACACAATACTTTACTCATTTGACATTAAATTCAAATCACCAAATATTGAAGAAAAAATTTCATAAAAGCACAACTTAAGTTGTCAAAAATACTAAAATGCCTTCAGTTTTAAAAAATTACTAAAATTATAATTTTTACTATTTTAACTAAAGTTACAGATACATCCACAAAGAAGCCATTATTTAATGATTCAGCTAAGCGGATTGAAGGGAACGATTTGCTCCTCCATCAACGACATTTTTATAGGGGCAGTTTCTTGCCACAATTGTCTCCAATTCTTCAAAATTTTGAAAAGAGGTAGTTCTCCCCAAATTCATCTTCACTCCCATCTTATCAAGTTCAAATAATTTATATCAGAAATTAAATTAATCTTCCTCTTAAAATTTTCTAAAGTTATTTCGTTAACATTATTTAATGAAAGTTTAGTATATTGATGGAAAGGGAACTTCAAAGAAACAGGGACATTAATAATGTCTGATGATTTTCATGAAAATAGATTCAAACACCGAAATGATTTCGTTGTGATGAAAAAATTGCGTGAAAAGATAGCAAAAGAGGCTAAGAAAAAAAGTGTAGTTCAGGAGGCGTAGTTAGTACAAAAAAAATAAAAATTGTTGAAGTTACAAATAGAGAAACCCTTCAAAATGTATTGGATGTTTGTTAGTAGTCAATAATCTAGGCTGAGATATATATTAGAATACATATGATACTTTTTTTCAATTTTGTATCTCTGTGTATGTAACAATCTGGTTGGAAAGAAATCAAAGAATCTTTGAAGGTGTAGGTCGATCACTGGATAGTATTGCTTAAAAAGTGGCATTCAACTGCAACGTTCGAGCCTCACATGGAATTGCCCAAATACTACAGAGTTGCAGTTTTTGAGAGCCTTGCACATTACACTGAATTTACTTATAGTGTTTTTGGCTAGCTATACTGAAATAACTATTTGATAGACAAGTTGTTCTACTGTAGCTGTCTAGCTGAAAAGGAATTTTAGTTTTACTGTGTTGGCTATTCTGAGAACAACTAAGTTGTGTATAACTAGGCTATTGCTTTGTAATGATTACACTTGGTAATTAATAAAACCATTAGTTACAAAAAAAAAAGATATTTTAACTATGTATATATATACATATTATTAGTGTAAGAGATACCTATCTTGTTGTATAATATAGTATGTATCCCGTACATGCTTTTATAAATGTATATGGTATGTAATTACATGTATCTTTAAGTTGAATTAAAGTTGAAGTATTTTATTTTAATAGCATATATAGGGGTGTGCATCGGTCGGTTAAATTTTATATATTATCGGTTCGATTTATTGATTTTTGTTTTTAAATATGCTAAACCAATAAGATATTTTTTATCGGTTTATCGGTTTTTAGTCCTTCATGGTTCGGTTTTCGGTTTAACCGATAAGAAAATACTCATAAAATAGAAATAGTAGTAACTAACATGAAAAAAAATCGAATCTTAGTTGCAATAAAAAATCCTACATGATGTGTTTTAATTTACAAGAATCTTTAAGTTAGGACTAAATTTTGTTAGGAGAAATTAAGAGTTTGTATAATTGAAATAATAGGTTTGTTAATTTGTAGAAATTAAAGAAAAATTAAGAGAAATATATAATAAGTCATATATATATATATATATATATATATATATATATATATATATTGGATTATCGGTTTACCCAATAACCCAATAAGAAAAAAATCAAACCAAATCAATAACCCAATATTTTTTTTTCTTTCTGAAACCATTAAAAACGTTAACCCAATAACCCAATAACAATAAATCAATAACATTTTTATCGGTCCGGTTAATCGGTTGGTTCAATTTCTGCACACCCCTAAGCATGTATGTTTATTTTAGAAGTATTTTAATTCTAATACATATTGATTATTGATAAGAATATTTTAGTTGAAGTATACCAGTTGAGTATTTCAAGTGTTATTTTCAAGAAGTACTTCAAGTGGTTGTACATATTTCTTATCTATAATCTATATTTTAGTTGAAGTTTTTTGTTGCAAGTATTCTACAAGTAAATGGTTTTATCTATTAGATGCAAGTTTATTACGAATAAACACATGTGACAACTATATATTTACTTACATCATTAACATTTTATTATTTGTATTTCTCTGTACGTTAAAACTCTGAATAACATAAGTTAGTTTAACACATACATAGTAGTATAACAAATACATGCATGTGATACATATTATCAAAAAGAGATATACCTATAAGAAATCAAGATATACATACTAATATAATCATGGGAAAATAACAAAAAATTTAAATTTAAGAGTCAATATTACTCAAGATACCAATAGTTTCAACTTTTCAAAGTATGCCAATAGAAAACTAATAAAACTAATCAAATAAGATAAAAAAAAAAAAAACAGTTAAAAATATCAAATTAGGTAAATAGTAATTCATATTCTTCCTATAATTTCTCCTAATATGTTTTTCAATTTCATACCCAAATCGGGGTACTTTTCGAACTGACATCTCTCAAAACAATATCACAAAATGGATTGACTATATCTCTCTCGCACTTGGATCTTCACAACCTGATTCCTTTAGCGCTTTTGGATCTTCAGCATGCACAATTGATTCTCGATTTTCCAATGGCTTAACCACATTAATTTAAGAGTCAATTAACACAATCCAATTAACCACATTAATTTAATTCAATTAACATTAATTTTTAATATTTTTGAGGAGAAAACACCATTAATGGTAGTAAATTTTTCGGTTGATTCAAATCATATCCCATACAAATTTTATACACCATAAAATTATTAATACACCTATTTGTATATAGATCAGACACCATAAAATTATTGATGCACCATTTTTTATACATTCTAGATACCATAAAATTATTGATACACAAATTTCTATATATTTCAGACACCATTAAATAGTTATTATTGATACATCAATTTCTAGATAATACAAACAACATAAAATTGTTGATTCACCAATTTCTAACTATTTCAGGCACCATAAAATTGTTAATAAACCAATCTATATATAGTTCAAACACCATAAAATTATTGATACATCAATTTTTAACAATTTCAGACATTATAAAATTATTGGTACACCAATTTTTATACAATTCATACGCCATAAAATTATTGATCACCAATTTCTATACAATTCATACGCCATAAAATCGTTGATACACCAATTTCTGCACAGTTCATGCGCCATAAAATCATTGATATCCTTCCCCATCGATGTCAATGAAAAAATCCCAAAACTCATAGAAACTATCGAAAGTGATGAAACTCATTAGAAGTTATTAGGTGATGCACAAAAACAACTGCATAGTCGCTCAATACACAGAGATTTTTCATCACTGGGCATATTTAAAATCAAAATAAAAAATGAAGAAAACAACGAAGAAAATAAAAAAATAAATCAAACAAACAAGACACTTAATGGGTCTCACATGCGAGTTTAGGGATAAATAAAACCAACAAAAGAAAGCAAAATTAAGATTTCATGTGTGAGTTTGGTTGTGAGTTGATTATATGGGAAAATTGCATAGATAGCAGTGTTTTTAATTGGATTTTTTTTTTTTAAATGAAAACTGAATGGTTGGGAGATTTTATAAATAAAAACTACATTTTTACATAAAAATAATATTGGTAGATTTTATAATATAGACTCAAATTATATATTTATGTGATTTTTTCTTACAATCAACTATGCTATGAGATACATATTAGCAAAAAAGATATAATAATTTAAAATAATAGATACATCTACAACATTCAACGATAGCTATGTATTTTTGGTTAATAAACATGTATCTCTGCACAGCATAACTGTACCACTTTCACGCTCAAACGACATTTCTCTTTCATCTTTATCGATGATAGTTATATGCAGTGGATACATCTCAAATTTGAGCGCACTTTTTTTAACCTCTACGTAAAGCTTTACACCCACATCATTACGGACTAGTAAGGTAGACGAGTTTCCATCAATAATGTATCTTGCTTCAATTTTTTTTTCTTATTTCGTCGATTTCAAGTTCTGCAGCAATGACTGAAATCAACTTTTCATACGTTATATGTTCTTCGATTACAATGGCATCCCTTTTATATCCTTCATACTCTACATCAATAACTCAAACATCGGAATGCCATAATAAAATCGAGATATTTATTGATACTTGTTAAAAAAATTATTAAAAAACGTAATTGAATAGAATAATGATTTAAAAATCATCATAATAACTGAGGAATAGGAGCGTGATTGACTTCTTCTAATTTATGTAAAAAAAAAATGATTCCCCCCCCCCTTTTAGTGTGGTAGTTTAATTATAAAAAATGTATCAAATATTATATATTTTATAAAAAATAAATCTGAATAATTCAAAAATCAAAATTTTTGTAATTTTATTAAAAGATGAGATAAAGTGTAATCAGGAACAAACACGAAAAAAGAATTATGTAAGTTTTTCATTTCTATAAAAATCACATTCATAATTGGTATAGGACCCCTTTTCAGACTTTTTTATTTTCTATGTCGGTGCGCCGCCTTGGAACAGAAATGGCCACTCACATTCCGAGGCAAAAGGAACCACACACATTCCATGGCAAATGTTCATGCGATTCTTCATTTGTTTGTACTTTTTTGTGTGTTTCTCCATGGCAGAGGCCGACATTCTTTTTGGAATGATGATTTGTGTGCGATTGAAAACCTGTGGTTTAAAAAAAAGATCTTTTATCTTTTATATGAGATATAAAAGATAAGGTTGTAGTTTTTAATTTTAATTTGGGGTGGGGAAGTGAAAATTGAAAGAGGATTGTATAGTGGGAATCGATATCTCACTGATAAAGTAGGGCTCATTTGATAGGAGGGATAAGAAAAGGGTAGCTGATTTTGGGATTGTATAGTGAGAATCGAACTTTCACCGATAAAGTAGGGTTCGTTTGATAGAATGAGTAAGGAAAGGATAACTGATTTTGAAATTAATTTTAGGATAAATTTATTAATGTTTGATTGAGATAAAATTGTGGGATTAATTATTTCGAGATTGTAGTGTTGTTTTTAAACCGGGGTATGAGAAGTGAAAATTGGGAGGGGATTATACAATGAAAATCGAGCTCTCGATAGGGCTCATTTGATTAGGGAGACACGGGATAACTAATCCCCATACAATAATTTATCTTGAGATTAGTTATCTGAGATTTATAGTGTCGTTTTTATCACATTGAGAATGAGATAATAATTATGAAATAAATAACTTTGAGATAGGTAATTTTCCAACCAAACGAGTTCTAATTGTTTAGATAGTCGCAATTGAGCTAGTAAGATTTTAGGCAATGTTGTAAATATGGGGTATTTTACTAGATTTTTTATTTTAAAGATGTGTTTCACTTTACTTTATTGGAGAATAATTAGTAGTTTATTTAGGATTTCTCATTGTTGGGTGATTTTTAAAATGGAAAATGAGTAAATTTAAAAATGGAAGTGCAGGTAAGATTTAGAGGGTTTTCTTTATAATATACTAGATTCATAATTGGCAAGGTGTTGGCAGAAAAAAGGTAAAGTCTCTCTTTCTTTTTCTTCCCTTTTATTTGCTCTCACACTATTTATAAATCACTTTCATTCATCATTATAACACTGATTTAATTCTTGCCATAAAAATACAATTTCATTTTAATAAACAATGACTTCTTTCTCACTCTTGCCAAAAAATTATTATTTTATTATAATAAATGATGACTTTTTTCTCACACTTCTTAGCTTGTCACTCCATTGCTCGGTGAGGTCTAAATCGCAACATTCTAAGTTGCAACGATGTGCGATTGATATTAGTCAACAAAACGTAAATCAAAAAATATCGCTCGAAAATCCTCAAATATGTACAAAGTTTGAAAAAGAATCAAATTTTGAGGAGCATAATTATCAAATCGGTATGAAATTAAAATTCCAACACAAACAGAACAAAATAAACAAAATTGATGTAAATGCTTGTGTTGTGATCCATAAGTTTGTTATAGTTTATTTCTTGCACACCAAACTGATTAGGGAAACAAAGCCATTTTAGTACACACAAACGGATAAATTGTAATGTAATGTTTGAGGAAGAATATTCTGATTCTCTACTTAAAACCCTCCTTCCTTCATCATATACCAGTCAACCATATAGCTCCTTGAAAAAGGAAGAACAAAGAACCTGTTATAGATTTGACAAACGTAAAATCTTGTGTGTACAACCACAAACCGTATCGTCTTCTAATGCAATCTGTTTGTTAATATATCGTTGGTTCTTTGATGTGGTCATCATTTGTACAAATCTACTTCCTTTGATGAGTTTAGATGGGTTGTAAATTTTATCAAGAAGAGTAGAGAGAAACTGAAACTGATCTATATAGAAGTTATCATGTAAAGAAGTTGTATCAGTTTCAAACATAAAAACCACCGAAAGTTAACAATTTATTAGGAACTCATCAATTAAAACGTAGAAACTAATTCCTATCTAATTAACTAACTTATCTTTAAAGTTACACGTGTCATTTTTATATGCTGCCACTTGGCTTAATGAGGAGGCTGCATCCTCTCCTTCTAATAATATATAGATATAGATATTCTTTTAAATATAAAAAAAATTATATTAATATAGTCAAAAGATATATGTGTCTATTGGTTTCACATAAAAAGAATTTTCTATTAATATAGTAAAAAAATATATGTGCCTGTCGGTTTCCCAAAAATACAAGTATATACCAATCCTAATTGAAAACGTAACTAAAAGTTATCTTAAAAATTAAAAGTAGATTTTTAGAATATCTTTATGACTTTATATTTATAATATTTAATATTTTAGCCAAATTCCTGCACTCGGATTCGCACCTCCGAATCTTAAAATTTAAATTTTGATAAATCCGACTCTCGGATCCGCACCCGTCTCGGATACCCGCACTCGAGCCTATGCAACTTAGCCTAGGATATACATGAATCAAGAGATCTCCTATAATCTATTCTCCTAGAATAACAATATGTGATATCACATATTTACAGCAACAGATTGCAATCATATCTGCCTACTCAATAGTGGAGCAGATTAGAATCAAATCAACCTGCTCATCCGTGGAGCAAATTATGACTAAATCTGTCAACTTATTCGACACCCTTATTTTGGAATCTTAAATAGAGATGAAAAATAGAACAAAGCAAGAAGCCTAAATGGAAGTGATATGACCTCATACGGGAGAATTAGGACCTCTTCGAGCTGTCTAATCATTCTGGCATTCTTCAAAGCGGATCCTAAATGGTATTGGATATTGGGTTCCACCTAAAGGATACATTGATTCTTTCATTAGCATGTTGTAGCATTTAATTCTCTTATATACTGTCTGTATCTTTTATGCATATGTAGTCCGCTTCCTATTTTTAAATTTTTTGTCTTTTCTCTTCCTTTTAGATATTGCGTACGGGGTTATTGTGAAGATGCTCAAGAGGATTTTTGTCGTGAAGAATGTGATAAGGGAGAGCGAGCAATGTCTTTATCATGTGAACTAGAAAATGAGTGTTCTGGATCCAAGTTACATGCTCCTGAAAAGGTTTTTCAGAGTTCTGTGCCACCAAAGAAATGTGTTAAGTTTCTTGGTGGCCATTCTATTAAATGGGAAAAGTAGGTAGAGATCGGGAAAACAAGATACCTACCTATTGAAGAAGCTCTTGGTCTATCATCAGGCACCAAGTGGATGAAAACCACTAGCTGCTCAAGAGTTGAGTCCACAAAATCCATGGCAAACATGTCTCAGGGAAATTGTAGCAAGCTTTTTTTCCTGAGAAGTGTACAGTGCAACGGTCTTTAGGATCAGCAGGATTTACAAAGCCTCAGAATCTTAAAAATCCAAAATCACTGAACAGAGCAAAAAAAAAAAAGCACAATCATCTAAATGTAAGTGTTCGCCAACATCTCTTAGTGTTTATTACTTGTTTTGATCTATCCTCTTCGTATATCTTTGTTCATCAGAAATTTTATTTTCTATCTTGCTCTAATTAATTTCTTTTTTAAGAAAAATAACATTGATATTTCTAGAGTTGGTATTATCTTTCAAAATGATTTTTGTTACACCATCAATATCTGAAAAGCTTTCATAGAAAAATTATTTACTTACTGTACTTCAATCCAATTGATGTAGCCTTCTTTTTAGGTCCCGGTGTTTCTAGCTTTCTGGAGCGTAGGAGTCCCAATGCTGTGAATGAGATTCGAATGATACCTGTGTGATCCTTCCTGGAAGTAAGTATCCTTCATCATGTGCCTTAAATACTAACATAAGTTAACACGAGGTAAATTAAGCTCCAAAAGAGTTCAAATTCAGCTCATATCTGCCTTTGCATGGTAGCTTTTTGGATGGCTCATCTTTGTTAGTAGTCAGCTGACTGATTAATCTTTTCTTTTATGGAGGACCTTTCTTTTATGAACTCCACTGGTCTTTTCCCTATTGATTAGTAAGGAAACATATATGTACGTTTTAGTTAATAACATAATGTTGGTTACCAGTGGATGACCTAGTGGTTAAGACATAGGAGTAACACAACTTAGAGATTCTAGGTTTGAATCCAAGCTGCAACATCAGGTACACCTATCTGGCTAGCCTTGATAGGCAGCATACCTTGTCAATAGGGCTGGGTATAAAATACCGAAAACTGAATTACAGAACCGAACCAAAAAAATTGGTTATTGATATTCAATAATTCAGTATTGGTATGGTATTTCGGAGTAAAATTTCAACATTTCGGTATTTGGAATTGGGTTTGGTACAAGATATTAATATACCGTTTGGTATTCAATATATACTGAATATCGAATTTTATATATATAATACGATACGTCTAACCAAATACCATACCAAACCCAAATTTAATTTACAATTACTGAATTGTTGGATCGATGTTTATAAGTATGGTATGTGGTATCTACTCTCAAATACCGATTACCAAATTACCAAATCCAAACTTTAAAAATACCGAAAAGAATACTGAACGCCCACCCCTACTTGTTAATATATGGTATGGCCAAGTTAGACTTTTGCATATGAGCTTAAGAAATTCCCCTTGTGGGATGGACAGGTTGACCAGTGAATTAGTTGGGGTGCATGCAAGCTAGCAGGAACTCTATTAGTATCACTGAAAAAATGAATAGGGAAATATGGAGTATATTCCCAACTATGGGAAAGAGTTATGCTCTTGCATAGTTGCAAGTCATGACATAATGATAATCTGAATCTAAATTGATTCCCATTATGGAGAAATTTCATGAAGACTTTAGGTTACTGCCTCTCTATGTTATTGCATTATGGGCCATCTTATGTTTGCAGGTATAGAAAACAAGAAATTGTTGGTAAGTAGGTTATATGGGCACCATACATTGTTTGTTTTCTATTTTTTTTCGGTTCTGCAACTTAATGAGATGTAGAGTGCAAATCATCTTTTAACTCCATGTGGAACTTTCTTTTCTTTTTTTTTTTGGCCAAACCCATCACCAGGCCTCTTAAGTACGGAACATCTTTCACTTAGGCACCTCAAGTGGACATTGGTCCTTTTTTGCACCTTAAGTAGGTATAAAGTGTATCATTTTGACACTTTTTGCTGAGTTGGCAAGGTGCGTGTGACACACTCATTGAAGGCGCGTTTGAGGGACATTTTCATAATTTTTTTTATCTTATTTCTCTTTTCTTCTTCACTCTTTCAATAATAACACCATTAACATCACTCTTCTTCACAGTTTGAGAAAATTTTCATTTCAAACATTCTTTATTAAAATTTTGTTGAGATTTCACAATTGAAGGAAATATCCACAATCGAATTGTCAATAATTGGAGAAATTCGAGGCAAAAGTTTTGTTGAGATTGCCTTCATGGGTCGTCTTGAGATGATGATGATGTTAATGGTGTGTTTGGAAAATTTTGTTGAGATTGCCTATTATTTGCTTGAAAAAATGTTCTTGAAAAGATTAATGGTGATATTATTTGGTTGAAAAAAAAAAGTTATTAATGGTGTACAAAAATGGAGGGGCAGCAGGGGTGTTTTGGAGTAGATGAATTCGTACATGGGGTGGAGAGGTTGTGGTATTTGGAGAAGATGGGTTTGGTACCTTCCATGAATCATCACAAAGGGGAGAAAATAAATTTTGTGTGTGTTTAGTGAAGGTCCATAATGGCTTCCTTGTTGATTTTTTGTTTTTATGGTAAATTTCCTTGTTAAAATTTGAAATTTCAAGAATTTAGAATTTTAGAGGGTGGGGGTGGGTTAGAGAAACAATGTTGGGGGTGGGGTATGGGGGTGGAAGGGGTGGCACTGTTGCATTTAGAAGATGATTTTGGGGAGGGTGGGGGGTAGGGGGAGGGGGGTGGCATTGTTGCAGTAATTTTTAAGAAGATGATGTTGGGGTGGGGGGAGGGAAGGGGGGAGGGGTGATTATTGATTTTTTTTTAAAAAAAATTAATTATTGATTTAAAAATTATGTTTTAGAAAAATGACAGTGTCGGCATATTATTTGTCACTTTTCACATCATCAGGCGCGTGTAATACACGCACACAGTATAAATTTGCTGATTCAGCAAAAGGTGCCAAAGTGGAATACTTTGTAACTACTTGAGGTGCCAAAAAGGACCAATGTCCACTTGAGGTGCCTAAGTCAAAGATCGTGCGTACTTAAGGGGCCTTGCGATGGATTTTGCCTTTTTTTTGAGTCATTGAAACTTGAATATGCCTTTCGTTATATGTCAAGAAACAAAAAAATTTCCATTTGATTATTCCGCAGACCATATATATATTGAATATCTTTTTTTACTCAAGGAATTTGCACCATTCAAAAGGAATACAGGTTCTCTTCCCTATAATTACTAATCTTTCTCTTGTTCTTTGCATTATAGTCTTTTCATTATAGGGGAAGTTTTGACATCTTAGGTGATCTGGATTTTGCACCTGGGATGTTTAATAACTTTATCCATGCTCATCCTCCTTCTAGAGTTAGACGTAAGGTGTATGAGTTCTCAAGGCTATTGCCTGATGCTCTTAAATTTTAACTCGTTCCATGTGGGGATAATTGGGCAAGTCTATTCAACTATAATTGTTCGGGCAAAGAAGATTTAGGTCTGTATTTCTTTGAAAGTGAGAGAGCAAGTTCAACTTCTGCCTTATATATCTATCCAAAATGGGAAAGGGTTTCAAAGTAGAAGGGTACCTTTTCCCAGGAAGGTTGTTACTAGAAATTGATTTGCATTTCCCATTATATGTAGGTCTGAGGATATATATTACTCTGGTGGTGTTATTGCGTATCAAAGATTTGGTGATGAGAAGGCTTATAAATGATGTTGAGCTGCTTGTACTTGCATTCTCATCAACGAATATTTGTTACGCAAGAATTCCACCAAAGCAGTCTATATCTCAGACCTGCATAGGATGAAAAATGCAGATTAATTTTTAGTAAAACCTTTCTGGGTAAGGACGACACATCTAATTCACGACCCTTATCCCTTTTCAGATATATATATATATAGATATATATATATATAAAAGGTAGAAGCAGACCTTTCTCCCTTGCTTGAGAGGAAATACAGTCCTATATCTTTTTTACCCGAAAAATGATTGTTGAATAGACTTGTCCAGATAGCCCCATGCGGAACTAGTTCAAATTTAAGAGTACCGGGCAATATCCTTGAGAACTCATACACCATATTCCTGACTTTGGAAGGAGGATAAGCCTGGATACAATTATTGAACCTTCTTGGAGCGAATTCAGGAGCACCTATGATGTCAAAACATCCCGTGAAACACAAAGAGGAAAAGAGATACTATTAATTATAGGGAAGAGAGCCTTTTTTCCTGTTGAATAGTTTCAATTGCTCAAATAAAAGAAAGATCTTCAATATATATATGTAGTCTGCTGAATATTCAAAAGGAAACTTTTCTGCTTTTTGATGCTCAGTTTTACCTGTGTCAACTTATGTTACTAAGTAAAGTACGTGATGAAGGGTTCTTACTTCTAGGAATGAGCTAAAGCAGGATCACAAGGGTGTGTCATAATTGGATTAATCAATACCATTTCATTATAATAAGCAATGACTTTTTTCTCACCTTGCTTAACTGGTCATAGTTTTATTTTTAACTCAAACTTTGAAAGGCATTTTCTTGCTCTGAATATGTCTCTATAACGGCTTCCCACACATCCTTAGCAGTGGGTAAAAATAGTTAAGGTTTACTTATGACTGACTCCATGAAATATATTAACCAGGCAATCATGAGTGAATTCTCTGATCTTCATGTGTTCATCTTTGGGTCTCCGATTTTCGACTTTTTTGTCTTTCTAGTCAGGCGTTCCAACTTTTCACGATCATCAATTGCAAACTTTACGAACTGTGCACATTCCAGATAGTTCTTCCCATTCAATCGATGAGAAGTTAACTAGAAGAGAATGTGAGAAACATTGCCTCCTAGAGTAATTAGATTTTTCTATCGGAGCTTTCAGAGTAGAAATTTTATCTTCTTTTGATGTTCCAGAAAGAAAGATATTGTCCCTGAGAAGCTATTTTAACCATATGGTATTAGGGGAAATATTCCAACTTTGATACCATGAAAGTTTAGATACTGCAAAAATATGTTTTTATTCATAGAGTTGCACAATATTTATAGGTGAACAATTAGATCAAAAGAATCTAATCAATCCCTAATTCATAGGAGCTATGTTGTGCGCACTCATTGATTTCACCACCGAACCCATCCCAACGCGGCGTTGGTGCGGACGCGAGGTACATCTACGATTCGGTCAAACGAATCCAAAGATGATGATCCAACATCATAAGCAAATTCCTGCACCCATATCCTTACTCGAATTTTCACTTTCGAATCTTAAAATTTAAAATTTTAACGAATTCGACTCTCGGATCCGCACCCGTCTCGGATATCCACACCCGAATCTATGCAACTTAACCTAGGAGATACATGAATTAAGGATCTCCTCTAATCTATTCTTCTAGAATAACAAAATATGATATCACATATTTACAACAACAGATTGCAATCATATCTGCCTAATCAATTGTGGAGCAGATTAGAATCAAATCTGCTTGCTCATCGGTGGAGAAAATTATGACAAAATCTGTCAACTCATTCGACACCCTTATTTTGAAATCTTAAATAGAGATGAAAAATGGAACAAAACTAGAAGCCTGAATGGAAGTGATATAGACCTCTTATGGGAGAATTAGGACCTCTTCTAGCTGTCTAATCTTTCTGGCATTCTTCAAAGCGGATCCTAAATGGTATTGGATATTGGGTTCACCTAAAGGATACATTGATTCTTTCATTAGCATGTTGTAGCATTTATTCTCTTATATACTGTCTGTATCTTTTATGAATATGTAGTCCTCTTCCTGTTTTTAAAAATTTTGTCTTTTCTCTTCCTTTTAGATATCACATATAGGGTTATTGCGAAGATGCTCAAGAGGATTGTTGCCTTGAAGAATGTGATAAGGGAAAGCGAATAATGTCTTCATCACGTGGACTAGAAAATGAGTGTTCTGGATCCAAGTTACATGCTCCTGCAAAGGTTTTTTAGAGTTTCGTTCCACCAAAGTAATGTGGTAAGTTTCTTTGTGGACATTCTATTAGCTGGGAAAAGGAGGTTCAGACCGAGAAAACAAGATACCGACCTATTGAAGAAGCTCTTGGTCTATCATCAGGCACCAAGTGTCCCACCCCTTTTTTAACTCCGAAAAAGTTATCGTTTTAAGGTTCGAAAGGGTTTTTATTATCAAAGTGACAAAAGATGAAAAATTATTTCGAAAAGGACTTTTATATTCAAAACTCAGAGTCACCACTTGGCATAATCTGGTGTGCCAAGTCACTTTTGAAAATGATTTCCAAAACGGTTTTGACTCTATAACTGATCTGCGAACATAGATTCCGACTAAAGAATTCTGTTGACCGAGAGGAAGGTATTAGGCACCCCTCGGTCCCGTGGTTCGACCACGGTCTCTTGGTAGAGCGTATCGGCTAATTTAACACTACGAATGTATAAACCACACAAAACACATAAACAAACATCAAACAACAATCCAAAACCGAAATAATAATGTTCAGTCCAAAATAGAAAAATGTGAGGAAAAAAATCCTATTCTATCCTACGCTAACCTAACTACGCTCCTGCACTTTAACCGGTGCCTCGGGCCTTCCTCACGATTGTCTTCCGCCAACATAATATGTCGGTGCATTTCCTGGAAAATAGACACAAATCCTTGGGGCATTCCCCGGCCAAATAGTATATTTTTATCAAACACGATAAATTATAAAACGTTCAACACACATTCCACATTCTAACATTCAAGAAGACACTTAATCCTAAATTTTCCTACCCGAACCTACATTGGCCTATCCATTTCACCGTATCATAATTCCATCACGTTCCATATCAACAATCAAACAAAATTAATCCTAATCTACTCTTTTCGTTAAATTTTCAATTCCCTCCCCCAACTTCCTTTTTATCAATCACGCCATTAAAATTAATCAAATTCATTCCTCAAACACCCAAAGTCACATCATCAAACACATGGTCATAACATCAACAACATCGAGCATTCATAATCACCCAACATATAGTCATGGTCATTTCAACAAATTAAAATAGAGAAGAGGCAATGGGTTAAAGAAATGGACCTTTCGATATTACGTTGATAACAATGTTTAAGAAAACCAGATCCGAAAGCCCGAATAGCACCTCAACGACGATCAAGCTCTAAACTCGGTATCGCAAAATAGAAACCCGCTACTGACCCCAATAAATCGACGGAGATGGAACGCACTACGAATCCCAGAATAGTATGAAGACCAAAGAATTGAGTGAAAAGCAGCAGAACAAACCCGACCCGTACACAAAGCTAGACTCAGAAACTGATTCGAAACTGGACCAATTTCAGTGAGGAATTCACTGCTGGTCCACATTTTCTGAACAGAACTTAATGTTTTTGGCCAAATTCCCTTAAAAATCCCAGAAAATAATGAATAAATTTGGACTCTTCGTGAGCTGGTTAACCGGATGAAGAACCAGAATCGATTCTGATAAAAGTTTTACACTAGAAAAAGGTTGGCGAAGGATCGAACCTCGCACCAATCCCCTCTTCCCGATCACTCTCTGTCTTCTCGGTCTCCCTCTATAGCTCTCTCTTCGCGACTCTCTTTTTCTCGTCCCCTTGTGTGTGCGTTTCTTACGAAGAAAATGAAAAATCATCAATGTTTCCCTAGTGTATCCGTGTTTTTGGGTGGGTTAGTGTAGAATATATGGATGATAATGATGTGGGTTCTCTGTGTGTATGTGTGCTCTCTGTTCATGAAGCTGGTGAGGTGAGTGTTGTATATCTGAGTGACTGTGTATCCTCAATGGTACTGTGTGAATGTTGTCTATATTATTTTAATTCCCTGTGAATGGATTTTTGGTGACCTTTTTATGTGTGGGTCCCCCTAAGGTGTTTGTGCCTATTTTTGTGAATTCTCTTTCCAGGTGTCCTCATTCTGTTAAGGTGAAAAATGGGTAAAACATGACAAAGGGGGGTGGGGCTAGGGGTAGGGTAGGCGAGTAGGGGTGGGGTAGGGGTAGGTTGTTAGGATGATTAAAATAAGATAAAATTTGTTAGCGAGTTTGTTATTTTTGTATTTTTGTGGGGTATAATCACATGGGTGAGGGTATGTAGTAAGGTGACCTAAAAATGAAAAAAATTCAATTTTGAGAAGGACAAAATTAGGTGTATACCGTATGCCCCCTTTGAATGTAAACACGAAGTGTTTTCAGGCAAAGAAGTAGACAACGAGACAAAATTTTGTTCCGACCATTATTCAAAGAGAATGAAACATAAGGAAGGAGTGAAACCGAGTCTACATCAGGACATCCTAACTACCCAAGTTATGAAGAAATTGAGTCCCAGGTATCTCAAAGAGTTGAATGAAGAGGGACTATACCGAGTTGGAGAGTCGACTGAGGTTCCATCGAGGTTCCGGTAGCGGCTCTGTCATTACATCAAAAAATGAAAAATTACAAGAGTTAAAAAGATAAATAAAATTACAAAAGTCCTATCTATGCAGTTTCTTTTGAACTCTTGACTTAGGTTTCATTACCCTATTCTTCAGGCGGGCTCCTAATTTGCAATTTTTCAATTTGTTGCTTGGCTTTCAATTGTTTCACCTTGTTGCTTGACTTTCCATTTATTCTCCTTGTGCTTCGGGCGGGCTCCAATGTTGCTTGAGTTATCAAAACAAGGAAGTGCGTCTCCTTACAAATGCCGCTTGAATTACCTAAATAAGGAAGTGTGTCTCCTTACAGATGTTGCTTGAATAGTGCATCTCCTTACAAATGTCGGTTGAATTACCCGAACAAGAAAGTGCGTCTCCTTATAAATGCTGCTTGAATTACCAAAATAAGGAAGTGTGTCTCCTTACCAATGCTGCTTGAATTACCAAAACAAGGAAGTGCGTCTCCTAACAAATGTCTCTTGAATTACCCAAACAAGGAAGTGGGTCTCTTTACAAATGCCGCTTCAATTATCTATACGAGGAAATACGTTTCCTTACAAATGTGTCTTGAATTATACAAACAAGGAAATGCATCTCCTTGATCTCCTTACAAATATCTCATGAATTAACCAAACAAGGAAGTGCGTCTTCTTACAAATGTTGCTTGAATTACCCAAACAAGGAAGTGTGTCTCCTCACCAATGTCGCTTGAATTACCCAAACAAGGAAGTGCGTCTCCTCACAAATGTCACTTGAATTTCCCAAAAAAGGAAGTGCGTCACCTTACAAATGCTGCTTGAATTGCCCAAACAGGGGAGTGCATCCCCTTACAAATGTTGCTTGAATTAACTAAACAAGGAAGTGCGTCTCCTTACAAATGTTGCTTGAATTACCCAAACAAGGAAGTGCGTCTCCTTACAAATGTCGCTTGAATTACCAAAATAAGAAAGTACGTCTCCTTACAAATACTACTGGAATTACCAAACAAGAAAGTGCGTCTCATTACAAATGTCTCTTGAATTATCCAAACAAGGAAGTGTGTCTCCTAGAGATATTGGATGATGAGTTTTACCATGGTTTTTATTACCAAACCTGTGCAACAATATTGTCTCCTGCATTTGTGGAAGAGAGGCATTGCAACTTTTGATGTTTGGGCTTTGAAATCCTTGATTTGAAGGTAACATATGTTCCTGTTTCATACAAAGAAAACTTGTTAGTTTAAAAACATGGTGGCTGGTTTGTGGATTTGGCTTTCGTGGAAATCTCTCTTGCTATCGTCACATTTAACCTTGCTTCCGACCATTAGCATATGTCACTGACTTGCTGCATCATTGACCAAAATTCAGATTCTTAAGAGTGACTCTGAAACAAATACTGTATCTCTGCTTTGTCGTGCTTCTCAGATAAACCCTTTGAACCTTGGTATTTCTATGAGTTGCCAGACTTGTCAGTTGACAAAAATTTCTACATGTCTTATTTCGGCTCACAATCATGTCTTTTTCATGTGTTGGCCTTTTGTCTTGCTTTGCGCAATTGAAGAAGCTGGTAGCCAGTTTTGAAATCTTTTCTTACTTGTTTTGATATGGACTTGACTCAAAGACGAGAAAAGTGATGATGACTTTTATTTGGACAACTGATTCAAGAAAACAAAATAAAAACAAAAGAAGAAAGAAAAGACAATGAATGTCCCCATTTGAAACAAAGAAATGAAAATTTTATCTAGAAATGACATAGACTCTAATGATTATGCCATGCATTTTGGATTAAGCTGCCTGATCTTTTCATCCAAACTTTCTACCAATTGTTGTTGAGTTAATGGACATGAAACTGAGTTGTTTCTTTAGGTCAATTGCATTTAAAATCTCATTCGGCTAGTGACACCTTGAAGGGTTTTTACCATCAAGCCTCTCTCATTCTCTTTTTCTTAGTTCACCATTGTCTTATGGTGTCTGTGAGGGTTTTTCACCAATGAGACTCTTATTTTTATTTTTCTCAACTCACAGTTGTCTTACAGTGCCCGTGAGGGTTTTCACCGATAAGACTCTCTCATTTTTATCTCTCTTGTCTTACCATCACCTTATGGTGCCCGTGAGGGTTTTCACCAATAAGACTCTCTCATTTTTATTTCTCTCCTGATTCCTTATGCCGAGGAAGACAAGTAGTTTCCAAAATGCGTCATCATATCCCTTGCATTCTTAGCCTTAACATTCTCAAAGATTGATCTGAAGGTCTTTCTTTGGTTGTACCTTGGCTTTTGGATAGGGTTAGAAAGAAAGGATTACATGAGGCTCAAACGACACTTGGAGTGGGGTAGGACTTATAACTTTTGGAATCGACTCAAATAATGAGGATTAACTCATGCTCCAGTTTATTTTGACTGGGTGATTCTAAATTATTTATTTGGTTGGACCGAGACCGAAGAAGGGAAACCTATGTATCTCACCCCCGAGAGGGGAGAATCAGGTCACACATAGTTCTGGCAGCTTGTTCTTTTGATTGATTCTGATTTTTGTTTCTTTTTTTTCTTTTCTCTTTGGGATTTTTTTTTCTGACCCTATTTTGACACTCTTCTCTTTTCTTTCTTTTTGGACACATTTTTTTTTCTCGACACTTTTCTTTTTAGTTTTACTGACTCTATCTTGATTCTAGAAGAGGGGTATGAAAGAAAATAGAACTAAAGCTCAAATGGGGTAAACAAAGGATGACACAATATTTGGATAGCAGAATAAAATGCCTTCTTCATATCAATCCTTAAAAATGCAAGTACATATCATGCAATATGAAAGTGAAAGATAAAGATCATTTGTGACATCTTTTGCAGCATTAACTTTGACTGAGTCTGTGCGTCACTATTTCTTCTGCGCTTTTCTAGCATACAACTCCACTTTTGTTGCATATTCCTCACATTGAACGACTCATGATTTTGTGGAGATGATTTTCATTCTGTTCACGCAACCACTATTTGACCTAATTGAGACATGTCTTTCAATTGATGACCAAGTTATTCTTGTGATTCTCAAAGTAAGTGCCTTAATTTTCAAAGAAGGCTTCAACTTGTCACCAAATATCTCAGCACTCTATGTATTTCCTCAGATGTTCTCTTTTACTAACTCAAACCTCCGATTCAATGTTCATACTTAAACTGGATTTCAAGATCTGGCTGAAAATTCCGCTAGCATGTCATTTCACTAGAATCAACATAAAATGTGCTATGTAAAGAAAAGAAACAAACAACACAAATTTAAAATGCAAAGTAAAAAGGGACACTCCATTTAATTAGAATAAAAGATAGGGTTTGAACATAACAACAAAGGGAAAAAATAAGATAGATCCCGAACGACAACCCTGAAATAATTCGGACAGCAGAAAATAAAACAAAACACACTATCAGACCTCTACATAGTAGGGAGGGGGGTGACTTCTCAATTGCTCATCCTGACATCTTAGCCACTGGTTTGCATATCAGCATGACGAGAGCTTTACTCACTGTCAATGGTCTGCACCATAATTGATTTATCTAGAATCATCATTTCTATTTCTCTTTTCAAAGAACGACAATCTTCTATACTGTGACCCTGAGCATCAGAATGATATGAACATCGTGCATTAGCATCAAAACTTCTTGAATGCGGGTCAGGAGTATACCCAAGGAGACGAGTGATCATGCCCCGATGTACCAATCTCTGGAATAAACTAGCGTATGACTCTCCAATTGGTGTGAAGCTATCTCTTGACTTCTGCCTCATTTCATTATTTGGATTGGATCGAAAATCGGACATAGAAGGGCTTTGGTATGTTTGTGGAGTTTGAGGATGACTCTGAAGAGTTAGTGCACGCGATTGTGGGTAAGAAAGGAATTGACCATAGGGTTGTGCATTGTATATTGGATATGTAGGTGGGGGAATACAATATAATGGATTTTGGGAAAGGTTTTGTGGAGCTTGGGCATAAGCTTGGGTTTGAGCCTGTGGGTAACGATGGTGTGATCCTCTTGCAATGGTAGATGCATCTTCCTCATACTTCTTCCCTCCGACACTTCCCGAACCTTTTTGAATTGCTTGAGTAGTCGCTTTCAATGTTGCAAAACTCACAATGCGGCCAGTCTTAATTCCATCCTCTATCATATCCCCCATTTTGAGGACCTCAATAAATGGCTTGCCTAATGCAGGTAACAAGTGTTGATAATATGTTTCATCCTGCGCTTGAATAAATACCTCCACTATCTTACTTTCTTTCATTGACGGTTTCACCCTAGCAACTTGTTCACGCCATCTAATCGCACTCTCTGAAAGTCTTAATACTATTTTTCTTCATGTTAGTTAGGGATTTCTCATCAGGAATCAACTCCATATTGTATTGGAATTGTTGCACAAATTCATTAGCTAGGTCATCCCAACTAATCCACTTGTCGATGTCTTGGTCAACAAACCATTCCGAAGCTAGGCCTGAAAGACTCTCACCGAAATATGCCATGAGTAATTCTTCCTTCGCCCCAGCACCCCTTAGTTGGTTGCAATAACGTCTCAAATGTGCTATAGGATCGCCATGTCCATCATACTTCTCAAACTTCGGCATTTTAAAACCAAAAGGAAGATGAACCCTTGGAAACATGCTTAGATCTTTATATGAGACACTTTTGTATCCCCCCAAGTCCCTGGAGGTCTTTCATAGCTAATTCCAAACTTCTCAATTTTCTGGTCATTTCCTCTTGTTCTTCTATTATAACAGGCTTCTCAGTGTTAAGAGGAAATTCAGGTGGGTGAGTATAGCCATAAGGATTAGTGGACTTAAATGTGGTCTCAATAGAATGATGTTGATCAGCAAAAATATTCAATAAAAGCTCTCTCAAAGAGTGGGGAGGAACAACTTGTGGATAAACCTCAAAAGTAGGAGCTTTAGGTGGGGGTGGTGCTACAACAACATGAACAATGGGTGGAGTCGAGCATGTGGTAGCATTGTGTTGAGTGAGGAAATGAATATTGAAAGTGTTTGGATAGTGTTGTCCCGGAGTAGATCCTGATGCATGTTCTAACGTGTCAACAACAATAGAAAATGGTGCATGTGACACTGAAGGCAATCTACAAAGATATTCCAGATTATCAGTGGAAAATGGAGGAGGCGGCAACCCAGTAGCCCAAGCTCGATGCATTTCTATCATTTGCTGCCTTAATTTCCGAATCTTTTCATTAGCTTCTAAATTCTCATTTCCCGAACTCCTTATCTGATTAGTGACCACACCCTTAATATTCCTGTAGGCCATAACTTTCTCTTCAACTTGGTGCAATATGGAGGATCAGCCAAAATTTCACAAACCAACCACCTTAAACTAACTGGACAAGAGATAGCAAATGTGTTAGAGTTCAACACTTTCTCAAAACCTTTTTCTTTTTCCTTTTCCTTTGAAAAGATCACCGAACCCAAGAAGGGCGCCTACGTATCTCACTCCCGAGAGAGGAGAATCAGGTGTGCGTAATTCGTGAAGTCTTTCCAAAATGTCCAATTAATTCTTTTTTCTTTTTCAGAAACTTCAAAAATTACAAATTGTCAAGAGCATTGACGAAAATCATTTTGCATTTTTCAGGTTTAAACTCCCTATATAAAACAAAACCTATGATTACTAAAGAAAAATCTTTTTGGGTTTTTAATTTTTGAATTTCATATGAAAATGAGACTTGAAGCTATTAACAAAAAATCTTTTTGTGATTTTCTTTTAAAGATGTATAGGAAACACCTACTTTAAAGGAAGAGTGAAGAATTTTTTTTATTTTGGATTTTTCAAATAAGATCCCCGAACCCACAATAGGCTGCCTACGTATCTCACTCCTGAGAGGGGAGAATCAGGGGTGTGTAGTTCGTCCAGATAGGACAATTAAGGATTAAATAACCGACTGATCCCTGACTTGAGAGACACGACCACAAACAGAAGATGAAAAACAATAAAATCTTTTTGAGTTTTTAGTTTGACGCTTCACATAAGACTGACACCAACAACTATGAAAGAGAAAAAAAATCTTTTTGGTATTTTCATTATATGAGATGTACAAAACTCCTACCATTTTTTTTGCATTTTCTTTTATATAAAAAAAAAACTAATTGTAAAAAAAAATCTTTTTGAAGTTTTATAATTATGAATGTTTACAAAAGAAAAATGTTTTTGATGCTTTTGTTTTTTTTGACAAATCGGTATAAAAGGTAAACAAAATCTTTGAATTTTCGTTATTAAAAAAAATGTAAAAGGTAAAAAGAATCAATTCTTTTTTTCGAATTTTTGGGTTGCGAAGAACAAAAGCCATAAAGAACTCTAAAATAAACTACGAAGCTCTCTTTTTAGCTCACCCTTTTCACTTTTTCCCTTTTTTTTTCAACACTTTCTTGTTTACACACCTTACTTCCAATACATGTTTTCCCCAAATCAGTCCATCAAATGACCACGTTACCCTCAAATATGCAACATTTAGCACGTTGGGATGCTTTAGGGGGAGTCACCTTCAAAGGACCAAGTAGGCCCTACTAGGTCTCAATATGATGCACATAAGCATGACCTAAAGGCTGACCTACGTTGGGGTTTACTAACAAGGCCGTTCGGGGGAGCATATGATCGATAGTGGCTGCTTTGCTTTCCACCTACTCCATACATCCAATGGCTCCCCTTCCTAAAATAAGGATGACTCAACTAGAGTTCGTGCGCACGACGTGCACTCCGGGACTTGTTGCAGAAAGAATTGACTCGGGTTATGCACATGATGCCAGATATAAAGCGGTAACACATCGGAGGAAAAACTATAAACACGTAGCAAGTAAACACTCAACGATGATAACAATAACACAAACCAAATATTTATACACCCATAATGTCAAACTAAGCCGATACAACTCCAAAAAATAAGCTCCAATTCTGAAAAATATTCCCCAGCAGAGTCGCCAGAGCAGTCACACCCCTTTTTTAACTCTGAAAAAGTTATCGTTTTAAGGTTCGAAAGGGTTTTTTATTATCAAAGTGACAAAAGATGAAAAATTATTTCAAAAAGGACTTGTTATATTCAAAACTCAAAGTCGCCACTTGGCATAATCCGGTGTGCCAAGGAGCCTTTGAAAATCCTTTCCAAAACGGTTTTGACTCTATAACTGATCTGTGAACAGAGATTCCGACTAAGGAATTCTGTTGACCGAGGGCAAGGTATTAGGTATCCTTCGGTCCCGTGGTTCGACCACGGTGGCTTGGTAGAGCGTATCGGCTAATTTAACATTATGAATGTATAAACCACACAAAACACATAAACAAACATCAAATAACAATCCAAAACCGAAATAATAATGTTAAGTCCAATTATACAGTCCAAAATAGAAAAAGGGGAGAAAAGAAATCCAATTCTATCCTACGCTAACCTAACTACGCTCCTATGCTTTACCCGATGCCTCGGGCTTTCCTTACGAATGTCTTCCGCCAACATAATACGTTGGGGCATTTCCCGGAAAATAGACATAAATTCTCGGGGCATTCCCCGGCCAAATAGTACATTTTAATCAAACACGATAAATTATAAAACGTTCAACACACATTCCACATTCTAATATTCAACAAGACACTTAATCCTAAATTTGCCTACCTGAACCTACATTGGCCTATCCATTTCACCATATCATAATTCCATCATGTTCCATATCAACAATCAAACAAAATTAATCCTAATCTACTCTTTTCGTTAAATTTTCAATTCCTTCCCCCAACTTCCTTTTTATCAATTCCGCCATTAAAACTAATCAAATTCATTCCTCAAACAACCAAAGTCACATCATCAAGCGCATGGTCATAACATCAACAACATCGAGCATTCATAATCACCCAACACATAGTCATGGTCGTTTAAAAAAATTAAAATAGAGAAGAGGCAATGGGTTAAAGAAATGGACCTTTCGATATTACGTTGATAACAGTGTTTAAGAAAACAAGATCTGAAACCCCGAATAGCACCTCAACGACGATCAAGATCTAAACTCGGTATCGCAAAATAGAAACCCGCTACTGACCCCAATAAATCAATAGAGATGGAATGCACTAAGAATCCCAGAATAGTACGAAGACCAAGGAATTGAGTGGAAATCAGTAAAACAAACCCAACCCATACACAAAGCTAGACGCAGAAACTGATTCAAAACTGGACCAATTTCAGCGGGGAATGGTCCACGTTTTCCGGACAAAACTTAACGTTTTTGGCCAAATTCCCTTAAAAATCCCAGAAAATAATGAATAAATTTGGACTCTTCGTGAGCTGGTTAACCGGATGAAGAACCGGAATCGATTCCGATGACAGTTTTACACCGTAAAAAGGTTGGCGAAGGATCGAACCTCACACCAATCCCCTCTTCCCGATCACTCTCTGTCTTCTCGGTCTCCCTCTATAGCTCTCTCTTCGTGACTTTCTCTTTCTCGTCCCCCTGTGTGTGTGCGTTTCTTACGAAGAAAATGAAAAATCATCAATTTTTCCCTGGTGTATCCGTGTTTTTGGGTAGGTTAGTGTAGAAGATATGGATGATGATGATGTGGGTTCTCTGTGTGTATGTGTGCTCTCTGTTCATAAATCTGGTGAGGTGAGTGTTGTATATCTGAGTGGCTATGTATCCTCAATGGTACTGTGTGAATGTTGTCTATATTGTTTTAATTCCCTGTGAATGGATTTTTGGTGACCTTTTTCTGTGTGGGTCCCCCTGAGGTGTTTGTGCTTATTTTTGTGAATTCTCTTTCCAGGTGTCCTCATTCTGTTAAGGTGAAAAATGGGTAAAACGTGACAAAGGGGGGTGGGGCTATGGGTAGGGTAGGCGAGTAGGGGGTGGGGTAGGGGTAGGTTGTTAGGATGATTAAAATAAGATAATATTTGTTAGGGAGTTTGTTGTTTTTGTATTTTTGTGGGATATAATCACATGGGTGAGGGTATGTAGTAAGGTGAGCTAAAATGGAAAAAATTCAATTTTGAGAGGGACAAAATTAGGTATCTACACCAAGTGTATGAAAACTACTAGATCCTCAAGAGTTGTGTCACCCAATCATCTAAATGTAAGTGTTCGCCAACATCTCCTAAGATTCATTACTTGTTTTGATCCGTCCTCTTCTTATATCTTTTTTCTTCAGAAATTTCATTTTCTATCATGCTCTAATTAATTTTTTTTTAAGAAAAATAACAATGATATGTCTAGAGTTGGTATTATCTTTCACAATGTTTTCCGTTACACCATCAATATCTGAAAAGCTTTCATAGAAAAATTTATTTACTTGCTGTACTTCAATTAAATTGATGTAGCCTTCTTTTTTGGTCCTAATGGTTCTATCATTCTGTAGCATAGGAGTCCCAATGTTGTGAATGAGAGTCAAATGATACCCATGACACACCTTTGTGCTCCTGCTCTAGATCCTTCCTGGAAGTAAGTAACCTTCATCATGCACCTTAATTACTAACAAAAGTTAACACGAGGTAAATTAAACTCCAAAAGAGTTCAAATTTCAGCTCATATCTGTCATTGCATGGTAGCTTTTGGATGGATCATCTTTGCTAGTAGTCAGCTGACTGATTAATCTTTTCTTTTATGGTGGACCTTTCTTTTATGAAATCCACCGGTCTTTTCCCTATTGATTAGTAAGGAAACATATACGATACTTTTTAGTTAATAACATAATGTTGGTTCCCCAAGGGGATGGCGTAGTGGTTAAGACATAGGAGTAACAACTTGGAGATTCTAGGTTTGAATCCAAGCTGTAAAACTAGGTACACCATCTGGCTAGCCTTGATAGGCAGCATACCTTGTCAATAGAGCTGGGTGTAAAATACCGAAAACTTAATCGAAAAAATTGGTAATTGATATTCGGTAATTCAGTTGGTATTTGAGAGTAAAATTTCAACATTTCGGTATTTAGGATTGGGTTTGGTACAAAATATTATATATCGTTTGGTATTCAATATTTATCGAATACCAATTTTTTTATATATATAATACGATACGTCTAACCAAATACCGCACTGAACCAAAATTTAATTTGTCGTTTACTGAATTATTGAATCGATGTTTATAAGTATGGTATGTGGTATCTACACTCAAATACCGATTATCAAATTATCGAACCCGAACTTTAAAAATACTGAACCGAATACTGAACGCTCACCCCCTACTTGTCAATATATGGTATGGCCAAGTTAGACTTTTGCATATGAGCTTAAGAAATTCCCCTGGTGGGATGAACAGGTTGCCCAGTGAATTAGTTGGGGTGCATGCAAGATGGCAGGAGCTCCATTAGTATCACTGAAAAAATTAATAGGGCAATATAGAGTATATTCCCAACTATGGGAAAAAGTTATGCTCATACATAGTTACAAGTCATGACATGATGATAATCTGAATATATATTGATAATCTGAATCTAAATTGATTCCCATTATGGATAAATTTCATAAAGACTTTAGGTTACTTCCAGAGGAGGAGCCAACCATGTTTAGGGGGTTCGGCCGAACCCCCTTCGACGGAAAAATATACTATTTATATATGATTAAAATTATTTTTTATGCGGTTATAGTAGGTGTTGAACCCCCTTTAAATAAGTTTTCTTTGAATATTAAATCCCCTTAGTTGAAATTCTGGCTCCACCTCTGGTTACTGCCTCTCTATGTCATTGCATTATGGGCCATCTTATGTTTGCAGGTATAGAAAACAAGAAATAGTTGGTAAGTAGGTTATATGGGAGCCATACATTATTTGCTTTCTATTTTTTTTGGGTTCTGCAACTTAATGAGATGTAGAGTGCAAAACATCATTCAACTCCATGTGGAACTTTCTCTTTTTTTTTGTCCTTGAAACTTGAATAAGCCTTTCATTATTTGTCAAGAAGCAGAAAACTTTACATTTGATTATTCTGCAGACCATATACATATATATTGAAGATCTTTTTTAACTGGAGGAATTCGCACCATTCAACAGGAATACAGGTTCTCTTCCCTATAATTATTAATCTTTCTCTTGTTCTTTGCATTATAGGGGAAGTTTTGACATCTTAGGTGCTCCGAATTTTGCACCTGGGTTGTTTAATAACTTTATCCATGCTCATCCTCCTTCTAGAGTTAGACGTAATGTGTATGAGTTTTCAAGGCGATTGCCTGATACTCTAAAATTTGAACTCGTTTCATGTGGGGAAAATTGGTCAAGTCCATTCAACGATATTGTTCGAGCAAAGAAGACATAAGACTGCATTTCTTTGCAAGTGAGAGAGCAAGCTCAGGTTTTGCCTTATATATCTATCGAAAAAGGGAAAGGGATGCAAAGTAGAAGAACACCTTTGCCCAGGAAGGTTTTTACTAGAAATTGATTTGCATTTCCCATTATATGCAGGTCTGAGGGTCTATATTTCTCTGGTAGTGTTCATGCGTATCAAATATTTGGTTATGCGAACCAGCTCAACATCATTTATAAGCATTCTTATCACCGAATCTTTGTTACGCAAGAACTCCACTAGAGCAGTATATATCTCAGACCTGCATAAAATGAGAAATGCAAATTAATTTCTAGTAAAAACCTTACTGGGTAAGGATGCCACTTCTACTTCACGACCCTTATCCCTTTTTAGATAGACATATATAAGGCAGAAGCTGACCTTTCTCTCTCACTTGCAAGGAAATACAGTCCTGTATCTTCTTTACCAGGAAAATGATTGTTGACTAGATTTGTCCAGATAGCCCTATGCGGTACTAGTTCAAATTTCAGAGCACCAAGCAATAGCCTTGAGAGATCATCCACCTTACGCCTGATTTTGGAAGGAGGATCATCCTGGATACAATTATTGAGCATCCCAGGAGCGAATTCAGGAGCACCTTTGTTGTCAAAACTTCCCCCGATACACAAAGAGGAAAAGAGACTATTGATTATTGGGAAGAAAGAATTTTTTCCAGCTGAATTGTTCCAATTGCATAGATAAAAGAAAGATCTTCAATATATATATCTATATATATGTAGTCTGCAGAATAATCAAAAGGAAACTTTTCTGCTTTTTGATGCTCAGTTTTACCTATGTCAACTTATGTTACTAATTAAAGTACGTGATGAAGGGTACTTACTTCCAGGAATAAGCTAAAGCAGGATCACAAGGGTGTATCATAATTGGATTCATTAATGGACTCTCATTGGCAGCACCGGGACTCTTAAGCTCCCCAGAACCTAAAATGTAGGCTATATCAATTAGAGTATATGATAGGAAATGAAATTTCTGATGAATAAAGATAAAGGAAGAAGACAAATCGAAACCAATAACAACTAGAATAGATGTTGGTTAACACTAACCTTTTGAAACTTGTACTGTGTTTTTGATTTGTTCCATGATTTTAGTGTTTTTGACATTCTATGGATTTGTATATCTTGCTGAACCTAAAAGCCATTGCAGTGGGCTCTTCGCAGGAAAAGAATTTGAAGTCTGAGCTCCAGATGTGCTAAAATTCCTCGAGTCCCGATTTCTATAGATTTTGTTGCCATAACTCTTGAGGATCCAATGATGTTCAGTGGATTTCCCTTTTTATTGAGGCTCGATGGTTGACTGAGTGCTTCTTCAACAGGGAGATACTTCGTTTTCCCAGTTCGTACCTCCTTTTCCTAGTTAATACCATGAGAACCAGGAAACTTTTTGTGTTTCCTTGGTGGCACAATACTCTGACAAATCTTTTCAGAAGCATGTAACATGGATACTTTGCTCTTTTCACATACTTAACAACACCAACCTTTGGTTCTTCTACACAATAATTCAACACGCAATATCTAAAAGGAAAAGAAAAAGCAGATTTTTTTTATAATAGAAAGTAACTAAATGAAACAGCTCGGACGACTATTCTGTATGGAGCGGAGTGTTGGCCAGTTAAGAACTCCCACATCCAAAAGGTGAAGGTGGCGGAGATGCGAATGTTGCGATGGATGTGTGGACATACCATGAAAGATACGGTGAGGAATGAGATTATTCGGGATAAGGTGGGAGTTTCCTCGGTGGAGGATAAGTTACGAGAACTGAGGATATGTTGGTTCGGACATATGATGACGAGGGGCCCTGATGCTCCAGCGTAGAGGTGTGAGACTCTGGCTATGGATGGTTTTAGGCGGGCTAGAGGTAGACCGAAGAAATATTGAAGGGAGGTGATTAGGCATGATATGGAGCAATTACAGCTTACAGAGGACATGACCCTTGATAGAAAGGTGTGGAGGACGCGGATTAGGGTAGAGGGTTAGGAGGTGGGAGCGCGGCGGTAGTAATAGGGGAGTGCTCCTTTGGGTCTAGAGTTTCTGGTTCGTAGTGTTGGGGCTGTAGCTTTTGGGGTTAGTGGTGTTGGATTTTTTGCATCCCGTACTAGTTTATTATGTACTTATCTTTTATGTTTGTTATACTGTTAGTTTGTTTTGTGTACCATACTAGTTTGTATCCGCTTACTTTTCGTATTTATTATACTGTTATTAGTCCTAAACTGGGGGTCTATCGGAAACAGCCTCTCTACTTCTCTTGAGGTTGTGGGATGGTCTCCGTACACTCTACCCTCACTAAACGCCACTAGGTGGGAATACACTGGGTATGTTGTTGTGTTGTAAAACAACATGCTAATCTCCAAGTGTTCATCTTTGGGTATCCGATTTTCGACTTTTTCGTCTTTCAAGTTAGATGTCCCAACTTTTTATGATCATCGATTGAAAACTCTTCGAATTGTGCCCATTTCAGATAGTTCTTCCCATTTAATCGATGAGACGTTAACTGGAAGGTCATGTGAGAAACATTGCCTCCTAGAGTCATCAGATTTGGAGCTTCCAGAGAAGACATTTTGTCGATATTCTCCCTGAGAAGCTATTTTGACCATAAGGTATTAGGGAAAAAATTCCAAGTCTGATACCATGAATGTTTAGATACTGTAAAAATATGTTTTTATTCATAGAGTTGCACTATATTTATAGGTGAACAAGAAGATCAAAAGAATCTAATCAATCCTTAATTCCTAGGAGTTATGTTGCGTGGACTCATTGATTTTGCTGCCGAACCCATCCCAACACGACGCTGGTGCGGGCACAGGGTACGTCTCTTTTTTGGTCAAACGTATCCGAAGACGTTGATCCAACATCAAGAACAAAGTTGGTTGTCGCCGTCGTCGTAAAAAAAACCGGCGACTGTAATTGTTGTCGTCATCGGAAGGGAGAAAATTGGTGACTGTTGTCACCGTCGGAATCCGGCAAGAAATTCGGCAACAATCATCATCGGAATCAGCTACTGTTGTCATCGTCGAGATTCGGCGACTGTAATTTTTGTCGAAGGAATTTGAGTCATTGGGATGAAACAAGAAGTGGTTGAGGATTGGGAAGATGACTCGTCAGATCTAGTTTTTAATAATATTTTTAAAATATAAAAAAAGTCTAAATTAATATAGTCAGAAGATTTTTGTTTCTTTTTGATTTCTCATCAAAGAATTTCTATATTAACATATATGTGTTTGTTGATTTCCCAAAAATACAAGTATATACCAATCCTAATTAAAAAAAGTAACTAAAAGTTATCTTAAAAGTTAAAAGTAGATTCTTTGAATATATTTATAACTTTTTATTTATAATATTTAAGTTTTTAGCCAAATTCCTGCATCCGTATCCATACTCGGATTCGCACCTCCGAGCCTTAAAATTTAAATTTTGATGAATTCGACTATCGGATTTGCCCCCATCTCGGATACCCGCACCCGAGTTTATGAAACTTAGCCTAGGAGATACATGAATCAAGGGATTTCCTCTAATCTATTCTCCTAGAGCAACAATATATGATATCACATATTTACAACAGATTGCAATCATATATATCTGCCTACTCAATTGTGGAGAAGATTAGAATCAAATCTGCCAGCTCATCCATGGAGCAAATTATGACTAAATCTGTGAACTCATTTGACACCCTTATTTTGGAATCTTAATTAGAGATGAAAAATGGAACAAAACTAGAATCCTAAATGGAAGTGATATGACCTCTTAGGGGAGAATTAGGACCTCTTCGAGCTGTCTAATCTTTTTGGCATTCTTCAAAGCGGATCCTAAATGATAATGGATATTGGGTTCCACCTAGAGGATACATTGATTATTTTATGAACTCCGCTGGTCTTTTCCCTATTGATTAGTAAGGAAACATATGTGTACGTTTTAGTTAATAACATAATGTTGGTTCCCAGTGGATAACCTAGTGTTTAAGACATAAGAGTAACAACTTGAAAATTCTAGGTTTGAATCCGAGCGGTAACACCAGGTACACCAATCTGGCTAGCCTTGATAGGCAGCATACATTGTCAATAGGGTTGGGTATAAAATACTGAAAACCGAATTATCGAACCGAACCGAACCGAAAAAATTGGTAATTGATATTCAGTAATTCAGTATTGGTATGGTATTTCGGAGTAAAATTTTAACATTTCGGTATTCGGGATTGGGTTTGGTACAAGATATTAATATACTGTTTGGTATTCAATATTTACTGAATATCAAATTTTATATATATAATATGATACGTCTAACCAAATACCATGCTGAATCGACATTTAATTTACGATAACTGAATTATCGAATCGACGATTATAAGTAAGGTATGTGGTATCTACTCTCAAATACCGATTAACGAATTACCAAACTCGAACTTTAAAAATACCGAAAAAAATACTGAATGCCCACCCCTACTTGTTTATATATGGTATGGCCAAGTTAGACTTTTGCATATGAGCTTAAGAAATTCCCCTTGTGGGGTGGACAGGTTGCCTAGTGAATTAGTTGGGGTGCATGCAAGATGGCAGGAACTCTATTAGTATCACTGAAAATATGAATAGGGCAATATAGAGTATATTCCCAACAATGGGAAAGAGTTATGCTCTTACATAGTTGCAAGTCATGACATAATGATAATCTGAATCTAAATTAATTCCCATTATGGAGAAATTTCATGAAGACTTTAGGTTACTGCCTCTCTATGTTATTGCATTATGGGCCATCTTAAGTTTGCAGGTATAGAAAACAAGAATTTGTTGGTAAGTAGGTTATATGGAAGCCATACATTGGTTGTTTTCTATTTTTTTTCGGTTCTGCAACTTAATGAGATGTAGAGTGCAAAACATCTTTTAACTCCATGTGGAACTTTCTCTTTTTCTTTTGAGTCGTTGAAACTTGAATATGCCTTTCGCTATGTGTCAAGAAGCAGAAAACTTTCCATTTGATTATTCCGCAGACCATATATATATTGAAGATCTTTTTTTACTCTAGGTATTCGCACCATTCAACAGGAATACAGGTTCTCTTCCCTATAAATATTAATCTTTCTCTTGTTGTTTGCATTATAGGGGAAGTTTTGACATCTTAGGTGATCTGGATTTTGCACCTGGGATGTTAAATAACTTTATCCATGCTCATCCTCCTTCTAGAGTTAGACGTAAGGTGTATGAGTTTTCAAGGCTATTGCCTGATACTATTAAATTTTAACTCGTTCCATGTGGGGATAACTAGGCAAGTCTATTCAACTGTAATTGTCCGGACAAAGAATATATAGGTCTGTATTTCCTTGAAAGTGAGAGCGCAAGGTCAACTTCGGCCTTATATATCTATCCAAATAGGAAAAGGGTTGCAAAGTAGAAGGGCACCTTTTCCCAGGAAGGTTTTTACTAGAAATTGATTTGGATTTCCCATTATATAAGGATATATATTGCTCGGGTGGTGCTGTTGCGTATCAAAGATTTGGTGATGAGAATGCTTATAAATGATATTGAGCTACTTGTACTTGCATTCTCATCACCGAATCTTTGTTATGCGAGAACTCCACCAAAGCAGTATATATCTCAGACCTGCATAGGAAGATAAATGCAAATTAATTTTTAGTAAAAACCTTCCTGGGAAACGACGCCACTTCTACTTCACGACCCTTATCCCTTTCAGATATATATAAGGTAGAATCTGACCTTTCTCTCTCACTTGCGAGGAAATACAGTCCTATATCTTCTTTACCCGGAAAATAATTGTTGAATAGACTTGTACAGATAGCCCCACGCGGAATTAGTTCAAATTTAAGAGTAGCAGGCAATAGCTTTGAGAACTCATACACCATACGCCTGACTTTGGAAGGAGGCTAAGGCTGATTACAATTATTGAGCATCCCAGGAGCGAATTCAGGAGCACCTATGATGTCAAAACTTCCCCTGAAACACAAAGAGGAAAAGTGAGACTATTAATCATAGGGAAGAGAGCCTTTTTTCCTGTTGAATAGATTCAATTGCTCAGATAAAAGAAAGATCTTCAATATATATTTATGTAGTCTACAGAATAATTAAAAGGAAACTTTTCTGCTTTTTGATGCTTAGTTTTACCTGTGTCAACTTATGTTTCTAAGTAAAGTACGTGATGAAGGGTACTTACTTTCAGGAATGACCTAAAGAAGGATGACAAGGGTGTGTCATAATTGGATTCATCAATACCATTTCATTATAATAAGCAATGATTTTTTCTCACCTTACTTAACTTGTCATAGTTTTATTTTTTACTCAAAAATTTGAAAGGCTTTTTCTACCTCAGAATACGTCTCTATAGCGCCTTCCCACACATCCTTAGGAGTGGGTAAAAATAGATAAGGTTTACTTATGACTGGCTCCATGAAATATATTAACCAGGCAATCACGAGTGAATTCTCTGATCTTCATGTGTTCATCTTTGGGTCTTCGATTTTTGAATTTTTCGTCTTTCTAGTCAGATGTCCCAACTTTTCATGATCATCAATTGAAAGCTTTACAAACTGTGCCCATTCCAGACAGTTCTTCCCATTCAATCGATGAGAAGCTAACTAGAAGGGAATGTGAGAAACATTGCCTCCTTGAGTAATTAGATTTTCTATTGGATCTTTCAGAGAAGACATTTTATCTTCTTTTGATGTTCCAGAAAGATATTCTCCCTGAGAAGCTATTTTGACCATATGGTATTAGGGGAAATATTCCAACTCTGATACCATGAAATTTTAGATACTGGAAAAATATGTTTTTATTCATAGAGTTGCACAATATTTATGGGTGAACAAGAAGATCAAAAGAATTTAATCAATCCCTAATTCCTAGGAGCTATGTTGCGCGCACTCATTGATTTTGCCGTCGAACCCATCCCAATGCAACATTGGTGCGGGTGTGAGGTACGTCTCTGATTCGGTCAAATGAATCCAAAGATGTTGATCCAACATCAAGAACAATGTTGGTTGTCATCGTCGTCAGAAAGTCCGGCGACTGTAATTGTTGTCATCGCAGGAGTGGGAGAAAATCGGTGACTACTGTCACCATCGGAATCCCACGATAGTCATCTTCGAAATCGGCGACTGTTGTCATCGTCGGAATTCGACGACTGTAATTTTTTTCATCGAAATTTGAATTGTTGGGAAGAAACAAAAAGTGGTTGGGCACAGGAAAGATGACTCATTAGATCTATTTTTTAATAATTATTAAATTTTAACAAATTCGACTCTCGGATCCGCACTCGTCTCGAATATCCACATCCGAGTCTATGCAACTTAGCCTAGGATATACATAAATTAAGGATTTTCTCTAATCTATTCTCCTAGAATAACAAAATATGATATCACATATTTACAGCAACAGATTACAATCATATCTGCCTACTCAATTGTGGGTGCTGATTAGAATCAAATCTGCCTGTCATCCGTGGAGCAAATTATGACAAAATCAGTCAACTCATTCGACACCCTTATTTTGTAATCTTAAATAGAGATGAAAAATGGAACAAAACTAGAAACCTAAATGGAAATGATATAGACCTCTTAGGGGAGAATTAGGACCTCTTTGAGTTGTCTATTCTTTCTGGCATTCTTCAAAGTGGATTCTAAATGGTATTGGATATTGGTTTCCACCTAAAGAATACATTGATTCTTTCATTCTCATGTTGTAGCATTTAATTCTATTATAGACTGTCTGTATCTTTTATGCATATGTAGTCCTCTTCCTGTTTTTAAAAATTCTGTCTTTTCTCTTCCTTTAAGATATCGCATACAGGTTATTGCGAAGATGCTCAAGATGATTGTTGCCGTGAAGAATGTGATAAGGGCAAGCAAGTAATGTCTTCATCACGTGGACTTGAAAATGTGTGTTCTGGTTCCAAGTTACATGCTCCTGCAAAGGTTTTTCAGAGTTTTGTGCCACCAAAGTACTGTGGTAAATTTCTTGGTAGCCATTCTATTAGCAGGGAAAAGGAGGTACAGACCGGGAAAACAAGATACCGACCTATTGAAGAAGCTCTTGGTCTATCACTAGGCGCCAAGTTGATGAATACTACTAGCTCCTCAAGAGTTGTGTCCACCAATCATCTAAATGTAAGTGTTCGCCAACATCTCCTAAGATTCATTACTTATTTTGATCTGTCCTCTTCTTATATCTTTTTTCATATGAAATTTCATTTTCTATCATGCTGTAATTAATTTTTCTTATGAAAAATAACATTGATATTGTTAGAATATTAGTAGGAATAGGAATAACGTATAAAATTCTATTTGAAAAGGAATTGTAATGTAGTGTCTATAAATAGGGTCTCAATGTATTAATATAGTTACAATAATTCAATAATATTTTTATCTTATATTTCTCACATGGTATCAGAGGCTCTATGATTTTTTTAGAGAATCAAAGAGATTCTACTGCCGGCGGGCGGCTATGACCCATATTTGCCGCCCATCAGACCAATGATCATGTTATCAAAAGTTAGGGCACCACACTTCTTTTCCCTACTCTCTCATATCTAGTTTGTGTAGTACCGTACATCTTTTCGAACTACATTCTCATATCTGAGTTGCATAGCACCGTGTGCCTTTTCGGTGACTCCTTAGATCTGATTTGCGTATTTCCATATGTCTTTATTGGAATTCCTCAGATCTGATTTGCATAGGTCGTGCCATCATTCTGATCCTACCCATATAATTTCTCTTTTTCAGTAGGGTCTACCCATATAATTTCTCTTTTTCATTACGATCGTGTCGTCATTCTAACCCTACCCATATACTTTCTATTTTTTAGTAGGGTCGTGTCATCATTCCGACTCTACCCATATATTTCTATTCCTCATTAGGATCGTGCCATCATTCCAACCTACTCATATAATTCTCTTTCTCAGGAGGGTTGTGTCACCATTCCGACCCTACCCATATAATTTTTTCTCAAATGATGACTACTTTTCGTCCATCAAATCTAATAATCCGGCGCATGAGTATGTTCTTGCCAGTTCTTCGGTGACTATCTTGTTCAAGATCTACTCATCTCTTGATTTCAAGATGACCCTTATATTTTATACCACTTTCCGACAATTTTCTAGTGATACATTGACTTTCCGACAATGTTTATTACTTTTGGATGACTTTTTCAGTTTGTTCCATTTCAGTTGAGGTCTCCCAGACGTCCAAAGCCGTCCGTATAAATTTTCTTGCACTATTTCCACCAAGTCCCGTATCGATCCTCGTATTAGTTACATCCACAACAAGCTTGGTACATATGTCTTCTATGCACCAGCTTTAGGGTGAGTGGTAGAATATGAGTAGGAATAGGAATAACATATAAAATCTTATTTGGAAAGGAATTGTAATGTCGAGTTCTATTAGGAAAAGAATTAGAATGTAGTGTAAAAAATAGGGTCTCAATGTAATAATGTATTTACAACAATTCAATAATATTTTTCTCTTATATTTCTCACATCTATGTCTAGAGTTGGTATTATCTTTCAAAATGTTTTCTGTTACACCATCAATATCTGAAAAGCTTTCACAGAAAAATTTATTTACTTAGTGTACTTCAATCCAATTGTGTAGCCTTCTTTTTAGGTCCTGATGGTTCTATCATTCTGGAGAGTAGGAGTCCCAATGGTGTGAATGAGAGTCGAATGATACCCATGACACCCTTGTGATCCTGCTCTAGATCTTTCCTGGAAGTAAGTATCCTTCATCATGCACCTTAATTACTAACATAAGTTAACACGAAGCAAATTAAACTCCAAAAGAGTTCAAATTTTTGCACATATCTATCATTGCATGGTAGATTTTTGGATGGCTCATCTTTGCTAGTAGTCAGCTGACTAATTAATCTTTTCTTTTATCGCAGACCTTTCTTTTATGAACTCCACTGGTCTTTTCCCTATTGATTAGTAAGGAAACATATTTGTACTTTTTAGTTAATAACATAATGTTGATTCCCAAGGGGATGACCTAGTTGTTAAGACATAGGAGTAACAACTTGAAGATTCTAGGTTTGAATCCAGGCTGTGTTGAGAATAAAGGAAGAGCGTCATTCGATCCAAACAAGAAAGCTTCATTGAAGGTGATAAAGGCAGACAATGAAAATGAGGACAAGAATGCTTCTTCTAGAAATATTCTCTCCACATCTGACAAACATGTAAGCAACATAGAAAGGAACAAATTATTTAAATAATACATGTATAGAACCAATAGGATTTAGACAAGTGTTTATATTTATACATTATTTTTACTGTCATATACTTGTATAAATAAACTGATGATGGAATAAAAAGTTATCGAGAAAATTTCCAAAACTTTTTTCAAACTTTTTCTACATGGTATCTGAGAAATAATTTTCAGATCAGATTCAACACCAACTTTCTCCTTTCTCGATCTCAAACATGGCGGAGCAAATAGCTACTGCTTCGTTGACTACTACTGCTAGCACCCTCACCATGGATCCAAATCATCCTAATCGTCTTCATGCTTCTGATAACCTTGATATGACACTAGTAAATACACCCTTTGATGGCAAAGGATATCCAGGTTGGAAGAGGTCAGTCTACCAATATAATTTCTCTTTTTCAGTACGGTCGTGTCTTCATTCTAACCCTACCCATATAATTTCGATTTTTAGTAGGGTCGTATCATCATTCCTACTCTACCCATATAATTTCTATTCCTCAGTAGGATCGTTCCATCATTTCAACCTGCTCATATAATTCTTTTTCTTAGGAGGGTCATGTCACCATTCCAACCCTGTATAGTGTGTACCTAGTCACTGCAGTAACTCATTTGAGCACATTCGTGATGATTGACATTCAAAGAAGAGATGTTTGAGGTCTTATTCAGCATCCCCACATACTACGCATATCACATCCTGTCCATGAGCCATTTTCTGCATTCTTTTAAGTGTGAGCATCCTGTTATGAGCACTAAGCCTGCAAATAAAGCTATGCTTGGTCACATTTAGGCCGTTCCATACCCATATCCCCTTAAATTAATTAATCCCATTCAAATGGCCATTAAATTGTAATACAATTCGCATATCATTTATCAAAAATGTGCAGGAGGTCAGTCCAAAAATCTAAATAACTAAAAAAATGCTTTATTTTTGTACTAAATTTAACTACTTAAGCTAAATGACAATTTAAAATAAAGTCTACACACAATATAACATTCAAAAGCAATGATAATTTAACTTCCACTGTTCTAGTACGACAATTTTGGTGATAATTTAACTTCCACAGTTCTGGTACAAAAATTTTGTACCTTAGATGCTCTTAGAAGTGTACTCTTAATTTTCTCCTAAGTTCCAAGATTCCATTGAACCTTACCCTCTGGAAAATTAATAAATCTTGGTTGTGAGGTTTTTATTTTTTGACAGAAGTGGTGTTCTGATCAAACATGTGAACACCTCTACTAACTACATGGGATATATATATAGACCTGTGTAATGAGAATAAAAGGTTAAATGAAACTTCCCCGGCCGCTGAGATTATTCAATAGATCAACCAAATAGAAGAAGAATCATGAAATTCAATGAAAGATATCTATAATGACATTTCCTTACCCAAACTTGATCAAAATGTTAGGCAATGTTGAAGATTAATCAAAGCTTACACAATTTAAATATTTTTTATACCTTTCATGCGTATCATAATCATCTCATTTACTGAAAAATTACTGCATTAAGCATATAAAATTTCTAGAATTAGTTACAGCACTGAAACAAAGATCTATGTAATCTAGCATCATGAGAAAATTTTGAACTAAGGACAGTTCGGTAAGTAAGATGATGAAGAAGAAGATACTAGTGAACACATATGGGTCCGCTTCATCTCCTCTTGCCTTACCTTATTAAGAGTGATAGGAAGATGAGATCCAAAAATATTGCTCTAACCACCCTTAAGTCCATATTGAAAGCCATTTTTGGCCACTTCTTAGATTTCGTAAGGTACCATTTGAAAGGCATTGTTGGTCACTCCTTGGATATCATAAGGTATCGTTGCTCTTACCTATATTCATATATTTTTGAATAAGATTCTTAACCTTCGGTAAGAGTAATTGATAAAATAAAAGTTTACAAAATGATGAAAACTCGTACAATTACAACAAGAGGATTATTGCCGTGAAGAATGTAAAAGGGAAAGCGAGTAATGTCTTCATCACGTGGACTAGAAAATGAGTGTTCTGGATCCAAGTTACATGCTCCTGCAAAGGTTTTTCAGAGTTCTGTGCCACCAAACAAATGTGGTAAGTTTCTTGGTGGCCATTCTAGTAAATGGGAAAAGTAGGTACAGACCGGGTAAACAAGATACCTACCTATTGAAGAAGCTCTTGGTCTATCATCAGGCACCAAGTGGATGAAAACCACTAGCTCCTCAAGAGTTGTGTCCACCAAATCCATGGAAAACATGTCTCAAGGAAATTGTAGCGAGCTTCTTTTCCTGAGAAGTGTACAGTGCAGCGGTCTTTAGGATCAGCAGGATATACAAAGCCTCTGAATCTTCGAAAGAGAAAAATCACTGAACATAGAAAAAAACAGCACGAACATCTAAATGTAAGTGTTTTCCAACATCTCTTAGTGTTCATTACTTGTTTTGATCTGTCCTCTTCGTATATCTTTGTTCATCAGAAATTTCATTTTCTATCATGCTCTAATTAATTTCTTTTTTTAGAAAAATAACATTGATATGTATAGAGTTGGTATTATCTTTCAAAATGATTTCTGTTACACCATCAATAGCTGAAAAGCTTTAATAGAAAAATTATTTACTTACTGGACTTCAATCCAATTGATGTAGCCTTCTTTTTAGGTCATGGTGATTCTAGCATTCTGGAGCGTAGGAGTCCCAATGCTGTGAATGAGATTCGAAGGAAACATATGAACTCCCCTGGTCTTTTCCCTATTGATTAGTAAGGAAACATATGTGTATGTTTTAATTAATAACATAATGTTGGTTCCCAGGGGATGACCTAGTGTTTAAAACATAGGAGTAACAACTTGGAGATTCTAGGTTTGAATACAAGCTGTAACACCAGGTACACCCATCTGGCTAGCCTTGATAGGCAGCATACCTCGTCAATAGGGCTGGGTATAAAATACCGAAAACCAAATTACCGAACCGAACCAAAAAAATTGGTAATTGATATTCAGTAATTCAGTATTGGTATGGTATTTCAGAGTAAAATTTCAACATTTCGGTATTCGGGATTTGGTTTGGTACAAGATATTAATATACCGTTTGGTATTCAATATTTAATGAATATTGAATTATATATATATAATATGATACGTCTAACCAAATACCATGCTGAACCAAAATTTAATTTACGATTACTGAATTATCGAATCGATGTTTATAAGTAAGGTATGTGGTATCTACTCTCAAATATCGATTACCGAATTACCAAACCCGAACTTTAGAAATACCGAAAAGAATACTGAACGCCCACCCCTACTTGTTAATATATGGTATGGCCAAGTTAGACTTTTGCATATGAGCTTAAGAAATTCCCCTTGTGGGATGGACAGGTTGCCCAGTGAATTAGTTGGGGTGCATAAAAGCTGGCAGGAACTCTATTAGTATCACTGAAAATATGAATAGGGCAATATAGAGTATATTCCCAACTATGGGAAAGAGTTATGCTCTTACATAGTTGCAAGTCATGATATAATGATAATCTGAATCGAAATTGATTCCCATTATGGAGAAATTTCATGAAGACTTTAGGTTACTGCCTCTCTATGTTATTGCATTATAGGCCATCTTATGTTTGCAGGTATAGAAAGCAAGAAATTGTTGGTAAGTAGGTTATATGGAAGCCATACATTGTTTGTTTTCTAACTTTTTTTCGGTTTTGCAACTTAATGAGATGTAGAGTGCAAAACATCTTTTAACTCCATGCGGAATTTTCTCTTCTTTTTTTTTGAGACGTTGAAACTTGAATATGCCTTTCGTTATGTGTCAAGAAGCAGAAAACTTTCCATTTGATTATTCCGCAGATCATATATATATTGAAGATCTTTTTTTACTCTAGGAATTTGCACCATTCAACAGGAATACAGGTTCTCTTCCCTATAATTATTAATCTTTCTCTTGTTGCTTGCATTATAGGGGAAGTTTTGACATCTTAGGTGATCTGCATTTTGCTCCTGGGATGTTTAATAACTTTATCCATGATCATCCTCCTTTTAGAGTTAGACGCAAGGTGTATGAGTTTACAAGGCTATTGCTTGATACTCTTAAATTTGAACTCGTTCCATGTGGGGATAACTGGGCAAGTCTATTAAACTATAATTGTCCGGACAAAGAAGATATAGGTCTGTATTTCTTTGAAAGTGAGAGACCAAGCTCAACTTCTGCCTTATATATCTATCCAAATAGGAAAGGGTTGCAAAGTAGAAGGGCACCTTTTCCTAGGAAGGTTTTTACTAGAAATTGATTTGCATTTCCCATTATAAAAGGATATATATTGCTCGAGTGGTGCTGTAGCATATCAAAGATTTGGTGATGAGAACGCTTATAAATGATATTGAGCTGCTTGTACTTGCATTCTCATCACCGAATCTTTGTTATGCAAGAACTCCACCAAAGCAGTATATATCTCATACCTGCATAGGATGATAATGCAAATTAATTTTTAGTAAAAACCTTCCTGGGTAACGACCCCACTTCTACTTCACGACCCTTATCTCTTTCAGATAGATATATATAAGGCAGAAGCCGACCTTTCTCTCTCACTTGCGAGGAAATACAATCCTATATCTTCTTTACCCGAAAAATGATTGTTGAATAGACTTGTCCAGATAGCCCCATGCGGAACTAGTTCAAATTTAAGAGTACCAGGCAATAGCTTTGAGAACTCAAACACCATACGCCTGACTTTGGAAGGTGGCGAAGCCTGGATACAATTATTGAGCATCCCAGGAGCGAGTTCAAGAGCACCTATGATGTCAAAACTTCCCCTGAAACACAAAGAGGAAAAGAGAGACTATTAATTATAGGGAAGAGAGCCTTTTTTACTATTGAATAGTTTCTATTGCTCAGATAAAAGAAAGATCTTCAATATATATATATGTAGTCTGCAGAATAATCAAAAGGAAACTTTTCTGCTTTTTGATGCTTAGTTTTACCTGTGTCAACTTATGTTACTAAGTAAAGTATGTGATGAAGGGTACTTACTTCCAGGAATGAGCTAAAGCAGGATCACAAGGGTGTGTTATAATTGGATTCATCAATACCATTTCATTATAATAAGCAATGACTTTTTTCTCACCTTACTTAACTTGTCATAGTTTTATTTTTTACTCAAAAATTTGAAAGGCTTTTTCTACCTCAGAATACGTCTCTATAACGGCTTCCCACACATCCTTAGGAGTGGGTAAAAATAGATAAGGTTTACTTATGACTGGCTCCATGAAATATATTAACCAGGCAATCACGAGTGAATTTTCTGATCTTCATGTGTTCATCTTTGGGTCTCCGATTTTTGTCTTTTTCGTCTTTCTAGTCAGATGTCCCAACTTTTCAGGATCATCAATTGAAAACTTTATGAACTGTGCCCATTCCAGACAGTTCTTCCCATTCAATCGATGAGAAGTTAACTGGAAGGGAATGTGAGAAATATTGCCTCCTTGAGTAATTAGATTTTCTATTGGAGCTTTCAGAGAAGACATTTTATCTTCTTTTGATGTTCCAGAAAGATATTCTCCCTGAGAAGCTATTTTGACCATATGGTATTAGGGGAAATATTCCAACTTTGATACCAAGAAAGTTTAGATACTGCAAAAATATCTTTTTATTCATAGAGTTGCACAATATTTATGGGTGAACAAGAAGATCAAAAGAATTTGATCGATCCCTAATTCATAGGAGCTAAGTTGCGCGCACTCATTGATTTTTCCGCCGAACCCATCCCAACGCAACGTTGGTGCGGGCACAAGGTATGTCTCCGATTCGGTCAAACGAATCCGAAGACGTTGATCCAACATCAAGAACAAATTTAATTGTCGTCATCGTCAGAAAGTCCAACGACTGTAATTGTTGTCATCGCAGGAGTGGAAGAAAATCGGTGACTACTGTCACCATCAGAATCCAATGATAGTCATCATCGAAATCGGCGACTGTTTTCATCATCTGAATTTGACGACTGTAATTTTTTTCATCGAAATTTGAATTGTTGGGAAGAAACAAAAAGTGGTTGGGGACAGAAACGATGACTCATCAGATCTTGTTTTTAATAATTATATTTTTTTAAATATAAAAAAAAGGTTTATATATTAATATAGTCAGAATATATGTGTGTCTGTTGGTTTCTTATAAAAAGAATTTTTGTATTAATATTGTAAAAAACTATATATGTTCCTATTGGTTTCCCAAATATACAAGTATATACCAATCCAAATTGAAAAAGTAACTAAAAGTTATCTTAAAAGTTAAAAGTAGATTTTTAGAATATTTTTAAAATTTTATATTTATAATATTTAGTATTTTAGACAAATTCCTGCACCATATCCTTACTCGGATTCGCACTTCCAAATCTTAAAATTTAAATTTTAATGAATTCGACTCTCGGATCTTCACCCGTCACGGATATCCACATCCGAGTCTATGCAACTTAGCCTAGGAGATACATGAATTAAGGATTTCATCTAATCTATTCTCCTAGAATAAAAAAATATGATATCACATATTTACAGCAACAGATTCCAATCATATCTGCCTACTCAATTGTGGAGCAGATTAGAATCAAATTTGCTTACTCAATTGTGGAGAAGATTAGAATCAAATCTGCCAGTGGAGCAAAATTAGGACAAAATCTGTCAACTCATTCGACACCCTTATTTTGTAATCTTAAATAGAGATGAAAAATGGAACAAAACTAGAAGAATAAATGGAAGTGATATATACCTCTTAGGGGAGAATTAGGACCTCTTCGAGCTGTCTAATCTTTCTGGCATTCTTCAAAGCGGATCCTAAATGGTATTGGATATTGGGTTCCACCTAAAGCATACATTGGTTCTTTCATTAGCATGTTGTAGCATTTAATTCTGTTATATACTTTCTGTATCTTTTATGCATATGTAGTCCTCTCCCTATTTTTAAAAATTCTGTCTGTTCTCTTCCTTTAAGATATCGCATACATGGTTATTGCGAAGATGCTCAAGAGGATTGTTTCCGTGAAGAATGTGATAAGGGAAAGGAAGTAATGTCTTCATCATATGGACTAGAAAATGTGTGTTCTGGATCCAAGTTACATGCTCCTGCAAAGGTTTTTCAGAGTTTTGTGCCACCAAAGTACTGTGGTAAGTTTCTTGGTGGCCATTCTATTAGCAGGGAAAAGGTGGCACAGACCCGGGAAATAAGATAAAGACCTATTAAAGAAGCTCTTGGTCTATCATCAGGCACCAAGTGGATGAAAACTACTAGCTCCTCAAGAGTTGTGTCCACCAATCATCTAAATGTAAGTGTTCACCATCATCTCCTAAGATTCATTACTTGCTTTGATCTGTTCTCTTCTTATATCTTTTTTTCATCTGAAATTTCATTTTCTATCATGCTCTAATTAATTTTTTTTTAAGAAAAATAACAATGATATGTCTAGAGTTGGTATTATCTTTCAAAATGTTTTCTGTTACACCATCAATATCTGAAAAGCTTTCACAGAAAAATTTATTTACTTACTGTACTTCAATCCAATTGATGGAGCCTTCTTTTTAGGTCCTGGGGGTTCTATCATTCTGGAGCGTAGGAGTCCCCATGCTTTGAATGAGAGTCGAATGATACCCATGACTCACCCTTATGATCCTGCGCACGATCCCTCCAGGAAGTAAGTAGCCTTCATCATGCATCTTAATTACTATCATAAGTTAACACGAGGTAAATTAAACTCCAAAAGAGTTCAAATTTCAGCCTTGCGTGGTAGCATTTTGGATGGCTCATTTTGCTAGTAGTCAGCTGACAAATTAATGTTTTCTTTTATGGAGGACCTTTCTTTTATGAACTCCATTGTTCTTTTCCCTATAGATTAGTAAGGAAACATATACGATACTTTTTAGTTAATAACATAATTTTTGTTCCCCAAGGGGATGGCGTAGTGGTTAAGACATAGGAGTAACAACTTGAAGATTCTAGGTTTGGATCCAAGCTACAAAACCAGGTACACCCATCTGGCTAGCCTTGATAGGCAGCATACCATGTCAATAGGGCAGGGTGTAAAACACCGAGAACTTAATTACCAAACCATATAAAAAAATTTGGTAATTGATATTCGGTAATTCAGTTGGTATTTGGGAGTAAAATTTCAACATTTCGTTATTCAGGATTGGTTATGGTACAAATTATTAAATACCGTTTGGTATTCAATATTTTTCGAATACCAAATTATATATATATAAATATATATATATATAAATAATACGATACGTCTAACCAAATACCGTAATGAACCAAAATTTAATTTACCGATTACTGAATTATTGAATTGATGTTTATAAGTATGGTATGTGGTATCTACTGTTAAATAACGATTACCGAATTATTGAACCCGAACTTTAAAAATACCGAACTGAATACTGAACACCCACCACCTACTTGACAATATATGGTATGGCCAAGTTAGACTTTTGCATATAAGCTTAAGAAATTCCCTTTGTGGGATGGACAGGTCTCCCAGTGAATTAGTTGGGGTGCATGCAAGCTGGCAGGAGCTCCATTAGTATCATTGAAAAAATGAATAGGACAATATAGAGTATATTCCCAACAATGGGAAAGAGTTATTCTCATACATAGTTACAAGTCATGACATAATGATAATCTGAATATATACTGATAATCTCAATATAAATTGATTCTCATTATGGAGAAATTTCATGAAAACTTTAGGTTACTGCCTCTCTATATCATTGCATTATGGGCCATCTTACGTTTGCAGGTGTAGAAAACAAGAAATTGTTGGTGAGTAGGTTATATGGAAGCCATACATTGTTTGTTTCCAATTTTTTTTTGGGTTCTGCAACTTAATGAGATGTAGAGTGCAAAACATCTTTCAACTCCATGTTGAACTTTCTCTGTTTTTTTTTTTGGCCTTGAAACTTGAATAAGCCTTTTGTTATGTGTCAAGAAGCAGAAAACTTTCCATTTGATTAATCTGCAGACCATATATATTTTTTGAAGATCTTTTTTTTACTCGAGGAATTTCCACCATTCAACAGGAATACAGGTTCTCTTCCCTATAATTATTAATCTTTCTCTTGTTCTTTGCATTATAGGGGAAGTTTTGACATCTTAGGTGATCTGGATTTTGCACCTGGGATGTTTAATAACTTTATCCATGCTCATCTTCCTTCTAGAGTTAGACGTAGCGTATATGAGTTTTCAAGGCTATTGCCAGATACTCTTAAATTTGAACTCATTCCATGTGGGGATAACTGGGCAAGTCTATTCAATGATATTGTCCGGGCAAAGAATATATAAGACTGCTTTTGTTTGCTAGTGAGAGAGAAAGCTCATCTTTTGCCTTATATATCTTTCGAAAAAGGGAAAGGGTTGCAAAGTAGAAGGGCACCTTTGCCCAGGAAGGTTTTTACTAGAAATTGATTTGCTTTTCCCATTAGACGCAGGTCTGAGAATCTATATTGCTCTGGTAGTGTTCATGCGTATCAAAGATTTGGTGATGAGAATCATCTCAACATTATTTATAAGCATTCTCATCACTGAATCTTTGTTACACAAGAACTCCACCAGAGCAGTATATATCTCAGACCTACATAAAATGAGAAATGCAAATTAATTTCTAGTAAAAACCTTTATGGGTAAGGACGCAACTTCTACTTCACGACCCTTATCCCTTTTAAGATAGACATCTATAAGGCAGAAAATGACCTTTCTATCTCACTTTTAAGGAAATACAGTCTTGTATCTTCTCTACTCGGAAAATGATTGTTGAATAGACTTGTCCACATAGCCTCACTCGGTACTAGTTCAAATTTAAGAGTTAACAGACAATAGCCTTGAGTAATCATACACCTTACGCCTGACTTTGGAAGGAGGATAAGCCTGGATACAATTATTGAGCATCCCAGGAGCGAATTCAGGAGCACCTTTGATGTCAAAACTTCCCCTGATACACAAAGAGGAAAAGAGACTATTAATTATAGGGAAGAAAGCCTTTTTTCCAGCTGAATAGTTCCAATTGCAGAATAATCAAAAGGAAATTTTTCTGCTTTTTGATGCTCAGTTTTACCTATGTAAACTTATGTTACTAATTAAAGTACGTGATAAAGGGTACTTACTTCCAGGAATGAGCTAAAGTAGGATCACAAGGGTGTGTCATAATTGGATTCATCAATGGACTGTCATTGGCAACACCAGGACTCTTAATCTCACCAAAACCTAAAATGTAGGCTATATCAATTAGAGTATATGATAGGAAATGAAATTTCTGATGAATAAAGATATAAGAAGAAGACATATCAAAACAATTAACAAATACAATAGATGTTGGTGATCACTAACCTTTTGAAGCTTGTACTGTGTTTTTATCTGTTCCGTGATTTTAGTGTTTTTAACATTCTGAGGATTTGTATATCTTGCTGATCCTAAAAGCCGTTGCAGTGGGCTCTTCACAGGAAAAGAATTTGAAGTTTGAGCTCCAGACATGCTAAAACTCCCTCGAGTCCCGGTTTCCATAGATTTTGTTGTCACAACTCTTGAGGAGCCAATGATGTTCAGTGGATTCCCCTTTTTATTGAGGCTCGATGGTAAAGTGAGTGCTTCTTCAACAGGGAGATACTTCGTTTTCCCACTACGTACCTCCTTTTCCCAGTTAATACCATGAGAACCAGGAAACTTATTGTGTTTCCTTGGTGGCGCAATGCTCTGACAAATCTTTTCAGAAGCATGTAACATGGTCCCTTTGCCCTTGTCACATACTTCACAGCATCAATCCTTTGGTGCTTCTACACAAAAATTCAACACGCAATATCTGAAAGGAAAAGAAAAAGCAGAATTTTTTATAATAGAAAGTACATAAGAGAACTAAATGAAACAACATGCTAATGCAATGTATCCTCGGAGGTAATTCCATTTTCAGACATCAAAACAACATGCTAATCTCCATGTGTTCATCTTTGGGTCTCCGATTTTTGAATTTTTCGTCTTTCTAGTTAGATGTCCCAACTTTTTACGATCATCGATTGCAAACTCTCCGAATTGTGCCCATTTCAGATAGTTCTTCCCATTTAATCGATGAGAAGTTAACTGGAAGGGCATGTGAGAAACATTTCCTCCTTGAGTCATCAGATTTGGAGCTTCTAGAGAAGACATTTTGTCTTCTTTTGATATTCCAGAAAGATATTTTCCGTGAGAAGCTATTTTGACCATATGATATAAGGGGAAAAATTCCAAGTCTGATACCATGAAATTTTAGATACTACAAAAATATATTTTTATTCATAGAGTTGCACAATATTTATAGGTGAACAAGAAGATCAAAAGAATCTAATCAATCCCTAATTCCTAGGAGTTATGTTGCGCGGACTCATTGATTTCGCTGCCGAACCCATCCCAACGCGGCGCTGGTGCGGGGTACGTCTCTGATTTGGTAAAAAAATATCCAAAGACGTTGATCCAACATCAAGAAAAAAGTTGGTTGTCGTCGTCGTAATAAGAACCGGTGACTGTATTGTTGTCGTCGACGGATGCGAGAAAATCGCTGACTACTGTCACCGTCGAAATCCGGCGACAATCATCATCGGAATCAACAATTGTTGTCATCGTCAGAATTCGGCGATTGTAATTTTTGTCGATGGAATTTGAATCGTTGGGAAATCCGATGACAATCATCATCAGAATCAGCGACTGCTGTCATCGTCAAAATACGGCGACTGTAATTTTTGTCGAAGGAATTTGAATCGTTGGGAAGAAACAGAGAGTGGTTGAGGATTGGGAAGATGACTCGTCAGATCTTGTTTTTAATAATATTTTTTAAAATATAAAAAAAGTTTATATTAATATAGTCCAAAGATATGTGTGTGTGGTTTCTCATCAAAGAATTTCTATATTAATATATATATGTGTTTGTTGATTTCCCAAAAATACAAGTATATACCAATCCTAATCGAAAAAAGTAACTAAAAGTTATCTAGGATTGAAAAAAGTAACTAAAAGTTATCTTAAAAGTTAAAAGTAGATTTTTAGAATATCTTTATAACTTTATATTTATAATATTTAATTTTTTAGCCAAATTCCTGCATCCGTATCCATACTCGGATTCGCACCTCCGAGTTTTAAAATTTAAATTTTGACGAATCCGACTATTGGATTCGCACCCGTCTCGGATACCCACACCCGAGTTTATGCAACTTAGCCTAGGAGATACATGAATCAAGGGATTTCGTCTTATCTATTCTCCTAGAGTCACAATATATGATATCAGATAGTTACAACAGATTGCAATCATATATATATGCCTACTTAATTGTGGAGCAGATTAGAATCAAATATGCCTACTCATCCATGGAGCAAATCATGACTAAATCTGTGAACTCATTTGACACCCTTATTTTGGAATCTTAAATAGAGATGAAAACTGGAACAAAACTAGAAGCCTAAATGGAAGTGATATGACCTCGTAGGGGAGAATTAGGACCTCTTTGAGCTGTCTAATCTTTCTGGCATTCTTCAAAGCGGATCCTAAATGATATTGGATATTAGGTTCCACCTAAAGGATACATTGATTCTTCCATTAGCACGTTGTAGCATTTAATTCTCTTATATACTGCCTTTATCTTTTATGCATATGTAGTCCTCTTTCTATTTTTATAAATTCTGTCCTTTCTCTTCCTTTTAGATATTGTATACGGGGTTATTGTGCAAAGATGTTCAAGAGGATTATTGCCGTGAAGAATGTGATAAGGGAAAGCGAGTAATGTCTTTATCATGTGGACTAGAAAATGAGTGTTCTGAATCCAAGTTACATGCTCCTGCAAAGTTTTTTCAGAGTTCTGTACCACCAATGAAACGTGGTAAGTTTCTTGGTGGCCATTCTATTAACTAGGAAAAGGAGGTACATACCGGGAAAACAAGATACCTACCTATTGCCGAAGCTCTTGGTCTATTATCAGGCACCAAGTGTGATGCGGGACAAACAAGGGAAGACCAAAATTAGTCCAAAAAATAGTCCACAAAATGGAAGAAATTCGTGAACTCTTTTGGAGATCAAGTCTCGGCTTCCTAAGATCGCAATATCAAGAAGATAACAAGGTATTTATTACACCAAATCAGCGGACAACAAACTAGATTATCAACATAAGATGATGAATAAGAATACACAAGATTTGGATTTAACAATAACAACAAGAACACAAGATTACAACACAAACACTAAACAAGATTACAAGAAGGTAAAATGATAGATAGATAGACCACATGAAGCTATAATCTTAAGAATCCAAGAATGGACACTCTTGGACCCTTACCACTACACATAACAATAAACCTATTTCTTATGTGACACAAGATCGGATTCCACCTCTCTAGCATCAATGTTTCCAAGCAAGCAACAACAAAAGAGAATCCATCCTATTGTTGTATCCTAGTTTCGGTGGTCACTCTTCTCACTAAAGAGAGATCTTGTTACAAGTCTTACAAGACTCCCAAATATCATCCAAAAACTAAACTAAAACCCCTACAATGTTCTTTTTATATCTATTACAAAATATAAGTTAAAATGATCAAAAGGCCCTTCAAAGAGTGGGCACCCATCTAGTGTAACTTATGGGCTGATTTGGGTGCATTTTGGGCCTGTTTTACACTTCAATTGCACGTGCCAAGGCTCGGGTCCAACACACACTCTCCTAAGTCTATATCCGTGATTATTCCCATATCAAAGTGGATGAAAACTACTAGCTCCTCAACAGTTGTCCACCCATCATCTAAATGTAAGTGTTCGCCAACATCTCCTAAGATTCATTACTTGTTTTGATCTATCGTTTTCTTATATCTTTTTTCATCAGAAATTTCATTTTCTATCATACTGTAATTAATCTTTTTTAAGAAAAATAACATTGATATTGTTAGAATATGAATAGGAATAGGAATAGCGTATATAATTCTATTTGGAAAGGAATTGTAATATAGTGTCCTACTTAGAAAAAGATTGGAATGTAGTGTCTATAAATAGGGTCTCAATGTAGTAATATAGTTACAACAATTCAATAATATTTTTCTCTTATATTTCTCACATGGTATCAGAGACTCTACGATCTTGGTAGAGAATCAAAGAGATAACCCATATATTTCGCCCGTCTGACCAATGATCATGTTATCAAAAGTTAGGCCACCACACTTCTTTTTCCTACTTTCTCATATCTAATTTGTGTAGTACCTTGCATCTTTTTGGACTACTTTCTCATATCTGAGTTGCATAGCACCGTGCGTCTTTTTGATGACTCCTTAGATCTGATTTGCATAGTTCCATGCGTCTTTATAGGGATTCTTTAGATCTGATTTTCATAGGGTCGTGCCATCATTCTGACCCCACCCATATAAGTTCTCTTTTTCAGTAGGGTCTACCCATATAATTTCTCTTTTTCAGTACAATTGTGTCGTCATTCTAACCCTACCCGTATAATTTCTATTTTTTAGTAGGGTCGTGTCATCATTCCGACTCTACCCATATAATTTCTATTCCTCAGTAGGATCGTGCCATCATTCTAACCTACTCATATAATTCTCTTTTCTCAGGAGGGTCGTGTCATCATTCCGACCCTACCCATATATTTTTTTCTCAAATGATGACCACTTTTCAGCCATCAAATCTAATAATCCGGTGTATGAGCATGTTCCGACCAGTTCTTCGGTGACTATCTTGTTCAAGATCTACTCATCTCTTGATTTCAAGAGGACCCTTATATTTTATACCACTTTACGGCAATTTTCTAGTGACACATTGACTTTCCGGCAATGTTTACTACTTTTGGATCACTTTTTCAGTTTGTTCTATTTCAATTGAGGTCTCCCAGACATCCACAGCCGTCCTTATTAGTTTTCTTGCACTATCTTCACCAAGTCCCGCATCGATTCTCGTATTAATTACACCCACAAAAAGCTTGGTACATATGTCTTCTATGCACCAACTTTAGGGAGAGTGGTAGAATATGAGTAGGAATAGGAATAGCATATAAAATCCTATTTGGAAAGGAATTATAATGTAGAGTCCTATTACGAAAAGGATTGGAATGTAGTGTCTATAAATAGGGTCTCAATGTAATGATGTAGTTACAACAATTCAATATTATTTTTCACTTATATTTCTCACATATATGTCTAGAGTTGGTATTATCTTTCAAAATGTTTTCTGTTACACCATCAATATCTGAAAAGCTTTCATATAAAAATTTATTTACTTACTGTACGTCAATCCAATTGATGTAGCCTTCTTTTTAGGTCCTGATGGTTCTATCATTCCGGAGCGTAGGAGTCCCATTACTGTGAATGAGAGCCGAATGATACCCATGACACACCCTTGTGATCGTGCTCTAGATCCTTCCTGGAAGTAAGTAGCCTTCATCATGCACCTTAATTACTAACATAAGTTAACACGCGGTAAACTAAACTCCAAAAGAGTTCAAATTTCAGCTCATATCTGTCATTGCATGGTAGCTTTTTGGATGGCTCATCTTTACTAGTAGTCAGCTGACTGATTAATCTTTTCTTTTATGGCGGACCTTTCTTTTATGAACTCCACTTGTCTTTTCCCTATTGATTAGTAAGGAAACATATATGATACTTTTTAGTTAATAACATAATGTTGGTTCCCCAAGGGGATGGCGTAGTGGTTAAGACATAGGAGTAACAACTTGGAGATTCTAGGTTTGAATCCCAGCTGCAACACTAGGAACACCCATCTCGCTAGCCTTGATAGGCAGCATACCTTGTCAATAGGGCTGGGTATAAAATACCAAAAAATGAACCGAAAAATTTGGTAATTGATATTCGGTAATTCAGTATTGGAATGGTATTTCGGAGTAAAATTTCAACATTTCAGTATTTGTGATTGAGTTTGGTACAAGATATTAATACCGTTTGTTATTCAATATTTACTGAATACCGAATTTTAAATATATGTGTGTGTGTTATATGATACGTCTAACCAAATACCCTACCGAACCAAAATTTTATTTACCGATTATTGAATTATCGAATCGATGTTTATAAGTTTGGCATGTGGTATCTACTCTCAAGTACCGATTTCCGAATTACCAAACCTGAACTTTAAAAATACCGAACCGAATACTGAATGTACATCCCTACTTGTCAATATATGGAATGACCAAGTTAGACTTTTGCATATGAGCTTAAGAAATTCCCCTTGTGAGATGGAAAAGTTGCCTAGTGAATTAGTTGGGGTGCATACAAGCTGGCAGGAGCTCCATTAGTATCACTGAAACACGAATAGGGCAATATTGAGTATATTCCCAACTATGGGAAAGAATTATTCTTTTACATAGTTTCAAGTCATGACATAATGATAATCTAAATCTAAAATGATTCCCATTATGGAGAAATTTCATGAAAACTTTAGGTTACTGCCTCTCTATGTCATTGCATTATGGGCCATCTTATGTTTGCAGGTATAGAAATCAAGAAATTGTTGGTGAGTAGGTTATATGGGAGCCATACATTGTTTGTTTACTAATTTTTTTTGGTTCTGCAACTTAATGAGATGTAGAGTGCAAAACATCTTTTAACTCCATGTGGAACTTTCTCTTCTTCTTTTTTGTGTCCTTGAAACTTTAATATGCCTTTCGTTATGTGTCAAGAAGATGAAAACTTTCCATCTGATTTTTCCGCAGACCATATATATATTGAATATCTTTTTTTACTCGAGGAATTTGCACCATTCTACAGGAATACAGGTTCTACTCCCTATAATTATTAATCTTTCTCTTGTTCTTTGCATTATAGGGGAAGTTTTGACATCTGAGGTGATCTGGATTTTGCACCTGGGGCATTTAATAACTTTATCCTTGCTCATCCTCCTTCTAGAGTTAGACGTAAGGTGTATGAGTTCTCAAAGCTATTGCCTGATACTCTTAAATTTTAACTCGTTCTATGTGGGGATAACTGGGCAAGTCTATTCAACTATAATTGTCCGTGCCAAGAAGATATAGGTCTGTATTTCTTTGAAGGTGAGAGAGCAAGCTCAACTTCTGCCTTAATATCTATTCAAAAATGGAAAGGGTTGCAAAGATGAAGGGCACCTTTGCCCAGGGAGGTTTTTACTAGAAATTGACTTGCATTTCCCATTATATGGAGTTCTGAGGATATATATTGCTCTGGTGGTGGTGTTGTGTATCAAAGATTAGGTGATGAGAACACTTATAAATGATGGTGAGCTGCTTGTACTTGCATTCTCATAACTGAATCTTTGTTACACAAGAACTCCACCAAAGCAGTATATAACTCAAACTTGCATAGGATGATAAATGCAAATTAATTTTTAGTAAAAACCTTCTTGGGTAAGGACGCCACTTCTACTTCACCACCCTTATCCCTTTTTAGATAGATATATATAAGGTAGAAGCTGACCTTTCTCTCTCACTTGCAAGGAAATACATTCCTATATCTTCTTTACCCTGAAAATGATTGTTGAATAGACTTGTCAAGATAGCCCCACGCGAAACTAGTTCAAATTTAGAAGGAGGATAAGCCTGGATACAATTATTGAGCATCCCAGGAGCGAATTCAGGAGCACCTATAATGTCAAAACTTCCCCTAAAACACAAAGAGGAAAAGAGAGACTATAATTATAGGGAAGAGTGCCTTTTTTATGTTGAATAGTTTCAATTGCTCAGATAATAGAAAGATCTTCAATATATATATATATATATATATATATATATATATATATATATGTAGTCTAGAGAATAATCAAAAGGAAACTTTTCTGCTTTTTGAAGTTCAGTTTCACCTGTGTCAACTTATGTTACTAAGTAAGTACGTGATAAAGGGTACTTACTTCCAGGAATGAGCTAAAGCAGGATCGCAAGGGTGTGTCATAATTGGATTCATCAATACCATTTCATTATAATAAGCAATGACTTTTTTCTCACCTTGCTTAACTTGTCATAGTTTTATTTTTAACTCAAAAATTTGAAAGGCATTTTCTACCTCAGAATACGTCTCTATAACGCCTTCCCACACATCCTTAGGAGTGGGAAAAATTGATAAGGTTTACTTATGACTGGGTCCATGAATTATGTTAGTCAGACAATCATGAGTGAATTTTCTGATCTTCATGTGTTCATCTTTGGGTCTCCGATTTTTGACTTTTTCATCTTTCTAGTCAGATGTCCCAACTTTTCACTATCATCAATTGCAAGGTTTACGAACTGTGCCCATTCCAGACATTTCTTTTCATTTAATCGATGAGAAGTTAGTTGGAAAGAAATGTAAGAAATATTGCCTCCTTGAGTAATCAGATTTTATATCGGAGCTTTCAGAGAAGACATTTTATCTTCTTTTGATGTTTCAGAAAGATATTCTCCCTTAGAAGCTATTTTGACCATATGGTATTAGGGGAAATATTCCAACTCTGATACCATGAAAGTTTAGATACTGTAAAAATATATTTTTATTCATAGAGATGCGCAATATTTATAGGTGAACAAGAAGATCAAAAGAATCTAATCAATTCCTAATTCCTAGGAGCTATGTTGCACGCACTCATTGATTTCACCTCCGAACCCATTCCAACACGACGTTGGTGTGGGCGCGAGGTACGACTCCGATTCGGTCAAATGAATCCGAAGATCATTGATCCAACATCAAGAACAAAGTTAGTTGTCGTCGCTGACGTAAGAAAGACCGGCGACTGTAATTGTTGTCATCGCAGGAAAGGGAAAAAATCGGTGACTGCTATCACCATCGGAATCCAGCAACAGTCATCATCAGAATTGGTGACTGTTGTCATCATCGGAATTTGAAGACTGTAATTTTTGTCATCGAAATTCGAATAGTTGGGAAGAAACAAATGAATAGGACAATATAGAGTATATTCCCAACAATGGAAAAGAGTTATGCTCATACATAGTTTCAAGTCATGACATAATGATAATCTGAATATATACTGATAATCTCAATCTAAATTGATTCCCATTATGGAGAAATTTCATGAAGACTTTAGGTTACTGCCTCTCTATGTCATTGCATTATGGGCCATCTTACGTTTGCAGGTATAGAAAACAAGAAATTGTTGGTATGTAGGTTATATGGAAGCCATACATTGTTTGTTTTCTATTTTTTTTTGGGTTCTGCAACTTAATGAGATGTAGAGAGGAAAACATCTTTCAACTCCATGTGGAACTTTCTCTGTTTTTTTTTTTCGTCCTTGAAACTTGAATAAGTCTTTTGTTATGTGTCAAGAAGCAGAAAACTTTCCATTTGATTATTCTGCAGACTATATATATTTTTTGAAGATCGTTTTTTACTCGAGGAATTTGCACCATTCAACAGGAATACAGGTTCTCTTCCCTATAATTATTAATCTTTCTTTTGTTCTTTGCATTATAGGGGAAGTTTTGACATCTTAGGTGATCTGGATTTTGCACCTGGGATGTTTAATAACTTTATCCATGCTCATCCTCCTTCTAGAGTTAGACGTAACGTATATGATATTTCAAGGCTATTGCCTGATACTCTTAAATTTGAACTCGTTCCATGTGGGGATAACTGGGCAAGTCTATTCAACGATATTGTCTGGGCAAAGAAGATATAAGACTCTATTTTTTCAGCCTCACACTAAAAAAATTATGGTAAGTAGAGATGTATTTTTTATGGAGAATGAGCAATGAGAGAGGGAAAAGGTTAATCAGAAGCAGATCACAAGCAATCTACCGAATTTCGATGAAGACATTGATGATCAACCTGTGAGAGGAACTAGGTTGCTCTCTGAGATATACCAGAGATGCAATGTGGCCATTTTAGAGCCTTCTGGATTTGAAGAGGCTGTTTTAGATCCTAAATGGAAAGCCGCAATGGAGGAGGAACTTGGAATGATTGAGAAGAACTAAACCTGGCAGCTTGTGAAAAAGCCTAAAGATAGAAAGATCATCGGTGTGAAGTGGGTTTACTGGAGTAAATTGAATGCTGATGGTTCTGTTAACAAGCCCAAGGCAAGACTTGTAGTTAAGGGGTATGCACAGATTTTTGGTGTTGATTATTCTGACACGTTTTCTCCAGTTTCTAGGCTCGACACAATCAGGATGCTTCCTACTATTGCTGCACAGCTTGGCTGTAAAGTGCACCAGATGGATGTCAAATCCGCATTTCTTAATGTAGTTCTTGAAGAAGAAATCTATATCGAGCAGATACCCATGACACACCCTTGTGATCCTTCTCTAGATCCTTCCTGGAAGAAAGTAGCCTTCATCATGCACCTTAATTACTAACATAAGTTAACACGAGGTAAATTAAACTCCAAAAGAGTTCAAATTTCAGCTCATATCTGTCCTTGCATGGTAGCTTTTTGGATGGCTCATCTTTGCTAGTAGTCAGCTGACTGATTAATCTTTTCTTTTATGGCGGACCTTTCTTTTATGAACTCCACTGGTCTTTTCCCAATTGATTAGTAAGGAAACATATACGATAATTTTTAGTTTATAACATAATGTTGGTTCCCCAAGGGGATGTCGTAGTGGTTAAGACATAGGAGTAACAACTTGGAGATTCTAGGTTTGAATCCAAGCTGCAAAACTAGGTACACCCATCTGGCTAGCCTTGATAGGCAGCATACCTTGTCAATAGGGATGGGTGTAAAACACCGAGAACTGAATTATCAAACCGAATCGAAAAATTTGGCAATTGATATTCGGTAATTCAGTTAGATCAAAACAAGTAATGAATCTTAGGAGATGTTGGCGAACGCTTACATTTAGATGATGGGTGGACACAACTCTTGAGGAGCTAGTAGTTTTCATCCACTTTGATACGGGAATAATCACGGATATAGACTTAGGAGAGTGCGTGTTGGACCCGAGCCTTGACACGTGCAATTGAAGTGTAAAAGAGGCCCAAAATGCACCCAAATCAGCCCATAAATTACACTAGATGGGTGCCCACTCTTTGAAGGGCCTTTTGATCATTTTAACTTATATTTTGTAATAGCTATAAAAAGAACATTGTAGGGGTTTTAGTTAATTTTTGGATGATATTTGGGAGTCTTGTAAGACTTGTAACAAGATCTCTCTCTAGTGAGAAGAGTGACCACCGAAACTAGGATACACCAATAGGGTGGATTCTCTTTTGTTGTTGCTTGCTTGGAAACATTGATGCTAGAGAGGTGGAATCCGATCTTGTGTCACGTAAGAAATAGGTTTATTGTTATGTGTAGTGTTAAGGGTCCAAGAGTGTCCATTCTTGGGTTCTTAAGATTATACCTTCATGTGGTCTATCTATCTATATCATTTTACCTTCTTGTAATCTTGTTTAGTGTTTGTGTTGTAATCTTGTGTTCTTGTTGTTATTGTTAAATCCGAATCTTGTGTATTCTTATTCATCATCTTATGTTGTTAATCTAGTTTGTTGTCCGCTGATTTGGTGTAATAAACACCTTGTTATCTTCTTGTTATTGTGTTCTTAGGAAGCCGAGACTTGATCTCCAAAAGGGTTCACGAATTTCTTCCATTTTGTGGACTATTTTTTGGACTAATTTTGGTGTTCCCTTGTTTGTCCCGTATCACACTTGGTGCCTGATAATAGACCAAGAACTTCGGCAATAGGTAGGTATCTTGTTTTCCCGGTATGTACCTCCTTTTCCCAGTTAATAGAATGGCAATCAAGAAACTTACCACGTTTCTTTGGTGGCACAGAACTCTGAAAAACCTTTGCAGGAGCATCTAACTTGGATTCAGAACACTCATTTTCTAGTCCACGTGATAAAGACATTACTCGCTTGCCCTTATAACATTCTTCACGGCAATAATCCTCTTGAACATCTTCGCACAATAACCCCGTATGCAATATCTAAAAGGAAGAGAAAGGACAGAATTTATAAAAATGGAAAGAGGACTACATACGCATAAAAGATAAAGGCAGTATATAAGAGAATTAAATGCTACAACGTGCTAATGGAAGAATCAATGTATCCTTTAGGTGGAACCCAATATCCAATATCATTTAGGATCCGCTTTGAAGAATGCCAGAAAGATTAGACAGCTCGAAGAGGTCCTAATTCTCCCGTAAGAGGTCATATCACTTCCATTTAGGCTTCTAGTTTTGTTCCAGTTTTCATCTCTATTTAAGATTCCAAAATAAGGGTGTCAAATGAGTTCACAGATTTAGTTATAATTTGCTCCATGGATGAGTAGGCAGATTTGATTCTAATCTGCTCCACAATTGAGTAGGCATATATATATGATTGCAATCTGCTGTAACTATCTGATATCATATATTGTGACTCTAGGAGAATAGATAAGAGGAAATCCCTTGATTCATGTATCTCCTAGGCTAAGTGGCATAAACTCGGGTGCGGGTATCCGAGACGGGTGCGAATCCGATAGTCGGATTCGTCAAAATTTAAATTTTAAAACTCAGAGGTATGAATCCGAGTATGGATACGGATGCAGGAATTTGGCTAAAAAATTAAATATTATAAATATAAAGTTATAAAGATAGTCTAAGAATCTACTTTTAACTTTTAAGATAACTTTTAGTTACTTTTTTCAATCCTAGATAACTTTTAGTTACTTTTTTCAATTAGGATTGGTATATACTTGTATTTTTGGGAAATCAACAAACACATATATATTAATATAGAAATTCTTTGATGAGAAACCACACACACATATCTTTTGACTATATTAATATAAACTTTATTTATATTTTAAAAAATATTATTAAAAACAAGATCTGAAGAGTCGTCTTCCCAATCCTCAACCACTTTCTGTTTCTTCACAACGAATCAAATTCCTTCGACAAAAATTACAGTCGCCGAATTTTGACGATGACAGCAGTCGCTGATTCCGATGATGATTGTCGTCGGATTTCCCAACGATTCAAATTCCATCGACAAAAATTACAGTCGCCGAATTTCGACGATGACAGCAGTTTCTGATTCCGATGATGATTGTCGGCGGATTCCGACGCTGACAGTAGTCACCGATTTTCTCCCTTCCGTCGACGACAACAATACAGTCGCCGGTTTTTATTACGACGACGACAACCAACTTTGTTCTTGATGTTGGATCAACGTCTTTGGATATTGTTTTTACCAAATCAAAGACGTACCCCGCACCAGCGCCGCGTTGGGATGGGTTCGGCAGCGAAATCAATGAGTCCGCGCAACATAACTCCTAGGAATTAGGGATTGATTAGATTCTTTTGATCTTCTTGTTCACCTATAAATATTGTGCAACTCTATGAATAAAAACATATTTTTGTAGTATCTAAATATTCATGGTATCAGACTTGGAATTTTTCCCCTTATACCATATGGTCAAAATATCTTCTCAGGGAAAATATCTTTCTGGAATATCAAAAGAAGACAAAATGTCTTCTCTGGAAGCTCCAAATCTGATGACTCAAGGAGGAAATGTTTCTCACATGCCCTTCCAGTTAACTTCTCATCGATTAAATGGGAAGAACTATCTGAAATGGGCACAATTCGGAGAGTTTGCAATCGATGATCATAAAAAGTTGGGACATCTAACTAGAAAGACGAAAAAGTCAAAAATTGGAGACCCAAAGATGAACACATGGAGATTAGCATGTTGTTTTGATATCTGAAAATGGAATTACCTCCGAGGATACATTGCATTAGCATGTTGTTTCATTTAGTTCTCTTATGTACTTTCTATTATAAAAAATTCTGCTTTTTCTTTTCCTTTTAGATATTGCATGTTGAATTTTTGTGTAGAAGCACCAAAGGATTGATGCTGTGAAGTATGTGACAAGGGCAAAGGATCCATGTTACATGCTTCTGGAAAGATTTGTCAGAGCATTGCGCCACCAAGGAAACACAATAAGTTTCCTGGTTCTCATGGTATTAATTGGGAAAAGGGGGTACGTAGTGGGAAAACGAAGTATCTCCTTGTTGAAGAAGCACTCAGTCTACCATCGAGCCTCAATAAAAAGGGAAATCCACTGAACATCATTGGCTCCTCAAGAGTTGTGACGACAAAATCTATGGCAACCGGGACTCGAGGGAGTTTTAGCATGTCTGGAGCTCAAACTTCAAATTCTTTTCCTGCGAAGAGCCCACTGCAACGGCTTTTAGGATCAGCAAGATATACAAATCCTCAGAATGTAAAAAATACTAAAAATCACGGAACAAATCAAAAACATAGTACAAGCTTCAAAAGGTTAGTGTTCACCAACATCTATTGTATTTGTTATTTGTTTTGATATGTCTTCTTCTTATATCTTTATTCATCAGAAATTTAATTTCCTATCATATACTCTAATTGATATAGCCTACATTTTAGGTTTTGGTGAGATTAAGAGTCCCGGTGCTGCCAATGAGAGTCCATTGATGAATCCAATTATGACACACCCTTGTGATCCTACTTTAGCTCATTCCTGGAAGTAAGTACCCTTTATCACGTACTTTAATTAGCAACATAAGTTTACACAGGTAAAACTGAGCATCAAAAAGCAGAAAAGTTTCCTTTTGATTATTCTGCAGACTACATATATATATATATATTGAAGATATTTCTTTTATCTGTGCAATTGGAACTATTCAGCTGGAAAAAAGGCTTTCTTCCCTATAATTAATAGTCTCTTTTCCTCTTCGTGTATCAGGGGAAGTTTTGACATCAAAGGTGCTCCTGAATTCGCTCCTGGGATGCTCAATAATTGTATCCAGGCTTATTCTCCTTCCAAAGTCAGGGGTAAGCTGTATGAGTACTCAAGGCTATTGTCTGTTAACTCTTAAATTTGAACTAGTACCGAGTGAGGCTATGTGGACAAGTCTATTCAACAATCATTTTTCGGGTAAAGAAGATACAAGATTGTATTTCCTTGCAAGTGAGATAGAAAGGTCATTTTCTACCTTATAGATGTCTATCTTAAAAGGGATAAGGGTCGTGAAGTAGAAGTGCCGTCCTTACCCAGGAAGGTTTTAACTAGAAATTAATTTGCATTTCACATTTTATGCAGGTCTGAGATATATACTGCTCTGGTGGAGTTTTTGTGTAACAAAGATTCGGTGATGAGAATGCTTATAAATGATGTTGAGATGATTCTCATCACCAAATCTTTGATACGCATGAACACTACCAGAGCAATATAGATCCTCAGACCTGCGTATAATGGGAAATGCAAATCAATTTCTAGTAAAAACCTTCCTGGGCAAAGGTGCCCTTCTACTTTGCAACCCTTTCCCTTTTTCGAAAGATATATAAGGCAAAAGATGAGCTTTCTCTCTCACTAGCAAAGAAATACAGTCTTATATCTTCTTTGCCCGGACAATATCATTGATTAGACTTTCCCAGTTATCCCCACATGGAACGAGTTCAAATTTAAGAGTATCAGGCAATATCCTTGAAAACTCATATACGTTACGTCTAACTCTAGAAGGAAGATGAGCATGGATAAAGTTATTAAACATCCCATATGCAAAATCCAGATCACCTAAGATGTCAAAACTTCCCCTATAATGCAAAGAACAAGAGAAAGATTAATAATTATAGGGAAGAGAACCTGTGTTCCTGTTGAATGGTGCAAATTCCTCGAGTAAAAAAAGATCTTCAAAAAATATATATGGTCTTCAGATTAATCTAATGGAAAGTTTTCTGCTTCTTGACACATAACAAAAGGCTTATTCAAGTTTCAAGGCCAAAAAAAAAAAAAACAGAGAAAGTTCCACATGGAGTTGAAAGATGTTTTGCACTCTACATCTCATTAAGTTGCAGAACCCAAAAAAAGTTAGAAAACAAACAATGTATGGCTTCCATATAACCTACTTACCAACAATTTCTTGTTTTCCTCACCTGCAAACGTAAGATGGCCCATAATGCAATGATATAGAGAGGCAGTAACCTAAAGTCTTCATGAAATTTCTCCATAATGGGAATCAATTTAGATTGAGATTATCAGTATATATTCAGATTATCATTATGTCATGACTTATAACTATGTATGAGAATAACTCTTTCCCATTGTTGGGAATATACTCTATATTGTCCTATTCATTTTTTCAATGATACTAATGGAGCTCCTGCCAGCTTGCATGCACCCCAACTAATTCACTAGGCAACCAGTCCATCCCACAAAGGGAATTTCTTAAGCTTATATGCAAAAGTCTAACTTGGCCATACCATATATTGTCAAGTAGGGGGTGGGTGTTCAGTATTCGGTTCGGTATTTTTAAAGTTCGGGTTCAATAATTCGGTAATCGATATTTGAGAGTAGATACCACATACCATACTTATAAACATCAATTCAATAATTCAGTAATCGGTAAATTAAATTTTGGTTCATTACGGTATTTGGTTAGACATATCGTATTATATATATATATATATATATATATATATAATTTGGTATTCGATAAATATTGAATACCAAACGATATTTAATAATTTGTACCATAACCAATCCTGAATAACGAAATGTTGAAATTTTACTCCCAAATACCAACTGAATTACCGAATATCAATTACCAAATTTTTTTATTCGGTTTGGTAATTAAGTTCTCGGTGTTTTACATCCAGCCCTATTGACAAGGTATGCTGCCTATCAAGGCTAGCCAGATGGGTGTACCTAGTTTTGTATCTTGGATCCAAACCTAGAATCTTCAAGTTGTTACTCCTATGTCTTAATCACTACGCCATCCCCTTGCGGAACCAACATTATGTTATTAACTAAAAAGTATCGTATATGTTTCCTTACTAATCTATAGGGAAAAGAACAATGGAGTTCATAAAACAAAGGTCATCCATAAAAGAAAAGATTAATCAGTCATCGAAAATGCTACCACGCAAGGGTGAAATTTGAACTCTTTTGGAGTTTAATTTACCTCGTGTTAACTTATGATAGTAATTAAGATGCATGATGAAGGCTACTTACTTCCTGGAAGGATCGTGCGCAGGATCATAAGGGTGCGTCATGGGTATCATTCAACTCTCATTCAAAGCATGGGGACTCCTATGCTCCAGAATGATAGAACCCTCAGGACCTAAAAAGAAGGCTACATCAATTGGATTGAAGTACAGTAAATAAATAAATTTTTCTATAAAAGCTTTTCAGATATTGATGGTGTAACAGAAAACATTTTGAAAGATAATACCAACTCTAGACATATCCTTGTTATTTTTCTTAAAAAAATTAATTAGAGCATGATAGAAAATGAAATTTCAGATGAAAAAAAGATATAAGAAGAGAACGGATCAAAACAAGTAATGAAAATCTTAGGAGATGTTGGCGAACACTTACATTTAGATGATTGGTGGACACAACTCTTGAGGAGCTAGTAGTTTTCATCCACTTGGTGCCTGATGATAGACCAAGAGCTTCTTCAATAGGTCGTTATCTTATTTCCCGGGTCTGTACCACCTTTTCCCTGCTAATAGAATGGCCACAAAGAAACTTACCATAGTACTTTGGTGGCACAAAACTCTGAAAAACCTTTGCAGGAGCATGTAACGTGGATCCAGAACACACATTTTATAGTCCACATGATGAAGACATTACTTGCTTTCCATTATCACATTCTTCACGGCAACAATCCTCTTGAGCATCTTCGCAATAACCCTGTATGCGATATCTTAAAGGAAGAGAAAAGATAGAATTTTTAAAAACAGGGAGAGGACTACATATGCATAAAAGATACAGAAAGTATATAAGAGAATTAAATGCTACAACATGCTAATGAAAGAATCAATGTGTGCTTTAGGTGGAACCCAATATCCAATACCATTTAGGATCCGCTTTGAAGAATGCCAGAAAGATTAGACAGCTCGAAGAGGTCCTAATTCTCCCCTAAGAGGTATATATCACTTCCATTTATTCTTCTAGTTTTGTTCCATTTTTCATCTCTATTTAAGATTACAAAATAAGGGTGTCGAATGAGTTGACAGATTTTGTCATAATTTGCTCCACGGATGATAGGCAGATTTGATTCTAATCTTCTCCACAATTGAGTAAGCAAATTTGATTCTAATCTGCTCCACAATTGAGTAGGCAGATATGATTGCAATCTGTTGCAGTGAATATGTGATATCATATTTTGTTATTCTAGGAGAATAGATTAGAGGAAATCCTTAATTCATGTATCTCCTAGGCTAAGTTGCATAGACTCGGATGTGGATATCCGAGACGGGTGCAGATCCGAGAGTCGAATTCATTAAAATTTAAATTTTAAGATTCGGAAGTGCGAATCCGAGTAAGGATATGGTGCAGGAATTTGGCTAAAATACTAAATATTATAAATATAAAATTATAAAAATATTCTAAAAATCTACTTTTAACATTTAAGATAATTTTTAGTTACTTTTTCAATTAGGATTGGTATATACTTGTATATTTGGGAAACCAATAGAAACATATATAGTTTTTTACAATATTAATACAAAAATTCTTTTTATGAGAAACCAACAGACACACATATCTTTTGACTATATTAATATATAAACCTTTTTTTTATATTTAAAAAAATATAATTATTAAAAAACAACATCTGACGAGTCATCTTTTCTGTCCCCAACCAATTTTTGTTTCTTCCCAGCAAGTCAAATTTCGATGAAAAAAATTACAGTCGACAAATTCCGATGATGACAACAGTCTCCGATTTCGCTGATGACTATCGTTGGATTCCGATGGTGACAGTAGTCACCGATTTTCTCCCACTCCTGCGATGACAACAATTACAATCGTCGGACTTTCTGACGACGACGACAATTAAATTTGTTCTTAATGTTGGATCAACGTCTTCGGATTCTTTTGACCGAATCAGAGACGTACCTTGCACCCGCACCAACGTTGCGTTGGGATGGGTTCAGCGGCAAAATCAATGAGTGCGCGCAACTTAGCTACTATGAATTAGGTATTGATTAAATTCTTTTGATCTTCTTGTTCACCCATAAATATTGTGCAACTCTATGAATAAAAACATATTTTTGCAGTATCTAAAATTTCATGGTATCAGAGTTGGAATATTTCCCCTAATACCATATGGTCAAAATAGCTTCTCAGGGAGAATATCTTTCTGGAACATCAAAAGAAGATAAAATGTCTTCTCTGAAAGCTCCAATAGAAAATCTAATTACTCAAGGAGGCAATGTTTCTCACATTCCCTTCCAGTTAACTTCTCATCGATTGAATGGGAAGAACTGTTTGGAATGGGCACAGTTCGTAAAGTTTTCAATTAATGATCATGAAAAGTTGGGAAATCTGACTAGAAAGACGAAAAAGTCAAAAATCGGAGACCCAAAGATGAACACATGAAGATCAGAAAATTCACTCGTGATTGCCTGGTTAATATATTTCATGGAGCCAGTCATAAGTAAACCTTATCTATTTTTACCCACTCCTAAGGATGTGTGGGAAGCCGTTATAGAGACGTATTCTGAGGTAGAAAAAGCCTTTCAAATTTTTGAGTGAAAAATAAAACTATGACAAGTAAGGTGAGAAAAAAGTCATTGCTTATTATAATGAAATGGTGTTGATGAATCCAATTATAACACACCCTTGTGATCCTGCTTTAGCTCTTTCCTGGAAGTAAGTACCCTTCATCACATACTTTACTTAGTAACATAAGTTGACACAGGTAAAACTAAGCATCAAAAAGCAGAAAAGTTTCCTTTTAATTATTCTGCAGAATACATATATATATATTGAAGATCTTTCTTTTATCTGAACAATTGAAACTATTCAACAGTAAAAAAGGCTCTCTTCCCCATAATTAATAGTCCCTCTTTTCCTCTTTGTGTTTCAGGGGAAGTTTTGACATCATAGGTGCTCCTGAACTCGCTCCTGGGATGCTCAATAATTGTATCCAGGCTTAGCCACCTTCCAAAGTCAGGCGTATGGTGTATGAGTTCTCAAAGCTATTGCCTGGTACTCTTAAATTTAAACTAGTTCCGCGTGGGGCTATCTGGACAAGTCTATTGAACAATCATTTTTCGGGTAAAGAAGATATAGGACTTTATTTCCTCGCAAGTGAGAGAGAAAGGTCAGCTTCTGCCTTATATATATCTATCTGAAAGAGATAAGGGTCGTGAAGTAGAAGTGGTGTCGTTACCCAGGATGGTTTGTACTAAAAATTAATTTGCATTATCATCCTATGCAGGTATGAGATATATACTGCTTTGGTGGAGTTCTTGCGTAACAAAGATTCGGTGATGAGAATGCAAGTACAAGCAACTCAATATCATTTATAAGCGTTCTCATCACCAAATCTTTGATATGCAACAGCACCACTCGAGCAATATATATCCTTTTATAATGGGAAATACAAATCAATTTCTAGTAAAAACCTTCCTAGGCAAAGGTGCCCTTCTACTATGCAACCCTTTCCCTATTTGGATAGATATATAAGGCAGAAGTTGAGCTTGCTCTCTCACTTTCAAAGAAATACATACCTATATCTTCTTTGTCCGGACAATTATAGTTGAATAGACTTGCCCAGTTATCCCCACATGGAACGAGTTCAAATTTAAGAGTATCAGGCAATAGCCTTGTAAACTCATACACCTTACGTCTAACTCTAGAAGGAGAATGATCATGGATAAAGTTATTAAACATCCCAGGAGCAAAATCCAGATTACCTAAGATGTCAAAACTTCCCCTATAATGCAAACAACGAGAAAGATTAATAATTATAGGGAAGAGAACCTGTATTCCTGTTGAATGGTGCAAATTCCTCGAGTAAAAAAAGATCTTCAATATATATATGGTCTGCGGAATAATCAAATGGAAAGTTTTTTGCTTCTTGACACATAACGAAAGGCATATTCAAGTTTCAACGTCTACAAAAAAAAAGAGAAAATTCCACATGGAGTTAAAAGATGTTTTGCACTCTACATCTCATTAAGTTGTAGAACCGAAAAAAAGTTAGAAAACAAACAATGTATGGCTTCCATATAACCTACTTACCTACAATTTCTTGCTTTCTATACCTGCAAACATAAGATGGCCTATAATGCAATAACATAGAGAGGCAGTAACCTAAAGTCTTCATGAAATTTCTCCATAATGGGAATCAATTTCGATTCAGATTATCATTATGTCATGACTGGCAACTATGTAACAGCATAACTCTTTCCCATAGTTGGGAATATACTCTATATTGCCCTATTCATATTTTTAGTGATACTAATAGAGTTCCTGCCAGCTTGCATGCACCTCAACTAATTCACTCGGCAACATGTCCATCCCACAAGGGGAATTTCTTAAGCTCATATGCAAAAGTCTAACTTGGCCATACCATATATTAACAAGTAGGGGTGGGCGTTCAGTATTCTTTTCGGTATTTCTAAAGTTTGAGTTTGGTAATTCGGTAATCGATATTTGAGAGTAGATACCACATACCTTACTTATAAACATCGATTAAATAATTCAGTAATCGTAAATTAAATATCGGTTCAGCATGGTATTTGGTTAGACGTATCATATTATATATATATAATTCGATATTCAGTAAATATTAAATACCAAATGGTATATTAATATCTTATACCAAACCCAATCCCGAATACCAAAATGTTGAAATTTTACTCCGAAATACCATACCAATACTGAATTACTGAATATCAATTACCAATTTTTTTTGTTCGGTTCGGTAATTTGGTTTTCAGTATTTTATACCCAGCCCTATTGACAAGGTATGTTGCCTATCAAGGCTAGCCAGATGGTGTACCTGGTGTTACAGCTTGGATTCAAACCTAGAATCTCCAAGTTGTTACTCCTATGTTTTAAACACTAGGTCATCCACTGGGAACCAACATTATGTTATTAATTAAAACATACACATATGTTTCCTTACTAATCAATAGGGAAAAGACCAGTGAAGTTCATAAAATAAAGGTCCTCCATAAAAGAAAAGATTAATCAGTCAGCTGACTACTAGCAAAGATGAGCCATCCAAAAAGCTACCATGCAAAGATAGATATGAGCTGAATTTGAACTCTTTTGGAGTTTAATTTACCTAGTGTTAACTTATGTTAGTAATTAAGGCGCATGATGAAGGATACTTACTTCCAGGAAGGATCTAGAGAAGGATCACACAGGTATCATTCGAATCTCGTTCACAGCATTGGGACTCCTACGCTCCAGAATGCTAGAATCACCATGACCTAAAAAGAAGGCTACATCAATTGGATTGAAGTACAGTAAGTAAATAATTTTCTATTAAAGCTTTTCAGCTATTGATGGTGTAACGGAAATCATTTTGAAAGATAATACCAACTCTATACATATCAATGTTATTTTTCTTAAAAAAGAAATTAATTAGAGCATGATAGAAAATGAAATTTCTGATGAACAAAGATATACGAAGAGGACAGATCAAAACAAGTAATGAACACTAAGAGATGTTGGCAAACACTTACATTTAGATGTCTGTGCTGTTTTTTTGCTATGTTCAGTGATTTTTCTCTTTCGAAGATTCAGAGGCTTTGTATATCCTGCTGATCCTAAAGACCGCTGCACTGTACACTTCTCAGGAAAAGAAGCTCGCTACAATTTCCTTGAGACATTTTTGTCATGGATTTGGTGGACACAACTCTTGAGGAGCTAGTGGTTTTCATCCACTTGGTGCCTGATGATAGACCAAGAGCTTCTTCAATAGGTAGGTATCTTGTTTACTCGGTCTGTACCTACTTTTCCCATTTACTAGAATGGCCACCAAGAAACTTACCACATTTGTTTGGTGGAACAAAACTCTGAAAAACCTTTGCAGGAGCATGTAACTTGGATCCAGAACACTCATTTTCTAGTCCTCGTGATGAAGACATTACTCGTTTTCCCTTTTATATTCTTCACGGCAATAATCCTCTTGTTGTAATTGTACGAGTTTTCATCATTTTGTAAACTTTTATTTTATCAATTACTCTTACCGAGGGTTAAGAAGCTTATTCAAAAATATATGAATATAGGTAAGAGCAACGATACCTTATGATATCCAAGGAGTGACCAACAATGCCTTTCAAACGGTACCTTACGAAATCTAAGAAGTGACCAAAAATGGCTTTCAATATGGACTTAAGGGTGTTAAGAGCAATATTTTTGGATCTCATCTTCCTATCACTCTTAATAAGGTAAGGCAAGAGGAGATGGAGCGGACCCATATGTTTTCACAAGTATCTTCTTCTTCATCATCTTACTTACCTTTCTACTGTCCTTAGTTCAAAGTTTTCTCATGATGCTAGATTACATAGATCTTTGTTTCAGTGCTGTAACTAATTCTAGAAATTTTATATGCTTAATGCAATAATTTTTCGGTAAATGAGATGATTATGATACGCATGAAAGGTATAAAAAATATTTAAATTGTGTAAGCTTTGATTAATCTTCAACATCGCCTAACATTTTGATCAAGTCTGGGTAAGGAAATGTCATTATAGATATCTTTCATTGAATTTCATGATTCTTCTTCTATTTGGTTGATCTATTGAATAATCTTGGTGGCCGGGGAAGTTTCATTTAACCTATATATATATATCCCATGTAGTTAGTAGAGGTGTTCACATGTTTGATCAGAACACCACTGCTGTCAAAAAATAAAAACCTCACAACCAAGATTTATTAATTTTCCAGAGGGTAAGGTTCAATGGAATCTTGGAACTTAGGAGCAAATTAAGAGTACACTTCTAAGAGCATCTAAGGTACAAAATTTTTGTACCAGAACTGTGGAAGTTAAATTATCACCAAAATTGTCGTACTAGAACAGTGGAAGTTAAATTATCAAGGCTTTTGAATGTTATATTGTGTGTAGACTTTATTTTAAATTGTCATTTAGCTTAAGTAGTTAAATTTAGTACTTAAATAAAGCATTTTTTTAGTTATTTAGATTTTTGGACTGACCTCCTGCACATTTTTGATAAATGATAGGCGAATTGTATTACAATTTAATGGCCATTTGAATGGGATTAATTAATTTAAGGGGATATGGGTATGGAACGGCCTAAATGTGCCCAAGCATAGTTTTATTTGCAGGCTTAGTGCTCATAACAGGCTGCTCACACTGAAAAGAATGCAGAAAATGGCTCATGGACAGGATGTGATATGCATAGTATGTGGGGATGCTCAAACATTTCTTCTTTGAATGGTATGTTATGTGTAAACTTGATTTTAAATTGTCATTTAGCTTAAGTAGTTAAATTTAGTACAAAAATAAAGCATTTTTCAGTTATTTAGATTTTGGACTGACCTGCTGCACATTTTTTTATAAATGATATGCGAATTGTATTACAATTTAATGGTCATTTGGCTGGGATTAATTAATTTAATTGCCATTTGGCAGGCTTAATGCTCATAACATGCTGCTCACACTGAAAAGAATGCAGAAAATGGCTCATGGACAGGATGTGATATGCATAGTATGTGGGGATGCTCAAACATTTCTTCTTTCAATGTCAATTATCACGAATGTGCTCAAATGAGTAACTGCAGTGACTAGGTACACACTATACAGGGAATAGAAACATCTCATCCTAGCATATGGAGAAGAGTATTTAGAAAACTGAAATGAAGGCTCTGTAGTCTGTAGAAACCTTGTACTTACTATTCGAGCTGGCTTCGGTATATGCTATTTGGAGTGTTGGGAACAAGGCAGCGTGGAATTACAAAGTCCAACATTCAGCTATGATATGCGGACAGATTAAGGAGTATAAATACAAAGTGTATGGACATATAATAGTACATAGGTGTAGGAAAGATAGAAAAGGATAGAGAAGTTGTACAGTTGAGATAATACTGAACAGAGGTAGATAGGTGGAATGCTCTGATTAGTCTCTGCTAATTAGACTTTTATTTTTTTGCAACCAAAAAAATTATTTAAGGGAGTAATTATCTTTGAGTTCTGTCCCAAATTTAAAAAATTGAAATTAGATTATACTAAACTATAGGATTTGTATTATTTTAGATTAACAACACACATAATTTAGAAGATGAATAGTAAAGATTCATAAATAATTTTATGGATTCAGGAATAAATTCTAAATTTTATTGCACATAATACAAAATTTTACTGTAATTTAAGATGGAAAAAAATTACTATGATCAAGCCAAAAAAAAGTATTAATAAATTTTTACAAGTTATATTCCGAAACACTTTTCGTGCGTCGCGCGGATACTATACTAGTAATTATTAAAAACTAGATCTGACGAGTCATCTTTCCGGTTCCCAACCACTTTCTGTTTCTTTCCAACGATTCAAATTCCGATGAAAAAAATTATAGTTGTCGAATTCTGATGATAACAGCAGTTGACGATTCCGATGATGACTGTCAACGGTTTTCTCACTGGATTTCAACTTTCGGCGATGACAACAATTACAGTCATTGGTCTTTCGACGACGACAACAACCAACTTTTTTCTTGATGTTGGATCAACGTCTTCGGATTCATTTGATCGAATCAGAGACGTACCCCGCGCCCGCACCAGTGTCGCGTTGGGAGGGATTCGGTGGAAAAATCAATGAATCCGCGCAACATAGCTCCTAGAAATTAGGGATTGATTAGATTCTTTTGATATTTTTGTTCACCTGTAAATATTGTGCAACTCTATGAATAAAAACATATTTTTGCAGTATCTACACTTTCATGGTATCAGAATTGAAAATTTTCCCCTAATACCATATGGTCAAAGTAGCTTCTCAGGGAGAATATTTTTCTGAAACATCAAAAGAAGACAAAATGTCTTCTCTGAAAGCTTCGATAGAAAATGTGATGACTCAAGGAGGCAAGTTTCTCACATGCCCTTTCAGTTAACTTCTCGTCGATTAAATGGGAAGAACTTTCTGGAATAGGCACAGTTCGTAAAGATTACAATCGATGATGATGAAAAGTTAGGAATCTGACTGAAAAGACAAAAAAATCAAAAATCGAAGACCCAAAGATAAACACATGGAGCTAAGAGAATTCAACTGTGATTGTCTGGTTAATAAATTTCACCCACTACTAAGGATGTATAGGAAGTCGTTACAGAGACATATTCTGGCGTAGAAAATGTCTTCCAAATTTTTGAGTTAAAAATAAAATTATGACAAGCTAAGAAGTGTGAGAAAAAAGTCATCGTTTATTATAATAAAATAATAATTTTTTGGCAAGAGTGAGAAAGAAGTCATTGTTTATTAAAATGAAATTGTATTTTTATGGCAAGAATTAAATCAGTGTTATAATGATGAATGAAAGTGATTTATATATAGTGTGAGAGCAAATAAAAGGGAAGAAAAAGAAAGAGAGACTTTACCTTTTTTCTGCCAACACCTTGCCAATTATGAATCTAGTATATTATAAAGAAAACCCTCTAAATCTTACCTGCACTTGCACTTCCATTTTTAAATTTACTCATTTTCCATTTTAAAAATCACCCAACAATGAGAAATCCTAAATAAACTACTAATTATTCTCCAATAAAGTAAAGTGAAACACATCTTTAAAATAAAAAAATCTAGTAAAATACCCCATATTTACAACATTGCCAAAAATCTTACTAGCTCAATTGCGACTATCTAAACAATTAGAACTCGTTTGGTTGGAAAATTACTTATCTCAAAGTTATTTATTTCATAATTATTATCTCATTCTCAATGTGATAAAAACGACACTATAAATCTCAGATAACTAATCTCAAGATAAATTATTGTATGGGGATTAATATTCCCGTGTCTTCCTAATCAAATGAGCCCTATCGAGAGCTCGATTTTCATTGTATAATTCCCTCCCAATTTTCACTTATCATACCCCGGTTTAAAAACAACACTACAATCTCGAAATAATTAATCCCACAATTTTATCTCAATCAAACATTAATAAATTTATCCTAAAATTAATTTCAAAATCAGTTATCCTTTCCTTACTCATTCTATCAAACGAACCCTACTTTATCGGTGAAAGTTCGATTCTCACTATACAATCCCAAAATCAGCTACCCTTTTCTTATCCCTCCTATCAAATGATCCCTACTTTATCAGTGAGACGTCGATTCCCACAATACAATTCCCTTTCAATTTTCACTTCCCCACCCCAAATTAATACTAAAAACTACAACCTTGCCTTTTATATCTCGTATAAAAGATAAAAGATCTTTTTTTTAAACCACAGGTTTTCAATCGCACACAAATCATCATTCCAAAAAGAATGTCGGCCTCTGCCATGGAGAAACACACAAAAAAGTACAAACAAATGAAGAATCGCATGAACATTTGCCATGGAAAAAACAAATAAAAAAAGTAGTACATACAGTATATGATAAACTCAAAAAAAAATATTAAGGTTATACCTTGTGGGCCTGCTGAAGTGTGTGCGGTTCCTTTTGCCTCGGAATGTGAGTGGCCATTTCTGTTCCACGGCGGCGCACGGAAATACCAATTATGAATGTGATTTTTATAGAAATTGAAAAACTTACATAATTCTTTTTTGGTGTTTGTTCTGATTACACTTCATCTCATCTTTTATTAAAATTACAAAAATTTCAATTTTTGAATTATTCAGATATATTTTTTATAAAATATATAATATTTGATACATTTTTTATAATTAAACTACCACACTAAAAAAGGGAGAAGGGGAGGGAGGGAATCAATTTTATTTTACTTCAATTAGAAGAAGTCAGTCACGCTTCTAAATCTTTAATTAACAGTAAATAATTTCCATAAATATGAAATCAGTTATTATGATGATTTTTAAATCATTATTCTATTCAATTACGTTTTTTAATAAATTTTTTTGACAATTATCAATAAATATCTCGATTTTATTATGGCATTCCGATGTTTGAGTTATTGATGTAGAGTATGAGGGATATAAAAGGAATGCCATGGTAATCGAAGAACATATAACGTATGAAAAGTTGATTTCAGTCATTGCTGCAGAACTTGAAATCGACGAAACAAGAAAAAAAATTGAAGCGAGATACATTATTGATGGAAACTCATCTACCTTACTAATCCGTAATGATGTGGGTGTAAAGCTTTACGTAGAGGTTAAAAAAAGTGCGCTCAAATTTGAGATGTATCCACTGCATATAACTATCATTGATAAAGATGAAAGAGAAATGTTGTTTGAGCGTGAAAGTGGTACAGTTATGTTGTGCAGAGATACATGTTTATTAACCAAAAATACATAGTTATTGTTTAATGTTGTAGATGTATCTATTATTTTAAATTATTATATCTTTTTTGCTAATATGTATCTCATAGCATAGTTGATTGTAGGAAAAAATCACATAAATATATAATTTGAGTCTATATTATAAAATCTACCAATATTATTTTTATGTAAAAATGTAGTTTTTATTTACAAAATCTCCCAACCATTCAGTTTTCATTTTAAAAAAAAAAATCCAATTAAAAGCACTGCTATCTATGCAATTTTCCCATATAATCAACTCACAACCAAACTCACACATGAAATCTTAATTTTGCTTTCTTTTGTTGGTTTTATTTATCCCTAAACTCGCATATGAGACCCATTAAGTGTCTTGTTTGTTTGATTTATTTTTTTATTTTCTTTGTTGTTTTCTTCATTTTTTATTTTGATTTTAAATATGCCCAGTGATGAAAAATCTATGTGTATTGAGCGACTATGCAGTTGTTTTTGTGCATCACCTAATAACTTCTAATGAGTTTCATCACTTTCGATAGTTTCTATGAGTTTTGGGATTTTTTTCATTGACATCGATGGGGAAGGATATCAATGATTTTATGGTGCATGAACTGTGCAGAAATTGGTGTATCAACGATTTTATGGCGTATAAATTGTATAGAAATTGGTGATCAATAATTTTATGGCGTATGAATTGTATAAAAATTGGTGTACCAATAATTTTATAATGTCTGAAATTGTTAAAAATTGATGTATCAATAATTTTATGGTGTCTAAACTATATATAGATTGGTTTATTAACAATTTTATGGTGCCTGAAATAGTTAGAAATTGGTGAATCAACAATTTTATGTCGTTTGAATTATCTAGAAATTGGTGTATCAATAATAACTATTTAATGGTGTCTGAAATATATAGAAATTTGTGTATCAATAATTTTATGGTATCTAGAATGTATAAAAAATGGTGCATCAATAATTTTATGGTATCTAGAATGTATAAAAAATGGTGCATCAATAATTTTATGGTGTCTGATCTATATACAAATAGGTGTATTAATAATTTTATGGTGTATGAAATTTGTATGGGATATGATTTGAATCAACCGAAAAATTTACTACCATTAATGGTGTTTTCTCCTTAAAAATATTAAAAATTAATGTTAATTGAATTAAATTAATGTGGTTAATTGGATGGTGTTAATTGACTCTTAAATTAATGTGGTTAAGCCATTGGAAACTCGAGAATCAATTGTGCATGCTGAAGATCCAAAAGCGCTAAAGGAATCAGGTTGTGAAGATCCAAGTGCGAGAGAGATATAGTCAATCCATTTTGTGATATTGTTTTGAGAGATGCCAGTTCGAAAAGTACCCCAATTTGGGTATGAAATTGTAAAACATATTAGGAGAAATTATAGGAAGAATATGAATTACTATTTACCTAATTTGATATTTTTAACTGTTTTTTTTTATCTTATTTGATTAGTTTTGTTAGTTTTCTATTGGCATACTTTGAAAAGTTGAAACTATTGGTATCTTGAGTAATATTGACTCTTAAATTTAAATTTTTTGTGATTTTCCCATGATTATATTAGTATGTATATCTTGATTTCTTATAGGTATATCTCTTTTTGATAATATGTATCACATGCATGTATTTGTTATACTACTATGTATGTGTTAAACTAACATATGTTATTCAGAGTTTTAACGCACAGAGAAATACAAATAATAAAATGTTAATGATGTAAGTAAATATATAGTTGTCACATGTGTTTATTCGTAATAAACTTGCATCTAATAGATATAACCATTTACTTGTAGAATACTTGCAACAAAAAACTTCAACTAAAATATAGATTATAGATAACAAATATGTACAACACTTGGAGTACTTCTTGAAAATAACACTTGAAATACTCAACTGGTATACTTCAAATGAAATATTCTTATCAATAATCAATATGTATTAGAATTAAAATACTTCTAAAATAAACATACATGCTTAGGGGTGTGCAAAAACTGAACCAACCGATTAACCGGACCGATAAAAATGTTATTGATTTATTGTTATTGGGTTAACGGTTTTTAATGGTTTCAGAAAAAAAAAATATTGGGTTATTGATTTGGTTTTATTTTTTTCTTATTGGGTTATTGGGTAAACCGATAATCCAATAAATATATATATATATATATATATATATATATATATATATATATATAAATATGACTTATTATATATTTCTCTTAATTTTTCTTTAATTTCTACAAATTAACAAACCTATTATTTCAATTATACAAACTCTTAATTTCTCCTAACAAAATTTAGTCCTAACTTAAAGATTCTTGTAAATTAAAGCACATCATGTAGGATTTTTTATTGCAACTATGATTCGATTTTTTTTCATGTTAGTTACTACTATTTCTATTTTATGAGTATTTTCTTATCGGTTAAACCGAAAACCGAACCATGAAGGACTAAAAATCGATAAAAAATATCTTATTGATTTAACATATTTAAAAACAAAAATCAATAAACCGAACCGATAATATATAAAATCGAACCGACCGATGCACACCCCTATATATGCTATTAAAATAAAATACTTCAACTTTAATTCAACTTAAAGATACATGTAATTACATACCATATACATTTATAAAAGCGTGTACGAGATACATACTATATTATACAACAAGATAGGTATCTCTTACACTAATAATATGTATATATATACATAGTTAAAATGTCTTTTTTTTTTGTAACTAATGGCTTTATTAATTACCAAGTGTAATCATTACAAAGAAATAGCCTAGTTATACACAACTTAGTTGTTCTTAGAATAGCCAACACAGTAAAACTAAAATTCCTTTTCAGCTAGACAGCTACAGTAGAACAACTTGTCTATCAGATAGTTATTTCAGTATAGCTAGCCAAAAACACTATAAGTAAATTCAGTGTAATGTGCAAGGCTCTCAAAAACTGCAACTCTGTAGTATTTGGGCAATTCCATATGAGGCTCGAACGTTGCAGTTGAATGCCACTTCTTAAGCAATACTATCCAGTGATCGACCTACACCTTCAAAGATTCTTTGATTTCTTTCCAACCAGATTGTTACATACACAGAGATACAAAAATGAAAAAAAGTATCATATGTATTCAAATATATATCTCAGCCTAGATTATTGACTACTAACAAACATCCAATACATTTTGAAGGGTTTCTCTATTTGTAACTTCAACAACTTTTTTTTTTGGTACAAACTACGCCTCCTGAACTATACTTTTTTTCTTAGCCTCTTTTGCTATCTTTTCACGTAATTTTTTCATCACAGCGGAATCATTTCGGTGTTTGAATATATTTTCATGAAAATCATCAGACATTATTAATGTCCCTGTTTCTTTGAAGTTCCCTTTCCATCAATATACTAAACTTTTATTCAATAATGTTAACGAAATAACTTTAGAAAATTTTAAGAGGAAGATTAATTTAATTTTTGATATAAATTATTTGAACTTGATAAGATGGGAGTGAAGATGAATTTGGGGAGAACTACCTCTTTTCAAAATTTTAAAGAATTGGAGACAATTGTGGCAAGAAACTGCCCCTATAAAAATGTCGTTGATGGAGGAGCAAATCGTTCCCTTCAATCCGCTTAGTTGAATCTTTAAATAATGGCTTCTTTGTGGATGTATCTGTAACTTTAGTTAAAATAGTAAAAATTGTAATTTTAGTAATTTTTTAAAACTGAAGGCATTTTAGTATTTTTGACAACTTAAGTATTGCTTTTATGAAATTTTTTCTTCAATATTTGGTGATTTGAATTTAATGTCAAATGAGTAAAGTATTGTGTAGTATATCAAGACTTATTAGATAATCACTATTAGTTTTTTCTCATAATTTCTTTTAAAATTTTTATTTAAACTACAGAGTCTTTGACCTATGAATCGACTTCGACCTAGCTTAGTCAAGCTTTAATGGCCAACGAGTTGACTTTATATTCTATTATTTTAAGAGAAAATTTATCTTATATGCATTTATTAGATTGTTTATTGCAAGTTATAACAATATTTTTAGATAAGTATTTTATTAAGAATTTAATTGCAAGTGGTAGAAGCCTTTTAAAAAGCTAATTTAATTATTTTGTTAAAAAAATTAGTAAAATATTTTGTAAAAATAATTTACTCCTTTTGTTTAGAGTTTAGTAATCAATATCTTTTAAATAAATATGTTGATAACTATGGAAGAAGTAAAATATGGTCAGTATTGTATCTTCATTTATTATCATTCTTATCTTTTTCAAAAAAATCTCATGTTTTTTCTAAAACAACTTTATTGAAATAATATATTTTCGCTAATATCACACATTTCGTCTTAGTTATACTCCTCTTTTCTTTTTTTATTTTAAAAAATCATCTTCATAAACAAATATCTTCCTTTGGGATATTATTTGAGTCTCAACTTTGATATCTATCAAATAATTCTATATTTGAGGGTTCAATTTAGTTTTATTTATCAAGTTTTTTTCCTTGAATTTCAGCATATATTCTTATTATGTGTTGATTTCACGACTTGTATCTTTCTTCATCCAAAATTGACAACATTTTCTCATGTCAGAAAGCAAACACCAATATCAATCATGGCTAATACTATTATTTTTTTATCACAATGAAAAATTATTTGACATCAAATAATTATCAGTTAATTTATTTCAATATGCACGGCGATAGTTTTTCATGCAATATTCCTTACATACATTAAAAAGGCTATGTAGCATACAACATAATTTTTCTTATCAATTGTCACATTCAAAAACTCATTCAATACAAATGTGGCATATGCGGAACTTCATTGATACCAATTTTAATACCAAGGTAATTATATTAAGAACTCAAAAAAAAAATTAGTTAAGTATGAAATGAATATATAAACTGATTTCAACGTAATTTATTACACAATTCACAGATATTATATTGTGTGCTATACTATTTTCATACAATAAAAGCAGTTATAAGAATACATCATTTATATGTAGAATCGTATATACCAATATCATAAATTGAGACACCAAAAATTTAAAACTATTTAAAATATGACTTTGTTATATATAACTTGATTTCAAATTAATCGTTTAAAATAATACATGAATAGTAGATTACATATATCACAGATTAAAAATAGATTATTGACATATAATATTTATTGACATCAGTTTTCATAGAGTAATTCTACCATCAATATTGTTGCAAATTCAGAATTTATGAATTAGATATCATTATTATTAGAAGAAGACAATTAGGGCAAAATAATTTAAAAGAAAATCGTGATGAAGAAGAAAAATTCTATATTTGATAATGAAGATTTGAAAAAAACAAATGTATAATTGTTACAAAGAAGTAGAAAGTGGTATAGTTAAAGAAAGAGAAAACTGTTTGATAGAGAATAAAGGAGATGATTTATATCCTAACTGTCATCCCTTTTTATAGGTATAGAATTTCTTTTTCCTTTTATAATTTTTTTTTAATAAAAGAAAAAATAATATTTTCCTTTTTATATCGATTTTTGCTATAATTTGCAAACTTAAAAGTTTTGCTATATCTTTCATTAAACAATCTAAGGATGCATTAAACAATCTAAGGATGTTTATTTGCATTTTTTCCCCTTATTTTAAACAAGCATGATAATTTGTAACTTCGCCCAACCCTAGTGACAGACTAAAATGAGCCTACTCTAATGATTGATCGGGTTTACCTTAAAAGTCAAGTCCATTTGACAATTCTAACTATAACCTTGATATAAAGGATACCGATAATCTGCTTTAGCTTAAACCAATTCAATGAGTTACCTTATCGTAAAGGTATTACTGTCACGCCACGAACTGGGCCCTAGCCGCGATGGGCATCCCAAACCATGAAGGCCCGAGAGATCCCTTAGCTTGCAATCATAAACATAACTCATCAATTATAATAATAAGGAAGTAAAGTGAAAATATGGTGGTTCAATTATTTCAATTAAACAGTACATGACATAAATCCACAAGTAAATCCATAACTATCTATAACGAGTCTACGAAGTCTCTACTAAACTGAAAATAATAAACTGTCTAAAATCGGAACAAGGCCCCCGATCGGACCATGAACTAAAACCAAATGAAAACATCACATGGAACAAGGCCTTCCGAAATAAGGGAGGCTCACCAAGTCCAAATGTCTGTCAACAATCTAATATTTAGCGGGACTGCGGGACTGAGTCTCAGATTCTGATTCAAGACTATGTGTGTATCAAAAGATTCCAACCAACACAAAACAACAAGATGAACAACAAGTTGCTAGTGAATCAAAATAGGTCTCACACGGTTTCACTAGACTTTGAGTTTGTGTTTTTGAACAAGAAAATGAGATGAATAACAAGGCAACAATGCTAGTGAATCGAAAGAGCCCCATACGACTTCACTAGACTTTTAGATTCAGCAACACAAGGATAACAAGATTACAAGAGATAGAAACTTGACACACAATATTCAATGATCTAAGAACCCTAACAAGAGAAAGGACCCTAAGATTAATGAATATTAATACCAAGTTCTTACTTGGACCCAGAGGAACTTAAAGAACCCCAAGATCCTAGTTTCTAGCCAAAAGACAACACTAATATCACTCTACTAGTGAGTTTTCAAAATTGGTGCTTCTCCAATGGAAGAGAGAAGTTCTAAAATATTAAAAGTGTTTTGTTGTCTTCCAAAATATGAATGAACTAACTAAAATACTAGCCCTAACAAATGGCTTATATAGTCAATTACAAAGGAGAGACAAAAAATCAAATACCCTTAGAATTAAGTGGGTGGGTTTGGGGTGTTTTGTTGGGCCTCTTCACATTTTAATAAGTATAGGCCTTTTGATGGGCTCACAATGGCCTCACACACAGCCAAGGATGCGAACAAGGCTTGGAGTCATTGCAACTCACGCGCTTGGCTTCGTGTGAAAGGTCTCGAGCTAGGAATTCCCGTATCATCCTGCCATGACCCAAGCTGGAGCCCTGGCCGCGATGGGTGTCCCGAACCATCAAGTCCCAAGAGACCCCTGTCTCTGCCCAACCCATTAGTAAAATTGTCCACTCTGGGTGCAGGCCCGCATGGCTTTAAAACGTGTCACTAGGGAGTAAGGCTTTCTCACTTATATACCCCACATCCCTCCTGTGTTTTGCCGATGTGGGAATCCTTCCTAAGTTGGGGTGTTACATACACCCCCCTTATGGACTCAGCGTCCTCGCTGAGGTTTGCCCCACCGTATGAAAAGTTTCTAATTGTCTGAATTAGGAGTTGATGGGATATGTCCCCAACTAACTCCAACTACTGTAATAAACTAAGTACTGAAATGATAAGATAATGCTCATGTCCTCGAAGGATGAAGAATCACTGCTGAGTACTGGAATATTACTAATGCTCTAGAGCTCGTGCTTCTAAACCTATGGTATAAAACACAATAGCAAAAATGCGTCAGTATGATTTAATGTACTGGTATGCATGTGAGGTATGATGAATGTAAAGGGTTCACGTGCATAAACTATACTAACTGACTGAACAACATAAACATGAGAATACATACGTGAATACATAATAACTGTAACTGAGTTTGTGATAACATGATTACTGAATCTAAGTACTGATAACATGAGATACTGATAATCATACAACTGAAATAACTAATACTGAGCGACTGTATATGACAGTCTAGTTTCTGATGGAACTAGATGAGTTTTATTTTGTTTTGAGGTTACTGCATCTGACAGTCCTGAATTCTATAGAACTATCTGAGTTTTATTACTGAGAATGAATGATTGTATCTGACAATCCTGATCTGTAACTGAAACTATGGGAAGTAGTTATCTAACTGGCATACCCTAAATAATGCAATATAGCTGTGTTGGGGTCTAATCTGTAACCCCAATTGGAACGGTGTCAATATCGCACCACTGGTAAGGACAAGCTGTGGGTGACCCTCATCTGACAGTGTCACCAAAAGAGAATGGTGGGACCCTCATCTGACAGTGTTTATCCACCTCAACAACCGTCATCTGACAGTGTTGATGTCTCAACCTATGCTGGATACATAGTTCTGGAATGCAAAGATGACTTCTAAGAATCACACCCTTATCTGACAGTGTGTGTTCTCATCCTTGGGTTTACTCGGTGCTAAATCCTACTCCCTTCTGAATAGACACTGAACATGGATTACTGAACTGAACTGGACTGAATTAACTAAGTTTCCATTAACTGACGGAATAGTACTGAGATTACAGTATTACTGAGCTTTCCTGAGTCACATGACTGACTGAGTTCTATGGATCATGGCTTGACTGAGGATATCGTGAAAACATGGCACTAACTCTAGGCACACAACTATATTTTTTGGGTACAAGTACCCCCAGGACTATATGGGAAGAAACTGACCAACCATGACTTTCTTAAATACATGACCAACATCACAATCCATAATACAATAAGTTGGAGATTTCATGAAGTACAAGTTCTACAGCACCACAATGGCTACACCTATATCCATACTTCATTGACTAAAACATTTCATCAAACACTTGACGTGCATAAACTTGTACATAAATGGAGATTTCATATTATTAGACTAGTATGGCACTTTTCCTTCACATAGGAATTTAGTCAAACACATGGGGAGCATGCTTTGGTTATACCATCATCAACACATCTAATAATCATGGATACGTCAATCAACTTGTAAATTCAAGGGGGTTTATCATGATTATTATGAAAATATTCATATACTAGGGTCAATCATTGGAATATGTAATTTAAAACATCAATCAAAACCCCACAACATCATGAACATGAATTTCAATTTTATTTAAATCATGAACGTTCATAAATACACAAATATTGTATTTTGAAAAGAGATTCTTGAGCTTCATGGGTTAAAGGGACCCATGAATCAACACATGATATACCTTGATACTTGATTTGGAAAGATTGATGGAAGAATCCTTGAGATTTGGATCTTGAATTGGAAACCCCTATTCTTGTTCTTGAGAGAATTTGAGAGAAAAGAATGTATTTTGGTTAAATGGAGGTTGAATTCAGTGTTTATGGAGCTTTGGGGTGAAGGAAAAATACCAAAATACTCCTCCAAAATCGTTTGGAAAATGCTAAATTCTACGGCTGACGACATTAGACTGATGTCGTCACATATGTGATAAGCCGTCAGCTCATGTCATTACTTGATTATAATTTATGACTTTCTTCCTAAGGCTGACGACATTATCTGACAAGTCGTCAGATATGTGATAAGCCGTCAGCTCATGTCGTCACTTAGTTGACAGGCTAACATGCTGGAGTAAAATGGGTATAACTTTTTGCTCCGATATCGGATTTGGGCGAAATTGGTATCGTTGGAAATCTAATTCAATTATATATCTATTTGTGGGTCATGAGCTCAAAAATTCATAGTATAATGAGATATATGATCGTTTGAAGTTTACTATACCAATATCCTTCCCAAGAATTCAATCGGTAAGGAATGTTTTGATTAGCCTAATAGCTAGGACGTATTTGAGACCTTAATTGACATCAAACTTGATCATGAAACTACCAAACTTGAAGGGAATTTGTCCTCAAATTCGGATCATTGTCATCCTCCACCGTTTCCACTCGAGAGAGGTCACACACGTTGAAAGTGTTGTACACTTGATATTCCGGGGGTAGATCAATATTGTAGGCGTTGTCGTTGATCCTTTCTAATATTTGGAACGGGCCATCACCCCGCGGCATCAACTTAGCATTCCTTTTAGACGGGAATCTATCCTTCATTAGGTGCACCCACACCTAATCTCCCGGTTCAAGAATGAGCTTTCTTCTTCTTTTGTTGGTTCGCCTTGCAGTTTTTTGGTTCTTGTTCTCTAACCGCAACCTCACCTTCTCATGTAGATTCTTCATGGCCTCGGTATGTTTGCTTCCATCTAAGCTTATCACAAGATCACTTGACAAAGGGGTTAAATCCAAAGGGGTGAGGGGGTTGATGCCATATACACACTCAAAGGGTGTCATCCCCGTGCTTGAGTGTATAACATGATTATAAGAAAACTCAATCAACGGTAAGTTCTCCTCCCAAGAAGTCATTTTTCCCTTAAACATTGACCGTAGCATAGACCCTAAGGTCCTATTTACTACTTCCGTTTGGACATCAGTTTGTGGGTAGCATGAAGTAAAAAACAACAACTTAGTACCGAGCCTACCCCACATAGACTTCAAAAAGTGGCGTAGGAATTTAGAATCTCCTATCACTCACTATGGTCCTCAGAATACCATGAAGATTTACAACATTATCAACAAACAAAGAGGCTACTAGGCGCATCATCACATTTAGAAAAAGGAATAAAGTGAACCATCTTGGAAAACCGATCCACCTCGAAAAAAATACTATCCCACCCCCTTCTAGTTCTCGGCAATCTCAACACGAAGTCAATTGATATGTCAAGCCAAGGACGCAAAGGGGTGGAAAATGGAGTGTTCAAGCCGTGAGGTTGGAGCCGTGATTTGGCTCCTTTGAACTCAACACATTGGCTGCAAATTCGGGCCACATCCTTGTGAGTTCTAGGCCAATAAAATTATTCTTCCAAAGTTTCGACGGTCTTCTCGACCCCAAAATGGCCCATTAGACCGCCATTGTGTGCTTTCCTCACAAACTATTCTCTCCACGAACTTGAGGGAACACACAATCGTCTACCCTTAAACAAGTATCCATCAAATTTGGTATAGGGATGGGAAACCCCTATCTATAACCCACCTATCCCTATCCAACTCTTCACTTTCCCTATAGATAAGAGCAAAGTGAGGGTCCTCAGGATATAAAGACTTGAGGCTTTCAAACCCCATCAACTTAGACGACAAAGTAGACACAAAAACATATTTTTGGGACAACGCATCGGCAACAACATTGTCTTTACCCTTCTTGTAATGAATAACATATGGAAAAGTTTCAAGAAATTCAATCCATTTGGCATACCACCGGTTAAGCTTGTCTTGTGCCCATAGATACTTCAAGAATTCATGATCCATTCGGATCACAAATTCTTTAGGCCACAAATAATGTTTCCAAGTGGCCAAGGCTCTAATCAAGGCATAACCCTCTAAATCATACGTAGAGTAGTTTAGAGTTGCTCCTTTGAGCTTTTCGCTAAAGTAGGCAATAGGCTTCAATTCTTGCATTAAAACTGCGCCTATGCCGACTTTGCTAGCTTCATATTCAACCTCAAAAGTCTTATCAAAATTTAGCAATTGTAGCAAAAGGGCCGAGATGAGCATAGATTTCAAGTCCTCGAAGGCGTTAGCTTGTTCATCTCCCCACTTGGAAGGCCGATCCTTTTTAATCACTTCGGTCAAGGGGGCGGCAATAGTGCTAAATCCTTTGACAAAACGTCTATAAAAACTAGCCAACCCATGGAAGCTTCTCACTTCACCTATGGTTTTGGGGGTTGGCCAATTTTTAATGGCGTCAATCTTTGATTCATCCACTTTGACCCCTCTTGAGCTCACCACAAACCCAAGAAATACAACCTCATGGACACTAAAAGAACACTTTTCTAGATTGGCATATAATTTCTCCTTTCGGAGGACATCAAACACACATTGTAAATGCTTTACATACTTATCTAAGGACTTACTATATACCAATACATCATCAAAGTAAACAACAATAAACTTTTCGATAAATGGCTTCATCACATGATTCGTTAGACTTATGAAAGTACTTGGAGCATTTGTTAGGTCGAATGGCATAACCATACATTCATAGAGACCGAATTTGGTCTTGACGGCGGTTTTTCATTCATCACCCGGTTGCATATGGATTTGGTGATAGCCACTCCTCAAATCAATTTTAGAAAACAAACACGAACCATTCAATTCATCAAGCATATCATCTAGCCTAGGAATAGGGTGACGATATTTTACCGTTATCTTGTTTATGGCTCGACAATCAACGCACATACGCCAAGTCCCATCTTTCTTGGGAACTAGTAGCACTGAGACCGCACAAGGTCTCATACTCTCATTGATACACCCTTTGTTGAGGAGTTCCTTAACTTGGCATTGCAATTCCTTGGTATCCATCGGGTTGCGCCTATAAGCCGGTTTGTTGGGCAATTGTGAACCCGGTAAAAAATCTATTTAGTGCTCAATTCCCCGAAGTGGGGGCAATCCTTGCGGTAATTCCTTTGGAAAGACATCCTCGTAATCCTGCAAAACATGAGAAATAGAAGGAGAAATGAAAATGTTAGAAGTAGCATACTTAAGACTATAATTACAATAAATAGAGCATACTTAAGACTATAATTACAATAAATAGCAACACTTTTGTAAAAATTACAGTTTATAGCAAGAGTAACATTATTTTACTCATTAACTAGGCAACTGCATGTTTTACTCTCGCTACTTTACATTTTCCTATTTTCATTCCATTATTTCACCTCCCCCAAATATAGTCATATCTTTTATCCATTTTTTTTATCTTATTTTTTTTATCATTTTTTTTTAAAATTTTATTTTCATTTTTTATTTCCACTTTATTTTCTCTCTTATATTTCTCTTCTCTTTTTTCATTTTTCGTTTCTTTTTTCTCTTTTTTTCCTTTTTCATATTTGAAGATAATTATTTGCATGATCTTCAAAATTTCAAAATAAAACATCATTACTATCTTTGACTTTCTTATATCTCTACCTTTTTTTTCTTATTAGTTTTTTTTCATCTTATTTTTTTATTTTTATTTTTTTTCTTTTTCATTTTTTCTTTCCACTTTATTTTCTCTCTTCTATTTCTTTTTTTTTCTTTTCTTATATCTTTTTTTTTCTTTTTCTATTTTCGTTTTCTTCTTCTTTTTTCTATTTTATTATATTTCTTTTCTTCTTCTTTTATTTTTACACTTCTATTTCTCTTTCTTCCTTTTTTTTTCTTTTCCGCTACTCTTTTTTTCGTTTTTTTCTTTTTTCTTTTTGTGTTTCTTGTCTTTTTACTCTTCTATCTCTAACTTTTATTTTGAAAAGACAAATATGTATATATCACATACACATATTCAAAAATCATACAAAATACATAGTCATACAGATCTGGATATGTATTTACGGTACAAAACATACATATGTATTTACGATATACATATCATATTTATATTAAATAGTAACAAACATAACTATACTATATATCTTCATATGTATTTGCGAAATACAAAGGTGACTCATATAAAATAAGAATATACATTTGAATCAGGTATGTATTTTGTAAATACATATGCAGAGCTATTTGTATTTTATACGGTGTTTGGATTTGTCTTTGAATTGTATATACTATGTCATTTTAGAGGGTAACATATGTACTTATTTATTTTCTTTTACTGTTTAAGATATCTATCATGTATTTTTTTTATTACCTATATGTCTACGTATATAATTATCATTTTTGTTATAGAGATTTTGTGTCCTATATATATGTTTATATATACATGTGTTAGATATGTATTTCTGTAAATACATATGCAGATATATATGTATATTTTTTACCGTAAATACATATGCAGATCTGTATGTCTATTTATTTAGTATATTTTTGGAAGAAAAAAATATAGAAAATAGCATACATAAGACTATAATTACAATAAATAGCAACACTTTTGTAAAATTACAGTTGATAGCAAGAGTAACATTATTTTACTCATTAACTAGGCAACTGCATATTTTACTCTCACTACTTTACATTTTTCTATTTTCATTCCACTATTTCACCTTCCCCAAATATAGCCATATCTTTTATCCCTTTTTTTTTTATCTTATTTTTTATATAATTTTATTTTTTATTTTATTTTATTTTCATTTTTTTATTTTCACTTTATTTTCTCTTTTATATTTCTCTTCTTTTTTTCATTTTTCATTTTTTTTGTTTTCTTTTTTTTCCTTTTTCATATTTGAAGATAATTATTTACAACTAATTTTAGTAAAACAAGGATAGTAAATCTTGTTGTATATGTATTTGTATAGCAACAATTCACTTAAATACAAAATACAATTTGCTATTTTTCGTAATTATGAAAATATTGCTATAAAAGTTACAATTAAGGCTCTATAGTTGCTATTTTTGAAATTTTCCCTTTAAACAATGAGCCAAGAGGAGCATCAGAGTGTCCTCGTCATGATCCACAAATAGTTCTTTCCTCCTAGACATCATCACCACACTCTCTTTCCCCATAGAAATTAGGAGCCCCTCGGTTTCCCTTACTCCCTCACTCTCGGGCTCCCCCCTCTTCCCCTCACCCTCGACTTTCTTCCCCTTTTCCCTCAACTCCCTCATTTTTTGGTGCAATTCATTCACTTGGGAAGGCAATAGAGGATGAAGTGCGACCTTTCGCTCATCCTTCTCAAGCGTATACCGATTGGTCCTTCCGTCATGTTTGGTCGACCTATCGTATTGCCAAGGCCTTCCCAACAACAAGTGAAAATCTTGCATTGGTATCACGTCACAAAGTAGGTCGTCATGGTAGTTGGCTACCTTAAAACGTATCACTCATTGCCTTGTGACCTTCAACTTGCCGTATTCATTCAACCACTACAACTTGTAAGGGCTAGTGTGAAGTGTAGTTGGCAACTTCAAGAAATTGACCATTGCAACACTAACTACATTTTCTCAACTACCACTATCTATCACCATAGTGGTTGGCAACTTCAAGAAATTTACCATTGCAACACTAACTACATTTGAGCAACTACCACTATCTATCACCATAGTGCATACACTTCTCTTCACAAGACATTTAGTATGGAATAGATTCTCCCATTGGCTAGGATCATCTACCGCCTTACTAATCATGGAATGCTTTGGAACCACGCATTTCCCTTCTTGTGGATAGGCATCCTTACAATCGTCATCATCATCATGTGGCTTCCTCTTAGCCGACTCTCCATCTTGAGGCTTGGCCTCACTCTCATCACCCTCAATAACCACCTCTTCTTCAAGGAAATATAATCTACCTTCCCTTAGGATTACATTACGTCGGTTAGGGCATTCATTGGCATTATGTCCCCAACCTTGTCACTTGAAGCATTGGAACCCCTTAGGATTAGGATACTCGTGAGCCTCTTGCCTTGGTGGATATTTTTGCATTTTCTTAGCCTCGGGTTTCCTTGTAGTGGCGAGTTGGTCTTTATTTTTATGCCAACCCATGGTGGAGGAAGCAAACTCCTTATCCTTGGCCAACCCGAGGGTGCTTGACCCGTGGATTTGTAATTTTTTCTTTCCTTAAGTTCTCTTTCAATTTCAATGGCCGCTTGAAAGATGCTTTCAATGGTATCAAACTTATGGAGAGTCAAGTGAGTAGAAATTTCCTTGTTTAACCCATTCTTGAACCGAATGATGTCATGGCCAATTTGTTCTGCTCGATGGTCAATCTTCAACATGAGTTGTTGAAACTCATCATAGTATGCCATAACACTTCGATTCCCTTGCCGCAAGTTGTACAACCTCGCAATCAACTTATGATGATAACTTTTGGGAAGGCACAGTTACCTCATTAGATACCTTAACCAAAACCATGATGGTGGTTTCCCATCTATCAACTCATTTCCAAACCGCTTGACGTATTCCCACCAAGTGTTAGCATAGCCTTCAAAGTGGGCTATGGCATAACAAATCTTCTTCTCCTCCAAAATGACATTCATTTGGAATACCTTGTCACACGCCGATTCCCAAGCGAGATACACCTCGGGGTCACTTTCATCCTTAAAGATAGGTAGGCTTAATTTGATGGTATTGATACCTATGTCTCTCTCTAGGTGTCAGTTTCCCCTTTATCCATACACTCGGTATATCTTTGGATCCACACGACCCTTTTCATCTCTTTCTTCCTTATGTAGGCATCGTCAAAGGTTCCATACACTTCATAATCCTCTATACCATATTCCTCAATGTGGACATAATGATTTTGGACATTTGGAACTTGATTTGGAGGAATTGGACTTTGTAGAGGTGGTAGTCTTTGGTTTAGTGGAGCTTGGAAGGGAGGGTTCGGATTTTGTGGAGGCATTTGACGTCCGAGTCCCTCTTGTAGAACTTGAGGAGTTTGGAAATGGGTTGGTCTATTGGAGTCTCGATTTAGGGGGTTATGAGTGGTTTGGCTTGTGGCATTTAGTGGATCTAGTGAAGGATTTATCAATTGTGGCCATGTTTCGGGAGTAACGGTGGCCGAGGAATTTATATCATGTCCACTTGACGAAACATGTCGAGGAGTAGACGGACGAGACTTCCTTTGACTCTCCACTTGTTCTAACCTCCCACTAATAGTAGTCACTTCTCCCCCTATGGCTCCCACTTCTGTACTCAACCTTTTAAGAGCTCGGGTCATAGCCTCAAGAGTGACCCTCATATTCTCCATTTCATTAGAATCCACGGTTTGAGATGTGGTTCCATTTATTTTCAAGGTATCACCTACACAAGCAATAAACAAGTTAGTTTAAAACCTCTCCTCACTCACACTCTCTCGGATCACTCACACTCGAGCTCTACAAGTGTTGTAGATTGGCTAGTAACCCATGAATCCTTAAGGTTTGAGTATGCACTTGTCCAGAGTGGATTCTTATTTGAAACTCAAAGAATTCCAGTAGGACTAGAGTTAAGGAGTTACAACGTATTCAAATGACAAAAGCACACAAACAAACGGTGACACGAATACAAGGCTTCAAAGGACTAATTGACAATCTAGTAGGAAGGTACTAGCTTGCTAATTAGTTCTCGAGTCAATTAAAAGAAACTAAGAATCAATTATTAGAAACTAGAATATCCAAATTGAGTTTAATTAATGATGTGAACAGTGATTAAGGTGACTTGGCAGCATGGTATTGGTCACGGGTCCATACATTTTGTTCAATAACTTGAAACCTTAATCTTCACAATTTTGTAATGGATGACTGAAGTTCTAGATGACTTTGCTTTTGGAGGAAAAGTAAAGTCTTGTAACTTTTCAACTTTTTCCAACTCAAAAAGGTGAAGCTCGCCTTTACTAGTTCCACAATACAAGACTCCTTGTTTTAAGGAAAAGTGGTTGTTAAGTCAAGGAAGTGATGTTGGCAAGTCTTCTCACAAACAACTTTACAACTTTGTCTTGCAACATTTTTGGATCTATTTTAGTCTTTTAGTAGTCAAGATATGAGATGAGGAGAAGATCAAGATGAACACCACAACAATACTTCAAGAACAAAACCATAATTCACCAACAACAACCCACTTTAAAGTCAAGCAACAACACGCAAACTCGGCCTACTTCAAGTTCATCATACTACCACTTCAAGTCCACAATAGCAATGTCAATATGTTAAGCTCAACTTTGCTTTAGACACCTTTTGTGTTGATGAGAAAGAAATAAATACAAGAAACAAACTATACAAAAAAAAGAACATATAGATCTAAACACACAAACACCAATCTCGGCCAATACAACAACACAACACAATTTTCTTGGCTAAGAACAAGATGGACAGATTTCTTTTTTTTCTGGAATTTTCAGATTTTAGCAATTTTTTTATTTTTTTTGTATTTTTCAACTACCAAGCCCAAGATTGATTTTTTTAAAACAAAATCAACCACAAGCTCTGATACCAAATGATACAAGACTATGTGTGTATCAAGAGATTCCAACCAACACAAGAACAACAAGATAAACAACAAGTTGCTAGTGAATCGAAATAGGCCTCACACGGCTTCACTAGACTTTGAGTTTGTGTTTTTGAACAAGAAAATGAGTTGAATAACAAGGAAACAATTCTAGTGAATCGAAAGAGACCCACACGACTTCACTAGACTTTTAGATTCAACAACACAAGGATAACAAGATTACAAGAGAAAGAAACTTGACACACAATATTCAATGATCTAAGAACCCTAACAAGAGAAAGGACCCTAAGATTAATGAATATCAATACCAAGTTCTTACTTGAACCAAGAAAAACTCAAAAAATCCCAAGATCTTAGTTTCTAGACTAGAGACAACACTAGTATCACTCTACTAGTGAGTTTTCGAAATTGGGGCTTCTCCAATGAAAGAGAGAAGTTCCAAAATACTACAAGTGTTTTATTTTTATTCCAAAATATGAATGAACTAACTAAAAGACTAGCCCTAACAAATGACTTATGTAGTCAATTACAAAGGAGGGATAAAAGACCAAAATACCCTTGGCATTAAGTGGGTGGGTTTGAGGTATTTTGTTGGGACTCTTCACATTTTAGTAAGTATAGGCCCTTATATGGGCTCACAAGGGCCTCACACACGGCCAAGGATGTGAACAAGGCTTGGAGTCATTGCAACTCACGTGCTTGGCTTTGTGTGAAAGATCTCCAGCTAGGAATTGTCGAATCAAGTCCTGAAATATAGGGGGTCAATACACAATGTATTGCTATGTGAAACAATTCAAAAATAACATATTTTTATAAAACATAGGTGAGAGTGTTTCATAAATACAGTGAACATACGATAAGTCAATACACATGGGCATACTTTAAAGATTTTCGACACAATTCTTGGAAATCATGGCTCACCCTTTTATTTCACTTCTGAGCTAGATGGTACACCTTACATTTCTAAAATTCCACGGGCTATATGGAATCCATCATTGAATCGGCGGACAAGCTCCCAATCTAAGTTTGCCGCAAGGATTGAAATTCATAAAATTGATAATACCCCCCATGTGAGCATACCGTAGGAATTTCTCCATGTGTGATATGGGTACGATCATGATCGGGGTACAATGCGTCAAGATTCGAACTCGGGGGGCTTCCCATACAATTAAAAAGCTTTGAAGTGTAGAGAACAACTCCCACAAGCTCGAAAACCGTTCACTATTCATCCGTGTTCACTGTTCATCCGCCCTTTACAAGGTTTTTTTAGTCATTTGTAATAAGTTAACCTAGGTATAAATAGAACCTCATTAGATCATTTTTGGGAGATTTTTGTAGAATATATTTTGTAGCCTCTTTGAGAGTCTTTATCAAGGTGGAATCCTTGGACAAGGTGGAATCCTTGTGTTGATCATTTGCTTAGAAACGGAGATTGCTTGGGAATTCCGATTCCCTTGAGGTCAAGTAAGAGATAGGTTTAGGTTGTGTGTGATATTAAAGGTTCAAAAGAAGAATAATCTTTTGGTTTGTTAATATTATACCATCCCTTTGTCTATCTATCTATCTTTACTTTTTTGTAATCGTTTATCTATATCTAGTGTAATCCGTTTGTGTTCTTGTCTTGTAAACGTGTGTTGTTGTTATTGGATCTTGTTCATCAAGTTTTGTTGCTGTTTTAGTGTGTTTTACTCTTGATATCACTTCCCTTCTTGTTCTTCTTGCAAATCCGAGAGAGGTCATCAAAAGGGTCCATAGTTCTTGAACTAGAGGACTGATTTTGGTGTTTGTGTTGTTGTGTTCTTGGGGAGTTTGGTATCATTTGGTATCAGATGAAGGCTGGTTGTGTTCCTACACTACAAATCTTGGGTTCTCTTGGACAAAAATTCAAAACAAAGAAGAACTGAAAACTGAATTTTTTTTTCCAAAAAAGTGCAAATTTGTCCATTTTGTGTTCTTGGCCGAAAATTGTGTTGTTGTTATCTTGGCCAAGATATGTTTCTTGTGTGTCTAGAACTTGTAGTCTTTTGTTTGTTTAGAGTGTTTCTAGTGTTGGTTTCTTTCTCATCAATACTAAAAAGTGTCCAAATCTAAGATTGAACTTGAACTTGTTGAAGTTGTTGATGTGAACAAGGTGTGGCCGAGTTGGATGTTGTTGTTACCCAAACCTTGGCCGATTTGATGGTCTTGTTGTAGTGGAGTTGGAAACTGAAATTTTTGTTGTTCTTGGAGTTTTTGTTGTGTTCTTAAGGTTCTTCACCCTTTCATCATCTTGTTAATCCTTAAAGTGCAAACTAGATCGAAAAAGGTGAAAGACAAGTTTGTAGTAGTTGTTAGTGAAAGACTTGTCCCTATCACTTCAAAGAAGTCAAGTTTTGCTTTTGAAATTTGAACAAAAAGGCTCCAAGACCACTTTTCCCACCATTAACCAAATCCACCAATTCCAAATTGTATATTGATCAAGACTTGAAATTGGAAAATAAAATTTTGATAAAACTCGTGGCCAATATTGGACTGCCACATCACTAAAGTACTATTCACGCAATATTTTTGAGTTTAAATTTAAGATTTCTTAGTTTCATTTTATTGTTTCCTAGTCTCGTTTGTTTGCTCGACACTAATTGACAACCTAGTAATACCCTACTATCTTGTAAGTTAGTTTTGTGTACGTTCTTCGTGTTACCGTTGTTTGTTGTGTGCTTTTCTCATTTTTGAGTCGTAGTATCTTTTTTGTTTAAGTTCGTACATTACTTATTTAAGTCGTTTCAAACAAGAATCTACTCCGACCTCGAGCTACAATTGGGACCAAGTAAACTCATTGGAGTATAAGCGAGTTATCAACACTTGTAAGACCAATAGAGTAAAAAATCCAAAGTGTGAAAGTGAGAGATTGTGGACTATTTTGAGATGCATTGTGGACTGTTTTGTGATGAATTGTGGACTGATTTTTGCTAATCTTTAATGTGTTTGTTGTTTTCGTATTGTTTACTTAGTAGATCTTGATGGGTACAATGGCAAATGAAGCTGAAATGCCTAGTTGGGTTAAATCCATCATGGCAAGGCTTGATTCCATAGATAGGAGAATAATTGATAGAATGGAAGGAAGATTGGAAGGGGCGGAAGGCTCTCTGTGCAAGAAGTTGGATAACTTGATGGAGCATCCAAGCCTTCCTAATCAAATTTTCGTGAGTGGCCATGCTCCACATGAGCTACAAGGTAATCAAACTAACTTTTTCACTCTACTGAATAAGGATAATAGCCAACTAAGTGTGAATGATAGTTTGTCTTTAAGTGAGCCGAATATGCCTTCATTTTGTGATGATAATGTACAAATTGAGATTGTGGATACACTAGTTGATTCACCTAGTGTTGAAGCCATTATGGAAAGTGGTAGTACATTGTCTTATGGAAGTCATGAAGACCAACTTGTGTGTGAAAATGATGATGTTGAACATGTTGTCCGAATGACTAAGGATGACCCTCTAGTTGTTGTTTTTATTGACCATGATAGTATAGAGGGGACATTTTATCATTATTGTAGTAGTATTGGGGTAAGGAAATGTATTCCCAACCCGTTCCCATGCACACTCTACCCATTTGATTCTGGTGATCATTTGAAGTGTGGTGATGAGGATATCTTTTGGAATGACTTGAATGTTCATGGAATGTATGGATTTCCTCTCTTGGCTTTCAAGTCGAATTATTGTTCCAAGAAGAGTCTATGTTTTCCACTTGATAAGCGATGCTTGTTCCTTGTTTCTTGTCACACTTATGTGGATAAACTAGTTGATTCTCACTTGGTAGGATATTTGGATATGATGGATGTTTGGGTATATATGAAGTTTGAGCCATCTTGGAAAGATGCTATGGTTGATTACACTAATCCTAACCCTCATACCTTGAGGAACTTTTGTTTGCTTGTCCTTTTTATCGCTTTGCAAAGTTCAGATTCGAGGATGAATCCTTTCTAAATAGGGGAGGATGATATGGGTACGATCATGATCGGGGTCGAATGCATCAAGACTCGAGATCGAGGGGATTCCCATCCAAGGAACAAGCTTTGAAGTGTAGATAACAAGTCCCATAAGCTCCAAAATTATTCACTGTTCATCCGCCCTTTGCAAGGGTTTTTTAGTCATTTGTAATAAGTTAACCTAGGTATAAATAGAACCTCATTAGGTCATTTTTGGGAGATTTTTGGAGAATATATTTTGTATCCTCTTTGAGAGTCTTTAGCAAGGTGGAATCCTTGGACAAGGTGAAATCCTTGTGTTGATCATTTGCTTAGAAACGGAGATTGCTTGGGAATTTTGGTTCCCTTGAGGTCACATAAGAGATAGATTTAGGTTGTGTGTGATATTAAAGATCCAAAAGTGGAATAAGATTTTGGGTTGTTAATATTATACTATCCCTTTGTCTATCTATCAATCTTTACTTTCTTGTAATCGTTTGTCTATATCTAGTTTAATCCGTTTGTGTTCTTGTCTTGTAATCGTGTGTTGTTGTTATTACATCTTGTTCATCAAGTGTTGTTGCTGTTTTAGTGTGTTTTACTCTTGATATCACTTCCCTTCTTGTTCTTCTTGCGAATCCGAAAGAGGTCATCAAAAGGGTCCATAGTTCTTGAACTAGTAGATTGATTTTTGTGTTTGTGTTGTTGTGTTCTTGGGGAGTTTGGTATCAATGTGAGATATCCTAATTATCCTCATATGTAGGACATCATATCATATGTCCCGTATTGGAAAAACATGATTTTGGACCACGAGTTATTTGAACTCAAGCCTTCTTTGGGTAACTAACTAGCTCTCTTTAAGCCCAATTTTAGTCTTTTAAATCCATGTTTCATGCTTTTAAAACAATCAATAATTATTATGTTAAGGGCGAATCATCACCGGGTATCGTCATACCCAGACTGGCAAGTCATTCATATTGCACCATAATGTGTCTGTAGCCCTTTTTATTTATCATTAAGTTAATGTCTACCCAAAAGCTTTAAACATCATGTGAAAGAGTCTTGCTAAAGATTTTCATATGAGATTACACAAAAACACTCTCTTCTCATTATTACAATCACATGGTGACCATCTCATTTGCATTTACTTTAAAACTCATGAAGTCCTTAAATTTGTACAATGAACTATTACAACAATAAAAATACCCCCTCGACATGTCATAAACATATCAATCCATGAACACCTGTAAGGAACTCATTCTTAAGTTTTCTTTTTAAAATCATGCATTTGAACAACCCATAACACTTAAAATCAAAGGGTATCATGATAAGAGGGGGGAGGGGGGTCATTATTCATGCTCTAAATCAAATTTTGTAAAACTGAAAACATATTTATATACGTGATTATAGTTCGATTCAAAAAAGGGGGTTCAATACAAACATTTACTTTCATCAAAACAAGTCCATGGCACATGCTATTCAAAACAATGTCAAAAACCCTCTTTGTAAACATGATTATATATTTTAAACTTGATAAAACAATAAAACTTATGTCCATGGACTTTAGGATCGTCCCACATACCTTAAGATTATTAACTTGAACGATGAAACCCTAATCATGACACTTTCTTGAGATTCTTGAACTTGTAAGGCTTGAATTCTTGTTCTTGGGGAAGAGGGGAGGGTTTGTTTGAGAGTACAATTGGAGAAGATGGGCAATTTACGCCCTAATTGATGATTTTAATTGGGATTGGACGAATTGAGTTGAGGAAAAAAGACTCAACTGCCCCTCAGGCAATTAAATTCGCAACTGAAATATCGATGACAAGGTCACTGCGGCGCGGTGAAGGGCTCAATGCTATTACCACAGCGACGCACCACTGTCGCGATGAAGTTCTGAAATCGAAATCTAAACACGACCGATTCTCATCCGAAAAATTCGAAACTTCTCCTAGACCTGCTAACTACTACCCTAAAGATGAATTAACTCAAAAAACAATGCCTTAAGGTTGGAAAGACCACTTTAAAATTCTTCGAAGTCAAGAGGCTTAAAATATGACTAAGTCTCCCAACACTTAGAAAAATTTTCAATCCCTAAACTTTCCATGCATGCAACTAAGAGATAAATCAAGCCACGAATTACACGGGATGCTACAATTACGGTCAAGTAGTTGATCTTTATATAATTTATTTATATTTTTTGGATATTAGGTACGTTATCTATAATTACTGTCTTTCCTTTTATCTTTTTGTCTTTATTGCGTAACTTTCACTTATATATATAAGTATCTCTGAGAAATAAATCATTATAAAACACTTTGACTCGGATGCTTGAGGCTAGAGTTTCAACATCAATGGGATTATGTTTATGTTTTTTGTTGTTCATATCACATGTGCTTTTTCTTTTCAATTCTAATTAAGTAAAACTTGTATGATCTTCATATGAATAGTCAGATAAATTTAATGTTTATTTGTTTTAGCAGTATATACAAATTATACACTATTATATATGATCATGGACCCGTTATATATATATATATATATATATATATATATAGTTTAATTAATCGATTAGATATATGAATTATCTTTTTTTATTGTGTAAATTCTTTCACAATTTTTTTCTAAAATAATAGTGCATTTTTTCAGATTATATTGTGAAAAGGAGGTCAAATATGTTTTCCAGATTAGTATGAACCCCTAAGAGATAACTAGAGTTGTTAAATTGGGTTAACCTAGTCCAACCCATGTGGGGCACGAAATTTGATGGGTTAGGGTAGATCAACCATTCATTTTAAGGGCCCTTAAAATGCTATCTCAACTCAACCTTAGAAGAATCGAGGGTTAACCTTTTATCTTTTCATTTTTTAATAAGAAAATTCTTGTCAATCTAAATTCAAATTTATAGGTATGTCAACTATTAACATATATGATACGAAAGTACAAAATTTTGTGACAACTAATAACATATTTGACACCAATACTTTGCCATGTGTATTTGAATCGATTGATAAGGTTGTTAATTAGATTAATGCTAAATGAGTAAAGTATTGTGTAAGATACTAACATTTATATGGTAATCACTATTCTAAATTTAAATCTTTTTTTCCATAATTTTAAGTTCAAAATGAAATCACAATCGTGAATGTGACTTCGATATTTGGTGATTAGGATTTAATGTTAAATGAGTAAACTATTGTATAAGAAGTTAAGACTTATTTGTTAATTGTAAACTATTGTATAAGATATTAAGACTTATTTGTTAATCACTATTTCTTTTTTTTTCATAATTTTTTTAATTTTTTTAAATCTAAGTAAATAGACTTTTGACCTAGAAATCAGCCTCAGCCCAAATTAGTCAAGCTTCAAGGGCCAACAAACTGACTTTATAAGCCTTTATCTTAAAAGAGTTTGATAAATTATAACTCATCCCCGCCCTAGAGACAAGCTGAGTTAAGCCCACCCTAATGACGGGGTCGGATTGACCTTAATGGCCAAGTCCGTTCGATGACTTTATCTATAACCTTGATAGAAAGGAGAACGATGACCCGCTTTGACTTAAACCAAGTCAATGAGATAATATATCGTAAAAGTAGTATAATCAAATAATTGATTTTTACATAATTCATTTATATTTTCTAGATTTTAGATGTGCGACCTATAATTACTGTCTCTCATTTTATCTTTTTTGTTTTTATGGGTAATTTATAAGCGTCATTGAGAAATAAATCATTATAAAACACTTTGATTTGGGTGTTAGAGGCTAGAATTTCTATCTCAAAGGTGTCATTTTTATCCTTTTGTTATTCATTTCATATATGTACTCTTTATCTTTTCAATTTTAAGTATATTTTCTTATCAAACTTCATTGGTTCGCATGTATATGTTCTCTTACACTTTTTTCTTTAGAAAAAATGTGTGTATATATAGTCATGTTATAAAATATTAATGAACAAAGAAGAAGAGTAGAGAGAGAATAGAGAGTAATTCTTATTTCTCTTGAGGTATTTCTTGATGAGGTTAATTACAATGAAGGAAACCTCCTTTATGTATAGGGGAAAAACTAGTGCCCTGTGGCGTATCAGACTCAGACACTCCAACCCTTGTGGCACACTTAGGTTGGGGGCTTCCCCACTGAGTAAATGGCGGATTCCATATAGCCTGTGGAATATCAGACCTGTAGGGGAGTGCCACCTAACTCAGAAGTAATACAAAGATCAGAAACGGTTTTTAACAGAAAGGTTTTTTATGTTTTTTCAAGAATGCCTATGTGTTTTGAAAATTATATCTTTCATGATGTTTATGACTAGCTCTCAACTATTTTATTTATATAAAAGCTTTATTTTGGATTGATCTGCGTACCAATATATCTGTATTGACCCCCATCCCTCCAGGTTCTGAGGCACAGTCTAGGAGTCCTGATAAGCTGTAGATTTTATCAGACAAGAGTGAAGAGTACCAGTTGGTGAGCCTTCTATATTTTAGAATGCCTAGTTTCTTTCAGACAGTTATTATTTATTATAGTTTTGTCTACTGGGGGCCTTGTCCCAGTTTTCAGACAGTTGTTATTTGATCATGTAGTAGAGATTTTGCAAACGGGTTTTAGATGGTGTTTAGTTGATATTGGATTTTATTCCTCATTGTTAAACTAAATTTAGATTATGACCATGTTTTCGTAGCAGATTTTATTTCCGCATTTCCTATTTATATATGAATGGTGTATATGATTACAAGTTAGAAGGGCTCTCGGGCTTCATGGTTCGGGATGTCCGTCACGGTCAGGGCCCTGGTTCAGGTCGTGACATATACCTTGCTAACAAATTAACTGAAAAAGGTTATACAAACCTTGTAGTATTTTCAAGGTACATGAGTGCACCAACTGCACTATGATATGGTACTTCATAACTAATCCAAATTGAGTTTGCATACAACAATAGCTATCATTCCAGTATTCAGATGGCTCCATTCGAAGATCTCTATGGTAGGAGGTGTAGATATCCAATTGGTTGGTAATAAGTTAGTGAGTCCTCAGTCATAGGTCCTGACTTAGTGTTCGACGCCTTAGAGAAAGTTCAGTTGATCAGATAAAGACTCTGGGATGCTCAGACCCGACAGAAGTCGTATGCGGATGTTCGTAGGAAGGATCTCTAATTCGAGGTCAATGACTATGTCTATCTAAGGATCTCTCCCATGAAGGGAGTGAAGAGGTTCGGCAAGAAAGGGAAACTCAGTCCCCGCTATGTCGGTCCCTTCAGGATTCTCAGTCGCTTCAATAAGGTAGCTTATGAGCTCAAATTGCCTTCATATCTAGCCTCCGTTCATCCAGTCTTCCATGTATCCTTGATCAAGAAGTGCATAGGTGACCAAGCAGTTGTAGTTCATCCAGTCTTCCATGTATCCTTGCTCAAGAAGTGCATAGGTGACCCAACAGTTGAGGAACAAAGAAGTCCCTCTAGTTAAAATTCTTTGGCGAAATCAGTCTCATGAGGGAGCTACTTGGTAAACAGAAGTAGATATGCGTGCCAAGTATCCTTACCTCTTCTTCACCGATTCAGATCAAGCTCAAGGTAATAGTTTGCCTTAAGCTTATTCAGTTTCATATTCATGTTCCCATTATAAATGTGGTAGGTACTACCATTTCATACTCTGTCTTGCATTCATGTATTAGTTCAGTTATAAAATCATGCATCAACTATGCATTCTCATCTTGAGAAACTCAGTTTATCAGGATACTCAGTCACACATTGATGTACCAGTTAGCCATGCATCAGACGTGCATGAGTTCAGTATATTTAACATGTCAGTCATGAAGTCATGTCTCAGTCACTCATGTTTAGTTCATGTTCATTTATTAGTTTCCCTCTTAGTCAGTCTCATTTGAGGACGAATGTTCTCAAGGGGGAAATATCGTAATACCCGTGCTTATTCCTAGCTAGAAATCATCTCAAGGATTTTAGTACTTGCTTTGAAATACAAATGTGTTTTTGTACCCATGGTATTTTTGAGATTTCTACTTTCTATCATGCGGGAAATTGAGTCAGCTTTCTAACGATATCAATTTTGTCCAATTCCGATACCAGCCGAGGAAGTTATGGATGTTTTATTCAGAACTGATCGAAACGCCCAAGTACGACGTCCAAGTTGACGGACCGCCAAACAAGTGAAGGACCGCCACTTTAACCGTCACAGCCAAGGTAGTAGGGCCACGTTCTGGATAAGGATTGATGGACGAGTTGATGAACCGTCATATTTTTTACGGACCTTCATCCAGGCCGTCAACTCTTATCCAGTGAACTCCATTTCTGGTCCACGTATGACGGTCAAAATGACGAACCGTCAAGTTCCTGACGAACCTTCATTCGGGTCTTCACACGCCACATTCATTTTACTTTCAGGCTGTTTTAACAGGGGTGTTTTGGTCACTTACCACTCGCCTATATATACCCAGACAAGTCTGAATTCAGCTATTTTGCTCATTATCATTTCACAAAAAAAAACTAGGGTTTCTCTCTGAATTTAATCTCCAAGAACAAGACCCAATCTTCTTCAAAAATCAAAGGATTTCAAATCCTTCAAGTTAAAAAAACATCAAGAACCTTGGGTCAGGTATACGTAGTGTTCATCCACGGATTCCTTTCGTCCGTGGAGTTCAAGAATCAATCTTTAAATACTAAATCATGAATGTTTTGTGGTGATATAATTGTATTCATGTTGGTGGTTGTGGTTATGCTATAGAGTAGTGATTTGATGAATTTTCATGAAGGTTTTGATCATGTAGTTAGAACCCATGAATTTGGGTGGTTTAATGTGATGTAAATTTATGAACACACCTATGCTTTAAAGAGTGCATGCAAGGTGTTTGATAAAATACTTAGAATGCTAGGAATTTTATGTTTACATGGTCCCATATTATCTACATGACAAGTCCATGTTAACTATACAATTCAATATGAGTTCCATGCCATTGTTTTGTTGCTATTGTTGAGGTATGAAGCATTTATGATAATTGAGTGATATAATATGTACATGATATATATATTCCATGCACTCCCTACTATGCACAAGATGTTGAAAGTTACATGTGGTATATTATCCCCTACTTATGATATTATGAATTGTGTACTCCAATCTTGTGATCAAGTCATGTCATGTGTGTCAGTTTTCTTATATCGAGTCCTGGGGTATTCGTACCCAAAAAATATAGTTGTGTGCCTAGAACTATGTCATGTTTTCATGCTACTCTCAGTTAATCCATGTTTAGTAGACTTGAATCAACCTCATGACTCAGGAAAACTCATGTAAATTCAGTATCAGCTTAGTTCTTCTCAGTACTCATTAACTTCAGTAATCTCAGTAATTCAGTATTCTCAGAAATCTCATAACTCAGTACTCAGTAAGATGAGTAATCTCATGAACTCAGTCAGTTATCAGATATCAGTAGTATTCCGTTAGTCAACAAAATTCAGTAAGTTCAATCCATGTACAGTTCAATTAATCATGTTCAATGTCACTTCAGATGGGAGTAGTAATTAGCACCGAGCGAATTCAAGGATGGGAACTCACCTGTCAGTTTAGGGTGTGATTCTTAGCAGTCATCCTTGTGTTCCAGAACTACGTAGCCGGTTGAGACATCTTAACCTGTGAGATTAGGGTTGATGAGGTGGCTTAACCTGTCAGGTTAGGGTTCCCAATGTTCTCATTTTGAGTGCCTGCCAGATAAGGGTCACTCATAGCTTGTCCTTACCAATGGCGCGGTATTGACACCCCTCTAGTCAGGGCATGTATTGGACCACAGCTTAGCCATAATGGCACATATGGGGCATGTTAGTTAAACAACTACATGCCACAGTTTTCAGACTAAGTCTCAGTAAAAGAACTCAGATAGTTCTTCAGATATCAGTATATCAAGACTGTCAGATACAGTCAAATTTAGTTATAGTACGAAACTCAGATAGTTCTACCAGATTCAAGACTATTAGACACAGTCGCCCATGTATCAGAACTACAGTTTCAGTCATGTCAGTTATCAGTAAACCATGTATTAGCGTACAGATCTAGATATCATGTACTCACGATCTCAGTTACTATGTATGTATGTTTTTACTCTTATGTTCATATCAGTCAGTCGGTTAGCATTGTTCATGCATGTAAACCCTTTGCATTTAGCCTACCTCACTCGTATACTCAGTACTCCAGTTGTACTGACGCATTTACGCTATGGTGCTTTCTTTTCATGTTACACCATAGGTTCAGAGACACGAGTTCCATACCAACAATAGCAGTCGCGATCCAGTATACAGAGTTGCAGTGAGTCCTCCTCATTCGAGGACTATATGATCTGATTCATTTATTATTTCAGTTAGTTTTTTTGTTTATGGAGTTAGTTGGAGACATGTTCCCTCAACTCCTTATTCAGATAGTACTTAGAGGCTTTCAGATTTAGTTCAGATTTATTTCAGACTTCAGTTGTTTTGGGTATTTTTCACCCACACGAATGTTATGTTTTGATAGATCCTTTATTCAGTTGAACCTTATGGACTACATGTTCATATTTTCCGCATTATTACATGTATATTATACAGTGTACAAGTACAGATATCAGTCATGGGTTAGCTTGTGGTCCTTCGGGGTCATAAGTACCGTGTAGCATTTCGATTCAGAAAAATTGGGGTGTTACAAATTCTTATTTCTCTTGAGGGATTTCTTGATGGGGTTAATTACAATGAAGGAAACCTCCTTTATTTATAGGAGGAAAACTAACCTTGAGGTTTCTAACTTTTCCATAAATAGACATACACTATATATGGTAAAGTAGACATTCACTATTTATGGTAAAGTACACATTTACTATATATGGTAATATATTTATAACAAGTCAAGAATTGAAATGCTTTTTAGGGGCTATCGGATATGTCATTTCTTACTATTCAAGAAAACTTACAGTATCTTCTTGTAAATAGTCTGATAAATTTAATGTTTCATCGGCTATTTTTAGTTTAATTAATCGATTTGACATATGAATTATCTATTTTACTGAGTAAATTCTTTCATAATTTTTTTTGAAATAATAGTGCATTTTTTCAAATCACGATGCGTAAAGGAGGAAAACACATTTTTCAACATTTTTTTAATTTATAGGTAGCGGTATGGACTGCATACATTTTACCTTCCCCAGACCCCACTTGGTGGGAATACACTGAGTTTGTTGTTATTGTTATTGTTTAATTTGTAAATTTCTCACACAAAACTTTCAATCAGGGTGAAAAGATCTTGTTCTTTTAGATCATAATCCTAGGTGGAGTTTAAAAACTTTTGATCTATATTAATTAACATGACCTTATGCGTAATCAATCATTTTCTCACCATTGTTGTTTTCCTCATTTTATAAAGTGATCTAAGAACTCATCTTTACTCAACTTTATGCTTAATCGTTCATTTTGCCATCCTTATTATTTTATTCTTTTTATAAAGTGGTGTAAGAGTCCACCTTTACTCAACTTTATGTGTGATCGATTATTTTGTCACCCTTGTTATTTAAATAAATTTATAAAGCAAAAACAAGTATATATATATGACTTCCTTAGTAAAAATTGAAAAAATAATTTTTTAAACCTTTTGCAGAAGCTTTCAAATTTTAATGGTTTCTTGATGACTCGAACCCACATACTAAGGACAATCAAATTCATAACCTTAGGACTAGGAATTAATGCTGCTTACCCGCTCTCTAAGCAACCTTTTTTTTGTCAAAACAATAAATTTCATAATAAATTATTTGCTTCCTGCCATCAGATAAACTTACCCCACTTTACCCCATGGCTACCACACCCCATACAACTGGGGGTGTTCATGGTTTGGTTAAAATCAAACCAAATCGCGAACCAAACCAAACCGATTAAAAAACCGACATTTGGTTAGATTTGGTTTGGTTTGGTTTTAAATTTTTAAAACCGATACTTATGTGGTTTGGTTTTGATTTTACTCTAAAATAATCGACAAAATAACCAAACCGAACTGATAAAAATTATATATATATATATATATGTCACGCCTCAAATCCTATTGGGGCGGACTGGCACCCGTAACCGAGGAGGCCCGGGAGAACCAGCTCATAACCTTATACTTCCCATGCATACCTCTATGACAACCCGAAATTCGGACAGCATCATGTCGTATATAAAAGCAAATAATCACTTGTATAAGATCGAGCACACATATATATGTATATACAATACTTGGCCGTTGGAGCCATCACGTCTATTAACAAAACACCACCTTGACTGTACATTAGATCTACAAAGACTCTAGACAATACACAGAGTTTAACTAAGGTCGAGACACACCCCACCATATAACTAACTTCTATACAATACCAAAAGTGACTGGATATGACACGGAAAGACCCGAAGCAAACTGGAGCTCACCAAAGCAGCTGGATATCCTGGCTCCTACTTGTGTGGTGTATGAGCTGAGGTACCTGTGCCTGCAGCATGTAATACAGGTCCCCCGTGGGGGACGTCAGTACAAAATATGTACTGAGTATGTAAAGCTGTAGATAATCACATATGATATAAGAGCTCAATAGAAATCAGAAATAAGTGAATAAATCGTAATAGGAGTGGACCACACTTACTAGAACTTGTGACATCCTGTACATTGTATTTATTCAATCACTTTACCTTCGTTCTTATCATCTTTGTAATCATTACTGTACTGTACTGTGACCATTAGGCTGCCTCCAGTACATATCAACTGGGATCGACCCATGATAGGATTATGCCCCTGGGATACCACCCATAAACACATAAATAGGGATCGACCCATGATAGGCTTATGCCCTTGGGATACCACCCGATAAGAGAGAACTTTCATCACTTAGTTCAATTAATCTTTGAGATTGTTATTTCGGTCGCCACCGCATTTTTGATACTTTGAAACAATGATGCATCAATAAGAGACATATAAATAGACCATCAATGCAATAACAATGAAGTAAGAACTCATTGGCAAATCAATGAAGTGTTTTGGAGTCATCAATGCCATAATAATGAAGTAGGAACTTATTGGTATATCAATGAAACGTTTTGGAGTCATTAATAGCACATGGATCTTGTTTGAGTAACCGGATACCTTCTAACATTCATTAGTGCAATAAACATGCAAGATTTGGAAAACAAGTAAGTATTGGAATGTCTTGACATCTTGTAGGGAGGAAACAAGTTCATTGGTAACGTAGGACATCATACAAAACCATTATGGATCACATGTTATTGAATAACTTTAGAAATTTCTTAATAGAACAATTGTTCACTTTCATGCCAAAGATATGGTATAGAGTATGCTTTACATACCTGACTGTCAACCTTCAATACTAGTCCCAAATGGACTTCTCGTCTTTTTGGATTACTTATCTACAATGAACATATATAGCAATCTAGCATTAGCAACCTGATAACGCCCAAACTACAGCTCTCGTAAGAGTGTAAGCGTTCGCTGTCAAATATAAAACCCAACTGGTTTGGGTGTCGAATCCCACAGGGAATACTTGGTCACTAAGTGTTGCAATTATTAATAGACTATTGATCGAAAATTCCACGGAAAAGGGGGGATTGGGTTTGGCGTGAATTAATACTATGGAAGTAACAACAGAATGCTTGATTTAGTAAGATTTTATCACTGAGAAAAATAAGTTAGGGTTATGTCCACCTTATGAGTTCTACGTATCTACTAACTATGAGTAATGCGGAATTCAGACATGCATGCACTTATAGAGATTCGTATTCTAATGGTAAATCCTAGTGTTTCTCAACCATCAAGGATTATTTCACTTTAACTCTCTCGAGCTTAAAGTGTATAACTAATTGTACAAATTCTCCAAGAAGTTAACCCAGTTACGGCACTAACGTGTAAATAGGGGTTGGTAGCCCTATTTCCTTGTCACACTCTCTTTTCCAAACATATAACTTTTCTCTCAAACAAGTTAATGCTATAATGGCGTATTCTATATGTTTGCAACTACAAGAATTTAATTAAAACAAAGAGAGTAATGATATAAGTTGCATACGCATCAAGAATTCACAAACTCATAGTAATAGATAGTATATCAAAAGGCTTCCATAACCCTAACAGAGAAGTTTAGCTACTCATGATTGTAAAGGAAAACAACGAAGACATCATCATCATCATACCAAAAAGATAACAATCTCACAATGGGTATGTATTGGCGTCACTATGAGAATGACTTGATTTCCTCTCTAGCCGTTCTTGTAGCGTTTTTCTCAGTCTAAAATTACAGAATCTGTAAACTGAATAATACTCAAAGTGTCGACTGAATTCTCAAAAAAGCAATCGTGAATCCCCACTGAAAAATTCAGCAAATAGGGTTTTTATAACATCCTTGTCCTAGTCCTATTAAGTTACTGCTGCACCCCTAAGTATTTAAAAATACTTCTTTTGCCCGGGACAATTTCTCCATGCGTCACATTCAGTCCATAAACTTCCAAAAGCTGCCTTCCCTCTTCTGTGAAGTTTTCCTTTGCTGCCCAAAGGTCCACAAAGTGCTGAAATCTTCATCATTAATACCTGAAAACATGCTAATCACGTAGGTTAGCTCACTTACAGGAAAATGGACTAAAAGTGCAGGAATTATATATTTTATCCTCAAAACTTAGCTATAACATGGGTAAATTATGGTGTTTAGGCGTGTAAATACACCCAACATCAACACCCCACACTTAAAGCTTTGTTCGTCCTCGAACAAAATATTACGTCCATGCAAACATCTAACTAGGATTTCACAGCAGTAACACAAAATATTCATCAAGACATGCACGACAATTATTAACAAAGAGTAGTTTTCTGGATCGCTACTAGAAACCATTCAACCTCCAACATAGACTCGTGATGATGGCTAATTCGTATCCACAAGTTAAGGCACCAAGAATCATACACAACTACCCAAAACTCATCAACCATGTGTGTCTCACACAAGATATCACCCATAATCACTTACAAGTTTTGCATTTTTCGGAACATGGGTATTAGATTCTCCTTGCTCTCACTCTCACAAAGAATTCATATGTTGCAACTGATGACCATAGGCTTGCCCTTAGTGTAATGCTCCACTAATATCAGAATGCTAAGCTTAGGATCAAATAGGTCTTTACAGGTTGTAATGTAGGCTAAGGGACAGGTAGGACTATTTTGGCCAGAAATAGTGACTATTTTCCCTAAGCGCTTTAATACATCACATTATGCCATTACACTCTCTTTTAAACAACCCTTCTACCTTTCTTTTCATCTAACACCCCTTTTCACCTATTTTGTTATTCAATTATAAACACAAAGATGAGAATATACAACTTATTTTTTTCTTTTTCTATTTGTGTTTTTTTTTTATAAAACACCTCTATGATAGCCACTCTTATTTACAACAATTTCAAGTACCAATACACTCTGAGGCATCACTCTCACCCACTTTCCTCTTATTTTGTCACATGACTCTACAATTTAAAGCGCTTAGGAATTTGGATCAAATTATGGTCTTGAAAAAAAATGGATTAGGCTACATATGAGGCTGTCAAAGAAAATAGCTAAAGGCTCAAAGGGGGTTAACTAGGATAATGTCCACGGGTAGGTAAAAAGAAGGTAAACAATCACAGGCTGCCACAGAAATGCCTAAATCATCTCCTAAACTCACACTTTTTATTTCGCTTTACACACACACCAGGCAAGTTCTAGCATCAGTCACAATATAGAATATACTATAACTTCACACACACATGGTCAACTTTATTGGGAGCAGTATAGACTCTTGACCCAACAGGTGAATGAATTAAACCACACAATTATCACACAGTGAGTCACACTTAGAGCCTACATGTCTCAATAGTAATGATTTTGGTACAAACTCTTGTCATAATACCATGCCGCCTATCAAAACAATTTCATGCAAAATCTAAAAAAAACTCTAAAATTAAACTAACTAGTTACGACTAATTAAAACAAACAAGAACTAGAATAAATGTTGGCAAAGAAGTACAAGAAGCATACAAATACCAGCACCCCACACTTAGACCGGACACACTATCCTCAGTGGAAAATAAATAAGGAAAACCTGATTAGTTGGACTCTTCCTCTATGTCTAGGGTCATTCCCCCTACATCGGAATCATCATCAAAGTCATCGTCATCAGAGTTATCCTCCACGTCTGAGTATGGCTGTCGGTGATCATCGTCAGTCGGTACGTCATCATCGAAAGGTTCCTCAATATTTACACCTACTCCACACATAGCCTGCGCATGCTCATTCATCGGGTAGTCATAATCCAACTGTTGGAGCTCTGCATCAGTTGGAACACGTCCCTCACTCATCATGGTAAACCTCGTCATGCCATATAAATGGCGAAAGAAGCTTTCATCGTGAGCATGTCTTTCTGCAGTGGTCAGGTTGACGCCATGCATAGTTTCAGGATCTTTAACCATCGTAAGATCAACCTTCTTCGGGTTGTGTGGAAGCTTATGATCTACAGGTTCCTCTTCAACGTCCTCCTTCCTCAACATTGCGGTCAACAAATTGCCAAAGCTGAAGTTGGACCGCTTGTACAACCTAGCCTTACGCCTTGACGACCGTATAACCGCAAAAACATGGATGGGAATATTAGTCATCAGAGCGTACACCAAGCATACTCTATCATGTGTGATCTTTGTGTACTGTGTCCCTGGAATCAGGCAAGAGTTGACTATCCGCAACCATATCCGAGCTTCTCTGTTCAAGGAAGCATACGGGAAGGTATTGTGCCGACCGGTATCCTTGTGACGACTCCAACGTGCCATTGATCTTGTTCCGCACAATATGTGTCTGATTGCCCTGTATGGAGGTTTGTGATAAATCTCCTTGAGCGGTAATGGTTCCACAGATGGAAGACCTAGAAAAGAGTTGAAGAACTCCGCATTCAGTTACAAGACTTGGCCCCGAATCTTCACTTCACTTCCGGTAGTCTTTGGGGACCAACTGGCATAGAATTCTCGCGTTAGATCAAGATTTCACTCTCCCATATCTTGGAAGATGAAATCAAGATGTAGCACCATGATTTTAGCCAAAATGCGAGGTTCTCTCTTCGCTAGACTCTTCCTTTGTATCAACTCCATGTGAACATATTTTTTCACATTGTTGTTCTTGTACCACTCCTTTCCTTCCTCCTCTAGGACCCATTTTATCCCGAACATGCGGCGAGGTATTTGCAGCGAGGAGGATTCAACTTGCTCTTTTCTTCCCCTTTTCTGACCTTTTTGTGAGGTGGACGCTTTTTCTTTTCCTAGTCAACCTTTTGGTGCCATTTTACGTGAGATTAAAATAAAGTCATGTTAGCTTATCTCGGAAGATTTGATCGACAAACAAAAAATAATGGCACCACCCCACACTTAATTTGTTGGCACCAACTAATTAAGTGGATGATATCGATTACTCAGACTTCATCGTGATACATGTAGGCGATATGTTCCAACAATATGTTCAGCACAATCATACTTTCATGGAACCTTAACTATCCTTTTCAGCTCTATGTCATGTAATCTTGACCATACTTTATGGTTTGGATTAATGCGCTTTTTGAACAAGACTACTACATAGAGATCGAATCAAGTTATGGCATAAAAATAATCACAACATCTCATGCTTGTATTCAGTCATGATCTTTATCTCGATGAACGAGTCATTCAAACATTCCAACTTACAAGATTATGTAATTAACTTTACCATTTCGATTCCGCAAAAAGATGAAGTGTATAACAATCAAATACAAATCGGAACAAAGTCAAGAACACCCATACGTATTCTTTCACTCAACTAGATGTATCATAACAAACCATCCACATTCAAATCACCAACACCACGTCAAGATTTAACAACTCATTATAGGCGTAGTATTGTAATAACTACGGAATATAAAAGAAGAACTTATTGGCGATGAACTTGGAAGATGATCTTGCAAGGTTAGATGGCGCCTAGGTTGAGAAAACAATGTGATTTTGTCTCAAGGTTGAAGTTCTATTTATAGACCAAGGCTTGGGTCGGGTTTGACCCATGAAAAATCGGGTTAGGAGACCAAAAAGCATAAGTCGGTGGCGCCTAATGCTTTGCCTATGCTTAGCATAGGCGGCGCCTATGGTATTGCCTAGTTGGGCATAGGCGGCGCCTATGCTATGGCCTAGTTGAAACAGTGAGCATAGGCAATGGCATAGGCGGCGCCTTTAGCTTTGCCTAGTTGAACATAGGCGGCGCCTATGCTATGGCCTAGTTGAGCATAGGCGGCACCTATGCTATGGCATTGTAGATTCAGAGAGCAAAGGCAATGGCGTAGGCGGCGCCTTTAGCTTTGCCTAGTTGAGCATAGGCGGCGCCTATGCTACAACATTGTCGATTGAGAGAGAAAAGGCAATAGCATAGGCCTTGCCTTGTCCGTTGCCTAGATTTACATAGGCCTTGCCTTGTCCATTGCCTAGATTTGTATAGGCAATGCCTAACCGAAAGCCTTTTTCTCCTTCATTACTCACTTACCACCTTTAACATTGCTCACTTTCAAATCAAAATTTGAGACCAAGATCCTCCTTTATACGTCTTCCCCTACACTTAATAAAAAACAACAAAAACGATTAGAAAGATGGGTTGCCTCCCACCAAGCGCCTTAGTTTTGGTCGTGGCTCGACTCTTCTTTTTGGATTTTTATTTAACAAAACAAACTCCTAGGAAAACAAAATGACTAAAAATGATGGGTTGCCTCCCATGTAGTGTTTGTTTTATTGTCGCGGCACGACATAGTTACCTCGATTACTTAGACTTCATCGAGATAAATGGTGGCCATGCATTTTATCGAGTCAAGAGGACCGATATATGGCTTCACACGTAGGCCATTCACCTTGAAGACACCACCATTTTTGTCTTCTAACTCTACTACTCCATACGAGTAGACTTGGCTAATTCTGAACGGACCAGACCATTTAGACTTCAACTTACCTGGAAATAGCTTCAGTCTAGAGTTGAAAAGAAGTACCATATCACCCTTCTGAAAGTTTCATTGGATAATCCGCCGATCATGGTACTTTTTCATCCATTCCTTGTAGAGCTCTGCCCTTTCATACGCATGTAGACGGAATTCATCCATCTCATTCAGCTGTTCCAATATCAGATTAATAGCATCATCCCAATTTAGGTTAAGCCTCTTCAACGCCCACAATGCTTTATGTTCGAGCTCAATTGGCAAGTGACAAGCCTTCCCATAAACTAGTTGGTACGGGGACATGCCAACTGGTGTCTTGAATGCAGTCCTATAAGCCCATAAGGCATCATCTAGCTTTCGGGACCAATCCTTCCTACTAGCATTTACAGTCTTAGCAAGGATCAGCTTGATCTCCCGATTAGAAACCTCTACCTGCCCACTAGTTTGTGGGTGGTAAGGTGTAGCTACCTTATGTTGCTTGACCCCATATTTCACCAATACGGCTCTGAACAGCTTGTTACAAAAGTGTGATCCTCCATCGCTTATGATGGTACGTGGTACCCCAAAATGAGAGAAGATATTTCTCTTTAAGAATGCTACAACACGCTTACCTTCATTATCAGCCAGCGCTACTGCTTCGACCCATTTGGATACATAATCCACAGCAACTAGGATATATTTCATCCCAAACGAACTCACAAATGGGCCCATGAAATCAATACCCCATACATCAAATAGCTCCACTTCAAGAATTTTAGACATGGGTATCTCATGGTGCTTCGAGATAGAGCCTTGCCTCTGACACTGATCACATCTTCTCACAAAATCGTAAGCATCCTTGAATAATGAAGGCCAATAATAGCCGGTTTGCAATACCTTCCTGGCTGTCCGATCACCTGCATGGTGACCTCCAACTTGGGAAGCATGACTTGCTTCCAAGATGCTAGGCACCTCCACATCAGAGATGTATCGCCTAATAACACCATCAGCACATCGTCGAAAAAGATACGGTTCATCCCAGAAGTAGTGTTTCACATCATGCATGAACTTTCTCTTTTGATAAAAGGAGAGATTCTCAGGCATCACTTTACTTACCACGTAGTTCGCAAAGTCTGAATACCACGGTAAGTCTTCCACCATAGCGGATAGGATCTCTTCGTCGGGAAATGCATCATCAATCTCAAGGTCGGGTTGCGCTATGTGCGCAATCTCAAGTCTAGATAGATGATCAGCTACTTGGTTTTTGCAACCTTTTCTATCCTTTACCTTGAAATCAAATTCTTGAAGCAATAACACCCATCGAATTAGCCTTGGCTTAGCATCCTTCTTTGCCATTAAATATCTCAGAGCCGCATGATCTGTATAAACCACCACTTTGGTTCCCAACAAGTAAGTACGAAACTTTTTAAAAGCATAAGCAACTGCTAGAAGCTCTTGTTCCGTGATGGTATAGTTCTTCTGGGCTCCATTCAAGGCCTTGCTCGCATAGTATATTGGATGAAATAGCCTTTCTCTTTTCTGACCAAGTACAGCACCCAAAGCTACCCCACTTGCATCACACATCACTTCAAACGGTAGAGACCAATCGGGTGCTACAATAATAGGAGCTTCAACTAGCTTCCCTTTGAGGCATTCAAATGCCTTCAAGCAATCTTCACCGAAGTCGAACTTTGCATCCTTCTCCAAGAGTTTGCATAATGGACTTGCAATCTTGGAGAAGCCTTTGATAAACCTTCGATAAAAACCTGCATGACCGAGGAAACTACGCACTCCCTTTACAGAAATTGGAGGTGGTAGTTTCTCGATAACTTCAATTTTGGCTCGATCAACCTCATTTTCTCTTTCGGAGACTTTGTGCCTAAGAAAAATGCCTTCCTTAACCATAAAATGGCATTTCTCCCAGTTTAGCACCAAGTTGAACTCAACACATCTCTGTAACGCCATACTCAGATTCGCCAAGCACGATTCAAACGATTCTCCCACAACTGAAAAATCGTCCATGAACACCTCCAAGGTGTCTTCAACCATATAAGAAAAAATAGACATCATACAACGCTGAAAAGTGGAAGGTGCGTTACATAACCCAAATGGCATATGTTTGAAGGCAAACGTACCATATGGGCATGTAAAAGTGGTCTTCTTTTGATCCTCAGGAGCAATACAAATCTGATTATAACTAGAATAACCATCTAAGAAACAAAACCATCCCTTCCCTGCCAATCGATCAAGCATTTGGTCCATTAATGGCATTGGGAAGTGATCCTTAAGCGTCCACGAATTCAGCTTCCGGTAGTCCATACACACTCTCCACCCTGTGACAGGTCTGAGTGGAATCAGCTCATTCTTTTTATTCGCAACTACCGTCATGACCCCTTTCTTGGGCACACACTGTACCGGACTTACCCATTTACTGTCAGAGATTAGATATACTACCCTAGCATCTAACCACTTAATAATTTCTTTCTTCACCACCTCCTGTATGGGTGGATTCAAACGTCGTTGATGCTCAATGGTAGGCACACAATTTTCCTTGAGCTGAATCTTGTGCATACATATCCCAAGAGGGATACCGATAATATCAGCAATAGTCCAACCGATGGCTCTCTTGTATCTCCTCAGAACAGAAATAAGAGCCGCAATCTGCTGCTCACCTAAATCAGCCGCAACAATAACTGGAAGTGTATCACCACTTCCCAAAAACACATATTTCAGGTGACTGGGCAGCTCCTTCAATTCTAGCACTGGTGGTTCTTCAATGGATGGCTTTGCTGGTGCTGAAGGGCGATTTTTAAGATCCAGATCCAGCTTCTTAGGAGCATGAGAATAGGAGCCAATACCTGTTAGAGCACAAATAGTTTCTTCATACTCTTCAACATCCTCACGCCCAAAATTCATAAGCACAGCAGCCAATGGATCAACAATAAGCTGCTTCTCTACAGATAATTCTTTCTCATCATCATAATAAACATCAGCTACAGAGAACACATTCATATCTTTGGGCTGCTTCATTGATTTTCATACATCAAAATGGACCACTTCGTCATTCATCCGAAATAAAAGCTCATTAGCTCTTAGATCAATAAGCGCACTTCCTATTGCAAGGAAAGGACGTCCCAAGATTATGGGAACTTAAGAATCCACCTCACAATCCAAAATAACAAAGTCTGCAGGAAAGATGAAGGTGGAAACCTTCACCAATACATCATATAAGATACCAACAGGTCGTTTTACCGACCTATCTTCCATCACGAGCCACATATTGGTTGGTGTAGGATCACCCAACCTCAACTTTCTGTAAATAGATAGTGGCATCAAATTAATGCTAGCTCCCAAATCGCACAATGCCTTAGGAAAATCCAAAGATCCAACCGTGCAAGGAATAGTGAAAGCACCAGGATCTGCCTTCTTCTGAACTAGCGATCTTGTAGCGATTGCACTGCAATGATGAACATTATCTTCCAGCTCATAGCTTGCTGCCCGCTTTTTTTTCAAAATATCCTTCATGAATTTAGCGTATCCAGGCATCTTCTCTAGCGCCTCCACTAAAGGAACATTAATAGTCAGTTGCTTCAACATAGTCATGAATTTACTGAACCTGGTGTCATCGGCTTTCTTCTTCAGTCTATGAGGAAAAGGTGGTGGTGGAAGGGGAATAGTTTTCTCCGCCACTTCCTTTTTATCTTGCTTCCGATTGTCGATCTTTTCAGGCTGCAGAAGTCTAGGGGTAACGTCAGGAACACTATCTTCAGCTTCTACGTCATCTTCACATTCTGCATCAATAACATTATCTGCTATATCATCAATCACCTACTTGCCTTTGGATGGATTTTCCAATGCTTTACCACTCCTGGTAGTAATAGCCATACATGATCCATCATTCCTTGGGTTTTGCACAGTGTCGTTAGGTAAGGTGCAAGCCTTTCTTTGGTTGAATGCCGCTGATAGTTGACTCAATTGTTGCTCCAGCTGTTTTATCGCGGTAGAATGCGAATCAACCAATTGATTTATTGATGAAAAATCATTCTTTACCTCAGTAGCGCCCATATTGGTTGCCTCCACCCCTTTCAACAGCTTAGCCATCATATCATCCATGGACATCTTTCCAGAGCCAGACGCCACAGCCTCACGGTTCCCAAGAGGAACATATAAACCACTCCTGTTAGTCTTATTCTTCCAACCACCTTGATCGCGGTCCTTGTATCTGATGTTAGGCATATTTACACGCCTAAAGCACCTTAATTTATCCATATTGTAGCTAAGTTTTAAGGACAAAATATATAATTCCTACACTTTTAGTCCATTTTCCTGTAAGTGAGCTAACCAACGTGATTAGCAAGATTTCAGGTATTTATGATGAAGATTTCAGCATTTTATGGATTGTTGGACGCCAAAGGAAACTTCACGTAAGAAGGAAGGCAGCTTCTGGAAGCTTGTGGACTGAAAGTGATGCATGGAGAACTTGTCCCGGGCAAAAACAATATTTCTAAAGACATGGGGGATCAGCAGTAACTTAGTAGGATTAGGACAAGTATGCAGTAACCCAGTAGGACCAGGACAAGGATAAAAACCCTATTTCAATAGGACTAGGACAAGGATGTTATAAAAACCCTATTTTGCTGAATTTTTCAGTATTCACTTATTCATAAATTCGAAGCTTTTTATTATTCACTCATTCATTAATTCAAGACTTTTTTTTCATTCGACTTTTGCTCCTAATTCACGTTACAATATTCTATAAGTCTAACACAGAGAACTCGGCTCTCTTGAGAAGAACGGCTAGGGCAAAATGTGTGAGAGCTTTTGACACCATATCACATCCATCGCCAAGATTATTCTAGGTTGTGGTATGATGATTATATCTATTGTGATTTCCGTTGCACTCATGAGTAGCTAAACTTCTCTGTTAGGGTTATGGAAGCCTTATGAGACACTATCTATTTCTATGAGTTTGTGAATTCTTGATACGTATGCTGCTTATATCATTACTCTCTTCATCTTAATTGAATTCTTGTGGTAGCAAACATATAGAATATGCCAGTATAGCATTAACTTGTTCAAAAGAAAAGTTACATGTCTGGAAAAGAGAGAATGACAAGGAAATAGGGCTACCAACCCCTATTTAAAAGTTAGTGCCGTAACTGGATTAACCTCTTGGAGAATTCGTACCATTAGTATATGCTTTAATCTCGAAAGAGTTAAAGTGATATAATCTTTGATGGTCGAAAGACACTAGGATTTACCATAGAATACGAATCTCTATAAGCGCATGCATGTCTGAATTCCGCATAACTCATAGCCAATAGATACGTAAAACTCATAAGGTGGACATAACCCTAACTTACAATTCTCATTGATTAAAATCTTACTAAATATTCCATTTTTTTACTTTGCTATTTTGATAATTTTACTTCACGCATAAAATCCCCCTTTTATCGCAGAACTTTCACCAAAAGTCTACTAATCGTTGCATACTTAGTGACCGAGTATTCCCTGTGGGATTCGACACCCAACCCAGTTGGGTTCTATATTTGACGACGACCGCTTACACTCTTACGAGAGCTGTAGTTTGAGCGTTATCAAATTTTGGCGCCGCTGCCAGGGAATACGGTTGTCAACTAAGTTTGTGATAGTTACTTGACCCTTTGGTCAAAGATTCTTGAATTTTACTTTTAGTTGTTGTTTTTGTTTTATTCAGGTTTGCTTGAGTGCATGCCAAACATGCGAAGTTCAGGTCAACTGTTATTACCTATCAATTCTGAACCACAACTTATTGGCAGAATGGATGTACAACGTGACATTGACAGAAGGGCGGCTCAACAGGAGCAGGCTAGACTAGCTGCACTGGCAGCTGCTCAAGTGCATCAACAGAATATTGATAAGCCAGGTCGGGCAACAAATCCTGATGATGAGGACCTGGGTGATGAGGAGTTACTTAATCCACGGTGTGCAGATGAAGTGGCAACACCTATGCACAGGAGAGATCATCAATCTAGAATGAGACCTGACCGCCGAGCTGTGCAGGCTCCTTTTGATGATGATGATGACGATCTTAATGGAGCTGGTGCCACAGTGGCTATTATTCCTCCGCCCTTGGCACCCGGAGCTAAGTTCAATATCACTAGCACCATGATTCAGTTATTGCAGCTCAAGGGGTTATTTGGTGGACTCGTAGGAGATGATCCGAATATGCATCTGATCAACTTTATTTCAACATGCAAGTTGTTTGACAATCCAAGAGTTGGGCAGAATGCAATTCGGCTGCGCTTATTTCCATTGTCTCTGTCTGGGGAGGTAACTCTATGGTTGAACGGGCTAACCCCTGATTCTATTACTTATTGGAGGCAACTGAAAGACGCTTTCCTAGAAAGATTCTTTCCTCCATCCAAGAGAGCCCAATTACGGGATGAGATCAGCAATTTCCGACAGCTTCCAACTGAAGCTCTCCACGAAACATGGGAGAGGTTCAAGAAGAAGCTTATGCGGTGCCCAAACCATCAGATGACCAACATCCACTTGATGGAGATATTATACAGGGCTTTGAACTCAGTGACTAAGCCAGTGGTTGATAATGCTGCAGGTGGGTCATTCATGGACCTTACTTTTCTTGAGGCAAGTGATATGCTAGATCGTATGACAAAGTAGAGTAGCTTGGCATACCAGGGATTCTGAGGTAGCAAGCTCTACCGTATCTATTGGCATGACTGCAGAGCAGAGGCGTAGACAAGAGGAACGTGATCAAGATATGGCGCACATGAAAACATAGATGGATCTTCTTACCAAGCATTTATTATCAGGGAAGACCGAAAAAGTTAAAGAAGTTGCGTCAAAAGGAAGAGACGAATCCGATTCAGAGGAAGAAGCCAACTACTTGAATAATCAGGGGGGTTTCCGAGGCAATGCCCAAGGAAACCAAGGTCGGAACTATTATGATAAATCTGTATACAAGGACCGCGATCAAGGTGGTTGGAAGAATAAGACTGACAGGAGTGGTTTGTATATTCCTCCTGGAAACCGTGAGGCTGTGGTGTCTGGCTCTGGAAAGATGTCCATGGATGATATGATGGCTAAGCTGTTGAAAGGGGTAGAGGCAACCAATATAGGCGTTACTGAGGTAAAGAATGATTTGTCTTCAATAAACCAATTGGTTGACTTGCTCTACTGCAATAAAATAGCTAGAGCAATAATTGAGTCAACTATCAGCGACATTCAACCAAAGAAAGGCTGGAACGTTACCTAGTGACACTGTGCAAAACCCAAGGAGCGACGGATCATGTATGGCTATTACTACCCGGAGTGGTAAAGTGTTGGAAAATTCATCCAAAGGCAAGCAGGTGGTTGATGATATAGCAGAGAATGTTGATGAAGCAAAGTTTAAAGATGCAGTAAAAGCTGAAGTGAATGCTCATGATGTTACACCTAGACGTCACCAGCCTGAAAATAGTGATAATCGGAAGCAAGATAAAAAGGAAGTGGTGGAGAAAACGATTCCTCTTCCACCACCAACTTTTCCTCAGAGATTGAAAAAGAAAGATGACGATACCAGGTTCAATAAGTTTATGACTATGTTGAAGAAGCTAACTATTAATGTTCCTTTGGTCGAGGCACTGGAACAAATGCCTGGGTACGCAAAATTTATGAAGGATCTTTTGACAAAGAAGCGGGCAGCAAGTTATGAGTTGACGGATACTGTTCATCATTACAGTGCAATCGCTACCAGATCACTAGTTCAGAAGAAGGCTGACCCCGGTGCCTTCACTATTCCTTGCACTGTCGGATCTTTGAATTTTTCCAAGGCATTATGCGATTTAGGAGCCAGCATCAATTTGATGCCGCTATCTATTTACAGAAAGTTGGGGTTGGGGGATCCTACTCCAACCAATATGAGGCTCGTGATGGCAGATAGGTCGTTAAACGACCTGTTGGTATTTTATATGATGTATTGGTGAAGGTTTCTTCATTCATCTTTCCAGCAGATTTCGTTATTCTGGACTGTGAGGTGGACTCTGAAGTTCCCATAATCTTGGGGCGCCTTTTCCTTGCAACAGGGAGTGTGCTTATTGATTTAAGAGCGAATAAGCTCTTATTCCGGATGAATGACGAAGTAGTCCGCTTTGATGTATGCAAATCAATGAAGCAACCCAAAGATCTGAACGTGTTCTCGGTAGATGATGTTTATTTTGATGATGAGAAAGAATTATCCGTAGAGGAGCAACTTATTGTTGACCCATTGGCGGCTGTGCTTATGAATATTGAGCATGAGGATGTTGAAAATTATGAAGAAACTATTTGTGCCCTAACTGGAATAGGGTCGTATCCTTATGCTCCCAAGAAGCTGGACCTCGATCTCAAAAATCGGCCTACACCACTAGCTAAACCATCCATTGAAGATCCACCAATGTTATAATTGAAGAAGCTACCCATTCATCTAAAGTACGCATTCTTGGGAAGTGGAAACACCCTCCCAGTTATTGTGGCGGCTGACTTAGGTGAGCAGCAAGTTGCAGCTCTCATCGCTGTTCTAAGGAAATACATAAGAGCCATCGATTGGACCATCGCTAATATTATTGGTATTCCACCTGGGATATGTATGCACAAGATTCATCTTGAAGAAAATTGTATACCCACTATTGAGCATCAAAGACGTTTGAATCCACCTATGCAAGAGGTGGTGAAGAAAGAAATTAGTAAGTGGTTAGATGCAGGGGTAGTGTACCCAATCTCTGATAGTAAATGGGTGAGTCCGGTACAGTGTGTGCCCAAGAAAGGGGGCACGACGGTAGTTGCAAACGAAAGGAATGAGCTAATTCCACTCAGACCTGACACAGGGTGGAGAGTATGCATGGACTACCGGAAGCTAAATTCATGGACGCTTAAAGATCACTTCCCAATGCCATTCATGGACCAAATGCTTGATCGATTGGCAGGGAAAGGATGGTTTTGCTTCTTAGATGGTTATTCCGTCTATAATCAAATCTGTATTGCTCCCGAAGACCAAGAGAAGACAACGTTTACATGCCCATATGGTACGTTTGCCTTCAAACGTATGCCATTTGGGCTATGTAATGCACCTGCCACTTTTCAGCATTGTATGATGTCCATTTTTTCTGATATGGTTGAAGACACCTTGGAGGTGTTCATGGACGATTTTTCAGTTGTGGGTGAGTCATTCGAATCGTGCTTGGCGAATCTAAGTATGGCGTTACAGAGATGTGTTGAATTCAACTTGGTGTTAAACTGGGAGAAGTGCCACTTTATGGTTAAAGAAGGTATTGTTCTTGGGCATAAAATTTTCGAAAGAGGAATTGAGGTGGATCGAGCTAAAATTGAAGTCATCGAGAAACTACCACCTCCAATCTCTGTAAAGGGAGTTCTTAGTTTCCTCGGGCATGCAGGTCTTTATCGAAGGTTCATTAAATATTTCTCCAAGATTTCTAGTCCATTATGCAAACTTTTGGAGAAGGATGCAAAGTTCAACTTTGGTGAAGATTGCTTGAAGGCATTCGAATGCCTCAAAGGGAAGCTAATTGAAGCTCCTATCATTGTAGCACCTGATTGGTCCCTACCATTTGAAGTTATGTGTGATGCAAGAGGAGTAGCTTTGGGTGCTGTACTTGGCCAGAGAATAGAAAAGTTATTTCATCCAATCTACTACGCGAGCAAGGTATTGAACGGAGCCCAGAAGAACTATACTGTCACGGAACAAGAGCTTCTAGCAGTTGTTTATGCTTTTGAAAAGTTTCGTGCTTACCTGTTGGGGACTAAAGTGGTGGTTCATACCGATCATGCAACCCTGATATACCTAATGACGAAGAAGGATGCAAAGCCGAGGCTAATTCGATGGGTGTTATTGCTGCAAGAATTTGATTTCGAGGTAAAAGATAGAAGAGGTTGCGAAAACCAAGTGGCTGATCACCTATCTAGACTTGAGAATGAGCACACAGCGCAGCCCGATCTTGAGATTAATTATGCATTCCCCGATGAAGAGATCCTAGCCACGATGGTGGAAGAATTACCATGGTACGCAGACTTTGCAAACTATGTGGTAAGTAATGTGATACCTGCATATCTGTCTTTTCATCAAAAGAGGAAGTTCATGCATGATGTAAAACACTACTTCAGGGATGAGCCATATTTGTTTCGACGATGCGCGGATGGTGTTATCAGGCGATGCATATCTCATGTGGAAGTGTCGAGTATCTTGGAAGCAAGTCATGCTTCCCAAGTTGGGGGACACCATGCAGGTGGTCAAACAGCAAGGAAGGTATTGCAAAGCGGCTATTATTGGCCTTCGATATTTAGAGATGCCTACGAATTTGTGAGAAGATGTGACCAATGTCAGAGACAAGGCACGATTTTGAAGCACCATGAGATGCCCATGTCAAAAATTCTTGAAGTAGAGCTGTTTGATGTGTGGGGTATTGATTTCATGGGCCCATTTGTAAATTCGTTTGGGATGAAATATATCCTAGTTGTTGTCGACTATGTATCCAAATGGGTCGAAGCAGTAGCGCTGGCCGATAATGAAGGAAAGCGTGTTGTAGCATTCTTGAAGAGAAATATCTTCTCTTGTTTTGGGGTACCACGTTCCATCATAAGAGATGGAGGATCACACTTTTGCAACAAGTTTTTCAAATCCGTGTTGGTGAAATATGGGGTCAAGCAACATAAGGTAGCCACGCCTTATCACCCACAAACTAGTGGATAGGTAGAGGTTTCTAATCGAGAGATCAAGCAAATCCTTGCTAAGACTGTAAACGCTAATAGGAAGGATTGGTCTCGGAAGTTGGACGATGCACTATGGGCTTATAGGACTGCATTCAAAACGCCAATTGGCATGTCCCCGTACCAACTAGTTTATGGGAAGGCTTGTCACTTGCCCATTGAGCTCGAGCATAAAGCATTATGGGCGTTGAAGCAACTGAATTTGAATTGGGATGATGCCATGAATATGAGATTGGAGCAGCTGAATGAGATGGATGAATTCCGTCTACATGCGTATGAAAGATCAGACTTCTACAAGGAGCGGATGAAAAAGTATCATGATCAATAAATTTTTCAATGAAACTTTCAAAAGGGTGATCTGGTACTTCTTTTCAATTCCAGACTGAAGATATTCCCAGGTAAGTTAAGGTCCAAATGGTCTGGTCCGTACAAAATTAGCCAAGTCTACCCGTCTGGAGTAGTTGAGATAAAAGACAATAATGGTGTTGTCTTTAAGGTGAATGGCCAACGAGTAAAACCATATATCGGTCCTCTTGACTCGATAAAAGGCATGGCCACCATCTATCTCGACGAAATCTAAGTACTCGAGGTAACTATGTCGTGCCGCGACAATAAATCAAGCGCTAGATGGGAGGCAACCTATTGTTTTTCATTATTTATTGTTTTACTAAGAGTTTGTTTTTGGTAAATAAAAAAAAATCCAAAAAGAAGAGTCGAGCCACGACCAAAACTAAGGCGCTTGATGGGAGGCAACCCATCGTTCTAATTATTTTTGTTGTTTTTGAATAAGTGTAGGTGCAAGAGGTGTAAAGGAGGAGATTGGTTTCAAATTTTGATTTGGAAGTATTGCATGTTGAAGGTGGTAAGTTGGGAATGAAGAATCAAAAGGCTATGAGTTAGGCATTGCCTATGAAAATCTAGGCAGCGAACAAGGCAAGGCCTATGCTATGGCCTAAGCTCTCTGAATCTAGAGTGCCATGGCATAGGCACCGCCTATGCCTAACAATGCCATAGCATAGGCGCCGCCTATGCAAAATCCTTTTGTCTCTGAATCTAGAATGCCATGGCATAGGCGCCGCCTATGCCTAACAATGCCATAGCATAGGCGCCGCCTATGCTCAACTAGGCTTTGCAAAAGGCGCCGCCTATGCCAAGCATAGTCAAAGCATTAGGCGCCGCCTATGCTCACTTTTTGGTCTCCTAATCCGATTCCAAATGGGTCAAAACCCGACCCAAGCTTGTCCTATAAATAGAACCTTAGTCTTAGAACAAAATTTCATTGCAATCTCAACCTAAGCGCCGCTTACCTCTCCAAAATCTCTCAAAAATTTTCTTTTTGCTCTTTTAACTTTGCAAGAACATCTTCTAAGGCCATCAACCAAGTAAGTACTTCTTTTCTCTTCTTTTATATTCCGTAAGTATTACAATACTACGCCTATAATAAGTTGTTAAATCTTGAAGTAGTGTTGGTGATTTGAATGTGGTTGATTTGTTGTGATACAACTAAGTGAGTGAAAGAATACGTATGGGTGTTCTAGACTTGGTTCCAACCTGAATGTGATTTTGATACACTGTCATACTTTTTCGGAATTGACATGGTCAAGAAAATTGCATAATCTTGTAACTAGAAAGCTTACATGTTCGAATGACTTGTTCATCAATATGAAAATCATAGTTGACTACAAACATACGATGTTGTGATTATTTCTAATGCCATAACTTGATTCAATCTCTATGTAGTAGTCTTGCTCAAAAGGTACATCAATCCAAACATGAAAGTATTGCCAAGATTTCATGAAATAGAATCAAAAAAAGGATAGTTAAGATGACAAGAAAAGTATGACTGCACTGATTATATTGATGGAACATAACACCTAAACGTATATCGATGAAGTCTGAGTAATCGACATCTTTCACTTAATTAGTTTGTCACAACAAATTAAGTGTGGGGTGGTGCCACTACTATTTGTTTGTCGATTGTATCTACCGAGATGAAGCTAACATGACTATTATTTTAATCTCAGGCACAATGGCACCAAAAAGTCGACCTGGAAAAGAAAAAGCATCTACCTCACAGAAAGGCCAGAAAAGGGGAAGAAAAGAGCAAGCTGAATCCTCCTCTCTGCAAATACCTCGACGCATGTACGGGATAAAATGGGTCCTAGAGGAGGAAGGAAATGAGTGGTACAAGAACAATAAAGTAAAAAAATATGTTCATGTGGAGTTGATACAAAAGGAGAGCCTAGCAAAGAAAGAACCCCGCATTTTGGCTAAAATCATGGCGCTACATCTTGATTTCATTTTCCAAGATATGGGAGAATGCAATCTTGATCTAACGCGAGAATTCTATGCCAATTGGTCCCCAAAGACTACCGGAAGTGAAGTGAAGATTCGGGGCCAAGTCTTGCAACTGAATGCAGAGTTCTTCAACTCTTTTCTGGGTCTTCCATCTGTGGATCCATCACCGCTCAAGGAGCTTTATCGCAGACCTCCATACAGGGAAATCAGACACACACTATGCGGAACAATATCAATGGAACGGTGGAGTTGTCACAAGGATACCGATCGGCACAATACCTTCCCGTATGCCTCCTTGAACAGAGAAGCTCGGATCTGGTTGCGGATAGTTAATTATTGCGTGATTCCAGGGTCACAGTACATAAAGATCACACGTGATAGAGTGTGCTTGGTGTACGCTTTGATGATGAACATCCCCATCAACATTGGGGTGATTATTCGATCTTCAATGCGTAAGGCCAGGCTGCACATGAGTTCCAACTTTAGCTTTGACAATCTGTTGACTGCGATATTGAGGAAGAAGGACATAGAAGAGGAACCTGCAGATCATAAGCTTCCACACAACCTGAAGAAGGTTGAACTCACAAAGGTTAAAGATGTTGAATCCATGTATGACGTCAACCTAACCACTGCAGAAAGACATGCTCGCGACGAAAGCTTCTCCCGCCATTTATATGGCATGATGAGGTTTACCATGATGAGCGGGGGTCGTGTTCCAAATGTTGCAGAGCGCCAACAGTTGGATTATGACTACCCAATGAATGAGCATGCGAGGGCTATGTGTGGAGTAGGTGTATATTTTGAGGAACCTCTTGATGACGACATTCCAACCGATGATGATCGATGAATGCCAGACTCCGACGTGGAGGAGAACTCTGATAATGATGACTCTGATGATGATTCCGATGCAGGGGGTATGACCCCAGACATAGAGGATGAGTCCGACTAACCAGGTTCTTCTTATTTATTTTCCACTGAGGGCAGTGTGTCCCGTCTAAGTGTGGGGTGCTGGTATTTGTGTTCTATACTGTTATTTGTATGCTACACTTCTTTTTCTGCATTTGCATTTATTCTAGTTCTTGTTTGTTTTAATTAGTCCTAATTAGTTAGTTTAATTTTAAATTTTTTAGATTTTGCATGAAATTGTTCTGATAGGCGGCATGGTATTATGACAAGAGTTTGTGCTAAAATCATTGCTATTGAGACGTTTAGGCTCCAAGTGTGACTCACTGTGTGATATTTGTGTGGTTTAATTCATTCATCTGTTGGGTCAAGAGTCTATACTGCTCCCAATAAAATTGACCATGTGCCTTGTGTGTGTGAGGTTATAGTATATTCTGTGTTGTGACTGATGCTAGAACTTGCCTGGTGTGTGTGTAAAGCGAAATAAAGAGTGTGAGTTTAGGAGATGATTTAGGCATTTCTTTGGCAGCCTGTGATTGTTTACCTTCTTATTACCTACCCGTGGACATTATCCTAGTCAACCCTTTTGAGCCTTTAAGCCATTTTCTTTGACAGCCTCATATGTAAGCCTAATCCATTTTTTTTTCAAGATCATAATTTGATCCAAATTCCTAAGTGCTTTAAATTGTGAAGTCATGTGACAAAATAAGAGGAAATTGGGTGAAAGTGATGCCTTAGAGTGTATTGGTACTTGAATTTGTTATGAAAAAGAGTGGCTATCATAGAGGTGTGTTATATAAAAAAAAAAAAAAAGATAAATTGTGTTTATGATTAAATAAAAAGATAGTTATGCTTGAATGGCAAAATAGGTGAAAAGGGGTGATAGATGAAAAAAAGGTAGCAGGGTTGATTAAAAGAGAGTGTTAATGGCATAATGTGATGTATTAAAGCGCTTAGGAACATAGTCACTATTTCTGGCCAAAATAGTCCTACCCGTCCCTTAGCCTACATTACAACCTGTAAAAGAACTATTTGATCCTAAGCTTAGCATTCTGATATTAGTGGAGTATTACACTAAGGGCAAGCCTATGGTCATCAGTCGCAACATATGAATTCTTTGTGAGAGTGAGAGCAAGGATAATCTTATACCCATGTTTTGAAAAATGAAATACTTGTGAGTAATTATGGGTGATATATTGTGAGACACACATGGTTGATGAGTTTTGGGTAGTCTTGTATGATTCTTTGTGCCTTAACTTTTGAATACGAATTTACCATCATCACGAGTCTATGTTGGAGGTTGAATTGTTTCTAGAAGTGACTAGAAAACTACTCTTTGTTAATAATTGTTGTGCTTGTCTTGATGAATATTTTGTGTTGTTACTGTGAAACCCTAAGTAGATGTTTATATGGACATGATATATTGTTCGAGGACGAACAAAGCTTTAAGTATGGGGTGTTGATGTTAGGCGTATTTACACGCCTAAAGCACCTTAATTTACCCATATTGTAGCTAAGTTTTAAGGACAAAATATATAATTCCTGCACTTTTAGTCCATTTTCCTGTAAGTGAGCAAACCAACGTGATTAGCAAGATTTCAGGTATTTATGATGAAGATTTCAGCATTTTATGGACTGTTGGACGCCAAAGGAAACTTCACGTAAGAAGGAAGGCAGCTTCTGGAAGCTTGTGGACTGAAAGTGATGCATGGAGAACTTGTCCCGGGCAAAAACAGCATTTCTAAAGACTTGGGGGATCAGCAGTAACTTAGTAGGATTAGGACAAGTATGCAGTAACCCAGTAGGACCAGGACAAGGATAAAAACCCTATTTCAATAGGACTAGGACAAGGATGTTATAAAAACCCTATTTTGCTGAATTTTTCAGCATTCACTTATTCATAAATTCAAAGCTTTTTATTATTCACTCATTCATTAATTCAAGACTTTTTTTTCATTTGACTTTTGCTCCTAATTCACGTTACAATATTCTATAAGTCTAACACAGAGAACTCGGCTCTCTTGAGAAGAACGGCTAGGCCAAAACATGTGAGAGCTTTTGACGCCATACCACTTCCATCACCAGGATTATTCTAGGTTGTGGTATGATGATTATATCTATTGTGATTTCCGTTGCACTCATGAGTAGCTAAACTTCTCTGTTAGGGTTATGGAATCCTTATGAGACACTATCTATTGCTATGAGTTTGTGAATTCTTGATACGTATGCTGCTTATATCATTACTCTCTTCATCTTAATTGAATTCTTGTGGTTGCAAACATATAGAATACGCCAGTATAGCATTAACTTGTTCGAAAGAAAAGTTACATGTATGGAAAAGAGAGAATGACAAGGAAATAGGGCTACCAACCCCTGTTTAAAAGTTAGTGTCGTAACTGGATTAACCTCTTGGAGAATTCGTACCATTAGTATACGTTTTAAGCTCGAAAGAGTTAAGGTGATATAATCCTTGATGGTCGAAAGACACTAGGATTTACCATAGAATACGAATCTCTATAAGCGCATGCATATCTGAATTCCGCATAACTCATAGCCAATAGATACGTAAAACTCATAAGGTGGACATAACCCTAACTTACAATTCTCATTGATTAAAATCTTACTAAACATTCCGTTTTTTTACATTGCTATTTTGATAATTTTACTTCACGCATAAAATCCCCCCTTTATCCGCAGAACATTCACCAAAAGTCTACTAATCGTTGCATACTTAGTGACCGAGTATTCCCTGTGGGATTCGACGCCCAACCCAGTTGGGTTCTATATTTGACGACGACCGCTTACACTCTTACGACAGCTGTAGTTTGAGCGTTTTCAGTATCCAGATTTATCATAATAGTTCCGACCTTGGTTTCCTTGGACATTGCCTCGGAAACCCCCCTGATTATTCAAATAATTTTCTTCCTCCTCAGAATCTGATTCATCTCTTCCCTGTGACACCACAGCCTTGACTTTTTCGGTCTTCCCTGATAATAAATTCTTGGTAAGAAGATCCATCTGCATTTTCATGTGAGCCATATCCTGGTCACGTTTCTCTTGTCTTCGTCTCTGCTCTACAGTCATGCCAATAGATACAGTAGAGCTCGCTACCTTAGAATCCCTGGTATGCCAAGCTCTACTCTGCTTTGTCATACGATCCAGCATATCACTCTCCTCAATAAAAGTAAGGTCCATGAATGACCCTCCTGCAGCATTATCAACCACTGGCTTTGTCACCGAGTTCAAAGCCCTATATAATATTTCCATCAAGTGGATATTCGTCATCTGATGGTTTGGTCACCGCATAAGCTTCTTCTTGAACCCCTCCCATGTTTCGTGGAGATCTTCAGTTGGAAGCTGTCGAAAATTGTTGATCTCATCCTGTAATTGGGCCCTCTTGGATGGCGGAAAGAATCTTTCTAGGAAAGCGTCTTTCAGTTGCCTCCAATTAGTAATAGAATCAGGAGTTATCCCGTTCAACCATAGAGTTGCCTCCCCAGATAGAGACAATGGAAATAAGCGCAGCCGAATTGCATTCTGCCCAACTCCTGATTGTCAAACGACTTGCATATTGAAATAAAGTTGATCAGATGCATATTTGGATCATCGCCTGCGAGTCCACCAAATAACCCCTTGAGCTGCAATAACTGAATCATGGTGCTAGTGATATTGAACTTAGCTTCGGGTGCCAAGGGTGGAGGAATAATAGCCCCTGTGGCACCAGCTCCTTCCAGATCATCATCATTATCATTAAAAGGAGCCTGCACAGCTCGGCGTTTAGGTCTCATTCTAGCTTGATGATCTCTCTTGTGCATAGGTGTTGCCACTTTATTAGTTCGCCTGGGATTCAGTAACTCATCATCACCCAAGTCCTCATCATCAGGATTTGTTGCTCGCCCTAGGTTATCAATATTCTATTGATGTACTTGAGCAGCTGCCAGTGCAGCTAATATAGCCTGCTCCTGTTGAGCCGCCCTTCTGTCAATGTCACGCTGTGCATCCATTCTGCCAATAAGTTGAGGTTCAGGATTTATGGGTAATAATGGATGACCAAAACTACGAGTATTTGGCATACACTCAACAGAACCTGAATAAAACAAAAACAACAACTAAAAGTAAAATTCGAGAATCTTTGACCAAAGGGTCTAGTAACTATCACAAACTTAGTTGACAACCGTATTCCCCGGCAGCGGCGCCAAAATTTGATAACGCCCAAACTACAGCTCTCGTAAGAGTGTAAGCGGTCGCTGTCAAATATAGAACCCAACTAGGTTGGGTGTCGAATCCCACAGGGAATACTTGGTCACTAAGTGTTGCAATTATTAATAGACTGTTGATCGAAAATTCCACGGAAAAGGGGGAATTGGGTTTGGCGTGAATTAATACTATGGAAGTAACAACAGAATGCTTGATTTAGTAAGATTTAATCACTGAGAAAAATAAGTTAGGGTTATGTCCACCTTATGAGTTGTACGTATCTACTAACTATGAGTAATGCGGAATTCAGACATGCATGCACTTATAGAGATTCGTATTCTAATGGTAAATCCTAGTGTTTCTCAACCATCAAGGATTATTTCACTTTAACTCTCTCGAGCTTAAAGTGTATAACTAACGGTACAAATTCTCCAAGAAGTTAACCCAGTTACGGCACTAACGTGTAAATAGGGGTTGGTAGCCCTATTTCCTTGTCACACTCTCTTTTCCAAACATATAACTTTTCTCTCGAACAAGTTAATGCTATAATGGTGTATTCTATATGTTTGCAACCACAAGAATTTAATTAAAACAAAGAGAGTAATGATATAAGTTGCATACGCATCAAGAATTCACAAACTCATAGTAATAGATAGTATATCATAAGGCTTCCATAACCCTAACAGAGAAGTTTAGCTACTCATGATTGTAAAGGAAAACAACGAAGACATCATCATCATCATACCAAAACGATAACAATCTCACGATGGGTATGTATTGGCGTCACTATGAGAATGACGTGATTTCCTCTCTAGCCGTTCTTGTAGCGTTTTTCTCAGTCTAAAATTACAGAATCTGTAAACTGAATAATACTCAAAGTGTCGACTGAATTCTCAAAAAAGCAATCGTGAATCCCCACTGAAAAATTCAGCAAATAGGGTTTTTATAACATCCTTGTCCTAGTGCTATTAAGTTACTGCTGCACCCCTAAGTATTTAAAAATACTGCATTTGCCCGGGACAATTTCTCCATGCGTCACATTCAGTCCATAAACTTCCAAAAGCTGCCTTCCCTCTTCTGTGAAGTTTTCCTTTGCTTCCCAAAGGTCCACAAAGTGCTGAAATCTTCATTATTAATACCTGAAAACATGCTAATCACATAGGTTAGTTCACTTATAGGAAAATGGACTAAAAGTGCAGGAATTATATATTTTATCCTCAAAACTTAGCTATAACATGGGTAAATTATGGTGTTTAGGCGTGTAAATACACCCAACATGAACACCCCACACTTAAAGCTTTGTTCGTCCTCGAACAAAATATTACGTCCATGCAAACATCTAACTAGGATTTCACAGCAGTAACACAAAATATTCATCAAGACATGCACGACAATTATTAACAAAGAGTAGTTTTCTGGATCGCTACTAGAAACTATTCAACCTCCAACATAGACTCGTGATGATGGCTAATTCGTATCCATAAGTTAAGGCACCAAGAATCATACACAACTACCCAAAACTCATCAACCATGTGTGTCTCACACAAGATATTACCCATAATCACTCACAAGTTTTGCATTTTTCGGAACATGGGTATTAGATTCTCCTTGCTCTCACTCTCACAAAGAATTCATATGTTGCAACTGATGACCATAGGCTTGCCCTTAGTGTAATGCTCCACTAATATCAGAATGCTAAGCTTAGGATCAAATAGGTCTTTACAGGTTGTAATGTTAGGCTAAGGGACAGGTAGGACTGTTTAGGCCAGAAATAGTGACTATTTTCCCTAAGCGCTTTAATACATCACATTATGCCATTACACTCTCTTTTAAACAACCCTTCTACATTTATTTTCATTTAACACCCCTTTTCACCTATTTTGTTATTCAATTATAAACACAAAGATGAGAATATACAACTTATTTTTTTCTTTTTCTATTTGTGTTTTTTTTATAAAACACCTCTATGATAGCCACTCTTATTTACAACAATTTCAAGTACCAATACACTCTGAGGCATCACTCTCACCCACTTTTCTCTTATTTTGTCACATGACTCTACAATTTAAAGCGCTTAGGAATTTGGATCAAATTATGGTCTTGAAAAAAAAATGGATTAGGCTACATATGAGGCTGTCAGAGAAAATAGTTAAAGGCTCAAAGGGGGTTAACTAGGATAATGTCCACGGGTAGGTAAAAAAAAGGTAAACAATCACAGGCTGCCAAAGAAATGCCTAAATCATCTCCTAAACTCACACTCTTTATTTTGTTTTACACACACACCAGGCAAGTTCTAGCATCAATCACAACATAGAATATACTATAACCTCTCACACACACGGCACATGGTCAACTTTATTGGGAGCAGTTTAGACTCTTGACCCAACAAGTGAATGAATTAAACCACACAATTATCACACAGTGAGTCACACTTAGAGCCTACATGTCAAGATAGTAATGATTTTGGTACAAACTCTTGTCATAATACCATGCCGCCTATCAGAACAATTTCATGCAAAATCTAAAAAAAAACTCTAAAATTAAACTAACTAGTTACGACTAATTAAAACAAACAAGAACTAGAATAAATGTAGGCAAAGAAGTACAAGAAGCATACAAATACCAGCACCCCACACTTAGACCGGACACACTGTCCTCAGTGGAAAATAAATAAGGAAAACCTGATTAGTCGGACTCATCTTCTATGTCTGGGGTCATACCCCCTGCATCGAAATCATCATCAGAGACGTCGTCATCAGAGTTATCCTCCACGTCTGAGTCTGGCTTTCGGTGATCATCGTCAGTCGATACGTCATCATCGAGAGGTTCCTCAAAATTTACACCTACTCCACACATAGCCTGCGCATGCTCATTCATCGGGTAGTCATAATCCAACTGCTGAAGCTCTGCATCAGTTGGAACACGTCCCCCACTCATCATGGTAAACCTCTTCATGCCATATAAATGGCGGAAGAAGCTTTCGTCGCGAGCATGTCTTTCTGCAGTGGTCAGGTTGACGCCATGCATAGTTTCAGGATCTTTAACCTTCGTAAGATCAACCATCTTCGGGTTGTGTGGAAGCTTATGATCTGCAGGTTCCTCTTCAATGTCCTCCTTCCTCAACATTACGGTCAACAAATTGCCAAAGCTGAAGTGGGACCTCTTGTGCAGCCTAGCCTTACGCTTTGACGACTGTATAACCGCACCAACATGGATGAGAATATTAGTCATCAGAGCGTACACCAAGCATACTCTATCACGTGTGATCTTTGTGTACTGTGTCCCTGGAATCAAGCAAGAGTTGACTATCCGTAACCATATCCGAGCTTCTCTGTTCAAGGAAGCATACGGGAAGGTATTGTGACGACCGGTATTTTTATGACGACTCCAACGTGCCATTGATCTTGTTTCGCACAGTGTGTGTCTAATTGCCCTGTATGGAGGTTTGTGATAAAGCTCCTTGAGCGGTGATGGATCCACAGATGGAAGACCCAGAAAAGAGTTGAAGAACTCCGCATTCAGTTGCAAGACTTGGCCCAGAATCTTCACTTCACTTCCGGTAGTCTTTGGGGACCAATTGGCATAGAATTCTCGCGTTAGATCAATATTGCATTCTCCCATATCTTGGAAGATGAAATCAAGATGTAGCGCCATGATTTTAGCCAAAATGCGAGGTTCTCTCTTCACTAGACTCTTCTTCTATATCAACTCCATGTGAACATATTTTTTCAGTTTGTTGTTCTTGTACCACTCCTTTCCTTCCTCCTCTAGGACCCATTTTATCCCGAACATGCGGCGAGGTATTTTCAACGAGGAGGATTCAACTTGCTCTTTTCTTCCCCTTTTCTGACCTTTTTGTGAGGTGGACGCTTTTTCTTTTCCTGGTCGACCTTTTGGTGCCATTTTACCTGAGATTAAAATAAAGTCATGTTAGCTTATCTCGGAAGATTTGATCGACAAACAAACAATAATGGCACCACCCCACACTTAATTTGTTGGCACCAACTAATTAAGTGGATGATATCGATTACTCAGACTTCATCGTCATACATGTAGGCGATATGTTCCAATAATATGTTCAGCACAATCATACTTTCATGGAACCTTAACTATCCTTTTCAGATCTATGTCATGTAATCTTGACCATACTTTATGGTTTGGATTAATGCACTTTTTGAACAAGACTACTACGTAGAGATCGAATCAAGTTATGGCATAGAAATAATCACAACATCTCATGCTTGTATTCAGTCATGATCTTTATCTCGATGAACGAGTCATTCAAACATTCCAACTTTCAACTTACAAGATTATGTAATTAACTTTACCATTTCGATTCCGCAAAAAGATGACAGTGTATAACAATCAAATACAAATTGGAACAAAGTCAAGAACACCCATACGTATTCTTTCATTCAACTAGATGTATCATAACAAACCATCCACATTCAAATCACCAACACCACGTCAATATTTAACAACTCATTATAGGCGTAGTATTGTAATAACTACGGAATATAAAAGAAGAACTTACTTGGCGATGAACTTGGAAGATGATCTTGCAAGGTTAGATGAGCAAAAAGAAAAGTTTTGAGAGATTTGGGAAGGTTAGGCGGCGCCTAGGTTGAGCAAACAATGTGATTTTGTCTCAAGGTTGAAGTTCTATTTATAGACCAAGGCTTGGGTCGGGTTTGACCCATGAAAAATCGGGTTAGGAGACCAAAAAGCATAAGTAGGCGGCGCGTAATGCTTTGCCTATGCTTAGCATAGGCGGCGCCTATGGTATTTCCAAGTTGAGCATAGGCGGCGCCTATGCTATGCCCTAGTTGAAACAGTGAGCATAGGCAATGGCATAGGCGGCGCCTTTAGCTTTGCCTAGTTGAACATAGGCGGCGCTTATGCTATGGCCTAGTTGAGCATAGGCGGCGCCTATGCTATGGCATTGTAGATTCAGAGAGCAAAGGCAATGGCATAGGCGGTGCCTTTAGCTTTTCCTAGTTGAGCATAGGCGGTGCCTATGCAATAGCATTGTCGATTCAGAGAGCAAAGGCAATAGCATAGGCCTTGCCTTGTCCGTTGCTTAGATTTACATAGGCCTTGCCTTGTCCATTGCCTAGATTTGTATAGGCAATGCCTAACCGAAAGCCTTTTGCTCCTTCATTACTCACTTACCACCTTTAACATTGCTCACTTTCAAATCAAAATTTGAGATCAAGCTCCTCCTTTATACGTCTTCCCCTACACTTAATCAAAAATAACAAAAACGATTAGAAAGATGGGTTGCCTCCCACCAAGCGCCTTTGTTTTGGTCGTGGCTCGACTCTTCTTTTTGGATTTTTATTTAACAAAACAAACTCCTAGGAAAACAAAACGACTAAAAATGATGGGTTGCCTCCCATGTAGTGCTTGATTTATTGTCGCGGCACGACATAGTTACCTCGATTACTTAGACTTCGTCGAGATAAATGGTGGCCATACATTTTATCGAGTCAAGAGGACCGATATATGGCTTCACACATAGGCCATTCACCTTGAAGACACCACCATTTTTGTCTTCTAACTCTACTACTCCAGACGAGTAGACTTGGCTAATTCTGAACGGACCAGACCATTGAGACTTCAACTTACCTGGAAATAGCTTCAGTCTGGAGTTGAAAAGAAGTACCATATCACCCTTCTAAAAGTTTCTTTGGATAATCCGCCGATCATGGTACTTTTTCATTCGTTCCTTGTAGAGCTCTGCCCTTTCATACGCATGTAGACGGAATTCATCCATCTCATTCAGCTGTTCCAATCTCAGATTAATAGCATCATCCCAATTTAGGTTAAGCCTCTTCAACGCCCACAATGCTTTATGTTCGAGCTCAATCGGCAAGTGACAATCCTTCCCATAAACTAGTTGGTACGGGGACATGCCAACTGGTGTCTTGAATGCAGTCCTATAAGCCCATAAGGCATCATCCAACTTTTGGGACCAATCCTTCCTACTAGCATTTACAGTCTTAGCAAGGATCAGCTTGATCTCCCGATTAGAAACCTCTACCTGCCCACTAGTTTGTGGGTGGTAAGGTGTAGCTACCTTATGTTACTTGACCCCATATTTCACCAATACGGCTCTGAATAGCTTGTTACAAAAGTGTGATCCTCCATCGCTTATGATGGTACATGGTACTCCAAAACGAGAGAAGATATTTCTCTTTAAGAATGCTACAACACGCTTACCTTCATTATTAGCCAGCGCTACTGCTTCGACCCATTTGGATACATAATCCACAGCAACTAGGATATATTTCATCCCAAACGAATTCACAAATGGGCCCATGAAATCAATACCCCATACATCAAATAGCTCCACTTCAAGAATTTTAGACATGGGCATCTCATGGTGCTTCGAGATAGAGCCTTGCCTCATACACTGATCACATCTTCTCACAAAATCGTAAGCATCCTTGAATAATGAAGGCCAATAATAGCCTCTTTGCAATACCTTCCTAGCTGTCCGATCACCTACATGGTGACCTCCAACTTGGGAAGCATGACTTGCTTCCAAGATGCTAGGCACCTCCAAATCAGAGATGCATCGCCTAATAACACCATCAGCACATCGTCGAAAAAGATACGGTTCATCCCAGAAGTAGTGTTTCACATCATGCATGAACTTTCTCTTTTGATGAAAGGAGAGATTCTCAGGCATCACTTTACTTACCACGTAGTTCGCAAAGTCTGCATACCACGGTAAGTCTTCCACCATAGCGGCTAGGATCTCTTCGTTGGAACCATTGACGGGCAAATTCTGGTATAAATAAAATAAAAAAATTAATTCCATATAAATAAGACCAATACACGTACTTGAATATGGGGTGTTACATCCTTCCCCCCTTTAGGACATTTGTCCTCGAATGTTAGCGTAGTTATTCAACCGAAACAAGTTCAAGTCCATCATTAATATTCACATCATCACATAAATACTATGCATATATAAAAAAAAACTTACTTGTTAATGTTCTAACTCCGTTTCTTAAACTTCCTCTTCATCTTTGAAAAAATGAGGGTACTTAGATTTCATTGCTTCCTCAGCTTCCCATGTAATCTCTTTCCTTTGACGATTTCTCCAACGTACTTTCACAGATGCTATCTCTTTATTTCTCATCTTCTTAACTTGGCGATCTAGAATAGCAATAGGCACTTTCTCATAGGTAAGATCTTCCACAACTTGCACATCCTCAGTAGAAGTGATATGTGATGGATCTCCGATGCACTTTCGAAGCATTGACACATGAAATACCGGATGTACTGATGAGAGCTCTTGGGGTAGCTCTAATTCATATGCAATTTGTTCAAACCTTCGAGTGATCTTATACGGGCCTATATAACGTGGACTCAACTTCCCTTTCTTGCCAAATCTCATTACCCCTTTCATTGGTGATACCTTCAAAAATACCCAATCACCTATAGAAAACTCTAGCCCTCTCCTTCTACTATCCGCATATGACTTGTGTTGACTTTGGGCTGTTTTCAGTCATTGCTGAATTACTTTACCTTCTCTAGGACTTGATAAACAAGATCTGGTCCGAACAAAAGAGTTTCACCCACTTTGAACCATCCTATTGGTGATCTACACTTCCTTCCATATAAAGCTTCCTATGGTGCCATTTTGATACTTGAATGATAGCTATTATTGTAGGCAAACTCAATAAGGGGTAAATGATCATCCCAGTTGCCCTTGAAATCTATTACACAAGCTCGAAGCATATCTTCAAGTGTTTGGATGGTACGTTCTTCTTGTCCATCTGTTTGAGGGTGAAAATTTGTACTCAACTTCACTTGTGTTCCCAAACACCTCTGAAAAGACTTCCAAAAGTTTGCGGTAAATTAGGTTCCCCGATCTGATATAATAGAGATTGGCACTCCATGTAATCGGACTATCTCTTTAATGTACAGCTTCGCATACTCTTCAACTGTGTAAGTGGTCCTAACTGGTAGGAAATGTTCGGATTTGGTAAGCCTATCAACAATCACCTATATAGAATCAAACTTTCAGGATGTACGAGGCAAACCAATAACGAAATCCATGTTGATCATGTCCCACTTCCATCTTGGAAGATCAATGCATTGCATATAACCTCCGGATTTTTAGTTCTCAACTTTAACTCTTTGACAATTTGGACATTCAGCTACAAATTTTGCAATGCTCTTCTTCATGTCATTCCACCAATACATATCTTTCAAATCTTGATACATTTTGGTTGATCCTGGATGAATGGAATACCTTGAACAATGTGCCTCTATCATAATCTTCTTTCTTAGCCCGTCTACATCCGGCACACACAATCGGTTTTGGCACTGAAGTACTCCTTCTCGCGTAATCTCAAATGCCTTGGTCTCACCACTCTGAACGTTCTCTTTAAGCTGTTATAAAATAGGATCTGCATATTGCTTCTTTTTATATCTTGAAAACTCTTCTCACAGGCATCATTCCATTGGAATTTGGATGCTTTATGGGTTAGCTTGGTTAAGGGTTCTGAAATGGAAGAAAAGCCTTTAACAAGCCTTCTATAATAATCGGCTAACCCGAGAAAACTACGAATCTCTGTAGGCGTTGTGGGCGTTGGACAGTTCTTCACAGCTTTTATCTTTTGAGCATTAACCTTTATCCCTTCACTAGATACAATATGACCCAAAAATGCCACCAACTTTAACCAAAACTCACATTTAGAGAACTTTACATAAAGCTTACAATAACGAAGAGTCTGCAATGCCTGTCATAAGTGATTGGCATGGTCCTTTTCTGATCTAGAATAAACTAGAATATCATCTACAAAAACTATCACAAATACATCCAGGAATGGCTTAAACACCCTATTCATCAAATCCATAAAATCCGCGGGTGCATTTGTTAGCCCAAATGACATAACTAGAAACTCATAATGACCATACCGTGTTCGGAAAGCTGTCTTGGGTATATCCTTCTCTTTGACCCTCACTTGGTGGTAACCTGACCTCAAATCAATCTTAGAAAAGCACTTGGCTCCCTGTAACTGATCAAATAAATCATCAATTCTTGGGAGAGGATATTTATTATTAATAGTCACCTTATTCAATTGCCGATAATCAATACACATCCTTAGCGAGCCATCCTTTTTGCACACAAATAACACTGGTGCTCCCCAGGGGGACATACTAGGCCTTATGAATCCCTTCTCTAGCAAATCTTTCAATTGCTCTTTCAATTCTCGTAATTCTGCTGGGGACATTCTATACGGAGGAATGGATATTGGTTGGGTGCCTGGTATTACATCAATACCAAACTCTACTTCTCGTTCAGGAGGCAAACCTGGAAGATCTTTAGGAAATACATCAGAAAATTCATTTACCACCGGAACAGCGTGAAGAGTTGGTGGCTCCGCTTCTGTATCCCTTACTCTAACTAAATGATATGTGTATTCCTTGGAAATTATTCTTCTTGCCTTAAAATAAGAAATAAATCTACCTCTTGGCGCGCCAATTTCACCTTTCCATTCAAGGACTGATTCATTTGGAAAATGGAAATATACCTTTTTCGTGCAGCAATTAATTGTGGCATAACAAGACGCCAACCAGTCCATACCCATTATAACATCAAAATCTACTATTACTAACTCCACAAGATCAGCCATCGTATCACGACCACAAACAGTTACTATGCAGTTTCGGTAAACACTTCTAGCTATAATAGATTCCCCAACCGGTAAGGACACTTCAAATGGCTTAACTAACAGTTCGGGTATTCTTTTGAACTTTCCAGCAACCAATAGAGTAACATAAGATAATGTAGAACCAAGATCAATTAAGGCAAATACATCGAATGAAAAGATAGACAACGTACCCATAACCACATCAGGGGAAGCCTCTAAATTCTTTCGATCCGCTAGAGCATACGTACGATTTTGAGCCCTGCTAGAACTCGTGGCTCCTCTATCACCTCTAACATGACCCATTGGTTGTGCACCCCCTCCTGAATAAGTCATCGATGATGATGATGTAACAAATGACCCCGTAGGTTGTGCCATACCCCTTATGCCCCTTCGCGGGCATTTTCTCATCATATGCCCCGACATACAGCACCAAAAGCAAACATTAGTCCCCAGCCGACATGCGCCCAAATGATACCTTCCATATTTATTGCATGGCTCTGGAGGAGGTCTCTATTAGCTCATATTTCCTTGCCCTTGGTACCCCAGTGTCCGCGAACTCTGACTCTCACTTCTGTGCCTAAATTGATTTACTCTGGACCCTTGGAACTGTGGTGGGGCACTAGCTGCAGAATAAGAAGATAATGGCCTAGGTGGTCTAGCAGAAAACTATGGTCTGAACCCTACTTGGGATGCCATGAACTGCCCTGTAGATCTGGCCCTCTTGGAATATCCTCTTTCTAATTCCTGTGTTCTTCTTCTCTGCCTTTGATCTTCCATTTTCTGTGCAAAATCTTGGATCCTCGCTATGTCCATATCTTTGTTCAAAGCGGCAATAGTACAATATCTAACCAGATATGGATCTAGCCTATACATATATTGATGAACTTTGTCATCCATAGTAGCTACAACATTAGGAGCATAGCTCGACAAGGAATTAAATTGGAGACTGTACTCCCTCACGCTCATATTCCCCTGACAAAGATTTAAAAACTGATCTACACGGGCCTGACGAATCTTGAATGGAAGACAATGATCAAGAAATGCCTCTTTGAACTCTTTCCAAGTAGCTGGGGGTGCATCAATACCCCTAGATTGTTTCCAGTCCTCGTACCAATATATAGCCTCCCCTTTGAATCTATACGCCGCTAACTCCATTGTCTCTCTACCCATTACATGCATAACATCTAAGGCCCTTTTAATTTGATCAATAAAGTCCTGTGGGTCCTCGTTAAGATTTGATCCAGTAAAAGTAGGAGGATCTATCTTAAGAAAATCCTGTGTTCGAAGGCTAGCCGCCCTATCTGTACCACTAGGACCTGTGGTAGGAATGGCTTGCCCAGCAACTATACGAGTCAAAAGTTGCACTACATTTCTAAGATCTTGATCAACAACATTAATAGGTGGCTCTGGGGATATAGTTCTCATCCCCCTTATTTCTTCCGGAGTGGAAGAAGTTTCTGATGCATGCTCGGCTGGAGCCTCACTTTGATTAACTGGTATAGTGGGTGACTTACTAGTCCCCTCTCTGGCAGCCACATCTACTTGCTTACCAGTATTCATGCTTCTGGTAACCGGCATCATTACTATAATAAGAGAAACAAACGGATTCAGTGGTCAAATATGACTTCATATACAATATAGGCTCTATCGCACGATCTAAGACATAAAGAAAAGAAACAATTCCTAAATTTCCATAGCCTCTTGTTTATAGATGCGCTGCACGATACCCCGATAAACAAGACTCTACGTAGACACGGCTTTGTAGACTCACTAGGATGAACTTATCTGATACCACTTTTGTCACGCCTCAAATCCTATTGGGGCGGACTGGCACCCGTAACCGAGGAGGCCCGGGAGAACTAGCTCATAACCTTATACTTCCCATGCATACCTCTATGACAACCCGAAATTCGGACAACATCATGTCGCATATAAAAGGAAATAATAACCTGTATAAGCTCGAGCACACATATATATGTATATACAATACTTGGTCGTTGGAGCCATCACGTCTATTAACAAAACACCACCTTGACTGTACATTAGGTCTACAAAGCCTCTAGACAATACACAGAGTTTAACTAAGGTCGGGACACACCCCACCATATAACTAACTTCTATACAATACCAAAAGTGACTGGATATGACACGGAAAGCCCCAAAGCATACTGGAGCTCACCAAAAGCACCTGGATATCCTGGCTCCTACTTTTGCGGTGTATGAGCTGAGGTACCTGTGCCTACTGCATTAAATGCAGGTCCTCCGTGGGGGACGTCAGTACGAAATATGTACTGAGTATGTAAAGCTATAGATAATCACATATGATATAGGAGCTCAATAGAAATCAGAAACAAGTGAATAAATCGTAATAGGAGTGGACCACACTTACTAGAGCTTGTGACAACCTGTACATTGTATTTATTCAATCACTTTACCTTCGTTCTTATCATCTTTGTAATCATTACTGTACTGTACTGTGACCATTAGGCTGCCTCCAGTACATATCAACTGGGATCGACCCATGATAGGCTTATGCCCCTGGGATACTACCCATAAACACATAAATAAGGATCGACCCATGATAGGCTTGTGCCCCTGGGATACCACCTGATAAGAGAGAACTTCCATCACTTAGTTCAATTAATCTTTGAGATTGTTATTTCGGTAGACACCGCATTTTTTGATACTTTGAAACAATGATGCATCAATAAGAGACATATAAATAGACCATCAATGTAATAACAATGAAGTAAGAACTCATTGGCACATCAACGAAGTGTTTTGGAGTCATCAATGCCATAACAATGAAGTAGGAACTTATTGGTATATCAATGAAACGTTTTGGAGTCATTAATAGCACATGGATCTTGTTTGAGTAACTGGATACCTTCTGACATTCATTAGTGCAATAAACATGTAAGATTTGGAAAACAAGTAAGTATTGGAATGTCTTGACATCTTGTAGGGTGGAAACAAGTTCATTGGTAACGTAGGACATCATACAAAACCATTATGGATCACATGTTATTGAATAACTTTAGAAGCTTTCTTAATAGAACAATTGTTCACTTTCATGCCAAAGATATGGTATAGAGTATGTTTTACATACCTGACTGTCAACCTTCAATACTAGTCCCAAATGGACTTCCCGTCTTTTCGGATTACTTATCTACAATGAACATATATAGCAATCTAGTATTAGCAACCAAACGTCACAATTCAATTATTTGAATTCACCAAACTAGTGGTTAAGTAGTAAGCCTTAATTACACCATAAAGGGTGTCACTTTAACCCTCTTATACTCTAATTGCATTCACATGCCATGCATATTCATACAACATCCTCCAATATCAAGTTTGGATTCATTTATCCTTCCAACCAATCCATTAAACCAAATTGAGCCATAGACATAAATAATCATCAATTCAATAGTATATCACCATATCCACCTTCCATAACTCAATTACCATATCCACCTTCCACAATTCAATACAACCAAACCATGCAAAATAGTCCATAACCCTATTTCCATCACCTTTCAATAACAACCAATACATATAATCCTCTATCACACATATACATATGGAAAAGAACAAAGGAAAACAATATTCATACCTTAGAATTCACCTCTTGATTATGCAATCCTATTTTCACAAATAATAGTTTCCGTTCGAAGCTCTCGAGATGACAAACGCAGTTATCGGATTATTTTGGAATTTCTACGGTTGAATCAAAAGTAATTTAAAGGTCAAATTTGGCTAGGGTTTGTTCTTTCTCAATGATTGATAATAAAAATGAGTTTTTGAACACATATACATGTATATATACACATATTCCCGTCCATAATATAATAGGAAATGACCAAAATGCGTTTAAAATTTAAATAATGTCAAATCTGTCCTTTGGTGGACTGTTTTGATAAGCTAAAGTAGATCGACCATAACTCTTGTCTCCGATATTGTATTTGGATGAAATTGGTATCGTTGGAAGTATAATTCAAAGGGCTTTCAATTCATATAAAGTAGGCCACCCAGTTCGTCCTGTACAAGAATTTATGGTCGTTTGAAGTTGACCCTAAAAATCTGTTTTGATAGGCTGAAGTAAAACAAGTATAACTCCTTACTCAGATATTAGATTTGGATGAAAACAATTGCATTGGAAAGACGACTCAAAGATATTTCTTTTCATAGGTCGCAGATCTCATAGTTCATTATATTATGGGATTTATGATCGTTAGAAGTTGACCCAAAAATTCGGCTGGCCTCAGTAGTTTGTGTGCAGGAAATTTTCCTGCACATTTACTATTCCCAAATATCCCGGCCACCGTTTTATAGTTTCGAACGTGCTCGATTATATCCGAAACCTATCCGTTTTTGGAAATCTTTATATCGTTGGAAAGCTTATTCAATAACCTTCGCATGGAACCATCGACCGGCGAATTCCGGTATAAATAAAATAAAAAAATTAAATCCATATAAATAAGACCAATACACGTACTTGAATACGCCAATACACGTACTTGAATACGGGGTATTACAATATATATACATACATATATATATATATATATATATATATATATATATATATATATATATATATATATATATATATGAATACACACACATACATATGCATATATAAATTATTTATATATTATTCATAAATAAAATATAAATATTTTTTATGTTTTAAATTTTAATCATGAATTTAACTATAGTCATAGCACTTTTAGTCATATGTCCCCATCTAGTTGATGGTACGTTATGAGATTCTATATGATTTTCGCACTTTGAATGTGAAATGATACTAATTGTGAAAATTATATTGTTGTCTATGGGATTTTATAGGTGAGTTTATTAGACTATAGTTAATCACTAGTTTTGAACTTTCTCTTTGGTCCCTATTGAGCAAAAAATTTATGTGTTTACCTTTTGGGGGGTTTATCATATCATTCTCTTATATGTAGTTTCTAAATACTTTTGTTGGAGCGTTTGTATGGTGTTGTTCATGGCTTTACCTAAGTATAACACTAAATTGACATTTTAGTTTCAAGGTTGAGGAACAACACTCGGTTGACATCTCATATGTTGGATTAGATTTTTTTAAGAAAAATTTCAACTTTTATCATTAACTAAAGTTATAAATCGAACCGAACTAAACCGATAAGAACCAAACTGACGGTTATTTTTTTGTGTTGGTTTGGTTTGGTTTTAGAAATTTAAAAACCGACTAACTTAGTTTGGTTATGATTTTGACCAATAACCGACCCAAACCGACCCATGAACACCCCTACCTACAACACCTTCATTACCATTGACAAATACTTTTGCGATGATAGTTTTTGCTTAATTACAAATATAAAAAGTAAAATAATTAAAAGATCAACTTAACTTACCAAACACACCCTAACTTTAGTTAAATGCCAAAATATAAGTCATTTTAATTTCCTCAAGTTCATTAGTAGTAGTAAAATGTAAAAGTAAAATTAACAAAACTAGATGGTGATAAACAAACAATTAAGAAAAAAGGGAGGACATCAACAAGAAAGAATCTCCACCCAGTAGTTCAGTATACTCTGGAGGAACTCAAAATGTACCAAAATCTCCTTTAATTAATACAGTGTACTAACTGAATCGCCCATAAAAATGTCTCCAAGTTAAGGTTATGGTTACTGTTTTAATTTATTTGTTGATTTTGATTTGATACGAAGTTTAAAACTTATTTTTTTCTGAAAGTTTGTAATGTTAAGCTAAAGAAATAGAATGTACTAAATTATGTTGTAGTTTTATGGTGTTAAATATGTGTATTGAAAATTAAAATTAAAGAGTAATAAAAAAAAAATCCTTTTTGAAATGAATTTTTTTAAAAAGAAATAAAAGGAGGGAGTAGTATTTAGAGGTGGCAATTGGATGGGTTGGGTCAAAGTTGGGTGGATCGAAACAGATCAAGATAACAAATGGATTAAGACCCAATCAGTCTCAAGTTTATTTGGATCAAAATGGGTTGAGTCAAAACGGACTAGGTGATGGATTATAACTTATAACTTAACCCACCCAATTTTTACTAAGTTTTTATTAATCTATTTATTCTTCAATAAATTTTTAGTACCTAATAAAATTATATTTGTTTAATTATGACTAAATATAATATATCAAATATAAAAGGGCCTTTTAAAAATATTTTCTTAATATTTATCAAAAATCAATTGCGGTTACATATCAACCCAATTTTAGATGAGTTGGGTTAGATGGGGGTCTATCGAAAACAACCTCTCTACTTCATCTGAGCTATTGGTATGGACTGTGTAAGCTTTGCACTACCCAGACCCCACTTTGTGGGATTACATGGTGTTGGGTTCAAAATCGAGAGGGCGTCATGCGGAAGCTTAAAATTTGCAAATCATGAGACGATAAATCAGACGACAAAGAAAACAATACTAAAAATATTTTATTGATATTGTTTGGTCAAACGACCTACATATCAAAAACTAATACTGAAAAAACATAAAACCTATTGGGAGAAATCTCCCCCTAAACAAAGACTCTTTAATGACTACATTGTGGATGCTATTGTATTATGGTATGAGAAAGAGTCTTCTATTTATAGATATTCAAAACCTTTCCTCCAGAAAGAGGTTTGCCAAATATGAAAAAGAATTATATTTTTTCTTTCAGGAAAAGTAAAAGTAATTATGATAACTTTTATTTTCCTTCTAAGAAAAAATAAAACTTAAATATAGTATGAAAATCAGGGCAAAAACGGGTGTGTTGTCGTTGTTAACATGGGTTGGGTTGAAATAATCCAAACTTAAATGGATTGGGTGGGATTGAACGAGTTGAGTTTGACTTTGCCACCCCTAGACTAGCACTCTTTTTGTCTCAATTTATGTGATACTTTTCGTTTTTCAAGAGTCAAACAATTTAAGTTTGATTGTAAATCTAAGTACGAAATATTTAAGTTTTCTAAAAAAAATTATATATTTGAAAACGATGTAAAAAATACTACGAGTCACCAGTGTTTTAAAAGGTGGAGGCATGAGACCGGACATTTTACGTAGTTAGGAACGAGGCGCAGGCCCTGGGGTATTGGAAGTAAACCACATGGATTTTTTATTTTAAATTTATAATATAGTAAAAATAGTATAATAAGAAAAAATGTATACCAAAAAAATATAGTAATAATTTTTGTAAATTTAAAGATGATTAAAAAATCACATTGAAAACAAAACCTTTAACATCATTTTACAAGTAGAAATAATGAAACAATATAAAAACTATTATGAAATGAAAATTAACTCTAATATCTAAAATTTCAAACAATAAAAGAATCTCAATTTCTTAAAATATATGGTTATCATACTATGCAATTTATCTCCCTAAAATAAATAATCAATAAATTGTTAATGTTATAATTAAAACATGAGATAATACATCAAAACCTCCCTAAACTTGTCTCCCCAACTTACTTTAGCACTTAAACTAATCTTCTATTTATTTACCCCCTTAACATCTTTATAGTGAATTTATTTTCCCTCTTATGCTGACGTGGCATTTTCTTTTAAAAAAAACTGTGTGAACAGTATTTTTTTAAAAAAACTAATATTTATATATATATATATATATATATATATATATCAATGTTATTTTTCTTAAAAAAAATTAATTAGAGCATGATAGAAAATGAAATTTCTGCTGAAAAAAGATATAAGGAAACGATAGATCAAAACAAGTAATGAATCTTAGGAGATGTTGGCGAACACTTACATTTAGATGATGGGTGGACACAACTCTTGAGGAGCTAGTAGTTTTCATCCACTTTGATACGGGAATCACGGATATAGACTTAGGAGAGTGCGTGTTGGACCCGAGCCTTGACACGTGCAATTGAAGTATAAAAGAGGCCCAAAATGCACCCAAATCAGCCCATAAATTACACTAGATGGGTGCCCACTCTTTGAAGGGCCTTTTGATCATTTTAACTTATATTTTGTAATAGCTATAAAAAGAACATTGTAGGGGTTTTAGTTTAGTTTTTGGATGATATTTGGGAGTCTTGTAAGACTTGTAACAAGATCTCTCTCTAGTGAGAAGAGTGACCACCGAAACTAGGATAAAACAATAGGGTGGATTCTCTTTTGTTGTTGCTTGCTTGGAAACATTGATGCTAGAGAGGTGGAATCCGATCTTGTGTCACGTAAGAAATAGATTTACTGTTATGTGTAGTGTTAAGGGTCCAAGAGTGTCCATTCTTTGGTTCTTAAGATTATACCTTCATGTGGTCTATCTATCTATCATTTTACCTTCTTGTAATCTTGTTTAGTGTTTGTGTTGTAATCTTGTGTTCTTGTTGTTATTGTTAAATCTGAATCTTGTGTATTCTTATTCATCATCTTATGTTGTTAATCTAGTTTGTTGTCCGCTGATTTGGTGTAATAAACACCTTGTTATCTTCTTGTTATTGTGTTCTTAGGAAGCCGAGACTTGATCTCCAAAAGGGTTCACGAATTTCTTCCATTTTGTGGACTACTTTTTGGACTAATTTTGGTGTTCCCTTGTTTGTCCCGTATCACACTTGGTGCCTGATAATAGACCAAGAACTTCGGCAATAGGTAGGTATCTTGTTTTCCCGGTATGTACCTCCTTTTCCCAGTTAATAGAATGGCCACCAAGAAACTTACCACGTTTCTTTGGTGGCACAGAACTCTGAAAAAACTTTGCAGGAGCATGTAACTTGGATTCAGAACACTCATTTTCTAGTCCACGTGAAAAAGACATTACTCGCTTGCCCTTATCACATTCTTCACGGCAATAATCCTCTTGAACATCTTCGCACAATAACCCCGTATGCAATATCTAAAAGGAAGAGAAAGAACAGAATTTATAAAAATGGAAAGAGGACTACATATGCATAAAAGATAAAGGCAGTATATAAGAGAATTAAATGCTACAACGTGCTAATGGAAGAATCAATGTATCCTTTAGGTGGAACCCAATATCCAATATCATTTAGGATCCGCTTTGAAGAATGCCAGAAAGATTAGACAGCTCGAAGAGGTCCTAATTCTCCCCTAAGAGGTCATATCACTTCCATTTAGGCTTCTAGTTTTGTTCCAGTTTTCATCTCTATTTAAGATTCCAAAATAAGGGTGTCAAATGAGTTCACAGATTTAGTCATAATTTGCTCCATGGATGAGTAGGCAGATTTGATTCTAATCTGCTCCACAATTGAGTAGGCGTATATATATGATTGCAATCTGCGGTAACTATCTGATATCATATATTGTGACTCTAGGAGAATAGATAAGAGGAAATCCCTTGATTCATGTATCTCCTAGGCTAAGTGGCATAAACTCGGGTGCGGGTATCCGAGACGGGTGCGAATTCGATAGTCGGATTCGTCAAAATTTAAATTTTAAAACTCAGAGGTACGAATCCGAATATGGATACGGATGCAGGAATTTGGCTAAAAAATTAAATATTATAAATATAAAGTTATAAAGATATTCTAAGAATCTACTTTTAACTTTTAAGATAACTTTTAGTTACTTTTTTCAATCCTAGATAACTTTTAGTTACTTTTTTCAATTAGGATTGGTATATACTTGTATTTTTGGGAAATCAACAAACACATATATATTAATATAGAAATTCTTTGATGAGAAACCACACACACATATCTTTTGACTATATTAATATAAACTTTTTTTATATTTTAAAAAATATTATTAAAAACAAGATCTGAAGAGTCGTCTTCCCAATCCTCAACCACTTTCTGTTTCTTCACAACGATTCAAATTCCTTCGACAAAAATTACAGTCGCCGAATTTTGACGATGACAGCAGTCGCTGATTCCGATGATGATTGTCGACGGATTTCCCAATGATTCAAATTCCATCGACAAAAATTACAGTCGCCGAATTTCGACGATGACAGCAGTTTCTGATTCCGATGATGATTGTCGGCGAATTCCAACGCTGACTGTAGTCACCGATTTTCTCCCTTCCGTCGACGACAACAATACAGTCGCCGGTTTTTATTACGACGACGACAACCAACTTTGTTCTTGATGTTGGATCAACGTCTTTGGATTTTTTTTTACCAAATCAGAGACGTACCCCGCACCAGCGCCGCGTTGGGATGGGTTCGGCAGCGAAATCAATGAGTCCGCGCAACATAACTCCTAGGAATTAGGGATTGATTAGATTCTTTTGATCTTCTTGTTCACCTTTAAATATTGTGCAACTCTATGAATAAAAACATATTTTTGTAGTATCTAAATATTCATGGTATCAGACTTGGAATTTTTCCCCTTATACCATATGGTCAAAATAGCTTCTCAGGGAAAATATCTTTCTGGAATATCAAAAGAAGACAAAATGTCTTCTCTGGAAGCTCCAAATCTGATGACTCAAGGAGGCAATGTTTCTCACATTCCCTTCCAGTTAACTTCTTATCGATTAAATGGGAAGAACTATCTGAAATGGGCACAATTCGGAGAGTTTGCAATCGATGATCATAAAAAGTTGGGACATCTAACTAGAAAGACGAAAAAGTCAAAAATCGGAGACCTAAAGATGAACACATGGAGATTTGCATGTTGTTTTGATATCTGAAAATGGAATTACATCCGAGGATACATTGCATTAGCATGTTGTTTCATTTAGTTCTCTTATGTACTTTCTATTATAAAAAATTCTGCTTTTTCTTTTCCTTTCAGATATTACATGTTGAATTTTTGTGTAGAAGCACCAAAGGATTGATGCTGTGAAGTATGTGACAAGGGCAAAGGATCCATGTTACATGCTTCTGAAAAGATTTGTCAGAGCATTGCGCCGCCAAGGAAACACAATAAGTTTCCTGGTTCTCATGGTATTAACTGGGAAAAGGAGGTACGTAGTGGGAAAACGAAGTATCTCCTTGTTGAAGAAGCACTCAGTCTACCATTGAGCCTCAATAAAAAGGGAAATCCACTGAACATCATTGGCTCCTCAAGAGTTGTGACAACAAAATCTATGGCAACCGGGACTCAAGGGAGTTTTAGCATGTCTGGAGCTCAAACTTCAAATTCTTTTCCTGCGAAGAGCCCACTGCAACGGCTATTAGGATCAGCAAGATATACAAATCCTCAGTATGTAAAAAACACTAAAAATCACGGAACAAATCAAAAACATAGTACAAGCTTCAAAAGGTTAGTGTTCACCAACATCTATTGTATTTGTTATTTGTTTTGATATGTCTTCTTCTTATATCTTTATTCATCAGAAATTTAATTTCCTATCATATACTCTAATTGATATAGCCTACATTTTAGGTTTTGGTGAGATTAAGAGTCCCGGTGCTGCCAATGAGAGTCCATTGATGAATCCAATTATGACACACCCTTGTGATCCTACTTTAGCTCATTCCTGGAAGTAAGTACCCTTTATCACGTACTTTAATTAGCAACATAAGTTTACACACGTAAAACTGAGCATCAAAAAGCAGAAAAGTTTCCTTTTGATTATTCTGCAGACTACATATATATATATATATATTGAAGATCTTTCTTTTATCTGTGCAATTGGAACTATTCAGCTGGAAAAAAGGCTTTCTTCCCTATAATTAATAGTCTCTTTTTCTCTTTGTGTATCAGGGGAAGTTTTGACATCAAAGGTGCTCCTGAATTCGCTCCTGGGATGCTCAATAATTGTATCCAGGCTTATCCTCCTTCCAAAGTCAGGCGTAAGGTGTATGAGTACTTAAGGCTATTGTCTGTTAACTCTTAAATTTGAACTAGTACCGAGTGAGGCTATGTGGACAAGTCTATTCAACAATCATTTTTCGGGTAAAGAAGATACAAGATTGTATTTCCTTGCAAGTGAGATAGAAAGGTCATTTTCTGCCTTATAGATGTCTATCTTAAAAGGGATAAGGGTCGTGAAGTAGAAGTGGCGTCCTTACCCAGGAAGCTTTTTACTAGAAATTAATTTGCATTTCACATTTTATGCAGGTCTGAGATATATACTGCTCTGGTGGAGTTTTTGTGTAACAAAGATTCGGTGATGAGAATGCTTATAAATGATGTTGAGATGATTCTCATCACCAAATCTTTGATACGCATGAACACTACCAGAGCAATATAGATCCTCAGACCTGCGTATAATGGGAAATGCAAATCAATTTCTAGTAAAAACCTTCCTGGGCAAAGGTGCCCTTCTACTTTGCAACCCTTTCCCTTTTTCGAAAGATATATAAGGCAAAAGATTAGCTTTCTCTCTCACTAGCAAAGAAATACAGTCTTATATCTTCTTTGCCCGGACAATATCATTGAATAGACTTGCCCAGTTATCCCCACATGGAACGAGTTCAAATTTAAGAGTATCAGGCAATAGCCTTGAAAACTCATATACGTTACGTCTAACTCTAGAAGGAAGATGAGCATGGATAAAGTTATTAAACATCCCAGATGCAAAATCCAGATCACCTAAGATGTCAAAACTTCCCCTATAATGCAAAGAACAAGAGAAAGATTAATAATTATAGGGAAGAGAACCTGTATTCCTGTTGAATGGTGCAAATTCCTCGAGTAAAAAAAGATCTTCAAAAAATATATATGGTCTGCAGATTAATCAAATGGAAAGTTTTCTGCTTCTTGACACATAACAAAGGACTTATTCAAGTTTCAAGGCCAAAAAAAAAAAAACAGAGAAAGTTCCACATGGAGTTGAAAGATGTTTTGCACTCTACATCTCATTAAGTTGCAGAACCCAAAAAAAATTAGAAAACAAACAATGTATGGCTTCCATATAACCTACTTACCAACAATTTCTTGTTTTCCACACCTGCAAACGTAAGATGGCCCATAATGCAATGATATAGAGAGGCAGTAACCTAAAGTCTTCATGAAATTTCTCCATAATGGGAATCAATTTAGATTGAGATTATCAGTATATATTCAGATTATCATTATGTCATGACTTGTAACTATGTATGAGAATAACTCTTTCCCATTGTTGGGAATATACTCTATATTGTCCTATTCATTTTTTCAATGATACTAATGGAGCTCCTGCCAGCTTGCATGCAACTAATTCACTAGGAAACCAGTCCATCCCACAAAGGGAATTTCTTAAGCTTATATGCAAAAGTCTAACTTGGCCATACCATATATTGTCAAGTAGGGGGTGGGTGTTCAGTATTCGGTTCGGTATTTTTAAAGTTCGGGTTCAATAATTCGGTAATCGATATTTGAGAGTAGATACCACATACCATACTTATAAACATCAATTCAATAATTAAGTAATCGGTAAATTAAATTTTGGTTCATTACGGTATTTGGTTAGACATATCGTATTATATATATATATATATATATATATATATATATTTATAATTTGGTATTCGATAAATATTGAATACCAAACGATATTTAATAATTTGTACCATAACCAATCCTGAATAACGAAATGTTGAAATTTTACTCCCAAATACCAACTGAATTACCAAATATCAATTACCAAATTTTTTTATTCGGTTTGGTAATTAAGTTCTCGGTGTTTTACATCCAGCCCTATTGACAAGGTATGCTGCCTATCAAGGCTAGCCAGATGGGTGTACCTGGTTTTGTAGCTTGGATCCAAACCTAGAATCTTCAAGTTGTTACTCCTATGTCTTAACCACTACGCCATCCCCTTGGGGAAACAACATTATGTTATTAACTAAAAAGTATCATATATGTTTCCTTACTAATCTATATGGAAAAGAACAATGGAGTTCATAAAAGAAAGGTCCTCCATAAAAGAAAAGATTAATCAGTCATCGAAAATGCTACCACGCAAGGGTGAAATTTGAACTCTTTTGGAGTTTAATTTACCTCGTGTTAACTTATGATAGTAATTAAGATGCATGATGAAGGCTACTTACTTCCTGGAAGGATCGTGCGCAGGATCATAAGGGTGCGTCATGGGTATCATTCGACTCTCATTCAAAGCATGGGGACTCCTATGCTCCAGAATGATAGAACCCTCAGGACCTAAAAAGAAGGCTACATCAATTGGATTGAAGTACAGTAAGTAAATAAATTTTTCTATGAAAGCTTTTCAGATATTGATGGTGTAACAGAAAACATTTTGAAAGATAATACCAACTCTAGACATATCATTGTTAGTTTTCTTAAAAAAAATTAATTAGAGCATGATAGAAAATGAAATTTCAGATGAAAAAAAGATATAAGAAGAGAATAGATCAAAACAAGTAATGAATCTTAGGAGATGTTGGCGAACACTTACATTTAGATGATTGGTGGACACAACTCTTGAGGAGCTAGTAGTTTTCATCCACTTGGTGCCTGATGATAGACCAAGAGCTTCTTCAATAGGTCGTTATCTTATTTCCCGGGTCTGTACCACCTTTTCCCTGCTAATAGAATGGCCACCAAGAAACTTACCATAGTACTTTGGTGGCACAAAACTATGAAAAAACTTTGCAGGAGCATGTAACGTGGATCCAGAACACACATTTTCTAGTCCACATGATGAAGAATTACTTGCTTTCCCTTATCACATTCTTCACGGCAACAATCCTCTTGAGCATCTTCGTAATAACCCTGTATGCGATATCTTAAAGGAAGAGAAAAGATAGAATTTTTAAAAACAGGGAGAGGACTACATATGCATAAAACAAACAGAAAGTATATAAGAGAATTAAATGCTACAATATGCTAATGAAAGAATCAATGTATGCTTTAGGTGGAACCCAATATCCAATACCATTTAGGATCCGCTTTGAAGAATGCCAGAAAGATTAGACAGCTCGAAGAGGTCCTAATTCTCCCCTAAGAGGTATATATCACTTCCATTTATTCTTCTAGTTTTGTTCCATTTTTCATCTCTATTTAAGATTACAAAATAAGGGTGTCGAATGAGTTGACAGATTTTGTCATAATTTGCTCCACGGATGATAGGCAGATTTGATTCTAATCTGCTCCACAATTGAGTAAGCAAATTTGATTCTAATCTGCTCCACAATTGAGTAGGCAGATATGATTGCAATCTGTTGCTGTAAATATGTGATAGCATATTTTGTTATTCTAGGAGAATAGATTAGAGGAAATCCTTAATTCATGTATCTCCTAGGCTAAGTTGCATAGACTCGGATGTGGATATCCGAGACGGGTGCAGATCCGAGAGTCGAATTCATTAAAATTTAAATTTTAAGATTCAGAAGTGCGAATCCGAGTAAGGATATGGTGCAGGAATTTGGCTAATATACTAAATATTATAAATATAAAATTATAAAAATATTCTAAAAATCTACTTTTAACATTTAAGATAACTTTTAGTTACTTTTTCAATTAGGATTGGTATATACTTGTATATTTGGGAAACCAATAGGAACATATATAGTTTTTTACAATATTAATACAAAAATTCTTTTTATGAGAAACCAACAGACACACATATCTTTTGACAATATTAATATATAAACATTTTTTTTATATTTAAAAAATAAGATCTAACGAGTCATCTTTTCTGTCCCCAACCAATTTTTGTTTCTTCCCAGCAAGTCAAATTTCGATGAAAAATATTACAGTCGACAAATTCCGATGATGACAACAGTCTCCGATTTCGCTGATGACTATCGTTGGATTCCGATGGTGACAGTAGTCACCGATTTTCTCCCACTCCCGCGATGACAACAATTACAGTCGTCGGACTTTCTGACGACGACGACAATTAAATTTGTTCTTAATGTTGGATCAACGTCTTCGGATTCGTTTGACCGAATCGGAGACGTACCTTGCGCCCGCACCAACGTTGCGTTGGGATGGGTTCGGCGGCAAAATAGATGAGTGCGCGCAACTTAGCTCCTATGAATTAGGGATTGATTAAATTCTTTTGATCTTCTTGTTCACTCATAAATATTGTGCAACTCTATGAATAAAAACATATTTTTGCAGTATCTAAAATTTCATGGTATCAGAGTTGGAATATTTCCCCTAATACCATATGGTCAAAATAGCTTCTCAGGGAGAATATCTTTTGGAACATCAAAAGAAGATAAAATGTCTTCTCTGAAAGCTCCAATAGAAAATCTAATTACTCAAGGAGGCAATGTTTCTCACATTCCCTTCCAGTTAACTTCTCATCGATTGAAAGGGAAGAACTGTCTGGAATTGGCACAGTTCGTAAAGTTTTCAATTAATGATCATGAAAAGTTGGTACATCTGAATAGAAAGACGAAAAATTCAAAAATCGGAGACCCAAAGATGAACACATGAAGATCAGAAAATTCACTCGTGATTGCCTGGTTAATATATTTCATGGAGCCAGTCATAAGTAAACCTTATCTATTTTTACCCACTCCTAAGGATGTGTGGGAAGCCGTTATAGAGACGTATTCTGAGGTAGAAAAATCCTTTCAAATTTTTGAGTAAAAAATAAAACTATGACAAGTAAGGTGGAAAAAAGTCATTGCTTATTATAATGAAATGGTGTTGATGAATCCAATTATAACACACCCTTGTGATCCTGCTTTAGCTCATTCTTGGAAGTAAGTACCCTTCATCACATACTTTACTTAGTAACATAAGTTGACACAGGTAAAACTAAGCATCAAAAAGCAGAAAAGTTTCCTTTTAATTATTCTGCAGAATACATATATATATATTGAAGATCTTTCTTTTATCTGAGCAATTGAAACTATTCAACAGTAAAAAAGGCTCTCTTCCCCATAATTAATAGTCTCTCTTTTCCTCTTTGTGTTTCAGGGGAAGTTTTGACATCATAGGTGCTCCTGAACTCGCTCCTGGGATGCTCAATAATTGTATCCAGGCTTAGCCATCTTCCAAAGTCAGGCGTATGGTGTATGAGTTCTCAAAGTTATTGCCAGGTACTCTTAAATTTGAACTAGTTCCGCGTGGGGCTATCTGGACAAGTCTATTCAACAATCATTTTTCGGGTAAAGAAGATATAGGACTGTATTTCCTCTTAAATGAGAGAGAAAGGTCAGCTTCTGCCTTATATATATCTATCTGAAAGAGATAAGGGTCGTGAAGTAGAAGTGGCGTCGTTACCCAGGAAGGTTTTTACTAAAAATTAATTTGCATTATCATCCTATGCAGGTATGAGATATATACTACTTTGGTGGAGTTCTTGCATAACAAAGATTCGGTGATGAGAATGCAAGTACAAGAAGCTCAATATCATTTATAAGCGTTCTCATCACCAAATCTTTGATATGCAACAGCACCACTCGAGCAATATATATCCTTTTATAATGGGAAATGCAAATCAATTTCTAGTAAAAACCTTCCTAGGCAAAGGTGCCCTTCTACTTTGCAACCCTTTCCCTATTTGGATAGATATATAAGGCAGAAGTTGAGCTTGCTCTCTCACTTTCAAAGAAATACATACCTATATCTTCTTTGTCCGGACAATTATAGTTGAATAGACTTGCCCAGTTATCCCCACATGGAACGAGTTCAAATTTAAGAGTATCAGGCAATAGCCTTGTAAACTCATACACCTTACGTCTAACTCTAGAAGGAGGATGATCATGGATAAAGTTATTAAACATCCCAGGAGAAAAATCCAGATCTCCTAAGATGTCAAAACTTCCCCTATAATGCAAACAACGAGAAAGATTAATAATTATAGGGAAGAGAACCTGTATTCCTGTTGAATGGTGCAAAATCCTCGAGTAAAAAAAGATCTTCAATATATATATGGTCTGCGGAATAATCAAATGGAAAGTTTTCTGCTTCTTGACACATAACGAAAGGCATATTCAAGTTTCAATGTCTACAAAAAAAGAAGAGAAAAATCCACATGGAGTTAAAAGATGTTTTGCACTCTACATCTCATTAAGTTGTAGAACCGAAAAAAAGTTAGAAAACAAACAATGTATGGCTTCCATATAACCTACTTACCAACAATTTCTTGCTTTCTATACCTGCAAACATAAGATGGCCTATAATGCAATAACATAGAGAGGCAGTAACCTAAAGTCTTCATGAAATTTCTCCATAATGGGAATCAATTTCGATTCAGACTATCATTATGTCATGACTTGCAACTATGTAAGAGCATAACTCTTTCCCATAGTTGGGAATATACTCTATATTGCCCTATTCATATTTTTAGTGATACTAATAGAGTTCCTGCCAGCTTGCATGCACCCCAACTAATTCACTGGGCAACATGTCCATCCCACAAGGGGAATTTCTTAAGCTTATATGCAAAAGTCTAACTTGGCCATACCATATATTAACAAGTAGGGGTGGGCGTCCAGTATTCTTTTCGGTATTTCTAAAGTTCGGGTTTGGTAATTTGGTAATCGATATTTGAGAGTAGATACCACATACCTTACTTATAAACATCGATTCGATAATTCAGTAATCGTAAATTAAATTCGGTTCAGCATGGTATTTGGTTAGACGTATCATATTATATATATATAATTCAATATTCAGTATATATTGAATACCAAATGGTATATTAATATCTTGTACCAAACCCAATCCCGAATACCAAAATGTTGAAATTTTACTCCGAAATACCATACCAATACTGAATTACTGAATATCAATTACCAATTTTTTTGATTCGGTTCGGTAATTTGGTTTTCAGTATTTTATACCCAGCCCTATTGACAAGGTATGCTGCCTATCAAGGCTAGCCAGATGGGTGTACCTGGTATTACAGCTTGAATTCAAACCTAGAATCTCCAAGTTGTTACTCCTGATGTTTTAAACACTAGGTCATCCACTGGGAACCAACATTATGTTATTACTTAAAACATACATATATGTTTCCTTACTAATCAATAGGGAAAAGACCAGTGAAGTTCATAAAAGAAAGGTCCTCCATAAAAGAAAAGATTAATCAGTCAGCTGACTACTAGCAAAGATGAGCCATCCAAAAAGCTACCATGCAAAGATAGATATGAGCTGAATTTGAACTCTTTTGGAGTTTAATTTACCTCGTGTTATCTTATGTTAGTAATTAAGGCGCATGATGAAGGATACTTACTTCCAGGAAGGATCTAGAGCAGGATCACACAGGTATCATTCGAATCTCATTCACAGCATTGGGACTCCTATGCTCCAGAATGCCCAAGCATAGTTTTATTTGCAGGCTTAGTGCTCATAACAGGCTGCTCACACTGAAAAGAATGCAAAAAATGGCTCATGGACAGGATGTGATATGCATAGTATGTGGGGATGCTCAAACATTTCTTCTTTGAATGTTATGTTATGTGTAAACTTGATTTTAAATTGTCATTTAGCTTAAGTAGTTAAATTTAGTACAAAAATAAAGCATTTTTCAGTTATTTAGATTTTGGACTGACCTCCTGCACATTTTCTATAAATGATATGCGAATTGTATTATAATTTAATGGTCATTTGGCTGGGATTAATTAATTTAATTGTTATTTGGCAGGCTTAATGCTCATAACATGCTGCTCACACTGAAAAGAATGCAGAAAATGGCTCATGGACAGGATGTGATATGCATAGTATGTGGGGATGCTCAAACATTTCTTCTTTGAATGTCAATTATCACGAATGTGCTCAAATGAGTTACTGCAGTGACTAGGTACACAGGGAATAGAAACATCTCATCCTAGCATATGGAGAAGAGTATTTAGAAAACTAAAATGAAGGCTCAGTAGTCTGTAGAAACCTTGTACTTACTATTCGAGCTGGCTTCGGTATATGCTATTTGGAGTGTTGGGAACAAGGCACCATGGAATTACAAAGTCCAACATTCAGCTATGATATGCGGACAGATTAAGGAGTATAAATACAGAGTGTATGGACATATAATAGTACATAGGTATAGGAAAGATAGAAAAGGATAGAGAAGTTGTACAGTTGAGATAATACTGAACAGAGGTAGATAGGTGGAATGCTCTGATTAGTCTCTGCTAATTAGAATTTTATTTTTTTGCAACCAAAAAAATTGTTTAAGGGAGTAATTATCTTTGAGTTCTATCCCAAATTTAAAAAATTGAAATTAGATTATACTAAACTATAGGATTTGTATTATTTTAGATTAAAAACACACATAATTTAGAAGATGAATAGTAAAGATTCATAAATAATTTTATGGATTCAGGAATAAATTCTAAATTTTATTGCACATAATACAAAATTTTACTGTAATTTAAGATGGAAAAAAATTACTATGATCAAGCCAAAAAAAAGTATTAATAAATTTTTACAAGTTATATTCCGAAACACTTTTCGTACGTCGCGCGGGTACTATACTAGTAATTATTAAAAACTAGATCTGACGAGTCATCTTTCCGATTCCCAACCACTTTCTGTTTCTTTCCAACGATTCAAATTCCGATGACAAAAATTATAGTTGTCGAATTCCGATGATAACAGCAGTTGACGATTCCGATGATGACTGTCAACGGGTTTCTCACTGGATTTCATCTTTCGACGATGACAACAATTACAGTCATTGGTCTTTCGACGACGACAACAACCAACTTTTTTCTTGATGTTGGATCAACGTCTTCGGATTCATTTGATCGAATCAGAGATGCACCCCGCGCCCACACCAGTGTCGCGTTGGGAGAGATTCGGTGGCAAAATCAATGAATCCGCGCAACATAGCTCCTAGAAATTAGGGATTGATTAGATTCTTTTGATATTTTTGTTCACCTGTAAATATTGTGAACCTCTATGAATAAAAACATATTTTTGCAGTATCTAAACTTTCATGGTATCAGAATTGAAAATTTTCCCCTAATACCATATGGTCAAAGTAGCTTCTCAGGGAGAATATTTTTCTGAAACATCAAAAGAAGACAAAATGTCTTCTCTGAAAGCTTCGATAGAAAATGTGATGACTCAAGGAGGCAAGTTTCTCACATGCCCTTTCAGTTAACTTCTCGTCGATTAAATGGGAAGAACTGTCTGGAATAGGCACAGTTCGTAAAGATTACAATCGATGATGATGAAAAGTTAGGAATCTGACTGGAAAGACGAAAAAATCAAAAATCGAAGACCCAAAGATAAACACATGGAGCTAAGAGAATTCAACTGTGATTGTCTGGTTAATAAATTTCACCCATTACTAAGGATGTATAGGAAGTCGTTACAGAGACATATTCTGGTGTAGAAAATGTCTTCCAAATTTTTGAGTTAAAAATAAAATTATGACAAGCTAAGAAGTGTGAGAAAAAAGACATCGTTTATTATAATAAAATAATAATTTTTTGGCAAGAGTGAGAAAGAAGTCATTGTTTATTAAAATGAAATTGTATTTTTATGGCAAGAATTAAATCAGTGTTATAATGATGAATGAAAGTGATTTATAAATAGTGTGAGAGCAAATAAAAGGGAAGAAAAAGAAAGAGAGACTTTACCTTTTTTCTGCCAACACCTTGCCAATTATGAATCTAGTATATTATAAAGAAAACCCTCTAAATCTTACCTGCACTTCCATTTTTAAATTTACTCATTTTCCATTTTAAAAATCACCCAACAATGAGAAATCCTAAATAAACTACTAATTATTCTCCAATAAAGTAAAGTGAAACACATCTTTAAAATAAAAAAAATCTAGTAAAATACCTCATATTTATAACATTGCCAAAAATCTTACTAGCTCAATTGTGACTATCTAAACAATTAGAACTCGTTTGGTTGGAAAATTACTTATTTCAAAGTTATTTATTTCATAATTATTATCTCATTCTCAATGTGATAAAAAAGACACTATAAATCTCAGATAACTAATCTCAAGATAAATTATTGTATGGGGATTAGTATTCCCGTGTCTCCCTAATCAAATGAGCCCTATCGAGAGCTCGATTTTCATTGTATAATTCCCTCCCAATTTTCACTTCTCATACCTCGGTTTAAAAACAACACTGCAATCTCGAAATAATTAATCCCACAATTTTATCTCAATCAAACATTAATAAATTTATCTTAAAATTAATTTCAAAATCAGTTATCCTTTCCTTACTCATTCTATCAAACGAACCCTACTTTATCGGTGAAAGTTCGATTCTCACTATACAATCCCAAAATCAGCTACCCTTTTCTTATCCCTCCTATCAAATGAGCCCTACTTTATCAGTGAAACGTCGATTCCCACTATACAATTCCCTTTCAATTTTTACTTCCCCACCCCAAATTAAAACTAAAAACTACAACCTTGCCTTTTATATCTTGTATAAAAGATAAAAGATTTTTTTTTTAAACCACAGGTTTTCAATCGCACACAAATCATCATTCCAAAAAGAATGTCGGCCTCTGCCATGGAGAAACCCACAAAAAAGTACAAACAAATGAAGAATCGCATGAACATTTGCCATGGAAAAAACAAATAAAAAAAGTAGTACATACAGTATATAATAAACTCAAAATAAAATATTAAGGTTACACCTTGTGGACCTGCTGAAGTGTGTGCGGTTCCTTTTGCCTAGGAATGTGAGTGGCCATTTCTGTTCCACGGCGGCGCACCGACATACCAATTATGAATGTGATTTTTATAGAAATTGAAAAACTTACATAATTCTTTTTTGGTGTTTGCTCTCATTACACTTCATCTCATCTTTTATTAAAATTACAAAAATTTCGATTTTTGAATTATTCAGATATATTTTTTATAAAATATATAATATTTGATACATTTTTTATAATTAAACTACCACACTAAAAAGGGGGAGGGAGGGAATCAATTTTATTTTACTTTAATTAAAAGAAGTCAGTCACGCTCCCAAATCTTTAATTAACAGTAAATAATTTCCATAAATATGAAATCAGTTATTATGATGATTTTTAAATCATTATTCTATTTAATTACGTTTTTAAATAATTTTTTTTTATCAATTATCAATAAATATCTCGATTTTATTATGACATTCCGATGTTTGAGTTATTGATGTAGAGTATGAGGGATATAAAAGGAATGCCATGGTAATCGAAGAACATATAACGTATGAAAAGATGATTTCAGTCATTGCTGCAGAACTTGAAATCGACGAAACAAGAAAAAAAATTAAAGCGAGATACATTATTGATGGAAACTCATCTACCTTACTAATCCGTAATGATGTGGGTGTAAAGCTTTACGTAGAGGTTTAAAAAAAGTGCGCTCAAATTTGAGATGTATCCACTGCATATAACTATCATTGATAAAGATGAAAGAGAAATGTCGTTTGAGCGTGAAAGTGGTACAGTTATGCTGTGCAGAGATACATGTTTATTAACCAAAAATACATAGTTATTGTTGAATGTTGTAGATGTATCTATTATTTTAAATTATTATATCTTTTTTGCTAATATGTATCTCATAGCATAGTTGATTGTAGGAAAAAATCACATAAATATATAATTTGAGTCTATATTATAAAATCTACCAATATTAATTTTATGTAAAAATGTAGTTTTTATTTACAAAATCTCCCAACCATTCAGTTTTCATTTAAAAAAAAAAAATTCAATTAAAAGCACTGCTATCTATGCAATTTTCCCATATAATCAACTCACAACCAAACTCACACATGAAATCTTAATTTTGCTTTCTTTTGTTGGTTTTATTTATCCCTAAACTCGCATATGAGACCCATTAAGTGTCTTGTTTGTTTGATTTATTTTTTTATTTTCTTCGTTGTTTTCTTCATTTTTTATTTTGATTTTAAATATGCCCAGTGATGAAAAATCTATGTGTATTGAGCGACTATGCAGTTGTTTTTGTGCATCACCTAATAACTTCTAATGAGTTTCATCACTTTCGATAGTTTCTATGAGTTTTGGGATTTTTTCATTGACATCGATGGGGAAGGATATCAATGATTTTATGGTGCATGAACTGTGCAGAAATTGGTGTATCAACGATTTTATGGCGTATAAATTGTATAGAAATTGGTGATCAATAATTTTATGGCGTATGAATTGTATAAAAATTGGTGTACCAATAATTTTATAATGTCTGAAATTATTAAAAATTAATGTATCAATAATTTTATGGTGTCTGAACTATATATAGATTGGTTTATTAACAATTTTATGGTGCCTGAAATAGTTAGAAATTGGTGAATCAACAATTTTATGTTGTTTGAATTATCTAGAAATTGGTGTATCAATAATAACTATTTAATGGTGTCTGAAATATATAGAAATTTGTGTATCAATAATTTTATGGTATCTAGAATGTATAAAAAATGGTGCATCAATAATTTTATGGTGTCTGATCTATATACAAATAGGTGTATTAATAATTTTATGGTGTATGAAATTTGTATGGAATATGATTTGAATCAACCGAAAAATTTACTACCATTAATGATGTTTTCTCCTTAAAAATATTAAAAATTAATGTTAATTGAATTAAATTAATGTGGTTAATTGGATGGTGTTAATTGACTCTTAAATTAATGTGGTTAAGCCATTGGAAACTCGAGAATCAATTGTGCATGCTGAAGATCCAAAAGCGCTAAAGGAATCAGGTTGTGAAGATCCAAGTGCGAGAGAGATATAGTCAATCCATTTTGTGATATTGTTTTGAGAGATGTCAGTTCGAAAAGTACTCCGATTTGGGTATGAAATTGTAAAACATATTAGGAGAAATTATAGGAAGAATATGAATTACTATTTACCTAATTTGATATTTTTAACTGTTTTTTTTTTTTTAATCTTATTTGATTAGTTTTGTTAGTTTTCTATTGGCATACTTTGAAAAGTTGAAACTATTGGTATCTTGAGTACTATTGACTCTTAAATTTAAATTTTTTGTTATTTTCCCATGATTATATTAGTATGTATATCTTGATTTCTTATAGGTATATCTCTTTTTGATAATATGTATCACATGCATGTATTTGTTATACTACTATGTATGTGTTAAACTAACATATGTTATTCAGAGTTTTAACGTACAGAGAAATACAAATAATAAAATGTTAATGATGTAAGTAAATATATAGTTGTCACATGTGTTTATTCGTAATAAACTTGCATCTAATAGATATAACCATTTACTTGTAGAATACTTGCAACAAAAAACTTCAACTAAAATATAGATTATAGATAACAAATATGTACAACACTTGGAGTACTTCTTGAAAATAACACTTGAAATACTCAACTGGTATACTTCAAATGAAATATTCTTATCAATAATCAATATGTATTAGAATTAAAATACTTCTAAAATAAACATACATGCTTAGGGGTGTACAAAAACTGAACCAACCGATTAATCGGACCGATAAAAATGTTATTGATTTATTGTTATTGGGTTATTGGGTTAACGGTTTTTAATGGTTTCAGAAAAAAAAAATATTGGGTTATTGATTTGGTTTTATTTTTTTCTTATTGGGTTATTGGGTAAACCGATAATTCAATAAATATATATATATATATATATATATATATATATATATATATATATATATAAATATGACTTATTATATATTTCTCTTAATTTTTCTTTAATTTCTACAAATTAACAAACCTATTATTTCAATTATACAAACTCTTAATTTCTCCTAACAAAATTTAGTCCTAACTTAAAGATTCTTGTAAATTAAAACACATCATGTAGGATTTTTTATTGCAACTAAGATTCGATTTTTTTTCATGTTAGTTACTACTATTTCTATTTTATGAGTATTTTCTTATCGGTTAAACCGAAAATCGAACCATGAAGGACTAAAAACCGATAAACCGATAAAAAATATCTTATTGGTTTAGCATATTTAAAAACAAAAATCAATAAACCGAACCGATAATATATAAAATCGAACCGACCGATGCACACCCCTATATATGCTATTAAAATAAAATACTTCAACTTTAATTCAACTTAAAGATACATGTAATTACATACCATATACATTTATAAAAGCGTGTACGAGATTCATACTATATTATACAACAAGATAGGTATCTCTTACACTAATAATATGTATATATATACATAGTTAAAATATCTTTTTTTTTGTAACTAATGGCTTTATTAATTACCAAGTGTAATCATTACAAAGCAACTTAGTTGTTCTCAGAATAGCCAACACAGTAAAACTAAAATTCCTTTTCAGCTAGACAGCTACAGTAGAACAACTTGTCTATCAGATAGTTATTTCAGTATAGCTAGCCAAAAACACTATAATTAAATCCAATGTAATGTGCAAGGCTCTCAAAAACTGTAACTCTGTAGTATTTGGGCAATTCCATGTGAGGTTCGAACGTTGCAGTTGAATGCCACTTTTTAAGCAATACTATCCGGTGATCGACCTACACCTTCAAAGATTCTTTGATTTCTTTTCAACCAGATTGTTACATACACAAAGATACAAAAATGAAAAAAAGTATCATATGTATTCAAATATATATCTCAGCCTAGATTATTGACTACTAACAAACATCCAATACATTTTGAAGGGTTTCTCTATTTGTAACTTCAACAACTTTTTTTTTTTTTTTGTACAAACTACGCCTCCTGAACTACACTTTTTTTCTTAGCCTCTTTTGCTATCTTTTCACGCAATTTTTTCATCACAACGGAATCATTTCGGTGTTTGAATCTATTTTCATGAAAATCATCAGACATTATTAATGTCCCTGTTTCTTTGAAGTTCCCTTTCCATCAATAGACTAAACTTTTATTCAATAATGTTAACGAAATAACTTTAGAAAATTTTAAGAGGAAGATTAATTTAATTTTTGATATAAATTATTTGAACTTGATAAGATGGGAGTGAAGATGAATTTGGGGAGAACTACCTCTTTTAAAAATTTTGAAGAATTGGAGACAATTGTGGCAAGAAACTGCCCCTATAAAAATGTCGTTGATGGAGGAGCAAATCGTTCCCTTCAATCCGCTTAGTTGAATCTTTAAATAATGGCTTCTTTGTGGATGTATCTGTAACTTTAGTTAAAATAGTAAAAATTGTAATTTTAGTAATTTTTTAAAACTGAAGGCATTTTAGTATTTTTGACAACTTAAGTTGTGTTTTTATGAATTTTTTTCTTCAATATTTGGTGATTTGAATTTAATGTCAAATGAGTAAAGTATTGTGTAGGATATCAAGACTTATTAGATAATCACTATTAGTTTTTTCTCATAATTTCTTTTAAAAAATTTATTTAAACTACAGAGTCTTTTGACCTATGAATCGACTTCGACCCAGCTTAGTCAAGCTTTAATGGCCAACGAGTTGACTTTATATTCTATTATTTTAAGAGAAAATTTATCTTATATGCATTTATTAGATTGTTTATTGCAAGTTATAACAATATTTTTAGATAATTATTTTATTAAGAATTTAATTGCAAGTGGTAGCAACCTTTTAAAAAGCTAATTTAATTATTTTGTTAAAAAAATTAGTAAAATATTTTGTAAAAATAATTTACTCCTTTTGTTTAGAGTTTAGTATTCAATATCTTTTAAATAAATATGTTGATAACTATGGAAGAAGTAAACTATGGTAAGTATTATATCTTCATTTATTATCATTCTTATCTTTTTCAAAAAAATCTCATGTTTTTCTAAAACAACTTTATTGAAATAATATATTTTCGCTAATATCACACATTTCGTCTTAGTTATACTCCTCTTTTCTTTTTTTATTTAAAAAAATCATCTTCATAAACAAATATCTTCCTTTGGGACATTATTTGAGTCTCAACTTTGATATCTGTTAAATAATTCTATATTTGAGGGTTCAATTTAGTTTTATTTATCAAGGTTTTTTTCTTGAATTTCAGCATATATTCTTATTATGTGTTGATTTCACGACTTGTATCTTTCTTCATCCAAAATTGACAACATTTTCTCATGTCAGAAAGTAAATACCAATATCAATCATGGCTAATACTATTATTTTTTTATCACAATGAAAAATTATTTGACATCAAATAATTATCAGTTAATTTATTTCAATATGTACGGCGATAGTTTTTCATGCAATATTCCTTACATACATTAAAAAGGCAATGTAGCATACAACATAATTTTTCTTATCAATTGTCACATTCAAAAACTCATTCAATACAAATGTGGCATATGCGGAACTTCATTGATACCAATTTTAATACCAAGGTAATTATATTAAGAACTCAAAAAAAAAATTAGTTAAGTATGAAATGAATATATAAACTGATTACAACATAATTTATTACACAATTCACAGATATTATATTGTGTGCTATACTATTTTCATACAATAAAAGCAGTTATAAGAATACATTATTTATATGTAGAATCGTATATACCAATATCATAAATTGAGACACCAAAAATTTAAAACTATTTAAAATATGACTTTGTTATATATAACTTGATTTCAAATTAATCGTTTAAAATAATACATGAATAGTAGATTACATATATCACAGATTAAAAATAGATTATTGACATATAATATTTATTGACATCAGTTTTCATAGAGTAATTCTACCACCAATATTGTTGCAAATTCAGAATTTATGAATTAGATATCTTTATTATTAGAAGAAGACAATTAGGGAAAAATAATTTAAAAGAAAATCGTGATGAAGAAGAAAAATTCTATATTTGATAATGAAGATTTGAAAAAAACAAATGTATAATTGTTACAAAGAAGTAGAAAGTGGTATAGTTAAAGAAAGAGAAAACTATTTGATAGAGAATAAAGGAGATGATTTATATCTTAACTGTCATCCCTTTTTATTGGTATAGAATTTCTTTTTCCTTTTATAATTTTTTTTTAATAAAAGAAAAAATATTTTTTTCCTTTTTATATCGATTTTTGCTATAATTTGCAAACTTAAAAGTTTTGCTATACCTTTCATTAAACAATCTAAGGATGCATTAAACAATCTAAGGATGTTTATTTGCATTTTTTCCCCTTATTTTAAACAAGCATGATAATTGGTAACTTCGCCCTACCCTAGTGACAGACTAAAATGATCCTACTCTAATGATTGATCGGGTTTACCTTAAAAGTCAAGTCCATTTGACAATTCTATCTATAACCTTGATATAAAGGATAACGATAATCTACTTTAGCTTAAACCAATTCAATGAGTTACCTTATCATAAAGGTATTACTGTCACGCCACGAACTGGGCCCTAGCCGCGATGGGCATCCCAAACCATGAAGGCCCGAGAGACCCCTTAGCTTGCAATCATAAACATAACTCATCAATTATAATAATAAGGAAGTAAAGTGAAAATATGGTGGTTCAATTATTTCAATTAAACAGTACATGACATAAATCCACAAGTAAATCCATAACTATCTATAATGAGTCTACGAAGTCTCTACTAAACTGAAAACGATAAACTTTCTGAAATCGGAACAAGGCCCCCGATCGGACCATGAACTAAAACCAAATGAAAACATCACATGGAACAAGGCCTTCCGAAATAAGGGAGGCTCACCAAAATATCTGTCAACAATCTACTACTTAGCGGGACCGCGGGACTAAGTCTCAGATTCTGATTCAAGACTATATGTGTATCAAGAGATTCCAACCAACACAAAACAACAAGATGAACAACAAGTTGCTAGTGAATCAAAATAGGTCTCACACGGTTTCACTAGACTTTGAGTTTGTGTTTTTGAACAAGAAAATGAGATGAATAACAAGGCAACAATGCTAGTGAATCGAAAGAGCCCCATACGACTTCACTAGACTTTTAGATTCAGCAACACAAGGATAACAAGATTACAAGAGATAGAAACTTGACACACAATATTCAATGATCTAAGAACACTAACAAGATAAAGGACCCTAAGATTAATGAATATCAATACCAAGTTCTTACTTGGACCCAGAGGAACTTAAAGAACCCCAAGATCCTAGTTTCTAGCCAAAAGACAACACTAGTATCACTCTACTAGTGAGTTTTCAAAATTAGGGCTTCTCCAATGGAAGAGAGAAGTTCTAAAATATTACAAGTGTTTTGTTGTCTTCCAAAATATGAATGAACTAACTAAAAGACTAGCCTTAACAAATGGCTTATATAGTCAATTACAAAGGAGAGACAAAAAACCAAATACCCTTAGAATTAAGTGGGTGGGTTTGGGGTGTTTTGTTGGGCCTCTTCATATTTTAATAAGTATAGGCCTTTAGATGGTCTCACAATGGCCTCACACACGGCCAAGGATGTGAACAAGGCTTGGAGTCATTGCAACTCACGTGCTTGGCTTCGTGTGAAAGGTCCCGAGCTAGGAATTCCCGTATCATCCTGTCATGACCCGAGCTGGGGCCCTGGTCGCGATGGGCGTCCCAAACCATCAAGGCCCGAGAGACCCCTATCTCTTCCCGACCCACTAGTAATATTGTCCACTCTGGGTCCAGGCCCGCACGACTTTAAAACGTGTCGCTAGGGAGTAAGGCTTTCTCACTTATATACCCCGCATCCCTCCTGTGTTTTGCCGATGTGGGACTCCTTCCTAAGTTGGGGTGTTACATACACCCCCCTTATGGACTCAGCTTCTTCGCTGAGGTTTGCCCCACCATATGAAAAACTTCTAACTGTCTGAATTAAGAGTTGATGGGATATGTCCCCAACTAACTCCAACTACTGTAATAAACTAAGTACTGAAATGATAAGATAATGCTCATGTCCTCGAAGGATGAAGAATCACTGCTGAGTACTGGAATATTACTGATGCTCTAGAGCTCGTGCTTCTAAACCTATGGTATAAAACACCATAGCAAAAATGCGTCAATATGATTGAATGTACTGGTATGCATGTGAGGTAGGATGAATGCAAAGGGTTCACGTGCATGAACTATACTGACTGACTGAACAACATAAACGTGAGAATACATGCGTGAATACATAATAACTGTAACTGAGTTTGAAATAACATGATTACTGAATCTGAGTACTGATAACATGAGATACTGATAATCATATAACTGAAATAACTAATACTGAGCGACTGTATCTGACAATCTAGTTTCTGATGGAACTAGATGAGTTTCATTTTGTTTTGAGGTGACTGCATCTGACAGTCCTGAATTTTGTAGAACTATCTGAGTTTTATTACTGAGACTGAATGACTGTATCTGACAATCCTGATCTGTAACTGAAACTGTGGGAAGTAGTTTTCTAACTGACATACCCTAAATAATGCAATATAGCTGTGTTGGGGTCTAATCTGTAACCCCAATAGGAAGGGTGTCAATATCGCACCACTGGTAAGGACAAGCTGTGGGTGACCCTCATCTGACAGTGTCCCTAAAAGAGAATGGTGGGACCCTCATCTGACAGTGTTTATCCACCTCAACAACCTTCATCTGAAAGTGTGTGTTCTCATCCTTGGGTTTACTCGGTGCTAAATCCTACTCCCTTCTGAATAGACACTGAACATGGAATACTGAGCTGAACTGGACTGAATTAACTAAGTTTCCATTGACTGACGGAATAGTACTGAGATTACAGTATTACTGAGCTTTCCTAAGTCACATGACTGACTGAGTTCTATGGATCATGGCTTGACTAAGGATATCGTGAAAACATAACACTAACTCTAGGCACACAACTATATTTTTTGGGTACAAGTACCCCCAGGACTCTGTGTGAAGAAACTGACCAACCATGACTTTCTTAAATACATGACCAACATCACAATCCATAATACAATAAGTTGGAGATTTCATGAAGTACAAGTTCTACAGCACCACAATGGCTACACCTATATCCATACTTCATTGACTAAAACATTTCATCAAATACTTGACGTGCATAAACTTGTACATGAATGGAGATTTCATATTATTATACTAGTATGGCACTTTTCCTTCACATAGGAATTTAGTCAAACACATGGGGAGCATGCTTTGGTTATACCATCATCAACACATCTAATAATCATGGATACATCAATCAACTTGTAAATTCAAGGGGGTTTATCATGATTATTATGCAAATATTCATATACTAGGGTCAATCATTGGAATATGTAATTTAAAACATGAATCAAAACCCCACAACATTATGAACATGAATTTCAATTTTATTTAAATCATGAACGTTCATAAATACACAAATATAGTATTTTGAAAAGAGATTCTTGAGCTTCATGGGTGAAAGGGACCCATGAATCAACACATGACATACCTTGATACTTGATTTGGAAAGATTGATGGAAGAATCCTTGAGATTTGGATCTTGAATTGGAAACCCCTCTTCTTGTTCTTAAGAGAATTTGAGAGAAAAGAACGTATTTTGGTTAAATGGAGGTTGAATTCAATGTTTATGGAGCTTTGGGGTGAAGGAAAAATACCAAAATACCCCTCCAAAATCGTTTGGAAAATGCTGAATTCTACGGCTGACGACATTGGGCTGATGTCGTCACATATGTGATAAGCCGTCAGCTCATGTCATTACTTGATGATAATTTATGAATTTCTGCCTAAGGCTGACGACATTAGCTGATAAGTCGTCAGATATGTGATAAGCCGTCAGCTCATGTCGTCACTTAGTTTCCAAGCTAACATGCTGGAGTAAAATGGGTATAACTTTTTGCTCCGATATCAGATTTCGGAGAAATTGGTATCGTTGGAAATCTAATTCAATTATCTATCTATTTGTGGGTCATGAGCTCAAAAATTCATAGTATAACGAGATATATGGTCGTTTGAAGTTGACTATACCAATATCCTTCCCAAGAATTCAATCGGTAAGGAATGTTTTGATTAGCCTAATAGCTAGGACGTATTTGAGACCTTAATTGACATCAAACTTGATCATGAAACTACCAAAGAACCATGATGTAATATGCATAAGCTTGAAATATGGCGCTAATATTGATTTGGATTTTTCGGGGTATTACACATCCTCTCCATCTTGAAGGGAATTTGTCCTCAAATATGGATCATTGTCATCCTCCACCGTTTCCACCCGAGAGAGGTCACACACGTTGAAAGTGTTGTACACTTGATATTCCGGGGGTAGATCAATCTTGTAGGCGTTGTCGTTGATCCTTTCTAATATTTGGAATGGGCCATCACCCCGCGGCATCAACTTAGCATTCCTTTTAGACGGGAATCTATCCTTCCTTAGGTGCACCCACACCTAATCTCCCAGTTCAAGAATAAGCTTTCTTCTTCCTTTGTTAGTTCTCCTTTTAGCTTTTTGTTTTTTATTCTCCAACCGCAACCTCACCTTCTCATGTAGATTCTTCATGGCCTCGGTCCGTTTGCTTCCATCTAAGCTTATCACAAGATCACTTGACAAAGGGGTTAAATCCAAAGGGGTGAGGGGGTTGATGCCATATACACACTCAAAGGGTGTCATCCCCGTGCTTGAGTGTATAACATGATTATAAGAAAACTCAATCAACGGTAAGTTCTCCTCCCAAGAAGTCATTTTTCCCTTAAACATTGACCGTAGCATAGACCCTAAGGTCCTATTTACTACTTCCGTTTGGCCATCAGTTTGTGGGTAGCATGAAGTCATAAACAACAACTTAGTACCGAGCCTACCCCACATAGACTTCTAAAAATGGCTTAGGAATTTAGAATCTCCTATCACTCACTATGGTCCTCGGAATACCATGAAGTTTTACAACATTATCAACAAACAAAGAGGCTACACTAGGCGCATCATCACATTTAGAAAAAGGAATAAAGTGAGCCATCTTGGAAAACCGATCCACCTCGACAAAAATACTATCCTACCCCCTTCTAGTTCTCGGCAATCTCAACACGAAGTCGATTGATATGTCAAGCCAAGGACGCAAAGGGGTGGAAAATGGAGTGTACAACCCGTGGGGTTGGAGCCGTGATTTGGCTCCTTTGCACTCAACACATTGGCTGCAAATTCGGGCCACATCCTTGTGCATTCTAGGCCAATAAAATTATTCTTCCAAAGTTTTGAGGGTCTTCTCGACACCAAAATGGCCCATTAGACCGTCATTGTGTGCTTTCCTCACAAACAATTCTCTCCACGAACTTGAGGGAACACACAATCGTCTACCCTTAAACAAGTATCCATCAAATTTGGTATAGGGATGGGAAACCCCTATCTGTAACCCACCTATCCCTATCCAACTCTTCACTTTCCCTATAGATAAGAGCAAAGTGAGGGTCCTCGGGATATAAAGACTTGAGGCTTTCAAACCCCATCAACTTAGACGACAAAGTAGACACAAGCACATATTTTCGGGACAACGCATCGGCAACAACATTGTCTTTACCCTTCTTGTAATGAATAACATAAGGAAAAGTTTCAAGAAATTCAATCCATTTGGCATACCACCGGTTAAGCTTGTCTTGTGCCCATAGATGCTTCAAGAATTCATGATCCATTCGGATCACAAATTCTTTAGGCCACAAATAATGTTGCCAAGTGGCCAAGGCTCTAATCAAGGCATAACCCTCTAAATCATACGTAGAGTAGTTTAGAGTTGCTCCTTTGAGCTTTTCGCTAAAGTAGGCAATAGGCTTCAATTCTTGCATTAAAACTGCGCCTATGCTGACTTTGCTAGAGTCACATTCGACCTCAAAAGTCTTATCAAAATTTGGCAATTGTAGCAAAAGGACCGAGATGAGAATAGATTTCAAGTCCTCGAAGGCGTTAGCTTGTTCATCTCCCCACTTGAAAGGCCGATCCTTTTTAATCACTTCTGTCAAGGGGGCGGCAATAGTGCTAAATCCTTTGACAAAACGTCTATAAAAAATAGCCAACCCATGGAAGCTTCTCACTTCACCTACGGTTTTGGGGGTTGGCCAATTTTTAATGGCGTCAATCTTAGATTCATCCACTTCGACCCCTCTTGAGCTCACCACAAACCCAAGAAATACAACCTCATGGACACTAAAAGAACACTTTTCTAGATTGGCATATAACTTCTCCTTTCGGAGGACATCAAACACACATTATAAATGCTTTACATACTTATCTAAGGACTTACTATACACCAATACATCATCAAAGTAAACAACAATAAACTTTTCGATAAATGGCTTCATCACATGATTCATTAGACTTATGAAAGTACTTGGAGCGTTTGTTAGGTCGAATGGCATAACCATACATTCATAGAGTCCGAATTTGGTCTTGACGGCGGTTTTTCATTCATCACCCGGTTGCATATGGATTTGGTGATAGCCACTCCTCAAATCAATTTTAGAAAACAAATACGAACCATTCAATTCATCAAGCATATCATCTAGCCTAGGAATAGGGTGACGATATTTTACCGTTATCTTGTTTATGGCTCGGCAATCAACGCACATACGCCAAGTTCCGTCTTTCTTGGGAACTAGTAGTACCCAGACCGCACAAGGTCTCATACTCTCATTGATACACCCTTTGTTGAGGAGTTCCTCAACTTGGCATTGCAATTCCTTGGTATCCATCGGGTTGCGCCTATATGCCGGTTTGTTGGGCACTTGTGAACCCGGTAAAAAATCTATTTTGTGCTCAATTCCCCGAAGTGGGGGCAATCCTTGCGGTAATTCCTTCGGAAAGACATCCTCGTAATCCTGCAAAACATGAGAAATAGAAGGAGAAATGAAAATGTTAGAAGTAGCATACTTAAGACTATAATTACAATAAATAGAGCATACTTAAGACAATAATTACAATAAATAGCAACACTTTTGTAAAAATTACAGTTTATAGCAAGAGTAACATTATTTTACTCATTAACTAGGCAACTGCATGTTTTACTCTCGCTACTTTACATTTTCCTATTTTCATTCCATTATTTCACCTCCCCCAAATATAGTTATATCTTTTACCCATTTTTTTATCTTATTTTTTTTATCATTTTATTTTTTTATTTTTTTTATTTTCATTTTTTATTTCCGCTTTATTTTCTCTCTTATATTTCTCTTCTTTTTTTTCATTTTTCGTTTTTTTTTTCTTTTTTTTTTCCTTTTTCATATTTGAAGATAATTATTTACATGATCTTCAAAATTTCAAAATAAAACATCATTACTATCTTTCACTTTCTTATATCTCTACCTTTTTTTTCTTATTAGTTTTTTTTCATATTTTATTTTTATTTTTATTTTTTCTTTCCACTTTATTTTCTCTCTTCTATTTCTTTTTTTTTCTTTTCTTATATCTTTTTTTTTCTTTTTCTATTTTCGTTTTCTTCTTCTTTTTTCTATTTTATTATATTTCTTTTCTTCTTCTTTTATTTTTACACTTCTATTTCTCTTTCTTCCTTTTTTTTTTCTTTTTCGCTTCTCTTTTTTTCGTTTTCTTCTTTTTTTCTTTTTGTGTTTTTTGTCTTTTTACTCTTCTATCTCTAACTTTTATTTTGAAAAGACAAATATGTATATATCACATACACATATTCAAAAAAACATACAAAATACATAGCCATACAGATCTGGATATGTATTTACGATACAAAACATACATATGTATTTACGATATACATATCATATTTATATTAAATAGTAACAAACATAACTATACTATATATCTTCATATGTATTTGTGAAATGCAAAGGTGACTCATATAAAATAAGAATATACATTTGAATCAGGTATGTATTTTGTAAATACATATGCAGAGCTATATGTATTTTATACGGTGTTGGATTTGTCTTTGAATTGTATATACTATGTCATTTTAGAGGGTAACATATGTACTTATTTATTTTCTTTTACTGTTTAAGATATCTATCATGTATTTTTTTTATTACCTATATGTCTACGTATATAATTGTCATTTTTGTTATAGAGATTTTGTGTCCTATATATATGTTTATATATACATGTGTTAGATATGTATTTCTGTAAATACATATGCAGCTATATATGTATATTTTTTACCATAAATACATATGCAGATCTATATGTCTATTTATTTAGTATATTTTTGGAAGGAAAAATTATAGAAAATAGTATACTTAAGACTATAATTAAAATAAATAGCAACACTTTTGTAAAATTACAGTTGATAGCAAGAGTAACATTATTTTACTCATTAACTAGGCAACTGCATATTTTACTCTCACTACTTTACATTTTTCTATTTTCATTCCACTATTTCACCTTCCCCAAATATAGCCATATCTTTTATCCCTTTTTTTTATCTTATTTTTTTTATCATTTTATTTTTTATTTTATTTTATTTTATTTTATTTTCATTTTTTTATTTTCACTTTATTTTCTCTCTTATATTTCTCTTCTTTTTTTCATTTTTCATTTTTTTTGTTTTCTTTTTTTTCCTTTTTCATATTTGAAGATAATTATTTACAACTAATTTTAGTAAAACAAGGACAGTAAATCTTGTTGTATATGTATTTGTATAGCAACAATTCACTTAAATACAAAATACAATTTGCTATTTTTCGTAATTATGAAAATATTGCTATAAAAGTTGCAATTATAGTTGCTATTTTTGAAATTTTCCCTTTAAACAATGAGCCAAGAGGAGCATCAGAGTGTCCTCGTCATGATCCACAAATAGTTCTTTCCTCCTGGCCATCATCACCACACTCTCTTTCCCCATAGAAATTAGGAGCCCCTCGGTTTCCCTTACTCCCTCACTCTCGGGCTCCCCCCCTTCCCCTCACCCTCGACTTTCTTCCCCTTTTCCCTCAACTCCCTCATTTTTTGGTGCAATTCATTCACTTGGGAAGGCAATAGAGGATGAAGTGCGACCTTTCGGTCATCCTTCTCAAGCGTATACCGATTGGTCCTTCCGTCATGTTTGGTCGACCTATCGTATTGCCAAGGCCTTCCCAACAACAAGTGACAAGCTTGCATTGGTATCACGTCACAAAGTAGGTCGTCATGGTAGTTGGATACCTTAAAACGTATCACACATTGCCTTGTGACCTTCAACTTGCCGTATTCATTCAACCACTACAACTGGTGCAACACTAACTACATTTGCGCAACTACCACTATCTATCACATAGTGGTTGGCAACTTCAAGAAATTTACCATTGCAACACTAACTACATTTGCGCAACTACCACTATCTATCACCATAGTGCATACACTTCTCTTCACTAGACATTTAGTATGGAATAGATTCTCCCATTGGCTAGGATCATCTACCGCCTTACTAATCATGGAACGCCTTACTACAAAATTTGGAACCACGCATTTCCCTTCTTGTGGATAGGCATCCTTACAATCGTCATCATCATCATGTGGCTTTCTCTTAGCCGACTCTCCATCTTGAGGCTTGGCCTCACTCTCATCACCCTCAATACCCACCTCTTCTTCAAGGAAATACAATCTACCTTCCCTTAGTATTACATTACGTCGGTTAGGGCATTCATTGGCTTTATGCCCCCAACCTTGGCACTTGAAGCATTGGAACCCCTTAGGATTAGGATACTTGTGAGCCTCTTGCCTTGGTGAATATTTTTGCATTGTCTTAGCCTCGGGTTTCCTTGTAGTGGCGGGTTGGTCTTTATTTTTATTCCAACCCATGGTAGAGGAAGCAAACTCCTTATCCTTGGCCAACCCGAGGGTGCTTGACCGATGGATTTGTAATTTGTTCTTTCCTTAAGTTCTCTTTCAATTTCGATGGCCGCTTGAAAGATGCCTTCAATGGTATCAAACTTATGGAGAGTCAAGTGAGTAGAAATCTCCTTGTTTAACCCACACTTGAGCCGAATGATGTCATGGCCAATTTTTTCTGCTCGATGGTCAATCTTCAACATGAGTTGTTGAAACTCATCATAGTATGCCATAACACTTCGATTCCCTTGCTGCAAGTTGTACAACCTCGCAAGCAACTTATGATGAAAACTTTTGGGAAGGCACCGTTGCCTCATTAGATACCTTAACCAAAACCATGGTGGTGGTTTCCCATCTATCAACTCATTGCCAAACCGCTTGACGTATTCCCACCAAGTGTTAGCATAGCCTTCAAAGTGGGCTATGGCATAACAAATCTTCTTCTCCTCCAAATTATCATTCATTTGGAATACCTTGTCACATACCGATTCCCAAGCGAGATACACCTCGGGGTCACTTTCATCCTTAAAGATAGGTAGGCTTAATTTGATGGTATTGATACCTATGTCTCTCTCTAGGTGTCAGTTTCCCCTTTCTCCATACACTCGGTATCTCTTTGGATCCACACGACCTTTTATCATCTCTTCCTTCTTTATGTAGGCATCGTCAAAGGATCCATACCCGTCATAATCCTCTATACCATATTCCTCAATGTGGACATAATGATTTTGGACATTTGGAACTTGATTTGGAGGAATTGGACTTTGTGGAGGTGGTAGTCTTTGGTTTAGTGGAGCTTGGAAGGGAGGGTTCGGATTTTGTGGAGGCATTTGACGTCCGAGCCCCTCTTGCAGAACTTGAGGAGTTTGGGAATGGGTTGGTTTATTGGAGTCTCGATTTAGGGGGTTATGAGTGGTTTGGCTTGCGGCATTTAGTGGATCTAGTGAAGGATTTAGCAATTGTGGCCATGTTTCGGGAGTAACGGTGGCCGAGGAATTTATATCATGTCCACTTGATGAAACATGTCAAGGAGTAGAAGGACGAGAGTTCCTTTGACTCTCCACTTGTTCTAACCTCCCACTAACAGTCGTCACTTCTCCCCTTATGGCTCCCACTTCTGTACTCAACCTTTTAAGAGCTCGGGTCATAGCCTCAAGAGTGACCCTCATATTCTCCATTTCATTAGAATCCACGGTTTGATATGTGGTTCCATTTATTGTCAAGGTATCACCTACACAAGAAATAAACAAGTTAGTTTAAAACCTCTCCTCACTCACACTCTCTCGGATCACTCACACTCGAGCTCTACAAGTGTTGTAGATTGGCTAGTAACCCATGAATCCTTAAGGTTTGAGTATGCACTTGTCCAGAGTGGATTCTTATTTGAAACTCAAAGAATTCCAGTAGGACTAGAGTTAAGGAGTTACAACGTATTCAAATGACAAAAGCACACAAACAAACGGTGACACGAATACAAGGCTTCAAAGGACTAATTGACAATCTAGTAGGAAGGTACTAGCTTGCTAATTAGTTCTCGAGTCAATTAAAAGAAACTAAGAATCAATAATTAGAAACTAGAATATCCAAATTGAGTTTAATTAATGATGTGAACAGTGATTAAGGTGACTTGGAAGCATGGTATTGGTCACGGATCCATACATTTTGTTCAACAACTTGAAGCCTTAATCTTCACAATTTTGTAATGGATGACTGAAGTTCTGGATGACTTTGCTTTTGGAGGAAAAGTAAAGTCTTGTAACTTTTCAACTTTTTCCAACTCAAAAAGGTGAAGCTTGACTTTACTAGTTCCACAATACAAGACTCCTTGTTTTAAGGAAAAGTGGTTGTTAAGTCAAGGAAGTGATGTTGGCAAGTCTTCTCACAAACAACTTTACAACTTTGTCTTGCAACATTTTTGGATCTATTTTAGTCTTTTAGTAGTCAAGATATGAGATGAGGAGAAGATCAAGATGAACACCACAACAGTACTTCAAGAACACAACCATAATTCACCAACAACAACCCACTTTAAAGTCAAGCAACAACACACAAACTCGGCCTACTTCAAGTTCATCATACTACCACTTCAAGTCCACAATAACAATGTCAATATGTTAAGCTCAACTTAGCTTTAGACACCTTTTGTGTTGATGAGAAAGAAATCAATACAAGAAACAAACTATACAAAAAAAATAACATATAGATCTAAACACACAAACACCAATCTCGGCCAATACAACAACACAACACAATTTTCTCGGCCAAGAACAAGATGGACAGATTTCTCTTTTTTCTGGAATTTTCAGATTTCAGCAATTTTTTTTTTTTGTATTTTTCAACTACCAAGCCCAAGATTGATTTTGTTAAAACAAAATCAACCACAAGCTCTGATACCAAATGATACAAGACTATGTGTGTATCAAGAGATTCCAACCAACACAAGAACAACAAGATAAACAACAAGTTGCTAGTGAATCGAAATAGGCCTCACACGGCTTCACTAGACTTTGAGTTTGTATTTTTGAACAAGAAAATGAGATGAATAACAAGGAAACAATGCTAGTGAATCGAAAAAGACCCACACGACTTCACTAGACTTTTAGATTCAACAATACAAGGATAACAAGATTACAAGAGAAAGAAACTTGACACACAATATTCAATGATCTAAGAACCCTAACAAGAGAAAGGACCCTAAGATTAATGAATATCAATACCAAGTTCTTACTTGTACCAAGAGGAACTCAAAAAATCCCAAGATCCTAGTTTCTAGCCAAGAGACAACACTAGTATCACTCTACTAGTGAGTTTTCGAAATTGGGGCTTCTCCAATGAAAGACAGAAGTTCCAAAATATTACAAGTGTTTTATTTTTATTCAAAAATATGAATGAACTAACTAAAAGACTATCCCTAACAAATAAATTATATAGTCAATTACAAAGGAGGGACAAAAGACCAAAATACCCTTGGCATTAAGTGGGTGGGTTTGAGGTATTTTGTTGGGCCTCTTCACATTTTAGTAAGTATAGGCCCTTATATGGGCTCACAAGGGCCTCACACACGGACAAGGATGTGAACAAGTCTTGCAGTCATTGCAACTCACGCGCTTGGCTTTGTGTGAAAGATCTCGAGCTAGGAATTGTCGAATCAGGTCCTGAAATATAGGGGGTCAATAGACAATGTATTGATATGTGAAACAATTCAAAAATAACATATTTTTATACAACATAGGTGAGAGTGTTTCATAAATACAGTGAACATAAGATAAGTCAATACACATGGGCATACTTTAAAGATTTTCGACACAATTCTTGGAAATCATGGCTCACCCTTTTATTTCACTTCTGAGCTAGATGGTAGACCTTACATTTCTACAATTCCACGGTCTATATGGAATCCATCATTGACTCGGCGGACAAGCTCCCAATCTAAGTTTGCCGCAAGGATTGAAATTCATAAAATTGATAATACCCCTCATGTGAGCATACCGTAGGAATTTCTCCATGTGTGATACGGGTACGATCATGATCGGGGTACAATGCGTCAAGAGTCGAACTCGGGGGGCTTCCCATCCAATTTACAAGCTTTGAAGTGTAGAGAACAAGTCCCACAAGCTCTAAAACCGTTCACTGTTCATCCGTGTTCACTGTTCATCCGCCCTTTATAAGGGTTTTTTAGTCATTTGTAATAAGTTAACCTAGGTATAAATAGAACCTCATTAGATCATTTTCGGGAGATTTTTGTAGAATATATTTTGTAGCCTCTTTGAGAGTCTTTAGCAAGGTGGAATCCTTGGACAATGTGGAATCCTTGTGTTGATCATTTGCTTAGAAACGGAGATTGCTTGGGAATTCCGATTCCCTTGAGGTCACGTAAGAGATAGGTTTAGGTTGTGTGTGATATTAAAGGTTCAAAAGTAGAATAAGCTTTTGGTTTGTTAATATTATACCATCCCTTTGTCTATCTATCTATCTTTACTTTTTTTGTAATCGTTTATCTATATCTAGTGTAATCTGTTTGTGTTCTTGTCTTATAAACGTGTGTTGTTGTTATTGCATCTTGTTCATCAAGTTTTGTTTCTGTTTTAGTGTGTTTTACTCTTGATATTACTTCCCTTCTTGTTCTTCTTGCAAATCCGAGAGAGGTCATCAAAAGGGTCCATAGTTCTTGAACTAGTGGACTGATTTTGGTGTTTGTGTTGTTGTGTTCTTGGGGAGTTTGGTATCATTTGGTATCAGAGCAAGGCTGGTTGTGTTCCTACACTTCCAATCTTGGGTTCTCTTGGACAAAAATTCAAAAAAAAAAGAAGTTGAAAACTGAATTTTTTTTTCCAAAAAAGTGCAAATTTGTCCATTTTGTGTTCTTGGCCGAAAATTGTGTTGTTGTTATCTTGGCCAAGATATGTTTCTTGTGTGTCTAGAACTTGTAGTCTTTTGTTTGTTTAGAGTGTTTCTAGTGTTGGTTTCTTTCTCATCAATACTAAAAAGTGTCCAAATCTAAGATTGAACTTGAACTTGTTGAAGTCGTTGATGTGAACAAGGTGTGGCCGAGTTGGATGTTGTTGTTACCCAAACCTTGGCCGATTTGATGGTCTTGTTGTAGTGGAGTTGGAAACTGAAATTTTTGTTGCTCTTGGAGTTTTTGTTGTGTTCTTAAGGTTCTTCACCCTTTCATCATCTTGTTAATCCTTAAAGTGCAAACTAGATCGAAAAAGGTGAAAGACAAGTTTGTAGTAGTTGTTAGTGAAAGACTTGTCCCTATCACTTCAAAGAAGTCAAGTTTTGCTTTTGAAATTTGAACAAAAAGGCTCCAAGACCACTTTTCCCTCCATTAACCAAATCCACCAATTCCAAAGTGTATATTGATCAAGACTTGAAATTGGAAAATAAAATTTTGATAAAACTCGTGGCCAATATTGGACTGCCACATCACTAAAGTACTATTCACGCAATATTTTTGAGTTTAAATTTTAGATTTCTTAGTTTCATTTTATTGTTTCCTAGTTTCATTTGTTTGCTCGATACTAATTGACAACCTAGTAATACCCTACTAGCTTGTAAGTTAGTTTTGTGTACGTTCTTCGTGTTAACGTTGTTTGTTGTGTGCTTTTCTCATTTTTGAGTCGTAGTATCTTTTTTGGTTCAAGTTCGTACATTACTTATTTAAGTCGTTTCAAACAAGAATCTACTCCGACCTCGAGCTACAATTGGGACCAAGTAACCTCATTGGAGTATAAGCGAGTTATCAACACTTGTAAGCCCAATAAAGTAAAAAATCCAAAGTGTGAAAGTGAGAGATTGTGGACTATTTTGAGATGCATTGTGGACTGTTTTGTGATGAATTGTGGACTGATTTTTGCTAATCTTTAATGTGTTTGTTGTTTTCGTATTGTTTACTTAGTAGATCTTGATGGGTACAATGGAAAATGAAGCTGAAATGCCTAGTTGGGTTAAATCCATCATGGCAAGGCTTGATTCCATAGATAGGAGAATAATGGACAGAATGGAAGGAAGATTGGAAGGGATGGAAGGCTCTCTGTGCAAGAAGTTGGATAACTTGATGGAGCATCCAAGCCTTCCTAATCAAATTTTCATGAGTGGCCATGCTCCACATGAGCTACAAGGTAATCAAACTAACTTTTGCACTCTACTGAATAAGGATAATACCCAACTAAGTATGAATGATAGTTTGTCTTTAAGTGAGCCGAATATTCCTTCATTTTGTGATGATAATGTACAAATTGAGATTGTGGATACACTAGTTGATTCACCTAGTGTTGAAGCCATTATGGAAAGTGGTAGTACATTGTCTTATGGAAGTCATGAAAACCAACTTGTGTGTGAAAATGATGATGTTGAACATGTTGGCCGAATGACTAAGGATGACCCTCTAGTTGTTGTTTTTATTGACCATGATAGTATAGATGGGACATTTTATCATTATTGTAGTAGTATTGGGGTAAGGAAATGTATTCCCAACCCGTTCCCATGCACACTCTACCCATTTGATTCTGGTGATCATTTGAAGTGTGGTGATGAGGATATCTTTTGGAATGACTTGAATGTGCATGGAATGTATGGCTTTCCTCTCTCGAATTTCAAGTCTAATTACTGTTCCAAGAAGAGTCTATGTTTTCCACTTGATAAGCGATGCTTGTTCCTTGTTTCTTGTCACACTTATGTGGATAAACTAGTTGATTCTCACTTGGTAGGATATTTGGATATGAGGGATGTTTGGGTATATATGAAGTTTGAGCCATCTTGGCAAGATGCTATGGTTGATTACACTAATCCCAACCCTCATACCTTGAGGAAATTTTGTTTTCTTGTCCTTTCTATCGCTTTGCAAAGTTCAGATTCGAGGATGAATCCTTTCTAAAGAGGGGAGGATGATATGGGTACGATCATGATTGGGGTCCAATGCGTCAAGACTCGAGCTCGGGGGGATGCCAATCCAAGGAACAAGCTTTGAAGTGTAGATAACAAGTCCCACAAGCTCCAAAATTGTTCAGTGTTCATCCGCCCTTTGCAAGGGTTTTTTAGTCATTTGTAATAAGTTAACCTAGGTATAAATAGAACCTCATTAGGTCATTTTTGGGAGATTTTTGGAGAATATATTTTGTATCCTCTTTGAGAGTCTTTAGCAAGGTGGAATCCTTGGACAAGGTGGAATCCTTGTGTTGATCATTTGCTTAGAAACGGAGATTGCTTAGGAATTTTGGTTCCCTTGAGGTCACATAAGAGATAGATTTAGGTTGTGTGTGATATTAAAGATCCAAACGTGGAATAAGCTTTTGGGTTGTTAATATTATACTATCCCTTTGTCTATCTATCAATCTTTACTTTCTTGTAATCGTTTGTCTATATCTAGTTTAATCCGTTTGTGTTCTTGTCTTGTAACCGTGTGTTGTTGTTATTGCATCTTGTTCATCAAGTGTTGTTGCTGTTTTAGTGTGTTTTACTCTTGATATCACTTCCCTTCTTGTTCTTCTTGCGAATCCAAAAGAGGTCATCAAAAGGGTCCATAGTTCTTGAACTAGTAGACAGATTTTGGTGTTTGTGTTGTTGTGTTCTTGGGGAGTTTGGTATCAATGTGAGATATCCTAATTATCCTCACATGTAGGACATCATATCATATGTCCCGTATTGGCAAAACATGATTTTGAACGAGTTATTTGAACTCAAGCCTTCTTTGGGTAACTAACTAGCTCTCTTTAAGCCCAATTTTAGTCTTTTAAATCCATGTTTCATGCTTTTAAAACAATCAATAATTATTCTGTTAAGGGCGAATCATCACCGGGTATCGTCATACCCAGACTTGCAAGTCATTCATATTGCACCATAATGTGTCTGTAGCACTTTTTATTTATCATTAAGTTAATGTCTACACAAAAGCTTTAAACATCATGTGAAAGAGTCTTGCTAAAGATTTTCATATGAGATTACACAAAAGCACTCTCTTCTCATTATTACAATCACATGGTGACCATCTCATTTGCATTTACTTTAAAACTCATGAAGTCCTTAAATTTGTACAATGAACTATTACAACAATAAAAATACCCCCTCGACATGTCATAAATCATATCAATCCATGAACACCTGTAGGGAACTCATTCTTAAGTTTTCTTTTTAAAATCATGCATTTGAACAACTCATAACACTTAAAATCAAAGGGTATCATGATAAGAGGGGGGGGGGGGGGTCATTATTCATGCTCCCAATCAAATTTTGTAAAATTGAAAACATATTTATATACGTGATTATAGTTCGATTCAAAAAAAGGGGGTTCAATACAAACATTTACTTTCATCAAAACAAGTCCATGGCACATGCTATTCAAAACAATGTCAAAAACCCTCTTTGTAAACATGATTATATATTTTAAACTTGATAAAAAAATAAAACTTATGTCCATGGAGTTTAGGATCGTCCCACATACCTTAAGTTTATTAACTTGAACGATGAAACCCTAATCATGACACTTTCTTGAGATTCTTGAACTTGTAAGGCTTGAATTCTTGTTCTTGGGGAAGAGGGGAGTGTTTGTTTGAGAGTACAATTGGAGAAGATGGACAATTTACGCCCTAATTGATGATTTTAATCGGGGTTGTACGAATTGGGTTGAGGAAAAAAGACTCAACTGCCCCTCAGGCAATTAAATTCGCAACTGAAATGTCGATGACAAGGTCACTGCGGTGCGGTGAAGGGCTCAATGCTATTACCACCGCGACGCACCACTGTCGCGATGAAGTTCTGAAATCGAAATCTAAACACGACCTGATTCTCATCCGAAAAATTCGAAACTTCTCCTAGACCTGCTAACTACTACCCTAAACATGAATAAACTCAAAAAACAATGCCTCGAGGTCGGAAAGACCACTTTAAAATTCTTCGAAGTCAAGAGGCTTAAAATATGACTAAGTCTCCCAACACTTAGAAAAATTTTCAAGCCCTAAACTTTCCATGCATGCAACTAAGAGATAAATCAAGCCAAGAATTACATGGGATGCTACAATTACGGTCAAGTAGTTGATCTTTATATAATTTATTTATATTTTTTGGATTTTAGGTACGTTATCTATAATTACTATCTTTCCTTTTATCTTTTTGTCTTTATTGCGTAACTTTCACTTATATATATAAGTATCTTTGAGAAATAAATCATTATAAAACACTTTGACTCGGATGCTTGAGGCTAGAGTTTCAACATCAATGGGATTATGTTTATCTTTTTTGTTGTTCATATCACATGTGCTTTTTCTTTTCAATTCTAATTAAGTAAAACTTGTATGATCTTCATATGAATAGTCAGATAAATTTAATGTTTATTTGTTTTAGCAGTATATACAAATTATACACTATTATATATGATCATGGACCCGTTATATATATATATATATATATATATATATATAATTTAATTAATCGATTAGATATATGAATTATCTTTTTTTATTGTGTAAATTCTTTCACAATTTTTTTCTAAAATAATAGTGCATTTTTTCAGATTATATTGTGAAAAGGAGGTCAAATATGTTTTCCAGATTAGTATGAACCCCTAAGAGATAACTAGAGTTGTTAAATTGGGTTAACCTAGTCCAACCCATGTGGGGAACGAAATTTGATGGGTTAGGGTAGATCAACCATTCATTTTAAGGGCCCTTAAAATGCTATCTCAACTCAACCTTAGAAGAATCGAGGGTTAACCTTTTATCTTTTCATTTTTTAATAAGAAAATTCTTTTCAATCTAAATTCAAATTTATAGGTATGTCAACTATTAACATATATGATACGAAAGTACAAAATTTTGTGACAACTGATAACATATTTGACACCAATACTTTGCCATGTGTATTTGAATCGATTGATAAGGTTGTTAATTAGATTAATGCTAAATGAGTAAAGTATTGTGTAAGATACTAACATTTATATGGTAATCACTATTCTAAATTTAAATCTTTTTTTTCATAATTTTAAGTTCAAAATGAAATCACAATCGTGAATGTGACTTCGATATTTGGTGATTAGGATTTAATGTTAAATGAGTAAACTATTGTATAAGAAGTTAAGACTTATTTGTTAATTGTAAACTATTGTATAAGATATTAAGACTTATTTGTTAATCACTATTTCTTTTTTTTTTTTCATAATTTTTTAAAAAAATTTAAATCTAAGTAAATAGACTTTTGACCTACGAATCAACCTCGGCCCAAATTAGTCAAGCTTCAAGGGCCAACAGACTGACTTTATAAGCCTTTATCTTAAAAGAGTTTGATAAATTATAACTCATCCCCGCCCTAGAGACAAGCTGAGTTAAGCCCACCCTAATGACGGGGTCGGATTGACCTTAAGGGCCAAGTCCGTTCGATGACTTTATCTATAACCTTGATAGAAAGGATAACGATGACCCGCTTTGACTTAAACCAAGTCAATGAGCTAATATATCGTAAAAGTAGTATAATCAAATAATTGATTTTTACATAATTCATTTATATTTTCTAGATTTTAGATGTGCGACCTATAATTACTGTCTCTCATTTTATCTTTTTTGTTTTTATGGGTAATTTATAAGCGTCATTGAGAAATAAATCATTATAAAACACTTTGATTTGGGTGTTAGAGGCTAGAATTTCAATCTCAAAGGTGTCATTTTTATCCTTTTGTTATTCATTTCATATATGTACTCTTTATCTTTTCAATTTTAAGTATATTTTCTTATCAAACTTCATTGGTTCGCATGTATATGTTCTCTTTCACTTTTTTCTTTAGAAAAAATGTGTGTATATATAGTCATGTTATAAAATATTAATGAACAAAGAAGAAGAGTAGAGAGAGAATAGAGAGTAATTCTTATTTCTCTTGAGGTATTTCTTGATGAGGTTAATTACAATGAAGGAAACCTCCTTTATTTATAGGGGAAAAACTAACCTTGAGGTTTCTAACTTTTCCATAAATAGACATACACTATATATGGTAAAGTAGACATTCACTATATATGGTAAAGTAGACATTCACTATTTATGGTAATATATTTATAACACTCCCCCTTGAATGTCTAATTGATAGATAATGTTCCTCGTGAAAACCTTACTAGAAAAAACCTTACTAGAAAAAACCCAGTGGAAAAAAATCTAGTGGAGGAAAAAGAGTGCACATCTCTAACAATACGCATATAGGCCGCCTCATTAAAAAACTTACAAGGAAAACCCAGTGGGACAAAACCTCATAAGAAAAAAAGAGTACAACACGTATTAACCCCCCTAATGAGAACATCCTTGAACCTTTACATCCCAATCTTGTGCACCATCTTCTTGAAAGTTGTAATTGAAGGAGACTTGGTGAATAAGTCAGCCACATTGTCACTTGAACGAATCTGTTGCATGTTAATATCATTATTCTTTTGTAACTCATGTGTATAGAAAAACTTTGATGAAGTATGCTTCGTTCTATCTCCTTTTATGAATCCTCCATTAAGATGTGTTGTGCATGCTGCATTATCTCTGTATAACATTCTGAGTACATTGTCACATTTCAAACTATATTTTTCTTGAATAAGATGCATCATGGACCTCAAACATACACATTCTCGTCTTTCTTCATGAATAACTATTATCTCAACATGATTCGATGAAGTGCTAGATAGATTGCTTTATATATCTCTAAGATATGACAGTGTCCCCACATGTGAACATATTGTATGTTTGAGATCAAGATTTATGCGGGTTAAATAAATACCTAGCATTAGCATAATCAACAAGATCGGGACTGAAATCGTTAGAATAAAATATGATCATGTTGATTCCATTTCGATGTCTCTTAGTAGGAGTAGAAATATACTGTAACACCCCGCATTTCGGGCTAGAATAAAAACCGTCATTTCTATGCATAGATGATCCAAAAGCCATAAATCCTATGCAAATTTGGCATGTTAATCAATTATGTAGTCGTTGAACCTATTTAACCATGAATTGAGATCATAGAGGTCCCCTAACTCAAGGACGAGTTGAAAGCTTTCCTATCATTGGAGTTTGAGTGAGCGTCGAAACTTGTGTCACCTTCAATCGACTATAACTCTTTGTATATAATGAATTAGAGGGCCTACTATACATCAAATGAAATCTCTTTGAATTAGCTTTCCAACGATACTAATTTTGCCTAAAATTGATACCCGAGCAAAAAGTTATGGCCATTTTAATGACTGAGACAGTAGCATCATCCGATAAGCGTGCGACGCATGCCCTATCACACGCACCAAAATTTCAGGTTCTGTTTTCACGTTTTTAAGGGAAAAATGGGTATCTTTCATCCCTTATCCAGCTATAACATAGGATTAAACTCCCAAAACACCAAAATATGATTCTTTTCTCTCAAATTCATCAAGAACTAACCCTAGGGTTTCAAACTAAAAACCCAAATATCTCAAGATTTAACCATGAGTTTTCCTTAATTCTTCAAGATTCAGAATTTTCATTGCGAGGGCTACAAGAGGCACCCATCAATTATTCCTCATTGTTAAACTTAATTTAGATTATGACCATGTTTCCGTAGCAGATTTTATTTCCGCATTTCCTATTTATATATGAATGGTGTATATGATTACAAGTTAGAAGGGCTCTCGGGCTTCATGGTTCAGGATGTCCTTCACGGTCAGGGCCCTGGTTCAGGTCGTGACATAGACCTTGCTAACAAATTAACTGAAAAAGGTTATACAAACCTTGTAGTATTTTCAAGGTACATGAGTGCACCAACTGCACTATGATATGGTACTTCATAACTAATCCAAATTGAGTTTGCATACAACAATAGCTATCATTCCAGTATTCAGATGGCTCCATTCGAAGCTCTCTATGGTAGGAGGTGTAGATCTCCAATTGGTTGGTAATAAGTTCGTGAGTCCTCAGTCATAGGTTCTGACTTAGTGTTCGACGCCTTAAAGAAAGTTCAGTTGATCAGATAAAGACTCTGGGCTGCTCAGAGCCGACAGAAGTTGTATGCGGATGTTTGTAGGAAGGATCTCGAATTCGAGGTCAATGACTATGTCTATCTAAAGATCTATCCCATGAAGGGAGTGAAGAGGTTTGGCAAGAAAGGGAAACTCAGTCCCCGCTATGTCGGTCCCTTCAGGATTCTCAATCGCTTCAACAAGGTAGCTTATGAGCTCAAATTGCCTTCATATCTAGCCTCCATTCATTCAGTATTCCATGTATCTTTGCTCAAGAAGTGCATAGGTGACCCAGTAGTTGTAGTCCCCATTCTGAGCATTGACATTCAGAACAACCTCTCTTACGAAGAGATTCCAGTCGAAATCTTGGACTACCAGACTCGTAGATTGAGGAACAAAGAAGTCCCTCTAGTTAAAATTCTTTGGCGAAATCATTCTCATGAGGGAGATACTTGGTAAACAGAAGTAGATATGCGTACTAAGTATCCTTACCTCTTCTCCACCGATTCAGATCAAGCTCAAGGTAATAGTTTTCCTTAAGCTTATTCAGTTTCATATTCATGTTCCCATTATAAATGTGGTAGGTACTACCATTTCATACTCTGTCTTGCATTCATGTATTAGTTCAGTTATAAAATCATGCATCAACTATGCATTCTCGTCATGAGAAACTCAGTCTATCAGGATACTCAGTCACGCATTCATGTACCAGTTAGCCATGCATCAGACGTGCATGAGTTTAGTATATTTATCATGTCAGTCATGAAGTCATGTCTAAGTCACTCATGCTTAGTTCATGTTCATTTATTATTTTGCCTCTTAGTCAGTCTCATTCGAGGACGAATGTTCTCAAGGGGGAAATATTGTAATACCCATGCTTATTTCTAGCTAGAAATCATCTCAAGGATTTTAGTACTTTCTTTGAAATACAAATGTATTTTTGTACCCGTGGTATTTTTGAGATTTTTACTTTCTATCACGTGGGAAATTGAGTCAGCTTTCTAACGATATCAATTTTTTCCAATTTCGATACCGGCCGAGGAAGTTATGGATGTTTTATTCAGAACTGACCGAAATGCCCAAGTACGACGTCCAAGTTGACGGATCGCCAAACAAGTGACGGACCGCCACTTTGACCGTCACAGCCAAGGCAGTAGGGCCACATTATGGATAAGGATTGATGGAGGAGTTGATGAACCGTCATATTTTTTACGGACCTTCATCCAGGCCGTCAACTCTTATCTAGTGAACCCCATTTCTGGTCCACGTATGACGGTTGAAATGACGAACCGTCAAGTTCCTGATGGACCGTCAGTCGGGTCGTCACAAGCCACATTCATTTTACTTTCAGGCCGTTTTAACAGAGGTATTTTGGTCACTTACCACTCACCTATATATACCCAGATAAGTCTGAATTCAGCCATTTTGCTCATTATCATTTCACAAAAAAAAACTAGGGTTTCTCTATGAATTTAATCTCCAAGAACAAGACCCAATCTTCTTCAAAAAACAAAGGATTTCAAATCCTTCAAGTTAAAAAAACATCAAGAACCTTGGGTCAGGTATACGTAGTGTTCATCCACGGATTCCTTTCATCCGTGGAGTTCAAGAATCAATCTTTAAATACTAAATCATGAATGTTTTGTGGTGATATAATTATATTCATGTTGGTGGTTGTGGTTATGCTATAGAGTAGTGATTTGATGAATTTTCATGTAGGTTTTGATCATGTAGTTAGAACCCATGAATTTGGGTGGTTTAATGTGATGTAAATTTATGAACACACCTATGCTTTAAAGAGTGCATGCAAGGTGTTTGATAAAATACTTAGAATGCTAGGAATTTCATGTTTACATGGTCCCATATTATCTACATGACAAGTCCATGTTAACTATAGAATTCAATATGAGTTCCATGCCATTGTTTTGTTGCAATTGTTGAGGTATGAAGCATTTATGATAATTGAGTGATATAATATGTACATGATATATATATTCCATGAACTCCCTACTATGCACACGATGTTGAAAGTTACATGTGGTATATTATCCCCTACTTATGATATTATGAATTGTGGACTCCAATCTTGTGATCAAGTCATGTCATGTGTGTCAGTTTTCTTCTATCGAGTCCTGGAGGTATTCGTACCCGAAAAATATAGTTGTGTGCCTAGAACTATGTCATGTTTTCATGGTACTCTCAGTTAAGCCATGTTTAGTAGACTTCAATCAACCTCATGACTCAGGAAAACTCATGTAAATTCAGTATCAGCTTAGTTCTTCTCAGTACTCATTAACTTCAGTAATCTCAGAAATTCAGTTCTCAGAAATCTCATAACTCAGTACTCAGTAAGATGAGTAATCTCATGAACTCAGTCAGTTATCAGATATCAGTAGTATTCCGTCAGTCAACGAAATTCAGTAAGTTCAATCCATGCAAAGTTCAATTAATCATGTTCAATGTCACTTCAGATGGGAGTAGTAATTAGCACCGAGTGAATCCAAGGATGGGAACTCACCTGTCAGTTTAGGGTGTGATTCATAGCAGTCATCCTTGTGTTACAGAACTACGTAGCCGGTTGAGACATCTTAACCTGTCAGATTAGGGTTGATGAGGTGGCTTAACCTGTCAGGTTAGGGTTCCCAATGTTCTCATTTTGAGTGCCTGCCATATAAGGGTCACTCATAGCTTGTCCTTACGAATGGCGCGGTATTGACACCCTTCCAGTCAGGGAAGAGATTGGACCCCATCTTAGCCATTATGTCACATATGGGGCATGTCGGTTAAACAACTACCTGCCACAGTTTTCAGACTCAGTCTCAGTAAAAGAACTCAGATAGTTCTTCAGATATCAGTATATCAGGACTGTCAGATACAGTAAAATTTAGTTATAGTACGGAACTCAGATAGTTCTACCAGATTCAAGACTGTCAGACACAGTCGCCCATGTATCAGAACTACAGTTTCATTCATATCAGTTATCAGTAAACCATGTATTAGCATAAAGATCTAGATATCATGTACTCACGATCTCAGTTACTATGTATGTATGTTTTTACCCTTATGTTCATATCAGTCAGTCGGTTAGCATTATTCATGCATGTAAACCCTTTGCATTTAGCCTATCTCACTCGTATACTCAGTACTCCAGTTGTACTGACGCATTTACGCTATGGTGCTTTCTTTTCATGTTACACCATAGGTTCAGAGACACGAGTTCCGAACCAACAATAGCAGTCGCGATCCAGTATACAGAGTTGCAGTGAGTCCTCCTCATTCGAGGACTATATGATCTGATTCATTTATTATTTCAGTTAGTTTTTTTGTTTATGGAGTTAGTTGGAGACATGTTCCTTCAACTCCTTATTCAGACAGTACTTAGAGGCTTTCAGATTTAGTTCAGATTTATTTCAGACTTCAGTTGTTTTGGGTATTTTTCACCCACATGAATGTTATGTTTTGATAGATCCTTTATTCAGTTGAACCTTATGGACTACATGTTCATGTTTTCTGCATTATTACATGTATATTATACAGTGTACAGGTACAAATATCAGTCATGGGTTAGCTTGTGGTCCTTCGGGGTAATAAGCACCGTGTAGCATTCCGATTCAGAAAAATCGGGGTGTTACAAATTCTTATTTCTCTTGAGGGATTTCTTGATGGGGTTAATTACAATGAAGAAAACCTCCTTTATTTATAGGAGGAAAACTAACCTTGAGGTTTCTAACTTTTCCATAAATAGACATACACTATATATGGTAAAGTAGACATTCACTATATATGGTAAAGTACACATTTACTATATATGGTAATATATTTATAACAAGTCAAGAATTGAAATGCTTTTTAGTGACTATCGGATATGTCATTTCTTACTATTCAAGAAAACTTACAGTATCTTCTTGTAAATAGTCTGATAAATTTAATGTTTCATCGGCTATTTTTAGTTTAATTAATCGATTTGACATATGAATTATCTATTTTACTGAGTAAATTCTTTCATAATTTTTTTTTGAAATAATAGTGCATTTTTTCAAATCACGATGCGTAAGGGAGGAAAACATATTTTTCAAGATTTTTTTTAATTTATAGGTAGCGGTATGGACTGCGTACATTTTACCTTCCCCAGACCCCACTTGGTGGGAATACACTGAGTTTGTTGTTATTGTTATTGTTTAATTTGTAAATTTGTCACACAAAACTTTCAATCAGGGTGAAAAGATCTTGTTCTTTTAGATCATAATCCTAGGTGGAGTTTAAAAACTTTTGATCTATATTAATTAACATGACCTTATGCGTAATCAATCATTTTCTCACCATTGTTGTTTTCCTCATTTTATAAAGTGATCTAAGAGCTCATCTTTACTCAACTTTATGCTTAATCGTTCATTTTGCCATCCTTATTATTTTATTCTTTTTATAAAGTGGTGTAAGAGTCCACCTTTACTCAACTTTATGTGTGATCGATTATTTTGTCACCCTTGTTATTTAACTAAATTTATAAAGCAAAAACAAGTATATATATATATGACTTCCTTAGTAAAAATTGAAAAAATAATTTTTTATACCTTTTGCAGAAGCTTTCAAATTTTAATAGTTTCTTGATGACTCGAACCCACACACTAAGGACAATCAAATTCATAACCTTAGGACTAGGAATTAATGGTGTTTACCCGCTCTCTAAGCAACCTTTTTTTTGTCAAAAAAATAAATTTCATAATAAATTATTTGCTTCCTGCCATCAGATAAACTTACCCCACTCTACCCCATGGCTAATACACCCCTACAACTAGGGGTGTTCATGGTTTGGTTAAAAATCAAACCAAATCGCGAACCAAGCCAAATCGATTAAAAAATCGACATTTGGTTAGATTAGGTTTGGTTTGGTTTTAAATTTTTAAAACCGATACTTATGTGGTTTGGTTTTGATTTTACTCTAAAATAACCGACAAAATAACCAAACCGAACTGATAAAAATTATATATATATATATATGTCACGCCTCAAATCCTATTGGGGCGGACTAGCACTCGTAACCGAGGAGGCCCGGGAGAACCAGCTCATAACCTTATACTTCCCATACATACCTCTATGACAACCCGAAATTCGGACAACATCATGTCGCATATAAAAGGAAATAATCACCTGTATAAGCTCGAGAACACATATATATGTATATACAATACTTGGCCGTTGGAGCCATCACGTCTATTAACAAAACACCACCTTGATTGTACATTAGGTCTACAAAGCCTCTAGACAATACACAGAGTTTAACTAAGGTCGAGACACACCCCGCCATATAACTAACTTCTATACAATACCAAAAGTGACTGGATATGACACGGAAAGCCCCGAAGCAAACTGGAGCTCACCAAAAGCAGCTGGATATCCTGGATCCTACTTGTGCAGTGTATGAGCTGAGGTACCTGTGCCTGCAGCATGAAATGCAGGTCCTCCGTGGGGGACGTCAGTACGAAATATGTACTGAGTATGTAAAGCTGTAGATAATCACATATGATATAGGAGCTCAATAGAAATCAGAAACAAGTGAATAAATCGTAATAGGAGTGGACCACACTTACTAGAACTTGAGACAACCTGTACATTATATTTATTCAATCACTTTACCTTCGTTCTTATCATCTTTGTAATCATTACTGTACTGTACTGTGACCATTAGGCTGCCTCCAGGACATATCAACTGGGATCGACCCATGATAGGCTTATGCCCCTGGGATACCACCCATAAACACATAAATAGGGATCGATCCATAATAGGCTTATGCCCCTGGGATACCACCCGATAAGAGAGAACTTCCATCACATAGTTCAATTAATCTTTGAGATTGTTATTTCAGTCGCCACCGCATTTTTTGATACTTTGAAACAATGATGCATCAATAAGAGACATATAAATAGACCATCAATGCAATAACAATGAAGTAAGAACTCATTGGCACATCAATGAAGTGTTTTGGAGGCATCAATGCCATAATAATGAAGTAGGAACTTATTGGTATATCAATGAAACGTTTTGGAGTCATTAATAGCACATGGATCTTGTTTGAGTAACCGGATACCTTCTGACATTCATTAGTGCAATAAACATGTAAGATTTGGAAAACAAGTAAGTATTGGAATGTCTTGACATCTTGTAGGGTGGAAACAAGTTCATTGGTAACGTAGGACATCATACAAAACCATTATGGATCACATGTTATTGAATAACTTTGGAAACTTTCTTAATAGAATAATTGTTCACTTTCATGCCAAAGATATGATATAGAGTATGCTTTACATACCTGACTTTCAACCTTCAATACTAGTCCCAAATGGACTTCCCGTCTTTTCGGATTACTTATCTACAATGAACATATATAGCAATCTAGTATTAGCAACCAAATGTCACAATTCAATTATTTGAATTCACCAAACTAGTGGTTAAGTAGTAAGCCTTAATTACACCATAAAGGGTGTCACTTTAACCCTCTTATGCTCCAATTGCATTCACATGCCATGCATATTCATACAACATCCTCCAATATCAAGTTTGGATTCATTTATCCTTCCAATCAATCTATTAAATAAAATTGAGCCATAGACATAAATAATCATCAATTAAATAGTATATCACCATATCCACCTTCCATAACTCAATTACCATATCCACCTTCCACAATTCAATACAACCAAACCATGCAAAATAGTCCATAGCCCTATTTCCATCACCTTTCAATAGCAACCAATACATATAATCCTCTATCACACATATACATATGGAAAAGAACAAAGGCAAACAATATTCATACCTTAGAATTCACCTCTTGATTATGCAATCCTATTTGCACAAATAATAGGTGTCGTTCGAAGCTCTCGAGATGACAAACACAATTATCGGATTACTTTGGAATTTCTACGGTTGAATCAAAAGTAATTTAAAGGTCAAATTTGGCTAGGGTTTGTTCTTTCTCAATGATTGATGATGAAAATGAGTTTTTGAACTCATATACATGTATATATACACATATTCCCGTCCATAATATAATAGGAAATGACCAAAATGCCTTTAAAATTTAAATAATGTCAAATCTGTCCTTTGGTGGACTGTTTTAATAAGTTAAAGTAGATCGACCATAACTCTTTTCCCCGATATCGTATTTGGGTGAAATTGGTATTGTTGGAATTATAATTCAAAGGGCTTTCATTTCATATAAAGTAGTCCACCCCGTTCGTCCTGTACAAGGAGTTATGTTCGTTTGAAGTTGACCCTAAAAATCTATTTTGATAGGCTGAAGTAAAATGAGTATAACTCCTTACTCAGACGTTGGATTTGGATGAAACTAATTGAATTGGAAAGAAGACTCAAAGATATTTCTTTTAATAGGTCACATATCTCCCAGTTCATTATATTAAGGGAGTTACGATCATTCAAAGTTGACCCAAAAATTCGGCTGGCCTCAGTAGTTTGTGCGCAGGAAAATTTCCTGCACATTTACTATTCCCAAATATCCCGGCCACCGTTTTATAGTTTCGAACGTTCTTGATTATATCTGAAACCTATCCGTTTTTGGAAATCCTTGTATCGTTGGAAAGCTTATTCAATAACCTTCGCATGGAACCATTGACGGGCAAGTTGAATAGACTTGCCCAGTTATCCCCAAATGGAACGAGTTCAAATTTAAGAGTATCAGGCAATAGCCTTGTAAACTCATACACCTTATGTCTAAATCTAGAAGGAGGATGATCATGGATAAAGTTATTAAACATCCCAGGAGCAAAATCCAGATCACCTAAGATGTCAAAACTTCCCCTAACTAGATATGAGAGAGTAGGAAAAAGAAGTGTGGTTCCCTAACTTTTGATAACATGATCATTGGTCAGATGGGCGGCCGATATGGGTCATAGCCGCCCGCCGGCAACAGAATCTCTTTGATTCTCTAAAAAAATCATAGAGTCTCTGATACCATGTGAGAAATAAAAGAGAAAAATATTATTGAATTATTGTAACTATATTAATACATTGAGACCCTATTTATAGACACTACATTACAATTCCTTTTCAAATAGAATTTTATACGCTATTTCTATTTCTACTAATATTCTAACAATATCAATGTTATTTTTCATAAAAAAAATTAATTAGAGCATGATAGAAAATGAAATTTCATATGAAAAAAGATATAAGAAGAGGACAGATCAAAACAAGTAATGAATCTTAGGAGATGTTGGCGAACAATTACATTTAGATGATTGGTGGACACAACTCTTGAGGAGCTAGTAGTATCCATCCACTTGGCGCCTAATGATAGACCAAGAGTTTCTTCAATAGGTCGGTATCTTGTTTTCCCAGTCTGTACCTCCTTTTCCCTGCTAATAGAATGGCCACCAAGAAATTTACCACAGTACTTTGGTGGCACAAAACTCTGAAAAACCTTTGCAGGAGCATGTAACTTGGATCCAGAACACTCAGATCCACGGATGACAGGCAGATTTGATTCTAATCTGCTCCACAATTGAGTAAGCAGATTTGATTCTAATCTGCTCCACAATTGAGGAGGCAGATATGATTGCAATCTGTTGTTGTAAATATGTGATATCATATTTTGTTATTCTAGGAGAATAGATTAGAGAAAATACTTAATTCATGTATCTCCTAGGTTAAGTTGCATAGATTCGGGTGTGGATATCCGAGACGGGTGCGGATCCAAGAGTCGAATTCGTTAAAATTTTAAATTTTAAGATTCGAAAGTGCAAATTCGAGTAAGGATATGGGTGCAGGAATTTGGCTAAAATATTAAATATTATAAATATAAAGTTATAAAATATTCTAAAAATCTACTTTTAACTTTTAAGATAACTTTTAGTAAATTTTCAATTAGGATTGGTATATACTAGTATTTTTGGGAAACCAACAGGCACATATATATTTTTTTACTATATTAATATAAAAATTCGTTTTATGAGAAACCAACAGACACACATATCTTTTGACTATATTAATATATAAACCTTTTTTTTATATTTTAAAAAATATAATTATTAAAAACTAGATCTGACGAGTCATCTTTCCTGTCCCAAACCACATTTTGTTTCATCCCAACGATTCAAATTTTGATGAAAAAAATTACAGTCGTTGAATTCCGACGATGACAACAGTCACCGATTTCGATGATGACTATCACCGGATTCCGATGTTACAGTAGTCATCGATTTTCTCCCACTCCTGCGATGACAATAATTACAGTCGCCGGTCTTTCTTACGATGATGACGACAACCAACTTTGTTTTTTATGTTGGATCAACGTCTTCGGATTCGTTTGACCGAATCGGAGACGTACCTCGCGTCCGCACCAACGCCGCGTTGGGATGGGTTCGGCGGTGAAATCAATGAGTTCGCACAACAGAGATCCTACGAATTAGGGATTGATTGGATTCTTTTGATCTTCTTGTTCACCTATAAATATTGTGCAACTCTATGAATAAAAATATATTTTTGCAGTATCTAAACTTTCATGGTATCAAAGTTGGAATATTTCCCCTAATACCATATGGTTAAAATAGCTTTTCAGGGACAATATCTTTCTTTCTGGAACACCAAAAGAAGATAAAATGTCTACTCTGAAAGCTCCGATAGAAAATATGATTACTCAAGGAGGCAATGTTTCTCACATTCCCTTCTAGTTAACTTCTCATCGATTAATGGGAAGAACTGTCTGAAATGTGCACAGTTCGTAAAGCTTGCAATTGATGATCGTGAAAAGTTGGAATGCCTGACTAGAAAGACGAAAAGGTCAAAAATCGGAGAGCCAAAGATGAACACATGAAGATCAGAGAATTCACTCATGATTGCCTGGTTAATATATTTCATGGAGTCAGTCATAAGTAAACCTTATCTATTTTTACCCACTGCTAAGGATGTGTGGGAAGCCGTTATAGAGACGTATTCTAAGCTAGAAAATGCCTTTCAAATTTTGAGTTAAAAATAAAACTATGACAAGTTAAGCAAGGTGAGAAAAAAGTCATTGCTTATTATAACGAAATGGTATTGATGAATCCAATTATGACACACCCTTGTGATCCTGCTTTAGCTTATTCCTGAAAGTAAGAACCCTTCATCACGTACTTTACTTAGTAACATAAGTTGACACAGGTAAAACTGAGCATCAAAAAGCAGAAAAGTTTCCTTTTGAATACTCAGCAGACTACATATATATATTGAAGATCTTTCTTTTATCTGAGCAATTGAAACTATTCAACAGGAAAAAAGGCTCTCTTCCCTATAATTAATTTTATCTCTTTTCCTTTTTGTGTTTCACGGGAAGTTTTGACATCATAGGTGCTCCGGAATTCGCTCCAAGAATGTTCAATAATTGTATCCAGGCTTATCCTCCTTCCAAAGTTAGGCATATGGTGTATGAGTTCTCAAGGATATTGCCTGGTACTCTTAAATTTGAACTAGTTCCGCGTGGGGCTATCTGGACAAGTCTATTCAACAATCATTTTTCGGGTAAAGAAGATATAGGACTGTATTTCCTCGCAAGTAAGAGAGAAAGGTCTGCTTCTGCCTTATATATATATATATATATCTGAAAAGGGATAAGGGTCGTGAAGTAGATGTGGCGTCCTTACCCAGAAAGGTTTTACTAAAAATTAATCTGCATTTATCATCTTATGCAAGTCTGAGATATATACTGCTTTGGTGGAGTTCTTGCGTAACAAATATTTGTTGATGAGAATGCAAGTACAAGCAGCTCAATATCATTTATAAGCCTTCTCATCACCAAATCTTTGATACGCAATAACACCACCAGAGCAATATATATCCTCAGACCTGCATATAATGGGAAATGCAAATCAATTTCTAGTAAAAACCTTCCTGGGAAAAGGTACCCTTCTACTTTGCAACCCTTTCCCATTTTGGATAGATATATAAGGCAGAAGTTGAGCTTGCTCTCTCACTTTCAAAGAAATACAGACCTATATCTTCTTTGCCCGAACAATTATAGTTGAATAGACTTGCCCAGTTATCCCCACATGGAACGAGTTCAAATTTAAGAGCATCAGGCAATAGCCTTGAGAACTCATACACCTTACGTCTAACTCTAGAAGGAGGATGAGCATGGATAAAGTTATTAAACATCCTAGGTGCAAAATCCAGATCACCTAAGATGTCAAAACTTCCCCTATAATGCAAAGAACAAGAGAAAGATTAGTAATTATAGGGAAGAGAACCTGTATTCCTTTTGAATGGTGCAAATTCCTTGAGTAAAAAAAGATCTTCAATATATATATGGTCTGTGGAATAATCAAATGGAAAGTTTTTTGTTTCTTGACACATAACGAAAGGCATATTCAAGTTTCAAGGACTCAAAAAAAAAAGGCAAAACCCATCACAAGGCCCCTTAAGTACGCACGATCTTTCACTTAGGCACCTGAAGTGGACATTGGTCCTTTTTTACACCTCAAGTAGGTATAAAGTATGCCACTTTGGCACCTTTTGCTGAATCAGCAAATTTATACTGTGTGTGTATTACACGCGTCTGATGATGTGGAAAGTGACAAATAATATGCCGACACGTGTCATTTTTCTAAAAAATAATTTTTAAATCAATAATTAATTTTTTTTAAAAAAAATCAATAATCACCCCTCCCCCCTTCCCTCCCCCCACCCCAACATCATCTTCTAAAAAATTACTGCAACAATGTCACCCCCCCTCCCCCTACCCCCCACCCTTTCCAAAATCATCTTCTAAATGCAGCAGTGCCACCCCTTCCACCCCCATACCCCACCCCCAACATTGTTTATCTAACCCACCCCACCCTCTAAAATTCTAAATTCTTGAAATTTCAAATTTCAACAAGGAAATTTACCAAAAAAAATAATTCAACAAGGAAGCCATTGATGGACCATCACTAAACACACACAAAATTTATTTTCTCCCCTTTGTGATGATTCATGGCAGGTACCAAACCCATCTTCTCCAAACACCACAACCTCTCCACCCCACGTACGAATTCATCTACTCCAAAACACCCCTTCTGCCCCTCCATTTTTGTACACCATTAATAACATTTTTTTTCAAGCAAATAATAACACCATTAATAACACCAAATAACACCATTAATCTTTTCAAGCACATTTTTTCAAGCAAATAATAGGCAATCTCAACAAAAATTTTCAAACACATCATTAACATCATCATCATCTCAAGACGACCCATGAAGGCAATCTAAACAAAACTTTTGCCTCGAATTCCTCCAATTGTTGACAATTCGATTGTGGATATTTCCTTCAATTGTGAAATCTCAACAAATTTTTAATAAAGAATGTTTGAAATGAAAATTTTCTCAAACTGTGAAGAAGAGTGATGTTAATGGTGTTATTATTGAAAGAGTGAAGAAGAAAAGAGAAATAAGATAAAAAAATTATGAAAATGTCCCTCAAACGCGCCTTCAATGAGTGTGTCACACGCACCTTGCCAACTCAGCAAAAAGTGTAAAAATGACACACTTTATACCTACTTGAGGTGCCAAAAAGGATCAATGTCCACTTGAGGTGCCTAAGTGAAAGATGTTGCGTACTTAAGAGGCCTGGCGATGGGTTTGGCCAAAAAAAAAAAAGAAGAGAAAGTTCCACATGGAGTTAAAAGATGTTTTGCACTCTACATCTCATTAAGTTGCAGAACCGAAAAAAAGTTAGAAAACAAACAATGTATGGCGCCCATATAACCTACTTACCAACAATTTCTTGTTTTCTATACCTGCAAACATAAAATGGCCCATAATGCAATAACATAGAGAGGCAGTAACCTAAAGTCTTCATGAAATTTCTCCATAATGGGAATCAATTTAGATTCAGATTATCATTATGTCATGACTTGCAACTATGTAAGAGCATAACTCTTTCCCATAGTTGGGAATATACTCTATATTGCCCTATTCATTTTTTCAGTGATACTAATAGAGTTCCTGCTAGCTTGCATGCACCCCAACTAATTCACTGGTCAACCTGTCCATCCCACAAGGGGAATTTCTTAAGCTCATATGCAAAAGTCTAACTTGGCCATACCATATATTAACAAGTAGGGGTGGGCGTTCAGTATTCTTTTCGGTATTTTTAAAGTTTGGGTTTGGTAATTTGGTAATCGGTATTTGAGAGTAGATACCACATACCATACTTATAAACATCGATCCAACAATTCAGTAATTGTAAATTAAATTTCGGTTTGGTATGGTATTTGGTTAGATGTATCGTATTATATATATAAAATTCGATATTCAGTAAATATTGAATACCAAACGGTATATTAATATCTTGTACCAAACACAATCTCAAATACCGAAATGTTGAAATTTTACTCCGAAATACCATACCAATACTGAATTATTGAATATCAATAACCAATTTTTTTGGTTCGGTTCAGTAATTCAGCTTTCGGTATTTTATACCCATCCCTATTGACAAGGTATGCTGCCTATCAAGGCTAGCCAGATGGGTGTACCTGATGTTGCAGCTTGGATTCAAACATAGAATCTCCAAGTTGTGTTACTCCTATGTCTTAACCACTAGGTCATCCACTGGTAACCGTACATATATGTTTCCTTACTAATCAATAGGGAAAAGACCAGTGGAGTTCATAAAAGAAAGGTCCGCCATAAAAGAAAAGATTAATCAGTCAGCTGACTACTAACAAAGATGAGCCATCCAAAAAGCTACCATGCAGAGACAGATATGAGCTGAATTTGAACTCTTTTGGAGCTTAATTTACCTCGTGTTAACTTATGTTAGTAATTAAGGCACATGATGAAGGATACTTACTTCCAGGAAGGATCTAGTGCAGGATCACACATGTATCATTCGAATCTCATTCACAACATTGGGACTCCTACGCTCCAGAAAGCTAGAACCACCGGGACCTAAAAAGAAGGCTACATCAATTGGATTGAAGTACAGTAAGTAAATAATTTTTCTATGAAAGCTTTTCAGATATTGATGGTGTAACGAAAATCATTTTGAAAGATAATACCAACTCTAGACATATCAATGTTATTTTTCTTAAAAAAGAAATTAATTAGAGCAAGACAGAAAATGAAATTTCTGATGAACAAAGATATACGAAGAGGATAGATCAAAACAAGTAATAAACACTAAGAGATGTTGGCGAACACTTACATTTAGATGATTGTGCTTTTTTTTTTTGCTCTGTTCAGTGATTTTGGTTTTTTAAGATTCTAAGGCTTTGTATATCCTGCTGATCCTAAAGACCGCTGCACTGTACACTTCTCAGGAAAAGAAGCTTGCTACAATTTCCCTGAGACATGTTTGCCATGGATTTGGTGGACTCAACTCTTGAGCAGCTAGTGGTTTTCATCCACTTGGTGCCTGATGATAGACCAAGAGCTTCTTCAATAGGTAGGTATCTTGTTTACCCGATCTGTACCTACTTTTCCCATTTAATAGAATGGCCACCAAGAAACTTAACACATTTCTTTGGTGGCACAGAACTCTGAAAAACCTTTGCAGGAGCATGTAACTTGGATCCAGAACACTCATTTTCTAGTTCACGTGATAAAGACATTACTCGCTCGCCCTTATCACATTTTTCACAGCAATAATCCTCTTGAGCATCTTCGCAATAACCCTGTACGCAATATCTAAAAGGAAGACAAAAGAAAAAATTTTAAAAAACAGGAAGCGGACTACATATGCATAAAAGATACAGAGAGTATATAAGAGAATTAAATGCTACAACATGCTAATGAAAGAAACAATGTATCCTTTAGGTGGAACCCAATATCCAATACCATTTAGGATCCACTTTGAAGAATGCCAGAAAGATTAGACAGCTCGAAGAGGTCCTAATTCTCCCGTAAGAGGTCATATCACTTCCATTTAGGCTTCTAGTTTTGTTCTATTTTTCATCTCTATTTAAGATTCCAAAATAAGGGTGTCGAATAAGTCGACAGATTTAGTCATAATTTGCTCCACAGATGAGCAGGTAGATTTGATTCTAATCTGCTCCACAATTGAGTAGGCAGATATGATTGGAATCTGTTGCTGTAAATATGTGATATCACATATTGTTATTCTAGGAGAATAGATTAGAGGAGATCTCTTGATTCATGCATCTCCCAGGCTAAGTTGCATAGGCTCGAGTGCGGGTATCCTAGACGGGTGCGGATCCGAGAGTCGGATTTATCAAAATTTAAATTTTAAGATTCGGAGGTGTGAATCCGAGTGCAGGAATTTGGCTAAAATATTAAATATTATAAATATAAAGTCATAAAGATATTCTAAAAATCTACTTTTAATTTTTAAGATAACTTTTAGTTACTTTTTCAATTAGGATTGGTATATACTTGTATTTTTGGGAAACTGACAGGCACATATATTTTTTTTACTATATTAATAGCAAATTCTTTTTATGAGAAACCAACAGATAGATATATCTTTTGACTATATTGATATAATTTTTTTTATATTTAAAAGAATATCTATATCTATATATTATTAGAAGGAGAGGATGCAGCCTCCTCATTAAGCCAAGTGGCAGCATATAAAAATGACACGTGTAACTTTAAGGATACGTTAGTTAATTAGTAGGAATTAGTTTCTACGTTTTAATTGATGAGTTCCTAATAAATTGTTAACTTTCGGTGGTTTTTATGTTTGAAACTGATACAACTTCTTTACATGATATCTTCTATATAGATCAGTTTCAGTTTCTCTCTACTCTTCTTGATAAAATTTACAACCCATCTAATTTCATCAAAGGAAGCAGATTTGTACAAATGATGACCACATCAAAGAACCAACGATATATCAATGACAGATTGCATTAGAAGACGATACGGTTTGTGGTTGTACGCACAAGATATTAAGTTTGTCAAATCTATAACAGGTTCTTTGTTCTTCCTTTTTCAAGGAGCTATATGGTTGACTGGTATATGATGAAGGAAGGAGGGTTTTTAGTAGAGAATCAGGATATTCTTCCTCAAACATTACATTACAATTTATCCGTTTGTGTGTACTAAAATGGCTTTGTTTCTCTAATCAGTTTGGTGTGCAAGAAATAAACTATAACAAACTTATGGATCACAACACAAGCATTTACATCAATTTTGTTTATTTTGTTCTGTTTGTGTTGGAATTTTAAATTCATACCGATTTGATAATTATGCTCCTCAAAATTTGATTCTTTTTCAAACTTTGTACATATTTGAGGATTTTTGAGCGATATTTTTTGATTTACGTTTTGTTGACTAATATCAATCGCACATCGTTGCAACTTAGAATGTTGCGATTTAGACCTCACCGAGCAATGCACACCTTTCAATATATTCTTCTTGATAGATATTTAAAATTTGAATTTAATACTGACAGTTTTGGAGATGGTTACAACTTTTCTACTTATCCCTTTTTGTTGTAATTGTATGAGTTTTCACCATTTTGTAAATTTTTATTTTATTAATTACTCTTACCGAGGGTTAAGAATCTTAAACAAAAAAAAAATATGAATATAGGTAAGAGCAACGATACCTTATGATATCCAAGGAGTGACCAACAATGCCTTTCAAACGATACCTTATGAAATCTACGAAGTGACCAAAAATGCCTTTCCATATGGACTTAAGGGTGTTGAGAGCAATATTTTTGGATCTCATCTGCCTATCACTCTTAATAAGGTAAGGCAAGAGGAGGTGAAGCAGACCCATATGTGCTTACAAGTATCTTCTTCATCATCTTACTTACCTTTCTGTTGTCCTTAGTTCAAAGTTTTCTCATGATGCTAGATTACATCGATCTTTGTTTCAGTGCTGTAACTAATTCTAGAAATTTTATATGCTTAATGCAGTAATTTTTTAGTAAATGAGATGATTATGATATGCATGAAAGGTATAAAAAATATTTAAATTGTGTAAGCTTTGATTAATCTTCAACATTGCCTAACATTTTGATCAAGTTCGGGTAAGGAAATGTCATTATAGATATCTTTTATTGAATTTCATGATACTTCTTCTATTTGGTTGATCTATTGAATAATCTCGGCGGCCGGGGAATTTTTATTTAACCTTTTATTCTCATTACACAGGTCTATATATATATCCCATGTAGTTAGTAGAGGTGTTCACATGTTTGATCAGAACACCACTGCTGTCAAAAAATAAAAATCTCACAACCAAAATTTATTAATTTTCCAGAGGGTAAGGTTCAATGGAATCTTGAAACTTAGGAGCAAATTAAGAGCACACTTCTAAGAGAATCTAAGATACAAAATTTTTGTACCAGAACTGTGGAAGTTAAATTATCACCAAAATTGTTGTACTAGAACTGTGGAAGTTAAATTATCATTGCTTTTGAATGTTATGTTATGTGTAAACTTGATTTTAAATTGTCATTTAGCTTAAGTAGTTAAATTTAGTACAAAAATAAAGCATTTTTCAGTTATTTAGATTTTGGACTGACCTCCTGCACATTGTTGATAAATGATATGCGAATTGTATTACAATTTAATGGTCATTTGGCTGGGATTAATTAATTTAATTGCCATTTGGCAGGCTTAATGCTCATAACATGCTGCTCACACTGAAAAGAATGCAGAAAATGGCTCATGGATAGGATGTGATATGCATAGTATTTGGGGATGCTCAAACATTTCTTCTTTGAATGTCAGTTATCACGAATGTGCTCAAATGAGTTACTGCAGTGACTAGGTACACACTATACAGGGAATAGAAACATCTCATCCTAGCATATGGAGAAGAGTATTTAGAAAACTGAAATGAAGGCTCTGTAGTCTGTAGAAACCTTGTACTTACTATTCGAGTTGGCTTCGGTATATGCTATTTGGAGTGTTGGGAACAAGGCACCGTGGAATTACAAAGTCCAACATTCAGCTATGATATGCGGACAGATTAAGGAGTATAAATATAGAGTTTATGGACATATAATAGTACATAGGTATAGGAAAGATAGAAAAGGATAGAGAAGTTGTACAGTTGAGATAATACTGAACAGAGGTAGATAGGTGGAATGCTCTGATTAGTCTCTGCTAATTAGACTTTTATTTTTTTGCAACCAAAAAAATTATTTAAGGGAGTAATTATCTTTGAGTTCTGTCCCAAATTTAAAAAATTGAAATTAGATTATACTAAACTATAGGATTTGTATTATTTTAGATTAAAAACACACATAATTTAGAAGATGAATAGTAAAGATTCATAAATAATTTTATGGATTCAGGAATAAATTCTAAATTTTATTGCACATAATACAAAATTTTACTGTAATTTAAGATGGAAAAAAATTACTATGATCAAGCCAAAAAGAAGTATTAATAAATTTTTACAAGTTATATTCCGAAACACTTTTCGTACGTCGCGCGGGGTACTATACTAGTAATTATTAAAAACTAGATCTGACGAGTCATCTTTCCGGTTCCCAACCACTTTCTGTTTCTTTCCAACGATTCAAATTCCGATGACAAAAATTATAGTTGTCGAATTCCGATGATGACAACAGTTGACGATTCCGATGATGACTGTCAACGGGTTTCTCACTGGATTTCAACTTTCGGCGATGAAAACAATTATAGTCATTGGTCTTTCGACGACGACAACAACCAACTTTTTTCTTGATGTTGGATCAACGTCTTCGGATTCATTTGATCGAATCAGAGACGTACCCCGCGCCCGCACCAGTGTCGCGTTGGGAGGGATTCGGTGGCAAAATCAATGAATCCGCGCAACATAGCTCCTAGAAATTAGGGATTGATTAGATTCTTTTGATATTTTTGTTCACCTGTAAATATTGTGCAACTCTATGAATAAAAACATATTTTTGCAGTATCTAAACTTTCATGGTATCAGAATTGAAAATTTTTCCCTAATACCATATGGTCAAAGTAGCTTCTCAGGGAGAATATTTTTCTGAAACATCAAAAGAAGACAAAATGTCTTCTCTGAAAGCTTCGATAGAAAATGTGATGACTCAAGGAGACAAGTTTCTCACATGCCCTTTCAGTTAACTTCTCGTCGATTAAATGGGAAGAACTGTCTGGAATAGGCACAGTTCATAAAGATTACAATCGATGATGATGAAAAGTTAGGAATCTGACTGGAAAGACAAAAAAATCAAAAATCTAAGACCCAAAGATAAACACATGGAGCTAAGAGAATTCAACCGCGATTGTCTGGTTAATAAATTTCACCCACTACTAAGGATGTATAGGAAGCCGTTACAGAGACATATTCTGGTGTAGAAAATGTCTTCCAAATTTTTGAGTTAAAAATAAAATTATGACAAGCTAAGAAGTGTGAGAAAAAAGTTATCATTTATTATAATAAAATAATAATTTTTTGGCAAGAGTGAGAAAGAAGTCATTGTTTATTAAAATGAAATTGTATTTTTATGGCAAGAATTAAATCAGTATTATAATGATGAATGAAAGTGATTTATAAATAGTGTGAGAGCAAATAAAAGAGAAGAAAAAGAAAGAGAGACTTTACCTTTTTTCTGCCAACACCTTGCCAATTATGAATCTAGTATATTATAAAGAAAACCCTCTAAATCTTATCTGCACTTCCATTTTTAAATTTACTCATTTTCCATTTTAAAAATCACCCAACAATGAGAAATCCTAAATAAACTACTAATTATTCTCCAATAAAGTAAAGTGAAACACATCTTTAAAATAAAAAATCTAGTAAAACACCCCATATTTACAACATTGCCAAAAATCTTAATAGCTCAATTGTGACTATCTAAACAATTAGAACTCGTTTGGTTGGAAAATTACTTATCTCAAAGTTATTTATTTCATAATTATTATCTCATTCTCAATGTGATAAAAACGATACTATAAATCTCAAATAACTAATCTCAAGATAAATTATTGTATGGGGATTAGTATTCCCGTGTCTCCCTAATCAAATGAGCCCTATCGAGAGCTCGATTTTCATTGTATAATCCCCTCCCAATTTTCACTTCTCATACCCCGGTTTAAAAACAACACTACAATCTCGAAATAATTAATCTCACAATTTTATCTCAATCAAACATTAATAAATTTATCCTAAAATTAATTTCAAAATCAGTTATCCTTTCCTTACTCATTCTATCAAACGAACCCTACTTTATCGGTGATAATTCGATTCTCACTATACAATCCCAAAATCAGCTACCCTTTTCTTATCCCTCCTATCAAATGAGTCCTACTTTATCAGTGAGACGTCGATTCCCACTATACAATTCCCTTTCAATTTTCACTTCCCCACCCCAAATTAAAACTAAAAACTACAACCTTACCTTTTATATCCTGTATAAAAGATAAAAGATCTTTTTTTTAAACCACAGGTTTTTAATCGCACACAAATCATCATTCCAAAAAGAATGTCGGCCTCTGCCATGGAGAAACACACAAAAAAGTACAAACAAATGAAGAATCGCATGAACATTTGCCATGGAAAAAACAAATAAAAAAAGTAGTACATACAGTATATAATAAACTCAAAAAAAAATATTAAGGTTATACCTTGTGGGCCTGCTGAAGTGTGTGCGGTTCCTTTTGCCTCGGAATGTGATTTTTATAGAAATTGAAAAACTTACATAATTCTTTTTTTGGTGTTTGTTCTGATTACACTTCATCTCATCTTTTATTAAAATTACAAAAATTTTGATTTTTGAATTATTCAGATATATTTTTTTATAAAATATATAATATTTGATACATTTTTTATAATTAAACTACCACACTAAAAAGGGGGGGGGGAGGGAGGGAATCAATTTTATTTTACTTCAATTAGAAGAAGTCAGTCACGCTCCTAAATCTTTAATTAACAGTAAATAATTTCCATAAATATGAAATTAGTTATTATGATGATTTTTAAATCATTATTCTATTTAATTACGTTTTTTAATAATTTTTTTTAACAATTATCAATAAATATCTCGATTTTATTATGACATTCCGATGTTTGAGTTATTGATGTAGAGTATGAGGGATATAAAAGGAATGCCATGGTATTCGAAGAACATATAACGTATGAAAAGTTGATTTCAGTCATTGCTGCAGAACTTGAAATCGACGAAACAAGAAAAAAAATTGAAGCGAGATACATTATTGATGGAAACTCATCTACCTTACTAATCCGTAATGATGTGGGTGTAAAGCTTTACGTAGAGGTTAAAAAAAGTGCGCTCAAATTTGAGATGTATCCACTGCATATAAGTATCATTGATAAAGATGAAAGAGAAATGTCGTTTGAGCGTGAAAGTGGTACAGTTATGCTGTGCAGAGATACATGTTTATTAACCAAAAATACATAGTTATTGTTGAATGTTGTAGATGTATCTATTATTTTAAATTATTATATCTTTTTTGCTAATATGTATCTCATAGCATAGTTGATTGTAGGAAAAAATCACATAAATATATAATTTGAGTCTATATTATAAAATCTACCAATATTATTTTTATGTAAAAATATAGTTTTTATTTACAAAATCTCCCAACCATTCAGTTTTCATTTTTTTTTTAAAAAATCCAATTAAAAGCACTGCTATCTATGAAATTTTCCCATATAATCAACTCACAACCAAACTCACACATGAAATCTTAATTTTGCTTTCTTTTGTTGGTTTTATTTATCCCTAAACTCGCATATGAGACCCATTAAGTGTCTTGTTTGTTTGATTTATTTTTTTATTTTCTTCGTTGTTTTCTTCATTTTTTATTTTGATTTTAAATATGCCCAGTGATGAAAAATCTATGTGTATTGAGCGACTATGCAGTTGTTTTTGTGCATCACCTAATAACTTCTAATGAGTTTCATCACTTTCGATAGTTTCTATGAGTTTTGGGATTTTTTCATTGACATCGATGGGGAAGGATATCAATGATTTTATGGTGCATGAACTGTGCAGAAATTGGTGTAGCAACGATTTTATGGCGTATAAATTGTATAGAAATTGGTGATCAATAATTTTATGGCGTATGAATTGTATAAAAATTGGTGTACCAATAATTTTATAATGTCTGAAATTGTTAAAAATTGATGTATTAATAATTTTATGGTGTCTGAACTATATATAGATTGGTTTATTAACAATTTTATAGTGCCTGAAATAGTTAGAAATTGGTGAAAAAATAATTTTATGTTGTTTGAATTATCTAGAAATTGGTGTATCAATAATAACTATTTAATGGTGTCTGAAATATATAGAAATTTGTGTATCAATAATTTTATGGTATCTAGAATGTATAAAAAATGGTGCATCAATAATTTTATGGTGTCTGATCTATATACAAATAGGTGTATTAATAATTTTATGGTGTATAAAATTTGTATGGGATATGATTTGAATCAACCGAAAAATTTACTACCATTAATGGTGTTTTCTCCGTAAAAATATTAAAAATTAATGTTAATTGAATTAAATTAATGTGGTTAATTGGATGGTGTTAATTGACTCTTAAATTAATGTGGTTAAGCCATTGGAAACTCGAGAATCAATTGTGCATGCTGAAGATCCAAAAGCGCTAAAGGAATCAGGTTGTGAAGATCCAAGTGCGAGAGAGATATAGTCAATCCATTTTGTGATATTGTTTTGAGAGATGTCAGTTCGAAAAGTACCCCGATTTGGGTATGAAATTGAAAAACATATTAGGAGAAATTATAGGAAGAATATGAATTACTATTTATCTAATTTGATATTTTTAACTGTTTTTTTTTTTTATCTTATTTGATTAGTTTTGTTAGTTTTCTATTGGCATACTTTGAAAAGTTGAAACTATTGGTATCTTGAGTAATATTGACTCTTAAATTTAATTTTTTTGTGATTTTCCCATGATTATATTAGTATGTATATCTTGATTTCTTATAGATATATCTCTTTTTGATAATATGTATCACATGCATGTATTTGTTATACTACTATGTATGTGCTAAACTAACATATGTTATTGCAACTAAGATTCGATTTTTTTTCATGTTAGTTACCACTATTTCTATTTTATGAGTATTTTCTTATCGGTTAAACCGAAAACCGAACCATGAAGGACTAAAAACCGATAAAAAATATCTTATTGATTTATCATATTTAAAAACAAAAATCAATAAACCTAACCGATAATATATAAAATCGAACCGACCGATGCACACCCCTATATATGCTATTAAAATAAAATACTTCAACTTTAACTCAACTTAAAGATACATGTAATTACATACCATATACATTTATAAAAGCGTGTACGAGATACATACTATATTATACAACAAGATAGGTATCTCTTACACTAATAATATGTATATATATACATAGTTAAAATATCTTTTTTTTTGTAACTAATGGCTTTATTAATTACCAAGTGTAATCATTACAAAGCAATAGCCTAGTTATACACAACTTAGTTGTTCTCGTAAAACTAAAATTCCTTTTCAGCTAGACAGCTACAGTAGAACAACTTGTCTATCAGATAGTTATTTCAGTATAGCTAGCCATAAATACTATAAGTAAATTCAGTGTAATGTGCAAGGCTCTCAAAAACTACAACTCTGTAGTATTTGGGCAATTCCATATGAGGCTCGAACGTTGCAGTTGAATGCCACTTTTTAAGCAATACTATCCAGTGATCGACCTACACCTTCAAAGATTCTTTGATTTCTTTCCAACCAGATTGTTACATACACAGAGATACAAAAATGAAAAAAAGTATCATATGTATTCAAATATATATCTCAGCCTAGATTATTGACTACTAACAAGCATCCAATACATTTTGAAGGGTTTCTCTATTTGTAACTTCAACAACTTTTTTTTTTTTGTACAAACTACGCCTCCTGAACTATACTTTTTTTCTTAGCCTCTTTTGCTATCTTTTCACGTAATTTTTTCATCACAGCAGAATCATTTCGGTGTTTGAATCTATTTTCATGAAAATCATCAGACATTATTAATGTCCCTGTTTCTTTGAAGTTCCCTTTCCATCAATATACTAAACTTTTATTCAATAATGTTAACGAAATAACTTTAGAAAATTTTAAGAGGAAGATTAATTTAATTTTTGATATAAATTATTTGAACTTGATAAGATGGGAGTGAAGATGAATTTGGGGAGAACTACCTCTTTTCAAAATTTTGATGAATTGGAGACAATTGTGGCAAGAAACTGCCCCTATAAAAATGTCGTTGATGGAGGAGCAAATCGTTCCCTTCAATCCGCTTAGTTGAATCTTTAAATAATGGTTTCTTTGTGGATGTATATGTAACTTTAGTTAAAATAGTAAAAATTGTAATTTTAGTAATTTCTTAAAACTGAAGGCATTTTAGTATTTTTGACAACTTAAGTATTGCTTTTATGAAATTTGTTCTTCAATATTTGGTGATTTGAATTTAATGTCAAATGAGTAAAGTATTGTGTAGGATATCAAGACTTATTAGATAATCACTATTAGTTTTTTCTCATAATTTCTTTTAAAAATTTTATTTAAACTATAGAGTCTTTTGACCTATGAATCGACTTCGACCCAGCTTAGTCAAGATTTAATGGCCAACGAGTTGACTTTATATTCTATTATTTTAAGAGAAAATTTATCTTATATGCATTTATTAGATTGTTTATTGCAAGTTATATCAATATTTTTAGATAATTATTTTATTAAGAATTTAATTGCAAGTGGTAGCACCCTTTTAAAAAGCTAATTTAATTATTTTGTTAAAAAAATTAGTAAAATATTTTGTAAAAATAATTTACTCCTTTTGTTTAGAGTTTAGTATTCAATATCTTTTAAATAAATATGTTGATAACTATGGAAGAAGTAAAATATGGTCAGTATTATATCTTCATTTATTATCATTCTTATCTTTTTCAAAAAAATCTCATGTTTTTTCTAAAACAACTTTATTGAAATAATATATTTTCGCTAATATCACACATTTCGTCTTAGTTATACTCCTCTTTTCTTTTTTTATTTTAAAAAATCATCTTCATAAACAAATATCTTCCTTTGGGACATTATTTGAGTCTCAACTTTGATATCTATCAAATAATTCTATATTTGAGGGTTCAATTTAGTTTTATTTATCAAGTTTTTTTTCTTGAATTTCAGCATATATTCTTATTATGTGTTGATTTCACGACTTGTATCTTTCTTCATCCAAAATTGACAACATTTTCTCATGTCAGAAAGCAAACACCAATATCAATCATGGCTAATACTATTATTTTTTTATCACAATGAAAAATTATTTGACATCAAATAATTATCAGTTAATTTATTTCAATATGCACGGCGATAGTTTTTCATGCAATATTCCTTACATACATTAAAAAGGCTATGTAGCATACAACATAATTTTTCTTATCAATTGTCACATTCAAAAACTCATTCAATACAAATGTGGCATATGCGGAACTTCATTGATACCAATTTTAATACCAAGGTAATTATATTAAGAACTCAAAAAAAAAAATTAGTTAAGTATGAAATGAATATATAAACTGATTTCAACATAATTTATTACACAATTCACAGATATTATATTGTGTGCTGTACTATTTTCATACAATAAAAGCAGTTATAAGAATACATCATTTATATGTAGAATCGTATATACCAATATCATAAATTGAGACACCAAAAATTTAAAACTATTTAAAATATGACTTTGTTATATATAACTTGATTTCAAATTAATCGTTTAAAATAATACATGAACAGTAGATTACATATATCACAGATTAAAAATAGATTATTGACATATAATATTTATTGACATCAGTTTTCATAGAGTAATTCTACCACCAATATTGTTGCAAATTCAGAATTTATGAATTAGATATCATTATTATTAGAAGAAGACAATTAGGGCAAAATAATTTAAAAGAAAATCATGATGAAGAAGAAAAATTCTATATTTGATAATGAAGATTTTAAAAAAACAAATGTATAATTGTTACAAAGAAGTAGAAAGTGGTATAGTTAAAGAAAAAGAAAACTGTTTGATAGAGAATAAAGGAGATGATTTATATCCTAACTGTCATCCCTTTTTATTGGTATAGAATTTCTTTTTCCTTTTATAATTTTTTTTTAATAAAAGAAAAAATAATATTTTCCTTTTTATATCGATTTTTGCTATAATTTGCAAACTTAAAAGTTTTGCTATATCTTTCATTAAACAATCTAAGGATGCATTAAACAATCTAAGGATGTTTATTTGCATTTTTTCCCCTTATTTTAAACAAGCATGATAATTTGTAACTTCGCCCTACCCTAGTGACAGACTAAAATGAGCCTACTCTAATGATTGATCGGGTTTACCTTAAAAGTCAAGTCCATTTGACAATTCTATCTATAACCTTGATATAAAGGATAACGATAATCTGCTTTAGCTTAAACCAATTCAATGAGTTACCTTATCGTAAAGGTATTACTGTCACGCCACGAACTGGGCCCTAGCCGCGATGGGCATCCCAAACCATGAAGGCCCGAGAGACCCCTTAGCTTGCAATCATAAACATAACTCATCAATTATAATAATAAGGAAGTAAAGTGAAAATATGGTGGTTCAATTATTTCAATTAAACAGTACATGACATAAATCCACAAGTAAATCCATAACTATCTATAACGAGTCTACGAAGTCTCTACTAAACTGAAAATGATAAACTGTCTGAAATCGAAACAAGGCCCCCGATCGGACCATGAACTAAAACCAAATGAAAACATCACATGGAACAAGGCCTTCCAAAATAAGGGAGGCTCACCAAGTCCAAATGTCTGTCAACAATCTAATACTTAGCGGGACCACGGGACTGAGTCTCAGATTCTGATTCAAGACTATGTGTGTATCAAAATATTCCAACCAACACAAAACAACAAGATGAACAACAAGTTGCTAGTGAATCAAAATAGGTCTCACACGGTTTCACTAGACTTTGAGTTTGTATTTTTGAACAAGAAAATGAGATGAATAACAAGTCAACAATGCTAGTGAATCGAAAGATTCCCATACGACTTCACTAGACTTTTAGATTCAGCAACACAAGGATAACAAGATTACAAGAGATAGAAACTTGACACACAATATTCAATAATCTAAGAACCCTAACAAGAGAAAGGATCCTAAGATTAATGAATATCAATACCAAGTTCTTACTTGGACCCAGAGGAACTTAAAGAACCCCAAGATCCTAGTTTCTAGCCAAAAGACAACACTAATATCACTCTACTAGTGAGTTTTCAAAATTGGGGCTTCTCCAATGGAAGAGAGAAGTTCTAAAATATTACAAGTGTTTTGTTTTCTTCCAAAATATGAATGAACTAACTAAAATACTAGCCCTAACAAATGGCTTATATAGTCAATTACAAAGGAGAGACAAAAAACCAAATACCCTTAGAATTAAGTGGGTGGGTTTGGGGTGTTTTGTTGGGCCTCTTCATATTTTAATCAGTATAGGCCTTTAGATGGGCTCACAATGGCCTCACACATGGCCAAGGATGTGAACAAGGCTTGGAGTAATTGCAACTCACGCGCTTGGCTTCGTGTGAAAGGTCCCGAGCTAGGAATTCCTGTATCATCCTGTCATGACCCGAGCTGGGGCCCTGGCCGCGATGGGCATCCCGAACCATCAAGGCTCGAGAGACCCCTGTCTCTGCCCAACCCACTAGTAATATTGTCCACTCTGTGTCTAGGCCGCACGGCTTTAAAACGTGTCACTAGGGAGTAAGGATTTCTCACTTATATACCCCGCATCCCTCCTGTGTTTTGACGATGTGGGACTCCTTCCTATGTTGGGGTGTTACATACACCCCCCTTATGGACTCAGCGTCCTCACTGAGGTTTGCCCCACCGTATGAAAAGCTTCTAACTGTCTGAATTAGGAGTTGATGGGATATGTCCCTAACTAACTCCAACTACTGTAATAAATTAAGTACTGAAATGATAAGATAATGCTCATGTCCTCGAAGGATGAAGAATCACTGCTGAGTATTGGAATATTACTGATGCTCTAGAGCTCGTGCTTCTAAACCTATGGTATAAAACACCATAACAAAAATGCGTCAGTATGATTGAATGTACTGGTATGCATGTGAGGTAGGATGAATGCATAAGGTTCACGTGCATGAACTATACTAACTGACTGAACAACATAAACGTGAGAATACATGCGTGAATACATAATAACTGTAACTGAGTTTGAAATAACATGATTACTGAATCTGAGTACTGATAACATGAGATACTGATAATCATATAACTGAAATAACTAATACTGAGCGACTGTATCTGACAGTCTAGTTTCTGATGGAACTAGATGAGTTTTATTTTGTTTTGAGGTGACTGCATCTGACAGTCCTGAATTCTGTAGAACTATCTGAGTTTTATTACTGAGACTAAATGAATGTATCTGACAATCCTGATCTGTAACTGAAACTGTGGGAAGTAGTTATCTAACTGACATACCCTAAATAATGCAATATAGCTATGTTGGGGTCTAATCTGTAACCCCAATTGGAAGGGTGTCAATATCGCACCACTGGTAAGGACAAGTTGTGGGTGACCCTCATCTGATAGTTTCCCCAAAAGAGAATGGTGGGACCCTCATCTGACAGTGTTTATCCACCTCAACAACCGTCATCTGACAGTGTTGATGTCTCAACCTATGCTGGATACATAGTTCTGGAATGCAAGGATGACTTCTAAGAATCACACCCTCATCTGACAGTGTGTGTTCTCATCCTTGGGTTTACTCGGTGCTAAATCCTACTCCCTTCTGAATAGACACTGAACATGGATTACTGAACAGAACTGGACTGAATTAACTAAGTTTCTAATGACTGATGGAATAGTACTGAGATTACAGTATTACTGAGCTTTCCTGAGTCACATGACTGACTGAGTTCTATGGATCATGGCTTGACTGAGGATATCGTGAAAACATGACACTAACTCTAGGCACACAACTATATTTTTTGGGTACAAGTACCCCCAGGACTCTATGGGAAGAAACTGACCAACCATGAATTTCTTAAATACATGACCAACATCACAATCCATAATAGAATAAGTTGGAGATTTCATGAAGTACAAGTTCTACAGCACCACAATGGCTACACCTATATCCATACTTCATTGACTAAAACATTTCATCAAACACTTGACGTGCATAAACTTGTACATGAATGGAGATTTCATATTATTATACTAGTATGGCACTTTTCCTTCACATAGGCATTTAGTCAAACACATGGGGAGCATGCTTTGGTTATACCATCATCAACACATCTAATAATCATGGATACATCAATCAACTTGTAAATTCAAGGGGGTTTATCATGATTATTATGCAAATATTCATATACTAGGGTCAATCATTGGAATATGTAATTTAAAACTTGAATCAAAACCCTACAACATCATGAACATGAATTTCAATTTTATTTAAATCATGAACGTTCATAAATACACAAATATTGTATTTTGAAAAGAGATTCTTGAGCTTCATGGGTGAAAGGGACCCATGAATCAACACATGACATACCTTGATACTTGATTTGGAAAGATTGATGGAAGAATCCTTGAGATTTGGATCTTGAATTGGAAACCCCTCTTCTTGTTCTTGAGAGAATTTGAGAGAAAAGAATGTATTTTGGTTAAATGGTAGTTGAATTCAGTGTTTATGGAGCTTTGGGGTGAAGGAAAAATACCAAAATACCCCTCCAAAATCGTTTGGAAAATGTTGAATTCTACGGCTGACGACATTGGACTGATGTCGTCACATATGTGATAAGCCGTCAGCTCATGTCATTACTTGATGCTAATTTATGACTTTCTGCCTAAGGCTGACGACATTAGCTGACAAGTCGTCAGATATGTGATAAGCCGTCAGCTCATGTCGTCACTTAGTTGCCAGGCTAACATGCTGGAGTAAAATGGGTATAACTTTTTGCTCCGATATCGGATTTGGGCGAAATTGGTATCGTTGGAAATCTAATTCAATTATCTATCTATTTGTGGGTCATGAGCTAAAAAATTCATAGTATAACGAGATATATGATCATTTAAAGTTGACTATACCAATATCCTTCCCAAGAATTCAATCGGTAAGGAATGTTTTGATTAGCCTAATAGCTAGGACGTATTTGAGACCTTAATTGACATCAAACTTGATCATGAAACTACCAAAGAACCATGATGTACTATTCATAAGCTTGAAATATGACGCTAATATTGATTTGCATTTTTCGGGGTATTACACATCCTCTCCATCTTGAAGGGAATTTGTCCTCAAATTCGGATCATTGTCATCCTCCACCGTTTCCACCCGAGAGAGGTCACACACGTTGAAAGTGTTGTACACTTGATATTCCGGGGGTAGATCAATATTGTAGGCGTTGTCGTTGATCCTTTCTAATATTTGTAACGGGCCATCACCCCGTGGCATCAACTTAGAATTCCTTTTAGACGGGAATCTATCCTTCCTTAGGTGCACCCACACCTAATCTCCCGGTTCAAGAATGAGCTTTCTTCTTCTTTTGTTGGTTCGCCTTGCAGCTTTTTGTTTTTTATTCTCCAACCACAACCTCACCTTCTCATGTAGATTCTTCATGGCCTCGTTCCGTTTTCTTCCATCTAAGCTTATCACAAGATCACTTGACAAAGGGGTTTAATCAAAAGGGGTGAGAGGGTTGATGCCATATACACACTCAAAGGGTGTCATCCCCGTGCTTTAGTGTATAACATGATTATAAGAAAACTCAATCAACGGTAAGTGCTCCTCCCAAGAAGTCATTTTTCCCTTAAACATTGACCGTAGCATAGACCCTAAGGTCCTATTTACTACTTCCGTTTGGCCATCATTTTGTGGGTAGCATGAAGTCAAAAACAACAACTTAGTACCGACCCTACCCCACATAGACTTCTAAAAGTGGCTTAGGAATTTAGAATCTCCTATCACTCACTATGGTCCTCGGAATACCATGAAGTTTTACAACATTATCAACAAACAATGAGGCTACACTAGGCGCATCATCACATTTAGAAAAAGGAATAAAGTGAACCATCTTGAAAAACTGATCCACCTCAACAAAAATACTATCCAACCCCCTTCTAGTTCTCGACAATCTCAACACGAAGTCGATTGATATGTCAAGCCAAGGACGCAAAGGGGTGGAAAATAGAGTGTACAACCCGTGGGGTTGGAGCCGTGATTTGGCTCCTTTGCACTCAACACATTGGCTGCAAATTCGGGCCATATCCTTGTGCATTCTAGGCTAATAAAATTATTCTTCCAAAGTTTTGAGGGTCTTCTCGACCCCAAAATGGCCCATTAGACCGCCATTGTGTGCTTTCCTCACAAACAATTCTCTCCACGAACTTGAGGGAACACACAATCGTCTACCCTTAAACAAGTATCCATCAAATTTGGTATAGGGATGGGAAACCCCTATCTGTAACCCACCTATCCCTATCCAACTCTTCACTTTCCCTATAGATAAGAGCAAAGTGAGGGTCCTCAGGATATAAAGACTTGAGGCTTTCAAACCCCATCAACTTAGACGGCAAAGTAGACACAAGCACATATTTTCGGGACAACGCATCGGCAACAACATTGTCTTTACCCTTCTTGTAATGAATAACATAAGGAAAAGTTTGAAGAAATTCAATCCATTTGGCATACCACCGGTTAAGCTTGTCTTGTGCCCATAGATGCTTCAAGAATTCATGATCCATTCGGATCACAAATTCTTTAGGCCACAAATAATGTTGCCAAGTGGCCAAGGCTTTAATCAAGGCATAACTCTCTAAATCATACGTAGAGTAGTTTAGAGTTGCTCCTTTGAGCTTTTCGCTAAAGTAGGCAATAGGCTTCAATTCTTGCATTAAAACTGCGCCTATGCCGACTTTGCTAGCGTCACATTCGACCTCAAAAGTCTTATCAAAATTTGGCAATTGTAGCAAAAGGGCCGAGATGAGCATAGATTTCAAGTCCTCGAAGGCATTAGCTTGTTCATCTCCCCACTTGAAAGGCCGATCCTTTTTAATCACTTCGGTCAAGGGGGCGGCAATAGTGCTAAATCCTTTGACAAAACATCTATAAAAACTAGCCAACCCATGGAAGCTTCTTACTTCACCTACGGTTTTGGGGGTTGGCCAATTTTTAATGGCGTCAATCTTAGATTCATCCACTTTGACCCCTCTTGAGCTCACCACAAACCCAAGAAATACAACCTCATGGACACTAAAAGAACACTTTTCTAGATTGGCATATAACTTCTCCTTTCGGAGGACATCAAACACACATTATAAATGTTTTACATACTTATCTAAGGACTTACTATACACCAATACATCATCAAAGTAAACAACAATAAACTTTTCGATAAATGGCTTCATCACATGATTCATTAGACTTATGAAAGTACTTGGAGCGTTTGTTAGGTCGAATGGCATAACCATACATTCATAGAGACCGAATTTGGTCTTGACGGCGGTTTTTCATTCATCACCCGGTTGCATATGGATTTGGTGATAGCCACTCCTCAAATCAATTTTAGAAAACAAACATGAACCATTCAATTCATCAAGCATATCATCTAGCCTAGGAATAGGGTGACGATATTTTACCGTTATCTTGTTTATGGCTCGACAATCAACACACATACGCCAAGTCCCATCTTTCTTGGGAACTAGTAGCACCGAGACCGCACAAGGTCTCATACTCTCATTGATACACCCTTTGTTGAGGAGTTCCTCAACTTGGCATTGCAATTCCTTGGTATCCATCGGGTTGCGCCTATAAGCCGGTTTGTTGAGCAATTGTGAACCCGGTAAAAAATCTATTTTGTGCTCAATTCTCCGAAGTGGGGGCAATCCTTGCGGTAATTCCTTCGGAAAGACATCCTCGTAATCTTGCAAAACATGAGAAATAGAAGGAGAAATGAAAATGTTAGAAGTAGCATACTTAAGACTATAATTACAATAAATAGAGCATACTTAAGACTATAATTACAATAAATAGCAACACTTTTGTAAAAATTACAGTTTATAGCAAGAGTAACATTATTTTACTCATTAACTAGGCAACTGCATGTTTTACTCTCGCTACTTTACATTTTCCTATTTTCATTCCATTATTTCACCTCCCCCAAATATAGTCATATCTTTTACCCATTTTTTTATCTTATTTTTTTTATCATTTTATTTTTTTATTTTATTTTATTTTCATTTTTTATTTCCACTTTATTTTCTCTCTTATATTTCTCTTCTTTTTTTCATTTTTCGTTTCTTTTTCATATTTGAAGATAATTATTTACATGATCTTCAAAATTTCAAAATAAAACATCATTACTATCTTTGACTTTCTTATATCTCTACCTTTTTTTTCTTATTGGTTTTTTTTCATCTTATTTTTTTATTTTTATTTTTTTTCTTTTTCATTTTTTCTTTCCACTTTATTTTCTCTCTTCTATTTCTTTTTTTTTCTTTTCTTATATCTTTTTTTTTCTTTTTCTATTTTCGTTTTCTTCTTCTTTTTTCTATTTTATTATATTTCTTTTCTTCTTCTTTTATTTTTACACTTCTATTTCTCTTTCTTCTTTTTTTTTTCTTTTTCGGTTCTCTTTTTTTCGTTTTTTTCTTTTTTTCTTTTTGTGTTTTTTGTCTTTTTACTCTTCTATCTCTAATTTTTATTTTGAAAAGACAAATATGTATATATCACATACACATATTCAAAAAAACATACAAAATACATAGCCATACAGATCTGGATATGTATTTACGGTACAAAACATACATATGTATTTACGATATATATATCATATTTATATTAAATAGTAACAACATAACTATACTATATATCTTCATATGTATTTGCGAAATACAAAGGTGACTCATATAAAATAAGAATATACATTTGAATCAGGTATGCATTTTGTAAATACATATGCAGAGCTATATGTATTTTATACGGTGTTGGATTTGTCTTTGAATTGTATATACTATGTCATTTTAGAGGGTAACATATGTACTTATTTATTTTCTTTTACTGTTTAAGATACCTATCATGTATTTTTTTTATTACCTATATGTCTACGTATATAATTGTCATTTTTGTTATAGAGATTTTGTGTCCTATATATATGTTTATATATACATGTGTTAGATATGTATTTCTGTAAATACATATGCAGATATATATGTATATTTTTTACCGTAAATACATATGCAGATCTATATGTCTATTTATTTAGTATATTTTTGGAAGAAAAAATTATAGAAAATAGCATACTTAAGACTATAATTACAATAAATAGCAACACTTTTGTAAAATTACAGTTGATAGCAAGAGTAACATTATTTTACTCATTAACTAGGCAACTGCATATTTTACTCTCACTACTTTACATTTTTCTATTTTCATTCCACTCTTTCACCTTCCCCAAATATAGCCATATCTTTTATCCCTTTTTTTATCTTATTTTTTTTATCATTTTATTTTTTATTTTATTTTATTTTATTTTATTTTATTTTCACTTTATTTTCTCTCTTATATTTCTCTTCTTTTTTTCATTTTTCATTTTTTTTGTTTTCTTTTTTTTCCTTTTTCATATTTGAAGATAATTATTTACAACTAATTTTAGTAAAACAAGGACAGTAAATCTTATTGTATATGTATTTGTATAGCAACAATTCACTTAAATACAAAATACAATTTGCTATTTTTCGTAATTATGAAAATATTGCTATAAAAGTTGCAATTAAGGCTCTATAGTTGCTATTTTTGAAATTTTCCCTTTAAACAATGAGCCAAGAGGAGCATCAGAGTGTCCTCGTCATGATCCACAAATAGTTCTTTCCTCCTAGCCATCATCACCACACTTTCTTTCCCCATAGAAATTAGGAGCCCCTCGGTTTCCCTTACTCCCTCACTCTCGGGTTCCCTCTCTTCCCCTCACCCTCGACTTTCTTCCCCTTTTCCCTCAACTCCCTCATTTTTGGTGCAATTCATTCACTTGGGAAGACAATAGAGGATGAAGTGCGACCTTTCGGTCATCCTTCTCAAGCGTATACCGATTGGTCCTTCCGTCATGTTTGGTCGACCTATCGTATTGCCAAGGCCTTCCCAACAACAAGTGAAAAGCTTACATTGGTATCACGTCACAAAGTAGGTCGTCATGGTAGTTGGCTACCTTAAAACGTATCACACATTTCCTTGTGACCTTCAACTTGCCGTATTCATTCAACCACTACAACTTGTAAGGGCTAGTGTGAAGTGTAGTTGGCAACTTCAAGAAATTGACCATTGCAACACTAACTACATTTGCGCAACTACCACTATCTATCACCATAGTGGTTGGCAACTTCAAGAAATTTACCATTGCAACACTAACTACATTTGCGCAACTACCACTATCTATCACCATAGTGCATACACTTCTCTTCACAAGACATTTAGTATGGAATAGATTCTCCCATTGGATAGGATCATGGAACGCCTTACTACAAAATTTGGAACCACGTATTTCCCTTCTTGTGGATAGGCATCCTTACAATTGTCATCATCATCATGTGGCTTCCTCTTAGCCGACTCTCCATCTTGAGGCTTGGCCTCACTCTCATCACCCACAATACCCACCTCTTCTTCAAGGAAATATAATCTACCTTCCCTTAGGATTACATTACGTCGGTTAGGGCATTCATTGTCTTTATGCCCCCAACCTTGGCACTTGAAGCATTGGAACCCCTTAGGATTAGGATACTTGTGAGCCTCTTACCTTGGTGGATATTTTTGCATTGTCTTAGCCTCGGGTTTCCTTGTAGTGGCGGGTTGGTCTTTATTTTTATGCCAACCCATGGTGGAGGAAGCAAACTCCTTATCCTTGGCCAACCCGAGGGTGCTTGACCCGTGGATTTATAATTTGTTCTTTCCTTAAGTTCTCTTTCAATTTCAATGGCCGCTTGAAAGATGCCTTCAATGGTATCAAACTTATGGAGAGTCAAGTGAGTAGAAACCTCCTTGTTTAACCCACACTTGAACCGAATGATGTCATGGCCAATTTGTTCTGCTCGATGGTCAATCTTCAACATGAGTTGTTGAAACTCATCATAGTATGCCATAACACTTCGATTCCCTTGCCGCAAGTTGTACAACCTCGCAAGAAACTTATGATGATAACTTTTGGGAAGGCACCGTTGCCTCATTAGATACCTTAACCAAAACCATGGTGGTGGTTTCCCATCTATCAACTCATTGCCAAACCGCTTGACGTATTCCCACCAAGTGTTAGCATAGCCTTCAAAGTGGGCTATGGCATAACAAATCTTCTTCTCCTCCAAAATGTTATTCATTTGGAATACCTTGTCACACGCCGATTCCCAAGCGAGATACACCTCGGGGTCACTTTCATCCTTAAAGATAGGTAGGCTTAATTTGATGGTATTGATACCTATGTCTGTCTCTAGGTGTCAGTTTCCCCTTTATCCATACACTCGGTATCTCTTTGGATCCACACTACCCTTTTCATCTCTTCCTTCCTTATGTAGGCATCGTTAAAGGCTCCATACCCTTCATAATCCTCTATACCATATTCCTCAATGTGGACATAATGATTTTGGACATTTGGAACTTGATTTGGAGGAATTGGACTTTGTGGAGGTGGTAGTCTTTGGTTTAGTGGAGCTTGGAAGGGAGGGTTCGGATTTTGTGGAGGCATTTGGCGTCTGAGTCCCTCTTGCAGAAATTAAGGAGTTTGGGAATGGGTTGGTCTATTGAAGTCTCGATTTAGGGGGTTATGAGTGGTTTGGCTTGTGGCATTTAGTGGATCTAGTGAAGGATTTAGCAATTGTGGCCATGTTTCGGGAGTAACGGTGGCCGAGGAATTTATATCATGTCCACTTGACGAAACATGTCGAGGAGTAGACGGACGAGAGTTCCTTTGACTCTCCACTTGTTCTAACATCCCACTAATAGTCGTCACTTCTCCCCTTATGGCTCCCACTTTTATACTCAACCTTTTAAGAGCTCGGGTCATAGCCTCAAGAGTGACCCTCATATTCTCCATTTCATTAGAATCCACGGTTTGAGATGTGGTTCCCTTTATTGTCAAGGTATCACCTACACAAGCAATAAACAAGTTAGTTTAAAACCTCTCCTCACTCACACTCTCTCGGATCACTCACACTCGAGTTCTACAAGTGTTGTAGATTGGCTAGTAACCCATGAATCCTTAAGGTTTGAGTATGCACTTGTCCAGAGTGGATTCTTATTTGAAACTCAAAGAATTCCAGTAGGACTAGAGTTAAGGAGTTACAACGTATTCAAATGACAAAATCACACAAACAAACGATGACACGAATACAAGGCTTCAAAGGACTAATTGACAATCTAGTAGGAAGGTACTAGCTTGCTAATTAGTTCTCGAGTCAATTAAAAGAAACTAAGAATCAATAATTAGAAACTAGAATATCCAAATTGAGTTTAATTAATGATGTGAACAGTGATTAAGGTGACTTGGCAGCATGGTATTGGTCACGGGTCCATACATTTTGTTCAACAACTTGAAGCCTTAATCTTCACAATTTTGTAATGGATGACTGAATTTCTGGATGACTTTGCTTTTGGAGGAAAAGTAAAGTCTTGTAACTTTTCAACTTTTTCCAACTCAAAAAGGTGAAGCTTGACTTTACTAGTTCCACAATACAAGACTCCTTGTTTTAAGGAAAAGTGGTTGATAAGTCAAGGAAGTGATGTTGGCAAGTCTTCTCACAAACAACTTTACAACTTTGTCTTGCAACATTTTTGGATCTATTTTAGTCTTTTAGTAGTCAAGATATGAGATGAGGAGATGATCAAGATTAACACCACAACAATACTTCAAGAACACAACCATAATTCACCAACAACAACCCACTTTAAATTCAAGAAACAACAGACAAACTCAGCCTACTTCAAGTTCATCATACTACCACTTCAAGTCCACAATAGCAATGTCAATATGTTAAGCTCAACTTAGCTTTAGACATCTTTTGTATTGATTAGAAAGAAATCAATACAAGAAACAAACTATACAAAAAAAAAAGAACATATAGATCTAAAGACACAAATACCAATCTCGGCCAATACAACAACACAACACAATTTTCTCGGCCAAGAACAAGATGGACAGATTTCTTTTTTTTCTGGAATTTTCACATTTCAGCAATTTTTTATTTTTTTTGTATTTTTCAACTACCAAGCCCAAGATTGATTTTGTTAAAACAAAATCAACCACAAGTTCTGATACCAAATGATACAAGACTATGTGTGTATCAAGAGATTCCAACCAACACAAGAACAACAAGATAAACAACAAGTTGCTAGTGAATCGAAATAGGCCTCACACGGCTTCACTAGACTTTGAGTTTGTGTTTTTGAACAAGAAAATGAGATGAATAACAAGAAAACAATGCTAGTGAATCGAAAGAGACCCACACGACTTCACTAGACTTTTAGATTCAACAACACAAGGATAACAAGATTACAAGAGAAAGAAACTTGACACACAATATTCAATGATCTAAGAACCCTAACAAGAGAAAGGACCCTAAGATTAGTCAATATCAATACCAAGTTCTTACTTGGACCAAGAGGAACTCAAAAAATCCCAAGATCCTAGTTTCTAGACAAGAGACAACACTAGTATCACTCTACTAGTGAGTTTTCGAAATTGGGGCTTCTCCAATGAAAGAGAGAAGTTCCAAAATATTACAAGTGTTTTATTTTTATTACAAAATATGAATGAACTAACTAAAATACTAGCCCTAACAAATGACTTATATAGTCAATTACAAAGGAGGGACAAAAGACCAAAATACCCTTGGCATTAAGTGGGTGGGTTTGAGGTATTTTGTTGGGCCTCTTCACATTTTAGTAAGTATAGGCCCTTATATGGGATCACAAGGTCCTCACACACGGCCAAGGATGTGAACAAGGCTTGGAGTCATTGCAACTCACGCGCTTGGCTTTGTGTGAAAGATCTCGAGCTAGGAATTGTCGAATCAGGTCCAGAAATATAGGGGGTCAATAGACAATGTATTGATATGTGAAACAATTCAAAAATAAAATATTTTTATACAACATAGGTGAGAGTGTTTCATAAATACAGTGAACATAAGATAAGTCAATACACATGGGCATACTTTATAGATTTTCGACACAATTCTTGGAAATCATGGCTCACCCTTTTATTTCACTTCTGAGCTAGATGGTACACCTTACATTTCTACAATTCCACGGGCTATATGGAATCCATCATTGACTCGGCGGACAAGCTCCCAATCTAAGTTTGCCGCAAGGATTGAAATTCATAAAATTGATAATACCCCCCATGTGAGCATACCGTAGGAATTTCTCCATGTGTGATACAGGTACGATCATGATCGGGGTACAATGCGTCAAGATTCGAACTAGGGGGGATTCCCATCTAATTAACAAGATTTGAAGTGTAGAAAACAAGTCCCACAAGCTCTAAAACCGTTCACTGTTCATCCGTGTTCACTGTTCATCCGCCCTTTACAAGGGTTTTTTAGTCATTTGTAATAAGTTAACCTAGGTATAAATAGAACCTCATTAGATCATTTTTGGGAGATTTTTGTAGAATATATTTTGTAGACTCTTTGAGAGTCTTTAGCAAGGTGGAATCCTTGGACAAGGTGGAATCCTTGTGTTGATCATTTGCTTAGAAACAGAGATTGCTTGGGAATTCCGATTCCCTTGAGGTCACGTAAGAGATAGGTTTAGGTTGTGTGTGATATTAAAGGTTCAAATGTAGAATAAGCTTTTGGTTTTTTAATATTATACCATCCCTTTGTCTATCTATCTATCTTTACTTTTTTGTAATCGTTTATCTGTATCTAGTGTAATCCGTTTGTGTTCTTGTCTTGTAAACGTGTGTTGTTGTTATTGCATCTTGTTCATCAAGTTTTGTTTCTGTTTTAGTGTGTTTTACTCTTGATATCACTTCCCTTCTTGTTCTTCTTGCAAATCCGAGAGAGGTCATCAAAAGGGTCCATAGTTCTTGAACTAGTGGACTGATTTTGGTGTTTGTGTTGTTGTGTTCTTGGGGAGTTTGGTATCATTTGGTATCAGAGCAAGGCTGGTTGTGTTCCAAGAAAGTGCAAATTTGTCCATTTTGTGTTCTTGGCCGAAAATTGTGTTGTTGTTATCTTGGCCAAGATATGTTTCTTGTGTGTCTAGAACTTGTAGTCTTTTTTTTTGTTTAGAGTGTTTCTAGTGTTGGTTTCTTTCTCATCAATACTAAAAAGTGTCCAAATCTAAGATTGAACTTGAACTTGTTGAAGTTGTTGATGTGAACAAGGTGTGGCCGAGTTGGATGTTGTTGTTACCCAAACCTTGGCCGATTTGATGGTCTTGTTGTAGTGGAGTTGGAAACTGAAATTTTTGTTGTTCTTGGAGTTTTTTTTGTGTTCTTAAGGTTCTTCACCCTTTCATCATCTTTTTAATCCTTAAAGTGCAAACTAGATCGAAAAAGGTGAAAGACAAGTTTGTAGTAGTTGCTAGTGAAAGACTTGTCCCTATCACTTCAAAGAATTCAAGTTTTGCTTTTGAAATTTGAACAAAAAGGCTCCAAGACCACTTTTTCCTCCATTAACCAAATCCACCAGTTCCAAATTGTATATTGATCAAGACTTGAAATTGGAAAATAAAATTTTGATAAAACTCGTGGCCAATATTGGACTGCCACATCACTAAAGTACTATTCACACAATATTTTTGAGTTTAAATTTTAGATTTCTTAGTTTCATTTTATTGTTTCCTAGTTTCATTTGTTTGCTCGACACTAATTGACAATCTAGTAATACCCTACTAGCTTGTAAGTTAGTTTTGTGTACGTTCTTCATGTTACCGTTGTTTGTTGTGCGCTTTTCTCATTTTTGAGTCGTAGTATCTTTTTTGGTTCAAGTTCGTACATTACTTATTTAAGTCGTTTCAAACCAGAATCTACTCCGACCTCGAGCTAAAATTGGGACCAAATAACCTCATTGGAGTATAAGCGAGTTATCAACACTTGTAAGACCAATAGAGTAAAAAATCCAAACTGTGAAAGTGAGAGATTGTGGACTATTTTGAGATGCATTGTGGACTGTTTTGTGATGAATTGTGGACTGATTTTTGCTAATCTTTAATGTGTTTGTTGTTTTCATATTGTTTACTTAGTAGATCTTGATGGGTATAATGGCAAATAAAGCTGAAATGCCTAGTTGGGTTAAATCCATCATGGCAAGGCTTGATTCCATAGATAGGAGAATAATGGATAGAATGGAAGGAAGATTGGAAGGGACGGAAGGCTCTCTGTGCAAGAATTTGGATAACTTGATGGAGCATCCAAGCCTTCCTAATCAAATTTTCGTGAGTGGCCATGCTCCACATGAGCTACAAGGTAATCAAACTAACTTTTGCACTCTACTGAATAAAGATAATAGCCAACTAAGTGTGAATGATAATTTGTCTTTAAGTGAGCCGAATATGCCTTCATTTTGTGATGATAATGTACAAATTGAGATTGTGGTTACACTAGTTGATTCACCTAGTGTTGAAGCCATTATGGAAAGTGGTAGTACATTGTCTTATGGAAGTCATGAAGACCAACTTGTGTGTGAAAATGATGATGTTGAACATGTTGGCCGAATGACTAAGGATGACCCTCTAGTTGTTGTTTTTATTGACCATGATAGTATAGAGGGGACATTTTATCATTATTGTAGTAGTATTGGGGTAAGGAAATGTATTCCCAACCCGTTCCCATGCACACTCTACCCATTTGATTCTAGTGATCATTTGAAGTGTGGTGATGAGGATATATTTTGGAATGACTTAAATGTGCATGGATTGTATGGCTTTCCTCTCTCGGATTTCAAGTCTAATTATTGTTCCAAGAAGAGTCTATGTTTTCCACTTGATAAGCGATGCTTGTTCCTTGTTTCTTATCACACTTATGTGGATAAACTAGTTGATTCTCACTTGGTAGGATATTTGGATATGTTGGATGTTTGGGTATATATGAAGTTTGAGCCATCTTGGCAAGATGCTATGGTTGATTATACTAATCCTAACCCTCATACCTTGAGGAACTTTTGTTTGCTTGTCCTTTCTATCGCTTTGCAAAGTTCAGATTCGAGGATGAATCCTTTCTAAAGAGGGGAGGATGATATGGGTACGATCATGATCGGGGTCCAATGCGTCAAGACTCGAGATCGGTGGGATGCCCATCCAAGGAAAAAGCTTTGAAGTATAGATAGCAAGTCCCACAAGCTCCAAAATTATTCACTGTTCATCCGCCCTTTGCAAGGGTTTTTTAGTCATTTGTAATAAGTTAACCTAGGTATAAATAGAACCTCATTAGGTCATTTTTGGGAGATTTTTGGATAATATATTTTTTATCCTCTTTGAGAGTCTTTAGCAAGGTGGAATCCTTGTGTTGATCATTTGCTTAGAAACGAAGATTGCTTGGGAATCCCAATTCCCTTGAGGTCACGTAAGAGATAGATTTAGGTTGTGTGTGATATTAAAGATCCAAAAATGGAATAAGCTTTTGGGTTGTTAATATTATACTATCCCTTTGTCTATCTATCAATCTTTACTTTCTTGTAATCGTTTGTCTATATCTAGTTTAATCCATTTGTGTTCTTGTCTTGCAATCATGTGTTGTTGTTATTGCATCTTGTTCATGAAGTGTTGATGCTGTTTTAGTGTGTTTTACTCTTGATATCACTTCCCTTCTTGTTCTTCTTGCGAATCCGAAAGAGGTCATCAAAAGGGTCCATAGTTCTTGAACTAGTAGACTGATTTTGGTGTTTGTGTTGTTGTGTTCTTGGGGAGTTTGGTATCAATGTGAGATATTCTAATTATCCTCACATGTAGGACATCATATCATATGTCCCGTATTGGCAAAACATGATTTCGGACCACGAGTTATTTGAACTCAAGCCTTCTTTGGGTAACTAACTAGCTCTCTTTAAGCCCAATTTTAGTCTTTTAAATCCATGTTTCATGCTTTTAAAACAATCAATAATTATTCTGTTAAGGGAGAATCATCACCGGGTATCGTCATACCCAGACTTGCAAGTCATTCATATTGCACCATAATGTGTTTGTAGCCCTTTTTATTTATCATTAAGTTAATGTCTACCCAAAAGCTTTAAACATCATGTGAAAGAGTCTTGCTAAAGATTTTCATATGAGATTACACAAAAACACTCTCTTCTCATTATTACAATCACATGGTGACCATCTCATTTGCATTTACTTTAAAACTCATGAAGTCCTTAAATTTGTACAATGAACTATTACAACAATAAAAATACCCCCTCGACATGTCATAAATCATATCAATCCATGAACACCTGTAGGGAACTCATTCTTAAGTTTTCTTTTTAAAATCATGCATTTGAACAACCCATAACACTTAAAATCAAAGGGTATCATGATAAGAGGGGGGGGGGGGGTCATTATTCATGCTCTCAATCAAATTTTGTAAAACTGAAAACATATTTATATACGTGATTATAGTTCGATTCAAAAAAAGGGGGTTCAATACAAACATTTACTTTCATCAAAACAAGTCCATGGCACATGCTATTCAAAACAATGTCAAAAACCCTCTTTGTAAACATGATTATATATTTTAAACATGATAAAACAATAAAACTTATGTCCATGGAGTTTAGGATCGTCCCACATACCTTAAGTTTATTAACTTGAACGATGAAACCCTAATCATGACACTTACTTGAGATTCTTGAACTTGTAAGGCTTGAATTCTTGTTCTTGGGGAAGAGGGGAGGGTTTGTTTGAGAGTACAATTGGAGAAGATGGGCAATTTACGCCCTAATTGATGATTTTAATCGGGATTGGACGAATTGAGTTGAGGAATAAAGACTCAACTGCCCCTCAGGCAATTAAATTCGCAACTGAAATGTCGATGACAAGGTCACTGCGGCGCGGTGAAGGGCTCAATGCTATTACCACCGCGACGCACCACTGTCGCGATGAAGTTCTGAAATAAAAATCTAAACACGACCTGATTCTCATCCGAAAAATTCGAAACTTCTCCTAGACCTGCTAACTACTACCCTAAACATGAATTAACTCAAAAAACAATGCCTCGAGGTCGGAAAGACCACTTTAAAATTCTTCGAAGTCAAGAGGCTTAAAATATGACTAAGTCTCCCAACACTTAGAAAAATTTTCAAGCCCTAAACTTTCCATGCATGCAACTAAGAGATAAATCAAGCCAAGAATTACACGGGATGCTACAATTACGGTCAAGTAGTTGATCTTTATATAATTTATTTATATTTTTTGGATTTTAGGTACGTTATCTATAATTACTGTCTTTCCTTTTATCTTTTTGTCTTTATTGCGTAACTTTCACTTATATATATAAGTATCTCTGAGAAATAAATCATTATAAAACACTTTGACTCGGATGCTTGAGGCTAGAGTTTCAACATCAATGGGATTATGTTTATCTTTTTTGTTGTTCATATCACATGTGCTTTTTCTTTTCAATTCTAATTAAGTAAAACTTGTATGATCTTCATATGAATAGTCAGATAAATTTAATGTTTATTTGTTTTAGCAGTATATACAAATTATACACTATTATATATGATCATGGACCCGTTATATATATATATATATATATATATATATAGTTTAATTAATCGATTAGATATATGAATTATCTTTTTTTATTGTGTAAATTCTTTCACAATTTTTTTCTAAAATAATAGTGCATTTTTTCAGATTATATTGTGAAAAGGAGGTCAAATATGTTTTCCAGATTAGTATGAACCCCTAAGAGATAACTAGAGTTGTTAAATTGGGTTAACCTAGTCCAACCCATGTGGGGCACGAAATTTGATGGGTTAGGGTAGATCAACCATTCATTTTAAGGGCCCTTAAAATGCTATCTCAACTCAACCTTAGAAGAATCGAGGGTTAACCTTTTATCTTTTCATTTTTTAATAAGAAAATTCTTTTCAATGTAAATTCAAATTTATAGGTATGTCAACTATTAACATATATGATACGAAAGTACAAAATTTTGTGACAACTAATAACATATTTGACACCAATACTTTGCCATGTGTATTTGAATCGATTGATAAGGTTGTTAATTAGATTAATGCTAAATGAGTAAAGTATTGTGTAAGATACTAACATTTATATGGTAATCACTATTCTAAATTTAAATCTTTTTTTTTCATAATTTTATTCTAAATTTTAAGTTCAAAATGAAATCACAATCGTGAATGTGACTTCGATATTTGGTGATTAGGATTTAATGTTAAATGAGTAAACTATTGTATAAGAAGTTAAGACTTATTTGTTAATTGTAAACTATTGTATAAGATATTAAGACTTATTTGTTAATCACTATTTCTTTTTTTTTTCATAATTTTTTAAATCTAAGTAAATAGACTTTTGACCTACGAATCAGCCTCGGCCCAAATTAGTCAAGCTTCAAGGGCCAACAGACTGACTTTATACGCCTTTATCTTAAAAGAGTTTGATAAATTATAACTCATCCCCGCCCTAGAGACAAGCTGAGTTAAGCCCACCCTAATGACGGAGTCGGATTGACCTTAAGGGCCAAGTCCGTTCGATGACTTTATCTATAACCTTGATAGAAAGGATAACGATGACCCACTTTGACTTAAACCAAGTCAATGAGCTAATATATCGTAAAAGTAGTATAATCAAATAATTGATTTTTACATAATTCATTTATATTTTCTAGATTTTAGATGTGCAACCTATAATTACTGTCTCTCATTTTATCTTTTTTGTTTTTATGGGTAAGTTATAAGCGTCATTGAGAAATAAATCATTATAAAACACTTTGATTTGGGTGTTAGAGGCTAGAATTTCAATCTCAAAGGTGTCATTTTTATCCTTTTGTTATTCATTTCATATATGTACTCTTTATCTTTTCAATTTTAAGTATATTTTCTTATCAAACTTCATTGGTTCGCATGTATATGTTCTCTTACACTTTTTTGTTTAGAAAAAATGTGTGTATATATAGTCATGTTATAAAATATTAATGAACAAAGAAGAAGAGTAGAGAGAGAATAGAGAGTAATTCTTATTTCTCTTGAGGTATTTCTTGATGAGGTTAATTACAATGAAGGAAACCTCTTTTATTTATAGGGGAAAAACTAACCTTGAGGTTTCTAACTTTTCCATAAATAGACATACACTATATATGGTAAAGTAGACATTCACTATATATGGTAAAGTAGACATTCACTATTTATGGTAATATATTTATAACACTCCCCCTTGAATGTCTAATTGATAGATAATGTGCCTCGTGAAAACCTTACTAGAAAAAACCCAGTGGAAAAAAATCTAGTGGAGGAAAAAGAGTACACATCTCTAACAATACGCATATAGGCCACCTCATTAAAAAACTTACAAGGAAACCTCATAAGGAAAAAAGAGTACAACACGTATTAACCCCCCTAATGAGAACATCCTTGAACCTTTACATCCCAATCTTGTGCACCATTTTCTTGAAAGTTGTAATTGAAGGAGACTTGGTGAATAAGTCAGCCACATTGTCACTTGAACGAATCTGTTGCATGTTAATATCATTATTCTTTTGTAACTCATGTGTATAGAAAAACTTTGATGAAGTATGCTTCGTTCTATCTCCTTTTATGAATCCTCCATTAAGATGTGTTGTGCATGCTGCATTATCTCTGTATAACATTCTGAGTACATTGTCACATTTCAAACTATATTTTTCTTGAATGAGATTTATCATGGACCTCAACCATACACATTCTCGTCTTTCTTCATGAATAACTATTATCTCAGCATGATTCGATGAAGTGCTAGATAGATTGCTTTATATATCTCTAAGATATGACAGTGTCCCCACATGTGAACATATTGTATGTTTGAGATCAAGATTTATGCGGGTTAAATAAATACCTAGCATTAGCATAATCAACAAGATCGGGACTGCAATCGTTAGAATAAAATATGATCATGTTGATTCCATTTCGATGTCTCTTAGTAGGAGTAGAAATATACTGTAACACCCTGCATTTCGGGCTAGAATAAAAACCGTCATTTCTATGCATAGATGATCCAAAAGCCATAAATCCTATGCAAATTTGGCATGTTAATCAATTATGTAGTCTATGAACCTATTTAAGCATGAATTGAGATCATGGAGGTCCCCTAACTCAAGGACGCGTTGAAAGCTTTCCTATCATTCGAGTTTGAGTGAGCGTCAAAACTTGGGTCACCTTCAATCGACTATAAATCTTTGTATATAATGAATTAGAGGGCCTACTATACATCAAATGAAATCTATTTGAATTATCTTTCCAACGATACTAATTTCGCCTAAATTTGATACCTGAGCAAAAAGTTATGGCCATTTTAATGACTGAGACAGTAGCATCATGCAATAAGCGTGCGACGCATGCCCTATCGTACGCACCAAAATTTCAGGTTCTGTTTTCACGTTTTTAAGGGAAAAAGGGGTATCTTTCATCCCTTATCCAGCTATAACATAGGATTAAACTCCCAAAACACCAAAATATGATTCTTTTCTCTCAAATTCATCAAGAACTAACCCTAGGGTTTCAAACTAAAAACCCAAATATCTCAAGATTTAACCATGAGTTTTCTTTAATTCTTCAAGATTCAGAATTTTCATTGCGAGGGCTACAAGAGGCACCCATCAATCATACGTATAGCATCCGAAAAGCTAAAGTTCATTCAAAAGCTTCTAATTTAAGGTACGCGGAGTTTTCCTAAAATCTCATGGGTATGGAAATCTTGAATTTAAGAAAGGAATTTTCAGATTAATGAATATACTCATGCTTTAGAAGCATTGATGGTATTGTTTTGGCCTTTAGGCTTACCCCAAATTGATTTGAAATTATATATATATTGTAAGCATGTGTTTTAAGGTTGATGATTGAATTGAGAGCATGATTCATGAAAAATTCCTCTCTTGTGATGATTTTTATTTACTTATGATATACTATGAAATCGTTTAAATGCATCTTGAAAAGCATGTTATGAAATGTCTTGAATAATATTATATTTGCATTATGATTTTGATTTCAAAAGAGAGACGGTTGTTTATGTTGATGAATGTTGAACATAATCATATAATGAGAAGGGTTGCGTGGTTTGTTAAAGATTGCATGACCACCACTTTTTTATTGAAAGGATGGGAATTTTGCATAGTTTTGACTTATGTTTTTGGAACATGAATTCCCTTTGTTAAATTGCATGTTTGGGTGGTTTGAACTATGTTTTAATAAAAGAATCATGCATGATGCATTATGGCTCAGAAATAGGACTTGCAAGTCTTGGTGTGACGACACCAATCCAGATAATGCCATGGTAATTCAGAACAGAATAGAATGCTTGTTTGAAGTTAAATTTTTCAGATGTTGAAACTAGAATAATGCATGATTCAGAACAGGATAAAATTGGGCATAAAGAGAGCTTAGGCGGTTCCCCGAAGAAGGCATGAGTTCAGACAACTCATTGCCCAAAACCGTGATTTGTCGATATGGGTATATTATTATACGCTGGCCTAGTGCCCTGTGGCGTATCAGACTCAGACACTCCAACCCTTGCGGCACACTTAGGTTTGGGGCTTCCCCACCGAGTAAATGGCGGATTCCATATAGCCTGTGGAATATCAGACTTGTAGGGGAGTGCCACCTAACTCAGAAGTAATACAAAGATCAGAAACTGCTTTTAACAGAAAGGTTTTTTATGTTTTTTTCAAGAATGCCCATGTGTTTTGAAAATTATATATTTCATGATGTTTATGACTAGCTCTCAACTATTTTATTTATATAAAAGCTTTATTTTGGATTGATCTGTGTACCAATATATCTGTATTGACCCCCCCATCCCTCCAGGTTCTGAGGCACAGTCTAGGAGTCCTGATAAACAGTAGATTTTATTAGACAAGAGTGAAGAGTACCAGTTGGTGAGCCTTCTACATTTCAGAATGCCTAGTTTCTTTCAGACAGTTATTATTTATTATAGTTTTGGTCTACTGGGGGCCTTGTCCCAGTTTTCAGACAGTTGTTATTTGATCATGTAGTAGAGATTTTGCAGACGGTTTTCAGATGGTGTTTAGTTGATATTGGATTTTATTCCTCATTGTTAAACTAAATTTAGATTATGACCATGTTTTCGTAGCAGATTTTATTTCCGCATTTCCTATTTATATATGAATGGTGTATATGATTACAAGTTAGAAGGGCTCTCGGGCTTCATGGTTCGGGATGTCCGTCACGGTCAGGGCCCTGGTTCAGGTCGTGACATATACCTTGCTAACAAATTAACTGAAAAAGGTTATACAAACCTTGTAGTATTTTCAAGGTACATGAGTGCAACAACTGCACTATGATATGGTACTTCATAACTAATCCAAATTGAGTTTGCATACAACAATAGCTATCATTCCAGTATTCAGATGGCTCCATTCGAAGCTCTCTATGGTAGGAGGTATAGATATCCAATTGGTTGGTAATAAGTTAGTGAGTCCTCAGTCATAGGTCCTGACTTAGTGTTCGACGCCTTAGAGAAAGTTCAGTTGATCAGATAAAGACTCCGGGCTGCTCAGAGCCGACAGAAGTCGTATGCGGATGTTCGTAGGAAGGATCTCGAATTCGAGGTCAATGACTATGTCTATCTAAAGATCTCTCCCATGGGTTAGCTTGTGGTCCTTCGGGGTCATAAGTACCGTGTAGCATTCCGATTCAGAAAAATCGAGGTGTTACAAATTCTTATTTCTCTTGAGGGATTTCTTGATGGGGTTAATTACAATGAAGGAAACCTCCTTTATTTATAGGAGGAAAACTAACCTTGAGGTTTCTAACTTTTTCATAAATAGACATACACTATATATGGTAAAGTAGACATTCACTACTTATGGTAAAGTACACATTTACTATATATGGTAATATATTTATAACAAGTCAAGAATTGAAATGCTTTTTAGGGGCTATCGGATATGTCATTTCTTACTATTCAAGAAAACTTACAGTATCTTCTTGTAAATAGTCTGATAAATTTAATGTTTCATCGGCTATTTTTAGTTTAATTAATCGATTTGACATATGAATTATCTATTTTACTGAGTAAATTCTTTCATAATTTTTTTTTTGAAATAATAGTGCATTTTTTCAAATCACGATGCATAAAGGAGGAAAACACATTTTTTAACATTTTTTTTAATTTATAGGTAGCGGTATGGACTGTGTACATTTTACCTTCCCTAGACCCCACTTGGTGGGAATACACTGAGTTTGTTGTTATTGTTATTGTTTAATTTGTAAATTTCTCACACAAAACTTTCAATCAGGGTGAAAAGATCTTGTTCTTTTAGATCATAATCCTAGGTGGAGTTTAAAAATTTTTAATCTATATTAATTAACATGACCTTATGCGTAATCAATCATTTACTCACCATTGTTGTTTTCCTCATTTTATAAAGTGATCTAAGAGCTCATCTTTACTCAACTTTATGCTTAATCGTTCATTTTGCCATCCTTATTATTTTATTCTTTTTATAAAGTGGTGTAAGAGTCCACCTTTACTCAACTTTATGTGTGATTGATTATTTTGTCACCCTTGTTATTTAACTAAATTTATAAAGCAAAAACAAGTATATATATATGACTTCCTTAGTAAAAATTGAAAAAATAATTTTTTAAACCTTTTGCAGAAGCTTTCATATTTTAATAGTTTCTTGATGACTCGAACCCACATACTAAGGACAATCAAATTCATAACCTTAGGACTAGGAATTAATGGTGCTTACCCGCTCTCTAAGCAACCTTTTTTTTGTCAAAAAAATAACTTTCATAATAAATTATTTGCTTCCTGCCATCAGATAAACTTACCCCACTCTACCCCATGGCTACCACACCCCCTACAACTAGGGGTATTCATGGTTTGGTTAAAAATCAAACCAAATCGCGAACCAAACCAAACCGATTAAAAAACCGACATTTAGATTTGGTTTGGTTTGGTTTTAAATTTTTAAAACCAATACTTATGTGGTTTGGTTTTGATTTTACTCTAAAATAACCGACAAAATAACCAAACAGAATTGATAAAAATTATATATATATATATATATGTCACGCCTCAAATCCTATTGGGGCGGAATGGCACCCGTAGCCGAGGAGGCCCGGGAGAACCAGCTCATAACCTTATACTTCCCCATGCATACCTCTATGAAAACCCAAAATTCGGACAGCATCATGTCGCATATAAAAGGAAATAATCACCTGTATAAGATCGAGCACACATATATATGTATATACAATACTTGGCCGTTGGAGCCATCACGTCTATTAACAAAACACCACCTTGACTGTACATTAGGTCTACAAAGCCTCTAGACAATACACAGAGTTTAACTAAGGTCGAGACACACCCCGCCATATAACTAACTTCTATACAATACCAAAAGTGACTGGATATGACACGGAAAGCCCCGAAGAAAACTGGAGCTCACCAAAGCAGCTGGATATCCTGGCTCCTACTTGTGCGGTGTATGAGCTGAGGTACCTGTGCCTGCAGCATGTAATACAGGTCCCCCGTGGGGGACGTCAGTACGAAATATGTACTGAGTATGTAAAGCTGTAGATAATCACATATGATATAAGAGCTCAATAGAAATCAGAAACAAGTGAATAAATCGTAATAGGAGTGGACCACACTTACTAGAACTTGAGACAACCTGTACATTGTATTTATTCAATCACTTTACCTTCGTTCTTATCATCTTTGTAATCATTACTGTACTGTACTGTGACCATTAGGCTGCCTCCAGTACATATCAACTGGGATCGACCCATGATAGTCTTATGCCCCTGGGATAACACCCATAAACACATAAATAGGGATCGACCCATGATAGGCTTATGCCCCTGGGATACCACCCGATAAGAGAGAACTTTCATCACTTAGTTCAATTAATCTTTGAGATTGTTATTTCGGTCGCCACCGCATTTTTGATACTTTGAAACAATGATGCATCAATAAGAGACATATAAATAGACCATCAATGCAATAACAATGAAGTAAGAACTCATTGGCACATCAATGAAGTGTTTTGGAGTCATCAATGCCATAATAATGAAGTAGGAACTTATTGGTATATCAATGAAACGTTTTGGAGTCATTAATAGCACATGGATCTTGTTTGAGTAACCGGATACCTTCTGACATTCATTAGTTCAATAAACATGTAAGATTTGGAAAACAAGTAAGTATTGGAATGTCTTGACATCTTGTAGGGTGGAAACAAGTTCATTGGTAACGTAGGACATCATACAAAACCATTATGGATCACATGTTATTGAATAACTTTAGAAACTTTCTTAATAGAACAATTGTTCATTTTCATGCCAAAGATATGGTATAGAGTATGCTTTACATACCTGACTGTCAACCTTCAATACTAGTCGCAAATGGACTTCCCGTCTTTTCGGATTACTTATCTACAATGAACATATATAGCAATCTAGTATTAGCAACCAAACATCACAATTCAATTATTTGAATTCACCAAACTAGTGGTTAAGTAGTAAGCCTTAATTACACCATAAAGGATGTCACTTTAACCCTCTTATACTCCAATTGCATTCACATGCCATGCATATTCATACAACATCCTCCAATATCAAGTTTGGATTCATTTATCCTTCCAAACAATCTATTAAATCAAATTGAGCCATAGACATAAATAATCATCAATTTAATAGTATATCACCATATCCACCTTCCATAACTCAATTACCATATCCACCTTCGACAATTCAATACAACCAAACCACGCAAAATAGTCCATAACCCTATTTCCATCACCTTTCAATAACAACCAATACATATAATCCTCTATCACACATATACATATGGAAAAGAACAAAGGAAAACAATATTCATACCTTAGAATTCACCTCTTGATTATGCAATACTATTTGCACAAATAATAGGTTCCTTTCGAAGCTTTCGAGATGACAAACACAGTTATCGGATTACTTTGGAATTTCTACGGTTGAATCAAAACTAATTTAAAGGTCAAATTTGGCTAGGGTTTGTTTTTTCTCAATGATTGATGATGAAAATGAGTTTTTGAACTCATATAAATGTATATATACACATATTCCCGTCCATAATATAATAGGAAATGACCAAAATGCCTTTAAAATTTAAATAATGTCAAATCTGTCCTTTGGTGGACTGTTTTAATAAGCTAAAGTAGATCGACCATAACTCTTTTATCCAATATCGTATTTGGGTGAAATTGGTATCGTTGGAAGGATAATTCAAAGGGATTTCATTTCATATAAAGTAGGCCACCCAGTTCGTCCTGTACAAGGAGTTATGTTCGTTTGAAGTTGACCCTAAAAATCTATTTTGATAGGCTGAAGTAAAATGAGTATAACTCCTTACTTAGACGTTGGATTTAGATGAAACTAATTGCATTGGAAATAAGACTCAAAGATATTTCTTTTCATAGGTCACATATCTCCCTGTTCATTATATTAAGGGAGTTATGATCATTCGAAGTTGACCCAAAAATTCGGCTGGCCTCAGTAGTTTGTGTGCAGGAAAATTTCCTGCACATTTACTATTTCCAAATATCCCGGCCACCGTTTTATAGTTTCGAACGTGCTCGATTATATCTGAAACCTATCCATTTTTGGAAATCTTTATATCATTGGAAAGCTTATTCAATAACCTTCGCATGGAACCATTGACGGGCAAATTCTGGTATAAATAAAATAAAAAAATTAATTCCATATAAATAAGACCAATACACGTTCTTGAATACACCAATACATGTACTTGAATATGGGGTGTTACATCCTTCCCCCCTTTAGGACATTTGTCCTCGTATGTTAGCGTAGTTATTCAACCGAAACAAGTTCAAGTCCATCATTAATATTCGCATCATCACATAAACACTATGCATATATAAAAAAAAAACTTACTTGTTAATGTTCTAACTCCGTTTCTTGAACTTCCTCTTCATCTTTGAACAAATGAGGGTACTTAGATTTCATTGCTTCCTCAGCTTCCCATGTAATTTCTTCCCTTTGACGATTTCTCCAACGTACTTTCACAGATGCTATCTCTTTATTTCTCATCTTCTTAACTTGGCGATCTAGAATAGCAATAGGCACTTTCTCATAGGTAAGATCTTCCACAACTTGCACATCCACAGTAGAAGTGATATGTGATGGATCTCCGATGCACTTTCGAAGCATTGACACATGAAATATCGGATGTACTGATGAGAGCTCTTGGGGTAGCTCTAATTCATATGCAATTTGTTCAAACCTTCGAGTGATCTTATACGGGCCTATATAACGTGGACTCAACTTCCCTTTCTTGCCAAATCTCATTACCCCATTCATTGGTGATACCTTCAAAAATACCCAATCACCTATAGAAAACTACAGCCCTCTCCTTCTACTATCCACATATGACTTGTGTCGACTTTGGGCTGTTTTCAGTCATTGATAAATTACTTTAACCTTCTGTAGGGCTTGATAAACAAGATCCGGTCCGAACAAAAGAGTTTCACCCACTTCGAACCATCCTATTGGTGATCTACACTTCCTTCCATATAAAGCTTCCTATGGTGCCATTTTGATACTTGAATGATAGCTATTATTGTAGGCAAACTCAATAAGAGGTAAATGATCATCCCAGTTGCCCTTGAAATCTATTACACAAGCTCTTAGCATATCTTCAAGTGTTTGGATAGTACGTTCTTCTTGTCCATCTGTTTGAGGGTGAAAAGTTGTACTCAACTTCACTTGTGTTCCCAAACACCTCTGAAAAGACTTCCAAAAGTTTGCGGTAAATTGGGTTCCCCGATATGATATAATAGAGATTGGTACTCCCTGTAATCGGACTATCTCTTTAATGTACAGCTTCGCATACTCTTCAACTGTGTAAGTGGTCCTAACTGGTAGGAAATGTGCGGATTTGGTAAGCCTATCAACAATCACCCATATAGAATCAAACTTTTGGGATGTACGAGGCAAACCAATAACGAAATCCATGTTGATCATGTCCCACTTCCATCTTGGAAGATCAATGCATTGCATATAACCTCCGGGTTTTTGGTGCTCAACTTTAACTCTTTGAAAATTTGGACATTCAGCTATAAATTCTGCAATGCTCTTCTTCATGTCATTCCACCAATACATATCTTTCAAATCTTGATACATTTTGGTTGATCCTGGATGAATGGAATACCTTGAACAATGTGCCTTTGTCATAATCTTCTTTCTTAGCCCGTCTACATCCGGCACACACAATCAGTTTTGGCACTGAAGTACTCCTTCTCACGTAATCTCAAATGCCTTGGTCGGACCACTCTGAACGTTCTCTTTAAGCTGTAATAAAATAGGATCTGCATATTGATTCTCTTTAAATCTTGAAAACTCTTCTCACAGGCATCATTCCATTGGAATTTGGATGCTTTATGGGTTAGCTTGGTTAAGGGTTCTGAAATGGAAGAAAAGCCTTCAACAAGCCTTCTATAATAATCGGCTAACCCGAGAAAACTACGAATCTCCGTAGGCATTGTGGGCCTTGGACAGTTCTTCACAGCTTTTATCTTTTGAGCATCAACCTTTATCCCTTCACTAGATACAATATGACCCAAAAATGCCACCAACTTTAACCAAAACTCACATTTATAGAACTTTACATAAAGCTTACAATAACGAAGAGTCTGCAATGCCTGTCGTAAGTGATTGGCATGGTCCTTTTCTGATCTAGAATAAACTAGAATATCATCTACAAAAACTATCACAAATACATCCAGGAATGGCTTAAACACCCTATTCATCAAATCCATAAAATCCGCGGGTGCATTTGTTAGCCCAAATGACATAACTAGAAACTCATAATGACCATACCATGTTCGGAAAGCTGTCTTGGGTATATCCTTCTCTTTGACCCTCACTAGGTGGTAACCTGACCTCAAATCAATCTTAGAAAAGCACTTGGCGCCCTGTAACTAATCAAATAAATCATCAATTCTTGGGAGAGGATATTTATTCTTAATAGTCACCTTATTCAATTGCCAATAATCAATACACATCCTTAGCGAGCCATCCTTTTTGTGCACAAATAACACTGGTGCTCCCCAGTGGGACATACTAGGCCTTATGAATCCCTTCTCTAGAAAATCTTTCAATTGCTCTTTCAATTCTCGTAATTTACTGGGGCCATTCTATACGGAGGAATGGATATTGATTGGGTGCCTGGTATTACATCAATACCAACCTCTACTTCTCGTTCAGGAGGCAAACCTGGAAGATCTTTAGGAAATACATCAGAAAATTCATTTACCACCGGAACAGCGTGAAGAGTTGGTGGCTCCGCTTCTGTATCCCTTACTCTAACTAAATGATATATGTATCCCTTGGAAATTATTCTTCTTGCCTTAAAATAAGAAATAAATCTACCTCTTGGCGCGCCAATTTCACCTTTCCATTCAAGGACTGATTCATTTGGAAAATGGAAATATACCTTTTTCGTGCAACAATCAATTGTGGCATAACAAGACGCCAACTAGTCCATACCCATTATAACATCAAAATCTACTATTTCTAACTCCACAAGATCAGCCATCATATCACGACCACAAACAGTTACTATGCAGTTTCGGTAAACACTTCTAGATATAATAGATTCCCCAACCGGTGTGGACACTTCAAATGGCTTAACTAACAGTTCGGGTATTCTTTCGAACTTTCCAGCAACCAATGGAGTAACATAAGATAATGTATAACCGGGATCAATTAAGGCAAATACATTGAATAAAAAGATAGACAACGTACCCATAACCACATCTGGGGAAGCCTCTAAATTCTTTCGATCCGCTAGAGCATACGTACGATTTTGAGCCCTGCTAGAACTCATGGCTCCTCTATCACCTCTAACACAACCCATTGGTTGTGCACCCCCTCCTGAATAAGGCATCGATGATGATGATGTAACAAATGACCCCGTAGGTTGTGCCATACCCCCTATGCCCCTTCGCGGGCATTTTCTCATCATATGCCCCGACATACAGCACCAAAAACAAACATTGGTCCCCAGCCGACATGCGCCCAAATGATACCTTCCACATTTATTGCATGGCTCTCGAGGAGGTCTCGATTAGCTCATATTTCCTTGCCCTTGGTACCCCACTGTCCGCGAACTCTGACTCTCACTTCTGTGCCTAAATTGATTTCCTCTGGACCCTTGGAACTGTGGTGGGGCACTAGCTGCAGAATAAGAAGATAATGGCCTAGGTGGTTTAGCAGAAAACTGTGGTCTGAACCCTCCTTGGGATGCCATGAACTGCCCTGTAGATCTGGCCCTCTTGGAATATCCTCTTTCTAATTCCTGTGTTCTTCTCCTCTGCCTCTGATCTTCCATTTTCTGTGCAAAATCTTGGATCCTCGCTATGTCCATATCTTTGTTCAAAACGGCAATAGTACAATCTCTAACCAGATATGGATCTAGCCTATCCATATATTGATGAACTCTGTCATCCATAGTAGCTACAACATTAGGAGCATAGCTCGACAAGGAATTAAATCGGAGACTATACTCCCTCACGCTCATATTCCCCTGACGAAGATTTAAAAACTGATCTGCACGGGCCTGACGAATCTTGAATGGAAGATAATGATTAAGAAATGCCTCTTTGAACTCTTTCCAAGTAGCTGGGGGTGCATCAATACCCCTAGATTGTTTCCAGTCCTCGTACCAATATATAGCCTCCCCTTTGAATCTATACGCCGCTAACTCCACTGTCTCTCTACCCGTTACATGCATAACATCTAAGGCCCTTTGAATTTGATCAATAAAGTCCTGTGGGTCCTCGTTAAGATTTGATCCAGTAAAAGTGGGAGGATCCATCTTAAGAAAATCCTGTGTTCGAAGGCTAGCTGCCCTATCTGTACCACTAGGACCTGTGGTAGGAATGGCTTGCCCAACAACTATACGAGTCAAAAGTTGCACTATATTTCTAAGATCTTGATCAACAACATTAATAGGTGGCTCTGGGGATATAGTTCTCCTCCCCCTTATTTCTTCCGGAGTGGAAGAAGTTTCTGATGCATGCTCAGCTGGAGCCTCACTTTGATTAGCTGGTATAGTGGGTGACTTACTAGTCCCCTATCTGGCAGCCACATCTACTTGCTTATCGGTATTCTTGCTTCTGGTAACCGGCATCATTACTATAATAAGAGAAACAAACGGATTTAGTGGTATGACTTCATATACAATATAGGCTCTATCGCACGATCTAAGACATGAAGAAAAGAAACAATTCCTAAATGTCCATAGCCTCTTGTTTATAGATGCGCTGCACGACACACCGATAAACAAGACTCTACGTAGACACTGCATTGTAGACTCACTAGGAAGAACTTATCTGATACCACTTTTGTCATGCCTCAAATCCTATTGGGGCGGATTGGCACCCGTAACCAAGGAAGCTCGGGAGAACCAGCTCATAACCTTATACTTCCCATGCATACCTCTATGACAACCCAAAATTCAGACAACATCATGTCGCATATAAAAGAAAATAATAACCTGTATAAGCTCGAGCACACATATATATGTATATACAATACTTGGCCGTTGGAGCCATCACGTCTATTAACAAAACACCACCTTGATTGTACATTAGGTCTACAAAGCCTCTAGACAATACACAGAGTTTAACTAAGGTCGGGACATACCCCGCCATATAACTAACTTCTATACAATACCAAAAATGACTGGATATGACACGGAAAGCCCCAAAGCATACTGGAGCTCACCAAAAGCACCTGGATATCCTGGCTCCTACTTTTGCGGTGTATGAGCTGAGGTACCTGTGCCTGCTGCATGAAATGCAGGTCCTCCGTGGGGGACGTCAGTACGAAATATGTACTGAATATGTAAAGCTGTAGATAATCACATATGATATAGGAGCTCAATAGAAATCAGAAACAAGTGAATAAATCGTAATAGGAGTGGACCACACTTACTAGAGCTTGTGACAACCTGTACATTGTATTTATTCAATCACTTTACCTTCGTTCTTATCATCTTTGTAATCATTATTGTACTGTACTGTGACCATTAGGCTGCCTCCAGTACATATCAACTGGGATCGACCCATGATAGGCTTATGCCCCTGGGATACTACCCATAAACACATAAATAGGGATCCACCCATGATAGGCTTGTTCCCCTGGGATACCACCCGATAAAAGAAAACTTTCATCACTTAGTTCAATTAATCTTTGAGATTGTTATTTCGGTCGCCACCGCATTTTTTGATTCTTTGAAACAATGATGCATCAATAAGAGACATATAAATAGACCATCAATGTAATAACAATGAAGTAAGAACTCATTGGCACATCAACGAAGTGTTTTGAAGTCATCAATGCCATAACAATGAAGTAGGAACTTATTGGTATATCAATGAAACGTTTTGGAGTCATTAATAGCACATGGATCTTGTTTGAGTAACCGGATACCTTCTGACATTCATTAGTGCAATAAACATGTAAGATTTGGAAAACAAGTAAGTATTGGAATGTCTTGACATCTTGTAGGGTGGAAACAAGTTCATTGGTAACGTAGGACATCATACAAAACCATTATGGATCACATGTTATTGAATAACTTTAGAAACTTTCTTAATAGAACAATTGTTCACTTTCATGCCAAAGATATGGTATAGAGTATGCTTTACATACCTGACTGTCAACATTCAATACTAGTCCCAAATGGACTTCCCGTCTTTTCGGATTACTTATCTACAATGAACATATATAGCAATCTAGTATTAGCAACCAAACGTCACAATTCAATTATTTGAATTCACCAAACTAGTGGTTAAGTAGTAAGCCTTAATTACACCATAAAGGGTGTCACTTTAACCCTCTTATACTCCAATTGCATTCACATGCCATGCATATACATACAACATCCTCCAATATCAAGTTTGGATTCATTTATCCTTCCAACCAATCCATTAAACCAAATTGAGCCATAGACATAAATAATCATCAATTCAATAGTATATCACCATATCCACCTTCCATAACTCAATTACAATATCCACCTTCCACAATTCAATACAACCAAACCATGCAAAATAGTCCATAACCCTATTTCCATCACCTTTCAATAACAACCAATACATATAATCCTCTATCACACATATACATATGGAAAAGAACAAAGGAAAACAATATTCATACCTTAGAATTCACCTCTTGATTATGCAATCCTGTTTTCACAAATAATAGGTGCCGTTCAAAGATCTCGAGATGACAAACGCAGTTATCGGATTACTTTGGAATTTCTACGGTTGAATCAAAAGTAATTTAAAGGTCAAATTTGGCTAGGGTTTGTTCTTTCTCAATGATTGATGATGAAAATGAGTTTTTGAACACATATACATGTATATGTACACATATTCCCGTCCATAATATAATAGGAAATGACCAAAATGCCTTTAAAATTTAAATAATGTCAAATCTGTCCTTTGGTGGACTGTTTTGATAAGCTAAAGTAGATCAACCATAACTCTTGTCTCCGATATCTTATTTGGATGAAATTGGTATCGTTGGAAGGATAATTTAAAGGGCTTTCATTTCATATAAAGTAGGCCACCCAGTTCGTCCTGTACAAGGATTTATGGTCGTTTGAAGTTGACGCTAAAAATCTGTTTTGATAGGCTGAAGTAAAATAAGTATAACTCCTTACTCAGATATTGGATTTGGATGAAAACAATTGCATTGTCAAGAAGACTCAAAGATCTTTCTTTTCAAAGGTCGAAGCTCTCATAGTTCATTATATTAAGGGATTTATGATCGTTAGAAGTTGACCCAAAAATTCGGCTGGCCTCAGTAGTTTGTGTGCAGGAAATTTTCCTGCACATTTACTATTCCCAAATATCCCAGCCACCGTTTTATAGTTTCGAACGCGCTCGATTATATCCGAAACCTATCCGTTTTTGGAAATATTTATATCGTTGGAAAGCTTATTCAATAACCTTCGCATGGAACCATCGACAGGCGAATTCCGGTATAAATAAAATAAAAAAATTAATTCCATATAAATAAGACCAATACACGTACTTGAATACGCCAATACACGTACTTGAATATGGGGTATTACAATATATATACATACATATATATATATATATATATATATATATATATTAATACACACACATACATATGCATATATAAATTATTTATATATTATTCATAAATAAAATATAAATATTTTTTATGTTTTAAATTTTAATCATGAATTTAACTTTAGTCATAGCACTTTTAGTCATATGTCTCCATCTAGTTTATGGTACGTTATGAGATTCTATTTGATTTTCGCACTTTGAATGTGAAATGATACTAATTGTGAAAATTATATTGTTGTCTATGGGATTTTATAGGTGATTTTATTAGACTATAGTTAATCACTAGTTTTGAACTTTCTCTTTGGTCCCTATTGAGCAAAAAATTTATGTGTTTACCTTTTGGGGGGTTTATCATATCATTCTCTTATATGTAGTTTCTAAATACTTTTGTTGGAGCGTTTGTATGGTGTTGTTCATGGCTTTACCTAAGTATAACACTAAATTGACATCTTAGTTTCAAGGTTGAGGAACAACACTCGGTTGACATCTCATATGTTGGATTAGATTTTTTTAAGAAAAATTTCAACTTTTATCATTAACTAAAGTTATAAACCGAACCGAACTAAACCGATAAGAACCAAACTGACGGTTATTTTTTTGTGTTGGTTTGGTTTGGTTTTAGAAATTTAAAAACAGACTAAGTTAGTTTGGTTATGATTTTGACCAATAACCGACCCAAACCGACCCATGAACACCCCTACCTACAACACCTTCATTACCATTGACAAATACTTTTGCGATGATAGTTTTTGCTTAAGTACAAATATAAAAAGTAAAATAATTAAAAGATCAACTTAACTTACCAAACACACCCTAACTTTAGTTAAATGCCAAAATATAAGTCATTTTAATTTCCTCAAGTTCATTAGTAGTAGTAAAATGTACAAGTAAAATTAATAAAACTAGATGGTGATAAACAAACAATTAAGAAAAAAGGGAGGACCTCAACAAGAAAGAATCTCCACCCAGTAGTTCAGTATACTCTGGAGGAACTCAAAATGTACCAAAATCTCCTTTAATTAATACAGTGTACTAACTGAATCGCCAATAAAAATGTCTCCAAGTTAAGGTTATGGTTACTGTTTTAATTTATTTGTTGATTTTGATTTGATACGAAGTTTAAAACTTATTTTTTTCTGAAAGTTTGTAATGTTAAGCTAAACAAATAGAATGTACTAAAATATGTTGTAGTTTTATGGTGTTAAATATGTGTATTGAAAATTAAAATTAAAGAGTAATAAAAAAAAATACTTTTTGAAATGAATTTTTTTAAAAAAGAAATAAAAGGAGGGAGTAGTATTTAGAGGTGACAATTGGATGGGTTGGGTCAAAGTTGGGTGGATCGAAACAGATCAAGATAACAAATGGATTAAGACCCAATCAGTCTCAAGTTTATTTGGATCAAAATGGGTTGAGTCAAAACGGACTAGGTGATGGATTATAACTTATAACTTAACCCACCCAATTTTTACTAAGTTTTTATTGATCTATTTATTCTTCAATAAATTTTTAGTACCTAATAAAATTATATTTGTTCAATTATGACTAAATATAATATATCAAATAAAAAAGGGCCTTTTAAAAATATTTTCTTAATATTTATCAAAAATCAATTGCGGTTACATATCAACCCAATTTTAGATGAGTTGGGTTAGATGGGGGTCTATCGAAAACAACCTCTCTACTTCATCTGAGCTAGTGGTATGGACTGTGTAAGCTTTGCACTACCCAGACCCCACTTTGTGGGATTACATGGTGTTGGGTTCGAAATCGAGAGGGCGTCATGCGGAAGCTTAAAATTTGCAAATCATGAGACGATAAATCAGACGACAAAGAAAACAATACTAAAATATTTTATTGATATTGTTTGGTCAAACAACCTACATATCAAAAACTAATACTGAAAAAACATAAAACCTATTGGGAGAAATCTCCCCCTAAATAAAGACTCTTTAATGACTACATTGCGGATGCTATTGTGTTATGGTATGAGAAAGGGTCTTCTATTTATAGATATTCAAAACCTTTCCTCCAAGAAAGAGGTTAGCCAAATATGAAAAAGAATTATATTTTTTCTTTCAGGAAAAGTAAAAGTAATTATGGTAACTTTTATTTTCCTTCTAAGAAAAAATAAAACTTAAATATAGTATGAAAATCAGGGCAAAAACGGGTGTGTTGTCGTTGTTAACATGGGTTGGGTTGAAATAATCCAAACTTAAATGGATTGGGTGGGATTGAACAAATTGAGTTTGACTTTGCCACCCCTAGACTAGCACTCTTTTTGTCTCAATTTATGTGATACTTTTCGTTTTTCAAGAGTCAAACAATTTAAGTTTGATTGTAAATCTAAGTACGAAATATTTAAGTTTTCTAAAAAAAATTATATATTTGAAAACGATGTAAAAAATACTACGAGTCACCAGTGTTTTAAAAGGTGGAGGCATGAGACCGGACATTTTACGTAGTTAGGAACGAGGCGCAGGCCCTGGGGTATTGGAAGTAAACCACATGGATTTTTTATTTTAAATTTATAATATAGTAAAAATAGTATAATAAGAAAAAATTTATACCAAAAAAATATAGTAATAATTTTTGTAAATTTAAAGATGATTAAAAAATCTCATTGAAAATAAAACCTTTAACATCATTTTACAGGTAGAAATAATGCAACAATATAAAAACTATTATGAAATGAAAATTAACTCTAATATCTAAAATTTCAAACAATAAAAGAATCACAATTTCTTAAAATATATGGTTATCATACTATGCAATTTATCTCCCTAAAATAAATATTCAATAAATTGTTAATGTTATAATTAAAACATGAGATAATACATCAAAACCTCCCTAAACTTGTCTCCCCAACTTACTTTAGCACTTAAATGAATCTTCTATTTATTTACCTCCTTAACATCTTTATAGTGAATTTATTTCCCCTCTTATGCTGACGTGGCATTTTCTTTAAAAAAAACTGTGTGAACAGTATTTTTTAGAAAAAACTAAAATATATATATGTATATATATATATATACATATATATATATATATATATATATCAATGTTATTTTTCTTAAAAAAAATTAATTAGAGCAAGATAGAAAATGAAATTTCTGCTGAAAAAAGATATAAGAAAACGACAGATCAAAACAAGTAATGAATCTTAGGAGATGTTGGCGAACACTTACATTTAGATGATGGGTGGACACAACTCTTGAGGAGCTAGTAGTTTTCATCCACTTTGATACGGAAATCACGGATATAGACTTAGGAGAGTGCGTGTTGGACCCGAGCCTTGACACGTGCAATTGAAGTATAAAAGAGGCCCAAAATGCACCCAAATCAGCCCATAAATTACACAAGATGGGTGCCCATTCAAAAAGGGCCTTTTGATCATTTTAACTTATATTTTGTAATAGCTATAAAAAGAATATTGTAGGGGTTTTAGTTAATTTTTGGATGATATTTGGGAGTCTTGTAAGACTTGTAACAAGATCTCTCTCTAGTGAGAAGAGTGACCACCGAAACTAGGATACAACAATAGGGTGGATTCTCTTTTGTTGTTGCTTGCTTGGAAACATTGATGCTAGAGAGGTGGAATCTGATCTTGTGTCACGTAAGAAATAGGTTTATTGTTATGTGTAGTGTTAAGGGTCCAAGAGTGTCCATTCTTGGGTTCTTAAGATTATACCTTCATGTGGTCTATCTATCTATCATTTTACCTTCTTATAATATTGTTTAGTGTTTGTGTTGTAATCTTGTGTTCTTGTTGTTATTGTTAAATCCGAATCTTGTGTCTTCTTATTCATCATCTTATGTTGTTAATCTAGTTTGTTGTCCGCTGATTTGGTGTAATAAACACCTTGTTATCTTCTTGTTATTGTGTTCTTAGGAAGCCGAGACTTGATCTCCAAAAGGGTTCACGAATTTCATCCATTTTGTTTCCCTTGTTTGTCCCGTATCACACCTGGTGCCTGATAATAGACCAAGAACTTCGGCAATAGGTAGGTATCTTGTTTTCCCGGTATGTACCTCCTTTTCCCAGTTAATAGAATGGCCACCAAGAAACTTACCACATTTCTTTGGTGGCACAGAACTCTGAAAAAACTTTGCAGGAGCATGTAACTTGGATTCAGAACACTCATTTTCTAGTCCACGTGATAAAGACATTACTCGCTTGCCCTTATCACATTCTTCACGGCAATAATCCTCTTGAACATCTTCGCACAATAACCCCGTATGCAATATCTAAAAGGAAGAGAAAGGACAGAATTTATAAAAATGGAAAGAGGACTACATATGCATAAAAGATAAAGGCAGTATATAAGAGAATTAAATGCTACAACGTGCTAATGGAAGAATCAATGTATCCTTTAGGTGGAACCCAATATCCAATATCATTTAGGATCCGCTTTGAAGAATGCCAGAAAGATTAGACAGCTCGAAGAGGTCCTAATTCTCCCCTAAGAGGTCATATCACTTCCATTTAGGCTTCTAGTTTTGTTCCAGTTTTCATCTCTATTTAAGATTCCAAAATAAGGGTGTCAAATGAGTTCACAGATTTAGTCATAATTTGCTCCATGGATGAGTAGGCAGATTTGATTCTAATCTGCTCCACAATTGAGTAGGCGTATATATATGATTGCAATCTGCTGTAACTATCTGATATCATATATTGTGACTCTAGGAGAATAGATAAGAGGAAATCCCTTGATTCATGTATCTCCTAGGCTAAGTGGCATAAACTCAGGTGCGGGTATCCGAGACGGGTGCGAATTCGATAGTCGGATTCGTCAAAATTTAAATTTTAAAACTCAGAGGTTTGAATCCGAGTATCGATACGGATGCAGGAATTTAGCTAAAAAATTAAATATTATAAATATAAAGTTATAAAGATATTCTAAGAATCTACTTTTAACTTTTAAGATAACTTTTAGTTACTTTTTTCAATCCTAGATAACTTTTAGTTACTTTTTTCAATTAGGATTGGTATATACTTGTATTTTTGGGAAATCAACAAACACATATATATTAATATAGAAATTCTTTGATGAGAAACCACACACACATTTCTTTTGACTATATTAATATAAACTTTTTTTATATTTTAAAAAATATTATTAAAAACAAGATCTGAAGAGTCGTCTTCCCAATCCTCAACCACTTTCTGTTTCTTCACAACGATTCAAATTCCTTCGACAAAAATTACAGTCGCCGAATTTTGACGATGACAGCAGTCGCTGATTCCGATGATGATTGTCGTCGGATTTCCCAACGATTCAAATTCCATCGACAAAAATTACAGTCGCCGAATTTCGACGATGACAGCAGTTTCTGATTCCGATGATGATTGTCGGCGGATTCCGACGCTGACAGTAGTCACCGATTTTCTCCCTTCCGTCGACGATAACAATACAGTCGCCGGTTTTTATTATGACGACGACAGCCAACTTTGTTCTTGATGTTGGATCAAGGTCTTTGGAATTTTTTTACCAAATCAGAGACGTACCCCACACCAGCGCCGCGTTGGGATGGGTTCGGCAGCGAAATCAATGAATCCGCGCAACATAACTCCTAGGAATTAGGGATTGATTAGATTCTTTTGATCTTCTTGTTCACCTATAAATATTGTGCAACTCTATGAATAAAAACATATTTTTGTAGTATCTAAATATTCATGGTATCTGACTTGAAATTTTTCCCCTTATACCATATGGTCAAAATAGCTTCTCAGGGAAAATATCTTTCTGGAATATCAAAAGAAGACAAAATGTCTTCTCTGGAAGCTCTAAATCTGATGACTCAAGGAGGCAATTTTTCTCACATGCCCTTCCAGTTAACTTCTCATCGATTAAATGGGAAAAACTATCTGAAATGGGCACAATTCAGAGAGTTTGCAATCGATGATCATAAAAAGTTGGGACATCTAACTAGAAAGACGAAAAAGTCAAAAATCGGAGACCCAAAGATGAACACATGGAGATTAGCATGTTGTTTTGATATCTGAAAATGGAATTACCTCCGAGGATACATTGCATTAGCATGTTGTTTCATTTAGTTCTCTTATGTACTTTCTATTATAAAAAATTCTGCTTTTTCTTTTCCTTTCAGATATTGCATGTTGAATTTTTGTGTAGAAGCACCAAAGGATTGATGCTGTGAAGTATGTGACAAGGGCAAAGGATCCATGCTACATGCTTCTGAAAAGATTTGTCAGAGCATTGCGCCACCAAGGAAACACAATAAGTTTCCTGGTTCTCATGGTATTAACTGGGAAAAGGAGGTACGTAGTGGGAAAACGAAGTATCTCCTTGTTGAAGAAGCACTCAGTCTACCATCGAACCTCAATAAAAAGGGAAATCCACTGAACATCATTGGCTCCTCAAGAGTTGTGACAACAAAATCTATGGCAACCGGGACTCGAGGGAGTTTTTGCATGTCTGGAGCTCAAACTTCAAATTCTTTTCCTGCGAAGAGCCCACTGCAACGGCTTTTAGGATCAGCAAGATATATAAATCCTCAGAATGTAAAAAACACTAAAAATCACGGAACAAATCAAAAACATAGTACAAGCTTCAAAAGGTTGGTGTTCACCAACATCTATTGTATTTGTTATTTGTTTTGATATGTCTTCTTCTTATATCTTTATTCATCAGAAATTTAATTTCCTATCATATACTCTAATTGATATAGCCTACATTTTAGGTTTTGGTGAGATTAAGAGTCCCGGTGCTGCCAATGAGAGTCCATTCATGAATCCAATTATGACACATTCCAGGAAGTAAGTACCCTTTATCACGTACTTTAATTAGCAACATAAGTTTACACAGGTAAAACTGAGCATCAAAAAGCAGAAAAGTTTCCTTTTGATTATTCTGCAGACTACATATATATATATATATATATATATATATATTGAAGATCTTTCTTTTATCTGTGCAATTGGAACTATTCAGCTGGAAAAAAGGCTTTCTTCCCTATAATTAATAGTCTTTTTTCCTCTTTGTGTATCAGGGGAAGTTTTGACATCAAAGGTGCTCCTGAATTCGCTCCTGGGATGCTCAATAATTGTATCCAGGCTTATCCTCCTTCCAAAGTCAGGCGTAAGGTGTATGAGTACTCAAGGCTATTGTCTGTTAACTCTTAAATTTGAACTAGTACCGAGTGAGGCTATGTGGACAAGTCTATTCAACAATCATTTTTCGGGTAAAGAAGATACAAGATTGTATTTCCTTGCAAGTGAGATAGAAAGGTCATTTTCTGCCTTATAGATGTCTATCTTAAAAGGGATAAGGGTCATGAAGTAGAAGTGGCGTCCTTACCCAGGAAGGTTTTTACTAGAAATTAATTTGCATTTCACATTTTATGCAGGTCTGAGATATATACTGCTCTGGTGGAGTTTTTGTGTAACAAAGATTCGGTGATGAGAATGCTTATAAATGATGTTGAGATGATTCTCATCACCATATCTTTGATACGCATGAACACTACCAGAGCAATATAGATCCTCAGACCTGCGTATAATGGGAAATGCAAATCAATTTCTAGTAAAAACCTTCCTGGGCATAGGTGCCTTTCTACTTTGCAGCCCTTTCCCTTTTTAGAAAGATATATAAGGCAAAAGATGAGCTTTCTCTCTAACTAGCAAAGAAATACAGTCTTATATCTTCTTTGCCCGGACAATATCATTGAATAGACTTGCCCAGTTATCCCCACATGGAACGAGTTCAAATTTAAGAGTATCAGGCAATAGCCTTGAAAACTCATAAACGTTACGTCTAATTCTAGAAGGAAGATGAGCATGGATAAAGTTATTAAACATCCCAGATGCAAAATCCAGATCACCTAAGATGTCAAAACTTCCCCTATAATGCAAAGAACAAGAGAAAGATTAATAATTATAGGGAAGAGAACCTGTATTCCTGTTGAATGGTGCAAATTCCTCGAGTAAAAATAGATCTTCAAAAAATATATATGGTCTGCAGATTAATCAAATGGAAAGTTTTCTTCTTCTTGACACATAACAAAAGGCTTATTCAAGATTCAAGGCCAAAAAAAAAAACAGAGAAAGTTCCACATGGAGTTGAAAGATGTTTTGCACTCTACATCTCATTAAGTTGCAGAACCCAAAAAAAAATAGAAAACAAACAATGTATGGCTTCCATATAACCTACTTACCAACAATTTCTTGTTTTCCACACCTGCAAACGTAAGATGGCCCATAATGCAATGATATAGAGAGGCAGTAACCTAAAGTCTTCATGAAATTTCTCCATATAGAGAGGCACTATGTATGAGAATAACTCTTTCCCATTGTTGGGAATATACTCTATATTGTCCTATTCATTTTTTCAATGATACTAATGGATCTCCTGCCAGCTTGCATGCACCCCAACTAATTCACTAGGCAACCAGTCCATCCCACAAAGGGAATTTCTTAAGCTTATATGCAAAAGTCTAACTTGGCCATACCATATATTGTCAAGTAGGGGGTGGGTGTTCAGTATTCGGTTCGGTATTTTTAAAGTTCGGGTTCAATAATTCGGTAATCCATATTTGAGAGTAGATACCACATACCATACTTATAAACATCAATTCAATAATTCAGTAATCGGTAAATTAAATTTTGGTTCATTACGGTATTTGGTTAGACATATCGTATTATATATATATATATATATATATTTGGTATTCGATAAATATTGAATACCAAACGATATTTAATAATTTGTACCATAACCAATCCTGAATAACGAAATGTTGAAATTTTACTCCCAAATACCAACTGAATTACCAAATATCAATTACCAAATTTTTTTATTCGTTTTGGTAATTAAGTTCTCGGTGTTTTACATCCAGCCCTATTGACAAGGTATGTTGCCTATCAAGGCTAGCCAGATGGGTGTACCTGGTTTTGTAGCTTGGATCCAAACCTAGAATCTTCAAGTTGTTACTCCTATGTCTTAACCACTACGCCATCCCCTTGGGGAACCAACATTATGTTATTAACTAAAAAGTATCGTATATGTTTCCTTACTAATCTATAGGGAAAAGAACAATGGAGTTCATAAAAGAAAGGTCCTCCATAAAAGAAAAGATTAATCAGTCATCGAAAATGCTACCACGCAAGGGTGAAATTTGAACTCTTTTGGAGTTTAATTTACCTCGTGTTAACTTATGATAGTAATTAAGATGCATGATGAAGGCTACTTACTTCCTGGAAGGATCGTGCGCAGGATCATAAGGGTGCGTCATGGGTATCATTCGACTCTCATTCAAAGCATGGGGACTCCTATGCTCCAGAATGATAGAACCCTCAGGACCTAAAAAGAAGGCTACATCAATTGGATTGAAGTACAGTAAGTAAATAAATTTTTCTATGAAAGCTTTTCAGATATTGATGGTGTAACAGAAAACATTTTGAAAGATAATACCAACTCTAGACATATCATTGTTAGTTTTCTTAAAAAAAAAATAATTAGAGCATGATAGAAAATGAAATTTCAGATGAAAAAAAGATATAAGAAGAGAACAGATCAAAACAAGTAATGAATCTTAGGAGTTTTTGGCGAACACTTACATTTAGATGATTGGTGGACACAACTCTTGAGGAGCTAGTAGTTTTCATCCACTTGGTGCCTGATGATAGACCAAGAGCTTCTTCAATAGGTCGTTATCTTATTTCTCGGGTCTGTACCACCTTTTCCCTGCTAATAGAATGGCCACCAAGAAACTAACCATAGTACTTTGGTGGCACAAAACTCTGAAAAACCTTTGCAGGAGCATGTAACGTGGATCCAGAACACACATTTTCTAGTCCACATGATGAAGACATTACTTACTTTCCCTTATCACATTCTTCACGGCAACAATCCTCTTGAGCATCTTCGCAATAACCCTGTATGTGATATCTTAAAGGAAGAGAAAAGATAGAATTTTTAAAAACAGGGAGAGGACTACATATGCATAAAAGATACAGAAAGTATATAAGAGAATTAAATGGTACAACATGCTAATGAAAGAATCAATGTATGCTTTAGGTGGAACCCAATATCCAATACCATTTAGGATCCGCTTTGAAGAATGCCAGAAAGATTAGACAGCTCGAAGAGGTCCTAATTCTCCCCTAAGAGGTATATGTCACTTCCATTTATTCTTCTAGTTTTGTTCCATTTTTCATCTCTATTTAAGATTACAAAATAAGGGTGTCGAATGAGTTGACAGATTTTGTCATAATTTGCTCCACGGATGATAGGCAGATTTGATTCTAATCTGCTCCACAATTGAGTAAGCAAATTTGATTCTAATCTGCTCCACAATTGAGTAGGCAGATATGATTGCAATCTGTTGCTGTAAATATGTGATAGCATATTTTGTTATTCTAGGAGAATAGATTAGAGGAAATCCTTAATTCATGTATCTCCTAGGCTAAGTTGCATAGACTAGGATGTGGATATGCGAGACGGGTGCAGATCCGAGAGTCGAATTCATTAAAATTTAAATTTTAAGATTCGGAAGTGCGAATCCGAGTAAGGATATGGTGCAGGAATTTGGCTAAAATACTAAATATTATAAATATAAAATTATAAAAATATTCTAAAAATCTACTTTTAACATTTAAGATAACTTTTAGTTACTTGTTCAATTAGGATTGGTATATACTTGTATATTTGGGAAACCAATAGAAACATATATAGTTTTTTACAATATTAATACAAAAATTCTTTTTATGAGAAACCAACAGACACACATATCTTTTGACTATATTAATATATAAACCTTTTTTTTATATTTAAAAAAATATAATTATTAAAAAACAAGATCTGACGAGTCATCTTTTCTGTCCCCAACCAATTTTTGTTTCTTCCCAGCAAGTCAAATTTCGATGAAAAAAATTACTGTCGACAAATTCCAATGATGACAACAGTCTCCGATTTCGCTGATGACTATCGTTGGATTCCGATGGTGACAGTAGTCACCGATTTTCTCCCACTCCTGCGATGATAACAATTACAGTCGTCGAACTTTCTGACGACGACGACAATTAAATTTGTTCTTAATGTTGGATCAATGTCTTCGGATTCGTTTGACCGAATCGGAGACGTACCTTGCGCCCACACCAACGTTGCGTTGGGATGGGTTTGGCTGCAAAATCAATGAGTGCGCGCAACTTAGCTCCTATGAATTAGGGATTGATTAAATTCTTTTGATCTTCTTTTTCACTCATAAATATTGTGCAACTCTATGAATAAAAACATATTTTTGCAGTATCTAAAATTTCATGGTATCGGAGTTGGAATATTTCCCCTAATACCATATGGTCAAAATAGCTTCTCAGGGAGAATATCTTTCTGGAACATCAAAAGAAGATAAAATGTCTTCTCTGAAAGCTCCAATAGAAAATCTAATTACTCAAGGAGGCAATGTTTCTCACATTCCCTTCCAGTTAACTTCTTATCGATTGAATGGGAAGAATTGTCTGGAATGGACACAGTTCGTAAAGTTTTCAATTAATGATCATGAAAAGTTGGTACATCTGACTAGAAAGACGAAAAAGTCAAAAATCGGAGACCCAAAGATGAACACATGAAGATCAGAAAATTCACTCATGATTGCCTGGTTAATATATTTCATGGAGCCAGTCATAAGTAAACCTTATCTATTTTTACCCACTCCTAAGGATGTGTGGGAAGCCGTTATAGAGACGTATACTGAGGTAGAAAAAGCCTTTCAAATTTTTGAGTAAAAAATAAAACTATGACAAGTAAGGTGAGAAAAAAGTCATTGCTTATTATAATGAAATGGTGTTGATGAATCCAATTATAACACACCCTTGTGATCCTTCTTTAGCTCATTCCTGGAAGTAAGTACCCTTCATCACATACTTTACTTAGTAACATAAGTTGACACAGGTAAAACTAAGCATCAAAAAGCAGAAAAGTTTCCTTTTAATTATTCTGCAGAATACATATATATATATTGAAGATCTTTATTTTATCTGAGCAATTGAAACTATTCAACAGTAAAAAAGGCTCTCTTCCCCATAATTAATAGTCTCTTTTTTCCTCTTTGTGTTTCAGGGGAAGTTTTGACATCATAGGTGCTCCTGAACTCTCTCCTGGGATGCTCAATAATTGTATCCAGGCTTAGCCACCTTCCAAAGTCAGGCGTATGGTGTATGAGTTCTCAAAGCTATTGCCTGGTACTCTTATATTTGAACTAGTTCCGCGTGGGGCTATCTGGACAAGTCTATTCAACAATCATTTTTCGGGTAAAGAAGATATAGGATTGTATTTCCTCTCAAGTGAGAGAGAAAGGTCAGCTTCTGCCTTATATATATCTATCTGAAAGAGATAAGGGTCGTGAAGTAGAAGTGGCGTCGTTACCCAGGAAGGTTTTTACTAAAAATTAATTTGCATTATCATCCTATGCAGGTATGAGATATATACTACTTTGGTGGAGTTCTTGCGTAACAAAGATTCGGTGATGAGAATGCAAGTACAAGCAGCTCAATATCATTTATAAGCGTTCTCATTACCAAATCTTTGATATGCAACAGAACCACTCGAGCAATATATATCCTTTAATAATGGGAAATGCAAATCAATTTCTAGTAAAAACCTTCCTAGGCAAAGGTGCCCTTCTACTTTGCAACCCTTTCCCTATTTGGATAGATATATAAGGCAGAAGTTGAGCTTGTTCTCTCATTTTCAAAGAAATACAGACCTATATCTTCTTTGTCCGGACAATTATAGTTGAATAGACTTGCCCAGTTATCCCCACATGGAACAAGTTCAAATTTAAGAGTATCAGGCAATAGCCTTGTAAACTCATACTCCTTACGTCTAACTCTAGAAGGAGGATGATCATGGATAAAGTTATTAAACATCCCAGGAGCAAAATCCAGATCACCTAAGATGTCAAAACTTCCCCTATAATGCAAACAACGAGAAAGATTAATAATTATAGGGAAGAGAACCTGTATTCCTGTTGAATGGTGCAAATTCCTCGAGTAAAAAAAGATCTTCAATATATATATGGTCTGCGGAATAATAATATGGAAAGTTTTCTGCTTCTTGACACATAACGAAAGGCATATTCAAGTTTCAACGTCTACAAAAAAAAAAAGAGAAAATTCCACATGGAGTTAAAAGATGTTTTGCACTCTACATCTCATTAAGTTGTAGAACCGAAAAAAAGTTAGAAAACAAACAATGTATGGCTTCCATATAACCTGCTTACCAACAATTTCTTGCTTTCTATACCTGCAAACATAAGATGGCCTATAATGCAATAACATAGAGAGGCAGTAACCTAAAGTCTTCATGAAATTTCTCCATAATGGGAATCAATTTCGATTCAGATTATCATTATGTCATGACTTGCAACTATGTAAGAGCATAACTCTTTCCCATAGTTGGGAATATACTCTATATTGCCCTATTCATATTTTTAGTGATACTAATAGAGTTCCTGCCAGCTTGCATGCACCCCAACTAATTCACTGGGCAACATGTCCATCCCACAAGGGGAATTTCTTAAGCTCATATGCAAAAGTCTAACTTGGCCATACCATATATTAACAAGTAGGGGTGGGCGTTCAGTATTCTTTTCGGTATTTCTAAAGTTCGGGTTTGGTAATTCGGTAATTGATATTTGAGAGTAGATACCACATACCTTACTTATAAACATCGATTCGATAATTCAGTAATCGTAAATTAAATTTCGGTTCAGCATGGTATTTGGTTAGACGTATCATATTATATATATAAAATTCAATATTCAGTAAATATTGAATACCAAACGGTATATTAATATCTTGTACCAAACCCAATCTTGAATACCAAAATGTTGAAATTTTACTCTGAAATACCATACCAATACTGAATTATTGAATATCAATTACCAATTTTTTTGGTTCGGTTCGGTAATTTGGTTTTCAGTATTTAATACCCAGCCCTATTGACAAGGTATGTTGCCTATCAAGGCTAGCCAGATGGGTGTACCTGGTGTTACAGCTTGGATTCAAACCTAGAATCTCCAAGTTGTTACTCCTGATGTTTTAAACACTAGGTCATCCACTGGGAACCAACATTATGTTATTAATTAAAACATACACATATGTTTCCTTACTAATCAATAGGGAAAAGACCAGTGAAGTTCATAAAAGAAAGGTCCTGCATAAAAGAAAAGATTAATCAGTCAGCTGACTACTACCATGCAAAGACAGATATGAGCTGAATTTGAACTCTTTTGGAGTTTAATTTACCTCGTGTTAACTTATGTTAGTAATTAAGGCACATGATGAAGGATACTTACTTCCAGGAAGGATCTAGTGCAGGATCACACAGGTATCATTCGAATCTCATTCACAGCATTGGGACTCCTACGCTCCAGAATGATAGAATCACCATGACCTAAAAAGAAGGCTACATCAATTGGATTGAAGTACAGTAAGTAAATAATTTTCTATTAAAGCTTTTCAGCTATTGATGGTGTAACGGAAATCATTTTGAAAGATAATACCAACTCTATACATATCAATGTTATTTTTCTTAAAAAAGAAATTAATTAGAGCATGATAGAAAATGAAATTTCTGATGAACAAAGATATACGAAGAGGACAGATCAAAACAAGTAATGAACACTAAGAGATGTTGGCAAACACTTACATTTAGATGTCTGTGCTATTTTTTTGCTATGTTCAGTGATTTTTCTCATTCGAAGATTCAGAGGCTTTGTATATCCTGCTGATCCTAAAGACCGCTGCACTGTACACTTCTCAGGAAAAGAAGCTCGCTACAATTTCCTTGAGACATTTTTTTCATGGATTTGGTGGACACAACTCTTGAGGAGCTAGTGGTTTTCATCCACTTGGTGCCTGATGATAGACCAAGAGCTTCTTCAATAGGTAGGTATCTTGTTTACCCGGTATGTACCTACTTTTCCCATTTACTAGAATGGCCACCAAGAAACTTACCACATTTGTTTGGTGGCACAGAACTCTGAAAAACCTTTGCAGGAGCATGTAACTTGGATCCAGAAAACTCATTTTCTAGTCCACGTGATGAAGACATTACTCACTTTCCCTTTTATATTCTTCACGGCAATAATCCTCTTGTTGTAATTGTACGAGTTTTCATCATTTTGTAAACTTTTATTTTATCAATTACTCTTACCAAGGTTTATGAAGCTTATTCAAAAATATATGAATATAGGTAAGAGCAACGATACCTTATGATATCCAAGGAGTGACCAACAATGCCTTTCAAACGGTACCTTACGAAATCTAAGAAGTGACCAAAAATTGCTTTCAATATGGACTTAAGGGTGTTAAGAGCAATATTTTTGGATCTCATCTTCCTATCACTCTTAATAAGGTAAGGCAAGGGGAGATGAAGCGGACCCATATGTTTTCACAAGTATCTTCTTCTTCATCATCTTACTTACCTTTCTACTGTCCTTAGTTCAAAGTTTTCTCATGATGCTAGATTACATAGATCTTTGTTTCAGTGCTGTAACTAATTCTAGAAATTTTATATGCTTAATGCAGTAATTTTTCAGTAAATGAGATGATTATGATACGCATGAAAGGTATAAAAAATATTTAAATTGTGTAAGCTTTGATTAATCTTCAACATTGCCTAACATTTTGATCAAGTCTGGGTAAGGAAATGTCATTATAGATATCTTTCATTGAATTTCATGATTCTTCTTCTATTTGGTTGATCTATTGAATAATCTCGGCGGCCGGGGAAGTTTCATTTAACCTTTTATTCTCATTACACAGGTCTATATATATATCCCATGTAGTTAGTAGAGGTGTTCACATGTTTGATCAGAACACCATTGCTGTCAAAAAATAAAAACCTCACAACCAAGATTTATTAATTTTCCAGAGGGTAAGGTTCAATGGAATCTTGGAACTTAGGAGCAAATTAAGAGTACACTTCTAAGAGCATCTAAGGTACAAAATTTTTGTACCAGAACTGTGGAAGTTAAATTATCACCAAAATTGTCGTACTAGAACAGTGGAAGTTAAATTATCATTGCTTTTGAATGTTATATTGTGTGTAGACTTTATTTTAAATTGTCATTTAGCTTAAGAAGTTAAATTTAGTACAAAAATAAAGCATTTTTTTAGTTATTTAGATTTTTGGACTGACCTCTTGCACATTTTTGATAAATGATATGCGAATTGTATTACAATTTAATGGCCATTTGAATGGGATTAATTAATTTAAGGGGATATGGGTATGGAATGGCCTAAATGTACCCAAGCATAGTTTTATTTGCAGGCTTAGTGCTCATAACAGGCTGCTCACACGGAAAAGAATGCAGAAAATGGCTCATGGACAGGATGTGATATGCATAGTATGTGGGGATGCTCAAACATTTCTTCTTTGAATGTTATGTTATGTGTAAACTTGATTTTAAATTGTCATTTAGCTTAAGTAGTTAAATTTAGTACAAAAATAAAGCATTTTTCAGTTATTTAGATTTTGGACTGACCTCCTGCACATTTTTTATAAATGATATGCGAATTGTATTACAATTTAATGGTCATTTGGCTGGGATTAATTAATTTAATTGCCATTTGGCAGGCTTAATGCTCATAACATGCTGCTCACACTGAAAAGAATGCAGAAAATGGCTCATGGACAGGATGTGATATGCATAGTATGTGGGGATGCTCAAACATTTCTTCTTTGAATGTTAATTATCACGAATGTTCTCAAATGAGTTACTGCAGTGACTAGGTACACACTATACAGGGAATAGAAACATCTCATCCTAGCATATGGAGAAGAGTATTTAGAAAACTGAAATGAAGGCTCTGTAGTCTGTAGAAACCTTGTACTTACTATTCGAGCTGGCTTCGGTATATGCTATTTGGAGTGTTGGGAACAAGGCACCGTGGAATTACAAAGTCCAACATTCAGCTATGATATGCGGACAGATTAAGGAGTATAAATACAGAGTGTATGGACATATAATAGTACATAGGTATAGGAAAGATAGAAAAGGATAGAGAAGTTGTACAGTTGAGATAATACTGAACAGAGGTAGATAGGTGGAATGCTCTGATTAGTCTCTGCTAATTAGACTTTTATTTTTTTGCAACCAAAAAAATTGTTTAAGGGAGTAATTATCTTTGAGTTCTGTCCCAAATTTAAAAAATTGAAATTAGATTAGACTAAACTATAGGATTTGTATTATTTTAGATTAAAAACACACATAATTTAGAAGATGAATAGTAAAGATTCATAAATAATTTTATGGATTCAGGAATAAATTCTAAATTTTATTGCACATAATACAAAATTTTACTGTAATTTAAGATGGAAAAAAATTACTATGATCAAGCCAAAAAAAAGTATTAATAAATTTTTACAAGTTATATTCCGAAACACTTTTCGTGCGTCGCGCGGGTACTATACTAGTAATTATTAAAAACTAGATCTGACGAGTCATCTTTCCGGTTCCCAACCACTTTCTGTTTCTTTCCAACGATTCAAATTACGATGACAAAAATTATAGTTGTCGAATTCCGATGATAACAGCAGTTGACGATTCCGATGATGACTGTCAACGGGTTTCTCACTGGATTTCAACTTTCGGCGATGACAACAATTACAGTCATTGGTCTTTCGACGACGACAACAACCAACTTTTTTCTTGATGTTGGATCAACGTCTTCAGATTCATTTGATCGAATCAGAGACGTACCCCGCGCCCGCACCAGTGTCGCGTTGGGAGGGATTCGGTGGCAAAATCAATGAATCCGCGCAACATAGCTCCTAGAAATTAGGGATTGATTAGATTCTTTTGATATTTTTGTTCACCTGTAAAAATTGTGCAACTCTATGAATAAAAACATATTTTTGCAGTATCTAAACTTTCATGGTATCAGAATTGAAAATTTCCCCCTAATACCATATGGTCAAAGTAGCTTCTCAGGGAGAATATTTTTCTGAAACATCAAAAGAAGACAAAATGTCTTCTCTGAAAGCTTCGATAGAAAATGTGATGACTCAAGGAGGCAAGTTTCTCACATGCCCTTTCAGTTAACTTCTCGTCGATTAAATGGGAAGAACTGTCTGGAATAGGCACAGTTCGTAAAGATTACAATCGATGATGATGAAAAGTTAGGAATCTGACTGGAAAGACGAAAAAATCAAAAATCGAAGACCCAAAGATAAACACATGGAGCTAAGAGAATTCAACTGTGATTGTCTGGTTAATAAATTTCACCCACTACTAAGGATGTATAGGAAGTCGTTAAAGAGACATATTCTGGTGTAGAAAATGTCTTCCAAATTTTTGAGTTAAAAATAAAATTATGACAAGCTAAGAAGTGTGAGAAAAAAGTCATCGTTTATTATAATAAAATAATAATTTTTTGGCAAGAGTGAGAAAGAAGTCATTGTTTATTAAAATGAAATTGTATTTTTATGGCAAGAATTAAATCAGTGTTATAATAATGAATGAAAGTGATTTATAAATAGTGTGAGAGCAAATAAAAGGGAAGAAAAAGAAAGAGAGACTTTACCTTTTTTGTGCCAACACCTTGCCAATTATGAATCTAGTATATTATAAAGAAAACCCTCTAAATCTTACCTGCACTTGCATTTTTAAATTTACTCATTTTCCATTTTAAAAATCACCCAACAATGAGAAATCCTAAATAAACTACTAATTATTCTCCAATAAAGTAAAGTGAAACACATCTTTAAAATAAAAAAATCTAGTAAAATACGCCATATTTACAACATTGCCAAAAATCTTACTAGCTCAATTGCGACTATCTAAACAATTAGAACTCGTTTGCTTGGAAAATTACTTATCTCAAAGTTATTTATTTTATAATTATTATCTCATTCTCAATGTGATAAAAACGACACTATAAATCTCAGATAACTAATCTCAAGATAAATTATTGTATGGGGATTAGTATTCCCGTGTCTCCCTAATCAAATGAGCCCTATCGAGAGCTCGATTTTCATTGTATAATTCCCTCCCAATTTTCACTTCTCATACCCCGGTTTAAAAACAACACTACAATCTCGAAATAATTAATCCCACAATTTTATCTCAATCAAACATTAATAAATTTATCTTAAAATTAATTTCAAAATCAGTTATCCTTTCCTTACTCATTCTATCAAACGAACCCTACTTTATCGGTGAAAGTTCGATTCTCACTATACAATCCCAAAATCAGCTACCCTTTTCTTATTCCTCCTATCAAATGAGCCCTACTTTATCAGTGAGACGTCGATTCCCACTATACAATTCCCTTTTAATTTTCACTTGCCCACCCCAAATTAAAACTAAAAACTACAACCTTGCCTTTTATATTCGTATAAAAGATCTTTTTTTTAAACCACAGGTTTTCAATCGCACACAAATCATCATTCCAAAAAGAATGTCGGCCTCTGCCATGGAGAAACACACAAAAAAGTACAAACAAATGAAGAATCGCATGAACATTTGCCATGGAAAAAACAAATAAAAAAAGTAGTACATACAGTATATAATAAACTCAAAAAAAAATATTAAGGTTATACCTTGTGGGCCTGCTGAAGTGTGTGCGGTTCCTTTTGCCTCGGAATGTGAGTGGCCATTTCTGTTCCACGGCGGCGCACCGACATACCAATTATGAATGTGATTTTTATAGAAATTGAAAAACTTACATAATTCTTTTTTGGTGTTTGTTTTGATTACACTTCATCTCATCTTTTATTAAAATTACAAAAATTTTGATTTTTGAATTATTCAGATATATATTTTATAAAATATATAATATTTGATACATTTTGTATAATTAAACTACCACACTAAAAAGAGGGGGGGGAGGGAATCTATTTTATTTTACTTCAATTAGAAGAAGTCAGTCACGCTCCTAAATCTTTAATTAACAGTAAATAATTTCCATAAATATGAAATCAGTTATTATGATGATTTTTAAATCATTATTCTATTTAATTACGTTTTTTAATAAAATTTTTTAACAATTATCAATAAATATCTCGATTTTATTATGACATTCCGATGTTTGAGTTATTGATGTAGAGTATGAGGGATATAAAAGGAATGCCAGGGTAATCGAAGAACATATAACGTATGAAAAGTTGATTTCAGTCATTGCTGCAGAACTTGAAATCGACGAAACAAGAAAAAAAATTGAAGCGAGATACATTATTGATGGAAACTCATCTACCTTACTAATCCGTAATGATGTGGGTGTAAAGCTTTAAGTAGAGGTTAAAAAAAGTGCGCTCAAATTTGAGATGTATCCACTGCATATAACTATCATTGATAAAGATGAAAGAGAAATGTCGTTTGAGCGTGAAAGTGGTACAGTTATGCTATGCAGAGATACATGTTTATTAACCAAAAATACATAGTTATTGTTGAATGTTGTAGATGTATCTATTATTTTAAATTATTATATCTTTTTTGCTAATATGTATCTCATAGCATAGTTGATTGTAGGAAAAAATCACATAAATATATAATTTGAGTCTATATTATAAAATCTACGAATATTATTTTTATGTAAAAATATAGTTTTTATTTACAAAATCTCCCAACCATTCAGTTTTCATTTAAAAAAAAAAATCCAATTAAAAGCACTGCTATCTATGCAATTTTCCCATCTAATCAACTCACAACCAAACTCACACATGAAATCTTAATTTTGCTTTCTTTTGTTGGTTTTATTTATCCCTAAACTCGCATATGAGACCCATTAAGTGTCTTGTTTGTTTGATTTATTTTTTTATTTTCTTCGTTGTTATCTTCATTTTTTATTTTGATTTTAAATATGCCCAGTGATGAAAAATCTATGTGTATTGAGCGACTATGCAGTTGTTTTTGTGCATCACCTAATAACTTCTAATGAGTTTCATCACTTTCGATAGTTTCTATGAGTTTTGGAATTTTTTCATTGACATCGATGGGGGAAGGATATCAATGATTTTATGGTGCATGAACTGTGCAGAAATTGGTGTATCAACGATTTTATGGCGTATGAATTGTATAGAAATTGGTGATCAACAATTTTATGGTGTATGAATTGTATAAAAAATGGTGTACCAATAATTTTATAACGTCTGAAATAGTTAAAACTAAAATTTCTTTTCAGCTAGACAGCTACAGTAGAACAACTTGTCTATCAGATAGTTATTTCAGTATAGCTAGCCAAAAACACTATAAGTAAATCTAGTGTAATGTGCAAGGCTCTCAAAAACTGCAACTCTGTAGTATTTGGGCAATTCCATGTGAGGCTCGAACGTTGCAGTTGAATGCCACTTTTTAAGCAATACTATCCAGTGATCGACCTACACCTTCAAAGATTCTTTGATTTCTTTTCAACCAGATTGTTACATACATAGAGATACAAAAATTAAAAAAAGTATTATATGTATTCAAATATATATCTCAGCCTAGATTATTGACTACTAACAAACATCGAATACATTTTGAAGGGTTTCTCTATTTGTAACTTCAACAACTATTTTTTTTTTTTGTACAAACTACGCCTCCTGAACTACACTTTTTTTCTTAGCCTCTTTTGCTATCTTTTCACGCAATTTTTTCATCACAGCGGAATCATTTCGGTGTTTGAATCTATTTTCATGAAAATCATCAGACATTATTAATGTCCCTGTTTCTTTGAAGTTCCCTTTCCATCAATATACTAAACTTTTATTCAATAATGTTAACGAAATAACTTTAGAAAATTTTAAGAGGAAGATTAATTTAATTTTTGATATAAATTATTTGAACTTGATAAGATGGGAGTGAAGATGAATTTGGGGAGAGCTACCTCTTTTCAAAATTTTGAAGAATTGGAGATAATTGTGGGAAGAAACTGCCCCTATAAAAATGTCGTTGATGGAGGAGCAAATCGTTCCCTTCAATCCGCTTAGTTGAATCTTTAAATAATGGCTTCTTTGTGGATGTATCTGTAACTTTAGTTAAAATAGTAAAAATTGTCATTTTAGTAATTTTTTAAAACTGAAGGCATTTTAGTATTTTTGACTACTTAAGTTGTGCTTTTATGAAATTTTTTCTTCAATATTTGGTGATTTGAATTTAATGTCAAATGAGTAAAGTATTGTGTAGGATATCAAGACTTATTAGATAATCACTATTAGTTTTTTCTCATAAATTCTTTTAAAAATTTTATTTAAACTACAGAGTCTTTTGACCTATGAATCGACTTCGACCCAGCTTAGTCAAGCTTTATTGGCCAACGAGTTGACTTTATATTCTATTATTTTAAGAGAAAATTTATCTTATATGCATTTATTAGATTGTTTATTGCATAGTTATAACAATATTTTTAGATAATTATTTTATTAAGAATTTAATTGCAAGTGGTAGCAGCCTTTTAAAAAGCTAATTTAATTATTTTGTTAAAAAAATTAGTAAAATATTTTGTAAAAATAATTTACTACTTTTGTTTAGAGTTTAGTATTCAATATCTTTTAAATAAATATGTTGATAACTATGGAAGAAGTAAACTATGGTCAGTATTATATCTTCATTTATTATCATTCTTATCTTTTTCAAAAAAACCTCATGTTTTTTCTAAAACAACATTATTAAAATAATATATTTTCGCTAATATCACACATTTCGTCTTAGTTATACTCCTCTTTTCTTTTTTTATTTTAAAAAATCATCTTCATAAACAAATATCTTCCTTTGGGACATTATTTGAGTCTCAACTTTGATATCTGTCAAATAATTCTATATTTGAGGGTTCAATTTAGTTTTATTTATCAAGTTTTTTTTCTTGAATTTCAGCATATATTCTTATTATGTGTTGATTTCACGACTTGTATCTTTCTTCATCCAAAATTGACAACATTTTCTCATGTCAGAAAGCAAACACCAATATCAATCATGGATAATACTATTATTTTTTTATCACAATGAAAAATTATTTGACATCAAATAATTATCAGTTAATTTATTTCAATATGCACGGCGATAGTTTTTCATGCAATATTCCTTACATACATTAAAAAGGCTATGTAGCATACAACATAATTTTTCTTATCAATTGTCACATTCAAAAACTCATTCAATACAAATGTGGCATATGCGGAACTTCATTGATACCAATTTTAATACCAAGGTAATTATATTAAGAACTCAAAAAAAAAAATAGTTAAGTATGAAATGAATATATAAACTGATTTCAACATAATTTATTACACAATTCACAGATATTATATTGTCTGCTATACTATTTTCATACAATAAAAGCAGTTATAAGAATACATCATTTATATGTAGAATCGTATATACCAATATCATAAATTGAGACACCAAAAATTTAAAACTATTTAAAATATGACTTTGTTATATATAACTTGATTTCAACTTAATCGTTTAAAATAATACATGAATAGTAGATTACATATATCACAGATTAATAAATTATTGACATATAATATTTATTGACATCAGTTTTCATAGAGTAATTCTACCACCAATATTGTTGCAAATTCAGAATTTATGAATTAGATATCTTTATTATTAGAAGAAGACAATTAGGGAAAAATAATTTAAAAGAAAATCGTGATGAAGAAGAAAAATTCTATATTTGATAATGAAGATTTGAAAAAAACAAATGTATAATTGTTACAAAGAAGTAGAAAGTGGTATAGTTAAAGAAAGAGAAAACGGTTTGATAGAGAATAAAGGAGATGATTTATATCCTAACTGTCATCCCTTTTTATTGGTATAGAATTTCTTTTTCCTTTTATAATTTTTTTTTAATAAAAGAAAAAATAATTTTTTCCTTTTTATATCGATTTTTGCTATAATTTGCAAACTTAAAAGTTTTTCTATATCTTTCATTAAACAATCCAAGGATGCATTAAACAATCTAACGATGTTTATTTGCATTTTTTTCCCCTTATTTTAAACAAGCATGATAATTTGTAACTTCGCCCTACCCTAGTGACAGACTAAAATGAGCCTACTCTAATGATTGATCGGGTTTACCTTAAAAGTCAAGTCCATTTGACAATTCTATCTATAACCTTGATATAAAGGATAACGATAATCTGCTTTAGCTTAAACCAATTCAATGAGTTACCTTATCATAAAGGTATTACTGTCACGCCACGAACTGGGCCCTAGACGCGATGGGCATCCCAAACCATGAAGGCCCGAGAGACCCCTTAGCTTGCAATCATAAACATAACTCATCAATTATAATAATAAGGAAGTAAAGTGAAAATATGGTGGTTCAATTATTTCAATTAAACAGTACATGACATAAATCCTCAAGTAAATCCATAACTATCTATAACGAGTCTACGAAGTCTCTACTAAACTGAAAACGATAAACTGTCTAAAATCGGAACAAGGCCCCCGATCGGACCATGAACTAAAACCAAATGAAAACATCACATGGAACAAGGCCTTCCGAAATAAGGGAGGCTCATCAAGTCCAAATGTCTGTCAACAATCTACTACTTAGCGGGACCGCGGGACTGAGTCTCAAATTCTGATTCAAGACTATTTGTGTATCAAGAGATTCCAACCAACACAAAACAACAAGATGAACAACAAGTTGCTAGTGAATCAAAATAGGTCTCACACGGTTTCACTAGAATTTGAGTTTGTTTTTTTGAACAAGAAAATGAGATGAATAACAAGGCAACAATGCTAGTGAATCGAAAGAGCCCCATACGACTTCACTAGACTTTTAGATTCAGCAACACAAGGATAACAAGATTACAAGAGATAGAAACTTGACACACAATATTCAATGATCTAAGAACCCTAACAAGATAAAGGACCCTAAGATTAATGAATATCAATACCAAGTTCTTACTTGGACCCAGAGGAACTTAAAGAACCCCAAGATCCTAGTTTCTAGCCAAAAGACAACACTAGTATCACTCTACTAGTAAGTTTTCAAAATTGGGGCTTCTCCAATGGAAGAGAGAAGTTCTAAAATATTACAAGTGTTTTGTTGTCTTCCAAAATATGAATGAGCTAACTAAAAGACTAGCCCTAAAAAATGGCTTATATAGTCAATTACAAAGGAGAGACAAAAAACCAAATACCCTTAGAATTAAGTGGGTGGGTTTGGGGTGTTTTGTTGGGCCTCTTCACATTTTAATAAGTATAGGCCTTTAGATGGTCTCACAATGGCCTCACACACGGCCAAGGATGTGAACAAGGCTTGGAGTCATTGCAACTCAAGTGCTTGGCTTCGTGTGAAAGGTCCCGAGCTAGGAATTCCCGCATCATCCTGTCATGACCCGAGCTGGGGCCCTGGCCGCGATGGGCGTCCCAAACCATCAAGGCCCGAGAGACTCCTATCTCTGCCCAACCCACTAGTAATATTGTCCACTCTGGGTCCAGGCCCGTACGGCTTTAAAATGTGTCACTAGGGAGTAAGGATTTCTCACTTATATACCCTGTATCCCTTCTGTGTTTTGCCGATGTGGGACTCCTTCCTAAGTTGGGGTGTTACATACACCCCCCTTATGGACTCAGCGTCCTCGCTGAGGTTTTCCCCACCGTATGAAAAGCTTCTAACTGTCTGAATTAAGAGTTGATGGGATATGTCCCCAACTAACTCCAACTACTGTAATAAACTAAGTACTGAAATGATAAGATAATGCTCATGTCCTCGAAGGATGAAGAATCACTGCTGAGTACTGGAATATTACTGATGCTCTAGAGCTCGTGCTTCTAAACCTATGGTATAAAACACCATAGCAAAAATGTGTCAGTATGATTGAATGTACTGGTATGCATGTAAGGTAGGATGAGTGCAAAGGGTTCACGTGCATGAACTATACTAACTGACTGAACAACATAAACGTGAGAATACAGGCGTGAATACATAATAACTGTAACTGAGTTTGAAATAACATGATTATTGAATCTGAGTACTGATAACATGAGATACTGATAATCATATAACTGAAATAACTAATACTAAGCGACTGTATCTGACAGTCTAGTTTCTAATGGAACTAGATGAGTTTCATTTTGTTTTGAGGTGACTGCATCTGACAGTCCTGAATTCTGTAGAACTATCTGAGTTTTATTACTGAGACTGAATAACTGTATCTGACAATCCTGATCTGTAACTGAAACTGTGGGAAGTAGTTATCTAACTTACATACCCTAAATAATGCAATATAGCTGTGTTGGTGTCTAATCTGTAACCCCAATTGGAAGGGTGTCAATATCGCACCACTGGTAAGGACAAGCTGTGGGTGACCCTCATCTGACAGTGTCCCCAAAAGAGAATGGTGGGACCCTCATCTGACAGTGTTTATCCACCTCAACAACCGTCATCTGACAGTATTGATGTCTCAACCTATGCTGGATACATAGTTCTGGAATGCAAGGATGACTTCTAAGAATCACACCCTCATCTGGCAGTGTGTGTTCTCATCCTTGGGTTTACTCGGTGCTAAATCCTACTCCCTTCTGAATAGACACTGAACATGGATTACTGAACTTAACTGGACTGAATTAACTAAGTTTCCATTGACTGACGGAATAGTAATGAGATTATAGTATTACTAAGCTTTCCTAAGTCACATGACTGACTGAGTTCTATGGATCATGGCTTGACTGAGGATATCGTGAAAACATGACACTAACTCTAGGCACACAACAATATTTTTTGGGTACAAGTACCCCCTTCATGAAGTACAAGTTCTACAGCACCACAATGGCTACACCTATATCCATACTTCATTGACTAAAATATTTCATCAAACACTTGACGTGCATAAACTTTTACATGAATGGAGATTTCATATTATTATACTAGTATGACACTTTTCCTTCACATAGGCATTTAGTCAAACACATGGGGAACATGATTTGGTTATACCATCATCAACACATCTAATAATCATGGATACATCAATCAACTTGTAAATTCAAGGGGGTTTATCATGATTATTATGCAAATATTCATTTACTAGGGTCAATCATTGGAATATGTAATTTAAAACATGAATCAAAACCCCACAACATCGTGAACATAAATTTCAATTTTATTTAAATCATGAACGTTCATAAATACACAAATATTGTATTTTGAAAAGAGATTCTTGAGCTTCATGGGTGAAAGGGACCCATGAATCAACACATGACATACCTTGATACTTGATTTGGAAAGATTGATGGAAGAATCCTTGAGATTTGGATCTTGAATTGGAAACCCCTCTTCTTGTTCTTGAGATAATTTGAGAGAAAAGAATGTATTTTGGTTAAATGGAGGTTGAATTCAGTGTTTATGGAGCTTTGGGGTGAAGGAAAAATACCAAAATACCCCTCCAAAATCATTTGGAAAATGCTGAATTCTACGGCTGACGACATTGGGCTGATGTCGTCACATATGTGATAAGCCGTCAGCTCATGTCATTACTTGATGCTAATTTATGACTTTCTACCTAAGGCTGACGACATTAGCTGATAAGTCGTCAGATATGTGATAAGCCGTTAGCTCATGTCGTCACTTAGTTGCCAGGCTAACATGCTGGAGTAAAATGGGTATAACATTTTGCTCCGATATCGGATTTGGGCGAAATTGGTATCGTTGGAAATCTAATTCAATTATCTACCTATTTTTGGGTCATGAGCTCAAAAATTCATAGTATAACGAGATATATGGTCATTTGAAGTTGACTATACCAATATCCTTCCCAAGAATTCAATCGGTAAGGAATGTTTTGATTAGCCTAATAGCTAGGACGTATTTGAGACCTTAATTGACATCAAACTTGATCATGAAACTACCAAAGAACCATGATGTACTATGCATAAGCTTTAAATATGGCGCTAATATTGATTTGCATTTTTCGGGGTATTACACATCCTCTCCATCTTGAAGGGAATTTGTCCTCAAATTCGAATCATTGTCATCCTCCACCGTTTCCACCCGAGAGAGGTAACACACGTTGAAAGTGTTGTACACTTCATATTCCGGGGGTAGATCAATCTTGTAGGTGTTGTCGTTGATCCTTTCTAATATTTTGAATGGGCCATCACCCCGCGGCATCAACTTAGCATTCCTTTTAGACGGGAATCTATCCTTCCTTAGGTGCACCCACACCTAATCTCCCGGTTCAAGAATGAGCTTTCTTCTTCCTTTGTTGGTTCTCCTTGCAGCTTTTTGGTTTTTATTCTCCAACCGCAACCTCACCTTCTCATGTACACACTCAAAGGGTGTCATCCCCGTGCTTGAGTGTATAACATGATTATAAGAAAACTCAATCAACAGTAAGTTCTCCTCCCAAGAAGTCATTTTTCCCTTAAACATTGACCGTAGCATAGACCCTAAGGTCCTATTTACTACTTCCGTTTGGCCATCAGTTTGTGGGTAGCATGAATTCAAAAACAACAACTTAGTACCGAGCCTACCCCACATAGACTTCTAAAAGTGGCTTAGGAATTTAGAATCTCCTATCACTCACTATGGTCCTCGGAATACCATGAAGTTTTAAAACACTATCAACAAACAAAGAGGCTACACTAGGCGCATCATCACATTTAGAAAAAGGAATAAAGTGAACCATCTTGGAAAACCGATCCACCTCGACAAAAATACTATCCCACCCCCTTCTAGTTCTCGTCAATCTCAACACAAAGTCGATTGATATGTCAAGCCAAGGATGCAAAGGGGTGGAAAATGGAGTGTACAACCCGTGGGGTTGGAGCCGTGATTTGGCTCCTTTGCACTCAACACATTGGCTGCAAATTCGGGCCACATCCTTGTGCATTCTAGGCCAATAAAATTATTCTTCCTAAGTTTCGAGGGTCTTCTCGACCCCAAAATGACCCATTAGACCGCCATTGTGTGCTTTCCTCACAAACAATTCTCTCCACGAACTTGAGGGAACACACAATCGTCTACCCTTAAACAAGTATCCATCAAATTTGGTTTAGGGATGGGAAACCCCTATCTGTAACCCACCTATCCCTATCCAACTCTTCACTTTCCCTATAGATAACAGCACAGTGAGGGTCCTCGGGATATAAAGACTTGAGGCTTTCAAACCCCATCAACTTAGACGACAAAGTAGACACAAGCACATATTTTCGGGACAACGCATCGGCAACAACATTGTCTTTACCCTTCTTGTAATGAATAACATAAGGAAAAGTTTCAAGAAATTCAATCCATTTGGCATACCACCGGTTAAGCTTGTCTTGTGCCCATAGATGCTTCAAGAATTCATGATCCATTCGGATCACAAATTCTTTAGGCCACAAATAATGTTGCCAAGTGGCCAAGGCTCTAATCAAGTCATAACCCTCTAAATCATACGTAGAGTAGTTTAGAGTTGCTCCTTTGAGCTTTTCGCTAAAGTAGGCAATAGGCTTCAATTCTTGCATTAAAACTGCGCCTATGCCGACTTTGCTAGCGTCACATTCGACCTCAAAAGTCTTATCAAAATTTGGCAAATGTAGCAAAAGGGCCGAGATGAGCATAGATTTCAAGTCCTCGAAGGCGTTAGATTGTTCATCTCCCCACTTGAAAGGTCGATCCTTTTTAATCACTTCTGTCAAGGGGCGACAATTGTGCTAAATCCTTTGACAAAACGTCTATAAAAACTAGCCAACCCATGGAAGCTTCTCACTTCACCTACGGTCTTGGGGGTTGGCCAATTTTTAATGGCGTCAATCTTAGATTCATCCACTTTGACCCCTCTTGAGCGCACCACAAACCCAAGAAATACAACCTCATGGACACTGAAAGAACACTTTTCTAGATTAGCATATAACTTCTCCTTTCGGAGGACATCAAACACACATTATAAATGCTTTACATACTTATCTAAGGACTTACTATACACCAATACATCATCAAAGTAAACAACAATAAACTTTTCGATAAATGGCTTTATCACATGATTCATTAGACTTATGAAAGTACTTGGAGCGTTTGTTAGGTCGAATGGCATAACCATACATTCATAGAGACCGAATTTGGTCTTGACGGCGGTTTTTCATTCATCACCCGGTTGCATATGGATTTGGTGATAGCCACTCCTCAAATCAATTTTAGAAAACAAATACGAACCATTCAATTCATCAAGCATATCATCTAGCCTAGGAATAGGGTGACGATATTTTACCGTTATCTTGTTTATGGCTCGGCAATCAACGCACATACGCCAAGTCCCGTCTTTCTTGGGAACTAGTAGCACCAAGACCGCACAAGGTCTCATACTTTCATTGATACACCCTTTGTTGAGGAGTTCCTCAACTTGGCATTGCAATTCCTTGGTATCCATCGGGTTGTGCCTATAAGCCGGTTTGTTGGGCAATTGTGAACCCGGTAAAAAATCTATTTTGTGCTCAATTCCCCGAAGTGGGGGCAATCCTTGCGGTAATTCCTTTGGAAAGACATCCTCGTAATCCTGCAAAACATGAGAAATAGAAGGAGAAATGAAAATGTTAGAAGTAGCATACTTAAGACTATAATTACAATAAATAGAGCATACTTAAGACTATAATTACAATAAATAGCAACACTTTTGTAAAAATTACAGTTTATAGCAAGAGTAACATTATTTTACTCATTAACTAGGCAACTGCATGTTTTACTCTCGCTACTTTACATTTTCCTATTTTCATTCCATTATTTCACCTCCCCCAAATATAGTCATATCTTTTACCCATTTTTTTATCTTATTTTTTTATCATTTTATTTTATTTTATTTTCATTTTTTATTTCCACTTTATTTTCTCTCTTATATTTCTCTTCTTTTTTTTCATTTTTTGTTTCTTTTTTCTTTTCTTTTTTTCCTTTTTCATATTTGAAGATAATTATTTAATGATCTTCAAAATTTCAAAATAAAACATCATTACTATCTTTCACCTTCTTATATCTCTACCTTTTTTTTCTTATTAGTTTTTTTTCATCTTATTTTTTTATTTTTATTTTTTTTCTTTTTCATTTTTTCTTTTCACTTTATTTTCTCTCTTCTATTTCTTTTTTTTTCTTTTTTTTTCTTTTCTTATATCTTTTTTTTTTCTTTTTCTATTTTCGTTTTCTTCTTCTTTTTTCTATTTTATTATATTTCTTTTCTTCTTCTTTTATTTTTACACTTCTATTTCTCTTTCTTCCTTTTTTTTTCTTTTTCGCTTCTCTTTTTTTCTTTTTTTTCTTTTTTTCTTTTTGTGTTTTTTTGTCTTTTTACTCTTCTATCTCTAACTTTTATTTTGAAAAGACAAATATGTATATATTACATACACATATTCAAAAAAAACATACACAATACATAGCCATACAGATTGTTTATATATACATGTGTTAGATATGTATTTCTGTAAATACATATGCAGATATATATGTATATTTTTTACCGTAAATACATATGCAGATCTGTATGTCTATTTATTTAGTATATTTTTGGATGAAAAAATTATAGAAAATAGCATACTTAAGACTATAATTACAATAAATAGCAACACTTTTGTAAAATTACAGTTGATAGCAAGAGTAACATTATTTTACTCATTAACTAGGGAACTGCATATTTTACTCCCACTACTTTACATTTTTCTATTTTCATTCCACTATTTCACCTTCCCCAAATATAGCCATATCTTTTATCCCTATTTTTTTATCTTTTTTTTTTATCATTTTATTTTTTATTTTATTTTATTTTATTTTATTTTCATTTTTTATTTTCACTTTATTTTCTCTCTTATATTTCTCTTCTTTTTTTCATTTTACATTTTTTTTGTTTTCTTTTTTTTCCTTTTTCATATTTGAAGGTAATTATTTACAACTAATTTTAATAAAACAAGGACAGTAAATCTTGTGGTATATGTATTTGTATAGCAACAATTCACTTAAATACAAAATACAATTTGCTAATTTTCGTAATTATGAAAATATTGCTATAAAAGTTGCAATTAAGGCTCTATAGTTGCTATTTTTGAAATTTTTCCTTTAAACAATGAGCCAAGAGGAGCATCAGAGTGTCCTCGTCATGATCCACAAATAGCATCACCACACTCTCTTTCCCCATAGAAATTAGGAGCCCCTCGGTTTCCCTTACTCCCTCACTCTCGGGCTCCCCCCCTTCCCCTCACCCTCGACTTTCTTCCCCTTTTCCCTCAACTCCCTCATTTTTAGGTGCAATTCATTCACTTGGGAAGGCAATAGAGGATGAAGTGCGACCTTTCGGTCATCCTTCTCAAGCATATACCGATTGGTCCTTCCGTCATGTTTGGTCGACCTATCGTATTGCCAAGGCCTTCCCAACAACAAGTGACAAGCTTGCATTGGTATCACGTCACAAAGTAGGTCGTCATGGTAGTTGGCTACCTTAAAACGTATCACACATTGCCTTGTGACCTTCAACTTGCCGTATTCATTCAACCACTACAACTTGTAAGGGCTAGTGTGAAGTGAAGTTGGCAACTTCAAGAAATTGACCATTGCAACACTAACTACATTGGCGCAACTACCACTATCTATCACCATAGTGGTTGGCAACTTCAAGAAATTTACCATTGCAACACTAACTACATTTGCGCAACTACCACTATCTATCACCATAGTGCATACACTTCTCTTCACAAGACATTTAGTATGGAATAGATTCTCCCATTGGCTAGGATCATCTACCGCCTTATTAATCATGGAACGCCTTACTACAAAATATGGAACCACGCATTTCCCTTCTTGTGGATAGGCATCCTTACAATCGTCATCATCATCATGTGGCTTTCTCTTAGCCGACTCTCCATCTTGAGGCTTGGCCTCACTCTCATCACCCTCAATACCCACCTCTTCTTCAAGGAAATACAATCTACCTTCCCTTAGGATTACATTACGTCGGTTAGGGCATTCATTGGCTTTTTGCCCCCAACCTTGGCACTTGAAGCATTGGAACCCCTTAGGATTAGGATACTTGTGAGCCTCTTGCCTTGGTGGATATTTTTGCATTGTCTTAGCCTCGGGTTTCATTGTAGTAGCGGGTTGGTCTTTATTTTTATGCCAACCCATGGTGGAGGAAGCAAACTCCTTATCCTTGGCCAACCCGAGGGTGCTTGACCCGTGGATTTGTAATTTGTTCTTTCCTTAAGTTCTCTTTCAATTTCAATGGCGGCTTGAAAGATGCCTTCAATGGTATCAAACTTATGGAGAGTCAAGTGAGTAGAAATCTCCTTGTTTAATCCACACTTGAACCGAATGATGTCATGGCCAATTTGTTCTGCTCGATGGTCAATCTTCAACGTGAGTTGTTGAAACTCATCATAGTATGCCATAACACTTCGATTCCCTTGCTGCAAGTTGTACAACCTCGCAAGCAACTTATGATGATAACTTTTGGGAAGGCACCGTTGCCTCATTAGATTCCTTAACCAAAAACATGGTGGTGGTTTCCCATCTATCAACTCATTGCCAAATCGCTTGACGTATTCCCACCAAGTGTTAGCATAACCTTCAAAGTGGGCTATGGCATAACAAATCTTCTTCTCCTCCAAAATGTCATTCATTTAGAATACCTTGTCACATGCCGATTCCCAAGCGAGATACACCTCGAGGTCACTTTCATCCTTAAAGATAGGTAGGCTTAATTTGATGGTATTGATACCTATGTCTCTCTCTAGGTGTCAGTTTCCCCTTTCTCCATACACTCGGTATCTCTTTGGATCAACACGACCCTTTTCATCTCTTCCTTCCTTATGTAGGCATCGTCAAAGGCTCCATACCCTTCATAATCCTCTATACCATATTCCTCAATGTGGACATAATGATTTTGGACATTTGGAACTTGATTTGGAGGAATTGGACTTTGTGGAGGTGGTAGTCTTTGGTTTAGTGGAGCTTGGAAGGGAGGGTTCAGATTTTGTAGAGGCATTTGACGTCCGAGTCCCTCTTGCAGAACTTGAGGAGTTTGGGAATGGGTTGTTCTATTGGAGTCTCGATTTAGGGGGTTATGAGTGGTTTGGCTTGCGGCATTTAGTGGATCTAGTGAAAGATTTATCAATTGTGGCCATGTTTCGGGAGTAACGGTGGCCGAGGAATTTATATCATGTCCACTTGATGAAACATATCGAGGAGTAGAAGGACGAGAGTTCCTTTGACTCTCCACTTGTTCTAACTTCCCACTAATAGTCGTCACTTCTCCCCTTATGGCTCCCACTTCTGTACTCAACCTTTTAAGAGCTCGGGTCATAGCCTCAAGAGTGACCCTCATATTCTCCATTTCATTAGAATCCATGGTTTGATATGTGGTTCCCTTTATTTTCAAGGTATCACCTACACAAGCAATAAACAAGTTAGTTTAAAACCTCTCCTCACTCACACTCTCTCGGATCACTCACACTCAAGCTCTACAAGTGTTGTAGATTGGCTAGTAACCCATGAATCCTTAAGGTTTGAGTATGCACTTGTCCAGAGTGGATTCTTATTTGAAACTCAAAGAATTCCAGTAGGACTAGAGTTAAGGAGTTACAACGTATTCAAATGACAAAAGCACACAAACAAACGATGACACGAATACAAGGCTTCAAAGGACTAATTGATAATCTAGTAGGAAGGTACTAGCTTGCTAATTAGTTCTCGAGTCAATTAAAAGAAACTGAGAATCAATAATTAGAAACTAGAATATCCAAATTTAGTTTAATTAATGATGTGAACAGTGATTAAGGTGACTTGGCAGAATGGTATTGGTCACGGGTCCATACATTTTGTTCAACAACTTGAAGCCTTAATCTTCACAATTTTGTAATGGATGACTGAAGTTCTGGATGACTTTGCTTTTGGAGGAAAAGTAAAGTCTTGTAACTTTTCAACTTTTTCCAACTCAAAAAGGTGAAGCTTGACTTTACTAGTTCCACAATACAAGACTCCTTGTTTTAAGGAAAAGTGGTTGTTAAGTCAAGGAAGTGATGTTTGCAAGTCTTCTCACAAACAACTTTACAACTTTGTCTTGCAACATTTTTGGATCTATTTTAGTCTTTTAGTAGTCAAGATATGAGATGAGGAGAAGATCAAGATGAACACCACAACAATACTTCAAGAACACAACCATAATTCACCAACAACAACCCACTTTAAAGTCAAGCAACAACACACAAACTCTGCCTACTTCAAATTCATCATACTACCACTTCAAGTCCACAATAGCAATGTCAATATGTTAAGCTCAACTTAGCTTTAGACACCTTTTGTGTTGATGAGAAAGAAATCAATACAAGAAACAAACTATACAAAAAAAAAGAACATATAGATCTAAACACACAAACACCAATCTCGGCCAATACAACAACACAACACAATTTTCTCGGCCAAGAACAAGATGGACAGATTTCTCTTTTTTCTGAAATTTTCAGATTTCAGCAATTTTTTTATTTTTTTTTTTGTATTTTTCAAATACCAAGCCCAATATTGATTTTGTTAAAACAAAATCAACCACAAGCTCTGATACCAAATGATACAAGACTATGTGTGTATCAAGAGATTCCAACTAACACAAGAACAACAAGATAAGCAACAAGTTGCTAGTGAATCGAAATAGGCCTCACACGGCTTCACTGGACTTTGAGTTTGTATTTTTGAACAAGAAAATGAGATGAATAACAAGGAAACAATGCTAGTGAATCGAAAGAGACCCACACGACTTCACTAGACTTTTAGATTCAACAACACAAGGATAACAAGATTACAAGAGAAAGAAACTTGACACACAATATTCAATGATCTAAGACCCCTAACAAGAGAAAGGACCCTAAGATTAATGAATATCAATACCAAGTTCTTACTTGGACCAAGAGGAACTGAAAAAATCCCAAGATCCTAGTTTCTAGCCAAGAGACAACACTAGTATCACTCTACTAGTGAGTTTTCGAAATTGGGGCTTCTCCAATGAAAGAGAGAAGTTCCAAAATATTACAAGTGTTTTATTTTTATTCCAAAATATGAATGAACTAACTAAAAGACTAGCCCTAAAAAATGACTTATATAGTCAATTACAAAGGAGGGACAAAAGACCAAAATACCCTTGGCATTAAGTGGGTGGGTTTGAGGTATTTTGTTGGGCCTCTTCACATTTTAGTAAGTATAGGCCCTTATATGGGCTCACAAGGGCCTCATACACGGACAAGGATGTGAACAAGGCTTGGAGTCATTGCAACTCACGCGCTTGGCTTTGTGTAAAAGATCTCGAACTAGGAATTATCGAATCAGGTCCTGAAATATAGGGGGTCAATAGACAATGTATTGATATGTGAAACAATTCAAAAATAACATATTTTTATACAACATAGGTGAGAGTGTTTAATAAATACAGTGAACATAAGATAAGTCAATACACATGGGCATACTTTAAAGATTTTCGACACAATTCTTGGAAATCATGGCTCACCCTTTTATTTCACTTCTGAGCTAGATGGTACACCTTACATTTCTACAATTCCACGGTCTATATGGAATCCATCATTGACTCGACGTACAAGCTCCCAATCTAAGTTTGCCGCAAGGATTGAAATTCATAAAATTGATAATACCCCTCATGTGAGCATACCGTAGGAATTTCTCCATGTGTGATACGGGTACGATCATGATCGGGGTACAATGCGTCAAGATTCAAACTCGGGGGGCTTCCCATCCAATTTACAAGCTTTGAAGTGTAGAGAACAAGTCCCACAAGCTCTAAAACCGTTCACTGTTTATCCGTGTTCACTGTTCATCCGCCCTTTACAAGGATTTTTTAGTCATTTGTAATAAGTTAACCTAGGTATAAATAGAACCTCATTAGATCATTTTTGGGAGATTTTTGTAGAATATATTTTGTAGCCTCTTTGAGAGTCTTTAGCTAGGTGGAATCCTTGGACAAGGTGGAATCCTTGTGTTGATCATTTGCTTTGAAACGGAGATTGCTTGGGAATTCCGATTCCCTTGAGGTCACGTAAGAGATAGGTTTAGGTTGTGTGCGAAATTAAAGGTTCAAAAGTAGAATAAGCTTTTGGTTTGTTAATATTATACCATCCCTTTGTCTATCTATCTATCTTTACTTTTTTGTAATCGTTTATCTATATCTAGTGTAATCCGTTTGTGTTCTTGTCTTGTAAACGTGTGTTGTTGTTATTGCATCTTGTTCATCAAGTTTTGTTGCTGTTTTAGTGTGGTTTACTCTTGATATCACTTCCCTTCTTGTTCTTCTTGCAAATCCGAGAGAGGTCATCAAAAGGGTCCATAGTTCTTGAACTAGTGGACTGATTTTGGTGTTTGTGTTGTTGTGTTCTTGGGGAGTTTGGTATCATTTGGTATCAGAGCAAGGATGGTTGTGTTCCTACACTACCAATCTTGGGTTCTCTTGGACAAAAATTCAAAAAAAAAAAAGAAGCTGAAAACTGAATTTTTTTTCCAAAAAAGTGCAAATTTGTCCATTTTGTGTTCTTGGCCGAAAATTGTGTTGTTGTTATCTTGGCCAAGATATGTTTCTTGTGTGTCTATGTTACAACATGAACTATTACAACAATAAAAATACCCCCTCGACATGTCATAAATCATATCAATCCATGAACACCTGTAGGGAACTCATTCTTAAGTTTTCTTTTTAAAATCATGCATTTGAACAACTCATAACACTTAAAATCAAAGGGTATCATGATAAGAGGGGGGGGGGGTCATTATTCATGCTCCCAATCAAATTTTGTAAAATTGAAAACATATTTATATACGTGATTATAGTTCGATTCAAAAAAAGGGGGTTCAATACAAACATTTACTTTCATCAAAACAAGTCCATGGCACATGCTATTCAAAACAATGTCAAAAACCCTCTTTGTAAACATGATTATATATTTTAAACTTGATAAAAAAATAAAACTTATGTCCATGGAGTTTAGGATCGTCCCACATACCTTAAGTTTATTAACTTGAACGATGAAACCCTAATCATGACACTTTCTTGAGATTCTTGAACTTGTAAGGCTTGGATTCTTGTTCTTGGGGAAGAGGGGAGGGTTTGTTTGAGAGTACAATTGGAGAAGATGGGCAATTTACGCCCTAATTGATGATTTTAATCGGGGTTGTACGAATTGGGTTGAGGAAAAAAGACTCAACTGCCCCTCAGGCAATTAAATTCGCAACTGAAATGTCGATGACAAGGTCACTGCGGTGCGGTGAAGGGCTCAATGCTATTACCACCGCGACGCACCACTGTCGCGATGAAGTTCTGAAATCGAAATCTAAACACGACCTGATTCTCATCCGAAAAATTCAAAACTTCTCCTAGACCTGCTAACTACTACCCTAAACATGAATAAACTCAAAAAACAATGCGTCGAGGTCGGAAAGACCACTTTAAAATTCTTCGAAGTCAAGAGGCTTAAAATATGACTAAGTCTCCCAACACTTAGAAAAATTTTCAAGCCCTAAACTTTCCATGCATGCAACTAAGAGATAAATCAAGCCAAGAATTACATGGGATGCTACAATTACGGTCAAGTAGTTGATCTTTATATAATTTATTTATATTTTTTGGATTTTAGGTACGTTATCTATAATTACTATCTTTCCTTTTATCTTTTTGTCTTTATTGCGTAACTTTCACTTATATATATAAGTATCTTTGAGAAATAAATCATTATAAAACACTTTGACTCGGATGCTTGAGGCTAGAGTTTCAACATCAATGGGATTATGTTTATCTTTTTTGTTGTTCATATCACATGTGCTTTTTCTTTTCAATTCTAATTAAGTAAAACTTGTATGATCTTCATATGAATAGTCAGATAAATTTAATGTTTATTTGTTTTAGCAGTATATACAAATTATACACTATTAATATGATCATGGACCCGTTATATAAATATATATATATATATATATATATATATAGTTTAATTAATCGATTAGATATATGAATTATCTTTTTTTATTGTGTAAATTCTTTCACAAATTTTTTCTAAAATAATAGTGCATTTTTTCAGATTATATTGTGAAAAGGAGGTCAAATATGTTTTCCAGATTAGTATGAACCCCTAAGAGATAACTAGAGTTGTTAAATTGGGTTAACCTAGTCCAACCCATGTGGGGCACGAAATTTGATGGGTTAGGGTAGATCAACCATTCATTTTAAGGGCCCTTAAAATGCTATCTCAACTCAACCTTAGAAGAATCGAGGGTTAACCTTTTATTTTTTCATTTTTTAATAAGAAAATTCTTTTCAATCTAAATTCAAATTTATAGGTATGTCAACTATTAACATATATGATACGAAAGTACAAAATTTTGTGACAACTAATAACATATTTGACACCAATACTTTGCCATGTGTATTTGAATCGATTGATAGGGTTGTTAATTAGATTAATGCTAAATGAGTAAAGTATTGTGTAAGATACTAACATTTATATGGTAATCACTATTATAAATTTAAATCTTTTTTTTCATAATTTTATTCTAAATTTTAAGTTCAAAATGAAATCACAATCGTGAATGTGACTTCGATATTTGGTGATTAGGATTTAATGTTAAATGAGTAAACTATTGTATAAGAAGTTAAGACTTATTTGTTAATTGTAAACTATTGTATAAGATATTAAGACTTATTTGTTAATCACTATTTCTTTTTTTTTCATAATTTTTTAAATTTTTTTAAATCTAAGTAAATAGACTTTTGATCTACGAATCAGCCTCGGCCCAAATTAGTCAAGCTTCAAGGGCCAACAGACCGACTTTATAAGCCTTTATCTTAAAAGAGTTTGATAAATTATAACTCATCCCCGCCCTAGAGACAAGCTGAGTTAAGCCCACCCTAATGACGGGGTCGGATTGACCTTAAGGGCCAAGTCCGTTCGATGACTTTATCTATAACCTTGATAGAAAGGATAACGATGACCCGCTTTGACTTAAACCAAGTCAATGAGCTAATATATCGTAAAAGTAGTATAATCAAATAATTGATTTTTACATAATTCATTTATATTTTCTAGATTTTAGATGTGCGACCTATAATTACTGTCTCTCATTTTATCTTTTTTGTTTTTATGGGTAATTTATAAGCATCATTGAGAAATAAATCATTATAAAACACTTTGATTTGGGTGTTAGAGGCTAGAATTTCAATCTCAAAGGTGTCATTTTTATCCTTTTGTTATTCATTTCATATATGTACTCTTTATCTTTTCAATTTTAAGTATATTTTCTTATCAAACTTCATTGGTTCGCATGTATATGTTCTCTTACACTTTTTTCTTTAGAAAAAATGTGTGTATATATAGTCATGTTATAAAATATTAATGAACAAAGAAGAAGAGTAGAGAGAGAATAGAGAGTAATTCTTATTTCTCTTGAGGTATTTCTTGATGAGGTTAATTACAATGAAGGAAACCTCCTTTATTTATAGGGGAAAAACTAACCTTGAGGTTTCTAACTTTTCCATAAATAGACATACACTATATATGGTAAAGTAGACATTCACTATATATGGTAAAGTAGACATTCACTATTTATGGTAATATATTTATAACACTCCCCCTTGAATGTCTAATTGATAGATAATGTGCCTCGTGAAAACCTTACAAGAAAAAACCTTACTAGAAAAAACCCAGTGGAAAAAAATCTAGTGGAGGAAAAAGAGTACACATCTCTAACAATACGCATATAGGCCGCCTCATTAAAAAACTTACAAGGAAAACCCAGTGGGACAAAACCTCATAAGGAAAAAAGAGTACAACACGTATTAACCCCCCTAATGAGAACATCCTTGAACCTTTACATCCCAATCTTGTGCACCATCTTCTTGAAAGTTGTAATTGAAGGAGACTTTGTGAATAAGTCAGCCACATTGTCACTTGAACGAATCTGTTGCATGTTAATATCATTATTCTTTTGTAACTCATGTGTATAGAAAAACTTTGATGAAGTATGCTTCGTTCTATCTCCTTTTATGAATCCTCCATTAAGATGTGTTGTGCATGCTGCATTATCTCTGTATAACATTCTGAGTACATTGTCACATTTCAAACTATATTTTTCTTGAATGAGATGTATCATGGACCTCAACCATACACATTCTCGTCTTTCTTCATGAATAACTATTATCTCAGCATGATTTGATGAAGTGCTAGATAGATTGTTTTATATATCTCTAGGATATGACAGTGTTCCCACATGTGAACATATTGTATGTTTGAGATCAAGATTTATGCGGGTTAAATAAATACCTAGAATTAGCATAATCAACAAGATCGGGACTACAATCGTTAGAATAAAATATGATCATGTTGATTCCATTTCGATGTCTCTTAGTAGGAGTAGAAATATACTGTAACACCCCACATTTCGGGCTAGAATAAAAACCGTCATTTCTATGCATAGATGATCCAAAAGCCATAAATCCTATGCAAATTTGTCATGTTAATCAATTATGTAGTCTGTGAACCTATTTAATCATGAATTGAGATCATATAGGTCCCCTAACTCAAGGACGAGTTGAAAGCTTTCCTATCATTCGAGTTTGAGTGAGCGTCGAAACTTGGGTCACCTTCAATCGACTATAACTCTTTGTATATAATGAATTAGAGGGCCTACTATACATCAAATGAAATCTCTTTGAATTAGCTTTCCATCGATACTAATTTCGCCTAAATTTGATACCCGAGCAAAAAGTTATGGCCATTTTAATGACTGAGACAGTAGCATCATGCGATAAGTGTGCGACGCATGCCCTATCGCACGCACCAAAATTTCAGGTTCTGTTTTCACGTTTTTAAGGGAAAAATGGGTATCTTTCATCCCTTATCCAGCTATAACATAGGATTAAACTCCCAAAACACCAAAATATGATTCTTTTCTCTCAAATTCATCAAGAACTAACCCTAGGGTTTCAAACTAAAAACCCAAATATCTCAAGATTTAACCATGAGTTTTCCTTAATTCTTCAAGATTCAGAATTTTCATTGCGAGGGCTACAAGAGGCACCCATCAATCATACGTACAGCATCCGAAAAGCTAGAGTTCATTCAAAAGCTTCTAATTTAAGGTACGCGGAGTTTTCCTAAAATCTCATGGGTATGGAAATCTTGAATTTAAGAAAGGAATTTTCAGATTTATGAATATACTCATGCTTTAGAAGCATTGATGGTATTGTTTTGGCCTTTAGGCTTACCCCAAATTGATTTGAAATTATATATATATTGTATGCATGTGTTTTAAGGTTGATGATTGAATTGAGAGCATGATTCATGAAAAATCCCTCTCTTGTGATGATTTTCATTTACTTATGATATACTATGAAATCGTTTAAATGCATCTTGAAAAGCATGTTATGAAATGTCTTGAATAATATTATATTTGCATTATGATTTTGATTTCAAAAGAGAGAGGGTTGTTTATGTTGATGAATGTTGAACATAATCATATAATGAGAAGGGTTGCATGGTTTGTTAAAGATTGCATGACCACCACTTGTTTATTGAAAGGATGGGAATTTTGCATAGTTTCGACTTATGTTTTTGAAACATGAATTCCCTTTGTTAAATTGCATGTTTGGGTGGTTTGAACTATGTTTTAATAAAAGAATCATGCATGATGCATTATGGCTCAGAAATAGGACTTGCAAGTCTTGGTGTGACGACACCAATCCAGATAATGCCATGGTAATTCAAAACAGAATAGAATGCTTGTTTGAAGTTAAATTTTTCAGATGTTGAAACTAGAATAATGCATGATTCAGAACAGGATAAAATTGGGCATAAAGAGAGCTTAGGTGGTTCCCCGAAGAAGGCATGAGTTCAGACAACTCATTGCCCAAAACCGTGATTTGTCGATCTGGGTATATTATTATACGCTGGCCTAGTACCCTGTGGCGTATCAGACTCAGACACTCCAACCCTTGCGGCACACTTAGGTTGGGGGCTTCCCCACCGAGTAAATGGCAGATTCCATATAGCCTGTGGAATATCAGACTTGTAGGGGAGTGCCACCTAACTCAGAAGTAATACAAAGATCAGAAACTGCTTTTAACAGAAAGGTTTTTTATGTTTTTTTCAAGAATGCCCATGTGTTTTGAAAATTATATCTTTCATGATGTTTATGACTAGCTCTCAACTATTTTATTTATATAAAAGCTTTATTTTGGATTGCTCTGCGTACCAATATATCTGTATTGACCCCCCCTCCCTCCAGGTTCTGAGGCACAGTCTAGGAGTCCTGATAAGCAGTAGATTTTATCAGACAAGAGTGAAGAGTACCAGTTGGTGAGCCTTCTATATTTCAGAAGGCCTAGTTTCTTTCAGACAGTTATTATTTATTATAGTTTTGGTCTACTGGGGGCCTTGTCCCAGTTTTCAAACAGTTGTTATTTGATCATGTAGTAGAAATTTTGCAGAAGGTTTTCAGATGGTGTTTAGTTGATATTGGATTTTATTCCTCATTGTTAAACTAAATTTAGATTATGACCATGTTTCCGTAGCAGATTTTATTTCCGCATTTCCTATTTATATATGAATGGTGTATATGATTACAAGTTAGAAGGGCTCCCGGGCTTCATGGTTCAGGATGTCCGTCACGGTCAGGGCCCTGGTTCAGGTCGTGACATAGACCTTGCTAACAAATTAACTGAAAAAGGTTATACAAACCTTGTAGTATTTTCAAGGTACATGAGTGCACCAACTGCACTATGATATGGTACTTCATAACTAATCCAAATTGAGTTTGCATACAACAATAGCTATCATTCCAGTATTTAGATGGCTCCATTCGAAGCTCTCTATGGTAGGAGGTGTAGATCTCCAATTGGTTGGTAATAAGTTAGTGAGTCCTCAGTCATAGGTCCTGACTTAGTGTTCGACGCCTTAGAGAAAGTTCAGTTGATCTTATAAAGACTCTGGGCTACTCAAAGCCGACAGAAGTTGTATGCGGATGTTCGTAGGAAGGATCTCAAATTCGAGGTCAATGACTATGTCTATCTAAAGATCTCTCCCATGAAGGGAGTGAAGAGGTTTGGCAAGAAAGGGAAACTCAGTCCCCGCTATGTCGGTCCCTTCAGGATTCTCAGTCGCTTCAACAAGGTAGCTTATGAGCTCAAATTGCCTTCATATCTAGCCTCCGTTCATTCAGTCTTCCATGTATCCTTGATCAAGAAGTGCATAGGTGACCCCGCAGTTGTAGTCCCTATTTTGAGCATTGACATTCAGAACAACCTCTCTTACGAAGAGATTCCAGTCGAAATCTTGGACTACCAGAGTTGTAGATTGAGGAACAAAGAAGTCCCTCTAGTTAAAATTCTTTGGCGAAATCAGTCTCATGAGGGAGCTACTTGGAAAACAGAAGTAGATATGCGTACCAAGTATCCTTACCTCTTCTCCACCGATTCAGATCAAGCTCAAGGTAATAGTTTGCCTTAAGCTTATTCAGTTTCATATTAACAAAACACCACCTTGACTGTACATTAGGTCTACAAAGCCTCTAGACAATACACAGAGTTTAACTAAGGTCGAGACACACCCCGCCATATAACTAACTTCTATACAATACCAAAAGTGACTGGATATGACACGGAAAGCCCCGAAGCAAACTGGAGCTCACCAAAAGCAGCTGGATATCCTGGCTCCTACTTGTGCGGTGTATGAGCTGAGGTACCTATGCCTGCAGCATAAAATGCAGGTCCCCCGTGGGGGACATCAGTACGAAATATGTACTGAGTATGTAAAGCTGTAGATAATCACATATGATATAGGAGCTCAATAGAAATTAGAAACAAGTGAATAAATCGTAATAGGAGTGGACCACACTTACTAGAACTTGTGACAACCTGTACATTGTATTTATTCAGTCACTCTACCTATGTTCTTATCATCTTTGTAATCATTACTGTATTGTGACCATTAGGCTGCCTCCAGTACATATCAACTGGGATCTACCCATGATAGGCTTATGCCCCTGGGATACCACCCATAAACACATAAATAGGGATCGACCCATGATAGGCTTATGCCCCTGGGATACCACCCGATAAGAGAGAACTTTCATCACATAGTTCAATTAATCTTTGAGATTGTTATTTCAGTCGCCACCGCATTTTTTGATACTTTGAAACAATGATGCATCAATAAGAGACATATAAATAGACCATCAATGCAATAACAATGAAGTAAGAACTCATTGGCACATCAATGAAGTGTTTTGGAGTCATCAATGCCATAATAATGAAGTAGGAACTTATTGGTATATCAATGAAACGTTTTGGAGTAATTAATAGCACATGGATCTTGTTTGAGTAACCGGATACCTTCTGACATTCATTAGTGCAATAAACATGTAAGATTTGGAAAACAAGTAAGTATTGGAATGTCTTGACATCTTGAAGGGTGGAAACAAGTTCATTGGTAACGTAGGACATCATACAAAACCATTATGGATCACATGTTATTGAATAACTTTGGAAACTTTGTTAATAGAACAATTGTTCACTTTCATGCCAAAGCTATGGTATAGAGTATGCTTTACATACCTGACGGTCAACCTTCAATACTAGTCCCAAATGGACTTCCCGTCTTTTCGGATTACTTATCTACAATGAACATATATAGCAATCTAGTATTAGCAACCAAACGTCACAATTAAATTATTTGAATTCACCAAACTAGTGGTTAAGTAGTAAGCCTTAATTACACCATAAAGGGTGTCACTTTAACCCTCTTATACTCCAATTGCATTCACATGACATGCATATTCATACAACATCCTCCAATATCAAGTTTGGATTTATTTATCCTTCCAATCAATCTATTAAATAAAATTGAGCCATAGACATAAATAATCATCAATTCAATAGTATATCACCATATCCACCTTCCATAACTCAATTACCATATCCACCTTCCACAATTCAATACAACCAAACCATGCAAAAGAGTCCATAACCCTATTTCCATCACCTTTCAATAGCAACCAATACATATAATCCTCTATCACACATATACATATGGAAAAGAACAAAGGCAAACAATATTCATACCTTAGAATTCACCTCTTGATTATGCAATAATGTTTGCATAAATAATAGGTGCCGTTCGAAGCTCTCGAGATGACAACCACAGTTATCGGATTACTTTGGAATTTCTACGGTTGAATCAAAAGTAATTTAAAGGTCAAATTTGGCTAAGGTTTGTTCTTTCTCAATGATTGATGATGAAAATGAGTTTTTGAACTCATATACATGTATATATACACATATTCCCGTCCATAATATAATAGGAAATGACCAAAATGCCTTTAAAATTTAAATAATGTCAAATCTGTCCTTTGGTGGACTGTTTTAATAAGCTAAAGTAGATCGACCATAACTCTTTTCTCCGATATTGTATTTGGGTGAAATTGGTATCGTTGGAAGGATAATTCAAAGGGCTTTAATTTCTTATAAAGTAGGCCACCCAGTTCGTCCTGTACAAGGAGTTATGGTCGTTTGAAGTTGACCCTAAAAATCTATTTTGATAGGCTGAAGTAAAATGAGTATAACTCCTTACTCAGACGTTGGATTTGGATGAAACTAATTGAATTGGAAAGAATACTCAATTAAGGGAGTTATGATCGTTCGAAGTTGACCCAAAAATTTGGCTGGCCTCAGTAGTTTGTTTGCAGGAAATTTTCCTGCACATTTACTATTCCCAAATATCCCGGTCACCATTTTATAGTTTCGAACGTGCTCGATTATATCCGAAACCTATCCGTTTTTGGAAATCTTTATATCTTTGGAAAGCTTATTCAATAACCTTCGCATGGAACCATCGACAGGCAAATTCCGGTATAAATAAAATAAAAAAATTAATTCCATATAAATAAGACCAATACACGTACTTGAATATGCCAATACACGTACTTGAATACGGGATGTTACAATATATATACATACATATATATATATATATATGAATACACACACATACATATGCATATATAAATTATTTATATATTATTCATAAATAAAATATAAATATTTTTTATGTTTTAAATTTTAATCATGAATTTAACTTTAGTCATAGCACTTTTAGTCATATGTCTCCATCTAGTTGATGGTACGTTATGAGATTCTATATGATTTTCGCACTTTGAATGTGAAATGATACTAATTGTGAAAATTATATTGTTGTCTATGGGATTTTATAGGTGAGTTTATTAGACTATAGTTAATCACTAGTTTTGAACTTTCTCTTTGGTCCCTATTGAGCAAAAAATTTATGTGTTTACCTTTTGGGGGGTTTATCATATCATTCTCTTATATGTAGTTTCTAAATACTTTTGTTGGAGCGTTTGTATGGTGTTGTTCATGGCTTTACCTAAGTATAACACTAAATTGACATCTTAATTTCAAGGTTGAGGAACAACACTCGGTTGACATCTCATATGTTGGATTAGATTTTTTTAAGAAAAATTTCAACTTTTATCATTAACTAAAGTTATAAACCGAACCGAACTAAACCGATAAGAACCAAACTGACGGTTATTTTTTTGTGTTGGTTTGGTTTGGTTTTAGAAATTTAAAAACCGACTAAGTTAGTTTGGTTATGATTTTGACCAATAACCGACCCAAACCGACCCATGAACACCCCTACCTACAACACCTCCATTACCATTGACAAATGCTTTTGCGATGATAGTTTTTGCTTAATTACAAATATAAAAAGTAAAATAATTAAAAGATCAACTTAACTTACCAAACACACCCTAACTTTAGTTAAATGCCAAAATATAAGTCATTTTAATTTCCTCAAGTTCATTAGTAGTAGTAAAATGTACAAGTAAAATTAATAAAATTAGATGGTGATAAACATACAATTAAGAAAAAAGAGAGGACCTCAACAAGAAAGAATCTCCACCCAGTAGTTCAGTATACTCTGGAGGAACTCAAAATGTACCAAAATCTCCTTTAATTAATACAGTGTACTAACTGAATCGCCCATAAAAATGTCTCCAAGTTAAGGTTATGGTTACTGTTTTAATTTATTTGTTGATTTTGATTTGATACGAAGTTTAAAAATATAGTAATAATTTTTGTAAATTTAAAGATGATTAAAAAATCTCATTGAAAACAAAACCTTTAACATCATTTTACAAGTAGAAATAATGCAAAAAAATAAAAACTATTATGAAATGAAAATTAACTCTAATATCTAAAATTTCAAACAATAAAAGAATCAAAATTTCGTAAAATATATGGTTATCATACTATGCAATTTATCTCCCTAAAATAAATAATCAATAAATTGTTAATGTTATAATTAAAACATGAGATAATACATCAAAACCTCCCTAAACTTGTCTCCCCAACTTACTTTAGCACTTAAACTAATCTTCTATTTATTTACCCCCTTAACATCTTTATAGTGAATTTATTTCCCCTCTTATGCTGACGTGGCATTTTCTTTAAAAAAAAAACTGTGTGAACAGTATTTTTTAAAAAAACTAATATTTATATATATATATCAATGTTATTTTTCTTAAAAAAAATTAATTAGAGCATGATAGAAAATGAAATTTCTGCTGAAAAAAGATATAAGAAAACGACAGATCAAAACAAGTAATGAATCTTAGGAGATGTTGGCGAACACTTACATTTAGATGATGGGTGGACACAACTCTTGAGGAGCTAGTATTTTTCATCCACTTTGATACGGGAATAATCATGGATATAGACTTAGGAGAGTGCGTGTTGGACCCGAGCCTTGACACGTGCAATTGAAGTGTAAAAGAAGCCCAAAATGCACCCAAATCAGCCCATAAATTACACTAGATGGGTGCCCACTCTTTGAAGGGCCTTTTGATCATTTTAACTTATATTTTGTAATATCTATAAAAAGAACATTGTAGGGGTTTTAGTTTAGTTTTTGGATGATATTTGGGAGTCTTGTAAGACATGTAACAAGACCTCTCTCTAGTGAGAAGAGTGACCACCGAAACTAGGATACAACAATAGGGTGGATTCTCTTTTGTTGTTGCTTGCTTGGAAACATTGATGCTAGAGAGGTGGAATCCGATCTTGTGTCACGTAAGAAATAGGTTTATTGTTATGTGTAGTGTTAAGGGTCCAAGAGTGTCCATTCTTGGGTTCTTAAGATTATACCTTCGTGTGGTCTATCTATCTATCATTTTACCTTCTTGTAATCTTGTTTAGTGTTTGTGTTGTAATCTTGTGTTCTTGTTGTTATTGTTAAATCCGAATCTTTTGTATTCTTATTCATCATCTTATGTTGTTAATCTAGTTTGTTGTCCGCTGATTTGGTGTAATAAACACCTTGTTATCTTCTTGTTATTGTGTTCTTAGGAAGCCGAGACTTGATCTCCAAAAGGGTTCACGAATTTCTTCCATTTTGTGGACTATTTTTTGATATAATTTTGGTGTTCCCTTGTTTGTCCCGTATCACACTTGGTGCCTGATAATAGACCAAGAACTTCGGCAATAGGTAGGTATCTTGTTTTCCCGGTATGTACCTCCTTTTCCCAGTTAATAGAATGGCCACCAAGAAACTTACCACGTTTCTTTGGTGGCACAGAACTCTGAAAAAACTTTGCAGGAGCATGTAACTTGGATTCAGAACACTCATTTTCTAGTCCACGTGATAAAGACATTACTTGCTTGCCCTTATCACATTCTTCACGGCAATAATCCTCTTGAACATCTTCGCACAATAACCCCGTATGCAATATCTAAAAGGAAGAGAAAGGACAAAATTTATAAAAATGGAAAGAGGACTACATATGCATAAAAGATAAAGGCAGTATATAAGAGAATTAAATGCTACAACGTGCTAATGGAAGAATCAATGTATCCTTTAGGTGGAACCCAATATTCAATATCATTTAGGATCCGCTTTGAAGAATGCCAGAAAGATTAGACAGCTCGAAGAGGTCCTAATTCTCCCGTAAGAGGTCATATCACTTCCATTTAGGCTTCTAGTTTTGTTCCAGTTTTCATCTCTATTTAAGATTCCAAAATAAGGGTGTCAAATGAGTTCACAGATTTAGTCATAATTTGCTCCATGGATGAGTAGGCAGATTTGATTCTAATCTGCTCCACAATTGAGTAGGCATATATATATGATTGCAATCTGCTGTAACTATCTGATATCATATCTTGTGACTCTAGGAGAATAGATAAGAGGAAATCCCTTGATTCATGTATCTCCTAGGCTAAGTGGCATAAACTTGGGTGCGGGTATCCGAGACGGGTGCGAATCCGAAAGTCGGATTCGTCAAAATTTAAATTTTAAAACTCAGAGGTACGAATCCGAGTATGGATACGGATGCAGGAATTTGGCTAAAAAATTAAATATTATAAATATAAAGTTATAAAGATATTCTAAGAATCTACTTTTAACTTTTAAGATAACTTTTAGTTACTTTTCTCAATCCTAGATAACTTTTAGTTACTTTTTTCAATTAGGATTGGTATATACTTGTATTTTTGGGAAATCAACAAACACATATATATTAATATAGAAATTCTTTGATGAGAAACCACACACACATATCTTTTGACTATATTAATATAAACTTTTTTTATATTTTAAGAAATATTATTAAAAACAAGATCTAGTGGAGTCCTCTTCCCAATCCTCAACCACTTTCTGTTTCTTCACAGCGATTCAAATTCCTTCGACAAAAATTACAGTCGCCGAATTTTGACGATGACAGCAGTCGCTGATTCCGATGATGATTGTCGTCGGATTTCCCAACGATTCAAATTCCATCGACAAAAATTACAGCCGCCGAATTCCGACGATGACAGCAGTTGCGGATTCCGATGATGATTGTCTGCGGATTCCGACGGTGACAGTAGTCACCGATTTTCTCCCTTCCGTCGACGACAACAATACAGTCGCCGTTTTTATTACGATGACGACAACCAACTTTGTTCTTGATGTTGGATCAACGTCTTTGGATTTTTTTTACCAAATCAGAGATGTACCCCGCACCAGCGCCGCGTTGGGATGGGTTCGGCAGCGAAATCAATGAGTCCGCGCAACATAACTCCTAGGAATTAGGGATTGATTAGATTCTTTTGATCTTCTTGTTCACCTATAAATATTGTGCAACTCTATGAATAAAAACATATTTTTGTAGTATCTAAACATTCATGGTATCAGACTTGAAATTTTTCCCCTTAGACCATATGGTCAAAATAGCTTCTCAGGGAAAATATCTTTCTGGGATATCAAAAGAAGAAAAAATGTCTTCTCTGGAAGCTCCAAATCTGATGACTCAAGGAGGCAATGTTTCTCACATGCCCTTCCAGTTAACTTCTCATCAATTAAACGGGAAGAACTATCTGAAATGGGCACAATTCGGAGAGTTTGCAATCGATGATCGTAAAAAGTTGGGACATCTAACTAGAAAGACGAAAAAGTCAAAAATCGGAGACCCAAAGATGAACACATGGAGATTAGCATGTTGTTTTGATATCTGAAAATGGAATTACCTCCAAGGATACATTGCATTAGCATGTTGTTTCATTTAGTTCTCTTATGTACTTTCTATTATAAAAAATTATGCTTTTTCTTTTCCTTTCAGATATTGCGTGTTGAATTTTTGTGTAGAAGCACCAAAGGATTGATGCTGTGAAGTATGTGACAAGGGCAAAGGATCTATGTTACATGCTTCTAAAAAGATTTGTCAGAGCATTGCGCCACCAAGGAAACACAATAAGTTTCCTGGTTCTCATGGTATTAACTGGGAAAAGGAGGTACGTAGTGGGAAAATGAAGTATCTCCTTGTTGAAGAAACACTCAGTCTACCATCGAGCCTCAATAAAAAGGGAAATCCACTGAACATCATTGGCTCCTCAAGAGTTGTGACAACAAAATCTATGGCAACCGGGACTCAAGGGAGTTTTAGCATGTCTGGAGCTCAAACTTCAAATTCTTTTCCTGCGAAGTGCCCACTGCAACGGCTTTTAGGATCAGCAAGATATACAAATCCTCAAAATGTAAAAAACACTAAAAATCACGGAACAGATCAAAAACATAGTACAAGCTTCAAAAGGTTAGTGTTCACCAACATCTATTGTATTTGTTATTTGTTTTGATATGTCTTCTTCTTATATCTTTATTCATCAGAAATTTAATTTCCTATCATATACTCTAATTGATATAGCCTACATTTTAGGTTTTGGTGAGATTAAGAGTCCCGGTGCTGCCAATGAGAGTCCATTGATGAATCCAATTATGACACATTCCAGGAAGTAAGTACCCTTTATCACGTACTTTAATTAGCAACATAAGTTTACACAGGTAAAACTGAGCATCAAAAAGCAGAAAAGTTTCCTTTTGATTATTCTGCAGACTACATATATATATATATATATATTGAAGATCTTTCTTTTATCTATGCAATTGGAACTATTCAGCTGGAAAAAAGGCTTTCTTCCCTATAATTAATAGTCTATTTTCCTCTTTGTGTATCAGGGGAAGTTTTGACATCAAAGGTGCTCCTGAATTCGCTCCTGGGATGCTCAATAATTGTATCCAGGCTTATCCTCCTTCCAAAGTCAGGCGTATGGTGTATGAGTACTCAAGGCTATTGTCTGTTAACTCTTAAATTTGAACTAGTACCGAGTGAGGCTATGTGGACAAGTCTATTCAACAATCATTTTTCGGGTAAAGAAGATACAAGATTGTATTTCCTTGCAAGTGAGATAGAAAGGTCATTTTCTTCCTTATAGATGTCTATCTTAAAAGGGATAAGGGTCGTGAAGTAGAAGTTCCGTCCTTACCCAGGAAGGTTTTTACTAGAAATTAATTTGCATTTCACATTTTATGCAGGTCTGAGATATATACTGCTCTGGTGGAGTTCTTGTAACAAAGATTCGGTGATGAGAATGCTTATAAATGATGTTGAGATGATTCTCATCACCAAATCTTTGATACGCATGAACACTACCAGAGCAATATAGATCCTCAGACCTGCATATAATGGGAAATGCAAATCAATTTCTAGTAAAAACCTACCTGGGCAAAGGTGCCCTTCTACTTTGCAACCCTTTCCCTTTTTCGAAAGATATATAAGGCAAAAGATGAGCTTTCTCTCTCACTAGCAAAGAAATACAGTCTTATATCTTCTTTGCCCGGACAATATCATTGAATAGACTTGCCCAGTTATCCCCACATGGAACGAGTTCAAATTTAAGAGTATCAGGCAGTAGCCTTGAAAACTCATATACGTTACGTCTAACTCTAGAAGGAAGATGAGCATGGATAAAGTTATTAAACATCCCAGGTGCAAAATCCAGATCACCTAAGATGTCAAAACTTTCCCTATAATGCAAAGAACAAGAGAAAGATTAATAATTATAGGGAAGAGAACCTGTATTCCTGTTGAATGGTGCAAATTCCTCGAGTAAAAAAAGATCTTCAAAAAATATATATGGTCTGCAGATTAATCAAATGGAAATTTTTCTACTTCTTGTCACATAACAAAAGGCTTATTCAAGTTTCAAGGCCAAAAAAAAAAAAAACAGAGAAAGTTCCACATGGAGTTGAAAGATGTTTTGCACTCTACATCTCATTAAGTTGCAGAGCCCAAAAAAAATTAGAAAACAAACAATGTATGGCTTCCATATAACCTACTTACCAACAATTTCTTGTTTTCCACACCTGCAAACGTAAGATGGCCCATAATGCAATGATATAGAGAGGCAGTAACCTAAAGTCTTCATGAAATTTCTCCATAATGGGAATCAATTTAGATTGAGATTATCAGTATATATTCAGATTATCATTATGTCATGACTTGTAACTATGTATGAGAATAACTCTTTCCCATTGTTGGGAATATACTCTATATTGTCCTATTCATTTTTTCAATGATACTAATGGAGCTCCTGCCAGCTTGCATGCACCCCAACTAATTCACTAGGCAACCAGTCCATCCCACAAAGGAAATTTCTTAAGCTTATATGCAAAAGTCTAGCTTGGCCATACCATATATTGTCAAGTAGGGGGTGGGTGTTCAGTATTCGGTTCGGTATTTTTAAAGTTCGGGTTCAATAATTCGGTAATCGATATTTGAGAGTAGATACCACATACCATACTTATAAACATCAATTCAATAATTCAGTAATCGGTAAATTATGAGAAACCAACAGACACACATATCTTTTGACTATATTAATATATAAACCTTTTTTTTATATTTAAAAAAATATAATTATTAAAAAACAAGATCTGACGAGTCATCTTTTCTGTCCTCAACCAATTTTTGTTTCTTCCCAACAATTCAAATTTTGATGAAAAAAATTACAGTCGACAAATTCCGATGATGACAACAGTCGCCGATTTCGATGATAACTATCGTTGGATTCCGATGGTGACAGTAGTCACCGATTTTCTCCCACTCCTGCGATGACAACAATTACAGTCATCAGACTTTCTGGCGACGACGACAATTAAATTTGTTCTTAATGTTGGATCAACGTCTTCGGATTCGTTTGACCGAATCGGAGACGTACCTTGCGCCCGCACCAACGTTGCATTGGGATGGGTTCTGCGGCAAAATCAATGAGTGCGCGGAACTTAGCTCCTATGAATTAGGGATTGATTAAATTCTTTTGATCTTCTTGTTCACCCATAAATATTGTGCAACTCTATGAATAAAAACATATTTTTCCAGTATCTAAAATTTCATGGTATCAGAGTTGGAATATTTCCCCTAATACCATATGGTCAAAATAGCTTCTCAGGGAGAATATCTTTCTGGAACATCAAAAGAAGATAAAATGTCTTCTCTGAAAGATCCAATAGAAAATCTAATTACTCAAGGAGGCAATGTTTCTCACATTCCCTTCTAGTTAGCTTCTCATCGATTGAATGGGAAGAACTGTCTGGAATGGGCACAGTTTGTAAAGCTTTCAATTGATGATCATGAAAAGTTGGGACATCTGACTAGAAAGACGAAAAATTCAAAAATCGAAGACCCAAAGATGAACACATGAAGATCAGAAAATTCACTCGTGATTGCCTGGTTAATATATTTCATGGAGCCAGTCATAAGTAAACCTTATCTATTTTTACCCACTCCTAAGTATGTGTGGGAAGCCGTTATAGAGACGTATTCTGAGGTAGAAAAAGCCTTTCAAATTTTTGAGTAAAAAATAAAACTATGACAAGTTAAGTAAGGTGAGAAAAAGGTCATAGCTTATTATAATGAAATGGTGTTGATGAATCCAATTATAACACACCCTTGTGATCCTGCTTTAGCTCATTCCTGGAAGTAAGTACCCTTCATCACATACTTTACTTAGTAACATAAGTTGACACAGGTAAAACTAAGCATCAAAAAGCAGAAAAGTTTCCTTTTAATTATTCTGCAGAATACATATATATATATTGAAGATCTTTCTTTTATCTGAGCAATTGAAACTATTCAACAGTAAAAAAGGCTCTCTTCCCTATAATTAATAGTCTCTTTTTTCCTCTTTGTGTTTCAGGGGAAGTTTTGACATCACAGGTGCTCCTGAACTCGCTCCTGGGATGCTCAATAATTGTATCCAGGCTTAGCCACCTTCCAAAGTCAGGCGTATGGTGTATGAGTTCTCAAAGCTATTGCCTGGTACTCTTAAATTTGAACTAGTTCCGTGTGGGGCTATCTGGAAAAGTCTATTCAACAATCATTTTTCGGGTAAAGAAGATATAGTACTGTATTTCCTCGCAAGTGAGAGAGAAAGGTCAGCTTCTGCCTTATATATATATCTATCTGAAAGAGATAAGGGTCGTGAAGTAGAAGTGGCATCGTTACCCAGGAAGTTTTTTACTAAAAATTAATTTGCATTATCATCCTATGCAGGTATGAGATATATACTGCTTTGGTGGAGTTCTTGCGTATCAAAGATTCGGTGATGAGAATGCAAGTACAAGAAGCTCAATATCATTTATAAGCGTTCTCATCACCAAATCTTTGATATGCAACAGCACCACTCGAGCAATATATATCCTTTTATAATGGGAAATGCAAACCAATTTCTAGTAAAAACCTTCCTAGGAAAAGGTGTCCTTCTACTTTGCAACCCTTTCCCTATTTGGATAGATATATAAGGCAGAAGTTGAGCTTTCTCTCTCACTTTCAAAGAAATACAGACCTATATCTTCTTTGTCCGGACAATTATAGTTGAATAGACTTGCCCAGTTATCCCCACATGGAACGAGTTCAAATTTAAGAGTATCAGGCAATAGCCTTGTAAACTCATACACCTTACGTCTAACTCTAGAAGGAGGATGATCATGGATAAAGTTATTAAACATCCCAGGAGCAAAATCCAGATCACCTAAGATGTCAAAACTTCCCCTATAATGCAAACAACGAGAAAGATTAATAATTATAGGGAAGAGAACCTGTATTCCTGTTGAATGGTGCAAATTCCTCGAGTAAAAAAAGATCTTCAATATATATATGGTCTGTGGAATAATCAAATGGAAAGAAGTTTTCTGCTTCTTGACACATAACGAAAGGCATATTCAAGTTTCAACGTCTACAAAAAAAAAAGAGAAAATTCCACATGGAGTTAAAAGATGTTTTGCACTCTACATCTCATTAAGTTGTAGAACCGAAAAAAAGTTAGAAAACAAACAATGTATGGCTTCCATATAACCTACTTACCAACAATTTCTTGCTTTCTATACCTGCAAACATAAGATGGCCTATAATGCAATAACATAGAGAGGCAGTAACCTAAAGTCTTCATGAAATTTCTCCTTAATGGGAATCAATTTCGATTAAGATTATCATTATGTCATGACTTGCAACTATGTAAGAGCATAACTCTTTCCCATAGTTGGGAATATACTCTATATTGCCCTATTCATATTTTTAGTTATACTAATAGAGTTCCTGCCAGCTTGCTTGCACCCCAACTAATTCACTGGGCAACATGTCCATCCCACAAGGGGAATTTCATAAGCTCATATGCAAAAGTCTAACTTGGCCATACCATATATTAACAAGTAGGGGTGGGCGTTCAGTATTATTTTCGGTATTTCTAAAGTTCGGATTTGGTAATTCGGTAATCGATATTTGAGAGTAGATACCACATACCTTATAAACATCGATTCGATAATTCAGTAATCATAAATTAAATTTTGGTTCAGCATGGTATTTGGTTAGACGTATCATATTATATATATAAAATTCGATATTCAGTAAATATTGAATACCAAACGGTATATTAATATCTTGTACCAAACCCAATCCCGAATACCAAAATGTTGAAATTTTACTCCGAAATACCATACCAATACTGAATTACTGAATATCAATTACCAATTTTTTTGGTTCGGTTCGGTAATTTGGTTTTCAGTATTTTATACCCAGCCATATTGACAAGGTATGCTGCCTATCAAGGCTAGCCCGATGGGTGTACCTGGTGTTACAGCTTGGATTCAAACCTAGAATCTCCAAGTTGTTACTCCTATGTTTCAAACACTAGGTCATCCACTGGGAACCAACATTATGTTATTAATTAAAACATACACATATGTTTCCTTACTAATCAATAGGGAAAAGACCAGTGAAGTTCATAAAAGAAAGGTCCTCCATAAAAGAAAAGATTAATCAGTCAGCTGACTACTAGCAAAGATGAGCCATCCAAAAAGATACCATGCAAAGACAGATATGAGCTGAATTTGAACTCTTTTGGAGTTTAATTTACCTCGTGTTAACTTATGTTAGTAATTAAGGCGCATGATGAAGGATACTTACTTCCAGGAAGGATCTAGAGCAGGATCAAACAGGTATCATTCGAATCTCATTCACAACATTGGGACTCCTACGCTCCAGAATGCTAGAATCACCATGACCTTTAAAGAAGGCTACATCAATTGGATTGAAGTACAGTAAGTAAATAATTTTCTATTAAAGCTTTTCAGCTATTGATGGTGTAACGGAAATCATTTTGAAAGATAATACCAACTCTGTACATATCAATGTTATTTTTCTTAAAAAAGAAATTAATTAGAGCATGATAGAAAATGAAATTTCTGATGAACAAAGATATACGAAGAGGACAGATCAAAATAAGTAATGAACACTAAGAGATGTTGGCAAACACTTACATTTAGATGTCTGTGCAGTTTTTTTGCTATGTTCAGTGATTTTTCTCTTTCGAAGATTCAGAGGCTTTGTATATCCTGCTGATCCTAAAGACCGTTGCACTGTACACTTCTCAGGAAAAGAAGCTCGCTACAATTTCCTTGAGACATTTTTGTCATGGATTTGGTGGACACAACTCTTGAGGAGCTAGTGGTTTTCATCCACTTGGTGCCTGATGATAGACCAAGAGCTTCTTCAATAGGTTGGTATCTTGTTTACCCGGTCTGTACCTACTTTTCCCATTAACTAGAATGGCCACCAAGAAACTTACCACATTTGTTTGGTGGCACAGAACTCTGAAAAACCTTTGCAGGAGCATGTAACTTGGATCCAGAACACTCATTTTCTAGTCCACGTGATGAAGACATTACTCTCTTTCCCTTTTATATTCTTCACGGCAATAATCCTCTTGTTGTAATTGTACGAGTTTTCATCATTTTGTAAACTTTTATTTTATCAATTACTCTTACCGAGGGTTAAGAATCTTATTCAAAAATATATGAATATAGGTAAGAGCAACGATACCTTATGATATCCAAGGAGTGACCAACAATGCCTTTCAAACGGTACCTTACGAAATCTTAGAAGTGACCAAAAATGGCTTTCAATATGGACTTAAGGGTGTTAAGAGCAATATTTTTGGATCTCATCTTCCTATCACTCTTAATAAGGTAAGGCAAGAGGAGATGAAGCGGACCCATATGTTTTCACAAGTATCTTCTTCTTCATCATCTTACTTACCTTTCTATTGTCCTTAGTTCAAAGTTTTCTCATGATGCTAGATTACATAGATCTTTGTTTCAGTGCTGTAACTAATTCTAGAAATTTTATATGCTTAATGCAGTAATTTTTCAGTAAATGAGATGATTATGATACGCATAAAAGGTATAAAAAATATTTAAATTGTGTAAGCTTTGATTAATCTTCAACATTGCCTAACATTTTGATCAAGTCTGGGTAAGGAAATGTCATTATAGATCTTTCATTGAATTTCATGATTCTTCTTCTATTTGGTTGATCTATTGAATAATCTCGGCGGCCGGGGAAGTTTCATTTAACCTTTTATTCTCATTACACAGGTCTATATATATATCCCATGTAGTTAGTAAAGGTGTTCACATGTTTGATCAGAACACCACTGCTGTCAAAAAATAAAAACCTCACAACCAAGATTTATTAATTTTCCAGAGGGTAAGGTTCAATGGAATCTTGGAACTTAGGAGAAAATTAAGAGTACACTTCTAAGAGCATCTAAGGTACAAAATCTTTGTACCAGAACTGTGGAAGTTAAATTATCACCAAAATTGTCGTACTAGAACAGTGGAAGTTAAATTATCATTGCTTTTGAATGTTATATTATGTGTAGACTTGATTTTAAATTGTCATTTAGCTTAAGTAGTTAAATTTAGTACAAAAATAAAGCATTTTTCAGTTATTTAGATTTTGGACTGACCTCCTGCACATTTTTTATAAATGATATGCGAATTGTATTACAATTTAATGGTCATTTGGCTGGGATTAATTAATTTAATTGCCATTTGGCAGGCTTAATGCTCATAACATGCTGCTCACACTGAAAAGAAGGCAGAAAATGGCTCATGGACAGGATGTGATATGCATAGTATGTGGGGATGCTCAAACATTTCTTCTTTGAATGTCAATTATCACGAATGTGCTCAAATGAGTTACTGCAGTGACTAGGTACACACTATACAGGGAATAGAAACATCTCATCCTAGCATATGGAGAAGAGTATTTAGAAAACTGAAATGAAGGCTCTGTAGTCTGTAGGAACCTTGTACTTACTATTCGAGCTGGCTTCGGTATATGCTATTTGGAGTGTTGGGAACAAGACACCGTGGAATTACAAAGTCCAACATTCAGCTATGATATGCGGACAGATTAAGGAGTATAAATACAGAGTGTATGGACATATAATAGTACATAGGTATAGGAAAGATAGAAAAGGATAGAGAAGTTGTACAGTTGAGATAATACTGAACAGAGGTAGATAGGTGGAATGCTCTGATTAGTCTCTGCTAATTAGACTTTTATTTTTTTGCAACCAAAAAAATTGTTTAAGGGAGTAATTATCTTTGAGTTCTGTCCCAAATTTAAAAAATTGAAATTAGATTATACTAAACTATAGGATTTGTATTATTTTAGATTAAAAACACACATAATTTAGAAGATGAATAGTAAAGATTCATAAATAATTTTATGGATTCAGGAATAAATTCTAAATTTTATTGCACATAATACAAAATTTTACTGTAATTTAAGATGGAAAAAAATTACTATGATCAAGCCAAAAAAAAGTATTAATAAATTTTTACAAGTTATATTCCGAAACACTTTTCGTGCGTCGCGTGGGTACTATACTAGTAATTATTAAAAACTAGATCTGACGAGTCATCTTTCCGGTTCCCAACCACTTTCTGTTTCTTTCAAACGATTCAAATTACGATGACAAAAATTATAGTTGTCGAATTCCGATGATAACAGCAGTTGACGATTCCGATGATGACTGTCAACGGGTTTCTCACTGGATTTCAACTTTCGGTGATGACAACAATTACAGTCATTGGTCTTTCGACGACGACAACAACCAACTTTTTCCTTGATGTTGGATCAACGTCTTCGGATTCATTTGATCGAATCAGAGACGTACCCCGCGCCCGCACCAGTGTCGCGTTGGGAGGGATTCGGTGGATAAATCAATGAATCCGCGCAACATAGCTCCTAGAAATTAGGGATTGATTAGATTCTTTTGATATTTTTGTTCACCTGTAAATATTGTGCAACTCTATGAATAAAAACATATTTTTGCAGTATCTAAACTTTCATGGTATCAGAATTGAAAATTTTCACCTAATACCATATGGTCAAACTAGCTTCTCAGGGAGAATATTTTTCTGAAACATCAAAAGAAGATAAAATGTCTTCTCTGAAAGCTTCGATAGAAAATGTGATGACTCAAGGAGGCAAGTTTCTCACATGCCCTTTCAGTTAACTTCTCGTCGATTAAATGGGAAGAATCGTCTGGAATAGGCACAGTTCGTAAAGATTACAATCGATGATGATGAAAAGTTAGGAATCTGACTGGAAAGACGAAAAAATCAAAAATCGAAGACCCAAAGATAAACACATGGAGCTAAGAGAATTCAACTGTGATTGTCTGGTTAATAAATTTCACCCACTACTAAGGATGTATAGGAAGTCGTTACAGAGACATATTCTGGTGTAGAAAATGTCTTCCAAATTTTTGAGTTAAAAATAAAATTATGACAACCATAGGTTTTCAATCACACACAAATCATCATTCCAAAAAGAATGTCGGCCTCTGCCATGGAGAAACACACAAAAAAGTACAAACAAATGAAGAATCGCATGAACATTTGCCATGGAAAAAACAAATAAAAAAAGTAGTACATACAGTATATAATAAACTCAAAAAAAAATATTAAGGTTATACCTTGTGGGCCTGCTGAAGTGTGTGCGGTTCCTTTTGCCTCGGAATGTGAGTTGCCATTTCTGTTCCACGGCGGCGCACCGACATACCAATTATGAATGTGATTTTTATAGAAATTGAAAAACTTACATAATTCTTTTTTGGTGTTTGTTCTGATTATACTTCATCTCATCTTTTATTAAAATTACAAAAATTTTGATTTTTGAATTATTCAGATATATTTTTTATAAAATATAAAATATTTGATACATTTTTTTATAATTAAACTACCACACTAAAAAGGGAGGGGGGGAGGGGGGGAATCAATTTTATTTTACTTCAATTAGAAAAAGTCAGTCACGCTCCTAAATCTTTAATTAACAGTAAATACCACAAACTCAGTACATATACTTACACTGCTATAATCTCTCTGTTACTTGTATGCGTGCCAATCTGTGTGTTGTGGTTTTTCATGGACAAATTGCTTATATTGATTGGACAAGATCATTCAATCTCAATTGAAGTGCGCAAGTGTTCAATATGGGTAATCCCTGCTTTGTTTGGTGGTGCAATTTCTAAGCCACTAGTTAGATACTTGTAGGCACAGAGCTTAATTCTTCCTATGCTTGTATCTTCCTTGGTTGTTTTATGCATACACTTGCCGATAAGTTGCTGATAAGAGGTTAAAAAAAGTGCGCTCAAATTTGAGATGTATCCACTGCATATAACTATCATTGATAAAGATGAAAGAGAAATGTCGTTTGAGCGTGAAAGTGGTACAGTTATGCTGTGCATAGATACATGTTTATTAACCAAAAATACATAGCTATCGTTAAATGTTGTAGATGTATTATTATTTTAAATTATTATATCTTTTTTGCTAATATGTATCTCATAGCATAGTTGATTGTAAGAAAAAATCACATAAATATATAATTTGAGTCTATATTATAAAATCTACCAACATTATTTTTATGTAAAAATATAGTTTTTATTTACAAAATCTCCCAACCATTCAGTTTTCATTTTTTTTAAAAAAATCCAATTAAAAGCACTGCTATCTATGCAATTTTCCCATATAATCAACTCACAACCATACTCACACATGAAATCTTAATTTTGCTTTCTGTTGTTGGTTTTATTTATCCCTAAACTCGCATATGAGACCCATTAAGTGTCTTGTTTGTTTGATTTATTTTTTTATTTTCTTCGTTGTTATCTTCATTTTTTATTTTGATTTTAAATATGCCCAGTGATGAAAAATCTATGTGTATTGAGCGACTATGCAGTTGTTTTTGTGCATCACCTAATAACTTCTAATGAGTTTCATCACTTTCGATAGTTTCTATGAGTTTTGGGATTTTTTCATTGACATCGATGGGAAAGGATATCAATGATTTTATGGTGCATGAACTGTGCAGAAATTGATGTATCAACGATTTTATGGCGTATGAATTGTATAGAAATTGATGATCAACAATTTTATGGTGTATGAATTGTATAAAAATTGGTGTATCAATAATTTTATAACGTCTGAAATAGTTAAAAGTTAATGTATCAATAATTTTATGGTGTCTGAACTATATATAGATTGGTTTATTAACAATTTTATGGTGCCTGAAATAGTTAGAAATTGGTGAATCAACAATTTTATGTTGTTTGAATTATCTAGAAATTGGTGTATCAATAATAACTATTTTATGGTGTCTGAAATATATAGAAATTTGTGTATCAATAATTTTATGGTATCTAGAATGTATAAAAAATGATGTATCAATAATTTTATGGTGTCTGATCTATATACAAATAGGTGTATTAATAATTTTATGGTGTATGAAATTTATATGGGATATGATTTGAATCAACCGAAAAATTTACTACCATTAATGGTGTTTTCTCCTCAAAAATATTAAAAATTAATGTTAATTGAATTAAATTAATGTGGTTAATTGGATGGTGTTAATTGACTCTTAAATTAATGTGGTTTAGCCATTGGAAACTCGAGAATCAATTGAGCAGAGATGATGTCATAGAGGTCACAGTTACTGTAGGAGATGGAATCACAGTTATGGAGCTTGGGATCAAAATTGTGCATGCTGAAGATCCAAAAGCGCTAAAGGAATCAGATTGTGAAGATCCAAGTGCGAGAGAGATGTAATCAATCCATTTTGTGATATTGTTTTGAGAGATGTCAGTTCGAAAAGTACCCCGATTTGGGTATGAGATTGAAAAACATATTAGGAGAAATTATAGGAAGAATATGAATTACTCTTTACCTAATTTGATATTTTTAACTGTTTTTTTTCTTTTTATCTTATTTGATTAGTTTTGTTAGTTTTCTATTGGCATACTTTGAAAAGTTGAAACTATTGGTATCTTGAGTAATATTGACTCTTAAATTTAAATTTTTTGTGATTTTCCCATGATTATATTAGTATGTATATCTTGATTTCTTATAGGTATATCTCTTTTTGATAATATGTATCACATGCATGTATTTGTTATACTACTATGTATGTGTTAAACTAACATATGTTATTCAGAGTTTTAACGTACAAAGAAATACAAATAATAAAATGTTAATGATGTAAGTAAATATATAGTTGTCACATATGTTTATTCGTAATAAACTTGCATCTAATAGATATAACCATTTACTTGTAGAATACTTGCAACAAAAAACTTCAACTAAAATATAGATTATAGATAAGAAATATGTACAACACTTGGAGTACTTCTTGAAAATAACACTTGAAATACTCAAGTGGTATACTTCAACTGAAATATTCTTATCAATAATCAATATGTATTAGAATTAAAATACTTCTAAAATAAACATACATGCTTAGGGGTGTGCAAAATTTGAATCAACCGATTAACCGGACCGATAAAAATGTTATTGATTTATTGTTATTGGCTTATTGGGTTAACGGTTTTTAATGGTTTCAGAGAAAAAAAATATTGGGTTATTGATTTGGTTTGATTTTTTTCTTATTGGGTAAACCGATAATCCAATAAATATATATATATATATATATATATGACTTATTATATATTTCTCTTAATTTTTCTTTAATTTCTACAAATTAACAAACCTATTATTTCAATTATACAAACTCTTAATTTCTCCTAACAAAATTTAGTCCTAACTTAAAGATTCTTGTAAATTAAAACACATCATGTAGGATTTTTTATTGCAACTAAGATTCGATTTTTTTTCATGTTAGTTACTACTATTTCTATTTTATGAGTATTTTCTTATCGGTTAAACCGAAAACCGAACCATGAAGGACTAAAAACCGATAAACCGATAAAAAATATCTTATTGGTTTAGCATATTTAAAAACAAAAATCAACAAACCGAACCGATAATATATAAAATCGAACCGACCGATGCACACCCCTATATATGCTATTAAAATAAAATACTTCAACTTTAATTCAACTTAAAGATACATGTAATTACATACCATATACATTTATAAAAGCGTGTACGAGATACATACTATATTGTACAACAAGATAGGTATCTCTTACACTAATAATATGTATATATATATACATAGTTAAAATATCTTTTTTTTTGTAACTAATGACTTTATTAATTACCAAGTGTAATCATTACAAAGCAATAGCCTAGTTATACACAACTTAGTTGTTCTCAGAATAGCCAACACAGTAAAACTAAAATTTCTTTTCAGCTAGACAGCTACAGTAGAACAACTTGTCTATCAGATAGTTATTTCAGTATAGCTAGCCAAAAACACTATAAGTAAATCCAGTGTAATGTGCAAGGCTCTCAAAAACTGCAACTCTGTAGTATTTGGGCAATTCCATGTGAGGCTCGAACGTTGCAGTTGAATGCCACTTTTTAAGCAATACTATCTAGTGATCGACCTACACCTTCAAAGATTCTTTCATTTCTTTCCAACCAGATTGTTACATACACAGATATACAAAAATGAAAAAAAGTATCATATGTATTCAAATATATATCTCAGCCTAGATTATTGACTACTAACAAACATCCAATACATTTTGAAGGGTTTCTCTATTTGTAACTTCAACAACTTTTTTTTTTTTTGTACAAACTACGCCTCCTGGACTAAACTTTTTTTCTTAGCCTCTTTTGCTATCTTTTCACGCAATTTTTTCACCACAGCGGAATCATTTCGATGTTTGAATCTATTTTCATGAAAATCATCAGACATTATTAATGTCCCTGTTTCTTTGAAGTTCCCTTTCCATCAATATACTAAACTTTTATTCAATAATGTTAACGAAATAACTTTAGAAAATTTTAAGAGGAAGATTAATTTAATTTCTGATATAAATTATTTGAACTTGATAAGATGGGCGTGAAGATGAATTTGGGGAGAACTACCTCTTTTCAAAATTTTGAAGAATTGGAGACAATTGTGGCAAGAAACTGCCCCTATAAAAATGTCGTTGATGGAGGAGCAAATCATTCCCTTCAATCCGCTTAGTTGAATCGTTAAATAATGGCTTTTTTGTGGATGTATCTGTAACTTTAGTTAAAATAGTAAAAATTATAATTTTAGTAATTTTTTAAAACTGAAGGCATTTTAGTATTTTTGACAACTTAGGTTGTGCTTTTATGAAATTTTTTCTTCAATATTTGGTGATTTGAATTTAATGTCAAATGAGTAAAGTATTGTGTAGGATATCAAGACTTATTAGATAATCACTATTAGTTTTTTCTCATTTCGTCTTAGTTATACTCCTCTTTTCTTTTTTTATTTTAAAAAATCATCTTCATAAACAAATATCTTCCTTTAGGACATTATTTGAGTTTCAACTTTGATATCTGTCAAATAATTCTATATTTGAGGGTTCAATTTAGTTTTATTTATCAAGTTTTTTTGCTTGAATTTCAGCATATATTCTTATTATGTGTTGATTTCACGACTTGTATCTTTCTTCATCCAAAATTGACAACATTTTCTCATGTCAGAAAGCAAACACCAATATCAATCATGGCTAATACTATTATTTTTTTATCACAATGAAAAATTATTTGACATCAAATAATTATCAGTTAATTTATTTCAATATGCACGGCGATAGTTTTTCATGCAATATTCCTTACATACATTAAAAAGGCTATGTAGCATACAACATAATTTTTCTTATCAATTGTCACATTCAAAAACTCATTCAATACAAATGTGGCATATGCGGAACTTCATTGATACCAATTTTAATACCAAGGTAATATATTAAGAACTCAAAAAAAAAAAAAATTAGTTAAGTATGAAATGAATATATAAACTGATTTCAACATAATTTATTACACAATTCACAGATATTATATTGTGTGCTATACTATTTTCATACAATAAAAGCAGTTATAAGAATACATCATTTATATGTAGAATCGTATATACCAATATCATAAATTGAGACACCAAAAATTTAAAACTATTTAAAATATGACTTTGTTATATATAACTTTATTTCAACTTAATCGTTTAAAATAATACATGAATAGTAGATTACATATATCACAGATTAATAAATTATTGACATATAATATTTATTGACATCAGTTTTCATAGAGTAATTCTACCAACAATATTGTTGCAAATTCAGAATTTATGAATTAGATATTATAATTATTAGAAGAAGACAATTAGGGCAAAATAATTTAAAAGAAAATCGTGATGAAGAAGAAAAATTCTATATTTGATAATGAAGATTTGAAAAAAAAAAAAATGTAAGATTGTTACAAAGAAGTAGAAAGTGGTATAGTTAAAGAAAGAGAAAACTGTTTGATAGAGAATAAAGGAGATGATTTATATCCTAACTGTCATCCCTTTTTATTGGTATAGAATTTCTTTTTCCTTTTATAATTTTTTTTTAATAAAAGAAAAAATATTTTTTTCCTTTTTATATTGATTTTTTCTATAATTTGCAAACTTAAAAGTTTTTCTATATCTTTCATTAAACAATCTAAGGATGCATTAAACAATCTAAGGATGTTTATTTGCATTTTTTCCCCTTATTTTAAACAAGCATGATAATTTGTAACTTCGCCCTACCCTAGTGACAGACTAAAATGAGCCTACTCTAATGATTGATCGGGTTTACCTTAAAAGTCAAGTCCATTTGACAATTCTATCTATAATCTTGATATAAAGGATAACGATAATCTGCTTTAGCTTAAACCAATTCAATGAGTTACCTTATCATAAAGGTATTACTGTCACGCCACGAACTGGGCCCTAGCCGCGATGGGCATCCCAAACCATGAAGGCCTGAGAGACCCCTTAGCTTGCAATCATAAACATAACTTATCAATCATAATAATAAGGAAGTAAACTGAAAATATGGTGGTTCAATTATTTCAATTAAACAGTACATGACATAAATCCACAAGTAAATCCATAACTATCTATAACGAGTCTACGAAGTCTCTACTAAACTGAAAACGATAAACTGTCTGAAATCGGAACAAGGCCCCCGATCGGACCATGAACTAAAACCAAATGAAAACATCAAATGGAACAATGCCTTCCGAAAGAAGGGAGGCTCACCAAGTCCAAATGTCTGTCAACAATCTACTTCTTAGCGGGACCGCGGGACTGAGTCTCAGATTCTGATTCAAGACTATGTGTGTATCAAGAGATTCCAACCAACACAAAACAACAAGATGAACAACAAGGTTCTAGTGAATCAAAATAGGCCTCACACGGTTTCACTAGACTTTGAGTTTGTGTTTTTGAACAAGAAAATGAGATGAATAACAAGGCAACAATGCTAGTGAATCGAAAGAGCCCATACGACTTCACTAGACTTTTAGATTCAACAACACAAGGATAACAAGATTACAAGAGATAGAAACTTGACACACAATATTTAATGATCTAAGAACCCTAACAAGAGAAAGGACCCTAATATTAATGAATATCAATACCAAGTTCTTACTTGGACCCAGAGGAACTTAAAGAACCCCAAGATCCTAGTTTTTAGCCAAAAGACAACACTAGTATCACTCTACTAGTGAGTTTTCAAAATTGGGGCTTCTCCAATGGAAGAGAGAAGTTCTAAAATATTACAAGTGTTTTGTTGTCTTCCAAAATTTGAATGAACTAACTAAAAGACTAGACCTAACAAATGGCTTATATAGTCAATTACAAAGGAGAGACAAAAGACCAAAATACCCTTAAAATTAAGTGGGTGGGTTTGGGGTGTTTTGTTGGGCCTCTTCACATTTTAATAAGTATAGGACTTTAGATGGGATCACAATGGACTCACACACGGCCAAGGATGTGAACAAGGCTTGTAGTCATTGCAACTCACGCGCTTGGCTTCGTGTGAAAGATCTTGAGCTAGGAATTCCCGTATCATCTTGTCATGACCCAAGCTGGGACCCTGGCTGAGATGGGCGTCCCGAACCATCAAGGCCCGAGAGACCCCTGTCTCTGCCCAACCCACTAGTGATATTATCCACTCTGGGTCCAGGCCCGCACGGCTTTAAAATGTGTCACTAGGGAGTAAGGCTTTCTCACTTATATACTCCGTATTCCTCCTATGTTTTACCGATGTGGGACTTCTTCCTAAGTTGGGGTGTTACATACACCCCCGTTATGGACTCAGCGTCCTCGCTGAGGTTTGCCCCACTGTATGAAAAGCTTCTAATTGTCTGAATTAGAAGTTGATGGGATATGTCCCCAACTAACTCCCACTACTGTAATAAACTAAGTACTGAAATGATAAGATAATGCTCATGTCCTCAAAGGATGAGGAATCACTGCTGAGTACTGGAATATTACTGATGCTCTAGAGCTCGTGCTTCTAAACCTATGGTACAAAATACCATAGCAAAAATGTGTCAGTATAATTGAATGTACTGGTATGCATGTGAGGTAGGATGAATGCAAAGGGTTCACGTGCATGAACTATACTAACTGACTGAACAACATAAACGTGAGAATACATGCGTGAATACATAATAACTGTAACTGAGTTTGTGATAACATGATTACTGAATCTGAGTACTGATAACATGAGATATTGATAATCATATAACTGAAATAACTACTACTGAGCGACTGTATCTGACAATATAGTTTCTGATGGAACTAGATGAGTTTCATTTTGTTTTGAGGTGACTGCATCTGACAGTCCTGAAGTCTGTAGAACTATCTGAGTTTTATTACTGAGACTGAATGACTGTATCTGACAATCCTGATCTGTAACTGAAACTGTGGGAAGTAGTTATCTAACTGACATTCCCCAAATAATGCAATATAGCTGTGTTGGGGTCTAATCTGTAACCCCAATTGGAAGGGTGGCAATATCGCACCACTGGTAAGGACAAGCTGTGGGTGACCCTCATCTGACAGTGTCCCCAAAAGAGAATGGTGGGACCCACATCTGGCAGTGTTTATCCACCTCAACAACCGTCATCTGACAGTGTTGATGTCTCAACCTATGCTGGATACATAGTTCTGGAATGCAAGGATGACTTCTAAGAATCACACCCTCATCTGACAGTGTGTGTTCTCATCCTTGGGTTTACTCGGTGCTAAATCCTACTCCCTTCTAAATAGACACTGAACATGGATTATTGAACTGAACTGGACTGAATTAACTGAGTTTCCATTGACTGGCAGAATAGTATTGAGATTACAGTATTACTGAGCTTTCCTGAGTCACATGACTGACTGAGTTCTATGGATCATGGCTTGACTGAGGATATCGTGAAAACATGACACTAACTCTAGGCACATAGCTATATTTTTTGGGTACAAGTACCCCCAGGACTCTATGGGAAGAAACTGACAAACCATGACTTTCTTAAATACATGACCAATATCACAATCCATAATACAATAAGTTGGAGATTTTATGAAGTTCAAGTTCTACAGCACCACAATGGCTACACATATATCCATACTTCATTGATTAAAACATTTCATCAAACACTTGACGTGCATAAACTTGTACATGAATGGAGATTTCATATTATTATACTAGTATGACACTTTTCCTTCACATAGGCATTTAGTCAAACACATGGGGAGCATGCTTTGGTTATACCATCATCAACACATCTAATAATCATGGATACATCAATCAACTTGTAAATTCAAGGGGGTTTATCATGATTATTATGCAAATATTCATATACTAGGGTTAATCATTGGAATGTGTAATTTAAAACATGAATCAAAACCCCACAACATCATGAACATGAATTTCAATTCTATTTAAATCATGAACGTTCATAAATACACAAATATTGTATTTTAAAAGAGATTCTTGAGCTTGATGGGTGAAAGGGACCCATGAATCAACACATGACATACCTTGATACTAGATTTGGAAAGATTGATGGAAGAATCCTTGAGATTTGGATCTTGAATTGGAAACCCCTCTTCTTGTTCTTGAGAGAATTTGAGAGAAAAGAATGTATTTTGGTTAAATGGAGGTTGAATTCAGTGTTTATGGAGCTTTGGGGTGAAGGAAAAATACAAAAATACCCCTCCAAAATCGTTTGGAAAATGCTGAATTCTACGGCTAACGACATTGGGCTGATGTCGTCACATATGTGATAAGCCGTCAGCTCATGTCATTACTTGATGCTAATTTATGACTTTCTGCCTAAGGCTGACGACATTAGCTGACAAGTCGTCAGATATGTGATAAGCCGTCAGCTCATGTCGTCACTTAGTTGCCAGGCTAACATGCTGGAGTAAAATGGGTATAACTTTTTGCTCCGATATCGGATTTGGGAGAAATTGGTATCGTTGAAAATCTAATTCAATTATCTATCTATTAGTGGGTCATGAACTCAAAAATTCATAGTATAACAAGATATATGATAGTTTGAAGTTGACAATACCAATATTCTTCCCAAGAATTCAATCGGTAAGGAATGTTTTGATTAGCCTAATAGCTAGGACGTATTTGTGACCTTAATTGACATCAAACTTGATCATGAAACTACCAAAGAACCATGATTTACTATGCATAAGCTTGAAATATGGCACTAATATTGATTTGCATTTTTTGGGGTATTACACATCCTCTCCATCTTGAAGGGAATTTGTCCTCAAATTCGGATCATTGTCATCCTCCACCGTTTCCACCCGAGAGAGGTCACACACATTGAACGTGTTGTACACTTGATATTCCGGGGGTAGATCAATCTTGTAGGCATTGTCGTTGATCCTTTCTAATATTTGGAATGGGCCATCACCCCGCGGCATCAACTTAGCATTCCTTTTAGACGGGAATCTATCCTTCCTTAGGTGCACCCACACCTAATCTCCCGGTTCAAGAATGAGCTTTATTCTTCCTTTGTTGGTTCGCCTTGCAGCTTTTTGGTTTTTATTCTCCAACCGCAAACTCACCTTCTCATGTAGATTCTTCATGGCCTCGGTCTGTTTGCTTCTATCTAAGCTTATCACAAGATCACTTGACAAAAGGGTTAAATCCATAGGGGTGAGGGGGTTGATGCCATATACACACTCAAAGGGTGTCATCCCCGTGCTTAAGTGTATAACATGATTATAAGAAAACTCAATCAACGGTAAGTGCTCCTCCTAAGAAGTCATTTTTCCCTTAAACATTGACCGTAGCATAGACCCTAAGGTCCTATTTACTACTTCCATTTGGCCATCAGTTTGTGGGTAGCATGAAGTCAAAAACAACAACTTTGTACCGAGCCTACCCCACATGGACTTCTAAAAGTGGCTTAGGAATTTATAATCTCCTATCACTCACTATGGTCCTCGGAATACCATGAAGTTTTACAACATTATCAACAAACAAAGAGGCTACACTAAGCGCATCATCACATTTAGAAAAAGGAATAAAGTGAGTCATCTTGGAAAACTGATCCACCTCGACAAAAATACTATCCCACCCCTTCTAGTTATCAGCAATCTCAACACGAAGTTGATTGATATGTCAATCCAAGGACTCACAGGGGTGGACAATGGAGTGTACAACCCGTGGGGTTGGAGCCGTGATTTGGATCCTTTGCACTCAACACATTGGCTGCAAATTCGGGCCACATCCTTGTGCATTCTAGGCCAATAAAATTATTCTTCCAAAGTTTCGAAGGTCTTCTCGACCCCAAAATGGCCCATTAGACCGCCATTGTGTGCTTTCCTCACAAACAATTCTCTCCACGGACTTGAGGGAACACACAATCGTCTACCCTTAAACAAGTTTCCATCAAATTTGGTATAGGGGTGGGAAACCCCTATCTGTAACCCACCTATCCCTATCCAACTCTTCACTTTCCCTATAGATAAGAGCAAAGTAAGGGTCCTCGGGATATAAAGACTTGAGGCTTTCAAACCCCATCAACTTAGACGACAAAGTAGACATAAGCACATGTTTTCTGGACAACGCATCGGCAACAACATTGTCTTTACCCTTCTTGTAATGAATAACATAAGGAAAAGTTTCAAGAAATTCAATCCATTTGGCATACCACCGGTTAAGCTTGTCTTGTGTCCATAGATGCTTCAAGAATTCATGATCCATTCAGATCACAAATTCTTTAGGCCACAAATAATGTTGCCAAGTGGCCAAGGCTCTAATCAAGGCATAACCCTCTAAATCATTCGTAGAGTAGTTTAGAGTTGCTCCTTTGAGCTTTTCGCTAAAGTAGGCAATAGGCTTCAATTCTTGCATTAAAACTGTGCCTATGCCGACTTTGCTAGCGTCACATTCGACCTCAAAAGTCTTATCAAAATTTGGCAATTGTAGCAAAAGGGCCGAGATGAGCATAGATTTCAAGTCCTCGAAGGCCTTAGCTTGTTCATCTCCCTACTTGAAAGGCCGATCCTTTTTAATCACTTCGGTCAAGGGGGCGGCAATAGTGCTAAATCCTTTGACAAAACGTCTATAAAAACTAGTCAACCCATGGAAGCTTCTCACTTCACCTACGGTTTTGGGGGTTGGCCAATTTTTAATGGCGTCAATCTTAGATTCATCCATTTCGACCCCTCTTGAGCTCACCACAAACCCAAGAAATACAACCTCATGGACACTAAAAGAACACTTTTCTAGATTGGCATATAACTTCTCCTTTCGGAGGACATCAAACACACATTGTAAATGTTTTACATACTTATCTAAGGACTTACTATACACCAATACATCATCAAAGTAAACAACAATAAACTTTTCGATAAATGGCTTCATCACATGATTCATTAGCCTTATGAAAGTACTTGGAGCGTTTGTTAGGTCGAATGGCATAACCATAGATTCATAGAGACCGAATTTGGTCTTGACGGCGGTTTTTCATTCATCACCCGGTTGCATATGGATTTGGTGATAGCCACTCTTCAAATCAATTTTAGAAAACAAACACGAACCATTCAATTCATCAAGCATATCATCTAGCCTAGGAATATGGTGACGATATTTTACCATTATCTTGTTTATGGCTCGACAATCAACGCACATACGCCAAGTCCCGTCTTTCTTGGGAACTAGTAGCACCAAGACCGCACAAGGTCTCATACTCTCATTGATACACCCTTTGTTGAGGAGTTCCTCAACTTGGCATTGCAATTCCTTGGTATCCGTCGGGTTGCGCCTATAAGCCGGTTTGTTGGGCAATTGTGAACCCGGTAAAAAATCTATTTTGTGCTCAATTCCCCAAAATGGGGGCAATCCTTGCGGTAATTCCTTCGGAAAGACATCCTCGTAATCCTGCAAAACATGAGAAATAGAAGGAGAAATGAAAATGTTAGAAGTAGTATACTTAAGACTATAATTATAATAAATAGAGCATACTTAAGACTATAATTACAATAAATAGCAACACTTTTGTAAAAATTACAGTTTATATCAAGAGTAACATTATTTTACTCATTAACTAGGCAACTGCATGTTTTACTCTCGCTACTTTACATTTTCCTATTTTCATTCCATTATTTCACCTCCCCCAAATATAGTCATATCTTTTACCCCTTTTTTTATCATTTTATTTTTTTATTTTATTTTATTTTCATTTTTTATTTCCACTTTATTTTCTCTCTTATATTTCTCTTCTTTTTTTCATTTTTCGTTTCTTTTTTCTTTTTTTTCCCTTTTTCATATTTGAAGATAATTATTTACATGATCTTCAAAATAAAACATCATTACTATCTTTCACTTTCTTATATCTCTACCTTTTTTTTCTTATTAGTTTTTTCTCATCTTATTTTTTTAGTTTGATTTTTTTTCTTTTTCATTTTTTCTTTCCACTTTATTTTCTCTCTTCTATTTCTTTTTTTTTTCTTATAACTTTTTTTTTTCTTTTTCTATTTTCGTTTTCTTCTTCTTTTTTCTATTTTATTATATTTCTTTTCTTCTTCTTTTATTTTTACACTTCTATTTCTCTTTCTTCCTATTTTTTCTTTTTCACTTCTCTTTTTTTCGTTTTTTTCTTTTTGTGTTTTTTGTCTTTTTACTCTTCTATCTCTAACTTTTATTTTGAAAAGAGAAATATGTATATATCACATACACATATTCAAAAAAACATACAAAATACATAGCCATACAGATCTTGATATGTATTTTCGGTACAAAACATACATATGTATTTACGATATACATATCATATTTATATTAAATAGTAACAAACATAACTATACTATATATCTTCATATGTATTTGCGAAATACAAAGGTGACTCATATAAAATAAGAATATACATTTGAATCAGGTATGTATTTTGTAAATACATATGCAGAGCTATATGTATTTTATACGGTGTTGGATTTGTCTTTGAATTGTATATACTATGTCATTTTAGAGGGTATCATATGTACTTATTTATTTTCTTTTACTGTTTAAGATATCTATCATGTATTTTTTTATTACCTATATGTCTATGTATATAATTGTCATTTTTGTTATAGAGATTTTGTGTCCTATATATATGTTTATATATACATGTGTTAGATATGTATTTCTGTAAATACACATGCAGATATATATGTATATTTTTTACCGTAAATACATATGCAGATCTGTATGCCTATTTATTTAGTATATTTTTGGAAGAAAAAATCCTAGAAAATAACATTCATAAGACTATAATTACAATAAATAGCAACACTTTTGTAAAATTACAGTTGATAGCAAGAGTAACATTATTTTACTCATTAACTAGGCAACTGCATATTTTACTCTCACTACTTTACATTTTTCTATTTTCATTCCACTATTTCACCTTCCCCAAATATAGCCATATCTTTTATCTCTTTTTTTTATCTTTTATTTTTTATCACTTAAATACAAAATACAATTTGTTATTTTTCGTAATTATGAAAATATTGCTATAAAAGTTGCAATTAAGGCTCTATAGTTGCTATTTTTGAAATTTTCCCTTTAAACAATGAGCCAAGAGGAGCATCAGAGTGTCCTCGTCATGATCCACAAATAGTTCTTTCCTCCTATCCATCATCACCACACTCTCTTTCCCCATAGAAATTAGGAGCCCCTCGGTTTCCCTTACTCCCTCACTCTCGGGCTCCCCCTTCTTCCCCTCACCCTTGACTTTCTTCCCCTTTTCCCTCAACTCCCTTATTTTTTGGTGCAATTCATTCACTTGGGAAGACAATAGAGGATGAAGTGAGACCTTTCGGTCATCCTTCTCAAGCGTATACCGATTAGTCCTTCCGTCATGTTTGGTCGACCTATCGTATTGCCAAGGCCTTCCCGACAACAAGTGACAAGCTTGCATTGGTATCACGTCACAAAGTAGGTCGTCATGGTAGTTGGCTACCTTAAAACGTATCACACATTGCCTTGTGACCTTCAACTTATCGTATTCATTCAACCACTACAACTTGTAAGGGCTAGTGTGAAGTGTAGTTGGCAACTTCAAGAAATTTACCATTGCAACACTAACTACATTTGCGCAACTACCACTATCTATCACTATGGTGAATACACTTCTCTTCACACGACATTTAGTATGGAATATATTCTCCCATTGTCTAGGATCATCTACCGCCTTACTAATCATGGCACGCCTTACTACAAAATTTGGAACCACGCATTCCCCTTCTTGTGGATAGGCATCCTCACAATCGTCATCATCATCATGTGGCTTCCTCTCAGCCGACTCTCTATCTTTAGGCTTGGCCTCACTCTCATCACCCTCAATACCCACCTCTTCTTCAAGGAAATACAATCTACCTTTCCTTAGGATTACATTACGTCGGTTAGGGCATTCATTGTCTTTATGCCCCCAACCTTGGCACTTGAAGCATTAGAACCCCTTAGTATTAGGATACTTGTGAGCCTCTTGCCTTGGTTGATATTTTTGCATTTTCTTAGCCTTGGGTTTCCTTGTAGTGGCGGGTTGGTCTTTATTTTTTTGCCAACCTGTGGTGGAGGAAGCAAACTCCTTTTCCTTGGCCAACCCGAGGGTGCTTGACCCGTGGATTTGTAATTTGTTCTTTCCTTAAGTTCTATTTCAATTTCAATGGCCGCTTGAAAGATGCCTTCAATGGTATCAAACTTATGGAGAGTCAAGTGAGTAGCAATCTCCTTGTTTAACCCACACTTGAACAGAATGATGTCATGGCCAATTTGTTCTGCTCGATGGTCAATCTTCAACATGAGTTGTTGAAACTCATCATAGTATGCCATAACACTTCGATTCTCTTTTCGCAAGTTGTACAACCTCGCAAGCAACTTATGATGATAACTTTTGGGAAGGTACCGTTGCCTCATTAGATACCTTAACCAAAACCATGGTGGTGGTTGCCCATCTATCAACTCATTGCCAAACCGCTTAACGTATTCCCACCAAGTGTTAGCATAGCCTTCAAAGTGGGCTATGGCATAACAAATCTTCTTCTCCTCCAAAATGTCATTCACTTGGAATACCTTGTCACACGCCGATTCCCAAGAGAGATACACCTCGGGGTCACTTTCATACTTAAAGATAGGTAGGCTTAATTTGATGGTATTGATACCTACGTCTCTCTCTAGGTTTTGGTTTCCCCTTTCTCCATACACTCGGTATCTCTTTGGATCCACACGACACTTTTCATCTCTTCCTTCCTTATGTAGGCATCGTCAAAGGCTCCATACCCTTCATAATCCTCTATACCATATTCCTCAATGTGGACATAATGATTTTGGACATTTGGAACTTGATTTGGAGGAATTGGACTTTGTGGAGGTGGTAGTCTTTGGTTTAGTGGAGCTTGGAAGGGAGGGTTCGGATTTTGTGGAGTCATTTGACGTCCGAGTCCCTCTTGCAGAACTTGAGGAGTTTGGGAATGGGTTGGTCTATTGGAGTCTCGATTTAGGGGGTTATGAGAGGTTTGGCTTGCGGCATGTAGTGGATCTAGTGAAGGATTTAGCAATTGTGGCCATGTTTCGGGAGTAACGGTGGCCGAGGAATTTATATCATGTCCACTTGACGAAACATGTCGAGGAGTAGAAGGACGAGAGTTCCTTTGACTCTCCACTTGTTCTAACCTCCCACTAATAGTCGTCACTTCTCCCCTTATGGCTCCCACTTCTGTACTCAACCTTTTAAGAGCTCGGGTCATAGCCTCAAGAGTGACCCTCATATTCTCCATTTCATTAGAATCCACGGTTTGAGATGTGGTTCCCTTTATTTTAAAGGTATCACCTACACAATCAATAAACAAGTTAGTTTAAAACTTCTCCTCACTCACACTCTCTCGGATCACTCACACTCGAGCTCTACAAGTGTTGTAGATTGGCTAGTAACCCATGAATCCTTAAGGTTTGAGTATGCACTTGTCCGGAGTGGATTATTATATGAAACTCAAAGAATTCCAGTAGGACTAGAGTTAAGGAGTTACAACGTATTCAAATGACAAAAGCACACAAACAAACGATGACACGAATACAAGGCTTCAAAGGACTAATTGACAATCTAGTAGGAAGGTACTAGCTTGCTAATTAGTTCTCGAGTCAATTAAAAGAAACTAAGAATCAATAATTATAAACTAGAATATCCAAATTGAGATTAATTAATGATGTGAACAGTGATTAAGGTGACTTGGAAGCATGGTATTGGTCACGGGTCCATACATTTTGTTCAACAACTTGAAGCCTTAATCTTCACAATTTTGTAATGGATGACTGAAGTTCTGGATGACTTTGCTTTTGGAGGAGAAGTAAAGTCTTGTAACTTTTCAACTTTTTCCAACTCAAAAAGGTGAAGCTTGACTTTACTAGTTCCACAATACAAGACTCCTTGTTTTAAGGAAAAGTGGTTGTTAAGTCAAGGAAGTGATGTTGGCAAGTCTTCTCACAAACAACTTTACAACTTTGTCTTGCAACATTTTTGGATCTATTTTAGTCTTTTAGTAGTCAAGATATGAGATGAGGAGAAGATCAAGATGAACACCACAATAATACTTCAAGAACACAACCATAATTCACCAACAACAACCCACTTTGAAGTCAAGCAACAACACACAAACTCGGCCTACTTCAAATTCATCATACTACCACTTCAAGTCCACATTAGCAATGTCAATATGTTAAGCTCAACTTAGCTTTAGACACCTTTTGTGTTGATGAGAAAGAAATAAATACAAGAAACAAACTATACAAAAAAAAGAACATATAGATCTAAACACACAAACACCAATCTCGGACAATACAACAACACAACACAATTTTCTCGGCCAAGAACAAGATGGACAGATTTCTGATACCAAATGATACAATACTATGTGTGTATCAAGAGATTCCAACCAACACAAGAACAACAAGATAAACAACAAGTTGCTAGTGAATCGAAATAGGCCTCACACGGCTTCACTAGACTTTGAGATTGTATTTTTGAACCAGAAAATGAGATGAATAACAAGGAAACAATGCTAGTGAATCGAAATAGACCCACACGACTTCACTAGACTTTTAGATTCAACAACACAAGGATAACAAGATTACAAAAGATAGAAACTTGACACACAATATTCAATGATCTAAGAACCCTAACAAGAGAAAGGACCCTAAGATTAATGAATATCAATACCAAGTTCTTACTTGGACCAAGAGGAACTCAAAAAATCCCAAGATCCTAGTTTCTAGCCAAGAGACAACACTAGTATCACTCTACTAGTGAGTTTTCGAAATTGGGGCTTCTCCAATGAAAGAGAGAAGTTCCAAAATATTACAAGTGTTTTATTTTTATTCCAAAATATGAATGAAATAACTAAAATACTATCCCTAACAAATGACTTATATAGTCAATTACAAAGGAGGGACAAAAGACCAAAATACCCTTGGCATTAAGTGGGTGGGTTTGAGGTATTTTGTTGGGCCTCTTCACATTTTAGTAAGTATAGGCCCTTATATGGGCTCACAAGGGCCTCACACATGGCCAAGGATGTGAACAAGGATTGGAGTCATTGCAACTCACGCGCTTGGCTTTGTGTGAAAGATCTCGAGCTAGGAATTGTCGAATCAGGTCCTGAAATATAGGGGGTCAATAGACAATGTATTGATATGTGAAACAATTCAAAAATAACATATTTTTATACAAAATAGGTGAGAGTGTTTCATAAATACAGTGAACGTAAGATAAGTCAATACACATGGGCACACTTTAAAGATTTTCGACACAATTCTTGGAAATCATGGCTCACCCTTTTATTTTACTTCTGAGCTAGATGGTACACCTTACATTTCTACAATTCCACGGGATATATGGAATCCATCATTGACTCGGCGGACAAGCTCCCAATCTAAGTTTGCCGCAAGGATTGAAATTCATAAAATTGATAATACCCCCCATGTGAGCATACCGTAGGAATTTCTCCTTGTGTGATACGGGTACGATCATGATCGGGGTACAATGCATCAAGATTCAAACTCGGGGGGCTACCCATCCAATCAAAAAGCTTTGAAGTGTAGAGAACAAGTCCCACAAGCTCCAAAACCGTTCACTGTTCATCCGTGTTCACTGTTCATCCGCCCTTTGCAATGGTTTTTTAGTCATTTGTAATAAGTTAACCTAGGTATAAATAGAACTTCATTAGGTCCTTTTTGGGAGATTTTTGTAGAATATATTTTGTAGCCTCTTTGAGAGTCTTTATCAAGGTGGAATCCTTGTGTTGATCATTTGCTTAGAAACGGAGATTGCTTGGGAATTCCAATTCCCTTGAGGTCACGTAAGAGATAGGTTTAGGTTGTGTGTGATATTAAAGGTTCAAAAGTAGAATAAGCTTTTGGTTTGTTAATATTATATCATCCCTTTGTCTATCTATCTATCTTTACTTTTTTGTAATCGTTTATCTATATCTAGTGTAATCCGTTTGTGTTCTTGTCTTGTAAACGTGTGTTGTTGTTATTGCATCTTGTTCATCAAGTGTTGTTTCTGTTTTAGTTTGTTTTACTCTTGATATCACTTCCCTTCTTGTTCTTCTTGCAAATCCGAGAGAGGTCATCAAAAGGGTCCATAGTTCTTGAACTAGTGGACTGATTTTGGTGTTTGTGTTGTTTTGTTCTTGGGGAGTTTGGTATCATTTGGTATCAGAGCAAGTCTGTTTGTTTTCCTACACTACCAATCTTGGGTTCTCTTGGACAAAAATTCAAAAAAAAAAGAAGCTGAAAACTGGAAAAAAAAAATCCAAAAAAGTGCAAATTTGTCCATTTTGTGTTCTTGGCCGAAAATTGTGTTGTTGTTATCTTGGCCAAGATATGTTTCTTGTATGTCTAGAACTTGTAGTCTTTTGTTTACTTAGAGTGTTTCTAGTGTTGGTTTCTTTCTCATCAAGACTAAAAAGTGTCCAAATCTAAGATTGAACTTGAACTTGTTGAAGTTGTTGATATGAACAAGGTGTGGCCGAGTTGGATGTTGTTGTTGCCCAAACCTTGGAGGATTTGATGGTCTTGTTGTAGTGGAGTTGGAAACTGAAATTGTTTTTGTTCTTGGAGTTTTTTTTGTGTTCTTAAGGTTCTTCACCCTTCCATCATCTTTTTAATCCTTAAAGTGCAAACTAGATCGAAAAAGGTGAAAGACAAGTTTGTAGTAGTTGTTAGTGAAAGACTTGTCCCTATCACTTCAAAGAAGTCAAGTTTTGCTTTTGAAATTTGAACAAAAAGGCTCCAAAACCACTTTTCCCTCCATTAACCAAATCCACCAATTCCAAATTGTATATTGATCAAGACTTGAAATTGGAAAATAAAATTTTGATAAAACTCGTGGCCAATATTGGACTGCCACATCGCTAAAGTACTATTCACGCAATATTTTTGAGTTTAAATTTTAGATTTCTTAGCTTTATTTTATTGTTTCCTAGTTTCGTTTGTTTGCTCGACACTAATTGACAACCTAGTAATACCCTACTAGCTTGTAAGTTAGTTTTGTATACGTTTTTCATGTTAACGTTGTTTGTTGTGTGCTTTTCTCGTTTTTGAGTCGTAGTATCTTTTTTGGTTCAAGTTCGTACATTACTTATTTAAGTCGTTTCAAACAAGAATCTACTCCGACCTCGAGCCACAATTGGGATCAAGTAACCTCATTGGAGTATAAGCGAGTTATCAACACTTGTAAGGCCAATAGAGTAAAAAAATCCAAAGTGTGAAAGTGAGAGATTGTGGACTATTTTGAGATGCATTGTGGACCGTTTTGTGATGAATTGTGGACTGATTTTTGATAATCTTTAATGTGTTTGTTGTTTTCATATTGTTTACTTAGTAGCTCTTGATGGGTACAATGGCAAATGAAGCTGAAATGCCTTGTTGGGTTAAATCCATCATGGCAAGGCTTGATTCCATAGATAGGAGAATAATGGACAGAATGGAAGGAAGATTCGAAGGGACGGAAGGCTCTCTGTGCAAGAAGTTGGATAACTTGATGGAGCATCCAAGACTTCCTAATCAAATTTTCATGAGTGGCCATGCTCCACATGAGCTACAAGGTAATCAAACTAACTTTTACACTCTACTGAATCAGGATAATAGCCAACTAAGTGTGAATGATAGTTTGTCTTTAAGTGAGCCGAATATGCCTTCATTTTGTGATGATAATGTACAAATTGAGATTGTGGATACACTAGTTGATTCACCTAGTGTTGAAGCCATTATGGAAAGTGGTAGTACATTGTCTTATGGAAGTCATGAAGACCAACTTGTGTGTGAAAATGATGATGTTGAACATGTTGGCCGAATGACTAAGGATGACCCTCTAGTTGTTGTTTTTATTGACCATGATAGTATAGAGGGGACATTTTATCATTATTGTAGTAGTATTGGGGTAAGGAAATGTATTCCCAACCCGTTCCCATGCACACTCTACCCATTTGATTCTGGTGATCATTTAAAGTGTGGTGATGAGGATATCTTTTGGAATGACTTGAATGTGCATGGAATGTATGGCTTTCCTCTCTCGGCTTTCAAGTCTAATTATTGTTCCAAGAAGAGTCTATGTTTTCCACTTGATAAGCGATGTTTTTTCCTTGTTTCTTCTCACACTTATGTGGATAAACTAGTTGATTCTCACTTGGTAGGATATTTGGATATGAGGGATGTTTGGGTATATATGAAGTTTGAGACATCTTGGCAAGATGCTATGGTTGATTACACTAATCCTAACCCTCATACCTTAAGAAACTTTTGTTTGCTTGTCCTTTCAATCACTTTGCAAAGTTCAGATTCGAGGATGAATCCTTTCTAAAGAGGGGAGGATGATATGGGTACGATCATGATCGGGGTACAATGCGTCAAGACTCGAGCTCGGGGGGATGCCCATCCAAGGAACAAGCTTTGAAGTGTAGATAACAAGTCCCACAAGCTCCAAAATTGTTCACTGTTCATCTTCCCTTTGCAAGGGTTTTTTAGTCATTTGTAATAAGTTAACCTAGGTATAAATAGAACCTTATTAGGTCATTTTTGGGAGATTTTTGGAGAATATATTTTTTATCCTCTTTGAGAGTCTTTAGCAAGGTGGAATCCTTGTGTTGATCATTTGCTTAGAAACGGAGATTGCTTGGGAATTTCGGTTCCCTTGAGGTCACATAAGAGATAGATTTAAGTTGTGTGTGATATTAAAGATCCAAAAGTGGAATAAGCTTTTGGGTTGTTAATATTATACTATCCCTTTGTCTATCTATCAATCTTTACTTTCTTGTAATCGTTTGTCTATATCTAGTTTAATTCGTTTGTGTTCTTGTCTTGTAACCGTGTGTTGTTGTTATTGCATATTGTTCATCAAGTGTTGTTTCTGTTTTAGTGTGTTTTACTCTTGATATCACTTCCCTTCTTGTTCTTCTTGCAAATCCGAAAGAGGTCATCAAAAGGGTCCATAGTTCTTGAACTAGTAGACTGATTTTGGTGTTTGTGCTGTTGTGTTCTTGGGGAGTTTGGTATCAATGTGAGATATCCTAATTATCCTCACATGTAGGACATCATATCATATGTCCCGTATCGTCAAAACATGATTTCGGACCACGAGTTATTTGAACTCAAACCTTCTTTGGGTAACTAACTAGCTCTCTTTAAGCCCAATTTTAGTCTTTTAAATCCATGTTTCATGCTTTTAAAACAATCAATAATTATTCTGTTAAGGGTGAATCATCATCGGGTATCGTCATACCCAGACTTGCAAGTCATTCATATTGCACCATAATGTGTCTGTAGCTCTTTTTATTTATCATTAAGTTAATGCCAACCCAAAAGCTTTAAACATCATGTGAAAGAGTCTTGCTAAAGATTTTCATATGAGATTACAAAAAAGCACTCTCTTCTCATTATTACAATCACATGGTGACCATCTCATTTGCATTTACTTTAAAACTCATGAAGTCCTTAAATTTGTACAATGAACTATTACAACAATAAAAATACCCCCTCGACATGTCATAAACATATCAATCCATGAACACCTGTAGGGAACTCATTCTTAAGTTTTCTTTTTAAAATCATGCATTTGAACAACCCATAACACTTAAAATCAAAGGGTATCATGATAAGAGGGGGGGAGGGGGGTCATTATTCATGCTCTCAATCAAATTTTGTAAAACTGAAAACATATTTATATACGTGATTATAGTTCGATTCAAAAAAGGGGGGTTCAATACAAACATTTACTTTCATCAAAACAAGTCCATGGCACATGCTATTCAAAACAATGTCAAAAACCCTCTTTGTAAACATGATTATATATTTTAAACTTGATAAAACAATAAAACTTATGTCCATGGAGTTTAGGATCGTCCCACATACCTTAAGTTTATTTACTTGAACGATGAAACCCTAATCATGACACTTTCTTGAGATTCGTGAACTTGTAAGGCTTGAATTCTTGTTCTTGGGGAAGAGGGGAGGGTTTGTTTGAGAGTACAATTGGAGAAGATGGGCAATTTACGCCCTAATTGATGATTTTAATCGGGATTGGACGAATTGAGTTGAGGAAAAAAGACTCAACTGCCCCTCAGGCAATTAACTTCGCAACTGAAATGTCGATGACAAGGTCACTGCGGCGCGGTGAAGGGCTCAATGCTATTACCACCGCGACGCACCACTGTCGCGATGAAGTTCTGAAATCGAAATCTAAACACGACCTGATTATTATCTGAAAAATTCGAAACTTCTCCTAGACCTGCTAACTACTACCCTAAACATGAATTAACTCAAAAAACAATGCCTTGAGGTCGGAAAGACCACTTTAAAATTCTTTGAAGTCAATAGGCTTAAAATATGACTAAGTCTCCCAACACTTAGAAAAAATTTCAAGCCCTAAACTTTCCATGCATGCAACTAAGAGATAAATCAAGCCAAGAATTACACGGGATGCTACAATTACGGTCAAGTAGTTGATCTTTATATAATTTATTTATATTTTTTGGATTTTAGGTACGTTATCTATAATTACTGTCTTTCCTTTTATCTTTTTGTCTTTATTGCGTAACTTTCACTTATATATATAAGTATCTCTGAGAAATAAATCATTATAAAACACTTTGACTCGGATGCTTGAGGCTAGAGTTTCAACATCAATGGGATTATGTTTATCTTTTTTGTTGTTCATATCACATGTGCTTTTTCTTTTCAATTCTAATTAAGTGGAAACTTGTATGATCTTCATATGAATAGTCAGATAAATTTAATGTTTATTTTTTTTAGCAGTATATACAAATTATACACTATTATATATGATCATGGACCCGTTATATATATATATATATATATATAGTTTAATTAATCGATTAGATATATGAATTATCTTTTTTTATTGTGTAAATTCTTTCACAATTTTTTTCTAAAACAATAGTGCATTTTTTCAGATTATATTGTGAAAAGGAGGTCAAATATGTTTTCCAGATTAGTATGAACCCCTAAGAGATAACTAGAGTTGTTAAATTGGGTTAACCTAGTCTAACCCATGTGGGGCACGAAATTAGATGGGTTAGGGTAGATCAACCATTCATTTTAAGGGCCCTTAAAATGCTATCTCAACTCAACCTTAGAAGAATCGAGGGTTAACCTTTTATCTTTTCATTTTTTAATAAGAAAATACTTTTCAATCTAAATTCAAATTTATAGGTATTTCAACTATTAACATATATGATACGAAAGTACAAAATTTTGTGACAACTAATAACATATTTGACACCAATACTTTGCCATGTGTATTAGAATCGATTGATAAGGTTGTTAATTAGATTAATGCTAAATGAGTAAAGTATTGTGTAAGATACTAACATTTATATGGTAATCACTATTCTAAATTTAAATCTTTTTTTTTCATAATTTTATTCTAAATTTTAAGTTCAAAATGAAATCACAATCGTGAATGTGACTTCGATATTTGGTGATTAGGATTTAATGTTAAATGAGTAAACTATTGTATAAGAAGTTAAGACTTATTTGTTAATTGTAAACTATTGTATAAGATATTAAGACTTATTTGTTAATCACTATTTCTTTTTTTTTCATAATTTTTTAAATTTTTTTAAATCTAAGTAAATAGACTTTTGATCTACGAATCAGCCTCGGCCCAAATTAGTCAAGCTTCAAGGGCCAACAGACCGACTTTATAAGCCTTTATCTTAAAAGAGTTTGATAAATTATAACTCATCCCCGCCCTAGAGACAAGCTGAGTTAAGCCCACCCTAATGACGGGGTCGGATTGACCTTAAGGGCCAAGTCCGTTCGATGACTTTATCTATAACCTTGATAGAAAGGATAACGATGACCCGCTTTGACTTAAACCAAGTCAATGAGCTAATATATCGTAAAAGTAGTATAATCAAATAATTGATTTTTACATAATTCATTTATATTTTCTAGATTTTAGATGTGCGACCTATAATTACTGTCTCTCATTTTATCTTTTTTGTTTTTATGGGTAATTTATAAGCATCATTGAGAAATAAATCATTATAAAACACTTTGATTTGGGTGTTAGAGGCTAGAATTTCAATCTCAAAGGTGTCATTTTTATCCTTTTGTTATTCATTTCATATATGTACTCTTTATCTTTTCAATTTTAAGTATATTTTCTTATCAAACTTCATTGGTTCGCATGTATATGTTCTCTTACACTTTTTTCTTTAGAAAAAATGTGTGTATATATAGTCATGTTATAAAATATTAATGAACTAAGAAGAAGAGTTGAGAGAGAATAGAGAGTAATTCTTATTTCTCTTGAGGTATTTCTTGATGAGGTTAATTACAATGAAGGAAACCTCCTTTATTTATAGGGGAAAAACTAACCTTGGGGTTTCTAACTTTTCCATAAATAGACATACACTATATATGGTAAAGTAGACATTCACTATATATGGTAAAATAGACATTCACTATTTATGGTAATATATTTATAACACTCCCCCTTGAATGTCTAATTGATAGATAATGTGCCTCGTTAAAACCTTACTAGAAAAAACCCAGTGGAAAAAAATCTAGTGGAGGAAAAAGAGTACACATCTCTAACAATACGCATATAGGCCGCCTCATTAAAAAACTTACAAGGAAAACCAGTGGGACAAAACCTCATAAGGAAAAAAGAGTACAGCACGTATTAACCCCCCTAATGAGAACATCCTTGAACCTTTGCATCCCAATCTTGTGCACCATCTTCTTGAAAGTTGTAATTGAAGGAGACTTGGTGAATAATTCATCCACATTGTCACCTGAACGAATCTGTTGCATGTTAATATCATTATTCTTTTGTAACTCATGTGTATAGAAAAACTTTGATGAAGTATGCTTCGTTCTATCTCCTTTTATGAATCCTTCATTAAGATGTGTTGTGCATGCTGCATTATCTCTGTATAACATTTTGAGTACATTGTCACATTTCAAACTATATTTTTCTTGAATGAGATGTATCATGGACCTCAACCATACACATTCTCGTCTTTCTTCATGAATAACTATTATCTCAGCATGATTCGATGAAGTGCTAGATAGACTGCTTTATATATCTCTAAGATATGACAGTGTCCCCACATGTGAACATATTGTATGTTTGAGATCAAGATTTATCCAGGTTAAATAAATACCTAGCATTAGCATAATCAACAAGATCGGGACTGCAATCGTTAGAATAAAATATGATCATGTTGATTCCATTTCGATGTCTCTTAGTAGGAGTAGAAATATACTGTAACACACCGCATTTTGGGCTAGAATAAAAATCGTCATTTCTATGCATAGATGATCCAAAAGCCATAAATCCTATGCAAATTTGGCATGTTAATCAATTATGTAGTCTGTGAACCTATTTAAGCATGAATTGAGATCATAGAGGTCCCCTAACTCAAGGACGAGTTGAAAGCTTTCCTATCATTCGAGTTTGAGTAAGCGTTGAAACTTGGGTCACCTTCAATCGACTATAACTCTTTGTATATAATGAATTAGAGGGCCTACTATACATCAAATGAAATCTCTTTGAATTAGCTTTCCAACGATACTAATTTTTCCTAAATTTGATACCCGAGCAAAAAGTTATAGCCATTTTAATGACTGAGATAGTAGCATCATGTGATAAGCGTGCGACGCATGCCCTATCGTACGCACCAAAATTTCAGGTTCTGTTTTCACGTTTTTAAGGGAAAAAAGGGTATCTTCCATCCCTTATCCAGCTATAACATGGGATTAAACTCCCAAAACATCAAAATATGATTCTTTTCTCTCAAATTCATCAAGAACTAACCCTAGGGTTTCAAACTATAAACCCAAATATCTCAAGATTTAACCATGGGTTTTCCTTAATTCTTCAAGATTCAAAATTTTCATTGCGAGGGCTACAAGAGGCACCCATCAATCATACGTATAGCATCCGAAAAGCTAGAGTTCATTCAAAATCTTGTAATTTAAGGTACGCGGAGTTTTCCTAAAATTTCATGGGTATGGAAATCTTGAATTTAAGAAAGGAATTTTCAGATTTATGAATATACTCATGCTTTAGAAGCATTGATGGTATTGTTTTGGCCTTTAGGCTTACCCCAAATTGATTTGAAATTATATATATATTGTAAGCATGTGTTTTAAGGTTGATGATTGAATTGAGAGAATGATTCATGAAAAATCCCTCTCTTGTGATGATTTTCATTTACTTATGATATACTATGAAATCGTTTAAATGCATCTTGAAAAGCATGTTATGAAATGTCTTGAATAATATTATATTTGCATTATGACTTTGATTTCAAAAGAGGGAGGGTTGTTTATGTTGATGAATGTTGAACATAATCATATAATGAGAAGGGTTGCATGGTTTGTTAAAGATTGCATGACCACCACTTGTTTATTGAAAGGATGGGAATTTTGCATAGTTTTGACTTATGTTTTTGGAACATGAATTCCCTTTTTTAAATTGCATGTTTGGGTGGTTTGAACTATGTTTTAATAAAAGAATCATGCATGATGCATTATGGCTCAGAAATAGGACTTGCAAGTCTTGGTGTGACGACACCAATCCAGATAATGCCATGGTAATTCAGAACAGAATAGAATGCATGTTTGAAGTTAAATTTTTCAGATGTTGAAACTAGAATAATGCATGATTCAGAACAAGATAAAATTGGGCAGAAAGAGAGCTTAGGTTGTTCCCCGAAGAAGGCATGAGTTCAGACAACCCATTGCCCAAAACCGTGATTTGCCGATCTGGGTATATTATTATACACTGGCCTAGTGCCCTGTGGCGTATCAGACTCAGACACTCCAACCCTTGCGGCACACTTAGGTTGGGGACTTCGCCACCGAGTAAATGGCGGATTCCATATAGCCTGTGGAATATCAGACTTGTAGGGGAGTGCCACCTAACTCAGAAGTAATACAAAGATCAGAAACTGCTTTTAACAAAAAGGTTTTTTATGTTTTTTTTAAGAATGCCCATGTGTTTTAAAAATTATATCTTTCATGATGTTTATGACTAGCTCTCAACTATTTTACTTACATAAAAGCTTTATTTTGGATTGCTCTACGTACCAATATATCTGTATTGACCCCCCCTCCCTCCAGGTTCTGAGGCACAGTTTAGAAGTCTTGATAAGCAGTAGATTTTATCAGACAAGAGTGAAGAGTACCAGTTGGTGAGCCTTCTATATTTCAGAAGGCCTAGTTTCTTTCATACAATTATTATTTATTATAGTTTTGGTCTACTGGGGGCCTTGTCCCAGTTTTCAGACAGTTGTTATTTGATCATGTAGTAGAGATTTTGCAGACGGTTTTCAGATGGTGTTTAGTTGATATTGGATTTTACTCCTCGTTGTTAAACTAAATTTAGATTATGACCATGTTTCCGTAGCAGATTTTATTTCCGCATTTCCTATTTATATATGAATGGTGTATATGATTACAAGTTAGAAGGGCTCTCGGGCTTCATGGTTCGGGATGTCCGTCACGGTCAGGGCCCTGGTTCAGGTCGTCACATATACCTTGCTAACAAATTAACTGAAAAAGGTTATACAAACCTTGTAGTAATTTCAAGGTACATGAGTGCACCAACTGCACTATGATATGGTACTTCATAACTAATCCAAATTGAGTTTGCATACAACAATAGCTATCATTCCCGTATTCAGAGGGCTCCATTCGAAGCTCTCTATGGTAGGAGGTGTAGATCTCCAATTGGTTGGTAATAAGTTAGTGAGTCCTCAGTCATAGGTCTTGACTTAGTGTTCGACGTCATAGAGAAAGTTCAGTTGATCAGATAAAGACTCTGGGCTGCTCATAGCCGACAGAAGTCATATGCGGATATTCATAGGAAGGATCTCGAATTCGAGGTCAAAGACTATGTCTATCTAAAGATCTCTCCCATGAAGGGAGTGAAGAGGTTCGGCAAGAAAGGGAAACTCAGTCCCCGCTATGTCGGTCCCTTCAGGATTCTCAGTCGCTTCAACAAGGTAGCTTATGAGCTTAAATTTCCTTCATATCTAGCCTCCGTTCATCCAGTCTTCTATGTATCCTTGCTCAAGAAGTGCATAGGTGACCCAGCAATTGTAGTCCCTATTCTGAGCATTGACATTCAGAACAACCTCTCTTACGAAGAGATTCCAGTCGAAATCTTGGACTACCAAACTCGTAGATTGAGGAACAAAGAAGTCCCTCTAGTTAAAATTCTTTTGAGAAATCAGTCTCATGAGGGAGCTACTTGGTAAAAAGAAGCAGATATGCATACCAAGTATCCTTACCTCTTCTCTGTCGATTCAGATCAAGCTCAAGGTAATAGTTCGCCTTAAGCTTATTCAGTTTCATATTCATGTTCCCATTATAAATGTGGTAGCTACTACCATTTCATACTCTGTCTTGCATTCATGTATCAGTTCAGTTATAAAATCATGCATCAACTATGCATTCTCGTCTTGAGAAACTCAGTTTATCAGGATACTCAGTCACGCATTCATGTACCAGTTAGCCATGCATCAGACGTGCATGAGTTCAGTATATTTAGCATGTCAGTCATGAAGTCATGTCTCGGTCACTCATGTTTAGTTCATGTTCATTTATTATTTTCCCTCTTAGTCAGTCTCATTCGAGGTCAAATGTTCTCAAGGAGGAGATATTGTAATACCCGTGCTTATTCCTAGCTAGAAATCATCTCAAGGATTTTAGTACTTGCTTTGAAATACAAATGTATTTTTGTACCCGTGGTATTTTTTATATTTCTACTTTCTATCACGTGGGAAATTGAGTCAGCTTTCTAACGATATCAATTTTGTCCAATTCCGATACCAGCCGAGGAAGTTATGAATGTTTTATTCAGAACTGACCGAAACGCCCAAGTACGACGTCCAAGTTGACGGACCGCTAAACAAGTGATGGACCGCCACTTTGATCGTCACAGCTAAGGCAGTAGGGCCACGTTCTGGATAAGGATTGATGGACGAGTTGACAAACCGTCATATTTTTTACGGGCCTTCATCCAGGCCGTCAACTCTTATCCAGTGAACCCCATTTCTGGTCCACGTATGACGATCGAAATGACGAACCGTCAAGTTCCTGACGGACCGTCAGTCGGGTCGTCACACGCCACGTTCATTTTACTTTCAGGTCGTTTTAACAGGGGTATTTTTGTCACTTACCACTCGCCTATATATACCCAGATTAGTCCGAATTCAGCCATTTTGCTCATTATCATTTCACAAAAAAAAACTAGGGTTTCTCTCTGGATTTAATCTCCAAGAACAAGACCCAATCTTCTTCAAAAATTAAAGTATTTCAAATCCTTCAAGTTCAAAAAACATCAAGAACCTTGGGTCAGGTATACGTAGTATCCATCCACGGATTCCTTTCGTCCGTGGAGTTCAAGAGTCAATCTTTAAATACTAAATCATGAATGTTTTGTGGTTATATAATTGTATTCATGTTGGTGGTTGTGGTTATGCTATAGAGTAGTGATTTGATGAATTTTCATGAAGGTTTTGATCATGTAGTTAGAACCCATGAATTTGGGTGGTTTAATGTGATGTAAATTTATGAAAATACCTATGCTTTAAAGAGTGCATGCAAGGTGTTTGATAAAATACTTAGAATGCTAGGAATTTCATGTTTACATGGTCCCATATTATCTACATGACAAGTCCATGTTAACTATACAATTCAATATGAGTTCCATGCCATTGTTTTGTTGCTATTGTTGAGGTATGAAGCATTTATGATAATTGAGTGATATAATATGTACATGATATATATATTCCATGCACTCCCTACTATGCACAAGATGTTGAAAGTTACATGTGGTATATTATCCCCTACTTATGATATTATGAATTGTGGACTCCAATCTTGTGATCAAGTCATGTCATGTGTGTTAGTTTTCTTCTATCGAGTCCTGGGGATATTCGTACCCGAAAAATATAGTTGTGTGCCTAGAACTATGTCATGTTTTCATGCTACTCTCAGTTAAGCCATGTTTAGTAGACTTCAATCAACCTCATGACTCAGGAAAACTCATGTAAATTCAGTATCAGCTTAGTTCTTCTCAGTACTCATTAACTTCAGTAATCTCAGTAATTCAGTATTCTCAGAAATCTCATAACTCAGTACTCAGTAAGATCAGTAATCTCATGAACTCAGTCAGTTATCAGATATCAGTAGTATTCCGTCAGTCAACGAAATTCAGTAAGTTCAGTCCATGTACAGTTCAATTAATCATGTTCAATATCTCTTCAGATGGGAGTAGTAATTAGCACCGAGCGAATCCAAGGATGGGAACTCACCTGTCAGTTTAGGGTGTGATTCTTAGCAGTCATCCTTGTGTTCCAGAACTACGTAGCCGGTTGAGACATCTTAACCTGTCAGATTAGGGTTGATGAGGTGGCTTAACCTGTCAGGTTAGGGTTTCCAATGTTCTCATTTTGAGTGCCTGCCAGATAAGGGTCACTCACAGCTTGTCCTTACCAATGGCGCGGTATTGACACCCTTCCAGTCAGGGCAGAGATTGGACCCCAGCTTAGCCATAATGGCACATATGGGGCATGTCGATTAAACAACTACCTCCCACAGTTTTCAGACTCAGTCTCAGTAAAAGAACTCAGATAGTTCTTCAAATATCAGTATATCAGGACTGTCAGATACAGTCAAATTTAGTTATAGTATGGAACTCAGATAGTTCTACCAGATTCAAGACTGTCAGACACAGTCGCCCATGTATCAGAACTACAGTTTCAGTCATGTCAGTTATCAGTAAACCATGTATTAGCGTAAAGATCTAGATATCATGTACTCACGATCTCAGTTACTATGTATGTATGTTTGTACTCTTATGTTCATATCAGTCAGTCGGTTAGCATTGTTCATGCATGTAAACCCTTTGCATTTAGCCTACCTCACTCGTATACTCAGTACTCCAGTTGTACTAACGCATTTGCGCTATGGTGCTTTCTTTTCATGTTACACCATAGGTTCAGAGACACGAGTTCCAGACAAACAATAGCAGTTGCGATCCAGTATACAGAGTTGCAGTGAGTCCTCCTCATTCGAGGACTATATGATCTGATTCATTTATTATTTCAGTTAGTTTTTTTGTTTATATAGTTAGTTGGAGACATGTTCCTTCAACTCCTTATTCAGACAGTACTTAGAGGCTTTCAGATTTAGTTCAGATTTATTTCAGACTTCAGTTGTTTTGGGTATTTTTCACCCACACGGATGTTATGTTTAGATAGATCCTTTATTCAGTTGAACCTTATGGACTACATGTTCATGTTTTCCGCATTATTACATGTATATTATACAGTGTACAGGTACAAATATCAGTCATGGGTTAGCTTGTAGTCCTTCGGGGTCATAAGCACCGTGTAGCATTCCGATTCAGAAAAATCGGGGTGTTACAAATTGTTATTTCTCTTGAGGGATTTCTTGATGGGGTTAATTACAATGAAGGAAACCTCCTTTATTTATAGGAGGAAAATTAACCTTGAGGTTTCTAACTTTTCCATAAATAGACATACACTATATATGGTAAAGTAGACATTCACAATATATGGTAAAGTACACATTTACTATATATGGTAATATATTTATAACAAGTCAAGAACTGAAATGCTTTTTAGCGGCTATCGGATATGTCATTTCTTACTATTCAAGAAAACTTACAGTATCTTCTTGTAAATAGTCTGATAAATTTAATGTTTCATCGGCTATTTTTAGTTTAATTAATCGATTTGACATATGAATTATCTATTTTACTGAGTAAATTCTTTCATAATTTTTTTTGAAATAATAGTGCATTTTTTCAAATCACGATGCGTAAAGGAGGAAAACACATTTTTCAAGATTTTTTTTAATTTATAGGTAGCGGTATGGACTGCGTACATTTTACCTTCCTTAGACCCCACTTGGTGGGAATACACTGAGTTTGTTGTTATTGTTATTGTTTAATTTGTAAATTTCTCACACAAAACTTTCAATCAGGGTGAAAAGATCTTGTTCTTTTAGATCATAATCCTAGGTGGAGTTTAAAAACTTTTGATCTATATTAATTAACATGACCTTATGCGTAATCAATCATTTTCTCACCATTGTTGTTTTCCTCATTTTATAAAGTGATCTAAGAGCTCATCTTTACTCAACTTTATGCTTAATCGTTCATTTTGCCATCCTTATTATTTTATTCTTTTTATAAAGTGGTGTAAGAGTCCACCTTTACTCAACTTTATGTGTGATCGATTATTTTGTCACCCTTGCTATTTAACTAAATTTATAAAGCAAAAACAAGTACATATATATATGACTTCCTTAGTAAAAATTGAAAAAATAATTTTTTAAACCTTTTGCAGAAGCTTTCAAATTTTAATAGTTTCTTGATGACTCGAACCCACATACTAAGGACAATCAAATTCATAACCTTAGGACTAGGAATTCATGGTGCTTACCCGCTCTCTAAGCAACCGTTTTTTTGTCAAAAAAATAAATTTCATAATAAATTATTTGCTTCCTGCCATCAGATAAACTTACCCCACTCTACCCCATGGCTACCACACCCCTAAAACTAGGGGTGTTCATGGTTTGGTTAAAAATGAAACCAAATCGCGAACCAAACCAAACCGATTAAAAACCCGACATTTGGTTAGATTTGGTTTGGTTTGGTTTTAAATTTTTAAAACCGATACTTATGTGGTTTGGTTTTGATTTTACTCTAAAATAACCAACAAAATAACCAAACCGAATTGATAAAAATTATATATATATATATATATATATATATATATGTCACGCCTCAAATCCTATTGGGGTGGACTGGCACCCGTAACTGAGGAGGCCCGGGAGAACCAGCTCATAACCTTATACTTCCCATGCATACCTCTATGACAACCCGAAATTCGGACAGCATCATGTCGCATATAAAAGGAAATAATCACCTGTACAAGCTCGAGCACACATATATATGTATATACAATACTTGGCCGTTGGAACCATCACGTCTATTAACAAAACCCCACCTTGACTGTACATTAGGTCTACAAAGCCGCTAGACAATACACAGAGTTTAACTAAGGTCAAGACACACCCCGCCATATAACTAACTTCAATACAATACCAAAAGTGACTGGATATGACACGGAAAGCCCCGAAGCAAACTGGAGCTCACCAAAAGCAGCTGGATATCCTGGCTCCTACTTGTGCGGTGTATGAGCTGAGGTACCTGTGCCTGCAGCATGAAATGCAGGTCCCCCGTGGGGGACGTAAGTACGAAATATGTACTGAGTATGTAAAGCTGTAGATAATCACATATGATATAGGAGCTTAATAGAAATCAGAAACAAGTGAATAAATCGTAATAGGAGTGGACCACACTTACTAGAACTTGTGACAACCTGTACATTGTATTTATTCAATCACTTTACCTTCGTTCTTATCATCTTTGTAATCATTACTGTACTGTACTGTGACCATTAGGCTGCCTCCAGTACATATCAACTGGGATTGACCCATGATAGGCTTATGCCCCTAGGATACCACCCATAAACACATAAATAGGGATCGACCCATGATAGGCTTATGCCCCTGGGATACCGCCCGATAAAAGAGAACTTCCATCACTTAGTTCAATTAATCTTTGAGATTGTTATTTCGGTCGCCACCGCATGTTTTGATACTTTGAAACAATGATGCATCAATAAGAGACATATAAATAGACCATCAATGCAATAACAATGAAGTAAGAACTCATTGGCACATCAATGAAGTGTTTTGGAGTCATCAATGCCATAACAATGAAGTAGGAACTTATTGGTATATCAATGAAACGTTTTGGAGTCATTAATAGCACATGGATCTTGTTTGAGTAACCGGATACCTTCTGACATTCATTAGTGCAATAAACATGTAAGATTTGGAAAAAAAAGTAAGTATTGGAATGTCTTGACATCTTGTAGGGTGGAAACAAGTTCATTGGTAACATAGGACATCATACAAAACCATTATGGATCACATGTTATTGAATAACTTTGGAAACTTTCTTAATAGAAAAATTTTTCACTTTCATGCCAAAGATATGGTATAGAGTATGCTTTACATACCTGACTGTCAACCTTCAATACTAGTCCCAAATGGACTTCCCGTCTTTTCGGATTACTTATCTACAATAAACATATATAACAATCTAGTATTAGCAACCAAACGTCACAATTCAATTATTTGAATTCACCAAACTAGTGGTTAAGTAGTAAGCCTTAATTACACCATAAAGGGTGTCACTTTAACCCTCTTATACACCAATTGCATTCACATGCCATTCATATTCATACAACATCCTCCAATATCAAGTTTGGATTCATTTATCCTTCCAACCAATCCATTAAACCAAATTGAGCCATAGACATAAATAATCATCAATTCAATAGTATATCACCATATCCACCTTCCATAACTCAATTACCATATCCACCTTCCATAACTCAATTACCATATCCACCTTCCACAATTCAATACAACCAAACCATGCAAAATAGTCCATAACCCTATTTCCATCACCTTTCAATAACAACCAATACATATAATCCTCTATCACACATATACATATGGAAAAGAACAAAGGCAAACAATATTCATACCTTAGAATTCACCTCTTGATTATGAAATCCTATTTGCACAAATAATAGGTGCCGTTCGAAGCTCTCGAGATGACAAACGCCGTTATCGGATTACTTTGGAATTTCTACGGTTGAATCAAAAGTAATTTAAAGGTCAAATTTGGCAAGGGTTTGTTCTTTGTCAATGATTGATGATGAAAATGAGTTTTTGAACTCATATACATGTATATATACACATAGTCCCGTCCATAATATAATAGGAAATGACCAAAATGCCTTTAAAATTTAAATAATGTCAAATTTGTCCTTTGATGGACTGTTTTGATAAGCTAAAGTAGATTGACCATAACTCTTTTATACATTGTAATATTTGGGAGAAATTGGTATAATTGGAAGGATAATTCAAAGGTATTTCATTTCATATAAAGTAGGCCACCCAGTTCGTCCTGTACAAGGAGTTATGGTCGTTTGAAGTTAACCCTAAAAATCTGTTTTGATAGGCTGAAGTAAAATGAGTATAACTCCTTACTCAGATGTTGGATTTGGATGAAACTAATTTCATTGGAAAGAAGACTCAAATATATTTCTTTTCATAGGTCGAATATCTCCCAGTTCATTATATTAAGGGAGTTATGATCGTTTGAAGTTGACCCAAAAATTCGGCTGGCCTCAGTAGTTTGTGTGCAGGAAATTTTCCTGCACATTTACTATTTCCAAATATCCCGGCCACCGTTTTATAGTTTCGAACGTGCTCGATTATATACGAAACCTATACATTTTTGGAAATATTTATATCATTGGAAAGATTATTCAATAACCTTCGCATGGAACCATCGACGGGCAAATTCCGGTATAAATAAAATAAAAAATGGATAGGTTACCAATACACGTACTTGAATACGCCAATACACGTACTTGAATACGGGGTGTTACATCCTTCCCCCCTTTAGGACATTCGCCCTCAAATGTTAGCGTAGTTATTCAACCGAAACAAGTTCAAGTCCATCATTAATATTCACATCATCACATAAATACTATGCATATATAAAAAAAAAACTTACTTGTTAATGTTCTAACTCCGTTTCTTGAATGTCCTCTTTATCTTTGAACAAATGAGGGTACTTAGATTTCATTGCTTCCTCAGCTTCCCATGTAATCTCTTCCCTTTGACAATTTCTCCAACGTACTTTCACAGATGCTATCTCTTTATTTCTCATCTTCTTAACTTGGCGATCTAGAATAGCAATAGGCACTTCCTCATAGGTAAGATATTCCACAACTTGCACATCCTCAGTAGAAGTGATATGTGATGGATCTCCGATGCACTTTCGAAGCATCGACACATGAAATACCGAATGTACTGATGAGAGCTCTTGGGGTAGCTCTAATTCATATGCAACTTGTCCAAACCTTCGAGTGATCTTATACGGGACTATATAACGTGGACTCAACTTCCCTTTCTTGCCAAATCTCATTACCCCTTTCATTTGTTATACCTTCAAAAATACCCAATCACCTATAGAAAACTCTAGCCCTCTCCTTCTACTATCCGCATATGACTTGTGTCCACTTTGGGCTGTTTTCAGTCGTTGCTTAATTACTTTAACCTTCTCTATGGCTTGATAAACAAGATCCGGTCCGAACAAAAGAGTTTCACCCACTTCGAACCATCCTATTGGTGATCTACACTTCCTTCCATATAAAGCTACATATGGTGCCATTTTGATACTTGAATGATAGCTATTATTGTAGGCAAACTCAATAAGAGGTAAATGATCATCCCAGTTGCCCTTAAAATCTATTACACAAGCTCGTAGCATATCTTCAAGTGTTTGGATGGTACGTTCTGCTTGTCTATCTGTTTGAGGGTGAAAAGTTGTACTCAACTTCACTTGTGTTCCCAAACACCTCTAAAAAGACTTCCAAAAGTTTGCGGTAAATTGGGTTCCCCAATCTGATATAATAGAGATTGGCACTCTGTGTAATCAAACTATCTCTTTAATGTACAGCTTTGCATACTCTTCAACTGTGTAAGTGGTCCTAACTGGTAGGAAATGTGCGGAATTGGTAATCCTATCAACAATCACCCATATAGAATCAAACTTTTGGGATGTACGAGGCAAACCAATAACGAAATCCATGTTGATCATGTCCCACTTCCAGCTTGGAAGATCAATGCATTGCATATAACCTCCGGGTTTTTGGTGCTCAACTTTAACTTTTTGACAATTTGGACATTCGGCTACAAATTCTGCAATGCTCTTCTTCATGTCATTCCACCAATACATAGCTTTCAAATCTTGATACATTTTGGTTGATCCTGGATGAATGGAATACCTTGAACAATGTGCCTCTGTCATAATCTTCTTTCTTAGCCCGTCTACATCCGGCATACACAATCGGTTTTGGCACTGAAGTACTCCTTCTCGCGTAAGCTCAAATGCCTTGGTCACACCACTCTGAACGTTCTCTTTAAGCTGTAATAAAATAGGATCTGCATATTTCTTCTCTTTCACATTAGCTACTAATGAAGATTTCGCAGAATTATGTACGATAAGCTCTTTATCCGAAGTTTCAAGAAGGCGAACTCCCAAACTAGCTAACTGGTGAAGATCTTTAATCATCCCTTGCCTTTCTATAGGCGCCATCATAGCCTTACGACTTAACACATCAGCTACCACATTTGTTTTCCCTGGATGGTACAAGATATCAATATCGTAGTCCTTTAATAGTTCAAGCCATCTCCGCTGCCTTAAATTTAGATCATTCTGATTAAAAATATATTGCAAGCTCTTATGGTCAGTATATATATCAACATGAACCCCATATAAGTAGTGGCGCCATATCTTTAAAGCAAAAATAACTGCTGCCAGCTCAAGATCGTGTGTAGGATAATTTTTCTCATGTAGCCGTAATTGTCTAGAAGCATATGCTATTACCTTACCATGCTGCATCAATACACATCCTAAACCAATTCTGGAAGTATCAAAATACACTGTATACCCTTCGGTGCCTTCTAGAAGTACCAACACGGGTGTAGAAATCAACTTGTTCTTTAAATCTTGAAAACTCTTCTCACAGGCATCATTCCATTGGAATTTGGATGCTTTATGGGTTATCTTGGTTAAGGGTGCTGAAATGGAAGAAAAGCCTTCAACAAATCTTCTATAATAACCGACCAACCTAAGAAAACTATGAATCTCCGTAGGCGTGTGGGCCTTGGCCAGTTCTTCACAGCTTCTATCTTCTGAGCATCAACCTTTATCCCTTCACTAGATACAATATGACCCAAAAATGCCACTAACTTTAACCAAAACTCACATTTAGAGAACTTTACATAAAGCTTACAATAACGAAGAGTTTGCAATGCCTGTCTTAAGTAATTGGCATGGTCCTTTTCTGATCTAGAATAAACTAGAATATCATCTATAAAAACTATCACAAATACATCCAGGAATGGCTTAAACACCCTATTCATCAAATCCATAAAAGCCGCGGGTGCATTTGTTAGCCCAAATGACATAACTAGAAACTCATAATGACCATACCGAGTTCGGAAAGCTGTCTTGGGTATATCCTTCTCTTTGACCCTCACTTGGTGGTAACCTGACCTCAAATCAATCTTAGAAAAGCACTTGGCGCCCTGTAACTGATCAAATAATTCATCAATTCTTGGGAGAGGATATTTATTCTTAATAGTCACCTTATTCAATTGTCGATAATCAATACACATCCTCAGCGAGCCATCCTTTTTGCGCACAAATAACACTAGTGCTCCCCAGGGGGACATACTAGGCCTTATAAATCCCTTCTCTAGCAAATCTTTCAATTGCTCTTTCAATTCTCGTAATTCTGCTGGGGCCATTCTATACGGAGGAATGGAGATTGGTTGGGTGCCTGGTATTACATCAATACCAAACTCTACTTCTCGTTCAGGAGGTAAACCTGGATGATCTATAGGAAAAACATCAGAAAATTCATTTACCACCGAAACAGTGTGAAGAGTTGGTGGCTCCGCTTCTGTATCCCTTACTCTAACTAAATGATATATGTATCCCTTGGAAATCATTCTTCTTACCTTAAAATAAGAAATAAATCTACCTCTTGGCGCGCCAATTTCACCTTTCCATTCAAGGACTGATTCATTTGGAAAATGGAAATATACCTTTTTTCGTGCAGCAATCAATTATGGCATAACAAGATGCCAACCAGTCCATACCCATTATAACATCAAAATCTACCATTTCTAACTCCACAAGATCAGCCATCGTATCACGACCACAAACAGTTACTATACAGTTTCGATAAACCCTTCTAGCTATAATAGATTCCCCAACTGGTGTGGACATTTCAAATGGCTTAACTAACAGTTCGGGTATTCTTTCGAACTTTCCAGCAACCAATGGAGTAACATAAGATAATGTAGAACCGGGATCAATTAAGGCAAATACATCGAATGAAAAGATTGACAACGTACCCGTAACCACATCTGGGGAAGCCTCTAAATTCTTTCGATCCGCTAGAGCATACGTACGATTTTGAGCCCCGCTAGAACTCGTGGCTCCTCTATCACCTCTAACACGACCCATTGGTTGTGCACCCCTTCCTGAATAAGTCATCGATGATGATAATGCAACAAATGACCCCATAGGTCGTGCCATACCCCCTATGCCCCTTCGCGGGCATTTTCTCATCATATGCCCCGACATACAGCACCAAAAGCAAATATTGGTCCCCAGCCGACATGCGCCCAAATAATACCTTCCACATTTATTTCATGGCTCTCGAGGAGGTCTCGATTAGCTCATATTCCCTTACCCTTGGTACCCCACTATCCGTGAACTCTAACTCTCACTTCTGTGCCCAAATTGATTTTCTCTGGACCCTTGGAACTGTGGTGGGGCACTAGCTGCAGAATAAGAAGATAATGGCCTAGGTGGTCTAGCAGAAAACTGTGGTCTGAACCCTCCTTGGGATGCCATGAACTGCCCTGTAGATCTGGCCCTCTTGGAATATCCTCTTTCTAGTTCTTGTGTTCTTCTCCTCTGCCTCTGATGTTCCATTTTCTGTGCAAAATCTTGGATCCTCCCTATGTCCATATCTTTGTTCAAAGCGGCAATAGTACAATCTCTAACCAGATATGGATCTAGCCTATCCACATATTGATGAACTCTATCATCCATAGTAGCTACAACATTAGGAGCATATCTCGACAAGGAATTAAATCGGAGACTGTACTCCCTCACGCTCATATTCCCCTGACGAAGATTTAAAAACTGATCTGCACGGTCCTGACGAATATTGAATGGAAGATAATGATCAAGAAATGCTTCTTTGAACTCTTTCCAAGTAGCTGGGGGTGCATCAATACCCCTAGATCGTTTCCAGTCCTCATACCAATATATAGCCTCCCCTTTGAATCTATACACCGCTAACTCCACTGTCTCTCTACCTGTTACATACATAACATCTAAGGTCCTTTGAATTTGATCAATAAAGTCCTGTGGGTCCTCGTTAAGATCTGATCCAGTAAAAGTGGGAGGATCCATCTTAAGAAAATCCTGTGTTCGAAGGCTAGCCGCCCTATCTGTACCACTAGGACCTGTGGTAGGAATGGCTTGCCCTTGATCTTGCCCAGTAACTATACGAGACAAAAGTTGCACTGCATTTCTAAGATCTTGATTAGCAGCATTAATAGGTGGCTCTGGGGATATAGTTCTCCTCCCCCTTATTTCTTCCGGAGTGGAAAAATTTTTTGATGTATGCTCAGCTGGAGCCTCACTTTGATTAGCTGGTATAGTGGGTGACTTACTAGTCCCCTCTCCGGTAGCCACATCTACTTGCTTACCGGTATTCTTGCTTCTGGTAACCGGCATCATTACAATAATCACCTGTATAAGCTCGAGCACACATATATATGTATATACAATACTTGGTCGTTGGAGCCATCACGTCTATTAACAAAATACCACCTTGACTGTACATTAGGTCTACAAAGCCTCTAGATAATACACAGAGTTTAACTAAGGTCGGAACACACCACGCCATATAACTAACTTCTATACAATACCAAAAGTGACTGGATATGACACGGAAAGCCCCAAAGCATACTAGAGCTCACCAAAAGCAGCTGGATATCCTGGCTCCTACTTGTGCGGTGTATGAGCTGAGGTACCTGTTCCTGCAGTATGAAATACAGGTCCCAATGGGGGACGTCAGTACGAAATATGTACTGAGTATGTAAAGCTATAGATAATCACATATGATATAGGAGCTCAATAGAAATCAGAAACAAGTGAATAAATCGTAATAGGAGTGAACCACACTTACTAGAACTTGTGACAACCTGTACATTGTATTTATTCAATCACTTTACCTTCGTTCTTATCATCTTTGTAATCATTATTGTATTGTACAGTGACCATTAGGCTGCCTCCAGTACATATCAACTGGGATCGACCCATGATAGGCTTATGCCCCTGGGATACCACCCATAAACACATAAATAGGGATCGAACCATGATAGGCTTATGCCCCTGGATACCACCCGATAAGAGAGAACTTTCCTCACTTAGTTCAATTAATCTTTGAGATTGTTATTTCGGTCGCCACCGCATTTTTTTATACTTTGAAACCATGATGCATCAATAAGAGACATATAAATAGACCATCAATGTAATAACAATGAAGTAAGAACTCATTGGCACATCAATGAAGTGTTTTGGAGTCATCAATGCCATAACAATGAAGTAGGAACTTATTGGTATATCAATGAAACGTTTTGGAGTCATTAATAGCACATGGATCTTGTTTGAGTAACCGGATACCTTCTGACATTCATTAGTGCAATAAACATGTAAGATTTGGAAAACAAGTAAGTATTGGAATGTCTTGACATCTTGTAGGGTGGAAACAAGTTCATTGGTAACGTAGGATATCATACAAAACCATTATGGATCACATGTTATTGAATAACTTTGGAAACTTTCTTAATAGAACAATTGTTTACTTTCATGTCAAAGATATGGTATAGAGTATGCTTTACATACCTGACTGTCAACCTTCCATACTAGTCCCAAATGGACTTCCCGTCTTTTCGGATTACTTATCTACAATGAACATATATAGAAATCTAGTATTAGCAACCAAACGTCACAATTCAATTATTTGAATTCACCAAACTAGTGGTTAATTAGTAAGCCTTAATTACACCATAAAGGGTGTCACTTTAACCCTCTTATACTCCAATTGCATTCACATGCCATGCATATTCATACAACATCCTCCAATATCAAGTTTGGATTCATTTATCCTTCCAACCAATCCATTAAACCAAATTGAGCCATAGACATAAATAATCATCAATTCAATAGTATATCACCATATCCACCTTCCATAACTCAATTACCATATCCACCTTCCACAGTTCAATACAACCAAACCATGAAAAATAGTCCATAACCCTATTTCCATCACCTTTCAATAACAACCAATACATATAATCCTCTATCACATATATACATATGGAAAAGAACAAAGGCAAACAATATTCATACCTTAGAATTCACCTCTTGATTATGCAATCTTGTTTGCACAAATAATAGGTGTCGTTCGAAGCTCTCGAGATGACAAACGCAGTTATCGGATTACTTTGGAATTTCTATGGTTGAATCAAAAGTAATTTAAAGGTCAAATTTGGCTAGGGTTTGTTCTTTCTCAATGATTGATGATGAAAATGAGTTTTTGAACTCATATACATGTATATATACACATATTCCCGTCCATAATATAATAGGAAATGACCAAAATGCCTTTAAAATTTAAATAATGTCAAATCTATCCTTTGGTGGACTGTTTTGGTAAGCTAAAGTAGATCGACCATAACTCTTTTCTCCGCTATCGTATTTGGGTGAAATTTGTATCGTTGGAAGGATAATTCAAAGGGCTTTCATTTCATCTAAATTAGGCCACCCAGTTCATCCTGTACAAGGATTTATGGTCGTTTAAATTTGACCTTAAAAATCTGTTTTGGTAGGCTGAAGTAAAACGAGTATAACTACTTACTCAGATGTTGGATTTGGATGAAACCAATTTTATTGGAAAGAAGAATCAAAGATCTTTCTTTTCATAGGTCGCAGATCTCCCAGTTCATTATATTAAGGGAGTTATGATCGTTCAAAGTTGACCCAAAAATTCGGCGGGCCTTAGTAGTTTGTGTGCAGGAAATTTTCCTGCACATTTACTATTCCCAAATATCCCGGCCACCGTTTTATAGTTTCGAACGTGCTCGATTATATCCGAAACCTATCCGTTTTTGGAAATCCTTATATCGTTGGAAAGCTTATTCAATAACCTTCGCATGGAACCATCGACGGGCAAATTCTGATATAAATAAAATAAAAAAATTAATTCCATATAAATAAGACCAATACACGTACTTGAATACGCCAATACATGTACTTGAATACGGGGTGTTACAATATATACACATATATATATATATATGAATACACACACATACATATGCATATATAAATTATTTATATATTATTCATAAATTAAATATAAATATTTTTTATGTTTTAAATTTTAATCATGAATTTAACTTTAGTCATATGTCTCCATCTAGTTGATGGTACGTTATGAGATTCTATATGATTTTCGTACTTTGAATGTGAAATGATACTAATTGTGAAAATTATATTGTTGTCTATGGGATTTTATAGGTGAGTTTATTAGACTATAGTTAATCACTAGTTTTGAACTTTCTCTTTGGTCCCTATTGAGCAAAAAATTTATGTGTTTACCTTTTGGGGGGTTTATCATATCATTCTCTTATATGTAGTTTCTAAATACTTTTGTTGGAGCGTTTGTATGATGTTGTTCATGGCTTTACCTAAGTATAACACTAAATTGACATCTTAGTTTCAAGGTTGAGGAACAACACTCGGTTGACATCTCATATGTTGGATTAGATTTTTTTAAGAAAAATTTCAACTTTTATCATTAACTAAAGTTATAAACCGAACCGAACTAAACCGATAAGAACCAAACCGACGGTTATTTTTTTGTGTTGGTTTGGTTTGGTTTTAGAAATTTAAAAACCGACTAAGTTGGTTTGGTTATGATTTTGACCAATAACCGACCCAAACCGACCCATGAACACCCCTACCTACAACACCTTCATTACCATTGACAAATACTTTTGCGATGATAGTTTTTGCTTAATTACAAATATAAAAAGTAAAATAATTAAAAGATCAACTTAACTTACCAAACACACCCTAACTTTAGTTAAATTCCAAAATATAAGTCATTTTAATTTCCTCAAGTTCATTAGTAGTAGTAAAATGTACAAGTAAAATTAATAAAACTAGATGGTGATAAACAAACAATTAAGAAAAAAGGGAGGACCTCAACAAGAAAGAATCTCCACCCAGTAGTTCAGTATACTCTGGAGGAACTCAAAATGTACCAAAATCTCTTTTAATTAATACAGTGTACTAACTGAATCGCCCATAAAAATGTCTCCAAGTTAAGGTTATGGTTACTGTTTTAATTTATTTGTTGATTTTGATTTGATACGAAGTTTAAAACTTATTTTTTTCTGAAAGTTTGTAATGTTAAGCTAAACAAATAGAATGTACTAAAATATGTTGTAGTTTTATGGTGTTAAATATGTTTATTGAAAATTAAAATTAAAGAGTAATAAAAAAAAATCCTTTTTGAAATGAATTTTTTTAAAAAGAAATAAAAGGAGGGAGTAGTATTTAGAGGTGGCAATTGGATGGGTTGGGTCAAAGTTGGGTGGATCGAAACAGATCAAGATATCAAATGGATTAAGACCCAATCAGTCTCAAGTTTATTTGGATCAAAATGGGTTGAGTCAAAACGGACTAGGTGATGGATTATAACTTATAACTTAACCCACCCAATTTTTACTAAGTTTTTATTGATCTATTTATTCTTCAATAAATTTTTAGTACCTAATAAAATTATATTTGTTTAATTATGACTAAATATAATATATCAAATAAAAAAAGGCCTTTTAAAAATATTTTCTTAATATTTATCAAAAATCAATTGCGGTTACATATCAACCCAATTTTAGATGAGTTGGGTTAGATGGGGGTCTATCGAAAACAACCTCTATACTACATCTGAGCTAGTGGTATGGACTGTGTAAGCTTTACACTACCCAGACCCCACTTTATGGGATTACATGGTGTTGGGTTCGAAATCGAGAGGGCGTCATGCGGAAGCTTAAAATTTGCAAATCATGAGACGATAAATCAGACGACAAAGAAAACAATACTAAAAATATATTATTGATATTGTTTGGTCAAACGACCTACATATCAAAAACTAATACTGAAAAAACATAAAACCTATAATGACTACATTGTGAATGCTATTGTGTTATGGTATGAGAAAGGGTCCTCTATTTATAGATATTCAAAACCTTTCCTCCAAGAAAGAGGTTAGCCAAATATGAAAAAGAATTATATTTTTTCTTTCAGGAAAAGTAAAAGTAATTATGGTAGCTTTTATTTTCCTTCTAAGAAAAAATAAAACTTAAATATAGTAAGAAAATCAGTGCAAAAACCCTAACACATGGTGTGTTGTCGTTGTTAACATGGGTTGGGTTTAAATAATCCAAACTTAAATGGATTGGGTCGGATTGAACGAATTGAGTTTGACTTTGCCAACCCTAGACTAGCACTCTTTTTGTCTCAATTTATGTGATACTTTTCGTTTTTCAAGAGTCAAACAATTTAAGTTTGATTGTAAATCTAAGTACGAAATATTTAAGTTTTCTAAAAAAAAATTATATATTTAAAAACGACGTAAAAAATACTACGAGTCACCAGTGTTTTAAAAGGCGGAGGCATGAGACCGGACATTTTACGTAGTTAGGAAGGAGGCGCAGGCCCTGGGGTATTGGAAGTAAACCAAATGGATTTTTTATTTTAAATTTATAATATAGTAAAAATAGTATAATAAGAAAAAATTTATACCAAAAAAATATAGTAATAATTTTTGTAAATTTAAAGATGATTAAAAAATCTCATTGAAAACAAAACCTTTAACATCATTTTACAAGTAGAAATAATGCAACAAAATAAAAACTATTATGAAATGAAAATTAACTCTAATATCTAAAATTTCAAACAATAAAAGAATCACAATTTCTTAAAATATATGGTTATCATACTATGCAATTTATCTCCCTAAAATAAATAATCAATAAATTAATAATGGTATAATTAAAACATGAGATAATACATCAAAACCTCCCTAAACTTGTCTCCCCAACTTACTTTAGCACTTAAACTAATCTTCTATTTATTTACCCCCTTAACATCTTTATAGTGAATTTATTTCCCCTCTTATGCTGACGTGGCATTTTCTTAAAAAAAAAAACTGTGTGAACAGTATTTTTTAAAAAAACTAATATTTATATATATATATATATATATATATCAATGTTATTTTTCTTAAAAAAAATTAATTAGAGCATGATAGAAAATGAAATTTCTGCTGAAAAAAGATATAAGAAAACGACTGATCAAAACAAGTAATGAATCTTAGGAGATGTTGGCGAACACTTACATTTAGATGATGGGTGGACACAACTCTTGAGGAGCTAGTATTTTTCATCCACTTTGATACGGGAATAATCACGGATATAGACTTAGGAGAGTGCGTGTTGGACCCGAGCCTTGACACGTGCAATTGAAGTGTAAAAGAGGCCCAAAATGCACCCAAATCAGCCCATAAATTACACTAGATGGGTGCCCACTCTTTGAAGGGTCTTTTGATCATTTTAACTTATATTTTGTAATAGCTATAAAAAGAACATTGTAGGGGTTTTAGTTTAGTTTTTGGATGATATTTGGGAGTCTTGTAAGACTTGTAACAAGATCTCTCTCTAGTGAGAAGAGTGACCACCGAAACTTGGATACAACAATAGGGTGGATTCTCTTTTGTTGTTGCTTGCTTGGAAACATTGATGCTAGAGAGGTGGAATCCGATCTTGTGTCACGTAAGAAATAGGTTTATTGTTATGTGTAGTGTTAAGGGTCCAAGAGTGTCCATTCTTGGGTTCTTAAGATTATACCTTCATGTGGTCTATCTATCTATCATTTTACCTTCTTGTAATCTTGTTTAGTGTTTGTGTTGTAATCTTGTGTTCTTGTTGTTCTTGTTGTTATTGTTAAATCCGAATCTTGTGTATTCTTATTCATCATCTTATGTTGTTAATCTAGTTTGTTTTCCGCTGATTTGGTGTAATAAACACCTTGTTATCTTCTTGTTATTGTGTTCTTAGGAAGCCGAGACTTGATCTCCAAAAGGGTTCACGAATTTCTTCCATTTTGTGGACTATTTTTTGGACTAATTTTGGTGTTCCCTTGTTTGTCCCGTATCACACTTGGTGCCTGATAATAGACCAAGAACTTCGGCAATAGGTAGGTATCTTGTTTTCCCGGTATGTACCTCCTTTTCCCAGTTAATAGAATGGCCACCAAGAAACTTACCACGTTTCTTTGGTGGCACAGAACTCTGAAAAAACTTTGCAGGAGCATGTAACTTGGATTCAGAACACTCATTTTCTAGTCCACGTGATAAAGACATTACTTGCTTGCCCTTATCACATTCTTCACGGCAATAATCCTCTTGAACATCTTCGCACAATAACCCCGTATGCAATATCTAAAAGGAAGAGAAAGGACAAAATTTATAAAAATGGAAAGAGGACTACATATGCATAAAAGATAAAGGCAGTATATAAGAGAATTAAATGCTACAACGTGCTAATGGAAGAATCAATGTATCCTTTAGGTGGAACCCAATATTCAATATCATTTAGGATTCGCTTTGAAGAATGCCAGAAAGATTAGACAGCTCCATTTAGGCTTCTAGTTTTGTTCCAGTTTTCATCTCTATTTAAGATTCCAAAATAAGGGTGTCAAATGAGTTCACAGATTTAGTCATAATTTGCTCCATGGATGAGTAGGCAGATTTGATTCTAATCTGCTCCACAATTGAGTAGGCATATATATATGATTGCAATCTGCTGTAACTATCTGATATCATATATTGTGACTCTAGGAGAATAGATAAGAGGAAATCCCTTGATTCATGTATCTCCTAGGCTAAGTGGCATAAACTCAGGTGCGGGTATCCGAGACGGGTGCGAATCCGATAGTCGGATTCGTCAAAATTGAAATTTTAAAACTCAGAGGTACGAATCCGAGTATGGATACGGATGCAGGAATTTGGCTAAAAAATTAAATATTATAAATATAAAGTTATAAAGATATTCTAAGAATCTACTTTTAACTTTAAGATAACTTTTAGTTACTTTTCTCAATCCTAGATAACTTTTAGTTACTTTTTTCAATTAGGATTGATATATACTTGTATTTTTGGGAAATCAACAAACACATATATATTAATATAGAAATTCTTTGATGAGAAACCACACACACATATCTTTTGACTATATTAATATAAACTTTTTTTATATTTTAAAAAATATTATTAAAAACAAGATCTGAAGAGTCGTCTTCCCAATCCTCAACCACTTTTTGTTTCTTCACAACGATTCAAATTCCTTCGACAAAAATTACAGTCGCCGAATTTTGACGATGACAGCAGTCGCTGATTCCGATGATGATTGTCGTCGGATTTCCCAACGATTCAAATTCCATCGACAAAAATTACAGTCGCCGAATTCCGAAGATGACAGCAGTTGCGGATTCCGATGATGATTGTCGCCGGATTCCGACGGTGACATTAGTCACTGATTTTCTCCCTTCCGTCGACGACAACAATACAGTCGCCGTTTTTATTACGATGACGACAACCAACTTTGTTCTTGATGTTGGATCAACGTCTTTGGATTTTTTTTACCAAATCAGAGACGTACCCCGCACCAGCGCCGCGTTGGGATGGGTTCGGCAGCGAAATCAATGAGTCCGCGCAACATAACTCCTAGGAATTAGGGATTGATTAGATTCTTTTGATCTTCTTGTTCACCTATAAATATTGTGCAACTCTATGAATAAAAACATATTTTTGTAGTATCTAAACATTCATGGTATCAGACTTGGAATTTTTCCCCTTAGACCATATGGTCAAAATAGCTTCTCAGGGAAAATATCTTTCTGGGATATCAAAAGAAGACAAAATGTCTTCTTTGGAAGCTCCAAATCTGATGACTCAAGGAGGCAATGTTTCTCACATGCCCTTCCAGTTAACTTCTCATCAATTAAATGGGAAGAACTATCTGAAATGGGCACAATTCGGAGAGTTTGCAATCGATGATCGTAAAAAGTTGGGACATCTATCTAGAAAGACGAAAAGGTCAAAAATCGGAGACCCAAAGATGAACACATGGAGATTAGCATGTTGTTTTGATAGCTAAAAATGGAATTACCTCCGAGGATACATTGCATTAGCATGTTGTTTCATTTAGTTCTTTTATGTACTTTCTATTATAAAAAATTCTGCTTTTTCTTTTCCCTTCAGATATTGCGTGTTGAATTTTTGTGTAGAAGCACCAAAGGATTGATGCTGTGAAGTATGTGACAAGGGCAAAGGATCCATGTTACATGCTTCTGAAAAGATTTGTCAGAGCATTGCGCCACCAAGGAAACACAATAAGTTTCCTGGTTCTCATGGTATTAACTGGGAAAAGGAGGTACGTAGTGGGAAAATGAAGTATCTCCTTGTTGAAGAAGCACTCAGTCTACCATCGAGCCTCAATAAAAAGGGAAATCCACTGAACATCATTGGCTCCTCAAGAGTTGTGACAACAAAATCTATGGCAACCGGGACTCGAGGGAGTTTTAGCATGCCTGGAGCTCAAACTTCAAATTCTTTTCCTGCGAAGAGCCCACTGCAACGGCTTTTAGGATCAGCAAGATATACAAATCCTCAAAATGTAAAAAACACTAAAAATCACGGAACAGATCAAAAACATAGTACAAGCTTCAAAAGGTTAGTGTTCACCAACATCTATTGTATTTGTTATTTGTTTTGATATGTCTTCTTCTTATATCTTTATTCATCAGAAATTTAATTTCCTATCATATACTCTAATTGATATAGCCTACATTTTAGGTTTTGGTGAGATTAAGAGTCCCGGTGCTGCCAATGAGAGTCCATTGATGAATCCAATTATGACACACCCTTGTGATCCTACTTTAGCTCATTCCCAGAAGTAAGTACCCTTTATCACGTACTTTAATTAGCAACATAAGTTTGCACAGGTAAAACTGAGCATCAAAAAGCAGAAAAGTTTCCTTTTGATTATTCTGCAGACTACATATATATATATATATATATTGAAGATCTTTCTTTTATCTATGCAATTGGAACTATTCAGCTGTAAAAAAGGCTTTCTTCCCTATAATTAATAGTCTCTTTTCCTCTTTGTGTATCAGGGGAAGTTTTGACATCAAAGGTGCACCTGAATTCGCTCCTGGGATGCTCAATAATTGTATCCAGGCTTATCCTCCTTCCAAAGTCAGGCGTAAGGTGTATGAGTACTCAAGGCTATTGTCTGTTAACTCTTAAATTTGAACTAGTACCGAGTGAGGCTATGTGGACAAGTCTATTCAACAATACTTTTTCGGGTAAAGAAGATACAAGATTGTATTTCCTTGCAAGTGAGATAGAAAGGTCATTTTCTTCCTTATAGATGTCTATCTTAAAAGGGATAAGGGTCGTGAAGTAGAAGTGCCGTCCTTACCCAGGAAGGTTTTTACTAGAAATTAATTTGCATTTCACATTTTATGCAGGTCTGAGATATATACTGCTCTGGTGGAGTTCTTGTAACAAAGATTCGGTGATGAGAATGCTTATAAATGATGTTGAGATGATTCTCATCACCAAATCTTTGATACGCATGAACACTACCAGAGCAATATAGATCCTCAGACCTGCGTATAATGGGAAATGCAAATCAATTTCTAGTAAAAACCTTCCTGGGCAAAGGTGCCCTTCTACTTTGCAACCCTTTCCCTTTTTCGAAAGATATATAAGGCAAAAGATGAGCTTTCTCTCTCACTAGCAAAGAAATATAGTCTTATATCTTCTTTGCCCGGACAATATCATTGAATAGACTTGCCCAGTTATCCCCACATGGAACGAGTTCAAATTTAAGAGTATTAGGCTGTAGCCTTGAAAACTCATATATGTTACGTCTAACTCTAGAAGGAAGATGAGCATGGATAAAGTTATTAAACATCCCAGGTGCAAAATCCAGATCACCTAAGATGTCAAAACTTTTCCTATAATGCAAAGAACAAGAGAAAGATTAATAATTATAGGGAAGAGAACCTGTATTCCTGTTGAATGGTGCAAATTCCTCGAGTAAAAAAAGATCTTCAAAAAATATATATGGTCTGCAGATTAATCAAATGGAAAGTTTTCTACTTCTTGACACATAACAAAAGGCTTATTCAAGTTTCAAGGCCAAAAAAAAAAAACAGAGAAAGTTCCACATGGAGTTGAAAGATGTTTTGCACTCTACATCTCATTAAGTTGCAGAACCCAAAAAAAAAATTAGAAAACAAACAATGTATGGCTTCCATATAACCTACTTACCAACAATTTCTTGTTTTCCACACCTGCAAACGTAAGATAGCCCATAATGCAATGATATAGAGAGGCAGTAACCTAAAGTCTTCATGAAATTTCTCCATAATGGGAATCAATTTAGATTGAGATTATCAGTATATATTCAGATTATCATTATGTCATGACTTGTAACTATGTATGAGAATAACTCTTTCCCATTGTTGGGAATATACTCTATATTGTCCTATTCATTTTTTCAATGATACTAATGGAGCTCCTGCCAGCTTGCATGCACCCCAACTAATTCACTAGGCAACCAGTCCATCCCACAAAGGGAATTTCTTAAGCTTATATGCAAAAGTCTAACTTGGCCATACCATATATTGTCAAGTAGGGGGTGGGTGTTCAGTATTCGGTTCGGTATTTTTAAAGTTCGGGTTCAATAATTCGGTAATCGATATTTGAGAGTAGATACCACATACCATACTTATAAACATCAATTCAATAATTCAGTAATCGGTAAATTATGAGAAACCAACAGACACACATATCTTTTGACTATATTAATACATAAACCTTTTTTTTATATTTAAAAAAATATAATTATTAAAAAACAAGATCTGACGAGTCATCTTTTCTGTCCTCAACCAATTTTTGTTTCTTCCCAACAATTCAAATTTCGATGAAAAAAATTACAGTCGACAAATTCCGATGATGACAACAGTCGCCGATTTCGATGATAACTATCGTTGGATTCCGATGGTGACAGTAGTCACCGATTTTCTCCCACTCCTGCGATGAAAACAATTACAGTCATCAGACTTTCTGGCGACGACGACAATTAAATTTGTTCTTAATGTTGGATCAACGTCTTCGGATTCGTTTGACCGAATCGGAGACGTACCTTGCACCCGCACCAACGTTGCATTGGGATGGGTTCGGCGGCAAAATCAATGAGTGTGCGGAACTTAGCTCCTATGAATTAGGGATTGATTAAATTCTTTTGATCTTCTTGTTCACCCATAAATATTGTGCAACTCTATGAATAAAAACATATTTTTGCAGTATCTAAACTTTCATGGTATCAGAGTTGGAATATTTCCCCTAATACCATATGGTCAAAATAGCTTCTCAGGGAGAATATCTTTCTGGAACATCAAAAGAAGATAAAATGTCTTCTCTTAAAGCTCCAATAGAAAATCTAATTACTCAAGGAGGCAATGTTTCTCACATTCCCTTCCAATTAACTTCTCATCGATTGAATGGGAAGAACTGTCTGGAATGGGCAAAGTTCGTAAAGTTTTCAATTGATGATCATGAAAAGTTGGGACATCTGACTAGAAAGACGAAAAAGTCAAAAATCGGAGACCCAAAGATGAACACATGAAGATCAGAAAATTCACTCGTGATTGCCTGGTCAATATATTTCATGGAGCCAGTCATAAGTAAACCTTATCTATTTTAACCCACTCCTAAGGATGTGTGGGAAGCCGTTATAGAGACGTATTCTGAGGTAGAAAAAGCCTTTCAAATTTTTGAGTAAAAAATAAAACTAAAACTATGACAAGTTAAGTAAGGTGAGAAAAAAGTCATTGCTTATTACAATGAAATGGTATTGATGAATCCAATTATAACACACCCTTGTGATCCTGCTTTAGCTCATTCCTGGAAGTAAGTACCCTTCATCACATACTTTACTTAGTAACATAAGTTGACACAGGTAAAACTAAGCATCAAAAAGCAGAAAATTTCCTTTTAATTATTCTGCATTCTGCAGAATACATATATATATATTGAAGATCTTAATTTTATCTGAGCAATTGAAACTATTCAACAGTAAAAAAGGCTCTCTTCCCTATAATTAATAGTCTCTCTTTTCCTCTTTGTGTTTTAGGGGAAGTTTTGACATCATAGGTGCTCCTGAACTCGCTCTTGGGATGCTCAATAATTGTATCCAGGCTTAGCCACCTTCCAAAGTTAGGCGTATGGTGTATGAGTTCTCAAAGCTATTGCCTGGTACTCTTAAATTTGAACTAGTTCCGCGTGGGGCTATCTGGACAAGTCTATTCAACATTCATTTTTCGGGTAAAGAAGATATAGGACTGTATTTCCTCGCAAGTGAGAGAGAAAGGTCATCTTCTGCCTTATATATATCTATCTGAAGGAGATAAGGGTCGTGAAGTAGAAGTGGCGTCGTTACCCAGGAAGGTTTTTACTAAAAATTAATTTGCATTATCATCCTATGCAGGTATGAGATATATACTTCTTTGGTGGAGTTCTTGCGTAACAAAGATTCGGTGATGAGAATGCAAGTACAAGTAGCTCAATATCATTTATAAGCGTTCTCATCACCAAATCTTTGATATGTAACAGCACCACTCGAGCAATATATATCCTTTTATAATGGGAAATGCAAATCAATTTCTAGTAAAAACCTTCCTAGGCAAAGGTGCCCTTCTCCTTTGCAACCCTTTCCCTATTTGGATAGATATATAAGGAAGAAGTTGAGCTTGCTCTCTCACTTTCAAAGAAGTACAGACCTATATCTTCTTTGTCCGGACAATTATAGTTGAATAGACTTGCCCAGTTATCCCCAAATGGAACGAGTTCAAATTTAAGAGTATCAGGCAATAGCCTTGTAAACTCATACACCTTACGTCTAACTCTAGAAGGAGGATGATCAGGGATAAAGTTATTAAACATCCCAGGAGCAAAATCCAGATCACCTAAGATGTCAAAACTTCCCCTATAATGCAAACAACAAGAGAAAGATTAATAATTATAGGGAAGAGAACCTGTATTCCTGTTGAATGGTGCAAATTCCTCGAGTAAAAAAAGATCTTCAATATATATATGGTCTGCGGAATAATCAAATGGAAAGTTTTCTGCTTCTTGACACATAACAAAAGGCATATTCAAGTTTCAACGTCTACAAAAAAAAAGAGAAAATTCCACATGGAGTTAAAAGATTTTTTGCACTCTACATCTCATTAAGTTGCAGAACCGAAAAAAAGTTAGAAAACAAACAATGTATGGCTTCCATATAACCTACTTACCAACAATTTCTTGCTTTCTATACCTGCAAACATAACATGGCCTATAATACAATAACATAGAGAGGCAGTAACCTAAAGTCTTCATGAAATTTCTCTATAATGGGAATCAATTTCGATTCAGATTATCATTATGTCATGACTTGAAACTATGTAAGTGCATAACTCTTTCCCTTAGTTGGGAATATACTCTATTTTTCCCTATTCATATTTTTAGTGATACTAATAGAGTTCCTGCCAGCTTCCATGCACCCCAACTAATTCACTGGGCAACCTGTCCATCCCACAAGGGGAATTTCTTAAGCTCATATGCAAAAGTCTAACTTGGCCATACCATATATTAACAAGTAGGGGTGGGCGTTCAATATTCTTTTTGGTATTTCTAAAGTTCGGGTTTGGTAATTCGGTAATCGATATTTGTGAGTAGATACCACATACCTTACTTATAAACATCGATTCGATAATTCAGTAATCGTAAATTAAATTTCGGTTCAGCATGGTATTTGGTTAGATGTATCATATTATATATATAAAATTCGATATTCAGTAAATATTGAATACCAAATGGTATATTAATATCTTGTACCAAACCCAATCCTGAATACCAAAATGTTGAAATTTTACTCCGAAATACCATACCAATACTGAATTACTGATTATCAATTACCAATTTTTTTTGTTCGGTTCGGTAATTTGGTTTTCAGTATTTTATACCCAGCCCTATTGACAAGGTATGCTGCCTATCAAGGCTAGCCCGATGGGTGTACCTGGTGTTACAGCTTGGATTCAAACCTAGAATCTCCAAGTTGTTACTCCTATGTTTTAAACACTAGGTCATCCACTGGGAACCAACATTATGTTATTAATTAAAACATACACATATGTTTCCTTACTAACCAATAGGGAAAAGACCAGTGAAGTTCATAAAAGAAAGGTCCTCCATAAAAGAAAAGATTAATCAGTCAGCTGACTACTAGCAAAGATGAGCCATCCAAAAAGCTACCATGCAAAGACAGATATGAGCTGAATTTGAACTCTTTTGGAGTTTAATTTACCTCGTGTTAACTTATGTTAGTAATTAAGGCGCATGATGAAGGATACTTACTTCTAGGAAGGATCTAGAGCAGGATCACACAGGTATCATTCGAATCTCATTCACAGCATTGGGACTCCTACGCTCCAGAATGCTAGAATCACCATGACCTAAAAAGAAGGATACATCAATTGGATTGAAGTACAGTAAGTAAATAATTTTCTATTAAAGCTTTTCAGCTATTGATGGTGTAACGGAAATCATTTTGAAAGATAATACCAACTCTATACATATCAATGTTATTTTTCTTAAAAAATAAATTAATTAGAGCATGATAGAAAATGAAATTTCTGATGAACAAAGATATACGAAGAGGACAGATCAAAACAAGTAATGAACACTAAGAGATGTTGGCAAACACTTACATTTAGATGTCTGTGCTGTTTTTTTGCTATGTTCAGTGATTTTTCTCTTTCGAAGATTCAGAGGCTTTGTACATCCTGCTGATCCTAAAGACCGTTGCATTGTACACTTCTCAGGAAAAGAAGCTCGCTACAATTTCCTTGAGACATTTTTGTCATGGATTTGGTGGACACAACTCTTGAGGAGCTAGTGGTTTTCATCCACTTGGTGCCTGATGATAGACCAAGAGCTTCTTCAATAGGTAGGTATCTTGTTTACCCGGTCTGTACCTACTTTTCCCATTTACTAGAATGGCCACCAAGAAACTTACCACATTTGTTTGGTGGCACAGAACTCTGAAAAACCTTTGTAGGAGCATGTAACTTGGATCCAGAACACTCATTTTCTAGTCCACGTGATGAAGACATTACTCGCTTGCCTTTTTACATTCTTCACGGCAATAATCCTCTTGTTGTAATTGTACGAGTTTTCATCATTTTGTAAACTTTTATTTTATCAATTACTCTTACCGAGGGTTAAGAATCTTATTCAAAAATATATGAATATTGGTAAGAGAAATGATACCTTATGATATCCAAGGAGTGACCAACAATGCCTTTCAAACGGTACCTTACGAAATCTAAGAAGAGACCAAAAATGGCTTTCAATAAGGACTTAAGGGTGTTAAGAGCAATATTTTTGGATCTCATCTTCCTATCACTCTTAATAAGGTAAGGCAAGAGGAGATGAAGCGGACCCATATGTGTTCACAAGTATCTTCTTCTTCATCATCTTACTTACCTTTCTACTGTCCTTAGTTCAAAGTTTTCTCATGATGCTAGATTACATAGATCTTTGTTTCAGTGCTGTAACTAATTCTAGAAATTTTATATGCTTAATGCAGTAATTTTTCAGTAAATGAGATGATTATGATATGCATGAAAGGTATAAAAAATATTTAAATTGTGTAAGCTTTGATTAATATTCAACATTGCCTAACATTTTGATCAAGTCTGGGTAAGGAAATGTCATTATAGATATCTTTCATTGAATTTCATGATTCTTCTTCTATTTGGTTGATCTATTGAATAATCTCGGCGGCCGGGAAAGTTTCATTTAACCTTTTATTCTCATTACACAGGTCTATATATATATCCCATGTAGTTAGTAGAGGTGTTCACATGTTTGATCAGAACATCACTGCTGTCAAAAAATAAAAACCTCACAACCAAGATTTATTAATTTTCCGGAGGGTAAGGTTCAATGGAATCTTGGAACTTAGGAGCAAATTAAGAGTACACTTCTAAGAGCATCTAAGGTTCAAAATTTTAGTACCAGAACTATGGAAGTTAAATTATCACCAAAATTGTCGTACTAGAACAGTGGAAGTTAAATTATCATTGCTTTTGAATGTTATATTGTGTGTAGACTTTATTTTAAATTGTCATTTAGCTTAAGTAGTTAAATTTAGTACAAAAATAAAGCATTTTTTTAGTTATTTAGATTTTTGGACTGACCTCCTGCACATTTTTGATAAATGATATGCGAATTGTATTACAATTTAATGGCCATTTGAATGGGATTAATTAATTTAAGGGGATATGGGTATGGAACGGCCTAAATGTGCCCAAGCATAGTTTTATTTGCAGGCTTAGTGCTCATAACAGGCTGCTCACACTGAAAAGAATGCAGAAAATGGCTCATGGACAGGATGTGATATGCATAGTATGTGGGGATACTGAATAAGACCTCAAACATCTCTTCTTTGAATGTCAATCATCACGAATGTGCTCAAATGAGTTACTGCAGTGACTAGGTACACACTATACAGGGTCGGAATGGTGACACGACCCTCCTAAGAAAAAGAATCATATGAGCAGGTTGGAATGATGGCACGATCCTACTGAGGAATAGAAATTATATGGGTAGAGTAGGAATGATGATACGACCCTACTTAAAAATCAAAATTATATGGGTAGGGTTAGAATGACGACACGACCGTACTGAAAAAGATAAATTATATTGGTAGACCCTACTGAAAAAAAGAACTTATATGGGTAGGGTCAGAATGATGGCACGACCTATGCAAATCAGATCTGAGGAATCCCCATACACACACATACACACACAACTACACTGAATATTATAATTGAGAATCTAGTTCATCCCATAATTTTTTGAGTTTAGTGAAGTATCCTTCTATGCTATTTGTTCCTTGATTTAAGCTATTGAGCTCCTTTTGCAGATGATAAATCTTAGCACCATTGGACTACCAAACCTGTGCTCAAGGCTGGTCCAAAGTTCTTGTACAGTTTTGGAATAAATTACACTGTCAACTATGTCCTTAGAGAGTGAATTCAAGATCCAGGATGTGACCATGTCATTGCACCTGTTCCATGCTTGAAAATCTACTGCATCCGATGGTGGGCATGGGTGGGAACCCGTGATGAATCCCAATTTGTTCTTTACTGAATGAGCAATTAGGACTGACCTCTTCTAACCTGGATATCCCTTGCCATCAAAGGGTGTATTTACTAGTGTCATAGCAGGGTTATCAGAAGCATGAAGACGATTAGGATGATTTGGATCCATGGTGAGGGTGCTAGCAGTAGTAGTCACCGAAGCAGTAGTTGTTTGCTCCGCCATGTTTGAGATCGAGAAAGGAGAAAGTTGGTGTTGAATCTGATCTGAAAATTATCAAAGTTTGGGAAATTTTCTCGATAACTTTTTATTCCATCATCAGTGTATTTATACAAGTATATGACAGTAAAAATAATGTATAAATATAAACACTTGTCTAAATCCTATTGGTTCTATACATGTACTATTTAACTAATTTATTCCTTTCTATGTTGCTCACATGTTTGTCAGATGTGGAGAGAATATTTCTAGAAGAAGCATTCTTGTCCTCATTTTAATTGTCTGCCTTTATCACCTTCAATGAAGCTTTCTTGTTTGGATCGAATGACGCTCTTCCTTTATTCTCAACACAGCTTGGATTCAAACCTAGAATCTTCAAGTTGTTACTCCTATGTCTTAACAACTAGGCCATCCCCTTGGGAACCAACATTATGTTATTAACTAAAAAGTACAAATATGTCTCCTTACTAATCAATAGGGAAAATACCAGTGGAGTTCATAAAAGAAAGGTCCGTGATAAAAGAAAATATTAATCAGTCAGCTGACTACTAGCAAAGATGAGCCATCCAAAAATCTACCATGCAATGATAGATATGAGCAGAAATTTGAACTCTTTTGGAGTTTAATTTGCTTTGTGTTAACTTATGTTAGTAATTAAGGTGCATGATGAAGGATACTTACTTCCAGGAAAGATCTAGAGCAGGATCACTAGGGTGTCATGGGTATCATTCGACTCTCATTCACACCATTGGGACTCCTATGCTCCAGAATGATAGAACCATCAGGATCTAAAAAGAAGGCTACACAATTGGATTGAAGTACACTAAGTAAATAATTTTTTCTGTGAAAGCTTTTCAGATATTGATGGTGTAACGGAAAACATTTTGAAAGATAATACCAACTCGAGACATAGATGTGAGAAATATAAGAGAAAAATATTATTGAATTGTTGTAAATACATTATTACATTGAGACCCTATTTATAGACACTACATTCCAATTTTTTTCCTAATAGAACTCCACATTACAATTCCTTTCCAAATAGGATTTTATATGTTATTCCTATTCCTACTCATATTCTACCACTCACCCTAAAGCTGGTGCATAGAAGACATATGTACCAAACTTGTTGTGGATGTAACTAATACGAGGATCGATGCGGGACTTGGTGGAAATAGTGCAAGAAAATTGATACGGACGGCTTTGGACGTCTGGGAGACCTCAACTGAAATGGAACAAACTGAAAATGTGATCCAAAAGTAATAAACATTGCCGGAAAGTCAATGTGTCACTAGAAAATTGTCAGAAAGTGGTATAAAATATAAGGGTCATCTTGAAATCAAGAGATGAGTAGATCTTGAACAAGATAGTCACCAAAGAACTGGCAAGAACATACTCATGCGCCGGATTATTAGATTTGATGGACGAAAAGTAGTCATCATTTGAGAAAAAATTATATGGGTAGGGTCGGAATGATGACACGACCCTCCTGAGAAAGAGAATTATATGAGTAGGTTGGAATGATGGCACGATTCTACTGAGGAATAGAAATTATATGGGTAGAGTTGGAATGATGACACGACCCTACTAAAAAATAGAAAGTATATGGGTAGGGTTAGAATGACAACACGATCGTACTGAAAAAGAGAAATTATATGGGTAGACCCTACTGAAAAAGAGAACTTATATGGGTAGGATCCGAATGATGGCACGACCTATGCAAATCAGATCTGAGGAATTCCAATAAAGACGCATGGAAATACGCAAATCAGATCTAAGGAGTTACCGAAAAGGCGCACGGTGCTATGCAACTCAGATATGAGAATGTAGTTCGAAAAGATGCACGATACTACACAAACTAGATATGAGAGAGTAGGAAAAAGAAGTGTGGTTCCCTAACTTTTGATAACATGATCATTGGTCAGATGGGCGGCCGATATGGGTCATAGTCGCCCGCCGGCAACAGAATCTCTTTGATTCTCTAAAAAAATCATAGAGTCTCTGATACCATGTGAGAAATATAAGAGAAAAATATTATTGAATTATTGTAACTATATTAATACATTGAGACCCTATTTATAGACACTACATTACAATTCCTTTTCAAATAGAATTTTATACGCTATTTCTATTTCTACTAATATTCTAACAATATCAATGTTATTTTTCATAAAAAAAATTAATTAGAGCATGATAGAAAATGAAATTTCATATGAAAAAAGATATAAGAAGAGGACAGATCAAAACAAGTAATGAATCTTAGGAGATGTTGGCGAACACTTACATTAAGATGATTGGTGGACACAACTCTTGAGGAGCTAGTAGTATTCATCCACTTGGCGCCTAATGATAGACCAAGAGCTTCTTCAATAGGTCGGTATCTTGTTTTCCCAGTCTGTACCTCCTTTTCCCTGCTAATAGAATGGCCACCAAGAAATTTACCACAGTACTTTGGTGGCACAAAACTCTGAAAAAACTTTGCAGGAGCATGTAACTTGGATCCAGAACACTCAGATCCACGGATGACAGGCAGATTTGATTCTAATCTGCTCCACAATTGAGTAAGCAGATTTGATTCTAATCTGCTCCACAATTGAGGAGGCAGATATGATTGCAATCTGTTGTTGTAAATATGTGATATCATATTTTGTTATTCTAGGAGAATAGATTAGAGAAAATCCTTAATTCATGTATCTCCTAGGTTAAGTTGCATAGATTCGGGTGTGGATATCCGAGACGGGTGCGGATCTGAGAGTCGAATTCGTTAAAATTTTAAATTTTGAGATTCGAAAGTGCAAATTCGAGTAAGGATATGGGTGCAGGCATTTGGCTAAAATATTAAATATTATAAATATAAAGTTATAAAATATTCTAAAAATCTACTTTTAACTTTTAAGATAACTTTTAGTAATTTTTCAATTAGGATTGGTATATACTAGTATTTTTGGGAAACCAACAGCCACATATATATTTTTTTACTATATTAATATAAAAATTCTTTTTATGAGAAACCAACAGACACACATATCTTTTGACTATATTAATATATAAACCTTTTTTTATATTTTAAAAAATATAATTATTAAAAACTAGATCTGACGAGTCATCTTTCCTGTCCCAAACCACATTTTGTTTCTTCCCAACGATTCAAATTTTGATGACAAAAATTACAGTCGTTGAATTCCGACGATGACAACAGTCACCGATTCTGATGATGACTGTCGTCGGATTCCGATATTACAGTAGTCATCGATTTTCTCCCACTCCTGCGATGACAATAATTACAGTCGCCGGTCTTTCTTACGATGACGACGACAACCAACTTTGTTTTTTATGTTGGATCAACGTCTTTGGATTCGTTTGACCGAATCGGAGACGTACCTCGCATCCGCACCAACGCCGCGTTGGGATGGGTTCGGCGGTGAAATCAATGAGTTCGCACAACATAGCTCCTACGAATTAGGGATTGATTAGATTCTTTTGATCTTCTTGTTCACCTATAAATATTGTGCAACTCTATGAATAAAAATATATTTTTGCAGTATCTAAACTTTCATGGTATCAAAGTTGGAATATTTCCCCTAATACCATATGGTTAAAATAGCTTCTCAGGGACAATATCTTTCTTTCTGGAACACCAAAAGAAGATAAAATGTCTACTCTGAAAGCTCCGATAGAAAATATGACTACTCAAGGAGGCAATGTTTCTCACATTCCCTTCTAGTTAACTTCTCATCGATTAATGGGAAGAACTGTCTGAAATGTGCACAGTTCGTAAAGCTTGCAATTGATGATCGTGAAAAGTTGGAATGCCTGACTAGAAAGACGAAAAAGTCAAAAATTGGAGACCCAAAGATGAACACATGAAGATCAGAGAATTCACTCATGATTGCCTGGTTAATATATTTCATGGAGCCAGTCATAAGTAAATGTTATCTATTTTTACCCACTGCTAAGGATGTGTGGGAAGCCGTTATAGAGACATATTCTGAGCTAGAAAATGCCTTTCAAATTTTGAGTTAAAAATAAAACTATGACAAGTTAAGCAAGGTGAGAAAAAAGTCATTGCTTATTATAATGAAATGGTATTGATGAATCCAATTATGACACACCCTTGTGATCCTGCTTTAGCTTATTCCTGAAAGTAAGAACCCTTCATCACGTACTTTACTTAGTAACATAAGTTTACACAGGTAAAACTGAGCATCAAAAAGCAGAAAAGTTTCCTTTTGAATACTCAGCAGACTACATATATATATTGAAGATCTTTCTTTTATCTGAGCAATTGAAACTATTCAACAGGAAAAAAGGCTCTCTTCCCTATAATTAATTTTATCTCTTTTCCTCTTTGTGTTTCACGGGAAGTTTTGACATCATAGGTGCTCCTGAATTCGGACCAAGACTGTTCAATAATTGTATCCAGGCTTATCCTCCTTCCAAAGTTAGGCATATGGTGTATGAGTTCTCAAGGATATTGCCTGGTACTCTTAAATTTGAACTAGTTCCGCGTGGGGCTATCTGGACAAGTCTATTCAACAATCATTTTTCGGGTAAAGAAGATATAGGACTGTATTTCCTCGCAAGTAAGAGAGAAAGGTCTGCTTCTGCCTTATATATATATATATATATATATGAAAAGGGATAAGGGTCGTGAAGCAGATGTGGTGTCCTTACCCAGAAAGGTTTTTACTAAAAATTAATCTGCATTTATCATCTTATGCAGGTCTGAGATATATACTGCTTTGGTGGAGTTCTTGCGTAACAAATATTCGTTGATGAGAATGCAAGTACAAGCAGCTCAATATCATTTATAAGCCTTCTCATCACCAAATCTTTGATACGCAATAACACCACCAGAGCAATATATATCCTCAGACCTGCATATAATGGGAAATGCAAATCAATTTCTAGTAAAAACCTTCCTGGGAAAAGGTACCCTTCTACTTTGCAACCCTTTCCCATTTTGGATAGATATATAAGGCAGAAGTTGAGCTTGCTCTCTCACTTTCAAAGAAATACAGACCTATATCTTCTTTGCCCGAACAATTATAGTTGAATAGACTTGCCCAGTTATCCCCACATGGAACGAGTTAAAATTTAAGAGCATCAGGCAATAGCCTTGAGAACTCATACACCTTACGTCTAACTCTAGAAGGAGGATGAGCATGGATAAAGTTATTAAACATCCTAGGTGCAAAATCCAGATCACCTAAGATGTCAAAACTTCCCCTATAATGCAAAGAACAAGAGAAAGATTAGTAATTATAGGGAAGAGAACCTGTATTCCTTTTGAATGGTGCAAATTCCTTGAGTAAAAAAAGATCTTCAATATGTATATGGTCTGTGGAATAATCCAATGGAAAGTTTTTTGTTTCTTGACACATAACGAAAGGCATATTCAAGTTTCAAGGACTCAAAAAAAAAGGCAAAACCCATCACAAGGCCCCTTAAGTACACACGATCTTTCACTTAGGCACCTTAAGTGGACATTGGTCCTTTTTTACACCTCAAGTAGGTATAAAGTATGCCACTTTGGCACCTTTTGCTGAATCAGCAAATTTATAGTGAGTGTGTATTACACGCGCCTGATGATGTGGAAAGTGACAAATAATATGCCAACACGTGTCATTTTTCTAAAAAATAATTTTTAAATCAATAATTAATTTTAAAAAAAAAAAATCAATAATCACCCCTCCCCCCTTCCCTCCCCCCACCCCAACATCATCTTCTCCAAAATTACTGCAACAATGCCACCCCCTTCTCCCTACCCCCCACCCTTCCCAAAATCATCTTCTAAATGCAGCAGTGCCACCCCTTTCACCCCCATACCCCACCCCCAACATTGTTTCTCTAACCCACCCCACCCTCTAAAATTCTAAATTCTTGAAATTTCAAATTTCAAGGAAATTTACCAAAAAAAAAAAAATCAACAAGGAAGCCATTGATGGACCATCACTAAACACACACAAAATTTATTTTCTCCCCTTTGTGATGATTCATGGCAGGTACCAAACCCATCTTCTCCAAACACCACAACCTCTCCACCCCTCGTACGAATTCATCTACTCCAAAACACCCCTGCTGCCCCTCCATTTTTGTACACCATTAATAACATTTTTTTTCAAGCAAATAATAACACCATTAATCTTTTCAAGCACATTTTTTCAAGCAAATAATAGGCAATCTCAACAAAAATTTTCAAACACATCATTAACATCATCATCATCTCAAGACGACCCATGAAGGCAATCTCAACAAAACTTTTGCCTCGAATTCCTCTAATTGTTGACAATTCGATTGTGGATATTTCCTTCAATTGTGAAATCTCAACAAAATTTTAATAAAGAATGTTTGAAATGAAAATTTTCTCAAACTGTGAAGAAGAGTGATGTTAAAGGTGTTATTATTGAAAGAGTGAAGAAGAAAAGAGAAATAAGATAAAAAAAATTATGAAAATGTCCCTCAAACGCGCCTTCAATGAGTGTGTCACACGCACCTTGCCAACTCAGCAAAAAGTGTAAAAATGACACACTTTATACCTACTTGAGGTGCCAAAAAGGACCAATGTCCACTTGAGGTGCCTAAGTGAAAGATGTTGCGTACTTAAGAGGCCTGGCGATGGGTTTGGCCAAAAAAAAAAAGAAGAGAAAGTTCCACATGGAGTTAAAAGATGTTTTGCACTCTACATCTCATTAAGTTGCAGAACCGAAAAAAAGTTAGAAAACAAACAATGTATGGCGCCCATATAACCTACTTACCAACAATTTCTTGTTTTCTATACCTGCAAACATAAGATGGCCCATAATGCAATAACATAGAGAGGCAGTAACCTAAAGTCTTCATGAAATTTCTCCATAATGGGAATCAATTTAGATTCAGATTATCATTATGTCATGACTTGCAACTATGTAAGAGCATAACTCTTTCCCATAGTTGGGAATATACTCTATATTGCCCTATTCATTTTTTCAGTGATACTAATAGAGTTCCTGCTAGCTTGCATGCATCCCAACTAATTCACTGGTCAACCTGTCCATCCCACAAGGGGAATTTCTTAAGCTCATATGCAAAAGTCTAACTTGGCCATACCATATATTAACAAGTAGGGGTGGGCGTTCAGTATTCTTTTCGGTCTTTTTAAAGTTTGGGTTTGGTAATTTGGTAATCGGTATTTGAGAGTAGATACCACATACCATACTTATAAACATCGATCCAACAATTCAATAATTGTAAATTAAATTTCGGTTTGGTATGGTATTTGGTTAGACGTATCATATTATATATATAAAATTCGATATTCAGTAAATATTGAATACCAAATGGTATATTAATATCTTGTAACAAACCCAATCTCAAATACCGAAATGTTGAAATTTTACTCCGAAATACCATACCAATAATGAATTATTGAATATCAATAACCAATTTTTTTGGTTCGGTTCAGTAATTCAGCTTTCGGTATTTTATACCCATCCCTATTGACAAGGTATGCTGCCTATCAAGGCTAGCCAGATGGGTGTACCTGATGTTGCAGCTTGGATTCAAACCTAGAATCTCCAAGTTGTGTTACTCCTATGTCTTAACCACTAGGTCATCCACTGGTAACCGTACATATATGTTTCCTTACTAATCAATAGGGAAAAGACCAGTGGAGTTCATAAAAGAAAGGTCCGCCATAAAAGAAAAGATTAATTAGTCAGCTGACTACTAACAAAGATGAGCCATCCAAAAAGCTACCATGCAGAGACAGATATGAGCTGAATTTGAACTCTTTTGGAGCTTAATTTACCTCGTGTTAACTTATTTTAGTAATTAAGGCACATGATGAAGGATACTTACTTCCAGGAAGGATCTAGTGCAGGATCACACAGGTATCATTCGAATCTCATTCACAGCATTGGGACTCCTACGCTCCAGAAAGCTAGAACCACCGGGACCTAAAAAGAAGGCTACATCAATTGGATTGAAGTACAGTAAGTAAATAATTTTTCTATGAAAGATTTTCAGATATTGATGGTGTAACGAAAATCATTTTGAAAGATAATACTAACTCTAGACATATCAATGTTATTTTTCTTAAAAGAGAAATTAATTAGAGCAAGATAGAAAATGAAATTTCTGATGAACAAAGATATACGAAGAGGATAGATCAAAACAAGTAATAAACTCTAAGAGATGTTGGCGAACACTTACATTTAGATGATTGTGCTTTTTTTTTTCTCTGTTCAGTGATTTTGGTTTTTTAAGATTCTGAGGCTTTGTATATCCTGCTGATCCTAAAGACCGCTGCACTGTACACTTCTTAGGAAAAGAAGCTTGCTACAATTTCCCTGAGACATGTTTGCCATGGATTTGGTGGACTCAACTCTTGAGCAGCTAGTGGTTTTCATCCACTTGGTGCCTGGTGATAGACCAAGAGCTTCTTCAATAGGTAGGTATCTTCTTTTCCCGATCTGTACCTACTTTTCCCATTTAATTGAATGGCCACCAAGAAACTTAACACATTTCTTTGGTGGCACAGAACTCTGAAAAACCTTTGCAGGAGCATGTAACTTGGATCCAGAACACTCATTTTCTAGTTCACATGATAAAGACATTACTCGCTCGCCCTTATCATATTTTTCATAGCAATAATCCTCTTGAGCATCTTCGCAATAACCCCGTACGCAATATCTAAAAGGAAGAGAAAAGACAAAAATTTTAAAAACAGGAAGCGGACTACATATGCATAAAAGATACAGAGAGTATATAAGAGAATTAAATGCTACAACATGCTAATGAAAGAAAAAATGTATCCTTTAGGTGGAACCCAATATCCAATACCATTTAGGATCCACTTTGAAGAATGCCAGAAAGATTAGACAGCTCGAAGAGGTCCTAATTCTTCCGTAAGAGGTCATATCACTTCCATTTAGGCTTCTAGTTTTGTTCTATTTTTCATCTCTATTTAAGATTCCAAAATAAGGGTGTCGAATAAGTCGACAGATTTAGTCATAATTTGCTCCACAGATGAGCAGGTAGATTTGATTCTAATCTGCTCCACAATTGAGTAGGCAGATATGATTGGAATCTGTTGCTGTAAATATGTGATATCACATATTGTTATTCTAGGAGAATAGATTAGAGGAGATCTCTTGATTCATGCATCTCCCAGGCTAAGTTGCATAGGCTCGAGTGCGGGTATCCGAGACGGGTGCAGATCCGAGAGTCAGATTTGTCAAAATTTAAATTTTAAGATTCGGAGGTGCGAATCCGAGTGCAGGAATTTGGCTAAAATATTAAATATTATAAATATAAAGTCATAAAGATATTCTAAAAATGTACTTTTAATTTTTAAGATAACTTTTAGTTACTTTTTCAATTAGGATTGGTATATACTTGTATTTTTGGGAAACTGACAGGCACATATATTTTTTTTACTATATTAATAGAAAATTCTTTTTATGAGAAACCAACAGACAGATATATCTTTTGACTATATTAATATAATTCTTTTTATATTTAAAAGAATATCTATATCTATATATTATTAGAAGGAGAGGATGCAGCCTCCTCATTAAGCCAAGTGGAAGCATATAAAAATGACACGTGTAACTTTAAGGATAAGTTAGTTAATTAGTAGGAATTATTTTCTACGTTTTAATTGATGAGTTCCTAATAAATTGTTAACTTTCGGTGGTTTTTATGTTTGAAACTGATACAACTTCTTTACATGATAACTTCTATATAGATCAGTTTCAGTTTCTCTCTACTCTTCTTGATAAAATTTACAACCCATCTAATTTCATCAAAGGAAGCAGATTTGTACAAATGATGACCACATCAAAGAACCAACGATATATCAATGACAGATTGCATTAGAAGACGATACGATTTGTGGTTGTACGCACAAGATATTAAGTTTGTCAAATCTATAACAGGTTCTTTGTTCTTCCTTTTTCAAGGAGCTATATGGTTGACTGGTATATGATGAAGGAAGGAGGGTTTTAAGTAGAGAATCAGAATATTCTTCCTCAAACATTACATTACAATTTATCCGTTTGTGTGTACTAAAATGGCTTTGTTTCTCTAATCAGTTTGGTGTGCAAGAAATAAACTATAACAAACTTATGGATCACAACACAAGCATTTACATCAATTTTGTTTATTTTGTTCTGTTTGTGTTGGAATTTTAAATTCATACCGATTTGATAATTATGCTCCTCAAAATTTGATTCTTTTTCAAACTTTGTACATATTTGAGGATTTTCGAGCGATATTTTTTGATTTACGTTTTGTTAACTAATATCAATTGCACATCGTTGCAACTTAGAATTTTGCGATTTAGACCTCACCGAGCAATGCACAACTTTCAATATATTCTTCTTGATAGATATTTAAAATTTGAATTTAATACTGACAGTTTTGGAGATGGTTACAACTTTTCTACTTATCCCTTTTTGTTGTAATTGTATGAGTTTTCACCATTTTGTAAATTTTTATTTTATCAATTACTCTTACCGAGGGTTAAGAATCTTAAACAAAAAAAAATATGAATATAGGTAAGAGCAACGATACCTTATGATATCCAAGGAGTGCCCAACAATGCCTTTCAAACGATACCTTATGAAATCTAAGAAGTGACCAAAAATGCCTTTCCATATGGACTTAAGGGTGTTGAGAGCAATATTTTTGGATCTCATCTGCCTATCACTCTTAATAAGGTAAGGCAAGAGGAGGTGAAGCGGACCCATATGTGCTTACAAGTATCTTCTTTATCATCTTACTTACCTCTCTGTTGTCCTTAGTTCAAAGTTTTCTCATGATGCTAGATTACATCGATCTTTGTTTCAGTGCTGTAACTAATTCTAGAAATTTTATATGCTTAATGCAGTAATTTTTCAGTAAATGAGATGATTATGATATGCATGAAAGGTATAAAAAATATTTAAATTGTGTAAGCTTTGATTAATCTTCAACATTGCCTAACATTTTGATCAAGTCTGGGTAAGGAAATGTCATTATAGATATCTTTTATTGAATTTCATGATTCTTCTTCTATTTGGTTGATCTATTGAATAATCTCGGCGGCCGGGGAAGTTTTATTTAACCTTTTATTCTCATTACACAGGTCTATATATATATCCCATGTAGCTAGTAGAGGTGTTCACATGTTTGATCAGAACACCACTGCTGTCAAAAAATAAAAATCTCACAACCAAGATTTATTAATTTTCCAGAGGGTAAGGTTCAATGGAATCTTGAAACTTAGGAGCAAATTAAGAGCCACTTCTAAGAGCATCTAAGATACAAAATTTTTGTACCAGAACTGTGGAAGTTAAATTATCACCAAAATTGTTGTACTAAAACTGTGGAAGTTAAATCATCATTGCTTTTGAATGTTATGTTATGTGTAAACTTGATTTTAAATTGTCATTTAGCTTAAGTAGTTAAATTTAGTACAAAAATAAAGCATTTTTCAGTTATTTAGATTTTGGACTGACCTCCTGCACATTTTTGATAAATGATATGCGAATTGTATTACAATTTAATGGTCATTTGGCTGGGATTAATTAATTTAATTTCCATTTGGCAGGCTTAATGCTCATAACATGCTTCTCACACTGAAAAGAATGCAGAAAATGGCTCATGGACAGGATGTGATATGCATAGTATGTGGGGATGCTCAAACATTTCTTCTTTGAATGTCAATTATCACGAATGTGCTCAAATGAGTTACTGCAGTGACTAGGTACACAGGGAATAGAAACATCTCATCCTAGCATATGGAGAAGAGTATTTAGAAAATTGAAATGAAGGCTCTGTAGTCTGTAGAAACCTTGTACTTACTATTCGAGCTGGCTTCGGTATATGCTATTTGGAGTGTTGGGAACAAGGCACCGTGGAATTACAAAGTCCAACATTCAGCTATGATATGCGGACAGATTAAGGAGTATAAATACAGAGTGTATGGACACATAATAGTACATAGGTATAGGAAAGATAGAAAAGGATAGAGAAGTTGTACAGTTGAGATAATACTGAACAGAGGTAGATAGGTGGAATGCTCTGATGATTAATCTCTGCTAATTAGACTTTTATTTTTTTGCAACCAAAAAAATTGTTTAAGGGAGTAATTATCTTTGAGTTCTGTCCCAAATTTAAAAAATTGAAATTAGATTATACTAAACTATAGGAGTTGTATTATTTTAGATTAAAAAACACATAATTTAGAAGATGAATAGTAAAGATTCATAAATAATTTTATGGATTCAGGAATAAATTCTAAATTTTATTGCACATAATACAAAATTTTACTGTAATTTAAGATGGAAAAAAATTACTATGATCAAGCCAAAAAAAGTATTAATAAATTTTACAAGTTATATTCCGAAACACTTTTCGTGCGTCGCGCGGGTACTATACTAGTAATTATTAAAAACTAGATCTGACGAGTCATCTTTCCGGCTCCCAACCACTTTCTGTTTCTTTCCAACGATTCAAATTTCGATGACAAAAATTATAGTTGTCGAATTCCGATGATGACAGCAGTTGACGATTCCGATGATGACTGTCAACGGGTTTCTCACTGGATTTCAACTTTCGGCGATGACAACAATTACAGTCGTTGGTCTTTCGACGACGACACTTTTTTCTTGATGTTGGATCAACGTCTTCGGATTCATTTGATCGAATCAGAGATGTACCCCGCACCCGCACCAGGGTCGCGTTGGGAGGGATTCGGTGGCAAAATCAATGAATCCGCGCAACATAGCTCCTAGAAATTAGGGATTGGTTAGATTCTTTTGATATTTTTGTTCACCTGTAAATATTGTGCAACTCTATGAATAAAAACATATTTTTGCAGTATCTAAACTTTCATGGTATCAGAATTGAAAATTTTCCCCTAATACCATATGGTCAAAATACCTTCTCAGGGAGAATATTTTTCTGAAACATCAAAAGAAGACAAAATGTCTTCTCTAAAAGCTTCGATAGAAAATGTGATGACTCAAGGAGGCAAGTTTCTCACATGCCCTTTCAGTTAACTTCTCGTCGATTAAATGGGAAGAACTGTCTGGAATAGGCACAGTTCGTAAAGATTACAATCGATGATGATGAAAAGTTAGGAATCTGACTAGAAAGACGAAAAAGTCATAAATCGAAGACCCAAAGATAAACACATGGAGCTAAGAGAATTCAACCGTGATTGTCTGGTTAATAAATTTCACCCACTACTAAGGATGTATAGGAAACCATTACAGAGACATATTCTGGTGTAGAAAATGTCTTCCAAATTTTTGAGTTAAAAATAAAATTATGACAAGCTAAGAAGTGTGAGAAAAAAGTATTCATTTATTATAATAAAATAATAATTTTTTGGCAAGAGTGAGAAAGAAGTCATTGATTATTAAAATGAAATTGTATTTTTATGGCAAGAATTAAATCAGTGTTATAATGATGAATGAAAGTGATTTATAAATAGTGTGAGAGCAAATAAAAGGGAAGAAAAAGAAAGAGAGACTTTACCTTTTTTCTGCCAACACCTTGCCAATTATGAATCTAGTATATTATAAAGAAAACCCTCTAAATCTTATCTGCACTTCCATTTTTAAATTTACTCATTTTCCATTTTAAAAATCACCCAACAATGAGAAATCCTAAATAAACTACTAATTATTCTCCAATAAAGTAAAGTGAAACACATCTTTAAAATAAAAAATCTAGTAAAATACCCCATATTTATAACATTGCCAAAAATCTTACTAGCTCAATTGCGACTATCTAAACAATTAGAACTCGTTTGGTTGGAAAATTACTTATCTCAAAGTTATTTATTTCATAATTATTATCTTATTCTCAATGTGATAAAAACGACACTATAAATCTCAAATAACTAATCTCAAGATAAATTATTGTATGGGGATTAGTATTCCCGTGTCTCCCTAATCAAATGAGCCCTATCGAGAGCTCGATTTTCATTGTATAATCTCCTCCCAATTTTCACTTCTCATACTCCGGTTTAAAAACAACACTACAATCTCGAAAATAATTAATCCGACAATTTTATCTCAATCAAACATTAATAAATTTATCCTAAAATTAATTTCAAAATCAGTTATCCTTTCCTTACTCACTCTATCAAACGAACCCTACTTTATCGATGAAAGTTCGATTCTCACTATACAATCTCAAAATCAGCTACCCTTTTCTTATCCCTCCTATCAAATGAGTCCTACTTTATCAGTGAGACGTCGATTCCCACTATACAATTCCCTTTCAATTTTCACTTTCCCACCCCAAATTAAAACTAAAAACTACAACCTTACCTTTTATATCCTGTATAAAAGATAAAAGATTCTTTTTTTAAACCACAGGTTTTCAATCGCACACAAATCATCATTCCAAAAAGAATGTCGGCCTCTGCCATGGAGAAACACACAAAAAAGTACAAACAAATGAAGAATCGCATGAACATTTGCCATGGAAAAAACAAATAAAAAAAGTAGTACATACAGTATATAATAAACTCAAAAAAAAATATTAAGGTTATACCTTGTGGGCCTGCTGAAGTGTGTGCGGTTCCTTTTGCCTCGGAATGTGAGTGGCCATTTCTGTTCCACGGCGGCGCACCGACAGACCAATTATGAATGTGATTTTTATAGAAATTGAAAAACTTACATAATTCTTTTTTGGTGTTTGTTCTGATTACACTTCATCTCATCTTTTATTAAAATTACAAAAATTTCGATTTTTGAATTATTCAGATATATTTTTTATAAAATATATAATATTTGATATATTTTTTATAATTAAACTGCCACACTAAAAAGGGAGGGGGGGAATCAATTTTTTTTTACTTAAATTAGAAGAAGTCAATCACGCTCCTAAATCTTTAATTAACAGTAAATAATTTCCTCAGTTATTATGATGATTTTTAAATCATTATTCTATTCAATTACGTTTTTTAATAAAAAATTTTAACAATTATCAATAAATATCTCGATTTTATTATGACATTCCGATGTTTGAGTTATTGATGTAGAGTATGAAGGATATAAAAGGGATGCCATTGTAATCGAAGAACATATAATGTATGAAAAGTTGATTTCAGTCATTGCTGCAGAACTTGAAATCGACGAAATAAGAAAAAAAAATTGAAGCGAGATACATTATTGATGGAAACTCATCTACCTTACTAGTCCGTAATGATGTGGGTGTAAAGCTTTACGTAGAGGTTAAAAAAAGTGCGCTCAAATTTGAGATGTATCCACTGCATATAACTATCATCGATAAAGATGAAAGAGAAATGTCGTTTGAGCATGAAAGTGGTACAGTTATGCTGTGCAGAGATACATGTTTATTAACCAAAAATACATAGCTATCGTTGAATGTTGTAGATGTATCTATTATTTTAAATTATTATATCTTTTTTGCTAATATGTATCTCATAGCATAGTTGATTGTAGGAAAAAATCACATAAATATATAATTTGAGTCTATATTATAAAATCTACCAATATTATTTTTATGTAAAAATATAGTTTTTATTTACAAAATCTCCCAATCATTCAGTTTTCATTTTAAAAAAAAAATCCAATTAAAAGCACTGCTATCTATGCAATTTTCCCATATAATCAACTCACAACCAAACTCACACATGAAATCTTAATTTTGCTTTCTTTTGTTGGTTTTATTTATCCCTAAACTCGCATATGAGACCCATTAAGTGTCTTGTTTGTTTGATTTATTTTTTTATTTTCTTCGTTGTTATCTTCATTTTTTATTTTGATTTTAAATATGCCCAGTGATGAAAAATCTATGTGTATTGAGCGACTATGCAGTTGTTTTTGTGCATCACCTAATAACTTCTAATGAGTTTCATCACTTTCGATAGTTTCTATGAGTTTTGGGATTTTTTCATTGACATCGATGGGGGAAGGATATCAATGATTTTATGGTGCATGAACTGTGCAGAAATTGGTGTATCAACGATTTTATGGCGTATGAATTGTATAGAAATTGGTGATCAACAATTTTATGGTGTATGAATTGTATAAAAAATGGTGTACCAATAATTTTATAACGTCTGAAATAGTTAAAAATTGATGTATAAATAATTTTATGGTGTCTGAATTATATATAGATTGGTTTATTAACAATTTTATGGTGCCTGAAATAGTTAGAAATTAGTGAATCAACAATTTTATGTTGTTTGAATTATCTGGAAATTGATGAATCAATAAAAACTATTTTATGATGTCTGAAATATATAGAAATTTGTGTATCAATAATTTTATGGTATCTAGAATGTATAAAAAATGGTGTATCAATAATTTTATGGTGTCTGATCTAAATACAAATAGGTGTATTAATAATTTTATGGTGTATGAAATTTGTATGGGATATGATTTGAATCAACCGAAAAATTTACTATCATTAATGGTGTTTTCTCCTCATAAATATTAAAAATTAATGTTAATTGAATTAAATTAATGTGGTTAATTGGATGGTGTTAATTGACTCTTAAATTAATGTGGTTTAGCCATTGGAAACTCGAGGTCACAGTTACTAACAATCAATCAATGGAATTACAGTTATGGAGCTTGGGATCAAAATTGTGCATGCTGAAGATCCAAAAGCGCTAAGGAATCAGGTTGTGAAGATCCAAGTGCGAGAGAGATGTAATCAATCGATTTTGTGATATTGTTTTGAGAGATGTTAGTTCGAAAAGTACCCCGATTTGGGTATGAAATTGAAAAACATATTAGGAGAAATTATAGGAAGAATATGAATTACTCTTTACCTAATTTGATATTTTTAACTGTTTTTTTCTTTTTATCTTATTTGATTAGTTTTGTTAGTTTTCTATTGGCATACTTTGAAAAGTTGAAACTATTGGTATCTTGCGTAATATTGACTCTTAAATTTAAATTTTTTGTGATTTTTCCATGATTATATTAGTATGTATATCTTGATTTCTTATAGGTATATCTCTTTTTGACAATATGTATCACATGCATGTATTTGTTATACTACTATGTATGTGTTAAACTAACATATGTTATTCAGAGTTTTAACGTATAGAGAAATACAAATAATAAAATGTTAATGATGTAAGTAAATATATAATTGTCACATATGTTTATTCGTAATAAACTTGCATCTAATAGATATAACCATTTACTTGTAGAATACTTGCAACAAAAAACTTCAACTAAAATATAGATTATAGATAAGAAATATGTACAACACTTGGAGTACTTCTTGAAAATAACACTTGAAATACTCAACTGGTATACTTCAACTGAAATATTCTTATCAATAATCAATATGTATTAGAATTAAAATACTTCTAAAATAAACATACATGCTTAGGGGTGTGCAAAAACTGAACCAACTGATTAATCGGACCGATAAAAATGTTATTGATTTATTGTTATTGGGTTATTGGGTTATTGGGTTAACGGTTTTTAATGGTTTCAGAAAAAAAAAATATTGGGTTATTGATTTGGTTTGATTTTTTTCTTATTTGGGTTATTGGGTAAACCGATAATCCAATAAATATATATATATATATATATATATATATATATATATATATATATATATGACTTATTATATATTTCTCTTAATTTTTCTTTAATTTCTACAAATTAACAAACCTATTATTTCAATTATACAAACTCTTAATTTCTCCTAACAAAATTTAGTCCTAACTTAAAGATTCTTGTAAATTAAAACACATCATGTAGGATTTTTTATTGCAACTAAGATTCGATTTTTTTTCATGTTAGTTACTACTATTTCTATTTTATGAGTATTTTCTTATCGGTTAAACCGAAAACCGAACCATGAAGGACTAAAAACCGATAAACCGATAAAAAATATCTTATTGGTTTAGCATATTTAAAAACAAAAATCAACAAACCGAACCGATAATATATAAAATCGAACCGACCGATGCACTCCCCTATATATGCTATTAAAATAAAATACTTCAACTTTAATTCAACTTAAAGATACATGTAATTACATACCATATACATTTATAAAAGCGTGTACGAGATACATACTATATTGTACAACAAGATAGGTATCTCTTACACTAATAATATGTATATATATATACATAGTTAAAATATCTTTTTTTTTGTAACTAATGACTTTATTAATTACCAAGTGTAATCATTACAAAGCAATAGCCTAGTTATACACAACTTAGTTGTTCTCAGAATAGCCAACACAGTAAAACTAAAATTTCTTTTCAGCTAGACAGCTACAGTAGAACAACTTGTCTATCAGATAGTTATTTCAGTATAGCTAGCCAAAAACACTATAAGTAAATCCAGTGTAATGTGCAAGGCTCTCAAAAACTGCAACTCTGTAGTATTTGGGCAATTCCATGTGAGGCTCGAACGTTGCAGTTGAATGCCACTTTTTAAGCAATACTATCCAGTGATCGACCTACACCTTCAAAGATTCTTTCATTTCTTTCCAACCAGATTGTTACATACACAGATATACAAAAATGAAAAAAAGTATCATATGTATTCAAATATATATCTCAGCCTAGATTATTGACTACTAACAAACATCCAATACATTTTGAAGGGTTTCTCTATTTGTAACTTCAACAACTTTTTTTTTTTTTTGTACAAACTACGCCTCCTGAACTACACTTTTTTTCTTAGCCTCTTTTGCTATCTTTTTACGCAATTTTTTCATCACAGCGGAATCATTTCGGTGTTTGAATCTATTTTCATGAAAATCATCAGACATTATTAATGTCCCTGTTTCTTTGAAGTTCCCTTTCCATCAATATACTAAACCTTTATTCAATAATGCTAACGAAATAACTTTAGAAAATTTTAAGAGGAAGATTAATTTAATTTCTGATATAAATTATTTGAACTTGATAAGATGGGCGTGAAGATGAATTTGGGAAGAACTACCTCTTTTCAAAATTTTGAAGAATTGGAGACAATTGTGGCAAGAAACTGCCCCTATAAAAATGTCGTTGATGGAGGAGCAAATCATTCCCTTCAATCCGCTTAGTTGAATCGTTAAATAATGGTTTTTTTGTGGATGTATCTGTAACTTTAGTTAAAATAGTAAAAATTATAATTTTAGTAATTTTTTAAAACTGAAGGCATTTTAGTATTTTTGACAACTTAGGTTGTTCTTTTATGAAATTTTTTCTTCAATATTTGGTGATTTGAATTTAATGTCAAATGAGTAAAGTATTGTGTAGGATATCAAGACTTATTAGATAATCACTATTAGTTTTTTCTCATAATTTCTTTTAAAAATTTTATTTAAACTACAGAGTCTTTTGACCTATGAATCGACTTCGACCCAGCTTAGTCAAGCTTTAATGGCCAACGAGTTGACTTTATATTCTATTATTTTAAGAGAAAATTTATCTTATATGCATTTATTAGATTGTTTATTGCAAGTTATAACAATATTTTTAGATAATTATTTTATTAAGAATTTAATTGCAAGTGGTACAGCCTTTTAAAAAGCTAATTTAATTATTTTGTTAAAAAAATTAGTAAAATATTTTGTAAAAATAATTTACTCCTTTTGTTTAGAGTTTAGTATTCAATATCTTTTAAATAAATATGTTGATAACTATGGAAGAAGTAAAATATGGTCAGTATTATATCTTCATTTATTATCATTCTTACCTTTTTCAAAAAAAATCTCATGTTTTTTCTAAAACAACTTTATTGAAATAATATATTTTCGCCAATATCACACATTTCGTCTTAGTTATACTCCTCTTTTCTTTTTTTATTTTAAAAAATCATCTTCATAAACAAATATCTTCCTTTGGGACATTATTTGAGTCTCAACTTTGATATCTGTCAAATAATTCTATATTTGAGGGTTCAATTTAATTTTATTTATCAAGTTTTTTTGCTTGAATTTCAGCATATATTCTTATTATGTGTTGATTTCACGACTTGTGTCTTTCTTCATCCAAAATTGACAACATTTTCTCATGTCAGAAAGCAAACACCAATATCAATCATGGCTAATACTATTATTTTTTTATCACAATGAAAAATTATTTGACATCAAATAATTATCAGTTAATTTATTTCAATATGTACGGTGATAGTTTTTCATGCAATATTCCTTACATACATTAAAAAGGCTATGTAGCATACAACATAATTTTTCTTATCAATTGTCACATTCAAAAACTCATTCAATACAAATGTGGCATATGCGGAACTTCATTGATACCAATTTTAATACCAAGGTAATATATTAAGAACTCAAAAAAAAAAAATTAGTTAAGTATGAAATGAATATATAAACTGATTTCAACATAATTTATTACACAATTCACAGATATTATATTGTGTGCTATACTATTTTCATACAATAAAAGCAGTTATAAGAATACATCATTTATATGTAGAATCGTATATACCAATATCATAAATTGAGACACCAAAAATTTAAAACTATTTAAAATATGACTTTGTTATATATAACTTGATATCAACTTAATCGTTTAAAATAATACATGAATAGTAGATTACATATATCACAGATTAAAAATAAATTATTGACATATAATATTTATTGACATCAGTTTTCATAGAGTAATTCTACCACCAATATTGTTGTAAATTCAGAATTTATGAATTAGATATCATTATTATTAGAAGAAGACAATTAGGGAAAAATAATTTAAAAGAAAATCGTGATGAAGAAGAAAAATTCTATATTTGATAATGAAGATTTGAAAAAAAATGTATAATTGTTACAAAGAAGTAGAAAGTGGTATAGTTAAAGAAAGAGAAAACTGTTTGATAGAGAATAAAGGAGATGATTTATATCCTAACTGTCATCCCTTTTTATTGGTATAGAATTTCTTTTTCCTTTTATAATTTTTTTTTAATAAAAGAAAAAATATTTTTTTCCTTTTTATATCGATTTTTGCTATAATTTGCAAACTTAAAAGTTTTGCTATATCTTTCATTAAACAATCTAAGGATGCATTAAACAATCTAAGGATGTTTATTTGCATTTTTTCCCCTTAGTTTAAACAAGCATGATAATTTGTAACTTCGCCCTACCCTAGTGACAGACTAAAATGAGCCTACTCTAATGATTGATCGAGTTTACCTTAAAAGACAAGTCCATTTGACAATTCTATCTATAACCTTGATATAACGGATAACGATAATCCGCTTTAGCTTAAACCAATTCAATGAGTTACCTTATCGTAAAGGTATTACTGTCACGCCATGAACTGGGCTCTAGCCGCGATGGGCATCCCAAACCATGAAGGCCCGAGAGACCCCTTAGCTTGCAATCATAAACATAACTCATCAATTATAATAATAAGGAAGTAAACTGAAAATATGGTGGTTCAATTATTTCAATTAAACAGTACATGACATAAATCCACAAGTAAATCCATAACTATCTATAACGAGTCTACGAAGTCTCTACTAAACTGAAAACGATAAACTGTCTGAAATCGGAACAAGGCCCCCGATCGGACCATGAACTAAAACCAAATGAAAACATCACATGGAACAAGGCCTTCCGAAATAAGGGAGGCTCACCAAGTCCAAATGTCTGTCAACAATCTACTGCTTAGCGGGATCGCGGGAATGAGTCTCAGATTCTGATTCAAGACCATGTGTGTATCAAGAGATTCCAACCAACACAAAACAACGAAATGAACAACAAGTTGCTAGTGAATCAAAATAGGTCTCACACGGTTTCACTAGACTTTGAGTTTGTGTTTTTGAACAAGAAAATGAGATGAATAACAAGGCAACAATGCTAGTGAATCGAAAGAGCCCCATACGACTTCACTAGACTTTTAGATTCAACAACACAAGGATAACAAAATTACAAGAGATAGAAACTAGACACACAATATTCAAAGATCTAATAACCCTAACAAGAGAAAGGACCCTAAGATTAATGAATATCAATACCAAGTTCTTACTTGGACCCAGAGGAACTCAAAGAACCCCAAGATCCTAGTTTCTAGCCAAAAGACAACACTAGTATCACTCTACTAGTGAGTTTTCAAAATTGGGGCTTCTCCAATGGAAGAGAGAAGTTCTAAAATATTACAAGTATTTTGTTGTCTTCCAAAATATGAATGAACTAACTAAAAGACTAGCCCTAACAAATGGCTTATATAGTCAATTACAAAGGAGAGACAAAAGACCAAAATACCCTTAGAATTAAGTGGGTGGGTTTGGGGTGTTTTGTTGGGCCTCTCACATTTTAATAAGTATAGGCCTTTAGATGGTATCACAATGGCCTCACACACGGCCAAGGATGTGAACAAGTCTTGGAGTCATTGCAACTCATGCGCTTGGCTTCGTGTGAAAGGTCTCAAGCTAGGAATTTCCGTATCATCCTGTCATGACCCGAGCTGGGGCCCTGGCCGCGATGGGCGTCCCGAACCATCAAGGCCCGAGAGATCCCTATCTCTTCCCAACCCACTATTGATATTGTCCACTCTGGGTCCAGGCCCGCACGGCTTTAAAACGTGTCACTAGGGAGTAAGGCTTTCTCACTTATATACCCCGCATCCCTCCTGTGTTTTACCGATGTGGGACTCCTTCCTAAGTTGGGGTGTTACATAAACCCCCTTATGGACTCAGCGTCCTCGCTGAGGTTTGCCCTACCGTATGAAAAGCTTCTAACTGTCTGAATTAGGAGTTGATGGGATATGTCCCCAACTAACTCCAACTACTGTAATAAACTAAGTACTGAAATGATAAGATAATGCTCATGTCCTCGAAGGATGAGGAATCACTGCTGAGTACAGGAATATTAATGATGCTATGGAGCTCGTGCTTCTAAACCTATGGTATAAAACACCATAGCAAAAATGCATCAGTATGATTGAATATACTGGTATGCATGTGAGGTAGTATGAATGTAAAGGGTTCACGTGCATGAACTATACTAACTGACTGAACAACATAAACGTGAGAATACATGCGTGAATACATAATAACTGTAACTGAGTTTGTGATAACATGATTACTGAATCTGAGTACTGATAACATGAGATACTGATAATCATATAACTGAAATAACTAATACTGAGAAACTGTATCTGACAGTCTAGTTTCTGATGGAACTAGATGAGTTTCATTTTGTTTTGAGCTGACTGCATCTGACAGTCCTGAATTCTGTAGAACTATCTGAGTTTTATTACTGAGACTGAATGACTGTATCTGACAATCCTGATCTATAACTAAAATTGTGGGTAGTAGTTATCTAACTGATATACCCCAAATAATGCAATATAGTTGTGTTGGGGTCTAATCTGTAACCCCAATTGGAAGGGTGTCAATATCGCACCACTGGTAAGGACAAGCTGTGGGTGACTCTCATCTGACAGTGTCCCCAAAAGAGAATGGTGGGACCCTCATATGACAGTGTTTATCCACCTCAACAACCGTCATCTGACAGTGTTGATGTCTCAACCTATGTTGGATACATAGTTCTGGAATGCAAAGATGACTTCTAAGAATCACACCCTCATCTGACAGTGTGTGTTCTCATCCTTGGGTTCACTCGGTGCTAATTCCTACTCCCTTCTGAATAGACACTGAACATGGATTACTGAATTGAACTGGACTGAATTAACTGAGTTTCCATTGACTGACGGAATAGTACTGAGATTACAGTATTACTGAGCTTTCCTGAGTCACATGACTGACTGAGTTCTATGGATCATGGCTTGACTGAGGATATCGTGAAAACATGACACTAACTCTAGGCACACAGCTATATTTTTTGGGTACAAGTACCCCCAGGACTCTATGGGAAGAAACTGACAAACCATGACTTTCTTAAATACATGACCAACATCACAATCCATAATACAATAAGTTGGAGATTTCATGAAGTACAAGTTCTACAGCACCACAATGGCTACACATATATCCATACTTTATTGACTAAAATATTTCATCAAACACTTGACGTGCATAAACTTGTACATGAATGGAGATTTCATATTATTATACTAGTATGGCACTTTTCCTTCACATAGGCATTTAGTCAAACACATGGGGAGCATGCTTTGGTTATACCATCATCAACACATCTAATAATCATGGATACATCAATCAACTTGTAAATTCAAGGGGGGTTATCATGATTATTATGCAAATATTCATATACTAGGGTCAATCGTTGGAATATGTAATTTAAAACATGAATCAAAACCCCAAAACATCATGAACATGAATTTCAATTCTATTTAAATCATGAACGTTCATAAATACACAAATATTGTATTTTGAAAAGAGATTCTTGAGCTTCATGGGTGAAAGGGACCCATGAATCAACACATGACATACCTTGATACTTGATTTGGAAAGATTGATGGAAGAATCCTTGAGATTTGGATCTTGAATTGGAAACCCCTCTTCTTGTTCTTGAGAGAATTTGAGAGAAAAGAATGTATTTTGGTTAAATGGAGGTTGAATTCAGTGTTTATGGAGCTTTGGGGTGAAGGAAAAATACCAAAATACCCCTCCAAAATCGTTTGGAAAATGCTGAATTCTACGGCTGACGACATTGGGCTGATGTCGTCACATATGTGATAAGCCGTCAGCTCATGTCATTACTTGATGCTAATTTATGACTTTCTGCCTAAGGCTGACGACATTAGCTGATAAGTCGTCAGATATGTGATAAACCGTCAGCTCATGTCATCACTTAGTTGCCAAGCTAACACTTTTCTAGATTGGAATATAACTTCTCCTTTCGAAGGACATCAAACACACATTGTAAATGCTTTACATACTTATCTAAGGACTTACTATACACCAATACATCATCAAAGTAATCAACAATAAACTTTTCGATAAATGGCTTCATCACATGATTCATTAGCTTTATGAAAGTACTTGGAGCGTTTGTTAGGTCGAATGGCATAACCATACATTCATAGAGACCGAATTTGGTCTTGACGGCGGTTTTTCATTCATCACCCGGTTGCATATGGATTTGGTGATAGCCACTCCTCAAATCAATTTTAGAAAACAAAGACGAACCATTAATTTCATCAAGCATATCACCTAGCCTAGGAATAGGGTGACGATATTTTACCGTTTTCTTGTTTATGGCTCGGCAATCAACGCACATACGCCAAGTCCCGTCTTTCTTGGGAACTAGTAGCACCGAGACCTCACAAGGTCTCATACTCTCATTGATACACCCTTTGTTGAGGAGTTCCTCAACTTGGCATTGCAATTCCTTGGTATTCGTCGGGTTGCTCCTATAAGCCGGTTTGTTGGGCAATTGTGAACCCGGTAAAAAATCTATTTTGTGATCAATTCTCCGAAGTGGGGGCAATCCTTGCGGTAATTCCTTTGGAAAGACATCCTCGTAATCCTGCAAAACATGAGAAATAGAAGGAGAAATGAAAATGTTAGACGTAGCATACTTAAGACTATAATTACAATAAATAGAGCATACTTAAGACTATAATTACAATAAATAGCAATTCTTTTGTAAAAATTACAGTTTATAGCAAGAGTAACATTATTTTACTCATTAACTAGGCAACTGCATGTTTTACTCTCGCTATTTTACATTTTCCTGTTTTCATTCCATTATTTCACCTCCCCCAAATATAGTCATATCTTTTACCCTTTTTTTATCTTATTTTTTTTTATCATTTTATTATTTTATTTTCATTTTTTTATTTCCACTTTATTTTCTCTCTTATATTTCTCTTCTTTTTTTCATTTTTCGTTTCTTTTTTCTTTTTTTTTCTTTTTCATATTTGAAGATAATTATTTACATGATCTTCAAAATTTCAAAATAAAACATCATTACTATCTTTCATTTTCTTATATCTCTACCTTTTTTTTCTTATTAGTTTATTTTCATCTTATTTTTTTATTTTGAATTTTTTCCTTTTTCATTTTTCTTTCCACTTTATTTTCTCTCTTCTATTTTTTTTTTCTTTTTTTTCTTTTCTTATATCCTTTTTTTTTTCTTTTTCTATTTTCGTTTTCTTCTTCTTTTTTCTATTTTATTATGTTTCTTTTCGTCTTCTTTTATTTTTACACTTCTATTTCTCTTTCTTCCTTTTTTTTTCTTTTTCACTTCTCTTTTTTTCGTTTTTTTCTTTTTGTGTTTTTTGTCTTTTTACTCTTCTATCTCTAACTTTTATTTTGAAAAGACAAATATGTATATATCACATACACATATTCAAAAAAACATACAAAATACATAGTCATACAGATCTGGATATGTATTTACGGTACAAAACATACATATGTATTTACGATATACATATCATATTTATATTAAATAGTAACAAACATAACTATACTATATATCTTCATATGTATTTGCGAAATACAAAGGTGACTCATATAAAATAAGAATATACATTTGAATCAGGTATGTATTTTGTAAATACATATGCAGAGCTATATGTATTTTATACGGTGTTGGATTTATCTTTGAATTGTATATACTATGTTATTTTAGAGGGTAACATATGTACTTATTTATTTTCTTTTACTGTTTAGGATATCTATCATGTATTTTTTTTATTACCTATATGTCTACGTATATAATTGTCATTTTTGTTATAGAGATTTTGTGTCCTATATATATGTTTATATATACATGTGTTAGATATGTATTTCTGTAAATACATATGCAGATATATATGTATATTTTTTACCGTAAATACATATGCAGATCTGTATGTCTATTTATTTAGTATATTTTTGGAAGAAAAAATTATTGAAAATAGCATACTTAAGACTATAATTACAATAAATAGCAACACTTTTATAAAATTACAGTTGATAGCAAGAGTAACATTATTTTACTCATTAACTAGGCAACTGCATATTTTACTCTCACTACTTTACATTTTTCTATTTTCATTCCACTATTTCACCTTCCCCAAATATAGCCATATCTTTTATCCCTTTTTTTTATCTTATTTTTTTTAATCATTTTTTTTTATTATTATTTTTACTTTATTTTCTCTCTTATATTTCTCTTCTTTTTTTCATTTTTCATTTTTTTTGTTTTCTTTTGTTTTTCCTTTTTCATATTTGAAGATAATTATTTACAACTAATTTTAGTAAAACAAGGACAGTAAATCTTATTGTATATGTATTTGTATAGCAACAATTCACTTAAATACAAAATACAATTTGCTATTTTTCGTAATTATGAAAATATTGCTATAAAAGTTGCAATTAAGGCTCTATTGTTGCTATTTTTTAAATTTTCCCTTTAAACAATGAGCCAAGAGGAGCATCAGAGTGTCCTCGTCATGATCCACAAATAGTTCTTTCCTCCTAGCCATCAGCACCACACTCTCTTTCCCCATAGAAATTAGGAGCCCCTCGGTTTCCCTTACTCCCTCACTCTCGGGCTCCCTCATCTTCCCCTCACCCTCGACTTTCTTCCCCTTTTCCCTCAACTCCCTTATTTTTTGGTGCAATTTATTCACTTGGGAAGTCAATAGAGGATGAAGTGCGACCTTTCGGTCATCCTTCTCAAGCGTATACCGATTGGTCCATCCGTCATGTTTGGTCGACCTATCGTATTGCCAAGGCCTTCCCAACAACAAGTGACAAGATTGCATTGGTATCACATCACAAAGTAGGTCGTCATGATAGTTGGCTACCTTAAAACGTATCACACATTGCCTTGTGACCTTCAACTTGCCGTATTCATTCAACCACTACAACTTGTAAGGGCTAGTGTGAAGTGTAGTTGGCAACTTTAAGAAATTTACCATTGCAACACTAACTACATTTGCGCAACTACCACTATCTATCACCATAGTGCATACACTTCTCTTCACAAGATATTTAGTATGGAATAGATTCTCCCATTGGCTAGGATCATCTACCGCCTTACTAATCATGGCACGCCTTACTACAAAATTTGGAACCACGCATTCCCCTTCTTGTGGATAGGCATCCTCATAATCGTCATCATCATCATGTGGCTTCCTCTCAGCCGACTCTCCATCTTGAGGCTTGGACTCACTCTCATCACCCTCAATACCCACCTCTTCTTTAAGGAAATACAATCTACCTTCCCTTAGGATTAAATTACGTCGGTTAGGGCATTCATTGGCTTTATGCCCCCAACCTTGGAACTTGAAGCATTGGAACCCCTTAGGATTAGGATACTTGTGAGCCTCTTGCCTTGGTGGATATTTTTGCATTGTCTTAGCCTCGGGTTTCCTTGTAGTGGCGGGTTGGTCTTTATTTTTGTGCCAACCCGTGGTGGAGGAAGCAAACTCCTTATCCTTGGCCAACCCGAGGGTGCTTGACCCGTGGATTTGTAATTTGTTCTTTCCTTAAGTTCTCTTTCAATTTCAATGGCCGCTTGAAAGATGACTTCAATGGTATCAAACTTATGGAGAGTCAAGTAAGTAGAAATCTCCTTGTTAAACCCACACTTGAACCGAATGATGTCATGGCCAATTTGTTCTGCTCGATGGTCAAGCTTCAACATGAGTTGTTGAAACTCATCATAGTATGCCATAGCACTTCGATTCCATTGCCGCAAGTTGTATAACCTCGCAAGCAACTTATGATGATAACTTTTGGGAAGGCACCGTTGCCTCATTAGATACCTTAACCAAAACCATGGTGGTGGTTGCCCATCTATCAACTCATTGCCAAACCGCTTGACGTATTCCCACCAAGTTTTAGCATAGCCTTCAAAGTGGGCTATGGCATAACAAATCTTCTTCTCCTCCAAAATGTCATTCACTTGGAATACCTTTTCACACGCCGATTCCCAAGCGAGATACACCATGGGGTCACTTTCATCCTTAAAGATAGGTTGGCTTAATTTGATGTTATTGATACCTACGTCTCTCTCTAGGTGCCGGTTTCTCCTTTCTCCATACACTCGGTATCTTTTTTGATCCACACGACCCCTTTCATCTCTTCCTTCCTTATGTAGGCATCGTCAAAGGCTCCATACCCTTCATAATCCTCTCTACCATATTCCTCAATGTGGACATAATGATTTTGGACATTTGGAACTTGATTTGGAGGAATTGGATTTTGTGGAGGTGGTAGTCTTTGGTTTAGTGGAGCTTGGAAGGGAGGGTTCGGATTTTGTGGAGGCATTTGACGTTCGAGTCCCTCTTGCAGAACTTGAGGAGTTTGGGAATGGGTTGGTCTATTGGAGTCTCGATTTAGGGGGTTATGAGTGGTTTGGCTTGTTGCATGTAGTGGATCTAGCGAAGGATTTAGCAATTGTGGCCATGTTTTGGGAGTAACGGTGGCCGAGGAATTTATATCATGTCCACTTGACGAAACATGTCGAGGAGTAGAAGGACGAGATTTCCTTTGACTCTCCACTTGTTCTAACCTCCCACTAATAGTCATCACTTCTCCCCTTATGGCTCCCACTTCTGTACTCAATCTTTTAAGAGCTCGGGTCATAGCCTCAAGAGTGACCCTCATATTCTCCATTTCATTAGAATCCACAGTTTGAGATGTGGTTCCCTTTATTGTCAAGGTATCACCTACACAAGCAATAAATAAGTTAGTTTAAAACCTCTCCCACTCACACTCTCTCGAATCACTCACACTCGAGCTCTACAAGTGTTGTAAATTGGCTAGTAACCCATGAATCCTTAAGGTTTGAGTATGCACTTGTCCGGAGTGGATTCTTATTTGAAACTCAAAGAATTCCAGTAGGACTAGAGTTAAGGAGTTACAACGTATTCAAATGACAAAAGCACACAAACAAACGATGACACGAATAGAAGGCTTCAAAGGACTAATTGACATTCTAGTAGGAATGTACTAGCTTTCTAATTAGTTCTCGAGTCAATTAAAAGAAACTAAGAATCAATAATTAGAAACTAGAATATCCAAATTGAGCTTAATTAATGATGTGAACAGTGATTAAGGTGACTTGGCAGCATGGTATTGGTCAAGGGTCCATACATTTTGTTCAACAACTTGAAGCCTTAATCTTCACAATTTTGTAATGGATGGCTGAAGTTCTGGATGACTTTGCTTTTGGAGGAAAAATAAAGTCTTGTAACTTTTCAACTTTTTCCAACTCAAAAAGGTGAAGCTTGACTTTACTAGTTCCACAATAAATGACTCCTTGTTTTAAGGAAAAGTGGTTGTTAAGTCAAGGAAGTGATGTTGGCAAGTCTTCTCACAAACAACTTTACAACTTTGTCTTGCAATATTTTTGGATCTATTTTAGTCTTTTAGTAGTCAAGATATGAGATGAGGAGAAGATCAAGATGAACACCACAACAATACTTCAAGAACACAACCATAATTCACCAACAACAACCCACTTTAAAGTCAAGCAACAACACACAAACTCGGCCTACTTCAAGTTCATCATACTACCACTTCAAGTCCACAATAGCAATGTCAATATGTTAAACTCAACTTAGCTTTAGACACCTTTTGTGTTGATGAGAAAGAAATCAATACAAGAAACAAACTATACAAAAAAAAGAACATATAGATCTAAACACACAAACACCAATCTCGGCCAAGACAACAACACAACACAATTTTCTCGGCCAAGAACAAGATGGACAGATTTCTCTTTTTTCTGGAATTTTCAGATTTCAGCAATTTTTAATTTTTTTTTTATATTTTTCAACTACCAAGCCCAAGATTGATTTTGTTAAAACAAAATCATCCACAAGATATGATACCAAATGATACAAGACTATGTGTGTATCAAGAGATTCCAACCAACACAAGAACAACAAGATAAACAACAAGTTGCTAGTGAATCGAAATAGGCCTCACACGGCTTCACTAGACTTTGAGTTTGTGTTTTTGAACAAGAAAATGAGATGAATAACAAGGAAACAATGCCAGTGAATCGAAATATACCCACACGACTTCACTAGACTTTTAGATTCAACAACACAAGGATAACAAGATTACAAGAGATAGAAACTTGACACACAATATTCAATGATCTAAGAACCCTAACAAGAGAAAGGACCCTAAGATTAATGAATATCAATACCCAGTTCTTACTTGGACCAAGAGGAACTCAAAAAATCCCAAGATCCTAGTTTCTAGCCAAGAGACAACACTAGTATCACTCTACTAGTGAGTTTTCAAAATTGGGGCTTCTCCAATGAAAGAGAGAAGTTCCAAAATATTACACGTGTTTTATTTTTATTCCAAAATATGAATGAACTAACTAAAAGACTATCCCTCAAAAATGACTTATATAGTCAATTACAAAGGAGGGACAAAAGACCAAAATACCCATGGCATTAAGTGGGTGGGTTTGAGGTATTTTGTTGGGCCTCTTCACATTTTAGTAAGTATAGGCCCTTATATGGGCTCAAAAGGGCCTCACACACGGCCAAGGATATGAACAAGGCTTGGAGTCATTGCAACTCACGCGCTTGACTTTGTGTGAAAGATCTCGAGCTAGGAATTGTCGAATCAGGTCCTGAAATATAGGGGGTCAATAGACAATGTATTGATATGTGAAACAATTCAAAAATAAAATATTTTTATACAACATATATGAGAGTGTTTCATAAATACAGTGAACATAAGATAAGTCAATACACATGGGCATACTTTAAAGATTTTCGACACAATTCTTGGAAATCATGGCTCACCCTTTTATTTCACTTCTGAGCTAGATGGTACACCTTACATTTCTACAATTCCACTGGCTATATGGAATCCATCGTTGACTCGGCGTACAATCTCCCAAACTAAGTTTGCCGCAAGGATTGAAATTCATAAAATTGATAATACCTCCCATGTGAGCATACCATAGGAATTTCTCCATGTATGATACGGGTACGATCATGATCGGGGTACAATGCGTCAAGATTCGAACTCGGGGGGCTTCCCATCCAATTAACAAGCTTTGAAGTGTAGAGAAAAAGTCCCACAAGCTCCAAAACCGTTCACTGTTCATCCGTGTTCACATGTGTTTCTTAGTCATTTGTAATAAGTTGACCTAGGTATAAATAGAACCTCATTAGGTCATTTTTGGGATATTTTTGTAGAATATATTTTGTAGCCTCTTTGAGAGTCTTTAGCAAGGTGGAATCCTTGGACACGGTGGAATCCTTGTGTTGATCATTTGCTTAGAAACGGAGATTGCTTGGGAATTCCGATTCCCTTGAGGTCACGTAAGATATAGGTTTAGGTTGTGTGTGATATTAAAGGTTCAAAAGTAGAATAATCTTTTGGTTTGTTAATATTATACCATCCTTTTGTCTATCTATCTATCTTTACTTTTTTGTAATCGTTTATCTATATCTAGTGTAATCCGTTTGTGTTCTTGCCTTGTCAACATGTGTTGTTGTTATTGCATCTTGTTCATCAAGTGTTGTTTCTGTTTTAGTGTGTTTTACTCTTGATATCACCTCCCTTCTTGTTCTTCTTGCAAATCCGAGAGAGGTCATCAAAAAGGTCCATAGTTCTTGAACTAGTGGACTGATTTTGGTGTTTGTGTTGTTGTGTTCTTGGGGAGTTTGGTATAATTTGGTATCAGAGCAAGGCTGGTTGTGTTCCTACACTACCAATCTTGGGTTCTCTTGGACAAAAATTCAAAAAAAAAAAGAAGCTGAAACCTGAAAAAAAAAATCCAAAAAAGTGCAAATTTGTCCATTTTGTGTTCTTGGCCGAAAATTGTGTTGTTGTTATCTTGGCCAAGATATGTTTCTTGTGTGTCTAGAACTTGTAGTCTTTTGTTTTTTTAGAGTTTTTCTAGTGTTGGTTTCTTTCTCATCAATACTAAAAAGTGTCCAAATCTAAGATTGAACTTGAACTTGTTGAAGTTGTTGATGTGAACAAGGTGTGGCCGAGTTGGATGTTGTTGTTACCCAAACCTGGGCCGATTTGATGGTCTTGTTGTAGTGGAGTTGGAAACTGAAATTATTGTTGTTCTTGGTGTTGTTGTTGTGTTCTTAAGGTTCTTCACCCTTTCATCATCTTGTTAATCCTTAAAGTGTAAACTAGATCGAAAAAGGTGAAAGACAAGTTTGTAGTAGTTGTTAGTGAAAGACTTGTCCCTATCACTTCAAAGAAGTCAAGTTTTGCTTTTGAAATTTGAACAAAAAGTCTCCAAGACCACTTTTCCCTCCATTAACCAAATTCACCAATTCCAAAATGTATATTGATCAAGACTTGAAATTGAAAAATAAAATTTTGATAAAACTCGTGGCCAATATTGGACTGCCACATCACTAAAGTACTATTCATGCAATATTTTTGAGTTTAAATTTTAGATTTCTTAGTTTCATTTTATTGTTTCCTAGTTTCGTTTGTTTGCTCGACACTAATTGACAACCTAGTAATACCCTACTAGCTTGTAAGTTAGTTTTGTGTACGTTCTTCGTGTTAACGTTGTTTGTTGTGTGCTTTTCTCATTTTTGAGTCGTAGTATCTTTTTTGGTTCAAGTTCGTACATTACTTATTTAAGTCGTTTCAAACAAGAATTTACTCCGACCTCGAGCCACAATTGGGACCAACTAACCTCATTGGAGTATAAGCGAGTTATCAACACTTGTAAGGCCAAAAGAGTAAAAAATCCAAAGTGTGAAAGTGAGAGATTGTGGACTATTTTGAGATGCATTGTGGACTATTTTGTGATGAATTGTGGACTGATTTTGTCTAATCTTTAATGTGTTTGTTGTTTTCGTATTGTTTACTTAGTAGCTCTTGATGGGTACAATGGAAAATGAACCTGAAATGCCTAGTTGGGTTAAATCCATCATGGCAAGGCTTGATTCCATAGATAGGAGAATAATGAAAAGAATTGAAGGAAGATTGGAAGGGACGGAAGGCTCTCTGTGCAAGAAGTTGGATAACTTGATGGAGCATCCAAGCCTTCCTAATCAAATTTTCGTGAGTGGCCATGCTCCACATGAGCTACAAGGTAATCAAACTAACTTTTGCACTCTACTGAATAAGGATAATAGCCAACTAAGTATGAATGATAGTTTTTCTTTAAGTGAGTCGAATATGCCTTCATTTTATGATGATAACGTACAAATTGAGATTGTGGATACACTAGTTGATTCACCTAGTGTTGAATCCATTATGGAAAGTGGTAGTACATTGTCTTATGGAAGTCATGAAGACCAGCTTATGTGTGAAAATGATGATGTTGAACATGTTGGCCGAATGACTAAGGATGACCCTCTAGTTGTTGTTTTTATTGACCATGAGAGTATAGAGGGGACATTTTATCATTATTGTAGTAGTATTAGGGTAAGGAAATGTACTCCCAACCCGTTCCCATACACACTCTACCCATTTGATTCTGGTGATAATTTGAAGTGTGGTGATGAGGATATCTTTTGGAATGACTTGAATGTGCATGGAATGTATGGCTTTCCTCTCTCGGCTTTCAAGTCTAATTATTGTTCCAAGAAGATTCTATATTTTCCACTTGATAAGCGATGTGTGTTCCTTGTTTCTTGTCACACTTATGTGGATAAACTAGTTGCTTCTCACTTGGTAGGATATTTGGATATGAGGGATATTTGGATATATATGAAGTTTGAGCCACCTTGGCAAGATTCTATGGTTGATTACACTAATCCTAACCCTCATACCTTGAGGAACTTTTGTTTGCTTGTCCTTTCTATCGTTTTGCAAAGTTCAAATTCGAGGATGAATCCTTTCTAAAGAGGGGAGGATGACATGGGTACGATCATGATCAGGGTCCAATGCGTCAAGACTCGAGCTCAGGGGGATGCCCATCCAAGGAATAAGCTTTGAAGTGTAGATAACAAGTCCCACAAGCTCCAAAATTGTTCACTGTTCATCCGTATTCACTGTTCATCCACCCTTTCCAAGGGTTTTTTAGTCATTTGTAATAAGTTAACCTAGGTATAAATAGAACCTCATTAGGTCATTTTTGGGATATTCTTGGAGAATATATTTTGTAGCCTCTTTGAGAGTCTTTAGCAAGGTGGAATCCTTGGACAAGGTGGAATCCTTGTGTTGATCATTTGCTTAGAAACGAAGATTGCTTGGGAATCCCGATTCCCTTGAGGTCACGTAAGAGATAGGTTTAGGTTGTGTGTGATATTAAAGGTTCAAAAGTAGAATAAGATTTTGGTTTGTTAATATTATACCATCCTTTTGTCTATCTATCTATCTTTACTTTTTTGTAATCGTTTATCTATATCTAGTGTAATCCGTTTGTGTTCTTGCCTTGTCAACGTGTGTTGTTGTAATTGCATCTTGTTCATCAAGTGTTGTTTCTGTTTTAGTGTGTTTTACTCTTGATATAACTTCCCTTCTTGTTCTTCTTGCGAATCCGAAAGAGGTCATCAAAAGGGTCCATAGTTCTTGAACTAGTAGACTGATTTTGGTGTTTGTGTTGTTGTGTTCTTGGGGAGTTTGGTATCAATGTGAGATATCCTAATTATCCTCATATGTAGGACATCATATCATATGTCCCGTATCGGCAAAACATGATTTCGGACCACGAGTTATTTGAACTCAAGCCTTCTTTGGGTAACTAACTAGCTCTCTTTAAGCCCAATTTTAGTCTTTTAAATCCATGTTTCATGCTTTTAAAACAATCAATAATTATTCTGTTAAGGGCTAATCATCACCGGGTATTGTCATACCCAGACTTGCAAGTCATTCATATTGCACCATAATGTGTCTGTAGCCCTTTTTATTTATCATTAAGTTAATGTCTACCCAAAAGCTTTAAACATCATGTGAAAGAGTCTTGCTAAAGATTTTCATATGAGATTACACAAAAGCACTCTTTTCTCATTATTACAATCACATGGTGACCATCTCATTTGCATTTACTTTAAAACTCATGAAGTCCTTAAATTTGTACAATGAACTATTACAACAATAAAAATACTCCCTCGACATGTCATAAATCATATCAATCCATGAACACCTGTAGGGAACTCATTCTTAAGTTTTCTTTTTAAAATCATGCATTTGAACAACCCATAACACTTAAAATCAAAGGGTATCATGATAAGAGGGGGGGGGGGTCATTATTCATGCTCTCAATCAAATTTTGTAAAACTGAAAACATATTTATATACGTGATTATAGTTCGATTCAAAAAAAGGGGGTTCAATACAAACATTTACTTTCATCAAAACAAGTCCATGGCACATGCTATTCAAAACAATGTCAAAAACCCTCTTTGTAAACATGATTATATATTTTAAACTTGATAAAATAATAAAACTTATGTCCATGGAGTTTAGGATCGTCCCACATACCTTAAGTTTATTAACTTGAACGATGAAACCCTAATCATGACACTTTCTTGAGATTCTTGAACTTGTAAGGCTTGAATTCTTGTTCTTGGGGAAGAGGGGAGGGTTTGTTTGAGAGTACAATTGGAGAAGATGGGCAATTTACGCCCTAATTGATCGGGATTGGACGAATTGGGTTGAGGAAAAAAGACTCAACTGCCCCTCAGGCAATTAAATTCGCAACTGAAATGTCGATGACAAGGTCACTACGGTGCGGTGAAGGGCTCAATGCTATTACCACCGCGACGCACCACTGTCGCGATGAAGTTCTGAGATCGAAATCTAAACACGACCTGATTCTCATCTGAAAAATTCGAAACTTCTCCTAGACCTACTAACTACTACCCTAAACATGAATTAACTCAAAAACCAATGCCTCGAGGTCGGAAAGACCACTTTAAAATTCTTCGAAGTCAAGAGGCTTAAAATATGACTAAATCTCTCAACACTTAAAAAAAAATTCAAGCCCTAAACTTTTCATGCATGCAACTAAGAGCTAAATCAAGCCAAGAATTACACGGGATGCTACAATTACGGTCAAGTAGTTGATCTTTATATAATTTATTTATATTTTTTGGATTTTAGGTACGTTATCTATAATTACTGTCTTTCCTTTTATCTTTTCGTCTTTATTGCGTAACTTTCACTTATATATATAAGTATCTCTGAGAAATAAATCATTATAAAACACTTTGACTCGGATGCTTGAGGCTAGAGTTTCAACATCAATGGGATTATGTTTATCTTTTTTGTTGTTCATATCACATGTGCTTTTTCTTTTCAATCTAATTAAGTAAAACTTGTATGATCTTCATATGAATAGTCAGATAAATTTAATGTTTATTTGTTTTAGCAGTATATACAAATTATACACTATTATATATGATCATGGACCCGTTATATATATATATATATATATATATATATATATATATATATATATATATATATATATATATATATATAGTTTAATTAATCGATTAGATATATGAATTATCTTTTTTTATTGTGTAAATTCTTTCACAATTTTTTTCTAAAATAATAGTGCATTTTTTCAGATTATATTGTGAAAACGAGGTCAAATATGTTTTCCAGATTAGTATGAACCCCTAAGAGATAACTAGAGTTGTTAAATTGGGTTAACCTAGTCCAACCCATGTGGGGCACGAAATTTGATGGGTTAGGGTAGATCAACCATTCATTTTAAGGGCCCTTAAAATGCTATCTCAACTCAACCTTAGAAGAATCGAGGGTTAACCTTTTATCTTTTCATTTTTTAATAAGAAAATACTTTTCAATCTAAATTCAAAATGAAATCACAATCGTGAATGTGACTTCGATATTTGGTGATTAGGATTTAATGTTAAATGAGTAAACTATTGTATAAGAAGTTAAGACTTATTTGTTAATTGTAAACTATTGTATAAGATATTAAGACTTATTTGTTAATCACTATTTCTTTTTTTTTCATAATTTTTTTAAATTTTTTAAATCTAAGTAAATAGACTTTTGACCTACGAATCAGCCTCGGCCCAAATTAGTCAAGCTTCAAGGGCCAACAGAATGACTTTATAAGCCTTTATCTTAAAAGCGTTTGATAAATTTTAACTCATCCCCGCCCTAGAGACAAGCTGAGTTGAGCCCACCCTAATGACGGGGTCGGATTGACCTTAAGGGCCAAGTCCGTTCGATGACTTTATCTATAATCTTGATAGAAAGGATAACGATGACCCGCTTTGACTTAAACCAAGTCAATGAGCTAATATATCGTAAAAGTAGTATAATCAAATAATTGATTTTTACATAATTCATTTATATTTTCTAGATTTTAGATGTGCGACCTATAATTACTGTCTCTCATTTTATCTTTTTTGTTTTTATGGGTAATTTATAAGCGTCATTGAGAAATAAATCATTATAAAACACTTTGATTTGGGTGTTAGAGGCTAGAATTTCAATCTCAAAGGTGTCATTTTTATCCTTTTGTTATTCATTTCATATATGTACTCTTTATCTTTTCAATTTTAAGTATATTTTCTTATCAAACTTCATTGGTTCGCATGTATATGTTCTCTTACACTTTTTTCTTTAGAAAAAATGTGTGTATATATAGTCATGTTATAAAATATTAATGAACAAAGAAGAAGAGTAGAGAGAGAATAGAGAGTAATTCTTATTTCTCTTGAGGTATTTCTTGATGAGATTAACTACAATGAAGGAAACCTCCTTTATTTATAGGGGAAAAACTAACCTTGAGGTTTCTAACTTTTCCATAAATAGACATACACTATATATGGTAAAGTAGACATTCACTATATATGGTAAAGTAGACATTCACTATTTATGGTAATATATTTATAACACTCCCCCTTGAATGTCTAATTGATAGATAATGTGCCTCATTAAAACCTTACTAGAAAAAACCCAGTGAAAAAAAATCTAGTGGAGGAAAAAGAGTACACATCTCTAACAATACGCATATAGGCCGCCTCATTAAAAAACTTACAAGGAAAACCCAGTGGGACAAAACCTCATAAGGAAAAAAGAGTACAGCACGTATTAACCCCCTAATGAGAACATCCTTGAACCTTTGCATCCCAATTTTGTGCACCATCTTCTTGAAAGTCGTAATTGAAGGAGACTTGGTGAATAAGTCAGCCACATTGTCACTTGAACGAATCTTTTGTATGTTAATATCATTATTCTTTTGTAACTCATGTGTATAGAAAAACTTTGATGAAGTATGCTTCGTTCTTTCTCCTTTTATGAATCCTCCATTAAGATGTGTTGTGCATGCTGCATTATCTCTGTATAACATTCTGAGTACATTGTCACATTTCAAACTATATTTTTCTTGAATGAGATGTATCGTGGACCTCAACCATACACACTCTCGTCTTTCTTCATGAATAACTATTATCTCAGCATGATTCGATGAAGTGCTAGATAGACTACTTTATATATCTTTAAGATACGACAGTGTCCCCACATGTGAACATATTGTATGTTTGAGATCAAGATTTATGCGGGTTAAATAAATACCTAGCATTAGCATAATCAACAAGATCAGGACTGCAATCGTTAGAATAAAATATGATCATGTTGATTCCATTTCGATGTCTCTTAGTAGGAGTAGAAATATACTGTAACACCCCGCATTTCGGGCTAGAATAAAAACCATCATTTCTATGCGTAGATGATCCAAAAGCCAGAAATCCTATGTAATTTGGCATGTTAATCAATTATATAGTCTGTGAACCTATTTAAGCATGAATTGAGATCATAGAGGTCCCCTAACTCAAGGACGAGTTGAAAGCTTTCCTATCATTCGAGTTTGAGTAAGCGTCGAAACTTGGGTCACCTTCAATCGACTATAACTCTTTGTATATAATAAATTAGAGGGCCTACTATACATCAAATGAAATCTCTTTGAATTAGCTTTCCAACGATACTAATTTCGCCTAAATTTGATACCCGAGCAAAAAGTTATGGTCATTTTAATGACTGAGACAGTAGCATCATGCGATAAGCGTGCGACGCATGCCCTATCGCACGCACCAAAATTTCAGGTTCTGTTTTCACGTTTTTAAGGGAAAAATGGGTATCCTCCATCCCTTATCCGCTATAACATGGGATTAAACTCCCAAAACACCAAAATATGATTCTTTTCTCTCAAATCCATCAAGAACTAACCCTAGGATTTCAAACTAAAAACCCAAATATCTCAAGATTTAACCATGGGTTTTCCTTAATTCTTCAAGATTCAGAATTTTCATTGTGAGGGCTACAAGAGGCACCCATCAATCATACGTATAGCATCCGAAAAGCTAGAGTTCATTCAAAAGCTTCTAATTTAAGGTACGCGGAGTTTTTCTAAAATCTCATGGATATGGAAATCTTGAATTTAAGAAAGGAATTTTCAGATTTATGAATATACTCATGCTTTAGAAGCATTGATGGTATTGTTTTGGCCTTTAGGCTTACCCCAAATTGATTTGAAATTATATATATATTGTAAGCATGTGTTTTAAGGTTGATGATTGAATTGAGAGCATGATTCATGAAAAATCCCTCTCTTGTGATGATTTTCATTTACTTATGATATACTATGAAATCGTTTAAATGCATCTTGAAAAGCATGTTATGAAATGTCTTGAATAATATTATATTTGGATTATGATTTTGATTTCAAAAGAGAGAGGGTTGTTTATGTTGATGAATGTTGAACATAATCATATAATGAGAAGGGTTGCATGGTTTGTTAAATATTGCATGACCACCACTTGTTTATTGAAAGGATGGGAATTTTGCATAGTTTTAACTTATGTTTTTGGAACATGAATTCCCTTTGTTAAATTTCATGTTTGGGTGGTTTGAACTATGTTTTAATAAAAGAATCATGCATGATGCATTATGGCTCAGAAATAGGACTTGCAAGTCTTGGTGTGACGACACCAATCCAGATAATGCCATGGTAATTCAGAACAGAATAGAATGCATGTTTGAAGTTAAATTTTTCAGATATTGAAACTAGAATAATGCATGATTCATAATAGGATAAAATTGGACATAAAGATAGCTTAGGTGGTTCCCCGAAGAAGGCATGAGTTCAGACAACTCATTGCCCAAAACCGTGATTTGCCGATCTGGGTATATTATTATACGTTGGCCTAGTGCCCTGTGGCGTATCAGACTCAGACACTCCAACCCTTGCGGCACACTTAGGTTTGGGGCTTCCCCACCGAGTAAATAGCGGATTCCATATAGCCTGTGGAATATCAGACTTGTAGGGGAGTGTCACCTAACTCAGAAGTAATACAAAGATCAGAAACTGCTTTTAACAGAAAGTTTTTTTATGTTTTTTTCAAGAATGCCCATGTGTTTTGAAAATTATATCTTTCATGATATTTATGACTAGCTCTCAACTATTTTATTTATATAAAAGCTTTATTTTGGATTGCTCTGCATACCAATATATCTGTATTGACCCCCCCTCTCTCCAGTTTCTAAGGCACAATCTAGGAGTCCTGATAAGCAGTAGATTTTATCAAACAAGAGTGAAGAGTACCAGTTGATGAGCCTTCTATATTTCAGAAGGCCTAGTTTCTTTCAGACAGTTATTATTTATTATAGTTTTGGTCTACTGGGGGCCTTGTCCTAGTTTTCAGACAGTTGTTATTTGATCATGTAGTAGAGATTTTGCAGATGGTTTTCAGATGGTGTTTAGTTGATATTGGATTTTATTCCTCATTGTTAAACTAAATTTAGATTATGACCATGTTTCCGTAGCAGATTTTATTTCTGCATTTCCTATTTATATATGAATGGTGTATATGATTACAAGTTAGAAGGGCTCTCGGGCTTCATGGTTCGGGATGTCCATCACGGTCAGGGCCCTGGTTCAGGTTGTGACATATACCTTGCTAACAAATTAACTGAAAAAGGTTATACAAACCTTGTAGTATTTTCAAGGTACATGAGTGCACTAACTGCACTATGATATGGTACTTCATAACTAATCCAAATTGAGTTTGCATACAACAATAAATATCATTCCAGTATTCAGATGGCTCCATTCGAAGCTCTATATGGTAGGAGCTATAGATCTCCAATTGGTTGGTTCGAAGTTAGTGAGTCCTCAGTCATAGGTCCTGACTTAGTGTTTGACACCTTAGAGAAAGTTCAGTTGATCAGACAAAGACTCCGGGCTGCTCAGAGCCGACAGAAGTCGTATGCGGATGTTCGTAGGAAGGATCTCGAATTCGAGGTCAATGACTATGTCTATATAAAGATCTCTCCCATGAAGGGAGTGAAGAGGTTCGGCAAGAAAGGGAAACTCAGTCCCCACTATGTCGGTCCCTTCAGGATTCTCAGTCGCTTCAACAAGGTAGCTTATGAGCTCAAATTTGCTTCATATCTAGCCTCCGTTCATCCAGTCTTCCATGTATCCTTGCTCAAGAAGTGCATAGGTGACCCAGCAGTTGTAATCCCTATTCTGAGCATTGACATTCAGAACAACCTCTCTTACGAAGAGATTCCAGTCGAAATTTTGGACTACCAGACTCGTAGATTGAGGAACAAAGAAGTCCCTCTAATTAAAATTCGTTGGCGAAATCAGTCTCATGAGGGAGCTACTTGGTAAACAGAAGCAGATATGCGTACCAAGTATCCTTACCTCTTCTCCGCCGATTCAGATCAAGCTCAAGGTAATAGTTCGCCTTAAGCTTATTCAGTTTCATATTCATGTTCCCATTATAAATGTGGTAGCTACTACTATTTCATACTCTGTCTTGCATTCATGTATCAGTTCAGTTATAAAATCATGCATCAACTATGCTTTCTCGTCTTGAGAAACTCAGTTTATCAGGATACTCAGTCACGCATTCATGTACCAGTTAGCCATTCATCAGACATGCATGAGTTTAGTATATTTAGCATGTCAGTCGTGAAGTCATGTCTCGGTCACTCATGTTTAGTTCATGTTCATTTATTATTTTCCCTCTTAGTCAGTCTCATTCGAGGACGAATGTTCTCAAGGGGGAAATGTTGTAATACTCGTGCTTATTCCTAGCTAGAAATCATCTCAAGGATTTTAGTACTTGCTTTGAAATACAAATGTATTTTTGTACCCGTGGTATTTTTGAGATTTCTACTTTCTATCACGTGGGAAATTGAGTCAGCTTTCTAACGATATCAATTTTGTCCAATTCCGATACCAACCGAGGAAGTTATGGATGTTTTATTCAGAACTGACCGAAACGCCCAGGTACGACGTCCAAGTTGACGGACCGCCAAACAAGTGACGGACCGTCACTTTGACCGTCACAGCCAAGGAAGTAGGGCCACGTTCTGGATAAGGATTGATGGACGAATTGACGAACCGTCATATTTTTTACGGACCATCATCCAGGCCGTCAACTCTTATCCAGTGAACCCCATTTCTGGTCCACGTATGACGGTCGAAATAATGAACCGTCAAGTTCCTGATGGACCGTCAGTCGGGTCGTCACATGCCACGTTCATTTTACTTTCAGGCCGTTTTAACAGGGGTATTTTGGTCACTTACCACTCGCCTATATATACCCAGATAAGTCCGAATTCAGTCATTTTGCTCATTATCATTTCACAAAAAAAAACTAGGGTTTCTCTCTGAATTTAATCTCCAAGAACAAGACCCAATCTTCTTCAAAAATTAAAGTATTTCAAATCCTTCAAGTTCAAAAAACATCAAGAACCTTGGGTCAGGTATACGTAGTGTTCATCCACGGATTCCTTTCGTCCGTGGAGTTCAAGAATCAATCTTTAAATACTAAATCATGAATGTTTTGTGGTGATATAATTGTATTCATGTTGGTGGTTGTGGTTATGCTATAGAGTAGTGATTTGATGGATTTTTATGAAGGTTTTGATCATGTAGTTAGAAACCCATGAATTTGGGTGGTTTAATGTGATGTAAATTTATGAACACAACTATGCTTTAAAGAGTGCATGCAAGGTGTTTGATAAAATACTTAGAATGCTAGGAATTTCATGTTTACATGGTCCCATATTATCTACATGACAAGTCCATGTTAACTATACAATTCAATATGAGTTCCATGCCATTGTTTTGTTGCTATTGTTGAGGTATGAAGCATTTATGATAATTGAGTGATATAATATGTACATGATATATATATTCCATGCACTCCCTACTATGCACAATATGTTGAAAGCTACATGCGGTATATTATCCCCTACTTATGATATTATGAATTGTGGACTCCAATCTTGTGATCAAGTCATGTCATGTGTATCAGTTTTCTTCTATCGAGTCCTGGGGGTATTCGTACCCGAAAAATATAGTTGTTTTCCTAGAACTATGTCATATTTTCATGCTACTCTCAGTTAAGCCATGTTTAGTAGACTTCAATCAGCCTCATGACTCAGGAAAACTCATGTAAATTCAGTATCAGCTTAGTTCTTCTCAGTACTCATTAACTTCAGTAATCTCAGTAATTTAGTATACTCAGAAACCTCATAACTCAGTACTCAGTCAGATCAGTAATCACATGAACTCAGTCAGTTATCAGATATCAGTAGTATTCCGTCAGTCAACGAAATTCAGTAAGTTCAGTCCATGTACAGTTCAATTAATCATGTTCAATGTCTCTTCAGATAGGAGTAGTAATTAGCACCGAGCGAATCCAAGGATGGGAACTCACCTTTTAGTTTAGGGTGTGATTCTTAGCAGTCATCCCTGTGTTCCAGAACTACGTATCCGGTTGAGACATCTTAACCTGTCAGATTAGGGTTGATGAGGTGGCTTAACCTGTCAGGTTAGGGCTCCCAATGTTCTCGTTTTGAGTGCCTGCCAGATAAGGGTCACTCCTAACTTGTCCTTACCAATGGCGCGGTATTGACACCCTTCCAGTCAGGGCAGAGATTGGACCCCAGCTTAGCCATAATGGCATATATGAGGCATGTCGGTTAAACAACTACCTCCCACAATTTTCAGACTCAGTCTCAGTAAAAGAACTCAGATAGTTCTTCAGATATCAGTATATCAGGACTGTCAGATACAGTCAAATTTAGTTATAGTACGGAACTCAGATAGTTCTACCTGATTCAAGACTGTCAGACACATTCGCCCATGTATCAGAACTACAGTTTCAGTCATGTCAGTTATCAGTAAACCATGTATTAGCGTACAGATCTAGATATCATGTACTCACGATCTCAGTTACTATGTATGTATGTTTGTACTCTTACGTTCATATCAGTCAGTCGGTTAGCATTGTTCATGCATGTAAACCCTTTGCATTTAGCCTACCTCACTCGTATACTCAGTACTCCAGTTGTACTGACGCATTTGCGCTATGGTGCTTTCTTTTCATGTTACACCATAGGTTCAGAGACACGAGTTCTAGACCAACAGTAGCAGTCGCGATCCAGTATACAGAGTTGCAGTGAGTCCTCCTCATTCGAGGACTATATGATCTGATTTATTTATTATTTCAGTTAGTTTTTTTATTTATGGAGTTAGTTGGAGACATGTTCCTTCAACTCCTTATTCAGACAGTACTTAGAGGCTTTCAGATTTAGTTCAAATTTATTTCAGACTTCAGTTGTTTTGGGTATTTTTCACCCACACGGATGTTATGTTTTGATAGATCCTTTATTCAGTTGAACCTTATGGACTACATGTTCATGTTTTCCGCATTATTACATGTATATTATACAGTGTACAGGTACAGATATCAGTCATGGGTTAGCTTGTGGTCCTTCGGGGTCATAAGTACCGTGTAGCATTCCGATTCAGAAAAATTGGGGTGTTACAAATTCTTATTTCTCTTGAGGGATTTCTTGATGGGGTTAATTACAATGAAGGAAACCTCCTTTATTTATAGGAGGAAAACTAACCTTGAGGTTTCTAACTTTTCCATAAATAGACATACACTATATATGGTAAAGTAGACATTCATTATATATGGTAAAGTACACATTTACTACATATGGTAATATATTTGTAACAAGTCAAGAATTGAAATGCTTTTTAGGGGCTATCGGATATGTCATTTCTTACTATTCAAGAAAACTTACAGTATCTTCTTGTAAATAGTCTGATAAATTTAATGTTTCATCGGCTATTTTTAGTTTAATTAATCGATTTGACATATGAATTATCTATTTTACTGAGTAAATTCTTTCATAATTTTTTTTTTGAAATAATAGTGCATTTTTTCAAATCACGATGCGTAAAGGAGGAAAACACATTTTTCAAGATTTTTTTTAATTTATAGGTAGCGGTATGGACTGCGTACATTTTCCTTCTCCAAACCCCACTTGGTGGGAATACACTGAGTTTGTTGTTATTGTTATTGTTTAATTTGTAAATTTCTCACACAAAACTTTCAATCAGGGTGAAAAGATCTTGTTCTTTTAGATCATAATCCTAGGTGGAGTTTAAAAACTTTTGATCTATATTAATTAACATGACCTTATGCGTAATCAATCATTTTCTCACCATTGTTGTTTTCCTCATTTTATAAAGTGATCTAAGAGCTCATCTTTACTCAACTTTATGCTTAATCGTTCATTTGGCCATCCTTATTATTTTATTGTTTTTATAAAGTGATGTAAGAGTCCACCTTTACTCAACTTTATGTGTGATCGATTATTTTGTCACCCTTGTTATTTAACTAAATTTATAAAGCAAAAACAAGTATATATATATATGACTTCCTTAGTAAAAATTGAAAAAATAATTTTTTAAACCTTTTGCAGAAGCTTTCAAATTTTAATAGTTTCTTGATGACTCGAACCCATATACTAAGGACAATCAAATTCATAACCTTAGGACTAGGAATTGATGGTGCTTACCCGCTCTCTAAGCAACCTTTTTTTTGTCAAAAAAATAAATTTCATAATAAATTATTTGCTTCCTGCCATCAGATAAACTTACCCCACTCTACCCCATGGCTACCACACCCCTACAACTAGGGGTGTTCATGGTTTGGTTAAAAATCAAATCAAATCGCAAACCAAACCAAACCGATTAAAAAACCGACATTTGGTTAGATTTGGTTTGGTTTGGTTTTAAATTTTTAAAACCGATACTTATGTGGCTTGGTTTTGATTTTACTCTAAAATAACCGACAAAATAACCAAACCAAACTGATAAAAATTATATATATATATGTCACGCCTCAAATCCTATTGGGGCGGACTGACACCCGTAACCGAGGAGGCCCGGGAGAACCAGCTCATAACCTTATACTTCCCATGCATACCTCTATGACAACCCGAAATTCGGACAGCATCATGTCGTATATAAAAGGAAATAATCACCTGTATAAGCTCGAGCACACATATATATGTATATAAAATACTTGGCCGTTGGAGCCATCACGTCTATTAACAAAACACCACCTTGACTGTACATTAGGTCTACAAAGCCTCTAGACAATACACAGAGTTTAACTAAGGTCGAGACACACCCCGCCATATAACTAACTTCTATACAATACCAAAAGTGACTGGATATGATACAGAAAGCCCCGAAGCAAACTGGAGCTCACCAAAACCATCTGGATATCCTGGCTCCTACTTGTGTGGTGTATGAGCTGAGGTACCTGTGCCTGTAGCATGAAATGCAGGTCCCCCGTGGGGGACGTTAGTACGAAATATGTACTGAGTATGTAAAGCTGTAGATAATCACATATGATATAGGAGCTCAATAGAAATCAGAAACAAGTGAATAAATCGTAATAGGAGTGGACCACACTTACTAGAACTTGTGACAACCTGTACATTGTATTTATTCAATCACTTTACCTTCGTTCTTATCATCTTTGTAATCATTATTGTACTGTACTGTGACCATTAGGCTGCCTCCAGTACATATTAACTGGGATCGACCCATGATAAGCTTATGCCCCTGGAATACCACCTATAAACACATAAATAGAGATCGACCCATGATAGGCTTATGCCCCTGGGATACCACCCGATAAGAGAGAACTTCCATCACTTAGTTCAATTAATCTTTGAGATTGTTATTTCGGTCGCCACCGCATTTTTTGATACTTTGAAACAATGATGCATCAATAAGAGACATATAAATAGACCATCAATGCAATAACAATGAAGTAAGAACTCATTGGCACATCAATGAAGTGTTTTGGAGTCATCAATGCCATAACAATGAAGTAGGAACTTATTGGTATATCAATGAAACGTTTTGGAGTCATTAATAGCACATGGATCTTGTTTGAGTAACCGGATACCTTCTGAAATTCATTAGTGCATTAAACCTGTAAGATTTGGAAAACAAGTAAGTATTGGAATGTCTTGACATCTTGTAGGGTGGAAACAAGTTCATTGGTAACGTAGGACATCATACAAAACCATTATGGATCACATGTTATTGAATAACTTTGGAAACTTTCTTAATAGAACAATTGTTCACTTTCATGCCAAAGATATGGTATAGAGTATGCTTTACATACCTGACTGTCAACCTTCAATATTAGTCCCAAATGGACTTCCCGTCTTTTCGGATTACTTATCTACAATGAACATATATAGCAATCTAGTATTAGCAATCAAACGTCACAATTCAATTATTTGAATTTACCAAACTAGTGGTTAAGTAGTAAGCCTTAATTACACCATAAAGGGTGTCACTTTAACCCTCTTATACTCCAATTGCATTCACATGCCATGCATATTCATACAACATCCTCCAATATCAAGTTTGGATTCATTTATCCTTCCAACCAATCCATTAAACCAAATTGAGCCATAGACATAAATAATCATCAATTCAATAGTATATCACCATATCCACCTTCCATAACTCAATTACCATATCCACCTTCCACAATTCAATACAACCAAACCATGCAAAATAGTCCATAACCCTATTTCCATCACCTTTCAATAACAACCAATACATATAATCCTTTATCACACATATACATATGGAAAAGAACAAAGGCAAACAATATTCATACCTTAGAATTCACCTCTTGATTATGCAATCCTATTTGCACAAATAATAGGTGTCGTTCGAAGCTCTCGAGATGACAAACGCAGTTATCGGATTACTTTGGAATTTCTACAGTTGAATCAAACGTAATTTAAAGGTCAAATTTGGCTAGGGTTTGTTCTTTCTCAATGATTGATGATGAAAATGAGTTTCTGAACTCATATACATGTATATATACACATATTTCCATCCATAATATAATAGGAAATGACCAAAATGCCTTTAAAATTTAAATAATGTCAAATCTATCCTTTGGTGGACTATTTTGATAAGCTAAAGTAGATCGACCATAACTCTTTTCTCCGATATCGTATTTGGGTGAAATTGGTATCGTTGGAAGTATAATTCAAAGGGCTTTCATTTCATATAAATTAGGCCACCCAGTTCATCCTATACAAGAAGTTATGGTCGTTTGAAGTTGACCCTAAAAATCTGTTTTGATAGGCTGAAGTAAAACGAGTATAACTCCTTACTCAGACGTTGGATTTGGATGAAACCAATTGAATTGGAAAGAAGACTCAAAGATATTTTTTTTCATTGGTCGCAACTCTCCCATTTCATTATATTAAGGGAGTTATAATCGTTTGAAGTTGACCCAAAAATTCAGCTGGCCTCAGTAGTTTGTGTGCAGGAAATTTTCCTGCATATTTACTATTCCCAAATATCCCGGCCACCGTTTTATAGTTTCGAACGTGCTCGATTATATTCGAAACCTATCCGTTTTTGGAAATCTTTATATCATTGGAAAGCTTATTCAATAACCTTCTCATGGAACCATCGACGGGAAAATTCTGGTATAAATAAAATAAAAAAATTAATTCCATATAAATAAGACCAATACACGTACTTGAATACGCCAATACACGTACTTGAATACGGGGTGTTACATCCTTCCCCCTTTAGGACATTCGTCCTCGAATGTTAGCATAGTTATTCAACTGAAACAAGTTCAAGTCCATCATTAATATTCACATCATCACATAAATACTATGCATATATAAAAAAAAACTTACTTGTTAATGTTCTAACTCCGTTTCTTGAACTTCCTCTTCATCTTTGAACAAATGAGGGTACTTAGATTTCATTGCTTCCTCATTTTCCCATGTAATCTCTTCCCTTTGACGATTTCTCCAACGTACTTTCACAGATGCTATCTCTTTATTTCTCATCTTCTTAACTTGGCGATCTAGAATAGCAATAGGCACTTCCTCATAGGTAAGATCTTCCGTAACTTGCACATCCTCAGTAGAAGTGATATGTGATGGATCTCCGATGCACTTTCGAAGCATTGACACATGAAATACCGGATGTACTGATGAGAGCTCTTGGGGTATCTCTAATTCATATGCAACTTGTCCAAACCTTCGAGTGATCTTATACGGGCCTATATAACGTGGACTCAACTTCCCTTTCTTGCCAAATCTCATTACCCCTTTCATTGGTGATACCTTCAAAAATACCCAATCACCTATAAAAAAACTCTAGCCCTCTCCTTCTACTATCCGCATATGACTTGTGTCCACTTTGGGCTGTTTTCAGTCTTTGCTGAATTACTTTAACCTTCTCTATGGCTTGATAAACAAGATCCGGTCCGAACAAAAGAGTTTCACCCACTTCAAACCATCCTATTGGTGATCTACACTTCCTTCCATATAAAGCTTCATATGGTGCCATTTTGATACTTGAATGATAGCTATTATTGTAGGCAAACTCAATAAGAGGTAAATGATCATCCCAGTTGCCCTTAAAATCTATTACACAAGCTCGTAGCATATCTTCAAGTGTTTGGATGGTACGTTCTGCTTGTCCATCTGTTTGAGGGTGAAAAGTTATACTCAACTTCACTTGTGTTCCCAAACACCTCTGAAAAGACTTCTAAAAGTTTGCGGTAAATTGGGTTCCCCGATCTGATATAATAGAGATTGGCACTCCATGTAATCGGACTATCAATATGAACACCATATAAGTAGTGGCGCCATATCTTTAAAGCAAAAATAACTGCTGCCAGCTCAAGATCGTGTGTAGGATAATTATCTCATGTGGCCGCAATTGTCTAGAAGCCTATGCTATTACCTTACCATGCTGCATCAATACACATCCTAAACCAATTCTGGAAGCATCACAATACACTGTATACCCTTCGGTGCCTTCTGGAAGTACCAACACGGGTGTAGAAATCAACTTGTTCGTTAAATCTTGAAAACTCTTCTCACAGGCATCATTCCATTAGAATTTGGATGTTTTATGGGTTAGCTTGGTTAAGGGTGCTGAAATGGAAGAAAAGCCTTCAACAAACCTTCTATAATAACCGGCCAATCCGAGAAAACTACGAATCTCCGTAGGCGTTGTGGGCCTTGGCCAGTTCTTCACAGCTTCTATCTTTTGAGCATCAACCTTTATCCCTTCACTAGATACAATATCACCCAAAAATGCCACCGACTTTAACCAAAACTCACATTTAGAGAACTTTGCATAAAGCTTACAATAACGAAGAGTCTGCAATGCCTGTCGTAAGTGATTGGCATGGTCCTTTTCTGATCTAGAATAAACTAGAATATCATCTATAAAAACTATCACAAATACATCCAGGAATGGCTTAAACACCCTATTCATCAAATCCATAAAAGTTGTGGGTGCATTTGTTAGCCCAAATGACATAACTAGAAACTCATAATGACCATACCGTGTTCGGAAATTTGTCTTGGGTATATCCTTCTCTTTGACCCTCACTTGGTGGTAACCTGACCTCAAATCAATCTTAGAAAAGCACTTGGCGCCCTGTAACTGATCAAATAAATCATCAATTCTTGGGAGAGGATATTTATTCTTAACTACCATTTCTAACTCCACAAGATCATCAAAATCTACCATTTCTAACTCCACAAGATCATCCATCGTATCATGACCACAAACAGTTACTATGCAGTTTCGATAAACCCTTCTAGCTATAATAGATTCCCCAACCGGTGTGGACACTTCAAATTGCTTAACTAACAGTTCTGGTATTCTTTCAAACTTTCCAGCAACCAATGGAGTAACATAAGATAATGTAGAATCGGGATCAATTAAGGCATATACATTGAATAAAAAGATAGACAACGTACCCGTAACCACATCTGGGGAAGCCTCTAAATTCTTTCGATCCGCTAGAGCATACGTACGATTTTGAGCCCCGCTAGAACTCGTGGCTCCTCTATCACCTCTAACATGACTCATTGGTTGTGCACCCCTTCCTGAATAAGGCATCGATGATGATGATGCAACAAATGACCCCGTAGGTCGTGCCATACCCCCTATGCCCCTTCGTGGGTATTCTCTCATCATATGCCCCGACATACAACACCAAAAGCAAACATTGGTCCCCAGCCGACATGCGCCCAAATGATACCTTCCACATTTATTGCATGGCTCTCGAGGAGGTCTCGATTGGCTTATATTCCCTTGCCCTTGGTACCCCACTGTCCGCGAACTCTGACTCTCACTTCTGTGCCCAAATTGATTTCCTCTAGACCCTTGGAACTGTGGTGGGGCACTAGCTGCAAAATAAGAAGATAATGGCCTAGGTGGTCTAGCAGAAAACTGTGGTCTGAACCCTCCTTGGGATGCCATGCACTGCCCTGTAGATCTGTCCCTCTTGGAATATCACCTTTCTAATTCCTGTGTTCTTCTCCTCGCTATGTCTATATCTTTGTTCAAAGCGGCAATAGTACAATCTCTACCAAATATGGATCCAGCCTATCCACATATTGATGAACTCTGTCATCCATAGTAGCTACAACATTAGGAGCATATCTTGACAAGGAATTAAATCGGAGACTGTACTCCCTCACGCTCATATTCCCTTGACGAAGATTTAAAAACTGATCTGCATGGGCCTGACGAATCTTGAATGGAAGATAATGATCAAGAAATGCCTCTTTGAACTCTTTCCAAGTAGCTGGGGGTGCATCAATACCCCTAGATCGTTTCCAGTCTTCGTACCAATATATAGCCTCCCCTTTGAATCTATACGCCGCTAACTCCACTGTCTCTCTACATGTTACATGCATAATATCTAAGGCCCTTTGAATTTGATCAATAAAGTCTTGTGGGTCCTCGTTAAGATCTGATCCAGTAAAAGTGGGAGGATCCATCTTAAGAAAATCTTGTGTTCGAAGGCTAGCCGCCCTATCTATACCACTAGGACCTATGGTAGGAATGGCTTGCCCTTGAGCTTGCCCAGCTACTATACGAGTCAAAAGTTGTACTGCATTTATAAGATCTTGATCAGCAGCATTAATAGGTGGCTCTGGGGATATAGTTCTCATCCCCCTTATTTCTTCCGGAGTGGAAGAAGTTTCTGATGCATGCTCAGCTGGAGCCTCACTTTGATTAGATGGTATAGTGGGTGACTTACTAGTCCCCTCTCCGGCAGCCACATCTACTTGCTTACCAGTATTCTTTCTTCTGGTAACCGGCATCATTACTATAATAAGAGAAACAAACAGATTCAGTGGTCAACTATGACTTCATATACAATATAGGCTCTATCGCACGATCTAAGACATAAAGAAAAGAAACAATTCCTAAATGTCCATAGCCTCCTATTTATAGATGCGGTGCACGACACACCGATAAGCAAGACTCTACGTAGACACGGATTTGTAGACTCACTAGGACGAACTTATCTGATACCACTTTTGTCACACCTCAAATCCTATTGGGGCGGACTGCCACCCGTAACCGAGGAGGCCCGGGAGAACCAGCTCATAACCTTATACTTCCCATGCATACCTCTATGACAACTCGAAATTCGGACAGCATCATGTCGCATATAAAAGGAAATAATCACCTGTATAATCTCGAGCACACATATATATGTATCTACAATACTTGGCCGTTGGATCCATCACGTCTATTTACAAAACACCACCTTGACTGTACATTAGGTCTACAAAGCCTCTAGACAATACACAGATTTTAACTAAGGTTGGGACACACCCCGCCATATAACTAACTTCTATACAATACCAAAAGTGACTGGATATGACACGGAAAGCCCCGAAGCATACTGGAGCTCACCAAAAGTAGCTGGATATCCCGGCTCCTACTTGTGCGGTGTATGAGCTGAGGTACCTGTGCTTGCAGCATGAAATGCAGGTCTCCCGTGGGGGACGTCAGTACGAAATATGTACTGAGTATGTAAAGTTGTAGATAATCACATATGATATAGGAGCTCAATAGAAATCAGAAACAAGTGAATAAATCGTAATTGGAGTGGACCACACTTACTAGATATTGTGACAACCTGTACATTGTATTTATTCAATCACTTTACCTTCATTCTTATCATCTTTGTAATCATTACTGTACTGTACTGTGACCATTAGGCTGCCTCCAGTACATATCAACTGGGATCGACCAATGATAGGCTTATGCCCCTAGGATACCACCCATAAATATATAAATAGGGATCGACCCATGATAGGCTTATGCCCCTGGGATACCACCCGATAAGAGAGAACTTCCATCACTTATTTCAATTAATCTTTGAGATTGTTATTTTGGTCGCCACCGCATTTTTTGATACTTTGAAACAATGATGCATCAATAAGAGACATATAAATAGACCATCAATGCAATAACAATGAAGTAAGAACTCATTGGCACATCAATGAAGTGTTTTGGAGTCATCAATGCAATAACAATGAAGTAGGAACTTATTGGTATATCAATGAAACGTTTTAGAGTCATTAATAGCACATGGATCTTGTTTGAGTAACCGGATACCTTCTGACATTCATTAGTGCAATAAACATGTAAGATTTGGAAAACAAGTAAGTATTGGAATGTCTTGACATCTTGTAGGGTGGAAACAAGTTCATTGGTAACGTAGGACATCATACAAAACCATTATGGATCACATGTTATTGAATAACTTTGGAAACTTTCTTAATAGAACAATTGTTCACTTTCATGCCAAAGATATGGTATAGAGTATGCTTTACATACCTGACTGTCAACCTTCAATACTAGTCCCAAATGGACTTCCCGTCTTTTCGGATTACTTATCTACAATGAACATATATAGCAATCTAGTATTAGCAATCAAACGTCACAATTCAATTATTTGAATTCACCAAACTAGTGGTTAAGTAGTAAGCCTTAATTACACCATAAAGGGTGTCACTTTAACCCTCTTATACTCCAATTGCATTCACATACCATGCATATTCATACAACATCCTCCAATATCAAGTTTGGATTCATTTATCCTTCCAACCAATCCATTAAACCAAATTGAGCCATAGACATAAATAATCATCAATTCAATAGTATATCACCATATCCACCTTCCATAACTCAATTACCATATCCACCTTCCACAATTCAATACAACCAAACCATGCAAAATAGTCCATAACCCTATTTCCATCACCTTTCAATAACAACCAATACATATAATCCTCTATCACACATATACATATGGAAAAGAACAAAGGCAAACAATATTCATACCTTAGAATTCACCTCTTGATTATGCAATCCTGTTTGCACAAATAATAGGTGCCGTTCGAAGCTCTCAAGATGACAAACGCAGTTATCGGATTACTTTGGAATTTCTACGGTTGAATCAAACGTAATTTAAAGGTCAAATTTGGCTAGGGTTTGTTCTTTCTCAATGATTGATGATGAAAATGAGTTTTTGAACTCATATACATGTATATATACACATATTTCCGTCCATAATATAATAGGAAATGACCAAAATGCCTTTAAAATTTAAATAATGTCAAATCTATCCTTTGGTGGACTATTTTGATAAGCTAAAGTAGATCGACCATAACTCTTTTCTCCGATATCGTATTTGGATGAAATTGGTATCGTTGGAAGGATAATTCAAAGGGCTTTCATTTCATATAAATTAGGCCACCCAGTTCGTCCTATACAAGGAGTTATGGTCGTTTGAAGTTGACCCTAAAAATCTGTTTTGATAGGCTGAAGTAAAACGAGTATAACTCCTTACTCAGACGTTGGATTTGGATGAAACCAATTGTATTGGAAAGAAGACTCAAAGATATTTCTTTTCATAGGTCGCAACTCTACCATTTCATTATATTAAGGGAGTTATGATCATTCGAAGTTGACCCAAAAATTCGGCTGGCCTCAGTAGTTTGTGTGCAGGAAATTTTCCTGCACATTTACTATTTCCAAATATCCCGGTCACCATTTCATAGTTTCGAACGTGCTCGATTATATCCAAAACCTATCCATTTTTGAAAATCTTTATATCGTTGGAAAGCTTATTCAATAACCTTCGCATGGAACCATCGACGGGCAAATTCCGGTATAAATAAAATAAAAAAATTAATTCCATATAAATAAGACCAATACACGTACTTGAATACGCCAATACACGTACTTGAATACGGGGTGTTACAATATATATACATACATACATATATATATATATATATATATATATATATATATATATATATATATATATATATATATATATATATATATATATATATATATATATGAATACACACACATACATATGCATATATAAATTATTTATATATTATTCGTAAATAAAATATAAATATTTTTTATGTTTTAAATTTTAATCATGAATTTAACTTTAGTCATATGTCTCCATCTAGTTGATGGTACGTTATGAGATTCTATATGATTTTCGCACTTTGAATGTGAAATGATACTAATTGTGAAAATTATATTGTTGTCTATGGGATTTTATAGGTGAGTTTATTAGACTATAGTTAATCACTAGTTTGGAACTTTCTCTTTGGTCCCTATTGAGCAAAAAATTTATGTGTTTACCTTTTGGGGGGTTTATCATATCATTCTCTTATATGTAGTTTCTAAATACTTTTGTTGGAGCGTTTGTATGGTGTTGTTCATGGCTTTACCTAAGTATAACACTAAATTGACATCTTAGTTTCAAGGTTGAGGAACAACACTCGGTTGACATCTCATATGTTGGATTAGATTTTTTTAAGAAAGATTTCAACTTTTATCATTAACTAAAGTTATAAACCGAACCGAACTAAACCGATAAGAACCAAACCGACGGTTATTTTTTTGTGTTGGTTTGGTTTGGTTTTAGAAATTTAAAAACCGACTAAGTTGGTTTGGTTATGATTTTGACCAATAACCGACCCATGAACACCCCTACCTACAACACCTTCATTACCATTGACAAATACTTTTGCGATGACAGTTTTTGCTTAATTACAAATATAAAAAGTAAAATAATTAAAAGATCAACTTAACTTACCAAACACACCCTAACTTTAGTTAAATGCCAAAATATAAGTCATTTTAATTTCCTCAAGTTCATTAGTAGTAGTAAAATGTACAAGTAAAATTAATAAAACTAGATGGTGATAAACAAACAATTAAGAAAAAAGGGAGGACCTCAACAAGAAAGAATCTCCACCCTGTAGTTCAGTATACTCTGGAGGAACTCAAAATGTACCAAAATCTCCTTTAATTAATACAGTGTAATAACTGAATCGCCCATAAAAATGTCTCCAAGTTAAGGTTATGGTTACTGTTTTAATTTATTTGTTGATTTTGATTTGATACGAAGTTTAAAACTTATTTTTTTCTGAAAGTTTGTAATGTTAAGCTAAACAAATAGAATGTACCAAAATATGCTGTAGTTTTATGGTGTTAAATATGTGTATTGAAAATTAAAATTGAAGAGTAATAAAAAAAAAATCCTTTTTGAAATGAATTTTTTTAAAAAGAAATAAAAGGAGGGAGTAGTATTTAGAGGTGGCAATTGGATGGGTTGGGTCAAAGTTGGGTGGATCGAAACAGATCAAGATAACAAATGGATTAAGACCCAATCAGTCTCAAGTTTATTTGGATCAAAATGGGTTGAGTCAAAACGGACTAGGTGATGGATTATAACTTATAACTTAACCCACCCAATTTTTACTAAGTTTTTATTGATCTATTTATTCTTCAATAAATTTTTAGTACCTAATAAAATTATATTTGTTTAATTATGACTAAATATAACATATCAGATAAAAAGAGGCCTTTTAAAAATATTTTCTTAATATTTATCAAAAATCAATTGCGGTTACATATCAACCCAATTTTAGATGAGTTGGGTTAGCTGGGGGTCTATCAAAAACAACTTCTCTACTTCATCTGAGCTAGTGGTATGGACTGTGTAAGGTTTACACTACCCAAACCCCACTTTGTGGGATTACATGGTGTTGGGTTCGAAATCGAGAGGGCGTCATGCGGAAGCTTAAAATTTGGAAATCATGAGACGATAAATCAGACGACAAAGAAAACAATACTAAAAATATATTATTGATATTGTTTGGTCAAACGACCTACATATCAAAAACTAATACTGAAAAAACATAAAACCTATTGGGAGAAATCTCCCCCTAAACAAAGACTCTTTAATGACTACATTGTGGATGCTATTGTGTTATGGTATGAGAAAGGGTCTTCTATTTATAGATATTCAAAACCTTTCCTCCAAGAAAGAGGTTAGCCAAATATGAAAAAGAATTATATTTTTTCTTTCAGGAAAAGTAAAAGTAATTATGGTAACTTTTATTTTCCTTCTAAGAAAAAATAAAACTTAAATATAGTAAGAAAATCAGGGCAAAAACCCTAACAAATCTCCCATTTTTTTGCTTGATTTTCTTCACTTTATCCACCTTCTTCTTGTGCATGATCTTCGTTCTTCATATATATTCTTCATATATCACTGTTGTTTGACATGCTTTAAAATTTGAAGCTTTTTGGGTTAAAAGTATATAAGCCCTTTCGGGTTAAAAACATTGAAGCCCTTTATAGGGTTAAAAGTAAGCTTTCTTTTCAAATATGTAATAACAGGATTATTGAAAATATGATTGGCAATCGTCTCCACATGTAGTTTTTAGACATATATCTTCATTATCATCAAATTTGTTGCAACTTTGTTCTCGACATGTCCTCAATCTGAACCATCGGATCATTGAACCATAGGCTCTGATACCACTTGTTGGGTTCGAAATCGAGAGGGCGTTATGCGGAAGCTTAAAATTTACAAATCATGAGACGATGATAATTCACACGACAAATAAAAATATACAAAAAATATATTATTGAATATAGTTTGTCCAATTGGCCTACATATTAAAAACTAATATTATTAAAAAACATGAAAACAATGGGGAAGTCTCCCCTAAACAAGACTCTTTTAAGGACTACATTGTGGATGTTATTGTGTTATGGTATGAGAAGGGGGTCTTCTATTTATAGATATTCAAAATCTTTCCTCCAAGAAAGAGATTAGTCAAATATAGAAAAGAATTATATTTTTTCTTTCAGGAAAAGTAAAAGTAATTATGGTAACTTTTATTTTCCTTCTAAAAAAAAATAAAACTTAAATATAGTAAGAAAATCAGGGCAAAAACCCTAACACATGGGTGTGTTGTCGTTGTTAACATGGGTTGGGTTGAAATAATCCAAACTTAAATGGATTGGGTCGGATTGAACGAATTGAGTTTGACTTTGCCACCCCTAGACTAGCACTCTTTTTGTCTCAATTTATGTGATACTTTTCGTTTTTCAAGAATCAAACAATTTAAGTTTGATTGTAAATCTAAGTACAAAATATTTAAGTTTTCTAAAAAAAATTATATATTTGAAAACGACGTAAAAAATACTACGAGTCACCAGTGTTTTAAAAGACGGAGGCATGAGACCGGACATTTTACGTAGTTAGGAACGAGGCGCAGGCCCAGGGGTATTGGAAGTAAACCACATCGATTTTTTATTTTAAATTTATAATATAGTAAAAATAGTATAATAAGAAAAAATTTATACCAAAAAAATATAGTAATATTTTTTGTAAATTTAAAGATGATTAAAAAATCTCATTGAAAACAAAACCTTTAACATCATTTTACAAGTAGAAATAATGCAACAATATAAAAACTATTATGAAATGAAAATTAACTCTAATATCTAAAATTTCAAACAATAAAAGAATCACAATTTCTTAAAATATATGATTATCATACTATGCAATTTATCTCCCTAAAATAAATAATCAATAAATTGTTAATGTTATAATTAAAACATGAGATAATACATCAAAACCTCCCTAAACTTGTCTCCCCAACTTACTTTAGCACTTAAACTAATCTTCTATTTATTTACCCCCTTAACATCTTTATAGTGAATTTATTTCCCCTCTTATGCTGACGTGGCATTTTTTTAAAAAAAAAAACTATGTGAACAGTATTTTTTAAAAAAAAAATATATATATATAAAGAAAAAATCCTCCTCTTCTTCACCCAACCCCGCCAACAGTGCGCCCCCCCCCCCCCACTTCTCCTCCAATTATGAAAGTTGTCACCCCCACCTTTAATTTATCCTCCTTCGACCTCTTAGATTAATAAAAAAAATGAAATTGAATTTGAAAATTAAAAAATCTACATGGTTTGGATGTTTGGTTGTTGATTTTAGAGAATTTGGTGTTGATTTGATCGAATTTTTCATGTGGGTTGAGTTTTTTATCACTATTTTATGATATTTTTCGATGGTGGTAATTAAATTTTTCAAGTGGGTTGAGTTTTCTGGCGAAAATTCGCCACCGGAAAATCTGGCACATGTGGTTGTGTGGGGGTGGACGGAGGTGGATGGGGGTATGTTTAGGTATAGGAGTGTAGGGGTGGATGGGGGCGTGTGTGCAGGTGGGGGTAGACAGGAGGGGGGGGAGGGGGGGTTATGAAGAAGATGAAAAATGGGGGGTGGGGTATTTTTTTAATTTAAAATATTTTATATATTTTAAAATATGTATATATATATATATAAATAATATTTATATATATTTTTATATATATTTTATATAGATATATATAAAAAATATTAAAAAAATACTTTATTTACGTGGCTATGATGTGGCGGTGATCTGGCGCTGACGTGTCAGAGAGTGTGATGCACTCTCCCTCATGAGAGTGGTATTATATATTAAGGAGGGAAATTAATTCACTATAAAGATGTTAAGGGGGTAAATAATTATTAGTAAAGTTTAAGTGCTAAACTAAGTTGTCGGGACAAGTTCAAGGGGGTTTTGATGTATTATCTCTTGAAACATCACTCTTTCACGAATAAAATAAAATACTTTCAAATAACAAAATAATAAAATATAATAATTTTGAGCTGCAGTACAAAAGCATAAAGACCAAAAAAAAGTGAAGATGTAAAATTCAAACATGAATTTTAAATAGAAATATTGAGTGATATTCATCTTCACGATATTCTCATATAATAAATAGGCTCATTACTCTCAATTTTTTTATTTCTCTAGATGAAAAAAATTACTAAACATCATTTATTTAGTAAATAATTATGAGGATCAACAATGTTGGCTAAGGAATTTGCACAATTTGTGTAAGAACTATTAGGCGAGTCCCGAGCATTAGGCGTTATGCGTGTTTAGGGTGTACAGTCGGGCGCTTAGGACGTAGGCCTCACAGAACTAAGTCCCACCCACAAGTCCCAAGGCGTTTTGCTAGATCCCTACTCGGAGTGAGTCTCAAAAATGTCTTTTAAAACATCGCGAGTAACAATAATTGTTAATTGAAAATATTAAAAAGATATACAATAAAATAATATAAAAGATAGATTTAACTGAATCTCAAAATCTAAAAGTGTCACATAAATTGAGATGGAGAGAGTATTTATTTATTTTCCCCACAGGGAATGTTAATGAGATTAGTACGTCTGCATTTCATTTGACGATTCTATCTAAAACCTTGATAGAAAGGATAACAATGATCCTTTTTGACTCAAATCAATATCTTAAAGATAATGCAATCAAATAATTAATTTTTATATAATCTATTTATATTTTTTACATTTTAGATATGTGATATGTAATTACTATCTCTCCTTTTATATTTTTATCGTAAAGCGTAATTTTCACCTATATATATATGAGCATCTTTGAGAAATAAATCATAATAAAATGCTTTGATTTGTGTGTTTGAGAGTAGATTTCAACCTTTAAGGTGTCATGTTTATCCTTTTTATTATGCATTTGTTATTTGCTCTTTTGTCTTTTCAATTTTAAGTAAATTTCTATCACTTAATTAGTTCACATGTATATTCTCTTGTTTTTAAATTTAAAAAATTTATGAGATTTGTTTATCAGCTATTTTGAGTTTAATCAATTGATTAGACACATGGATTGTCCATTTACTGTGTAAATTCTTTCACAATTTCTTTTTGGGAAAACAAAGCATTTTTTCAAATCACGTTATGTAAATGAGTGAAAACACTTTACTATTTTTTTTTTATTTATAGAATTTGAACACAAAACTTCCTATTAGGGGGAAGAGATCTATTCTTCAGACTATGACCTTTGGTGGATTTTAAAATTTTTTGATTTATATTAATTAATATCACCTTATGCGTAATTGCTTTTGATACCGTTGTTATTTACTCATTTTATAAAGTGATGTAAGAGTCCATCTTTACTCAACTTTATGTGTAATCGGTTATTTTGCCGACCTTATTATTTTAAGAATTTTATAAAGCAAAAACAGACACACGCACACCACACACATATTAGTATTATTTGTATAAAATTAATTTTAATGTCTAAAAACTGTGTTGTGTAGGACTTGTTTGGACTTTTTGTTTTGTCGATGTCTCGTTGTGAAGCTCAAATGGCCCCCTCAATCTCCAAGGCAAAAGGAATTATGCATGAGTCATCAAGCCCATAAAGTAAATCCTGACTTTTCATTTAACATTACTTCGTTTTAATTGATTTTGATTTGATACTAACCTTAAAATTTTATTTTTCCTAAATGTTTGCGATGTTAAGCTAAATATTTTTCAAAATACTCTTTCAACCTCACTCTTAAATTGAAATGTTCATACAACTCTCAAAACCACCCACCCTTATCCCGATCCCCAATCCCATATCACCCCCACCCCTACCCACCCCATCCAAAGAAAATATTTAATTTTAAAAAAAAATATTTCAATTTTTTAGCCACATCATCCCCTACCCCGTCCCCCCACCCCTACCATCCCTCCTCCAGATAAAAAAGTATTTAATTTTCTTAAAAAAAGATTCAAACTTTTTCTTACCCCACCTCACCTCTCCCCATCAGCCCCCCCTCCGCCCTCAAAAAAATATTAAATTTTTTAAAATTATTTTTAATAAAATTTTAATTTTTTTCTTACCCCACCCTTGCTCTCTGACTCCTACCGTCCCCGTCCCCCCCCCCCCCCCCTCCAAAAAAAAGAATTAATTTATTTTTCAAAAAAAATTCAAAAGTTTTTCTTATCCCACCCCTACCACTTATTCTACCCCCCCCCTCCACCAGCCCCCCTCCCCCCGAAAAAGATTTATTTTTTTGTAATTTATTTTTAAAAAAGTTTCAAAAAAATTTCCTTATCCCACCTTCTTACCTATTCGTTCACATTGTTTTTTTTTAAATATATACAAATACTTTTAGAAAATATTTTCCTACTTGCGTAACGAACACAAGAATATAAGTAAGAAACAAATTATTTTCCTAGAAAATATTTTCCTCCTACATACCAAAAAAATCCTTAAAATAAAAATTTCGAGGACAAAAATTAATTTTCTAAAAAGTATTTCTACTCTTTAGCTAAACATTAAAATGCTTTTTCTAAAAAATATTTTTTCATTCACCAACCAAACATTAAAAAAAAAAATCGCTCATCAATCAAACATAAGAAAATAAGTAAGAAAATAAAATATTTTTCATGAAAATATTTTCCATGAAAAACATTTTCCTTCATACCGAACACACCCTAAGTCTATTGATTTATTTACACTTTATTAAATTTTTAGTACCCAATAAAATTATATTTTTCTTTATTATGGTTAAATATAATATATCAAATAAAGATAAATCTTTTTAAAAATATTTTATCAAAAATTTATCGAAAATCAATTTGATTACGTATCAACACAATTTTATATGGGTTGAAATGAGTAGGGTTAAAATAATCCATACTTAAAACGGGTTGGGTCGAGTTGAGTTGAATTTGTCACCCCTACACTAGCACTTCGTCTATACCAATTCATGTGGCATTTCTCGCTTCTCGAGAGTCAAATAATTTAAATCTGACTTTAAATTTAGGCACAAAATTTTCATGCTTTTGAAAATGAAATTTATATATTTGAAAATTACATAAAAATTACTATGAGTCACAATAATTATCAATTCAAAATATTAAAAAGACAAACAAAGAAAATAGTTAAAATAGATTTGGTTTAATTTTGAAATTAAAAAATGCCACATAAAAAGGAAGGTTGTAAATATGCTACACTCTCCAGATTCTGTGCGACAATAGAAGCTGAATGGAGCTTCACTTGAGTCAGTCAGTTTCTGAATTTCTTGTGTTTTTTGTGTGAACTTGCAGGAAAAGATTTGTGAAATTTGCGGTGATATAGGCATTCGACATGCAATTATTACCTGTTGTCGCTGTCAAGATGTGGACATGCATGAGTAAGTTTTCTTGATTTTCAGCATGACTGCTAAACGCCATGACTCTCAGATTGTCATAGCTGTATGTTTTTTGTAAACCTCAAATGTTACCCCAACCCCAAACCCGTACTCAAAGGGAGAATAGAATTACCTCCCTAAATCGTTAATCAAAAATCTTTTCGATATCTGAAAATGGAATTACCTCCGAGGATTTGATTCTTTCATTAGCACGTTGTTTTGATTTAGTTCTCTTATATACTTTCTGTTATCAAAAATTTTGCTTTTTGTCTTCCTTTTAGATATTGCGTGCTGAATTGTTGTGTGGAAGCACCAAAAGATTGGTGTTGTCAAGCATGTGACAAGCGCAAGGAGGTAATGTCTTCATTACCTGGACGAGAAAATGAGGTTTCGGAGGGATCAATGTTACATGCCTCTCAAACGAAGCACAATAAATTTCCCGGTTCTCGAGGTATTAACTGGGAAAAGGAGGTAAAGACTGGGAAAACGAGGTATCTCCCGGTTAAAGAAGCACTATGCCTACCATCGAGCATCAATAAAAGTGGAAATCCACTAAACATGACTGGCTCGACAAGAGTTGTGACACACCCTTGTGATCCTGCTCTAGCTCATTCCTGGAAGAAAGTACCCTTCATCACGTAGATTAATTACTAACATCAAAAAGCAGAAAAGTTTTCCCTTGATTATTCTGCGGACTACATGTATATATATTGAAGATCTTTCTTTTATCTGAGGAATTGACACTATTCAACAGGAATAAAGTCTCTCTTCCCTATAATTATTAGTTTCTCTCTTTCTCTTTATGTTTTAGGGGAAGTTTTCACATCGTAGGTGCTCCAGAATTTGCACCTGGGATGCTCAATAATTGCATCCAGGCTTATCCTCCTTCTAGAGTGAAGCGTAAGGTGTATAAGTTCTCAAGGCTATTGCCTGATACTCTTAAATTTGAACTAGTTTTGCGTGGGGATATCTGGACAAGTCTATTCAACAATCACTTTCCGGGTAAAGAAGATATAGGACTGTATTTCCTTGCAAGTGAGACTGAAAGGTCAGCTTCTGCCTTATATATCTACTTGAAAAGGGATAAGGGTCGTGAAATAGAAGTGACACCCTTACCCAGGAAGGTTTTTACTAGAAATTAATTTGCATTTCTCATTCTATGTAGGTCTGAGATATATACTGCTTTGGTGAAGTTCATTCGTAACAAAGATTTGGTGATGAGAATGCTTATAAATGATGTTGAGCTGCTTGTATTTGCATCCACAGCCCTGTGCAGTAATTCTCAACGTACTTTTGCAATCTTCATATTTTTTTCCTTTTTTTCTTATTCCCTTTCAATGAATTTTTAGGTAATACATATACATGACTATACTCTATAGAAGATCAATTTACATATCCTGAAGATTATGCCATTTTAAGTTGAACTGCTTGAATTCTGCTAGTAGAATGTAACTCCTGATTTTCCTTGATGCATACTTTAGCCATAGAAATTGATTAAAAAATTTTGGATAGGACCGACCCTTCAAGAGATTATCCTTCTGAGAAGATTACCTGAAAATTGCATAAAGAAGAGAGTATATGATAATTGTATAACTGTTTTTCACCTTGTGGATGTTCTTGCAGGATTGAACAGCGGGCTCTTCCTGTGAGAGTTGTTTCACCGCGTGAGTCAGGACGCATAGGCTGTTTTGCAAACTTCTAATATCTGCTTATATTTAGAAGTACTTTTTGCCAGAAGTTCTTTTCAGAAAAGTACTTGTATAAAATAACAGTTAATGTTTGGCTTATCAATTCTAGAAATACTTTTACCACTATTACTACAGTGATTTGTTTTTGGACGAGGTTCCAAAAGTGTTGTTCTAGGGAAAAAACTATTTTTCAGTTATGTAAAACAACTTTTGTTATCGCTTAAATGCATTTTTTTTTCGAAAATCTTGGTCTTTGAGCATGTTTGAATGGGCTTATTATTTTTGTCTTTAGAATAAGGATGATATACAGTCCATCTTTATTCTTTGTTTGAACTGCTATTGTCTTGAAAACACGTTGCATTCTCTCTTTCCATACAGTCCGCCATACACAAGCTGGAAAGGAACTCCGGCCCAGCACTCCACCATTTCTTCTGTTTCCTCTACCTCCCCCTTTTCCTACAACAATTTACTAACTCATGTAGTATATATCATATGTACATATTTATACAATGTTATAATACATTACATAATGACTTATATAACGTATATGTATTGTATAAATACTATATATGGATGTATATACATCTCTGATGCATAGATGTACATCATATATACATGATTATATACTATTTATATTATATGGATACATTGCATAACTATTTGTACATCATATATACATGTTTATACACTATTTATACAATATCGATACACATTTATACATTATTTGTACAACTTCGATACATTATATATACACTACATAACTATTTATGCAATATCAACACATTACATATACACTACATAACTATTTGTACATCATATATACATGTTTATTTAACATTCATACAATAATGATACATGATTTAACCAAAAAAAAAATATTGATACATGAAAAAAAAGTTATGCCGAAAAAGTTCCCAAAAAAACGACAAAAGTTTTTATTAATAAACAAAAACACAACAAAAAAAAGTTTTTTTTAAAAGAAATTACTGCTGAAAAAGCACTAATTTCTTTTAAAAAAAAAAAGAATAACCGGGTTAGTAAACCTACGACTGTGTCCAGTGGTAGGAGCCGCTAGTGTATGGCTTATACTAGGGGGTGACCTTTTCTTATTTCTTATTTCCTGTTTTTTAATTTCTTATCGCTCTTATTTTCGTGGCTCCCTTAGCTCTATTTTTATTATCTCTCATTTCTTATTTTGGTTGTACCACTCATTCTGAAACAGGTATTACTATGACCTTGTTAACCATTCATTATCTTTATCCGGAGGTCTATCGGAAATAGCCTCTCTACTTCTTCGGAAGTAGCGGTATGGACTGTGTACATTTTACCCTCCCCAGACCCCACTTGGTGAGATTACACTATATTTGTTATTGTTGTTGTTGTTGTTGCATCGTGGTACCTGGCATGGTTGAGGCCAAACATACTCAAAAAGATCTGCCACAATTGTCCAGTCACTTTTGCAATGTAGAAATTAGTCGCTATTGTTTTTTGCACTTCCCTAACATAGAAAACATCTTGAAGATAGCTGGATTCCCCATTTCTTTGTAGGCTTCTATGAGTTAGACATGCTCTTCTTCTGATTGATCACCAACCAAGAAAAACACCTCACTATCAATGGAGCTTTTGCCTTCCAGATTTTCTTCCGGTGACAGCTTTGTACTTGCTGGTCTGTGGAGTTTAACAGGAAATATGATGGCTTTACCATGGACCCCTTACTTTCACCCACTTTCCTTATAATTAATGGAATCTTCATTCTGGATTGTACCTTTGAAGCTCTTCAGGGTCTTTAGTAGCTCAATAGCTCTAGTGACCTCCCAACCGTTGAATAGTCTTCTAAAAGAAAAGCTTCATCCTTCCAAACTCCTAGTCTCCTCAATTGAAGCCTCTGGTAATAGGCTCAGACAAAACATATCTGGAAACTACTCTTTTTGTGGACGATGTCCTAGCCAATTATGCAAAACGGAGATTTAACTTCCATTCCCACATTGCAGATCCCACATTTGTTATTAGATTTATCCATTAAGTTGTAACAAGCTTCGCGCCAAATGTCCTAGTTGTCCATACTTTCTAGCCACCATCTCCTTCCACGGAGCCTGATTTTCAATGTTGTATCTCCATAACAATTTCATTATCGACTCTTGTTTGTGTTCTCAAGTTTTTTAATGCCATGGCCACCTTCTTCTTTGCACTTGGCGACTACTTTCTGGTTAAGAGGTCGTTTGTAGGATGTGTTAGAGTAAATAATACATGTATCAGTTGTGGTATTACTATTTAATCCTTTGTTTGGTAGGATTCCAACCTATGTATAGCTAATGAGGTTTACATGAAGGTTTATCGTAATGATGTGGAAATGGAGCTAGACATGATAGCTGGAGAAATGTAGGCAGGCCGAACATTGTTGACTTGACAACTACTTCCAGAAATGGCTTTGGTAGCTCTTTAAAGAAACTGTTACTACTGCTACCTGCAATCTAGTTGTGAATTTGTTGATTGTCTATGTATGATAGTGCAACTATTTTCACGGCATATTAAAGGTTTGTGTTCGGAGTAACTGGTAAAGTTGTTACCATGTGATCGGAAGGTCATGGGTTCAAGCCTTGGAAACAGCCTCTGGCGGAAATGCAAGATAAGACTGCGTACAATACACCCTTGTGGTGGGGCCCTTCCCTGGACTCTGTGCGTGGCGCGCACTTTAGTGCATCGGGCTGCCCTTCTTTTTTATTTGGCTGAATTGAGTAATTTTGATTCAAACTTTATATTTATGTTAAGAGAATATACATAATCCTTTCTACCTTTATGCTTTTTTGCATTTCCATTGTTTGAGTTTTTTGCATTTCCATTGTTTGAGTTATTTGTACTTTCTGTTTTTAGGTTGTCTCATGACAATGTTACACCAGCTCTTCGGAGATTATTTTGCTTTTACACATTGTTATTTGACTTTATCTTTATTTTTAACAATTCAATTGTTGGACTTGTATGTTTTAGCTTCCTCGTATTGTAAAAATTGTGTTGCTATACGTCTTGATTCAACTGACGGGGATAGTTGAACACCATCGCAGTTGAGAAAGTAATCGAGTCTGTGAATCAAATGCACTAAATTTACTTCCCCCCTCATTTTAGTTGTTTTTCATTCGACAGAATGATGAAAAGTTTTATATTTACGGCCATCAATGTCTACATAATTTTACCCCACAAAGCTAGGGATAAGTTCTGCGTACATATAATTCACTCTAGACTAAGCTTGTCAAACGGGGTGGGGTGCTTTTCTATTTAATATATATATATATATATATATATAAAAAAAAAAAAAAAAATTAATCCCCCACACTTTATTTTTATATAATTTTTTTTAAAATAAAAAATATACATTTACTATTTGATTTATATATATATATATATATATATATATATTAAATAAAAAAGCACCCCCCACCCCCATTTTCTTTCTTCTTCACAACCCCCACCCAGCCCGCCCCCTACCTTGCAACGCAGCCCCCCCCCTTTCTATCCTCTTCAAACCACCCCACCTCTCCCCTCTCCTTCATTTTCTATCTTCTTCAAACTTAAACATATTACCAATAGCCATTAAACAAACTCAACAAAATCAATTCAAAACATAATTAAAAGCCTCTTTTGATTCTAACAAAAACCCAACAAAACAAATAGCTCAAAATATACCATACAATAAAAACATGAAAAACAAAATCAAGATTGAATTTTTAAAACATAATTATAAGCCCTTTATGATTCCTTCATCAAACCACCAATTCAAGAAACAACAATGCAATAGCATCACCACATTCCAATTCAAAACTCTTCATTCCGAAATATTCCGACAAAACTCACCGAAAAACGATTAAAACAAACTCAAAAAAATAGATGCACACCATTAACACCACCACCACCAATTCAAGAAACAACAATGCAATAGCATCACCACATTCCAATTCAAAACTCTTCATTCCGAAATATTCCGACAAAACTCACCGAAAAACGATTAAAACAAACTCAAAAAAATATATGCACACCATTAACACCACCACCACCATTAACACCGCCGCTAATAACTTTTCTTCAATTTCAATTTTATTTCAAATTTTCAAATTCATGAAGATAACTTTTAATTTTAGAAATTCAATTTCATTCTTTTCTAATGATCTTAAGTCAAGGGGTTTAGGTGGGGTGAAGGATTTGGTAATTGAAGGAGAAGAAATTGGGGGTTTGGAGGGGATGGGGTGGGCTGGTGGTGGAGAAATTTGTAACGTCCCGAAAATCAAGTTTCGAGACGCCACACGGTGCTTCGGGTCACAAGTGACCCCAAGCTAACCATTTTCATCGGTATAACTTAAAAGCAACTGATTAAAACATAATTCTGAGAGAATGAAGCTGAAAATGTCTAAATACAGAATCTGTTCAGTACAATATTGGAATTACAAGATGACAATTCTACTAACACATATACATATACAAGAAGGAGACTGAATACATCAACCACTACTACTATCTATGAAGCCTCTACTAGTATTGTCTGTACATAGTCGGGTCATGACTCCCAACTACCACACTCAATACGATCGACGAAAGAAGATACAATGCTCCAAACTGAAATAACCGACCCAAGTTCCTGAACTGTGAGGACTCTTTACCTGCTGACCGGAAACTGCAACTAAATAGAATAGTAAATGGGGGTCAGCACAAAGAGAATGTACTGAGTATGTGGGGGCGCATGCAACACTTTAAATAACATCATCAATTTCATGAAAACATGCATACAGACAGTGATGACTCACTTGGCTTGAGTTATATCAAATCATACTCTTCATACTTTCATAATAAATAGTTCAAATGGTAAAATCTCATAATCCATGTAAATCATCAAAAATCATAAATTATGATAAATCATCATAAATCATCATAAATTATCATATCGTCAAAATTCATCATAGGTAATCATAATTCATCATAACATCGCAACTCTTTGACTCAAATCTCGGAGTGACTCGGTAATTCAAGAAACATGACTTTTATGGACATGGGAGTTTCCTATAACCGACAACCCCACGTGAGCTACGTGGAATACCAACGTTTGAAACCCCCGTTGGCGGGAGCGTCATACTCTTTGCCAGGGAGTACGACCTTAAAACTGCAATAATCACAATCGGGCTCTCTGGCCAATAATATCATCATCAAACAACCCTACGGTGGCACATAGGTTTGGGGAAATACCAAATTTCCCTCTCGGTGCTAAGTACTACTCCCCGACAAGCTTAGAACGTGTTAGGAAATCCACCATCATCATCACAAGGGTCTATCATAAAGACCAAATCAAATATCTCAATTTATAATTCATCAACAATTTGTGGATTCCTAACCCCAACTTCGACTTAAAACATTTCAATCTTTTTCAACATCAACAAGGTATCAATGCATTGAACCATAACCGACTCGACATTTGGACAAGGATATGAAGACTCAATACGTAATATTTTCAACAATTCAACTCATCAAAATCATCCGGAAAAATACCAAAATTCATCTCAACATCTATATCAAAATCAATCTTTCTCATAGTCAAAATCATCTCGACTCTGCGAGTTCAAGGTCAATGTACTCAAATGATTATTCTTTCAATTCGATAATTAAATCATGACAACAGCTTTTGAAAAGCACTTGAGACCTTCAATTCATAATAAGAATATATATCCCGTAGTACAACTCAAATCACGACTTTTATCTCGAAAGCCTTTAGAAATATCAATTCATTGTAGTAGTATGCAATTCATAGCATAAATTCTCAATTTAAGAACTAGAGTAATGAAGTAATCATGTATATCCATATTGGAAAAAAATTCAAAGTCTTATAAATCCTTCATAAAGTAATTTGAGTGTATACCCATTTTCAAATATCATGAAATTTCAATAATAGAACTCAATCTTTTTAAATGTCAAAATGTAACAATTTATCAAGTCATGACAACATCAATATTTTTGAGAAAATATCAAGACTCATGGTAACATCTCAAATGTTATATCTCAATATGCTCAATGATTCAATTTCGTCATAAAGAAGCTTTAAGCTTATCATAAATCTCAAAATCATTCCAAAATACCATTTCAACATATATCTCGAAATCATTCAAAATAAAAATATGAAATTTACAATTATAGATATCAAGACATCTCATGTCTCAAATATATATTCAATAATTCAAATCGTCATTGGGAAGCATAAAGCTTGACACATATCTCAAAATATTATTCTAAAATACCATCTCGACATACGTCCCAAAATCATTCGTGGTAAAAGTGTGTAATTCGCAATGATAATTATTAAATCATATCATGAAAACATTGAGATAATCATATAAATCAAAGTTTATTCATTCAATCATCATAATCTCATAATCGAATTATTTAGACATAATCTCACTTGCAAAATCATGTAAAACCATAATAAAATTAAAGCTTTGGGCACAAGAACGGAAGATTGCTCTTGTTCAAAACCCCACATACCTTAAGATGGAAGATGAATATGAACTTCCGACTCCGGAACTTTATTCACGAAAATGAAGAGTGCTTCTCGAAGCCCTTAACATGATCAGCTCGAATCCCAAATCAATTTGAAATTTCTACGGTTCAATTTAAAGATTTTTGGAGCTAAAATTTGACCTAGGGTTTTCCTCTCCTCCAAAACTTAATGAAAATATAAATTTCATGGTCCAAATATGGATTATATGCAAGAATTTTCGTCCAAGAAGGGGAATGTGAAATGACCAAAATACCCTTAAAATTCAAATAATGTTAAATCTGTCCTTTGGTGGACTGTTTTGATAGGCTGAAGTAAATCGACCATAACATTTTACTTCGACAGCCAAATTGGATGAAACTAATTTCATTAGAAAGAGGACTCTTAGAGATTTCCGTTGATATATAGTAGTTCACCCAGATCATTATGTACAAGGAGTTATGGTCGTTTGAAGTTGACCCAAAATTCGCTTTTGATAGGCTGAACTAGATTGACCATAATTTTTTTCTCCGATAGTCAAATTGGATGAAACCAATTTCATTAGAAAGAGGACTCGCAGAGATTTCCGTTGATATATAGTAGATCACCCAGATCATTATGTACAAGGAGTTATGATCGTTTGAAGTTGACCCTGAAATTCGCCTGGCTGCAGTAATTTTAATTTCCTGTACGTTTTACTGTTCACAGTTCGATCGGAATGGTCGTAGTTCGATCGGAATGGTCGTAACTCATCGCTCGAGTGTCCGTTTTTGATGATCTACATATCGTTGGAAAGCTTATTCGATACTCTACGCAATGGTAGGTCAACGTCTTAGAAATACTACACAGAAAATTTATGGATCGCTCTAAAGCGTAGAACTCGATACGTTTCTCACGAAATCTTTACGAAGAAAATTTTCCGGGGTATTACAAAATTGGTGGTTGAAGGAGAAGGGGGGATGGTGGTGGCGGGTTTGGAGAGTAAAAATTATAGTGGGAGTAGGGATAGAAGAAGAAGATGGGAAATGGAGGTGGAGGGGTATAAAGAAGATGAAGAAATGGGGGTGGGGGTATGAAGAAGGTGGTTATATATATATATATATATATATATATATATATTTATATATTAAAAAGTGTGGCCATATCATTTTTTAAATTAAAAAACGCACTTTTTTTTCTTTCTTTCTTTTTTAAATTCCACGTCAGCTTTAGGGGTGAAAATAATATATTCTAAAGATGTTAAGGGGGGTAAATAAACAAAAGTTAAGTTTAAGTGCTAAAGTAAGTTTGAAGGACAAGTTCAGGGAGGGAAAAGATGTTTTTTCTCGTTTTTCATTCGACAGAATGGTGAAAAGTTTTATATTTACGGCCATCAATGTCTACATAATTTACCCCACAAAGCAAGGGGTAAGTTCTGCGTAAATATAATTCACTCTAGACTAAGCCTGTCAAATGACCCGGCCCGACCCGGCCCACTAAACAAACCCAACCCAGTTTGACTCGGCCCGGTCAGCCCACGGGCTGTAGGGTTCCAGATCCCGGGCTGGGTTAATTTTTTGGGGCCCGGTTAACCCGGCTCGGACCAAAATCGGTCCAGGCCTGGCCCGAATAACTAATTTTTTTAAAAAAAAAAATCAGATTTTGCAAAAATGGTCCGCTGGGCCATTATAGCCGTTAGGAGCCCAAAAACGGTTATATGGCCACTTTAATTAAAAGAAAAAATTCATTTAAAATATTTTTTAAAACTCAAAAAAAATTCTATAAATACCCTACACTTTCAAATCATTTTCCACACAATTTTTCATTCTCTCTCAGATCTCAATTCTCAATTCTCAAATATTATATATATTTCCTAAAGTACTCACTTTAATTTTTTAATTTTGCGATTACAAAGTACGAGTGAAAATTTCTAAAGTCGCAACTTTTGGGTACTTCTAAAATTTGGTATTGTCGTTCCATCTTTTACTTTTAATTTTTAATTAGTATATTAATTGTTGAATATTTAATTTTATTATATTTGTGTATTTTAAATTTTTTTAGTTTAATTTATATTATGAATAAATTAAGAAAGAAACCTCGCTACTAAAAGTGTAAATCAAATTTGTCCCGAAAGTGGTAGTGGTAGTAAAAAGCGAATTACTAGCGGTCAAGGTACTTCAAGTAGTAGATATACTTGTGTGCCTCCGCCTCCAGTACCGCTTAGTCAACCTTTTGAGGAAGAAATAGGTGTAGGTGCTCACGATATGGATTATGTAGAAACTCAGAAAAATTACGATATAGAAGAAGAAAATGAAGTAGATGCGGTTGATTTAGATGAAGATGATAAAAATATTGGTGAGACACCCGCAATAGGAAATGTTAACGTTAGGTATGAATCGGTTAATCGCCCTCCCCGTCCTCCCCCTGCCCCAAGAGCTCGTAAAATAACTAGTATTGCATGGCAATTTTTTACACGTATATCAGATACTGGGGTGCAATGCAATATTTGTCAACAAATATATAAGAATAAAAGAGGAGGCATGCAAGGGGGTACGAGTACATTAATGAGACATATAAGTGATAATCACGCAAGAAAGTTAAATATTGCAAAAGGTGGTGCGGATGTTGGTGGGCCAACACAAACTAGAATTGACCCAGCAACTGGTCAGGTAATGAAGAAGTATAATAAATTGAGGGAGCGGAAAGAAATAGCAAAAATGGTAGTTGTGGGTTGTTTGTCTTTTAATTTTCCTTCTTCTGGTGCTTTTATTCATTATATTCAAGCAATTTATAATCTTATGTTTAATGGTATTCCTAAAAGTACTTGTCGGGTCGATATTTTTAAACTTTATTCACAATATTATTTTTATTTATCAACATTGTTAAAAAATATTCAATGTAGAATGTCTCTAACTTCTGATCTTGGTCGTGCTGTTAATAAAAATGATTATTTAACCATTATTTGTCACTAGATAGATACTAATTTTGTTATGCAAAAACGTATTCTAGCTTTTTTGTATGATGAAGATCGTAAACATACTGAAGATTTTATTGCTGATTCGATTGCTAAAGTTGCAGAATTTTATGGTATTGAAAAAGAAATCTTATGTATTGCTTTTGATAATGCTTTTAACAACAAGACTGCTATTACAAAGTTAAAATCTAAGTTATCTTCGTTGTTACCTGAAATACTTCATGTTAAGTGTGCTTGTCATATATATAATTTAATTGTAAGAGATGGTCTTGAGTTTTTTGAGCTTTATATTGGAAAAAACTCGGCTTGTTGTTGGTTTTATTCAAGAAAATAATCGAAGAAAAAGAATTAGAGACTTTAAACTTAAATGTGAACAAAATGGACTTGCACCGATATTGATGCCTGGAGAATGTGATACTAGATGGAATGCTACGTATGATTTTTTTAAAAACTTGTCATAAATATAGAGTTCCTATTACACTATCTTTTAACCAACATTGTGGTTCATTTGCTGATTCGGCTGAATGCATGTTACATGATTCTGATTGGGCTGTAATTGATGATCTTGTTAAGTTTTTGAAAAAAATTTATATAGCTACGGTTGAATTTTTCAGTGCTTATTATCCTACTGTTTGTAATATTTTGGCATATATAGCCAATATTTCTGGTTTGCTCAAAGAATATAAAAATAAAGAAGGTTACAAAGAAGCTGTTGGTGCTATGTTTGCTAAATTTAAAAAATATTTTTTTCCGATTTCTCCTATTTACTTGGTTGGTGCTATGCTAAATCCGTGTATGAAATAAACTACTATGTGTCACTTTAGTACTCTTATTTATGCTAACTTAGAGATAAATACTAACAATGATTCTGATGGTGAAGAACAAGAACAACTTGATTTGTGGACGGCTATGGCTGATGTGAACGCTTACATAGATAAATTATATAACCATTATGCTGATTTACTTGATTTAGTTGTACCGATAAATATCACTCCAACTATCGCTCATCATCCTCCCGAGGAGCCATCATCTTCTAAAAGGCCGGCACATAATAGTTTTTCTGATTACTTTTATGATTTAAATTGTTGGAACAGTGTTGAGGCGGGAGCTTACACAATAACTTATTGGGTAGAGCTTAAGTATTATCTTCGAACGCCGATAAAGGATCGCAGACGACGGATCAACGCATTGGATTGGTGGAGGAATAATGAAACACAATATCCTGTGCTTTCAAGATTAGCTAGAGATATATTGAATGTTTCAATGTCAACCGTTGCATCGGAGAGCGTTTTTAGTCAGGGACGACAACATCTTGGAGACAACCGACACTCATTGGGAAGCAATACAATGAATGTTCTAGTTTGCCTTAGAGATTGGATTAGAGCAGAACGAATAAATCAAGGAATGGAGGCGGAGCCGAACGACAACCAGAGAATTGAAGAAATTATGACTTCACGGGAGAACTCAGCAGAAGCAAGTCCAATGCATGGTTTTGCCTTCATTGACTTTGACTATCCTATGCAAGTTCCCGTTAATATTAACATGAATGAGTTGGAAAAAATAACGCAAAATTTGTAGATTTTTCATTCATGTAAATTATAAATTTTGGATCATTTTGCAATTAATAAAATTCAACATTCAATCATTCATTCACTCCTTAGTCCTTACTTTGTAATTTTTTCCATTTAATGATTTAAATTGAATTTCTAGTTTAAATTAAATACTTAGTTTTAATTTATTACTAATTTACTATCAAGTATTATTAATTTATTATATTAAGTAGCATATTTTTTAAAGTAGTACATAAATTGAATGGTACGTATATATGTGTATATATAGAATATAGACTCCAAAAGAGTGTATATTTAACGTATACATGTGTATATATTTTATAAATTAATATATAACTATATAGTGTGTGTGTGTGTATATTGTAGTATATATATTGTAGTTTATGTTTTATTTAAAGTAGTACATATATATTGAATGGTAGGTATATATGTGTATATATCTTCTACAGACTCTAAAGTAAAGTAGTATATATTTAATGTATACACGTGTATATATTTTATACATTAGTATATATATCATTATATATCTTGTAGTAGATGTTTTATCTAGAGTAGTATATATATTGAATGGTACGTATATATGTGTATATATAGAATATAGACTCTAACGTAGTGTATATTTAATGTATACATGTGTATATGTTTTGTAAATTAGTATATATATCATTATATTGTAGTATATATATTGTAGTATATTTTATTTAAAGTAGTACATATATATTGAATGGTACGTATATATGTGTATATATCTTCTATACACTCTAAAGTAGTATATATTTAACGTTTACATATGTATATGTTTTATAAATTAGTATATAACTATATATATAGTGTGTCAGTGTGTGTGTATATTGTAGTATATATATTGTAGTATATTTTATTTAAAGTAGTATGTATATATTGAATGGTATGTATATATGTGTATATATATCTTCTATAGACTCTAAAGTAGTGCATATTTAACGTATACATGTGTATATGTTTTATAAATTAGTATATATATCATTATATTGTAGTATATATCTTGTAGTATATGTTTTGTCTAGAGTAGTATATATATTGAATTGTACGTATATATATATGTATATATAGAATATAGAATCTAAAGTAGTGTATATTTAACGTATACATGTGTATATGTTTTATAAATTAGTATATATGTCATTATATTGTAGTATATTTTATTTAAAGTAGTACATATATATTGAATGGTACGTATATATGTGTATATATCTTCTATAGACTCTAAAGTAGTATATATTTAACGTATACATGTGTATATGTTTTATAAATTAGTATATAACTATATATGTATGTGTATATATTGTAGTATATTTTATTTACAGTAGTACGTATATATTGAATGGTGCGTATATATGTGTATATATATCTTCTATAAACTCTAAAGTAGTGTATATTTAATGTATACATGTGTATATGTTTTATAAATTAGTATATATATCATTATATTGTAGTATATATCTTGGAACATATTTTTTAAAGTAGTACATATATTGAATTGTACGTTTATATGTGTATATATAGAATGTAGACTCAAAAATAGTATATATTTAACGTATACATGTGTATATGTTTTATAAATTAGTATATATATCATTCTATTGTAGTATATATCTTGTAACATATGTTTTATTTAGAGTAGTATATATATAACTAATGTATCGTTGTATACACGATTACATGTGTAATTGTGTATATGTGTATATATTTTTTAAATTCTAATATACTATATGTATAGTGTATATATATTGCTTAACATATTTAAAATGTATATAGGTGGGTATATATAGTGTATATTGGAGAAAAAACTTTTAATTTATTTTTTTTTATTTTGACCGATTTTGATCGAATTTTGGACCGATTTTGATCGGGTTTAGGTGGATTGAACCGGGTTAGGTTAAATGGGCCGGTTCAGGGTTGTTTTAAAAAAAATTACTGTTAGATCCGGAACCAGACCGGCCCATTTAACCAGGCCTGAATCCAAACCGGCCCACAAACTGAATAAACTCGACGGACCGATTCCGGGTTGATCCGACCCAGCCCACTTAACAGCTCTACTCTAGAACCTACTTGTGGGATCACTCAAGGACCAAGGTATCTTGTTGTAATGTCTACATGATTTTAATCATATGACATAATTAACCATTTCACTTTGTCGTTTTTCTTTTTCTCTCAAGACGCTATTTACCGAAAATAAAGAGGATGCCTGAAATTGAATATTTGTCATCCAGTAGGTATAAGGTATATGTTATGATTTTATTTTATTTTGTTCAATGATAATCTTTATATTACTCAAAATGCTCATTATATATGCTTCCATCTTAGCTTGGTATTTGTTGATTTAGACACTCTAGACACACACAGGAAGAAGTGAATTCGCTTGTTAACTCACTCAAATTTTAACTTATCTTTTTAGCCTCTGATAACCTTATGATGAACATGATTTAGTGGGTGCTTTTACCAATTAATTATAGCATAATTAGTGTGAAAAGTAAAACACACATTAATTTTATCCTGAAAATCTGCAGCGATTACTTGGCACAAGAAGTGATTTTTTTTTTTGTGCTCATTTCTTTTTCCTCCCTTTTGGGTATCACACTGCTACAAAATGACGCTCATTATTTTTTCAAAACTAGTTAATTTGCTCACAATTCGATAGTAATAAAACACATCATTGAACTAAATGAGTCTGGTGGAATATGCATGGGAACTTCCCTGTTAAATGAATCTTACGTGTGAACCTGAATTAGTCGAAACGCCAAAATAGATACTGAATATCGAGTAGAAAATCAAATAAAAAACCTGTGAAGTCATTTCTTGGGAAAAGGGGAAAGGAGTTGAAAGGGTCACATTGATCACAATATAAACCAACTAGAGAGGAGTCGAAAAACTATTAACTTTGACATCAAAAACTAATTCGAACCACTCCAAACATACCAACAATTATAATAATATAACATCACATGCATATATAGGTACATGCCCCCTTCTGCTCATACAATTTTGACATAAACCCCACAACTATCCTATAGTACACAAACAGTGGAACTTCTCTTATTCAGATCAAAATAATGCAAGTGCAGAAACAATGCTAGTAACTGTCATAAAGGAAAACAGGGTCCCCTGTTGAAATGAAATCCCACCATGGCTTATATCTGTGTTCATGCCAGCACCCGACGGGCCTAAACCGTTGTTGACACCTCCTAATACGCCTGAGTTTGGATTTGTAACGTAAGGAGATCCGCCGGTGTTGGCTGTGGTCGTGGTGGGGCCGGTGGTCGTCGGAGTGGTGCTACTAAATAAAGAGGAAGTAACTTGTCATGTGTTAATTCCATATATCAATTAGGGACACAAGTGATCAAGAGGAAAATAGAAGAAAAATATACAGTAATGGAATGTGTAGTCTAGAATTTGAAGTAGATTATGCCACCTACCTATACCTCTTTAGTTCAATCACTCACTACATCATGTGCAAAAACAACTATAAAAAACATCGTAGCGGCTAAACACTTTAGCCATCACAATTTTTTCCGTGACATGTCAGAGCAAACAGCTAGTCAAGCCATCAAAATATAACTCTTTAGTCCAATTAGTTTCATGTAATTTGAAGCCAACACTGCACCCTTAGCGTCATGTCAAAATGTTAGGACTCAAATAGCAGGGGTGGCCCTAGTTTAGAGGTTGCAAGTTCACATTTCATTTAGATTCTATTCATGTCGTCATAAATTCACTTAATATTTAATATTTCTCTGTAAATCTAGTTATTATTATATAAATTGAAAATTGCAATAAAAACTCATAAACTTAAAAATTTCAAATCAGTGTCTAACATGAGGTCTAGGGTAGCATACATCAAATATAGTACTGTTAGGAAAGGTCTTTAGTTGGATGTAACATTATGTCCAAAAAAATCACACACACACACACCATTATCTAAGCATCAGTTCCTATTGGAAGGCCTTTTTACAGTTTTCAATTACTCATTTACATTACTAGCAAACATCAACTTGTTACTACAATTCAATGAGGACGAAGACCACTCACTATCTAATGTCCAGAGTGTCTGATCATGACATTTATAACCCCACCCCCACCAACTTTTGACCACTTGATTTTATTCAGTTCTACTGTTTTTAACCTCTCTCACAGTATTAACTTTGAAGTCTTTTGATCATGAAAATTATTTATTTTATCGAGAATTACTGGTTGGTTATATAGTTTCAAATTTTCACTTGGAGTTGAATCTCAAATTTGAAAAGTGGTTCAAACATGCTTTCCAACTTCATCTCCAATAAATTTTTTTCTTGAAAAAAAAAAAGATAAAGTGCTCTATTCTCTTCTTTGTAAAAAACATAGCCAAAGTGAGTGTCATCTTCAACTTTATAAATTCCAAATAAAATTAAAATATCAATGGCCAATCGCCTACATTGTATTCCATAATACGTGGATTTTTTTTTTTTAAAACTGAAAAGTGTAAATGTGAATATTTGGACGTACGTTCAATAATTGCAGCATTGTGAAAAAGCTACCAAAAGAGTGAAAAAGAAAAGAAAATTCCAATAATTTTGTCAATCAGTCAAAAGCATGATGATGCCAAATAGCCAATGCAATAGACTTTTCAACATTAAAGACAAAAAGAGCTCATAGAGATTAGATCAAAAGTGAAAAAGAAAATTAATTAGAGGTGATTAGACTTAAATTGGCAAATATGAATGGTTCATTAATTACAGTAATTTGAAAGATGAAAACATGCTTTATAACGGTATACTTTATCGAGAATAACAAAAAGAGACAAATAGGAGAAAAAGGAAACAGGGCCTAGAAAACAAAAGAGGACAATAGAAGAAAAAGGAAATAGAAACTTTAGATCTCACTATTTTTGGACTAGGTAGTAAAAATACTCTAGTTTATAACTTTATATCATGAATAAAGCTAATGTTGTTTGAAAGTTGATATTGTATTTAACAAACAAATGGCCAAGGAATGAAGTAGATAAATATTTCATCCACAAAATTCAAAATATGCTAAAGTGTCATACATAGAACTTTTACTATACTGGAACTTTTTCATGTACCATAGATAATGCCAAGGAAATTCAATACTTCATGTACAAAATATTTTTATCCTTTTTGTGCAGTACGAATTCAACTTGAACCCCTAGACATTAGCTGTGCATTAAATAAGTGAAGAGAGCAATAAGTGCTAATATAGCTTATAGCATGTGTTTTAAGATATGCAAAACCTTAACATTGAAAAGCATGGTTGGTTTAGTTTTGACTCCAAGTGGACCAAAACTGATGGGAGTTGCTCTGATTGCACTGTAAGAGTGTAGAGGGTACAGAAATTACAACTACTTAAATATGCTTCCTGGCTGGCTATGTAATAAATAGGAAATGTGTTAGCTAGCTATCACAAGAAAGAACAACCAGCACACCCCTTTACAACAACATTGTAATCTCACCAGGGAAATCTAGGGAGGATAGTGTGTACTCAGTCTTATTCCTATCTGGTGCTGAAGATAGAGAGATTTGTTTCCGACAAACTCTACCCCTCTGAGTTGTTAAATTTCGTGCATGGACGCCCCTTGAATATGTAAATGATTTAACTATTTACAACACTAATTAATGTCCGCAATCAGAATAAGAATTTTTCACCTATCTAAATTAACAATGAAGAGATCTTCCACTAGTACATATCAACATGTACCAAGTTATATCAAGGGCGAAAATGTTAACCTTTTCATATTTTGAACTCTAGTTACCCATAACCTTGCTCCACTACTACATACATATAATACTCTATATTCTATTTTCAAGATGTAATTACAGTTTAAGTAGATTCATCTAATAGTGTAAAATTTTATTAGGAAAGTTATGGAGGACCTGTAAAGTGAAGAAGATTCAGTACCTTGCAGTAGCAGGATAAACACAGCCAGCTGGGCCTGTTAGTAAGATACAAAAAAAAAAAAGATGCATGAGAAACATTTATAACCAACCAGTCACCACCAAAATAATATCTCAAAAATAACACTACTCCGTACTACACCTATGTACTAGAGGCCCTACATATGGTGAAATAACTTGACTGATTTTTGCTTGCTTACTGGGGTCAGTTGCGGTAACAGTGGCGGTGCCAGAAAAATCACATGACCCGGCAGCTTGGCCCTTCTTCTGGAAATAGCTGTTTACAGCAAAATTGCAGTGAGCTCTTACGCTATTCGGGTTAAAACAAGGTCCGTTTTGATGGATCGGGTTGCAATCCGCCCCGGCTCCACAAGCATAGTCCAGTGTCTTTTGCAACACTGCATCACTCAATCCTTTGCAAGCGCACCATGCAGCATCTACCATTCACACAGAAATATCAATGAAGAGCAAAATTTGGTGACCATATACTCGTAGCCCATTTGGCCGTGGAAAATGATATTTGGAAATTAGAGTTGTGCTTAGTCACTTTAAAATTTTTGTGAATGACTTGAATTTAAAACAACATTTTGGTATTTTCCAAATTTCAGATCAACTTAAATTTTACGGCCAAACATAATTTCCAAAGCTATGCTCCGAGGAAACAGTAAAACAATATTCATGGACAAACGGCAACTTAATTATATTACAAGGTCTTGTTTTTAAAGGAGAAGGTAAGAAAAATGAAGTTGCAGCTCGAAAACAGAGATAATTTTGCAAATATAGAAAGAACAAAAAGGTGGATATCAGTGTCTAAAGGCAGACAATAACAGGGTAGAGACTGATCCAGAGTTCAAAGCTTTATGAGTTTATATGACAGCTCAAGTTAATATACACAATAATAACCACATTCACAGTCAATATATACTACTAGATATTCAAAAATAGTAGGGAGTAGTCCGAACAAAAGCTATTGAATTCTCGTGTGGATCCGCCCTTGAATTTAAGACAGGAAAAATAAAGGAACTTACTTGAGTGGCCGGCCATGGCCAAAAGGAGGAGTGCAAATACAAAAGCAGACATGATAATGATAAGATGAGGATAAACAGAGGCTGGGGATGAAGAAAGGTGCAGAAGATAAAACACACTAATGTTGGTTATTTGTGAGTGTGAAAAGGGTGAGGACTGAGGAGTGCTATGTGTTGGGCAAAGTGACTGGATTTTTCATACACAAAAATACAACAAAGGTGATACAGTGATGAGGATTTAGAGCTGTGACCCCACTTGGTGGCCTTACCTTTTTTTCCCAAAAAAATAAAATTGAGGCTATAGTGCATTGAGCCCTCCCCCCACCCCCACCTCAACCACCTTCTTCTTCTTTTTTTCCAATGTAGCAACTTGCAAGGAAGAATGGGTATTTAATTTGTAAACTAGGAGTATATTGTTTTCCAATAATAGAACTTTTGGTGTTGCAAATTATGTATTCGGATTTTGGATACAAGAGGAGGTCCTTATTGATAGAAATTCAAGAGATATATTACTGCAGTTTCATTATTCTCCCCTAGACCAGTGCAATATATCGTTAGTTGAAGTACTCTCCCGTGCCGTCCACGGGATTACTGACGTGAAGTCAGAATTTGAAGCTTATGAGTTGAGAATTCTAATAGTTTTAAATCATTGTGTTATAAATTTTATAGATTTTACATATTCAATGAAAATTTAAGATAAATATAAAATTTGGACCAAAGCTAATGAGTTCAGCCAAAACACTCGGCCACATTGATATCACACAATCAACATTTACAGTAACGTGCCAAAACTTGGCTGGACAAATATCGGGACTACGTTTTAATCCCATATTAGCTGTGGTCAATTAAATATTCGTTTGGGAAAATAGAGTAATACAAAAGCTGAATTGAATTTAATGAAACCTTTTTACATACCACTACCAAAGACAATACTTAATTTGTATGAGCAAATACAATGATTTCATTTGTGCGATTACACGTATTGTTGTTATTGTAAGTACAGTGACAAGTACTAAATTCACCATTTTGTCAATGCAAGAAAGGATTTCAGGTCGCAAAATTCTTTATTGACCTTAACAAGAAAAAAGACACAACACCATATTCTTACTGACAACCATTGATCTTTCAATACAAACTAATTTTACATTCAGCCAACATGTCATCTACTAATTGGGCTGTTCACCCTTCATATACTTTGGCTTCTAACCTCGGGCTTGGGTTCACCACCAATGGATCAGCCCGTTGTAATGTCAGCCCATATGCTTCCTCCATGTTTAGCCTCTCTGGCAATTGTCCACTCGGCAAAGCCCAGTTAAACGAATGGACCAAAGTTGCAGTCATCAACTGGACCATGCGTATACCCAAACTTATTCCAGCACATATTCTTCGTCCAGCACCAAATGGAATTACTTCAAAGTCATTTCCTTTCACATCAACTTTGGGCTTCTCGCCTCCCGGCAAGAATCTCTCAGGCCTAAACTCCAACGGATCAGACCATTCATTTGGATCACGAGCAATGGCCCAAACGTTGACAAGAAGTGTCGAGCCTTTTGGAATGAAGTAGCCATTGATCTCACAGCTCTCGGAAGCAATTCTAGGTAGGGAGAGAGGAGTTGATGGATGAAGCCTAAAGGTCTCCTTGACTATTGCTTCCAAATAAGGCAATTGGGTCAGGTCAGATTCCGTGACGAGCCGGTTCCTTCCAACCACTTTGTCGATCTCCTGTTGGGCTTGGGCCATTATTCTTGGATAGCGAATAAGCTCTGCAATGGCCCATTCCACAGTGCTAGATGAAGTATCTGTGCCAGCTACAAACAAGTTCTGAAATAATTCACAAAAAATATTAAGGACCCATTTGAATATGACTTTTTTTTTTCTTCGCACTGTTTTAAAAACATTCTTTGATTATGCATTGCAATAATTTTGTGTGTTAAATCTTTTGAGATGAATTTTTCATATTGAAGAAGTAATCGAAGTGAAAAAATTTCACTCACAGAACGTCAATTTTTTTCAAATGAAATGTATAAATTCAAACACAATTCCAACCTTCAAATATGATCATTTTTTTTTCAACTAAAAAATCTATGTTGAAAAGCCTATTAAATGCTGATGGTAAGAGTATTCGTGAGCTATCTCAATCGCAACCACAAGTACCAGTGGACTATCAAACAAAGTAGCACCTTTTCAAAGTCAGGCAATTCCTAATTATGAACTTGTCTTCATCAACAAATACGTACAACAAAATTTTAAGGGTGGGGGTGGCTGTCAGCACCATTCATCTCAACCCCCCCCCCCCCCTTTTAACAAGGTACTGGGATTCTATTTATTTTAATAGGGCAGGATAGGACAAAATTAAGGGACAGTTAAATAAGATTGGTAGACTCAAGCCAACTTTAATGAAAGACTTTATCTTTTATGTTCAATATTTTTTAAATAAAAAATTAACCTATAAATCAACTATATGTAAAAATTGAATCTCATCATTTCTTAATCAGAGATTCTGGATTCAACCTCGTAATAAAAAAACATCCTGTCATAAAGCGTTTTGTAAGGACCTAAAGTTTGGGAACCTAAATCCCTTAGCGGCCGTTTGGTGTAAGGTACAAAAATAAATAATCTCAATATAATTTATCCTATCATAACTTATCCCAATATAATTAATCTCAGTATAACTACATTCGACCCTTTGGCTGGCCCGGGCAAAATTACCCAAGGCAAACTAAAATTTATATCTGGGGACGAGATGGTGGAATGCTTTTAAAATTACGTATTTTCTAAATTCTGATGTGATACTATTATCTTTTACATCATGAAAAGATTTGTATTTAATACTTCCTCCGCCCAATTTTATATGTTCCAAATTTTTTAATTTGATTTTTTATTTTACTTGTCATTTTTCATTAATCAAGACAAAACAATTTTTTTTATTTTTTGCCCTTAATATTAATTGTTTTATCTTCAAATTAAAATGTAAACATTATTCATTCATAGAAATACTATGATAAAATAATCATGTTATTAATTATTTTTTTTAATTAATATGTAATATCAAATTGTGACGAGTAAAAGAGAACAAAAACGAGTATTCAGTACTACCTAATGTAGACATTCGAGGGTTGAATTAAATTTAGGCAGGTCAAAGTGAGTATACTCAATAAAAGGTTAATGACCCTTTTAATATGCTAAAATCGAGCAAAAGTTTATTCGCATAAATTTTCACTAAATTTTAGTAAGTTTAATTGTTCTTCTATATATTTTTTTGTAGGTAATAAAACTATTATATTTCTTTTTTTATGACAATATATAACAAATAAAAGAAATATTTTGACAAAATTTCTTGAGATCTAGTTTGGACTAAAATATCAATTTAAGTTACATACTGAACATATTTTTATCACATGAAATAATTTTATCACCTCTATATATGAAAGATAAAAACTTCTTCACATTCGATATTTACGTGACTTCAAATATATAATATGTGTCCTCATATGTATTTTTATCATTAAATTATAACTGACTATACATTTTTTCCTTTTAATTTGTTTGTTTTAATTTTATTTTTAGTTTGTTTTGAATATTTTTTTAATATCTAAAAATTTTAATTTTTTACCTTACACGTTCAAAATACAAGTCTGAAGAATATTGCAATTTTCATATCCTAATAAATTAATTTAGGATTTGTTTGATCATAAATTTCTCAGATAATTTTTGAAAATAATTTGATAAATAACATTTGATCATACAATTTGTCATTATTTGACCAATAATCAAATTTTCCAAATACTCAAAAAAAAAAAAAAAAAATTAGCACTTGGACCAAATGTCATTTTCTGGAGAAAGTTTTAAACGTGAAATATGTTTTTCAAAACTTGCAAAAATATTTAAAAATTTATGATTAAACAGTAGTTTAGATTGACGTAAACATGGAGTTACCGCATGGACCTGAAAAACAAATGTGAACTTACCAAAAGTAAAGCTTTAATTTCTGTATCGGTGAGCTTTCCTCCATTTTCATCTTCTTCATTTTTCAAAGAAATCAACGTACTCAACAAGTCTCCACCTCCCTTCATTTCGTTTATTGGCTTTAACTTATGTTCTTCGAGAATCGAGGTCAAAAACGCGTCGAAACGCGCGTGGAGCTTCTTCATTTTTCCAGCAACACCTTGAATGTCCATCCAATCAAGTGCCGGAATAAAATCGCCGATGTTGAAAACGCCGGCGAGTACCATCATCTCCACCACCATTGACTTGAACTCCTCCGCCTGTGGATCAATACCGCCGGTACCGTCGGCGAATACTCGTTTCCCGAGCATCACACGCGCAAGTGCATTCGTGGTGCACACGTTCAAGAGCTGCCCTAATTTGACTGTCTTTTGGCTAGCAGTTGCTAAGGCGCGTGTAAGTGTTCGGACTTCTTCCTGCAGTTGGAATTAGGCTAACGTTAAGAGACAAGTCAAACTCCATTAATTTCACATACTCTCTCGTCCCAAATTAATCGTAGATTAAGAAAAATAATTAATAATATAATTAATTTATTATAGTATTTTTTATATTTTAATTTTAAAAAAAATAATTAATACAATGGATAAAATATAAAAAAAAAATATCTCTTCTTTATTAATAAAAAAAAAACAAGTAAAATAAAAAATTAAATTAAAAAATTTAAAATAAATAATTTAAAATGAAGAAAGTATTTTTCTAATTATTACTTATCACTATTTCACTTTTTAGACTCAATCTAAGTGAACTTTGACTTGTGTACTTTTTAATGATATTATTATGAAAAGGATTGTAGTTTATAGCCCTTTCACATCATTTTCAACTATTTAAATTTTAAATATTATATTATACACCTTAAAATATTGATTAAAATTTATATAAATTAACCTTTAAAAGTAAAATGATAATAAGTAAAATAAACAGAGAAAGTATATCTCGTACCGGCAACACATATAGATAACTCTATCTATTACAGATTGTTTAGTGTGAGATATAAAATATAATAGTCCCGAATAATACATAAGTATTTTATCTCACATTTGATTTGAGATATTAATTAATCTCAAAATTTTTATTCCTCCATTTTTATCATACTGATGGAATAAATTAATTCATATATATATAATGAGATGATTAATTTCAAAATTAATTAATCCAAAATAAATATTTTCCAACTAAACGATCCCTTAAGCTTGAAATTAGGATAGGTGAAAAAAAAAAATACCAAAACTTTTTGTCGGTTAAAATTTTAATATGTGACCTCACGGTTGGTTCTCACTCATTGACCATACATAAGCATGCCTCTTATCTTTGCCTCAATTTATATTTATGACCTTCAATTTTATATATATATAAATAGATACTTAAACATTTATAAATTGAATACGCGTTTTCTATTTAGTATTTATGTATTATTATGCGATTTTTTTGGGTAAAAGTTAATACTCTCTCATTTCAAAGCAAGTGTACTTTTAACTTATTTCTCACCTATTAAAAAAAATTATAATAAGAAAAACATAGAGTAGTTGAAAATTAAATATTTTTCAAGAAATTAAACACTATTAAAAAAGCAATTCCTTATTAAAAAAATATAGTCAAAACCAACAACTAATATCCAGTCTTGGATTCTTAAAGCAATACTTAATAAAAAAACTGCCTAAATTTAGTGCTGTGGATAGTTTTTGTGCTAAGCTAGAGCCTACAATTGATTTATAAATTGGGAGAAACAAAAGAAAGGAAAGAATAAAATGGAGTATTGTATTAATTACGAAGTAAAAGAGAAAGAAACATGTGTAGAAACTTCAGAAACCGCCTTCTGGATTTTGTCTTTATAATTCTAAATTACAAAAGATTATCTTTGGTCAAAGTATTAACTCAATCAAGTAAAAAATGTACATTACTTAATCAAAAAGATATATTGTCATGTGATTATAGATTTGGCATCCGAAGAAAAGATTCTAGTCATGTATGGAACTATTACTTTCATTCAGTCTCTCACTTTCCTACCAAAAATTAAAAATAAAACACCACCTATAAGGAGTAATACTTTTAAAAATTTCATAACAAGTAAAACTATATCATATACAATTGCATTAGTACTATATAAAATTTGTCAAGTGCAAGTATAAAATATATTTTCAATGAAAACCTGGCGGACATGGCGGAAGTCATCTAAAGCTTTGGCAGAAAAAAGATGCACAGCGCAAATTTTCCTAAGCATACGCCACCGGGGTCCATAAGGTGCAAAAACAAGGTCATGATAATTATAAGCCAAGTGCTTAGCGCCCGAGTTCGGGGGGCGGCTCGAGAAGTTTGCATCATGAGTTTTTAAGAACTGAGCCGCCACTGAAGCCGAAGCCGCAACCACCACATCCACCAACCCCATGCGAAGATGCATGAGTGGCCCGTAAGTTCGGGCCATGGCTGCAGTCGATTGGTGCGGCTTCGGACCTAAATGGACCATGTTTCCTATTAGTGGCCATGGTTTTGGACCCGGGGGTAGTGGCAGTGGATAACGTTTACGAAAAAATAAGTTAAGAATGTAATATAGAAGAAAAGAGAAAATGATGGTGTATAGAATGGATAAGAATGCCATTTTGTGATGTATAATGTAAGAAGGAAAAGTTAGAGACACAAATATTACCACCTAACATGGACTATAAATAAATAGAAGGGAGGTGTGGGCGTTGGGGGATCATTGTAGTGTATTTATTGGTAATATTAAACAATTTAGGTTTGGAAGTTAAAATTTTTGAACGAGAATTAAATGTTTTAGAAAAGTGAGTTAAATTTTTTATCCTTCATTAAGAGATTCTCTAATAGATAAAATTATTTTTTTAATTATTTTCTTTAATTATTTTTTATTTTTTATAATATTTAAAATCAAAGAATCCTAAAATATTTTGGTAAGAGAGTAATATATTTTAAAAATTGAAGAATCCTAAATTATTTGGTAAGAAAAAATATATGGTAATAAATATTAGGAGAGTTAATAGTTAAGGAGTTCTAAAATATATGGTAAGAAGAAGAACTATTTTCTCAAATTAAAAATTCAAATCAAATAATATTCTTTTTACAAAACTTTTCTATTCAACGTTAAAAACTAGATTTACAATTGAATATTATTCAATACTCATCATGTTATAAGGAGAGAAATAATCATTCCATCGATTAATGAACACTTATTATTTTAGTTAAGAAAATATGTCAAAACCACAATAACTTGTTCTTTTTAAATTCAAAGATTATAGTTAACGTGATATACACGTGCAAAGCATATATAATCTATAATCTATAATCTATCTATAATCCATAATATATTAAAAGTGTGAAGACCCTAATATATTAAAAGTGTAAAAATCCTTAGAAAAATAATTTAAATTTTTCGCCCTACATTAAAAGTTCTTTTCACTTTTTTTTTTTTTTTTTTTAGTTATTTAATATTTGTTATAAATTTATGGAAAGACTCCTAACTTTATGAAAATTTTAGTTGATGTATGATTCATAAATACATTGAAAGTAAAATACATAAAGTTACCTTAACAACGAAATCAAATCATAAGGTTCTGATCTCTTTTTTTTTGCTCTACTTAAAGTTATTTTGTATTTATTGAATGTTTTTGTTGTATTTTTTGTCTCGATTTGTTTTTATCGAACTTTCTAAACACCTATTGTATCGTAAGTTCAAATTTATTTATAACATCATGCCTTTTATGGATTATGCAATATATGTTTCCTTGAACTTTCAAAGAATAATTATGTATCCCCTCGTGATGACTTCTACTAGAGTATAATGAGTAAACTTTAGATTTTGGGATAATAACAAGTACCAACAGTGCTATCACAGAAGGAGTGTTGGTCTTTGAATGTACAAAAATAGAAAGAGGAATTTGCATAATTTAGAAAAAATTTCACCAGAAAAATATATTATTGCCGAATGAACTAATTGAAAAAATCAAAAATTTATTCTTTTTTTTTTTTTTTAATAACATTAAAAACAATATGTTATACTGACATATGTAGCAATTTTGTAAGGCAACTCTAATTAGCACTATTATCTCATGCATAGTGATTTTATTGATTCAATTATTACTCTTTTCCTTTTTGAAAGTTTTTAACAATTTTTTCCAATTTGTTTTATATTATAGTTCTCTTCTTTCATATCAAAATTGTATTTTAACTGTAACTATCTTTTGATTTGCTTCCTACATAGTTTATTATAACTATAATTAGAATGATCTAATCCACTAGGAAACTGTAGACAGTTAAGAAAATAAAGAATAGAGTCGATCTTAGGTGGTGGTTTAATTTGTTGATCAATTAAAGTTAATGACTAAAAATAACGGGATGCAAAATAAAGGGCTTCATTCTTATGGAAGGTATTATATATTTTGTATCCATGGGTGATTATGTTTATAATGGAGAAGAAAATAGGTAGTATGGCATCATAGTTATTTAATTAATAGTTAATATCTCATAGAATTATTTTTGTTGAAAAATTAAGATTAAAAAGGTGATTTTTACATAAAAAAAATAATAATACAACTATTAAGTTGAGTAACTATTTAATGGGGCATTTTCAACTGACGTCAGATATTCAATAGACTAACTTATTCTAAATTATATTTTTTTTACGAGTTCAGATAAGCAAGTCCCTTTTATGTTGCTATAGCTATCACGCTCTATCAATGTATTATTTAGTTTATTGATTAATTAGTTTAGTATTATGTTATTTACTTGGTCTATTAAGTTATGTGTAAGAGTTAATTAGGATTTCATTCTCGCTAAGATATTAATAAAAGCTCAATCGCGCTAAGCTATTTTCTTTATATTTACAATATTAAGATCAACAACAATTTTGGTTATTTAATCTTTTCTTATTTTAATTATATCATAAGTCTTTATACTTAAGAGTTTTTTCACATTCGTTTAGGTAAATTAATAGACTACATATATAATTATTAAATATATCTGGGCTATTCTGTAATTAGTTATTCTTCAGTTCTCTATATATACAGCTGTAACCCCTTCAATATTAAGGAGATCAATTAATTCTTAAATCTGTATCATGGTATCAAAGCTAGGGTTTCTTCTTCCGCCCAAACCCTAATCTCTCCTCTTTTCCGACGTGTGTGCGCCGCCGCCACCGTCTACACCACGCCGCACGGCCTCCCTCCTCCGCCGTAGGTCGGCGCCATGGACAAGGTTATTGATCCTCTATCAAAATTACCGTCTGGAGTAAAATTACTGCTCAGGAATCTCCACAATCTCATCCCCGAAAAATTATCTGACAACAACTACCCGGCCTGGGCACTTAACGTCCGCACCGCCCTCGCAGCCAACTTGCTGCTCGGATGGATTGACGGTGCGGAGAAGCCGCAGCCCGAGACAGCCGAGAAGGACGGCGTCAAGCTCCCAAATCCCGACTACCTTCCGTGGATGATCGTAGACACTCAGATCCGAGCCTGTCTTCTCGCAGTTATTAGCCCCTCTGTGCACAAACACGCCCGGGGTTTTCTCACATCGGCTTCACTTTGGGACGCACTAGCCACAAGGTACAACTCTGTGTCCACGGCTCATATTTTTCAGTTGCGTGACAAATTGCATACTCTTCGGAAGGGAACGAAGACGATGACTCAATACCTTGATGATGTGGCCTCTATTCTGTCTGACCTAGATGCTGTGAACGAGATTATTCCTGAACGAGACGTGGTGAATGCCGTGATACGTGGTCTTCCGGCTGGCTATTCCTCTCTCAAACAGCATATTCGCCTCTCGCCTGTCGAAATCACTCTGAATCAACTGTCTGGATGGCTTAATGCAGAAGAATTGAATCTAGACATGGAACACAAATTACTGCTCGGAGAAGCCAGTTCCACCCCTGGCGTCACGGCTCTTTACTCGGCTGGCAGCGGAGGCTCGGCCAGGGGTCGCGGTGACGATCGCCGTAACCAAGGGCGAGGCAGCGGCGGCGGTGACCGTCGAAACACCGGGCAGCAAGGCAGAGGCGGGCCTCCACCGAGGGACGGCTTCCAGTCAGGTCGCGGACAGGGACGAGGATACCAGCGGATGCCCACACGAGATCTTCCGACGTGCCAAATTTGTGCTAAACGGGGCCATTCTGCGGCTAATTGCTGGTATCGTTATGATGACTCGCAGAATGTAAATAGCCAGTCCGGAGGATCAAGGGCGATGCATGCGTCCACAAACGCTCAATCTGGCAATTGGTATCTAGACACAGGTGCTAACACCCATGTGACGTCGGATTATTCACAACTTCAAGCTCCTCATCCGTATCATGGCTCAGAAACTATTACAGTAGGCAATGGTCAATCCCTTCCCATCACAAACACCGGCTCTGGGTATGTCTATACCCCAAATGGTAAATTTCATCTCTCAACCCTTCACCACGTCCCTTCCCTCACATCCAATCTTTTATCTGTTTATCGCTTTACTAAAGAAAATAACTGCACCCTCATTTTTAATGACACCAATTTCCAGATAGTGGACAATACCACGAACCGGGTGCGGTACACGGGCCGCTGTGAGCATGGGCTATACACTCTTCCATCCAGGTCTCCGTCTGTTGTGAGTCAAGCCATTCTCTCGTCAACCTGGCATCGCCGGCTTGGGCACCCATCATCCGCCATCACCAAATCCATTTTATCTTCCTTAGGTTTTAATTTTTCAGAAAAATTACATTGCGAGTCCTGTTCAGTGTCTAAATCTTGTCGTTTACCTTTTTCACTGTCTGAACACAAGGCCACTGCGCCATTTCAATTAATTTATTCTGATGTTTGGGGTCCAACCTCAGTTCCTTCTGTTCAAGGTTTTCGTTATTATATATGTTTTGTTGATGATTACAGTAAATTCACTTGGCTTTATCCTCTGAAATTTAAATCCGAAGCTTATACTATTTTTGTAAACTTTGACCGAATGGTTCAAAATCAATTTAATGCCAAAATCAAAATTTTTCGAAGTGACAATGGCAAAGAATTTGTCAACAATGCATTTGGTGTTTTTCTTCAAAATCTAGGGGCTCTTCATCACACTTCATGTCCATATACCCCTGAACAAAATGGCGTTGCTGAGCGCAAACACCGTTACCTAATAGAAACAGTTGTTGCGCTCCTCCATGATTCCACCTTACCTGTTTCCTTTTGGGTTGATGCCCTTGCTACTGCCAACTACCTCATAAATCGCATGCCCACTCACACTCTCTCCAACTCCACTCCATATGCCCGCCTCTACAATCATCCACCCGACTATATCCATCTCCGCCCGTTTGGGTGTCTAGTTTATCCCTGGTTGCGTCCGCACACTCAACATAAACTTCAACCTCGGTCCACCCCTTGTGTCTTTCTAGGCTATCATCCCACTATCAAAGGTTACAAATGTTTCGATCCTGTATCTCAGAAAACATATGTTTCCCGTCATGTTCGTTTTGTGGAGGAACAATTTCCTTACACAAGTCTTTCCTCTACTCCATACTCCCCCAATCCACTTGGCGTTGTGCCATTATTTCCGTCTTTTTCTCACGCTCATGCTCCGGCTCACTCGGCACCTAACCCGGTACCCCACTACACCACTACCCACCCGAAACCCCAAACCTCCCACCCGAACACCCAGCCGACTGCCACACAACCCACCACTTCCCTACATCATACTCCTAACACACATACAGCCACCCCATCCACCGCTGCACATCCCAGCTCCCACGGCAGCCCCACCCAACCCCCGCCCACGCATCATACAACTCCACCACCCCTTCCTAATCACCCTCCACTCAACACTCATCCTATGACAACCCGAGCCAAGGCCGGTACCTTCAAACCCAAAGCCTACCACACTCAAATACCCTTTGATGCACATCCCACAACTGAGCCTACTACCTACAACCAAGCCTCCAAAAATAGTTTCTGGTGCCAAGCTATGGATGAGGAATTTCAGGCTCTGAATGAACAACGTACATGGGATTTGGTACCTCTGCCTAGTAACCGAAAGTTTATTGGGTGCAAATGGGTGTTTCGCATCAAACGAAATTCAGATGGATCTCTTTCTCGCTATAAAGCACGTCTGGTTGCAAAAGGGTATCATCAGGAGTATGGTGTGGATTATAAGGAGACCTTCAGCCCTGTTGTTAAGCAACAGACTATTCGTCTGGTCTTGTCTCTTGCTCTTCACTATGATTGGCCGCTTCATCAGCTAAACGTCAGCAATGCCTTTCTTCATGGTCATCTTGAGGAAGAAATCTATATGGTTCAGCCACCGGGATATGTTAATCCCAACCGTCCTCACTATGTTTGCAAGCTTCGCAAATCACTGTATGGCCTGAAACAGGCCCCTCGTGCCTGGTACACACGTCTCTCTACTTTTCTGCAGGGTCTTGGTTTTCGCACCTACCATCATGACAACAGCCTCTTCACCCTTCACTGTTCTCGAGGGACAGTCATCATTCTTATCTATGTGGATGATATTGTTATTACAGGCAGCTCGTCATCACTCATCACTGAAATTACTGAAGCTATGCATCGTGACTTCAAACTTAAGGACCTCGGTCCTCTGGAGTTCTTTCTTGGCCTCGAACTCATCCGCAAATCGGGAACCATATTGATGCATCAGACAAAATATACCCTTGAACTTCTAAATCGGGCTGGAATGACAGACTGCAAACCCGCGGTCACTCCCATGGCAGTCCGCCAATCCCCAGGGCCGAATACTCCCTTTGTCGATCCTACACTATATCGGAGCCTCGTCGGTGGACTTCATTATCTTGCTGTTACTCGTCCGGACATCCAATATGCAGTCAATCGAGTCTCCCAATCAATGCATGCTCCCACAGAACAACACTTTCAGGCCTTGAAACGCATTCTGCGCTATCTTCAAGGTACTCTTCACTGTGGAATTTTATTTCAAAAGGGCTCGTTTGATATATCTGTTTTTTCTGATTCGGATTGGGCTAACGACAAAGATGATCGAAAGTCCACTACTGGATATATTGTTATGATGGGACCGAATCTGATTTCCTGGTGCACCAAGAAGCAAACGCGAGTGTCCCGTTCCTCCACAGAAGCAGAATATCGTGCCATGGCTGCGGGTGTTGCTGAAGCCATGTGGTTACGATACCTTACGGATGCACTTGGCATTCCCCCGACGAAACCACAGATTTATTGTGGCAATCAGTCCACTATTTGTGTTACCAAAAATCCAGTCCTTCATGATCGTATGAAGCATGTTGGGTCTGACTGTCACTTTGTTCGCGATGAGGTACTTGCACGAGCGATGGCCACGCACTATGTCCCATCTACTGACCAGCTTGCTGATATTCTCACCAAGCCTCTTCCGTTACAGCCTTTTCAGTCTCTCTGCTCCAAGCTGCCCCTCGTTACCGCTGATCAGCTTGCGGGGGGATAATAGACTACATATATAATTATTAAATACATCTGGGCTATTCTGTAATTAGTTATTCTTCAGTTCTCTATATATACAGCTGTAACCCCTTCAATATTAAGGAGATCAATTAATTCTTAAATCTGTATCATAAATACATATGTCTAAGTTATATTATATATAGAGAAAATATTCTATTACTCCTTAAACTATGCTCAAAACGGCTGTGACACACCTCAACTTAAAGGGGGTCCTATTACCTCCTAAACCAATTAGAAGTGTAATTTTGACACCCTTAGTGCCTACGTGGCACACACGTGTGCCTACGTGGACACTTCACGTGTGTGCCGTACCTCCTGAACCAATTAGAAGTATAATTTTGACACCCTTAGTGCCTACGTGGCACACACGTGTGCCTACGTGAACAATTCATGTGTGTGCCACGTAGGCACTAAGGGTGTCAAAATTACACTTTTAATTAGTTCAGGGGGGTAGTAGGACCCCCTTTAAGTTGAGGTGTGTCTCTACCGTTGTGGGTATAGTTCAAGGGAGTAATAGGGTATTATCTCTTATATATATGAAAGTGAAAATTATTTTTTGATCATAATTTGAAAGAAATATTAATTGATTTCAACTTATTTGTGATTTACGGTGAAAATAAATGAATCCTAATGTCAAGTTATATTATCTAAATAAATATATCATTTATTTTAACATCAATTATTAGCTTTTTACTTTTTTTTTATATAATTTTACTAATTGATGACATATGATGGTGATAATATAGACACAATCAATGAGCATAAATTTGAAGGCAGCATAGTTAATACTATATACCAAGCAAAAATTCTTTTGATGCATTGAAATTGAAGAATTTAAGATATTTTATAAGGACGAAGAGATTCAAACCATCCCATCACAATCTATATTAATTTATTATTTATGAATTTTTCAATAACTCAAAAACTCAATGTCAAATATGACCAGCATTTTTGTGTCATGCATATGATGGAAACGTAAGGTAAATAAACATTTTATCAGTTTTTTTCCTCTTTAAATAGTTCTCTTCTTTTAGTCTAGAATTTGTCCTCTATCTTTTTTTGTTATAAAACTTACTTGCATAGAAATCTTAATGTTCATATTGCGATATTTTGCTTTAGTAATTCGTATAAATAACATAAATATCAACCCTTTTGGAAGTAGTTACACTCTCTTCCATCTTTTTAATTACTTTACTCTCTCTCCATTAATATACATAACATAACTGACATATACATAGCATTCTGTGTATATGTTGAGATTTTTGTAATATATTTAGAAGTTGGGACTTTTTGTAATATTGACAACATAAGTTATGTATTTATGTAATTTTTAGTAATTCTTTACCTTACTGTTAATTTGTTACAAGTAGTTGTTAATATTATTATATTTAATGTATAATGTAGTTTCTTATTTTCTTAATATTTAAAAATTTTAAACTAACTGAAATAAATAGTTATTACAATTTAATTCTAAATAATTAAAAGTTACAAATTTAAAACTAACTAAAATAAATAATTATTACAATTTAATTTTAAATAATTAAAAGTTACACGTGCGAAGCACGTACGACTAAACTAGTAAGTATAACAATTCAGTACCATGATCAAGGTTTTTTAAATTGATTATATTATATTATATTATATTATATTATATTATATTATATTATATTATATTATATTATATTATATTATATTATATTATATTATATTATATTATATTATATTATATTACATCTCACTAGGTTGGGGTATGCCGCTCAGCCTGCCAGACCCTATAACAATATCGGATTACGTCAAAGTCGTAAAACCGAACCAAAGCACCAACCGAAATATAAAAGAATTTTAAATAATTTAATGATTGTATGGAATCTTTTATCCAAACAAGGAGCCTGTCAGAGATTTAATAACCTTATGTTAAACTCATGTGTCTAGAAGTTCTAATTGTGCAAGAGTCGCCCTTGTCATATCAATACAACGGGCTAAAGAGGCACAACTTACTAGAGGTAGTCACAGAGACAAAGCTAACATAATTTATTAAACTCGACTGTACCACCATTTTGGAACCAAGTCAAGAAACTATAGAATTTTTTTTTCATATTTTGATAGAGTCTGGATCTTTCATAGTTACCATGTAAACGAAGTTAGATCTTCAACATAGATATAAGAAGTCTTTTAGTCGAACATAGTCACGGATGGACGAGGGTAGAAGTTGTATTAAATGCACACAAATAAGAAAGTAATATGTACCTTAATATCCGGAAGCAAGGCCTAAAAATATTAACAAACAGTGGCTAATGCCTTCTTATTTATCTTCGAGATATATTTTACAAGAGAGAGGATCTAGAGAGAAGGGAGAGCTTTGGAGATAGAAAATAAAAAGAAAAACTTATTCCTCTTACAACTGAATGAGGTAGCTTTAAAAAGGAAAAGAAAAGAATCTTGCACAGTACTAGGTGGGTCCCTGTGCATAGCATAGTAAAAGTTTTTAATAATTTAGCTGTTGGATCCCGCCTGATCTTTTCCTTTCCATTTTTTGATGAATGCTTCAGCTTTTTCAATAACTTCATCTGTTTCTCCCATAACTTCTAGAGGTTGGGACTCTGTAATATCTTCAGTGTTTACTTCATCACTTTTCATTGATGTATCTGAATTTTGTTCAACCATTTGGAGTAATTTATGTCGTACCTCTGCTAAGTATTGTTCGATCATCTCCATTTTATTTTCATCGTGAGCTGATATTCTTCTGAAAACATAATTGAGACTTTTATCTTCAACTAAAATTAATTTTTGAGGAGTCTGTTCATATTCAGCAATTCTCTTGACGATATTTTCTCGTTGATCATGTCCATATGTGAGTTTTGTATTTGGATCTTCACGAGTTAGCTTGTCCCAAAAATTGCAATAAAATATTCTGTATAAAGCAGAAATTTGTTGGCTAGTATAAACTATTTCAACTGACCATCTATGAATCCAAGGGATAGAGAATTCTATAAAGAAATACATTTGGTCAATAGTGTCGATCTTACAAATATGTTCAGAAAGGTATAATTCAGTCAAGAAGGGTGAGGATTTTTTTCATGTATGATAAAGAGAAGAATATTCTGGTGGTAATATTTTAACGGTAAGTCCGTGATAAGTCCACCATTGCACAAATCTATTGGGAATGAATTTATCAAAAATCTTGGCACAAATTTTTATAAACCATGTATGTTTATGTTTAATATTATTATAATATAAAACTTGAGAAAATGCCTTAATATAATCCCAATATGTGAAATTTATCTGAGACTGTCACATTTATCCCATAGGCATAGATTTTTGAGTCATAGATGAAATTTCTCATTCTTCAATAGAAATAAGCCATTTAAACAATCATCTTGGAGTATCCATGTACACCTGGGGTAGTATCTCCCGTTGGACTGTGATCAAAATTTGCACTGAATGTCTGAACCAAAATATTTTCATAAAAAGTTCATGGTGTATATGATTCTCTTGTGAAATAAACATTAGTAGTTAAGTATTTTTGGAGTAATCGTCATGCTTCTTCAGAATTTTCTTGTCGAGGAATATGCGGATTTTCAGTAAGTAGGATGAGTTCTCTAGCAACCAATTTTTCATATGTGGTTTATTTTCGGAGTTTTCTTGGACTATAGATGCAAATGAATCTGCAGTTTTTTGTTGATCGGATATATAAGATTGAAGTTGTTTGTACAAAGGATGATCTTCTGGAATATCTTTCAAATGAATTGAGGAACCAATATTTTGAGTTTTTGATGATGATGATCCTTCCTGGAGAATTTTTGAATTGACCAAAGTTCTATTTCCTTGTTGTAATATCGAAAAATTAGAACTTGCAGAGTTATATGCAGAATTATTTCTATTACTAAAATAAGTACGGTTTGTTCATCCTCCGTAATATGAAGAGTTTTGACTTCGTCCACCTCTGCTACGTCCTCTGGCTGTTTGTCAGGGTGGATCCATGCTACATCAATAATCAGAAATTTGATCAGCATACCATAACATATATTCGAATAGATCTTCATAAAGTGTGCCCTTTGTGATAAGATCATTAATGACCTTTCGTAATATAAGTATGTGCATATCCGCATTTAAAGGAGTTTTCTTTATAAAAATGATTAAGAATTTTCGAGAGAAAAAGTGCAGAAAGAGCTTCATTATTCCTTTTAATCCTGTAAATTAAATATTAATCACTTAAGTCAATATCAAATCAATAACTATCATTATCAAGAAATTCACCGTGGTTAAGGAATAATTCTTCTTCTATTATTCCACGAACAAGATTTTCTAAGATAAGAAAATGAATATCTTCGTTTAAAGGAATGCATTTGATAATAGTAATTATAGTTTTTTCAGAGAGAAAGTACGTGTAAAAATTCATGTTAATCGATTAAATATTCTCGAGATAGAAAATCAGGCAAAGAATTTTCACTACCCTTCTTATATTGTATTTCGAAATCAAAAGGGGCTAATTGAGCTTGCCATCTTGCAAATATTAATTTAGAGGCATCATGTTTAAAGTCTTTGTCGAACATGTATTTTACAGATTGAGCATCAGTCTTAACTATAAATTTTTGATCATATAAATCATCTTAAAATTTTAAAACACATTTTACAATAGTAAGCATTTCATGAGCCACCGTAGCATATTTTTCCTGACTTTCAGACCATTTGTCAGAATGAAATCTAACTAAACATTCAGTGTTTATATGGGGATTAACTTGTTTAAGTATTCCTCCATAACCAATATTTGAAACGTCAGTTTTAATTATTTTTAATCATGCAGGATTAGTTAAGGTTAAACATGAAAGAGTTTGAACTCGTTTTTTTATTATTTTAACCAAGTCAATGTGAACTTGAGTCCAGGGTGTTTTATTACCCTTTTTCAGTCTATCATATAAAGGAGCTAAATCTCTGGATAGATTTTTATAAAAAGGAGAGATGTAATTAAGACTACCAAGAAATCTTTGTAACTGAGTTTTATCAGTAATTATATTCGAAAACTTTTTAGCAAAATCTAAAGTTCTTTGTATGGGATCAAGAGTACCTTGGCTAATATTATGACCTAGAAATCTAACATTTGTCTGAAACAAGGACATTTTTGGTTTAGAAATAACCAAACCATTTTACAATACTATTTGTTTGAACATTTTTAAGTGTTTAAAATGTAATTCAAGGGTTTTTGAGAACACCAGAATATCATCAATATAAACAATTATAAAATCCATATAAGAATTAAATATGTTGTTCATAATTTTTTGAAATTCAGAAGGAGAATTTTTCAAACCAAATGGCATAACATTCCATTCATATTGTCCAAAAGGAACGTTAAAAGAAGTTCTATAAGTATGATTTTTATCAATTTGAATTTGCCAATAACCCGATTTAAGGTCAAATTTTAAAAATATGTTGGCATCATAAAGTCTAGAAAGCAAGTCCTTTTTATTAGGTATTGGATACCTTATCCATTTTAAAACTTTATTCAGGGGTTTATAATTAATGACTAGTCTAGGCATACCACGTTCCTGCTCAACAACATTATTAACATAGAAGGCAGTACAAGACCAAGGGGATTTTGAAGATTTTATAAGACCCTTTTGCAGGAAGTATCAATCTCCTTTTTACAGAATTCTACTAACTCTGTATTCATCTGGGGGGCGAGATTTAGTAGGTATTTTTTCCTCACTGAAACCATCTACATAAGAAAGAGAAACAATATGTGTCTAGCGATCCCAGAAGGCATTTGGGTGATCAACACAAATATCAATAGTCAATTGATCAGAAATTATTTTTATTTTTTCTTGAATTTTTACAGACTTCATTGATTCATGAATATTCATACTCATTAGTTCTAATTGTAAGAAATTTACATGTCTTTGCTTCATACTAATAAGAGCATTTATATCTCTTGCTACAGGATCAGTAACAAAAGGATATGATATTTCTTTATTTTTATAGGTAGCCTTAAAACCAATCGCATCGATATGCGTATAAGGACAAATAGCATTTATAAAAGGTGTTCTTAAAATAATAGGAGGATATAACTGATTTTTTATCAAAAAGAAGAAATACGGAATGCAAACCTTATTTCAACATATATGAGTATTAGGCAATTTAAAGTTGATGTCAAGTTTATGATCAGATGTAAACTTAATTATATGAGTAGTTTTTTCAAAATATCTGGTTGGAATTAATCCTTCCTGAATGCAGCTGACATCAGCACCACTATCGATCATAGCAATATTAGTGATAGAAAATTCTTTATTAATCAGAATAGTGTAATTTATATACCATTTATGAGCAGTAACTAGTTGCATCATACCTAAGAAATAATCCCTTTTCAAATCATCCTTTAGACTAAGTTTATCCATCTCAAAATCTTCAGAGTTTTCAAAATCCTTTTCTTTTCCTTTCAAAGTAAAAGAAATAGTATTTTCAGGAATGTCAGAAATTTTTTCTTCAATTTTTAAAATCCTATAATCGAAGATCATCTGTTTTTGTTTTAAAAAACTAATTTTCTTTTTTAATTTTTCAACTTCTATTTTTAAATCATCAAAGGTTGTATCTCTACCTGGAGTTTGACTCATCACAAGACGTCGATTTACCTCAGATAAAGAATAAGACATATGATAATTATCGTAAGTAGTATCTTTAGAAGTACTGGCAGTATTAGTAGAAGTTTTTTGAGTAGCAAAATTAATGAGTTTTTCACGTAGTTTTTCATCTGTAACTTCCTTTAGTAATTCAAGGACATTATCAGCAGTAAGAGTTTGAATATTTAAATCAAGATCTTCGAATTGCGTTTGTAGTTTATACATCATCTTATCACAATTACAAGTATCATTATCACAGTCATTGCATTTATTAACCTGATCTGGTTCACTACCAAAACTAGGTAGTTCAATATCATTTTCAGATGCAGAATCATAATCAGATTCAGAACCAGAAGTATATAATAAACCATAGACTTGGTCATGCACTTCATCAGAAAGTCCTAAAGACTTGAGTTTTTGTAACTTACAGTTTGGAGCTATATGACCATATTGGTTGCACCTATAGCACTTGATTTTTGCTAACTCTCTTTTGGATCTATTTTTCGTAAACCTGGTAGACTTGCGATAGTTTTTTCTTGTTTCACGTTCTTCTTTGGTTCTATGTCTAGAGCGTTTCTTTCTATAGGATTTATCAGACTTAGAATATCTTTGGGTTTTTCTTGTGACCGGTTTATCCATACCAAATTGTTCAGAAAAATCTCAATTTTTTCTCTAAGTTTGTCAAGCTTAATCTGTCTGGCTAATTTCAGCTCGTTACAAAGGGCTAAACCCTCTTGAGTACAAGCTACAATAAGTTGACCATAAGTTTTCTCTGAATATTGAATCTCACCATAAGATCCTCTAAGTGTTTTTCTAACTCTTTCAGCAAATAAATGGGGAAGACCATCAATGAATTTTGCTTTCCAATGCTCATACTTACTTTTGGGTAAATCCATAACCCTACTAAGAAAGGTGTCTTTATACCATCTAAATTCTCCTAAATGTCCATTTAATAGGATCTCACTAGGTTGGGGTATGCCGCTCATCCTACCAGATCATGTAACAATATCAGATTACGCCAAAGTCGGAAAATCGAACCAAAGAACCAATCGAAATATAAAAGAATTTCAAATAATTTAAGGACTGTATGGAATCTTTTATCCAAACAAGGGGCCTGTCAGAGATTTAATAACCTTATGTTAAACCCATGTATCTAGAAGTTCTAATTGTGCGAGAGTCACCCTTTTTACATCAATACAACGGGCTAAAGAGGCACAACTTACTAGACGTAGTCACAGAAACAAGGCTAATATAAGTTTATTAAACTCGACTGTACCACCATTTTGAAACCAAGTCAAGAAACTATAGAAAAATTTCTTCATATTTTGATAGAGTTTGAATCTTTCATAGTTACCATGTAAACGAAGTTAGATCTTCAACATAGATATAAGAAGTCTTTTAGCCGGACATAGTCACGGCTGGACGAGGGTAGAAGTTGTATTAAATGCACACAAATAAGAAAATAATATGTACCTTAATAGCCGAAAGCAAGGCCTAAAAATATTAACAAACAGTGGCTAGTGCCTTCTTATTTATCTTCGAGATATATTTTACAAGAGGGAGGGTCTTGAGAGAAGGGAGAGCTTTGGAGATAGAAAATAAATAAAAAAACTTGCTATAGAAAATAAAAAGAAAAACTTGCTCCTCTTACAACTGAATGAGGTAGCTTTAAATAGGAAAAGAAAAGAATCTTACACAGTACTAGGTGGGTCCCTGTGCATAGCATAGTAAAAGTTTTTAATAATTTAGCTGTTAGGTCCCGCCTGATCTTTTCCTTTTCATTTTCTGATGAATGCTTCAACTTTTTCAATAACTTCATCTGTTTCTCCCATAACTTCTAGAGGTTGGGACTCTGTAATATCTTCAGTGTTTACTTCATCACTTTTCATTGATGTATCTGAATTTTGTTCAACCGTTTGGAGTAATTTATGTCGTACTTCTGCTAAGTATTGTTCGATCATCTCCATTTTATTTTCATCATGAGCTGATATTCTTCTGGAAACATAATTGAGACTTTTATCTTCAACTAAAATTGATTTTTGAGGAGTCTGTTCATATTCAGCAATTCTCTTGACGATATTTTCTCGTTGATCATGTCCATATGTGAGTTTTGTAGTTGGATCTTCACGAGTTAGCTTGTCCCAAAAATTGTAATAAAATATTCTTTATAAAGCAGAAATTTGTTGGCTAGTATAAACTATTTCAACTGACCATCTATGAATCCAAGGGATAGAGAATTCTATAAAGAAATACATTTGGTCAATAGTGTCGATCTTACAAATATGTTCAGAAAGGTATAATTCAGTCAAGAAGGGTGAAAAAATTTTCCATGTATGATAAAGAGAAGAATATTCTGGTGGTAATATTTTAACGGTAGGTCTGTGATAAGTCCACCATTGCACAAATCAATTGGGAATGAATTTATCAAAAACCTTGGCACAAATTTTAGTAAATCATGTATGTTTGTGTTTAATATTATTATAATATAAAACTTGAGAAAATGTCTTAATATAATCCCAATATGAGAAATTGGATGCTAGAGAACTCATCCTACTTACTGAAAATTCGCATATTCCTCAACAAAAAAATTCTGAAAAAGCATGGCGATTACTCCAAAAATACTTAACTACTAATGTTTATTTCACAGGAGAATCATAAAAAACATGAACTTTTTATGAAAATTATATTATATTATATTATATTATATTATATTACGGAATTCTTATATTTATCAGGCTCATATTTCCCCTTTGTAATACTGAGAAATTAGATGAAGATGAGGCGTAAGTTGATGAAGGGGAGTATCTTCCCCAGAGGAGGAGTATCTTCCTCCTAGGTTTCTGCCTCTCCCACGATCTCTGGCTATTTGTCAGGGTGGATCCGTAGCCATACTGCATAAAAAAATAGTCAATATCGTACTAATCAATTTCATCGCGTATATCTTCAAAATACAAGTTATTTATCTAGTATATATTGATTCGATATCATTAAAATGTATAATTATTTTATCCAAACAAATAAAAGTTCTAGCTTCAGTAGTACTCCTATTTTTTTTGCATATTGTTTAATGTATATTTTGTATTTTCATATTGAAATTTTAATTTTATGGTGCTTATACTTGGTATCCTCACATCGGTGTTCTCTCTTATTATGCCACTCATTATCAAAAGAAAATTTCATTTACTTGTACAGCTGCACTGTGAAAAATAATCAAATTTGATTGAAGACATAATTAAATAAATAAAAAAAAATTTCAAATAAAATAAATTTTTTAGATGTAATAATCACACAATTTCACAAATATAAATATCAGGTATCAATAAATTTTTACTGATTTATTGTAATTTGTTTTCTTCTCATTTTCAGCACTGGCGGGTGGTTGTGACTTGTGAATGTAATTTTGACGGTTTGATCAGATAATCCTGCATTAATTTCTGTCACATTCATGTGTTTGTTCAATTAGATTTATTATTTTGTGAAACTGAAGTGTTGAAACATTTGGTCATTGTTAAATTGGAAATTCGAATTTAATTTTACATTGACCAATATCTTGTGACAAAATTAGGGAGTTAATAACTTAAACGGTTACTTAATTTTAGATTTTTATTTCAGAAAGTCACTTAACTTTGAATTTTTATCTCAAAAAGTCACTCAACTTTGAATTGTACTCGCAAAGTCACTCAACTTTAGAAGTTTTACTCAAAAAGTCACTTAGTCCATTTTATTATTTTTTAAACAAAATTTTGTTTATGAGAATTTTTCTTTAGTAACAAAATTCTAAAAAATACAAAATAACACTTAATGACCCTTTTACCCTTTCCTTCATTCCTCTAAATTATCTTTACCACTTCTTTCTCGTATTTCGTTTCTCCTTCTATTATTATTGTTTCAACCATATTTGTCCATATACACCATTATCCAAAGTATTGACTTATGAATTTGTAGTTTTATTCATCACTTGATAAAAAATAATCTATTAATTACTATTCAAATATCACTGAATAAGCAACATCCTTTTAACAAAAAATACCACTTATAAGATAACACATGCAATTAATGAGTAAAGGTAAAGGTCATACGAAAACAAATTTTAACAAAATAAGCAAAATTTAGTGATTTCACTTTTGTCTTTTGTACTAATACATGTATGTTATTCGTGTTTTTTTCTATGTTTAAAACAAAGATTGTTCAAAGTTGAAGAGGCTCAATTTCCTTATTATTATACGCCTCCGATCAGTGATTCCTTTAGTCTTCTACTATGAAAATATAAGAATATAGTATTGTTCTCTGTATCTTGTAATACACTATTATTAATAAAACAGTTTTTAGTTAACTATGATTTTGATTAACGCCTATAAATATTTATATAATGAAGTGATTTACCTTTTGTATTTTGTACTAGTACTAGTGAGTTTTATCATCCTGTATCTTACCCATCATATTACTTTGGACAACTCCTAATACATTATCGCTTAAATTCGGAATATTACCATCCTGAACTTCCTCAGCTAGCACCATGCTCAATTTTTTTACATAAGAGTCAATAATTTGGATAAATAATTGAAATACTTGTTCCGTTTTAGGGAGAAGGAGAAGCAAAATGTGTAAAGAAAAGATGGTAAAGATAATTTAGAAGAATGAAGAAAAGGGTAAAAGGGTCATAGAGTGGATATAATTTATATTTTCAGAATTTTATTATTAAAAAAATTTCACTTAAAGCAAAATTTAGTTTAAAAAGTAATAGAATGGGTTAAGTGATTTTTTGAGTAAAAGATCTTAAGTTGAGTGACTTTTTGAGTAAAGTCGAAAGTTGAGTGACTTTCTAGGATAAAAATTTAAAGTTAAGTGACCATTTAAGTTATTAACTCTAAAATTAGGAATAAAAAGGAAGTGATCTAAACAAAAAACATAGTTTCTACTCCCTCCGTCTCATATTTAATTGGTCATCTTATTAATAAATCTTTCAAATTAGTTGATCACTTACTAAATCAAGATAGAATCAATTTAATTTTTCCTATTTTGCCACTACAACTAATATGCTTTTTGAAAATTTAAACAAATAATCTTTGGGTCCATTAATATGAATAAATGGTATAATAATAAAATTAATTATTTTATTAATAATTTTTTAAGCACCATATGAAAAGTGCTCAACTAATATGAACGGTGAAAATATATTTTGATGTACTCTTGTTTTTTTGACAAAGTGTCTTGTAGGAGCACTTAATGATAAATGCTCAACAGTGTATGCGTTCGCATTATTAGGTATTTTGATGGGAAAAAATTGATGAGGGGACGAAATGTCTTTTGCATTTATTTTTCTATTTCTTTTCAACAAGAAATGAAATACGATAAATACTTATATGCACTAAATATTTATATCAATCCAATAAAACTTAGTATGATTAAACGATTCGTGAAGTAAAAATTAATTATGGTTACGGTTAAGTAATGGAAGTGTGTGTATAAAAACATAATATATATTTATCGGTTTGATATAAATGCTTAATACGAATAAATTTTTACCATCAAATAGTCGTAAATATCTCCTAATTATAGCTGAAATATGAGTAAATATGTCAGGGGAGGCTCAAGTTCGTTAGTGGCCTAAAACCAAAAATAAATCGGAGGCCTTAATATTTTGAAATATTTTTTTTTAAATTTAAAGTTTATTTCTTAAGATGCAAAGTTGTTAATGTATTTCATACCAAAGTATTTTGAGAACTCCTTTCGTTTTAATCTGTATATCTATTTTTGTTTGACACGGTATTTGAAGTTTGATAGAGTAAAAAAGATCTTTGAATCTTGTATCTTAAACTAAAAATATAGAATATACCAAAATGTTCTTTAATATTATAGTCTTAAATATGTCTCGTAAAAAAATTAAAACTAAAAAATTGATAAAAATAAATTTTTTTTAATGAACTAAAAATAAAAAAAAATAGTAGAAAAGATTTCTTTTAAAAAAAATCATATAATAAATTTATTATTACTAAAAAGAAAAAAAAAACCTCAAATTAGGGATTTTAGGCAGTTGCCTTATTTTCAAAGGCATAGCGCCGCCCCCGAAATACGTGATAATAAATGGGAAAATTTTGATGATTAATATTGGAAAGAAAAGTCAAGTGCAATTCACTTTTATATATGTTGCTCGGTGACAGATGAAACACGAAACAATGTCAAATATGGCGAATTGCGTCTACCATATTTTATACTCCCTTCGTCTCAAATTTTTTAATTTGATTTTTTATTTTACTTATTTTTCATTAATTAAGAACGGATAATTTTTTTTTTCATGTTTTACCCTTTGCATTAATTATTTTTTCTTTAAATTAAAATGTAAACATCATTTAACAGGGGTAATACGGTAAACTAGTCATGTTATTAATTATTATTTTTAATCATCTCAATTTGAGACGGTTAATTTGAGACGAAGGAAGTATGTCATTAATGCTCATAGCTCATTGAATATTTGTGTGCCTTTTGAACTTCGACACTTCTTACTTCTTAGCTAAATTGTACGGATTATTCATTTTTTGGTATTGCATTCGCGTTAAATTCTTTAAAAATACGTTAATTTTAAAAAATCCAACACACATCGACTGATATGTTCAAAAAATCCAAGCAACATAAGTTGGCAGTAATCTCTGAGTGTCAAAGGTATGGATCACTATTATTGGTGAATCATTGTTATATGAAACCAGTTCTTAGCTTCACAGCTTTTTGAACTTTGGCAACTAATATAAACTTATTGGTAAATCACTAATTTTTTTTTCAATGGTTCTTCATTTGAAAAAGTGAAAAAAAAAAAAAAAAAAAACTATCAAAAATTACATTTTTCGGCTTTTTAGGTTTTTGTTACTACTAATTTCCATGCAAAAAAAAAAAAAAAAATCTTTATCTACCCCATTTCGGCAAGATTGAAAGAGGAGTTTCATTGATTACAAGCTGGCATCTGCTGGCGAAAGTGGATGCGGTTAAATATTATTGGAGATTGAGATATATTATAGTAAAAAAAATATATAGTGCAGTAAAAAAGAGGAATAATACTGATAAAAATATCTGAACTTTGATCGAATTTTTAGTTGAGCATACTGAACTTTACGGAGGTCCTATTACCTTCTAAACTTTTTAAAGTGGATTTAATTTCCTCCCGAAACTCTATACCCCGTTTCGACGTCTGACGGTGTAATACATGCGTCAATCTCATTTTTACACCTGTATTGGCGCGTGTAATACACACGCCACCTCATATTTATACATGTCCAGGTGGACAGATATATACCATTAAAATACGAAAAGAAAATCTAGAAGGTAAGAGGACTCCCCACAAAATTCAATATGCTCAATTAAAAATTCGATCAAAATTCAAATATTTTCTTTTAGTATTATCCCTAAAAAAGACAATACATATTATAGTAAAAAAGATAACACATGCAATTAGTATGAACCGCATATTCTACCTACAACTGACTTGTGTTGACATTTTGAAATAAACTGAGAAGACCACCCAACTGGTGCTATATTAAATATTTGAATCAAAAGATTAGAAATATTTCAATTTAAAAATACTAGGCCTTTTTAAGAAAAAAAATTTCATTAGCTTAAAATTAGGAACCTAAAATTATCTTACTATTAAGAAAATTATCTTTTTCAATGTCATAAAATATATTTAAATATTAAAAAAAATAATAATAATAATAATAATTACTAAATAAATAAATTGTAGTTTTAGCTGTAATAATATGTTGTTCCGGTAAGTAGTAGTTGTAACAATAATAGTTGAATGAGGTAGCTTTAAATAGTAAAAGAAAAGAATCCTACACAGTACTAGGTGGGTCCCTGTGCATAGCATAGTAAAAGTTTTTAATAATTTAGCTGTTGGGTTCCCGCCTGATCTTTTCCTTTCCATATTTTGATGAATGCTTCAGCTTTTTCAATAACTTCATTTGTTTCTCCCATAACTTCTGGAGGTTGGGACTCTATAATATCTTCAGTATTTACTTCATCACTTTTTATTGATGTATCTGAATTTTGTTCAACCGTTTGGAGTAATTTATGTCGTACCTCTGCTAAGTATTGTTCGATCATCTCCATTTTATTTCCATCGTGAGCTGATATTCTTCTGGAAACATAATTGAGACTTTTATCTTCAACTAAAATTGATTTTTGAGGAGTCTGTTCATATTCAACAACACTTTTAATTTTTTTGAAAGACATAATAGTAGTATTAGTAATGATAATTGAAGTGGTGGGAATAATAACAATTATAATAATAATGATGATGATGATGATGATGATAATAATAATAATAATAATAATAATAATAATAATAATAATAATAATAATAATAATCTCTCTCTCTCTCTATATATATATATATATGAACTTGATTTTATATTAAAGAAATAATAATAATAATAATAATAATAATAATAATAATTACTAAATAAATAAATTGTACTTTTAGCTATAATAATATGTTGTTCCGGTAAGTAGTTGTTGTAGCAATAATAAGATAATAATAACAATTTTATAGATTACAGGATAAATATGAATTTTATTTGAAAAAAATTCAAGGATAAGGATAAAAATAAATAAATTGATCTTCTTATAAAAAATTGATATGATAAGAAATTTGAATTTAAATTGAATTTGTATTGGAATTGAATTCTAATTTCTTAACTTCCCATATGTTCATAGTAATATTATTATTATTATTATAAATATACATTAATAATAATAAAAATTTTAAATATCAAATAAAAATATAGTAATAATATTGACAATTAAATAAATAGTAATTATAGTAGTAATAACAGTAGAAGTGGTAATAATAATAGTAGTAGTAATAACAACCATAATATCATAAAAGATAAAAGATAAAATAATATTAGCAGTGTTTCTCTAAGTACGTAAATATTATTAGTGTCAATAATAATACACTCTATTATATTTGAATACATTTGATTTAATATTAATAATAATAATTAAAAATAATAATAATAATGAGTTAAAAATATTTTAATTTTAAAATATATTATCCTTTATTAGAAAAAAAGATTTTCATTAGCTTAAAAATAGAAACTCATGGTTAAAGAGTTCTAAATGAACTTTTACTCTTTCATGTATTTATCTTTTTAAAATTCAAATAGATGTTATAAAACTATCTAGATATAATTTATTTACATATTAAATTAAAAATGAAAGTATAATAATAATACTAATAATCAATAGCAGCAGTAAAAATAGCAGTGGTAGTGCGTAGTATGTGTTGTAGTAGTAGTAATAATAATGATATTAAATGAATAAATAATTAAACAATCACTATTGCATACGTTGTAGAAGTAGTAAGCTGAATTTAAATACAAATTAAAAATACCCCCTAATTATCCCACACATAAAGATTATTATTGAATTTAAATTGAAAATCAATTGTTTGGTTGTGAATTCTCCTTTTTTATAGCAACTATAAATTTTTCCTCCTTTGTTTTTTCAAATTGATATTTATCCTAATCAATATGTTAATCAGTTAGTTTTTTGAATTTAAATTTTAATGAAGTTCTACTGCTTAATTTCTCCTATATATACTTCTACAGTTATTTATTGGACCAAGTCACAGAGGAAGTTATGGTCAACAAAGATACCGAGTTTGTTGTCATTAATCAGATAAGGAGTTTGGGAAATGAGAATTTAGGAGTTAATGAAGAGATTCAAAAATTAAGGCAACAAATGATAGAAATGCATCGAGCTTGGGCTAACGGATTTCCACCTCCTCCATTTTCCACTGATAATTTAGAATATCTTTCTAGATTGTCTCCTGTGTCGCGTGTATAATTTTCCATTTTTGTTGACATGCCACAACATTCATCAGAGACTACTCCGGGATAACACTATCCAAACACTTCCAATATTCCTCTCCAAGCTCCTCAATACAAAACTACCACATACTCGGCTCCACTTGTTGTTCATGTTTTTGCACCCCCACCCTACCCGAAGCTTCTACTTTTGAGGTTCATCCACCGGTTATACCTCCCTACTCTGCGAGAGAGCCTGTATTGAATACTTCTGTTGATCAACATTATGTTATTAAGCCCACATTTAAGTTAACTGGTCCTTATGGCTACACTCAACCGCCTGAATTTCTTCTTAACACTAAGAAGCCTGTTATAATAGAAGAACAAGAGGAAATGACCAAGAAATTGAGAAGTTTGGAACTGGCTAAGAAAAAACTCTAAGGACTTAGGGGGGTACAAAAGTGTCTCATATAAAGATCTGTGCATGTTTCCAGGTGTTCATCTCTCTTTTGGTTTTAAAATGCCGACTGTAGCACATTTGAGACATTATTGCAACCAAATAAGGGATGCTGGAGGGAAGGAAGGAAGAATTACCCATGACATATTTTGGTAAGAGTCTTTCAGGTTTAGCCTCAGAGTAGTTTGTTGATCAGGATATTGATAGGTGGAATAGTTGGGATGATTTAGTTAATGAATTTGTGCAATAATTTCAATATAATGTAGAATTGATCCCTGACGAAAAATCCCTAACCAGTATGAAGAAGAAGAATACTGAGAGTTTCAGGGAGTATGTGATATGATGGCGTGAACAAGCTGTTAGGGAGAAACAACCAATGAAAGAAAGTAAGATAGTGGAGGTGTTTATTCAAGCGCAGGATGAAACATATTAGCAACACTTGTTACCTGCATTAGGCAAGCCATTTATTGAGGTTCTCAAAATAGGGGAGATGATAGATGATGGAATTAAGACCGATCGCATTGTAAATTTTACAACATTGAAAGCAACTACTCAAGCAATTCAAAAGGGATCAAGAAGTGTTGGGGGGAAAAGAATGAGAAAGATGTATCTTCCATTGTAGTTGGACAGCGGGCACGGTCAAGAAGACCACATCGTCGTTACCCATAAACTCAAACCCAAGTTTATGCCCAAGCTCTACAGAATCACTCCCAAAATCCATTATACCTCATTCCCCTACCTCCATATCCAGTATATAATGAACAATCATATGTTCAATTTCCTTCTTACCCACAATGGCGTGCATCAACCCCGCAGAGTCATCCTCCAACTCCACAAACATACCAAAGCCCCTCTAGGCTCGATTTTTTATTCAAGCTAAACAATGAAATGAAGCAGAAGTCGAGGGATAGTTTCACACCAATTGGATAGTCGTATGCCAGTTTATTTCAGAGATTAGTACAGCGGGGCATGATCACTCCTCTCCTTGGGTATACTCCTGATCCGCATTTAAAAAGTTTTGATCCTAATGTACTATGTGCATATCATTCTGATGTTCAAGGTCACAGTATTAAAGATTGTCATGATTTAAAGAGAGAAATTGAAAAGATGATTCAAGATAAATCAATTATGGTGTAGAACATTGACAGTGAGGAAAGCTCTAGTCATGCTGATATGCAAATCAGTGGCTAAGATGCTAGACTGAGCAATTGAGAAGTCACCCCTCTCCCTACTAGGAAGCGGTCTGATAGTTTATTTTATTTTATTTTCTATTATTCGAATTATTTCAGGGTTGTAGTTCGGGATCTATCTTGTTTTGTCCCTTTGTCGTTATGTTCAAACCCTTCTATCTTTCCTTTTAATTAAATGGAGTGTCCCCTTTTTCCTTTGTGTTTTAAATTTGTGTTGTTTGTTTGCTTTCTTTACATAACACATTTTATGTTGATTCTAGTGATATGACATACTAGAGGAATTCTCAGCCAGATCTTGAAATTCAGTTTAAGCATGAACATTGAATCAGAGGGTTAAAGTTAGAAAAAGAGAGCATCTGAGAAAATAGATAGAGTGTTGAGACATTTGATGACAAGTTGAAGCCTTCTTTGAAAATTAGGGCACTTATTTTAAGAATCACAAGAATAACTTGGTCATCAATTGAAAGACATAGCTCAATTAGGTCAAATAGTGACTGCGTGAACAGAAAGAAAATCATCTCCATAAAATCATGAGTCATTCAATGTGAGGAATGTACAACAAAAGTGGAGTTGTATGCTAGAAAAACGCAGAAGAAGTAGTGACGCACATGTCACAAATGATCTTCATCTCTCACTTTCATATTGCGTGATATGTACTTGTATTTTTCAAGGATTGATATGACGAAGGTATTTCATTCTGCTATCCAAACATTGTGTCATCCTTTGTTTACCCCATTTGAGCTTTAGTCCTATTTTATTTCATACCCCTCTTTTAGAATTAAGATAGAGTCAACAAAGTTCAAAAGAAAAGTGTCGAGCGAAACAATAAAGTCAGAAATATTTCAACAAAAAAAAGAAGAAAAAGAAAATATGTCCAAAAAGAAAGAAAAGAGAAGAGTGTCGAAAAAAATTGAGTCAGAAAGTTTCAAAGAGAAAAAGAGTCAATAAAAGAGAAAAACAAAAAAATTAGAATCAATCAAAAGAACAAGCTGCCGGAACTACGTGACCTGATTCTCCTCTCTCGAGAGTGAGATACGTAGGCTGCCCTACTTTGGGCTCGGTCCAACCAAATAAACAATTTAGAGTCACCTATCTAAAAGAAACTGGGGCATGATTTAATCCTCATTGTTTGAGTCGATTCCAAAAGTTGTAAGTCCTAACCCACATCAAGTGTCGTTTGGGCCTCATGTCATCCTTTCTTTCTAACCCTATCCAAAAGTCAAGTTACAACCAAGGAAAGACCTTCAGATCAATCTTTGAGAATATTAAGGCTAAGCATGCAATGGATATGATAATGCATTTTGGGAACTACTTGTCTTCCTCAGCATTAGAAATCAAGAGAGAAATAAAAATGAGAGAGTCTTATTGGTGAAAATCCTCTCGGGCACCATAAGGTGATGATAAGTTGAGAGAAATAAAATGAGAGAGACTTATTGGTGAAAACCCTTACGGGCACCATAAGGCGATGACGAGTTGAGAGAAATGAAAATAAGAGAGTCTCATTGGTGAATAACCCTCACAGACACCATAGGGAAATAGTGAGCTGAGAGAAAGAAAATGAGAGAGGCTTGTTGGAGAAAACCCTTCAAGGTGCCACTAGCCGAATGAGCTCTTCGAATGCAATGGGTCCAAGCAAGTAACTCAGTTTCAGAGCCACTAACTCAAGAACAATCGGTAGAAAGTTTGAATGGAAAGATCTGGCAGCTTAATCCAAAATGCATGGCATAATCATTAGAGTTGACTGTCTTTTTTAGATAAATTCTTTCATTTTTTCCTTTTCTTTATTTTCTTGAGTCAGTTATTCAAATAGAAAATCATTGTCATTTTTTCTCTTGTCGTTGAGTCAAGTCCATGTCAAAACGAGTAAGAAAAAATTTCAAAACTGGCTACCAGCTTCTTCAATTGCACAAAGCAAGACAAAAGGTCAGCACATAAAAGAGACATTATTGTGAGCCAAAATAAGGCATGCAAAAATTATCAACAGACAAGTCTGGGAACTCACGAAAATATCAAGGTTCAAAGGGTTTATCTGAAGCATGGCAAAGTAGAGATACTGTATTTATTTCAGAGCCACTCTTAATAATCTGAGTTTTGGTCAATGATGCAGCAAGTCAATGATATATGCTAATGGTTGGAAGCAAGGTTAAATGTGACGACGGCAAGAGCGTTTGTCATGAAAGCTAAATCCACAAATCAGCCACCATGTTTTTAAACTAGCAAGTTTTCTTTGTATGAAACAGGAACACATGTTACCTTCGAATCAAGGATTTCAAAGCCTAAACATCAAAGGCTGCAATGCCTCACTTCCACAAATGTAGGAGATAATATTGTTGCACAGGTTTAGTAATCAAAATCATGGTAAAAACTCATTATCCAATATCTCTAGGAGACACACTTCCTTGTCCGGATGATTCAGGTCCATTTATTAGGTAATGCACTTCCTAAATTGAACCTTCACTCTTTGAAGTCTCACTTTCTAGTTGAGTCCTTCCACTTAACCCCCAGGAGATGCACCTCCTCATCTGAGTAATCCAGGTTTCATTTATTAGGTGATGCACTTCTTAAATTGAAACTTCACTCCTAGAAGCCGCACTTTATAATTGAGTCCTTCCACTTAAACCCTAGGAGATGCACCTCCTTATCTGAGTAATCCAGGTTTCATTTATTAAGTGATGCACTTCCTAAATTGAACCTTCACTCCTAGAAGTCGCTTGTTCTAGTCGAGTCATTCCACTTGACCCTTAGGAGACACTTCAGTGTTTGGATAATTCAAGAGACATTTGTAAGGAGACGCACTTCTTTGTTTGGGGCAATTCAAGCAATATTTGTAAGGAGACGCACTTCCTTGTTTGGGTAATTCAGGCGGCATTTGTGAGGAGACGCACTTTCTTGTTTGGGTAATTCAAGTGACATTTGTAAGAAGACGCATTTCCTTGTCTGTATATTCATATTTTTATTTGTGATTGAAGTTTATTTTCCATGAATTAAATTTTGTTGAAAACAACATACCCGACATAATTCCACAGTGCATAGCTTAATTCATACTTAGGTTAGCTTCAAGGCAAAAATTCAGTTTGGATATTTACCTTACAAATTAAGATAATACATAATTGTTCAACTTGCGACTTCCAAGAAAGAAAATCTGAATGCAAAAATGATCGAGTAGGATTATTTTTCAGAAAATCTGAGAAATATAATCCTATTTAGGCATTTTCAAATTTATAAAGAAACAAAAGCCCCAAATAATTCAGATCTGCACAGTTCATTTTAGAGATACGTTCCCAACAGAATTTTCTACCATTTCATCATCTTCGTCATCTACCCAGTAACTTGTAAGTTACAGCTTTCCCGCCAAATCCAGCATCTATGTACAGAGTCTAATTAGACTTGTTACGGAATCAATAACCCAATAATAAATAAAATCGAAACTGTTAAACCGATAACATTTTTTTCAGCTCGAATTATTGTGTTCAACTCCAATTTGAACAGCCTAATCACGACAACTAACAACGGTACTTTTGAAGTATTTTTATATGCATGTTTACATCTCAGATCTGAAGTTAATATTTAAATATCTATGAAGTATGCTTTAAATGTTCCTCCCCAACCAACAACAAATTGGCCTTCTTCGTTTCCGCCAATTCAGTGCTTTATTTGTGGAGTCGATCAAAAGGATTTCCCCTGGCTGGTTGATATCAGTTACTGAATCACTAATGGCTGAAGGAAGTAGAAAAGTCTCAGAGTCTCTCAAAGCTCGCTTGAGAAATGGCGAAACTCTCTACGGCATTTTCCTCCTCAGTTTCTCTCCAACCTTGGCCGAGATCACAGGACTAGCCGGTTACGACTTTGCTGTAGTGGATATGGAACACGGTTATGGCGGTATCTCCGATGCACTCCCTTGTCTTCGGGCCTTAGCTGCTACTAGCACTCCAGCTATCCTCCGTGTACCTGAAAACTCTTCTACTTGGGCTAAAAAAGCACTTGATCTTGGCCCGCAAGGCATCATGTTTCCAATGATTGATGGCCCGAATGCAGCCCGAAATGCTGTTTCTTACTGTCGTTACCCGCCAAATGGCGTGCGTGGATGTGCTCATTCGGTTATTCGGGCTTCGGGCTATGGGATCGATCAAGGATATATTAGTAATTACGAGGATGGCTTGTTGATCATGTGTCAAGTGGAATGTGCAGACGGGGTGAAGAATATTGAGGACATTGCGGCAGTTGAAAGAGTTGATTGTATTCAAATGGGTCCGTTGGATTTGAGTGTGAGTTTAGGGTACTTACGCGATCCGGGGAATGAGAAGGTGATGGAGGTGACGAATGCAGCTGAGAAGAGCGTGTTGAAGATGAAACCAGTTGATGGTGGGGCGTATTTATCTGGAGTTGCAATGCCTCATGATAGTCCTGAGAATTTGGTATCAAGAGGGTACCATATGGTTTTAGGAGCAATTGATATTGCGATGTTTAGAAAAGCGGCCGTGGAGGATGTCAGCAAGTTTAAGATGAGTTTCGTTAAAGGATCTGATGATGATGATAACAACGATCAAAAAGATGGTGAAGATAAATTAAAAATTTGAACTTCGATAGATCTTTTGAGCTACTTATGCAAATACAGTAAGAAGTTGGATGAATCGAGATAATTCTTCAAACTCAATAATTGCAAGAAGAATATCCCAAAGTAGAAAGGAAATAAAAAGGATTGTTTTTCAGAAAATCTGAGAAATACAACTCTAGATATTTTCAAATTTTATAAAGCAACAAAAACACAATAAAATACATTCACTTGTTGAAGATCAGTGCATCTGATTTTTGGCCTGTGGTAGCATTCACAAGCCCTCCATTTTTCATCACCCTGTAAGATAGATCTTTCGCGCCTGGTCTAGCATCTACGTATACGGTCGAGTTCTCATCGATTTCCTCCTTCACAAGCATCTTCGATAACTCTGTTACAACTTTTTTCTCCAACCACCTCCTAATAGGCCTTGCACCGTACACCTGAATGTCATTCATAACAAAAGTTAGTACACTGTCTCGTTACCATGAATTATCGAGAGTTAAAATACAAGATGTTAGCACTTACCGGATCATAACTCTGAGCAAGTATGACATCTAATGCAGCCTCAGTAACGCCCAAGGCAATACCCCTCTCAGCTAAACGGCCTGCCACATCTTTCAGTTGGTGACGGCAGACTTGCCTCAACTGCTCGTGTGATAAAGGATCAAACACAACAATCTCATCAAGCCGATTCAGCAACTCCGGCTTAAACTGCTTCCTCACCTGTGACAAAAAGAACATGTGTGAACACATGTTGTTCTAATTAACAATGTAACAAACACTCCTGAGAAATGTGCTGCAAATAGGATGTTGCAACACACCTCCTGCATGACCATTTCGCGAGCCTTCTCCATGGTGCACTTGCCCATTAATCCTGACAAGAGATACTCCGCTCCCAAATTTGAGGTCATGATGATCACTGTGTTGGTGAAATCAACAGTACGACCTTGACCATCAGTTAATCTTCCATCGTCCAACACTTGAAGTAAGGCATTGAACACAGTAGGATGAGCCTTTTCCACTTCATCAAAAAGCACAACACTGTAAGGGCGCCTCCTTACAGCTTCGGTAAGTTGTCCTCCTTCCTCACGTCCAATATAACTGCAGAACCAGAACATATTCATCATTCATTACTCTGAGACATAAAACTAGTAATAATTACAAAAGGGCAAGTCATTCTATTATCTTTTAATGTTAAAGGGTCCTTACCCTGGTGGAGCACCGATCAAACGGGCAACAGAATGCGGTTCCATATATTCAGACATGTCAATTCTGACCATCAACTTGTCATCATCAAAGAGCTGCTCTGCAAGAGCTTTAGCAAGTTCAGTCTTTCCAACACCAGTTGGCCCCAAGAAAAGGAACGAACCAGTTGGTTGTTGTGGCCTTCCTAATCCAGCTCTAGACCTTAACACGGCCTCGGCAACTGCTCTGACTGCATGATCCTGTCCCACGACTCTTTGGTGCAATCTATTGGCGAGACCAATCAACTTGTCTTTCTCATTCTGACCAAGCCTTGAGACAGGAATACCAGTCCAGCGACTAACTACTTCCGCGATCTGATCGGGTCCAACAGTCTCTGTTAACATTGTAGTCTCGTATGTGCTACTCTCAAGCTTTGTTATTGCAGATTCCACTTCTTGGATTGCACCATATCTAAGATCTGCTGCTCTAGCAAGATCATATCTCCTTTCAGCTTCTTGTAAAGCATACATCAGTTCATCACGCTTTCGCTTAAGCCTGCGAAGCTCATCAATACGTTCCTTCTCTTTCTTATACCTCATCATCAGAGGCTGAAGTTTATCCCTCAAATCATCAATCTCTTTTCTCACCTGAACAGTAATTATGTTATTCATACACATTCCCTACACAGGTTTTAGAATAATAGGTAAAAGCATTTCCGATATATAACACTTACTTCAACAAGTCGAGCTTTGCTAGCTTTATCTTTTTCCTTTTCAAGAGCATGATGCTCAACCTCTAGTTGAATCCTCTTCCTTTCAAGATTATCAATTTCTTCTGGTTGACTATCAAGTTGAACTCTTACATTAGCACAAGCCTCATCAACTAGATCAATAGCCTTATCTGGCAAATGTCGACCTGAAGTAAAAATTTACAGATTAGTTATCTTTGTATCTAATATATCTACTAATAATTAGTGCCAATATAAGGAAACGATCATACCTGTAATGTACCGAGACGAAAGCTGGGCTGCAATCACAAGAGCCCTATCTTGAATTTTGACACCATGATGGCCTTCATACTTCTCCTTCAACCCTCGAAGGATACTTATAGTGTCAGGAACACTAGGCTCAGGGACGTATACCTGCTGGAAACGCCTTTCAAATGCAGCGTCCTTCTCCACATACTTCCTGTACTCTTCCAGAGTTGTTGCACCAATGCACCTTAATTGACCCTTAGCAAGCATTGGCTTGAGCAAGTTAGCAGCATCCATTGTTGACCCCTCAGTCCGACCAGCACCTAAAACCAAGTGTATCTCATCAATAAAGAGAATAATTTTCCCTTCTGCATCTTCCACTTCCTTCAGAACAGCCTTCAACCGATCCTCAAATTCACCCCGGTATTTTGTTCCAGCAACTAATGCTCCCATATCCAATGCAATAAGCCTAATATCAGCCAAATTACTTGGTACATCGCCTCGAACAATCCTTTGTGCTAGCCCTTCAACTACTGCTGTTTTACCAACACCAGGCTCTCCAATAAGTACCGGATTGTTCTTTGTTCTCCTCGATAAAATCCGAATCACTCTTCGAATTTCTTCATCGCGACCATATGTCCTAAGTGCTTGAAATGTAGTGTCCCCTGTAGCACTTTCCACTTTCTTACCATCTTTTCCTCTAAGTTTCTCAATTTCCGATTTCATTCTTGCTGCACCAAGACCCGCGTCATTCAAAAGATCAACAATTTGTGAGTCTTCCAAAAGGCCTAAAATCAACAAATCAACTGCCAAATGGCTATCACCACGTGACTTCTGCAACGATTGTGCTCGTCGTAGCACTTTAGCAAGCGACGTGCTTGCTGGAGCTTGATCAGGTGGAGGTGTCTGAGATGGGATTTTCTTCTTAGCTTGATTGAATACCCTTTCAACTCCATTAGCTGTATCTTCGCTTCCAGCAGCATTAACAATTGCTTGACGGAAAATACCATTGTGATCAGATATTAAAGCTACAGCCATATGCAAAGGTGTTAACTGAGCATGTCCTGCTGACACAGCCAGTTCATGTGCCTCAGCAATAGCCTCATTGGTCTTGTTGGTAAACTTTTCAGGATTCATGATGAATTACACCGTCTTTCAACAAACTGCAACAATAGAACAAACAATGAGAAACCTATTAGTGTTTCAATACATGAGATAATATATTGGAGAGTTAGCTAGCTGCAAGTGACATTTATTTATAGATACAGTATATTTTAATGCAAGTACATGATAAAATAACTTGGCCACGTTACATTTGACTCTACTTCCATATTATACCTTTGTTTTACTAAGTCGTCTCCGAAATAACAAGCTGTTTGCCATTGACTACGCACTACAATGGTGCCGAGCATCTTTGTATTCGCAAGCCAACTGTACTGAGCTTCTTGGTCGAAGTTTCAGTTGACTTTAAAATTTGCCATATTAAGACATTCATTGCAAAAAGGGTGCTTTGACCCTAGCAGGAAGAAAAACCCAATGCAAGAAGAAAAAGATAATATCCAGAGAATCTGAGAAATACAATTCTATTTAAAACATTTTCAAATTCAAAAAGCAACACAACACAATCAACAGGACTTGTGAACCCATATATTCACTTCAAACTGGACTACAACCAACCCTTAGAGGGGTTAAAACAAAATTAACAAGTCATTATGTTCATCTTTGATGGAGTAATTCAACCTCTTTAATCTGCCATTTCATCATCGTCGTCGTCTATTTCTTCAATCCTCATTTTCTTCACAGCTTGAACAGCATCACTTCTCGGCCCATTAGGTAGCTGAATCAGTACATCAGACTTTTGGCCAGTAGCAGCATTGACAAGCCCTCCATTTTTCTCCACCCTGTAAGTTAGATCTTCCCCGCCGGCTCCAGCATCAATGTACACAGTTGAATTCTCATCAATTTCTTCCTTCACAAGCATCTTCGATAACTCTGTTACAACTTTCTTCTCCAACCACCTTCTAATAGGCCTTGCACCATAAACCTGAACATGATTCATAACAAAAGTTAGTCCGACTACTCATCAGAATAGTTTTTAAATTATACAATACCAGACATTAGCACTTACAGGATCATAACTCTGAGCAAGTATGACATCCAACGCAGCCTCAGTAACACCCAGGGCAATACCCCTCTCAGCTAAACGGCCTGCCACATCTTTCAGTTGGTGACGGCAGACTTGCCTCAACTGCTCGTGTGACAAAGGATCAAACACTACAACCTCATCAAGTCGATTCAGCAACTCTGGCTTAAACTGCTTCCTCACCTGTCACAAAACATGTGGGGTGAGAATCTGTTGTTCTAATTAACAATGTAAACAGCGTCAAAAATTTGCAGTAATTAGGACGTGCTAACATACCTCCTGCATGACCATTTCGCGAGCCTTCTCCATGGTGCACTTACCCATTAATCCTGACAAGAGATACTCCGCTCCCAAATTTGAGGTCATGATGATCACAGTGTTGGTAAAATCAACGGTACGACCTTGACCATCAGTTAATCTTCCATCGTCCAACACTTGAAGCAAGGTATTAAACACAGTAGGATGAGCTTTTTCCACTTCGTCAAAAAGCACAACACTGTAAGGACGCCTCCTTACAGCTTCGGTAAGTTGTCCTCCTTCCTCATGTCCAACATAACTGCACATATAGAAAATATTCAGCGTTCATTACTCTACTACATAAAACTAGTAATTATCTATGAAAAGGGTGGCATTCTATTATTTATCCTTAAATGTTAAAAAGGGCCCTTACCCTGGTGGAGCACCGATCAAACGGGCAACAGAATGCTGTTCCATATATTCAGACATGTCAATTCTGACCATCAATTTGTCATCATCAAAGAGCTGCTCAGCAAGAGCTTTAGCAAGTTCAGTCTTTCCAACACCAGTTGGCCCCAAGAAAAGGAACGAACCAGTTGGTTGTTGTGGCCTTCCTAATCCAGCTCTAGACCTTAACACGGCCTCGGCAACTGCTCTGACTGCATGATCCTGTCCCACGACTCTTTGGTGCAATCTATTGGCGAGACCAATCAACTTGTCTTTCTCATTCTGACCAAGCCTTGAGACAGGAATACCAGTCCAGCGACTAACTACTTCCGCGATCTGATCGGGTCCAACAGTCTCTGTTAACATTGTACACTCATCTGAAGTACTCTCAAGCTTTGCTATTGCAGATTCCACTTCTTGGATAGCACCATATCTAAGATCCGCTGCTCTAGCAAGATCATATCGCCTTTCAGCTTCTTGTAAAGCATACGTCAGTTCATCGCGCTTTTGCTTAAGCCTGCGAAGCTCATCAACCCTCTCCTTCTCTTTCTGGTACTTCATCATCAAAGGCTGTAGTTTGTCCCTCAAATCATCAAGCTCTTTCCTCACCTGTACGGTAATTATGTTATTTGTACACATTCCCAACACAGGTGTTAGAATAATATGTAAAACCAGTTCTGGGATTCTAATACTTACTTCAACAAGTCGAGCTTTGCTAGCCTTGTCCTTCTCCTTTTCAAGAGCATGATGTTCAACTTCTAGCTGAATCCTCTTCCTTTCAAGATTATCAATTTCTTCTGGTTGACTATCAAGTTGAACTCTCACATTTGCACAAGCCTCATCAACTAGGTCAATAGCCTTATCTGGCAAATGTCGACCTGAAGGAAAAATTCACAGGTTAGTGATCCTTCTATCTGATTATATCTAATAATAATAGCGACTATGCAAGAAAAAGTTCATACCTGTAATGTATCTAGACGAAAGTTGAGCGGCAATGACAAGAGCCCTATCTTGAATTTTGACACCATGATGACCTTCATACTTCTCCTTCAACCCTCGAAGGATACTTATAGTGTCAGGAACACTAGGCTCAGCGACGTATACCTGCTGGAAACGCCTTTCGAATGCAGCATCTTTCTCCACATACTTCCTGTATTCCTCCAGAGTTGTAGCACCAATGCACCTTAATTGACCCCTAGCAAGCATTGGCTTGAACAAATTAGCAGCATCCATTGACCCTTCAGTCCGCCCAGCACCTAAAACCAAGTGTATCTCATCAATGAAGAGAATTACTTTCCCATCTGCATCTTCCACTTCCTTCAGAACAGCCTTCAACCTCTCTTCAAATTCACCTCTGTATTTAGCTCCAGCAACTAGTGCTCCCATATCCAATGCTATGAGCCTAACATCAGCCAAATTACTTGGAACATCGCCTCGAACAATCCTTTGTGCTAGCCCTTCAACTACTGCTGTTTTACCAACACCAGGTTCTCCAATAAGCACCGGATTGTTCTTAGTCCTCCTCGATAAAATTCGAACTACTCTTCGAATTTCTTCATCCCTGCCAATTACAGGATCAAGTTTCCCTGCTTGTTCCACAAGATCACGACCATAAGTCTTAAGTGCTTGAAATGTAGTGTCCCCTGTAGCACTTTCCACTTTCTTTCCCTCTTTTCCTCTAAGTTTCTCAACTTCTGATTTCACTCTCGCTGCACCAAGACCAGCTTCTTTCAAAAGATCAACAATTTGGGAGTCCTCCAAAAGACCTAAAATCAACAGATCAACCGCCAAATGGCTGTCACCGCGAGACTTCTGCAGTGATTGTGCTCGTCGTAGAACCTTTATAAGCGAAGTGCTTGCCGGAACTTGATCAGGTGCTGGTGTCTGAGAAGGGATTTTCTTCTTGGCTTGATTGAATACCCTTTCAACTCCATCAGCTGTGTCCTCACTACCAGCAGCATTGACAATCGCTTGACGGAAAATACCATTGTGATCAGATATTAAAGCTAAAGCCATATGCAGGGGTGTTAATTGAGCATGTCCTGCTGATACAGCAAGTTCATGTGCCTCAGCAAGAGCCTCATTTGTCTTGTGGGTAAACTTTTCAGGATTCATGATGAATTACACCGTCTTTCAAGTTTCAACAAACTGCAACAATTAACAGAACACACAATGAGAAACATATAGTACAATTAAATTAACAACACCATTAAATCAATCTAGATGGAAAACAGGAAACTCAGCTGTAAATTATTTCACTTTTTCTATCTGAATTATCACTATCATAGAGAAAAAGTGAACAATTAATACTTAGTAAGATAGTATGTTTCAATAAACAGTTGATGATACTTCTACTACACGATAATTCACGCATGAAACTCAAAACATCCAAACATTTAATATATCTAATTTTTTATTTTTTTTTGTATCATATACGCATGCAACCAAACAACCAAATAAATTAAAAAAAAAAAAAAAATTAATAAAAAAAACTGAAAATAGAAGGAACATGCAAGCATACCTTTAACGAAGAAGAAATATTGTAATAGCAGAAAATAAGAAAAATCCTTTCGATAAGTTCTTCGGAGAAAATCGAACGTGTTTTTGTGTTTGAGTGTTTTTCGTTGAGAAGTGTTGAGAGGAGAGAGGTGTTTTATGTTAAGGGAAACAGAGAAATCTAGAAGTTTACACGATGAGCCCAGAACTTACCAGAAATAAAATAAAATAAAATAAAATAAAGTAGGTACTTAAAAGAAAAGGCTAGAACTTACTAGACTGAACTGGAATAGACTTGTTACATTACACCCATATTTTGCATAATTCACTTTGGGTCCCAGTTATCTCGACTATTTTCCTTTTTGATAATAATAGTAATATATTTAATCATCCTTTTTTTTTTTTTTTTTTTTTTTATAGAAATAGAATCTCTAAACTTACCAATAACATAGCTAAAGAAGTTTGATAAAATATTTTGATACTTTAATATGCTATCTATGACAGAGAATATTATAGGAATATATATTTCAATTATTAACAAAAATTCTTACTTTATACAAAGTGTTCTTAAACTAAGATTTTGATATTAATAAAATACATAAATTAGATCTTTACATCTTTGACCAAATAGGTCGAAAGATTTTGATTAAATATTGCATACTTCAATATATTGTTATTGGTCAAATATTATTATTAACAATTACAAGATATAGCAATTAAAATATTATGGAACTAACAATATTATTATGCAAATATTCGACTTTATACTGAATCAGTAAAAAAAAGATACATCCACTTTCATAAAGAAGGTTAAATGGATTTGAAAAGTTTACACATGTATAAAAATAGGTTCAGTATCTGGTGTGATATGTGTTAAATTTTCAACTGAAGTAAATTGTTGAAAGTTTGCATTGAACATTTGGATTACAATTGGATTAGGATATTAAAACAGAGTAGACTAATAGGATAATCTCATGAATGTGAAGGGAAAAAATTACTATATCGCTTAAGCCGTATTGGTACCCTCATTGTGAGGACAATACAATTATTGTATTTTTTTTTATAGAAAGGTGTGTGCACATAATCCTTTTTTTTAGCATGGTTATTATATCATCAAACAATGCATATAAGTCCATTTGAATAGGATTAAAAAAAAATAATTTTTTAACTTTAGTGATTAAAAACTTAAAATAAGTGTTTATAAATTAAGCAGATAAGTGTTTGAATAGAAGTGCTGAAACTGAAAAAAAAAGTTGTTGATGTGTTTGGTAAACAAGTGATGTTAAGTATTTTTTTGTTGTTAAAATGACTTAAATGTCCTTAAAGTTGTTAATACCATAAATAAGATGAATTATTTATAATTTTTAATTCTAAGATAAATTTTTTGAATAAACCTCCGATGTAATGATGGATTCGATAAAAATAAAGAAGAAAGATGAAGAAAAAATTGAAGGAAAGAGATGAAACGTAGCGGCAGAGAGAAAAAAAATAATTTATATTTAAAGACTACAAGTTTAGGATATTGTTGGAATTGGAGGAAAATATAAGGGATAAAAAGATAAATGTTTTGGTCAAACCTAAAAGAATTTTAATTAAAAAAAAATAAAAAAAAAAAAAAATGAAATACCTAGCTTCTCACTTTTTGATTATTTTAATCAGTTTTTAGCTTTTTTTAAGCATTTTTTAATTTTACCAAACACTTTAAAAAGCTAAAAACCCAGATTTTAATCTTATCCAAACGGGTGAAAGAGACTCATCTGATCGCAGGTTTAACAAGTACTGTTCGATTTTCTAAAAAACTAAATTTAAAAATTAGCCTGTCAAAAGTTAGGGACTGCTAAGCCTAATAACTTCAGGCTCGTACATTAGAGAACTTGATATAAGCAATTAGAAGGTTGATTCTGAAACGCGAAGAACTTGATAAACCTTTTTATTCTTTAAACAGAGTCCTAAAAAAAGCTATTCGTGTCTTGATTGAACAGTGAAGCTTCATAGCTCACTTCATAAATTCTTTCTATCTAATATAGGTATTTCACATCTTCATAGATCTATTTCACCGAGCCTCTTTCCGAGACAGTGCTAGATCGTCATGCTTTTCACTACCTTAAAACCAGACCATTATAGTCAAGAACCTGACCAATTTGAAAGATCAATTATAACTGAATTCTGAAAGGGAACACGGTCCAAGATCAAGCAATCACATCCCTAACAACGGGAATAATCAGAAAATGGCTCAACGAAACTTTGATTAGAACAGAATGAAGCATCTTCGCCGCTATAAGCAAGTGTGCCCCCACATTGGCCTGTCGCCCTCATCAACCTTTACTTTAGATAAAAGGCTCGTATTGGAAAAATGGAACCCAACTCGGAGAAGATATCCTGCAGAAGCTTGGAAACCTTGATCTTCCCGAAACAGAAGCCCAAGCTACTACCCTGGTTCTTTGCAGCCAGAATAAAATCAAAGACTTACCAGATTTTAGTGAATAAGTTCCGCATGATCTCTCTAGAGACCCAAGAACAGAAACGGAAGGGTGCAAAGTGAGCATGCTATTGCCCCCCTCTTTGGTACAGTTACAGAATACTACTGAATGAGCAATGGAAATAAACTGACGAACATCTAAAGAAAAGACAACAGCAAGTTGTACTAAGTTTCAAGTTCCATCTATAAATAAGTCACTGATTAAAAACCACGGGTTATATCCATCTTAAACAACAATTCATATGAAAGGGAAGAAAAAGGTAACATTCAGTTCTGCTATGGGTCATTGCCAAATTCAGCATGAGAAAGACATCTAAAACTATAAACCTAAGGTAGGTCGGTGATGTATAACTGAACAACATTCAATCTCTTTATGCCTCTTTTCAAATCCCAGGCTTTTGAGCATCTCGTTGCTCCTGTGACAATTTCCTCCAGAAATTTTCCTGGAAAACGCAAACCTGAATCAAGAAAGGTTGTGAATACATTTCAAACTTCAATCCAAAAAATCCACGGTGTGCATGCAGTCTTGTGAAAACTACAAAACTAGGTCTTTACAGATAAGAATTTAGCACTTGATAAAAGTTGATAAAAGATGTACATCCCAAAGAAAAGCACACGTCACCATCACTCCCAACTCTGGATAATATACATACAGATATAATAGCCATTATGATTATGCTAGAACCAATATGATGATTCGTTTAGTGATGGTAATTTTACTACTACTCTACCACAAAGAACTTCTCGACCACTGTGCAGCCAACTTTATCCTCCCTCTGTTTCAACTTGTTTGTTTGGTTTTGATGTCGCATGGAGTTCAGAAACTAAAGAAGACTTTTGGAACTTGTAGTCATAGGTCCTAAACTAAAGATATGTCGTATGTGCCAAAATGCCCTTAATCTTATGGTTTGAAATATGTCTTTTGTAAAGTTAGAATTAAAGAGTTGCCAAAAAAGGAAGGCACTAAAAAGGAAAGCAAGGAAAACAAATTGAAATGGAAGGGGGAGTAAATAACAAGAAGCTTTCCAGCTTAAAATTCTATGGAAAATATTTATTGCAAGTAGTCTGCAAATTTCACTAAAAATCCATGCACTTGACCTTGTTCAATTGCTACAGTCAAACGTCAGCAACCACACATAAACTCCAGTAATCAATTTACGTGCAAAACAGGACGTTCAGCAATTAATCTTTCAATGGATGCAATAAACTTGTGATTTAGTAGAGTTGAAGACAAAAGATGATGGAGCAAAGAAACTCTCCAGAGCAAAGATATGCATATGCAAGACGAGAACACAACTCGGCACGTCATACATTCATCACCAAAGAAGCCTTAACATCTTATCACAGAAGAAGCATGTCATACAGGGAGCTTAAATTAGTTCACATCAAATACTCACTTGTCTTAGATTCCACGCCATTACATTTTACTCCTCGTCACTGTCATAAACAATTGCCATTCTGCGATGTACGTTCTTCCTTGGAGGAGATTCCTCATCTGACTCAATCTCTTTCCGCTTGTGACTTGCTGATTCCCTAACATTTTGCTTCGGCTCCTGATGAATTTTTAACCACAAAAAAAAATGGAACAAAAGTGAGATAAATGAAGTAAATGATTTTAACAATCAAAATTCAGATAAGTAAATTCATCAAACTGCATGGAATCAGAATCCGAAGTTAATGATTAGCATGCAAAACAGTATTAATCAGCGCAAAACCAAGAATTTTAACCATAATAGAGAACTCCGAAAAGAACTAGAAGGTCCGGGTAAAAAGCACATTTATGTGATCCGTCAACTTTAGTGCAGGTCGGAGGTAGCAGGTTAACGGGGGAGATTCTGGTTCCGAAGGTTGAAGTTTTAGATTGCTTTCTCTGTGATCTATGTTCCCTTCCAATCTTCCCTCTAGAAGCCAGACACCATCAAAGGTGTGTAGCCTGCATCCTGCTCAGGTGTGGTTTCTTAAGACTGCCATTGTTAACAAGGTAAAATCCTATTTGAGTAACTTTTGTCTACCAAGATTAAAAGCTAGACTGGAGCTTGTTACCGTCGCTGAATAATCAAATTTCACAGAGAGATTCCTTGATTGTTGCATTTGTTGACTCCAAACAGGACTGATCACCAAATATGATGACCATGATTATCATGCTCAGAAGAATCAAACTTTAGAAATGAAATTAAAGAAAGAACGCACAAAAAGTGAGTGAAAGATATAAAAGACAGGAGAGTTTTCAAGATCAGCGCCATAAATATTTTTCATCTTCCATTAAAATATACAGATTCATCCCCCTGGCTAATGCTGCCTCGGCAAAACCATAGGAGCACAAACACTGAACATGCATCTTCATCTTGCTAAGACATGGAGAATAAATTCATTAAAGAAAACTTTGCTAGTCATACTGAGATTATTTGGAAAGGGGGAAGAGTAGAGATTGGGCAAATTTATGCGCTGGTGGGGACTGCCCCTATGGCAGACATTAGATTAGGTAAATGCAATGCAATGATTTGGTAAGTTGAAGATGGTGGCAAGCTGCAAGCAGTATGTGATGAAAATTTACAAATGGCGATGGTATGTGGTAGGTGAGGACAGAAGTAAGATTTTGGCAATTTTAAAATAGCTTTTCAAATTCTTCATTATTCTTGAAGAACTACATCGAACTTGGGAGTCTGCCTTTCACTTCAGTTACTTATACATTAAACTTAATGCATTTTTCATTTTATTTAAAAGAAGGAAACTAGAGATAAAATTTCACAACCACACATCAAACTACCTAAATACCTACAACACTGAAAATCCATAGAGCCAGCCCCAAGTTGAAGTCCATCAAAAATTAAGCAATGAGCTCAAGTATTTTGCCTTTCAAAAAAATTAGCTCAACTATTCCGAAAATCGATATAGCCTACTCGTAACACACCTCATTTCATCCATTTATTTAAGTCTTACATTTTTTTCCTTAAAAAGTAAATATTGACTTCATAGCCTCTCCAAAATGGATTTTTACACCAGCCGACACCGGCACGGTTTACTCTTTGCTTTCATTACCAACTTCACCATGGAACCAATATATCTAATTCACTATTGTGTCATCCAGCATTTCAAAAAACCTTATATCCAGGCATTAGGCCCTAATATTACTGGTGAAGTGACACCAAGGGCTCACTCAAACAAGCAAAATTAACTGACTCGTGAAGTGGAATATTTTACAAATATGGAGTGGAAAACCATTGATTTCCTATACGCAAGCTATTATAATACCTGATCTCTTATAGTTCTCCAAAACAGAGGCGGACCCAGGATTTGAAAAGGCTGGGTCACCATCATCTCAACATAAACGCCCACAAAATTTTAATGACGACTGAGGGGTAATACCACGTCGGACTGGTCATTGATTGAGTAGTTATGAAAACACAAGAATATAGGTCAAATATAGTTTCTACCCTAAAATAAACTTTTAACACAACTAAAGCAAATGAGAGAGTCTGTTGCTGGTGGCAGGCAGCTGGTATCCCGTAGATTTAGTCGAGGTGTGTGAAAGTTGGCCCGGACACCATGGTTATCCCCAAAAGAAAGGCAAGTAGTGAGAGAGATCGTGTAGTGATTCAGGTTGTGCAAAATGTATGAATTGATCTAGGTTTGAATCCTGGCTCCCTCATTTGCACTTTACTGTTTTCCTAAACTTAAGTGCAAAACAAATGTTTTAAAACAGAAAATCTGATTAAAAATGAGACAATGTGGATTCGAACATAGGTCCTCAAGTAGGGAGGTTGCGTCTGCAACCAGCGTGTCCCCCAACCCACTTTCGTTCTATAGGTTGCACAATTTACTATAGGCTAGATTCTCAAGTATATACATAATTTTTTCCAAAGTTAGGGAGTGCACGTGCATCGCCACCCTTCCATGTGGGTCCGCCTCTACTCCAAAATCCAATTAGCGAAAAAATAAATTCAACCGGAAGAGGAAGATTTAATACCCTGAAGAAAAGGCGTCCTTGCATCAGACACAAGGTAATTGTAAAAAATGGATCTTGGGACTAACTCAACCTCAAAAGCTAGCTCATGAAGGAAGGATTGTCCAAGTCCATATAAGGAAACCAATTACTCATCCCTTTTCCGATGTGGGATACTTAACACTCCCCGCACGCCCAGGCCTCGTTAACGGGAGCGTGGACAATATAATATGGGGCCCAACATCGGTGAACAAAAATTTGGCATGGGTCTGGCTCTGATACTATGTAAAGAATGGGTCTTGGGCCTAACTCAACCTCAAAAGTTAGCTCATGAGGGGAGGATTGTCCAAGTCCATATAAGGAGACCAATTACCCATCCCTTTTCCGATGTGGGATACATAACAGAAACTTTAGATAATCAAGCCTTACACGCCTCTATACATAGGAACAAGTGATAGCAAGAAAAAGAAACACAAGAACACGGAACACTCAATGAGACATCCATATTTCGTAAGTGACGAAACGGCTAGCATTCATCATCCAATATTCTTACTCCTTTGCTAACAATGTACCAAACAAGAACCAATAAAAGAAATTGCCTGAAAAAGGGAAACACTTTTATTTCCATCGAAACCTCAGTCATACTATTTCTTTAAGGAAACTAAAGAAAGGTAACATTTATTGTTGACGATAACTCATTTGATTTTGCTCATGCCACGTAGACACTTTTGTTTCAACTCATAAGCACTCCGCTATAGGAATAAAACCTAGGCAAATACTACTCATCTTGCATTTTGCTCCTCTTTCCCCTTTGCAATGTCCTATTCTGAGCATATTTAAGATTATGATCTTTGACCGCAATTTTACTGTTCAGAAAGAGTTTTTTTTTAAAATAATTGTGGTGTTCGGGCCAGCCTACGCGCTTCCACGAGATACCTGCCACCTCCCACCAGCAACGGTACCAAGGTAACTCTATCCACCCAAGCTAGAACAGATGGGAAGAAATTACCAAGTGTTTGTTTCAGTGTTATCAAAAGCGCACTTAAAGCGCGCTTAATCCCTAAAGCAAGGCTCAAAACGTGTTGAGCACTTCGCCTCGCTTTATGTACGCTTCACTGTCGACTGTCGTCATCAAGTTTCTAAGGCATACTTTTCCTTGCCAATGAGTCTCTTCTGAAGAGGCGACACTAAACGAATGATATTTCACTTTATTATAATTGTTTTTCAATTTCTTTGTTCATATATTTGTCATTCAAGTTCATAATTATTAGTCTTGGACTTTTTTCATTGAAGCCCAAGCTTTTATTTGCACATTGCGTTTTAAGCCCCAATAGATCTTAGAGCTATTTTACGCTTTTCGCTTTTGATAACACTGGTTTGTCTCTGTTAAGAATTGAACTCGAGACCTCATGGTGTTCAAAAAAAGTCTTCTTGATATAAAATGTTGATATATGGATTGTGTCGGCCTGTTAGTTGCCTTAATTGAACCTAGTGATTCAATTTCTTCTTCTAACGACATCCAAAGTCAAAGAACCAAACCTCTCGACTTGAGACCATATGGTATTGTATCCCTCATTCCGTGAAATGATGACCGCCAAAATTGCTTCAGCAACGAAGAAGCAATTATTAAGTATCAAGCAGCACAATTGCTTTAAAATTTGATCTCCTTTCTATTAAAAGACCTAGGTCCAAAAAGGTAGTGAATAGTTGACATCTATGACAATGCATCTTGATGTAAATCTTTATAGTCCATAATGGCTCAACATGCCAATTCTAATCATTTCAACCACGACCCAAACTAATTTAGAGACGGCTACATGAGTCCTTAATATCAATCTCTTCCATTCAGGTCAGCGGATTCATAATAATCAAAAGTTTTTCTAAACTAACTGTCCATATACCGTTAAGGGTCTATTGGAAATGACTTCTCTACCCCACAAAGGTAGGGGTAAGGTCGGTGTACACACCACTCTCCCTAATGGGATCACACTAGGTTTATTGTTGTTGTTGTTGTCCACATACCAAAGTAATCGTTATTTGAGCTTGGGACCAGCAAAACTTTGCAAAGCTCGCATTTCCAAAAATTGTCCATATATGACTCATCTTCTAACCTAAAATGCTCCCGGGACGATAAATACCAAATCGATCAATGATATGATTGTAATGCCCAACTTTGGGAGGCACTGCATCTTGGAGACGTATAGCGTATACAAACAGTTAATTAGAAGTTTGATACGGTTACTTTCTTTTTAATATCTAAGGGTAATGTCCGAGCAAAGTTGTGCATGCCTCAACTAATTCACCTATTACCAGTTGCCTCCCATCGGCACATGGATAGAATTACTCTACTCATCGAGGCTAAGGAAGATGGAAAGATTCCCATAGAATCGGCCTTGTCGGGATTCGATCTTCGGTTCCAAGGTTGTTCCTCCATGTATCCAAGTTTTTTACCTCAATCACATCCACTTGGTGGAGTTAGGTATAATCATTCTCTAATGTGCTTTCATTGCTCATTAGAAAAATGAACTTCAAAGTTCAAGCAGAAATTTCACAGATTAAATTAGCGAGGCAAGTTATTCATCTGAAATATTGCGCAAGTTTTAGGAACAAAAGCTCGAATTCGAGAATTTCTTCCAGAACCTCTATCAATAAATTTTGCTTTTTCAAAATATTAAACACTTAGAATAAGTGTTTTTTAGGCTAAAAGCACTTATCATTGTCACATTAGAACTAATAAAAATATTAGTATTTTCTAAAATTCGAAGACTAGATAAATAAGGTAGATAAGGTAATTATCCTTTTCGAAATTCAAGCTGACAGCTTTGTAGCTTTTGTCCCGCTCGTAGAAATTTAATATAATACGACATAACAGGTTTCATGCGTCTAACAATCTTAACTCCAGATTATTACACAGCCAGAAGTCAGAACACATAAAAAATTATCCTCATTAAGGTCTTGCAAATCTCACGGGCATATCTAGCAATCATTAAGGTCTTACTCGGAACTCCAGCATCTCTGAGGAATCCTTACCCTGATCAACATGTCTATAAAATTATCCTCAAAATAATACCGAGCAGTGAACACCTGACTCGGCTGCTCAGGAAAATGGCACGCAAATTCAAACACTAAATGTTTCTTGTTGAACCTCCCACTGATTTACATGAGAAGGCCAATGTGTCTAGAAAGATTACAACAGTTCTGGCACGAGTTCACAAACCAGCATATTAAGACATACCATTCAAAAGAGCGGAACTTTGCAGTAAAAGTTTAAACTTCTCAGTTACCTATGCAATACATGATCAAGAAGATTCAGATGGGATATTACTGGACATTGAAGAACAGTTTCCTACCTCAGCCTCCTCTTCTGACTCTTCATATGCCTCTTCCTCCTCGCCCGGATCACGCTCTTGCTCTTCTTCATACTCTGGCTCCTCCTCCTCCTGAACAGCCCTTCTGCGTGGAGGAGACCTCTCTTCTTCCTCTTCAGTTTCATATTCAGACTCCTCCTTCTCACTGTCATCAAAATCAACAGGGCGTCGAGAATGCTTTGAAGAAGGCAATGATGTTTGTCTAGGAATATCTCTCTGACAAGGGGAGAATTTTCATGTTAGCTGAAAAAGGTAGCAAAAAAAATAAGGGGAAATTTCTTTGAATCCACTTGACTTCTGCACCTTTTTCGCATTGATGATTCGTTTCTCAGCTTGAGCTTCCATTTCTAGGTCTTCTTCAAAGCGACGTCGAGCAGCAGACCGTCGAGAGTCATAGTCATCAGTCTCCTCTTCCTGATAATGGAGAAAATTCCTTAGGCAGATCTGATAGATCAGAGGGGCAACTTTTTCTTATGGAATGCCGAGTAGTTCGACTAATGTCTTCAACAAGGCAACACTTATATAAACATTGAATCCTGTTAAGCAGATAATTACCCACTCCAGAGCAAGCAGGGATCAGGAGCTTTCTATGTATCATGCCACTGAATAATGCTTTCCTACAATATGCATGACAGATTAAAAAAATATTTATACCCTACCTCCTCAGGTGCATCTTCCAGAAAACCAGGAGAGAGTTGGCGTTCCCTACGTAACGTAGGCATGTATTTGCGGCTGACCTTCTCCTTTTTCCGATTGAGGAGCACACTTGCTCTGATATTTTGGCTTTCAGCCTTCAAAGACAAAAAGAAAGTCAAAGTCAACTTACCAGCTATAACGTACCAAAAGCTAAATATAATCCATTTCTCATCAATTTTACCTTCTCCTTTTGCTCTTTCTCCCTCTCTGGGTCAATGTCAGTGAAACAGTTCTTCACTTTGTAAACCTTCTTATGACGTGAATCAACAAGGGCAGTCAACAAACGGTGAGAGTTCGATGTCAATGATGAAGGCATAAACCTCATCTTGTTTAAAATTCTCCCTTGTGATTGTAGTATTCCCTGCGAGTTAGGTGTTTATGCTAAGGATCACTATGCAATAAATGTCATAAAATACATAAGACTATAGGAATTGAGACGGAAAAAGTAATAAAATTCAATCTAACTATGATTCATCAAAGTTCAATTGCAGCAAATGCGTATATTAAAAATTCATTGGTGTCTATCTAATACTGATCAAAGATTATGTAAGCTGATCTCACACTTAATACTACCTCACTTAAGTGGAATAGGTTTCAGCTTCCGATCCCTTAATCTTTAAAGGACATAAAGAAGATACCAAAATTATAAAAGAATCAATTGATAACTGCATATGAGCTCCCTTGTTAAACAAATGTCCAACTGGTAGTCTCCATTGAACATAAAGTAGCACGAAGCCACGAATGTAGTTTGAAATGGGAATATCCAGTCCATAGTTCAATCGGGCATGTTATTTGAGCTATGAGAATAACTTCCTACTCGAGCTCATCCTTTCAGTTCAAAAGTTCCATCAAGTACTTTAATCAATTGCTTTCCAAGCCGACTAAAGTTTTATCTAGTCATATATTTGGCAACAGTCATCAAAATTCAACATGTTCCTCTAAGAAACTTCAACAATCAGGCAACATCCATCATATTTCCCTTAAGAAACTTGCAGCAACTACAGACTTTAGTTATATGAAAAGGATAGCCAATGATGGAAGGAAAAAAAGATATACTCCCTCCGTTTTTATTTGTTTATTGTACTTCCCATTTCAGATTGTTTCAAAAAGATTGCCTCCTTCCTAATTTGGCAACTCTGTAATTCCAACATCTCTCATGGAATGTTTAAGACCACAAAATCAAAGGCCACATTATACATTACTTCCATTTAAGACCACAAGATTCAAAATTCTTTAATTTCATAAACTCTGTGCCTGGTCAAACTAAGACAAGCAAATTGAAACGGAGGGAGTACTACAATTGTTGACCCACAAAAGTACCTCTTCCATCCTTTTCACACGACGGTATGTGAATGGAGACAAAGTTTAAGATATTTCTTAGAGTGTCCCACGTTGGTCATGGGAAATGGAAGTTCATTTCTTATGGAGATTACAGTCTTCATCTCGTGGCTAGCTTTTTAGGTTGAGTTACGTGAAGGTGAACATTCTTTACATAGTACCAAAGCTTAATCCATCCATTTTGTTGTGTTTCTCAATACTAGACCGATGTTCTTTTTCCAGAGAAAATCCCGAGAGTCTGTGGCGCATGGTTCGAATTATGTGGACAATGTGAACCTTCTACCCCTCTCCATTTAAATACTAGACTTTTGTCCAAGATAGAGTACCCTTGACGTGCACCAGACCCACACATTACATATTGTACTTTTACCACTAGACCAAATCCTTAGGGGAATACTGAGCCCCATGTTAATGTTATACTCACTTTGGATGTCTGGCCCTAGGTAGTGAGGAGGTGTTACAAGTGTTAACATAGGTTGAGGGATGAGGTGTTATCTCCTTGGACAATCTTGGGCAATCTCATTTCATGAGATTGCTTTTAAGATTCAGTTAAGCCTAATGTACATTTTCTTTACAATATTAGTTGGTAACTGAAAGAAGTATTACTATATTAGGTGGAAGTTACTCTGATGGAGAAAAAAACACTATCATAGTTTGAATAGCTAAACAAATTTGAAAGTTGTGTAGAAATTTTTTAATATTGGACTGGTATCCAAGGCATCCCAAAATAGAAAAGGCGCATAAATTTGGACAGAATGGTCAGAGTCTGATATCAAATAATAAGATAGATGTGCAAGACATGCGCCCGAGCTTTTGTAAAAGGGAGAAAGATCACAGGTTGAGGGAGGAAACTGGCAAACTGTCTGAAAAGTAAAGGGGAGAGAAGACATGAATCTAGGGATGGATTAAGGACAACCAGGCAAGGAAAGAGGAAAGTGGGGAAGGAAATTAGAACTGAGGTTGAGGAAAGTCAGCAGAACAGATCCAGTAAAGAAGAATGAAGAAGGGAGAGATGGATGGCTGCCTGCTACTAAGTAGAGAGGAGGAAGAAGGAGAGAGATGTGCAGAATATGTTTACCTTGTTTATGCTAGAGGAATAAATATTCATTTTAAAATTTAATCCTAATCTACTTAAACATCAGGATATCAGTCAGTTACTAATCCAATTTTCAGTCAAGCCCAGAGTTCAAATTCCTATACGGAGCAAAATCATTTCAAATAATTGTTTTTCATTTCAAAACTACAGAGTAAAAGTAATTACTCTTGCATATTTGTGATCTCCTACAACTTATCCACAGATTAAAAACCCTGTGAGGACCTCATAAGGCTTAACTATGTACAAGTTCCTCTTTCTTTTGTGAAGTTGTTAGTGGTGTATATCTGCTGATTTGACGAAAGGACCACTTTTTTCCCTGAAATTTCCCAGCCAACGTAACTAGGATTTTGCATCACAAATGACAATAGGCATGAGATTTCACCTTTCCGTGTCTAAGAAACAGGTGCGATTGATCATGCTGCGCATCTTGCACAGATATGTCCAGAACTTCATTTCCAATCATTAATTGTACACTTCCATCAGACCATTCCACAAAGCGTGCATTGCTTTCCACCTACATACAGAAATATCCATTCAATCAGTACCAAGAAATGCCAAATAAATCAGAATTTTTTCTTGATCTGTGAATCCAAACTCGCATAAAGTATTAAAGTTTTCTCAAAGTCTGACCAATGATAAATAACTAACAAGCAGTCCAACATGTAGAGTTATTTAGACAACGCAAGCATCTGTTTCTAAGTCAGTCTTACGACTAATATATAACACAAATTTTCCTTTTACTTGTAATCCTTACTCTTCTTTTGTTGAAGGGGGATTTTACTTGTCATTGCATGATCCAGCTTTGAAAGCTTTAGATCCAACAGACATCGGTGGTATTTGACCAGCCACCAAAGACGTTAAAGCGGAGATAACCTAGTAGTATTTTTTTTAAGAAACATAACCTATTATATATTACCTCCTCATTTTCTTGATTTCATGTTCATTTGGTGTGCTTTATGCCTTTTATTTCTTCTATTTTACCCCTTTTCCCCTGTCATTATTCATCATACCCTCCACTAACATTTTTTTATAATTGTTATTCTGAGTCAGCTTGCGGGCACCTCAACTAATTCCACGGGCTACTTGCTCCCTGATAACTCTGCCCCCAAGGCTTGGACCGATGTGAACTGCGAAAAGATAATGCTTCAGCTGGGTTCTGAACCTCCTTCATTGACCACTTAGACACCCTTGGATTTTTCCTTCCACTAACATTTGATAATTTTAATTATTATTTGGATAAACATTTCAGAACAACAAAAGTTCCCTTTCTCGTAAAAGAAAAAGAGTCGCCTAGCATCATCAGAAAACCCACGCCATAGAACTTTAACTTTTTCTTTTTTGATAAGGTAAAGGTTTATTGACTAAGTACCACGAAGGTACCAAAATCAAAGGTTACAAAGGACTGCTGGGTATATCTGTGCCACAGAACTTAACTTACACTGATGAATCAAGCATGTGCAACATAAACAAGCGCAAAATTGCTTATTTCATCAGGATAGCCAAAGATACAATTTGATTTTCTGAAACCACGCCATGGCATATAAATATAACCGAGATTATGCAAAATTTCACTTGCGTATGTTATCGGAGTTTCTTTATTTCCCCAACAGATAGTATTATTAACTAAGCTAATATGCTTCTTAGATGTAGATTCATCACAAAACGTCACCTTCAACATAATGTAAAAAATATTTATTTGATAACACCATTTTGTCGACTTGATGTTTACTTGATGAACATTATGTCTTTCCTTCTCACAAATTGTTTGGTTCAGTTCCTATCATCAAGGAATAACACCACTACCACTTTTAATTGTTTTAATTATATGGAATATACTTTTTAAAATATGGTGAATTATGTGGAATAAACTTCAGAACTACAAAATTCCCTATTTGCTAAAAGAAAAGATGCCTCCTAACAGCGTCAGACAGCACTGTGGCACTGTGGCACTGAGCTTAAAGCTTATATTGATATCTGATCAATCGACGCATGTGCAACTTTCAAAAAAGAAAAATGAACTTATCTAATTCATCAGGAAAATCAAAGATGAGCCGATTTTCTGATCCATGCCCGAGCATATAGATATAAACAAGTTTATTCAAAATTCACTATAATTTTCTTTTGAGAAATATAATTCACTTACAGTTGTTGTGCCATCGGGTTTTTTAACTTTCCTCCATCGAACAATGTTGTTAACCAAGCTGATGCGCTTCTTGGATCCAGATTCATCAGTCTCAAAAACGTCCTCTTCAACATAGGTCTCTGGATCAAAGGGCTTGGGATCAATGCCCATTATGTTAGAAACCTTGATCATGCTCATCTGCGTCATAAGAAAGTGAACGAGTAAAAAGATCAGGATTACACACCAAATGATATTTTTCAATCATTAACGGTTCCAGGGTGATAAAAAGGCAGCAACAATAATGACAAGCATGAATGAAGTTTTAAATATTTGACAAACCCACATAAGCAATAGCATCACATGGACCAACTGAATTTTCTTGTACAAAAAGAGATAACCGGACCACAGTTTAGTCTGATTGAAAGTTTTCTCCAATAGAAGCTTAAAACTTGTCCAAGGTCTTTAGACGATACGCCATGCTATAACCACCTTGGATTTAAAGAATCCATGTTATAAATTGGATGGTTACATTTAGGAGCAAATAAATAGTTAGCTTTATGAAAAAGACTAAGTTATAATAAAGACTTATATGTTGCTTGTTACACTTGCATTGACCTTCGATACTTACAAAGAGTCTTTCTAGTTTCTAGTCTATTCTCATCCTTTGGACAGAATCACTCCCCCTGATCATACGTTCTCCAATCAAGCATTTGATGCCTTCAAACCACTGAATCTCTTATGAATCGAAGGATAAAAAGACTAATCATGTCTCTCGGCCCCTCACCATAAATAGAAATGTAGGAACAGCTTCATGTCTACCGCTCACATGACTTATCAAAAGAATGCTAATACTCAAATGAGGAACAGGGAAACATCCTTTGATCCTCAAGTCCCAGACTGAAAGAAAAGAAACATATAACATGCCTGCTCTATTTTGGTTCAAGAACTATAAACAGATAAAACTTTTTAACTTTCAAAGAAAAGGCTTTTAAAACACTATAAGCAAAATGTTGGAGTCTTACATCGGTGGGTTAAAGGGTCCTTGGTCTCCTTATATGGTTTTGGGCAATCCTCCCCTTATGAGTTAGCTTTTGAGGTTGAGTTAAGCCCAAGATCCATTTCTTTATCATGGTATCAGAGTCAGGCCCACCCAGTTCATTGTTTCCAATGTTGGGCCCCCCGTCTTATATTGTCCACGCTCCAGATGTCCAGCCCTGGACTTGCGGGGGGGTGTTGGAGTCCCACATCGACGGGTTAAAGGATCCTTGGTCTCCGATGTTGGGCCCCCCGTCTTATATTGTCCACGCTCCAGATGTCCAGCCCTGGGCGTGCGGGGTGTTGAAGTCCCACATCGGTGGGTTAAAGGGTCCTTGGTCTCCTTATATGGTCTTGGGCAATCCTCCCCTTATGAGCTAGCTTTTGAGATTGAGTTAGGTCCAAAATCCATTTCTTTATCATGGTATCAGAGCCAGGCCCACCCAGTTCATTGTTTTCGATGTTGGGCCCCCCATCTTATATTGTCCACACTCCAGATGTCCAGCCCGGGGCGTGCGGGGTCGGTGGGTTAAAGGGTCCTTGGTCTCCTTATATGGTCTTGTTCTCCTTATATGGTCCTTTGTCTCCTTGACCAAGGATCCTTTAACCCACCGATGTGGGACTCCAACACAAAAAGTTATTCTTTTTCCTCCTTCCCTATAACATAGAATTAGAAGAAGTGACAAATATAATAGATGTGTGTATTCTACTGGTTAGTCTAGATATGAATCATTCAGGGTAAATTTTAGCAATACAGTCCGCAAAAATGGTCCTACAAACTTAGCGAGCGACAGGACTTCAGAACCAATAATTAAGCCTCTCTAAGCTAATTTGTAAATGTCAACTATCAAGAGTGTCAAAGGAAAAACAGCTACCATTATGCAATATCAACCAAGTTAAGTCATAGAAATACAGACTTTGCAGTTTGAAACTTTTTGATGTGCAACATCAACCAAGTAAAGTCGAATGAACTTTTTTAAACAACCATGGTGTTCAAGACAGCTTGTGTACACCACAACAATTCCACGGGCAAAATATTTGAAAACTTCAAGTAAATAATTTGCAAAAGGAATTTGAATACTAATTCACCGTACAAAATACAGCACCCGTCATATAACAAAGTAGCAACCATCAGGTGGCTCCGCCCCTGTATATTCACAAGGTTAAATTATTTTTTATTTACATGTAGATGTTGAAAATCTCCTTGGCTTCTGTGTGCTTACTTCTTTATATATGGAACCCCATTAACAAAAATTCTGGTTCTGTCACTGGCAACCGCAATACATAAATTCGGATTTAGTCAGGCCCCAGTACCGAACATAGGGTGGGGTACCCAAAAAAAGAAAAAAAAACAAATAATACATCATGTATGCGCAGTATGAACCCGTGATCAAGCCATAATACTATCAAATTTGATGTAGTTAGGTCCCACCAACAATAGGTACCAGACCTTTCCACCAAGGCTAGGACAGATGGGAAGAGACCACCGACAGATTTTGTCTTTGACAGGATTTGAACCCGCTTCATTGACAACTAGGTCACACCCTTGGTGCAATGAACATTTTTACTCTTGTCATTATTTCAAAATTCAGATGCAAACTAAGCAGCCAAAAGGGGAAGAAACACGAAAAAGATTTCTGCATTACATCAGTAGAAACAAGAAATAATACTGACCCTGTCTGAATAAGCTGGCGGTTGACGCAATGGAATCTCCAGCTCTAATGGGGGCCCAACTGGTTTTTCCTTAGTCTTAGATTCCACATGCTCTTCAGACCCATATCCGCCATCATCTTCGGGTATAATATCATCTGGCCTTAAATTTCCGTAGCTATTTTCTTCTTCCATAGGGGATATCTGCAATGCCAAATATTTTAAATCCATAACCGAACCAAACAAGAACTAAAGTTAAATTGTACTCATTTAGCACTTGTACTAACATTTTGCTCCTCATCAATTTGATTCTGAACAACATAATCAGCCTCTTCTTCGTCCTCTGAATCCCCAAACACATCACGAATAGGGGCAGAGGATATGTGAGCCTCATCTTTCTCTTCCCCGGGAGACCTACTGCAAAACAAAAGGTCGCTGTGTTTAAAAGAAAACATTGGATTCTACAAAACAATATCAGAGAAGAATTTCTTTACTCCAAAATAAGAAATCGGAATTACAGTTACCATCTTATGTAATCAAACCTTTTACAATGTATTTTTTACTATTGGTCCACATCTGATATACGATACCAGAGTGATATGAAAGATTTACAACAGATTAACTCAAGCCGAATCAGCAATGATCAGTTGCAATAGGACCCATGAGCTGGTTATGAAAAGACTGAAACATGTCTGTACATTCTCCCCAAGCAAAAACATCAGGAGGGAAAAAAAAAAAGGAGGGGGGAGGGGGAGAGTAGAAGTAGTGACAGGAAGGACCAGAGAACCAGTCACCTTGGACTTCTAGCTTGATTTACTTCCTCATCTTCGTTGTCAGCATATTGGTTTTCCTCAGATCTTTCTGATTCACTGTCAATTACTTCCCGCCTCCTACTGGTCACTACTCTTTGACCATATTCTTCTTTTTCATCGCTCTCTGAATCTCTTCCTTCACTATGTACCCTCTGATCACCAACCTCAACTTCCTGAGAACTCTGATCTCTTTCACCCTCACTCTCTCCATGCCCAGGATCAACATCTTGCATTTCACCTTCACTCTCCATCTCAGCCTCCCCTTGGCCTTCTACTTCACCTTCACCTTCAGCTTCCCCATCACCTTCGCCTTCACCTTCAGCTTCCCCATCAACATCAACATCACCTTCACCCTCACCTTCACCTTCACCTTCTCCTTCGGGCTCCACACCTCCATCTGCATCATCCTGAAGAAGAAAATAATAGTAAAGAACAGTTTCAAAGTACATTTATGCAAGCAGACAAAATAAGAATGAAAAATGTGACATCCAATTCCAAGAAGCAAAGGTAACATTGACTGAAATTATGAAGCTTTTATTTTGTTTTGACCAAGATATTAACACATAAGAGTATGTTAGATCGCTTCAAGTAATGTCATCAAGTAGAAAAAGATAGAATTTTATAAATCTAAAACAATCAAGGAGAACTACACCACTGTGGCCCAACAAATCTTTGTAAGCTACATCTATAAATAACACCAAATCAGATTGTGTGTAAGAAAGAATCATCCATGATTCCATTCCATGTGTCTTTCTTTCTTTTTTCAAAAATGATTCGATTTTTACAAGTTCATTCAATAGGAGAGTCAAAGTTAACATGAAAATAGCATATATTTTAACATTCATTAGGCTGGCATGCCACAGAACGAGGACAGTTCGTTCAAACCACTGAGCACACACATTCAAGATTCCTTTTTGTTGCTTTTTTTTTCACTCAAAAAACAACAACAAAAACATACCCATTGGAGTCCCACAAAGGGTGGTCAAGGTATCTAGGAGGAGGGAGGGTAGAATGTAAGCAGATCTTCTACCTCATACCTCATGGAGATAGAGAGGTTGTTTCCAATAGACCATCGGCATTTTTTCCCTCAAGAAGTAGACTAAATTGGATTAAACCTGCTCATTTATCCCTGCTCCAACTACTTAACATGTCGGGACTACCTTCGAAATCATTCTTGTACACATGAAGGAATAAACATTCATGATAGCCGATTAGGGACAAGTTTAATACTTCAGCATAAAATCAAATCAAATAAAATCATATCACATTAATTCAATGGCTAAAAATTCAACAACAAAACAAGTAGGGCCAATTAAACCTGCTCATTTCTACCTTCGAAATCATTTTTGTACACATGAACCAATAAACATACACAATACACAATTAGGGCCAAGTTTAACACTTCAGCAAAAAAATCAAATAAAATCATATCACATTAATTCACTGACTAAAATTTCAACAAAAGAACAAGTTGGTTAATCAAAAATGAGAGAAATTGGAAATTTCTTGCTTTTTCCCCCCTTAAAAAGTAGTACTACTAACTTGAATTAAATCTCCTCATTTCTACCTTCGAAGTCATTATTGTACACATGAACAAATAAACATACATGATATAAGCAATTAGAACCAAGTTTTAACAATTCAACAAAAAATCAAACAAAATCATATCACAGTGAATTATTCACTGACTAAAGTTTCAACAAGAAAACAAGTCAATGAATCCAAAAAAAATGCTTTTTTCCTTCAAAAAGTAGTACTAAATTGGATTAAACCAGCTCATTTCTACCTCCGAAATCATTTTTGTGCACATGAACCAATAAACATACATGATATAGCCAATTAGGGCCAAGTTTAACAACTTCAGCAAAAAAAAAAGAAATCAAACAAAGTCATATCACATTAATTCACTGGCTAAGAATTCAACAAGAAAACAACTTGATTCATCCAGATAGGAAAATTGGAATTTATTTGCTTTTTTACTTCAAAAAGTAGTACTAAATTGGAGTAAACCAGCTCATTTCTACCTCCGAAATTAATTTTGTACACATTGAACCAACAAACATACATGATCAACCAATTAGGGCCAGTTTTAACACTTGAACAATCAAATAAACTCATGTCCACATTAAATCACTGACTAAAATTTCAAAAAAAAAAAAAAGAAAGAACAACTCAATTAATCAAAAAAGAGGAAAGATGAACATGAGAAACCAATTAGGGCCAAGTTTTAACACTTGAGAAAATCAAATAAAATCATATCACATTAACTCACTGACTAAAATTTCAACAACAAAACAACCCGATTAATCCAAAAAAAAAAAAAAGGAAAATGAAAATGATAAACCAATCAGGGCCAAGTTTTAACACTTGAGCTGAAAATCAAATAAAATCATATCACATTAATTCACTGACTAAAATTTCAACAACAAAACCACCAGATTCATCCAAAAAAAAAAAACGGAAAAATGAACAAACCAACTAGGGCCAAGTTTTAACACTTGAGCTGAAAATCAAATAAAAATCATATCACATTAATTCACTGACTAAAATTTCAACAACAAAACCACCAGATTCATCCAAAAAAAAACGGAAAAATGAACAAACCAACTAGGGCCAAGTTTTAACACTTGAGCTGAAAATCAAATAAAAATCATATCACATTACTAAAAGTTCAACAAAAAACACAACTCGGTTAATCATAAAAGAGGAAAACTGAACATGATAAACCAATTAGGGCCAAGTTTTAACAATTGAGTTGAAAATCAAATAAAATCATATCACATTAATTCACTGACTAAAATTTTTATTATTAAAAAAAAAACACAACAACAACAACAAGTCAGTTAATCAAAATGAGGAAAATTGAATTTTTCTTGCTTTTTTTCCTCAAAAAAGAAGGATTAAACCTGCTCATTTCACCCTGCTCCAATTGCTTGAGCAGAAAATCAAATAAAATCATATCACATTAATTCACTGACTAAAAAATAAAAATTCAACCAAAAACACAACTCGATTAATCAAAAAAGAAGAAAATTGAACATGATAAACCAATTAGGGCCAAGTTTTAACAATTCAGCAGAAAATCAAACAAAATCATATCACATTAATTCACTGACCAAAAAAACACCTCGAATAATCAAACAAAGAGGAAAATTGAACACGATAAACCAATTAGGGACAAGTTTTTGAGCAGAAAATCAAATAAAATCATATCACATTAATTCACCGACTAAAAGTTCAACAAAAAAAAAACAACTCAGCTAATAAAAAAATAAAAAAAATCGAACCGAAGCATAATCAGGTTGACGGTTGGATTCGTGTTCGGATTCAACTTCCTCTTCTTCCTCCTCCTCCTCTTCGGATTGGTCACCGAATAGGTTTTGCATCATCTGATGCCTCTTCTCTTCACCCACCATGGCTTTTGCTCTTTGCTCTTTGCTCTTTGCTCTCTCTCTGTGCCTTTGCTTCAGTTTTTTCTCTCTCTTTTATTGCTTCAATTCGGTGCTTTTAAAGCCTTTTCCACAGTTTCTGTAGACTGTTTTGTAACGCCTATGTGAAACTGTGTGAAGCTGAGTAATATCACCACCTGTATTCCGAGTTTTCTTTAAATCACTGCTTGTTAGGCTTAATACATGACAGACCAATGAGAAATTTTCCTAAATACTAAGCGGTTTTTTTGTTATGAAAAATTATATTTTCTGCCCCATATATATTATTTCTATTTAATAATATTTATTATTGTGTCTTGCAATTAATTTGGAGAAAAACAATTATTGTTGGTAAAATAGATAAATAAAAATTTGTTTTTCTTAATTTATCAAAAATAACAATTAAAAATAAAAATGCAACTAGAAAATAAGTGACAAGTAAAAGTTATCGGAGAAAATAGTCTTTGACCCGCATTCTAATAGTATTTTTTTATTATATAATATAAAAAAAAATTACAACTTATTGTATTTTTTGTTGAGTTTTAAAACATTTAAATTTAAAATTTAAAATATTGAGCTTTTTACTTCAAGTTAGCTTCAAAGTAAGTCAAATTAACTTTACAATACAAAATGTGGTAAATAAAAATGAACAGGGGATGTACTTTTTTCTGAAGTTGGAATCCAAAAAATATGTTTAGTTATAAAATTAAAAAAAAAATCAAAATTCAGATTCAACTTCAAATTGAATTTTGAATTTTTAAAAAAATTGAAAACCAACAACTGTATTTTCTCTCCAAATTACTCGTAAAAACTAAATATTGTCATATATATTCATAATCAAATATATAATTTGTTTTGAAAATGATATTTCTTACTTTGAAAACAAAAAATATTTTTTCATACATTCACAATTTTAACGCCGAATGCCTTGAAGTAATTAATCTTTTTCGATTTTGATGTGAATATTTTTTTTCTCTATTTGTCTTTTCATATTTGTGACACAAGCAATGACCCATTGTATTGTTTTCACACGCAATATCTTGACGGTGAGACAGAATGCCTAGGAGCAAAACAAACTTTGAGTCTCAATCATAATCTGAGTTGGATGCATTCACAACAAGGTCAAATATATTTGAAACTAACTTTAAACTTTAGTTTTTTGAATCTTTTCACGATGATAATTACATAACCACTTTTCGTATTTATCTCAAATTTTTACGAACAATGAGCTATAAAATACCTTTAATAATCCAACGGAGAAGTAATACATACAACAATACTTTAGTGCGATTAAATAGGGAAGTGATGAGTTTTAAAAAAATAAAATAATAATAATCAATCGCATCAGTACGATTATTAGATCTTTTAAGAAGAAATTGTAAATAGAGTCATTTTATATGAATGTGTAATTGTATCGAATAATTAAATAAGCTATTAATTTCTAAAATAATTTGAAAAGGTATTGAATAATAACCAAATAAATTTAAATTTTTAAATATAGGTTTTATATATTAAATTTAAAAATAATGAAACATTAAAAAAAAATTGCCTTGGAAGGAAGATACAAATGGCCATAACAAGTAAATTATCAATCAAAGTTTTAACACTGATATTTACTATGCTACTTCCGTTGACATTTAATTTAGTCTTAGCATCTTGAGTAGTAAGTTACAAGATATTTCAATTATCTTGAGTAATTATTTGTAAGATGCTAAGTATGTTTATTCTTGTATAAGTTAAATTTCTCTTATTGGATATTAATTGTAGTGATTCTTGAGTCTGGTTGTTATTAACATCTTTTAAACACGTTTAATTTATATATCTTTTTGTCTTAGTTTAACTTTATTTTATATTAATATAAAATAGTGAGATAGAACTCTATACTAATATTAGTTTCTTAATCGATGTTAAGTATTCAGTAATAGATTACCCCATTATTATTATAAAGTGGTCAAAATCTTCAAATGGGAAGTGATGATGATAATAGATAACATTGTAGTTCTTGGAGTTCCAAGTATATGGCTTATGTTTTATTCTATTATTGCTGGTCTTATTTATATGTTGTGTGAAATAGCTAAGAATTTCAGTAGTAGGTTATTCCATAATTGTGAAATGGTCAAAATCTTCAGTGGGGAGTGAAGATGATAGGTTGAATACTGAAATAGTCCTATAAACGATTAATATTGCAGTTTTTAGAGCTCGTAGTGTATGATTTTTGTTTTATGCTATTATTGATAGTAGTTTATATGTATGTTGTGTGAAATAACTAAGTATTTTATTATTGGTTATTTTACTATTATTATGAAATTATCAAAATCTTCAATGGAACGAAGATGATAGACTAGATACTTAAATAGCCCTACAACCGGGTAATATTATAGTTCTTGGAGCTTCTAGTGTATAGTTTTTGTTTTATTCTATTATTGATAGTCTGATGTATATGTTGTGTGAAATTTGATACGAGATGATTTATGTTTTGAGAACGAAGTCATCCAAAACAAAAGAAAATATTTTAACAGGACAATATTCATACGAGACACAAAGCAAGTCAAAGCTTAATTACGTAGCAAAAGTTTTAAAAACACATATTTTAAATGTTTGAAGGCTATAAATATTTATATAAAATTACTTTAATTTTCATCTAACCCTTTATTCTTGGATGGGAGCTAAGGCCACATTTGTTTTTTTTTAAGATTCAGAGATCTGAATCTGAATGCACATCTGAATTATTAAGATGTTGTCTCTGGATCTGAAAACTAAATGATTAAGACTGTTTGTTTTTCAACATCTGAATGTGCAAAAAAAATTATTTGTGTATATAATAAAATAAAAAATACAATTCAAATAAAAAACTAATTAGATATCAGAAAAGTATGCAATTTAATACAACAAAATTATTATTTGATTGAAAAAAAATATTTATGTTTGTTAGTGATAGTGTAGATGGTTTATAATGGTAGTTGCAGTGACAATGATTGATGTTAGTGATTAGTAATGTTGGTGGTGATAGTTGTGATGGTTGGTATTGTAGTGACTGTTATGATGGTGGCGGTTGATAGTGGTGGTGGTGGTTGTGATGTGACGTTGCTTGATGTTAGTAGTTAGAGGTGTTGATTGTGATGGCTAAAAAATAAATGCATGATGGTTTGACAATGTGTTGGTGCTAGTTGGAGATGTTATTCGTTGTGATGGTGGAGATGGTTGTTAGTAGACATAAATTGTAGCGATGGTAGTGGTTGAAGTGATGGTAGAGATGGCGTTAATAGTGACAATGGTGGTGGATGTCAAAGAATGTGTGAAGGTTGTGATGTATTAGTGGTAGTTAGTGGTGGTGTTAGTTATGATATATGAGTTGATCGATAATAGGGATTGACCGATAGTGGTTGATGGTGGTGGTGGTGTTGACGGCGGCGGTGAATATAATTAGAATAATAGAGGTAGTAGGTGTGGTAGCGGTTGACAATAATGGTTGGTAGCGATATTTATTGTCGATGGTGGTTATGATGATGGAGGTGGGTGGTGGTTGACAATGATGGCGGTGACAGAGGTGGTTAGTGGTAGTGACTGATGATTGTGAATAGAGTAGTGGTGAATATTATCCAGCACCAGAATACCTCTTCAGGCCTATTAAGACATCATTTGTTTGCACTTAATGGGGATCTGAATCCGAATGGTTCAGATTTCAGACCATTAAGTATATTTGTTTTTTATTAAGATTTTAGCTCTTAATAGGTCTGAATAGGGTTCTTAATCATTCAGATCTAGAATCAAGTCTTAATAGGTCTGAAGAGATATTCTGGTGTTTGATACTATTCACCACTTTATTCATAATAAGTAGTCACCACCACTAACCACCTCTGTCACCGCTACCATTGTCAACCACCACCACCACCCACCTTCACCATCACAATCACCATCGACAACAAACATCGTTACAAACTACTATTGTTAACCGTTACCGCACCTACTACCTCTATTATTCTATTATATTCACCGCCACCATCGGTGTCGACAACACCACCATCATAAACCACTACCGGCCAATCCCTACTACTGACCAACTCATCTATCACAATTAGGACCACCACTAACTACCACTAATACATCACAACCTCCACACATTCTTCGGCCGCCACCACCATTGTCACTAGTAACGTCACATCTACCACCATTTCAACCACTACTATCGCTATAATTTATCTCTACTAACAACCATCTCCATTATATCTCTACCACCACTATCATTTCTTCTGTTCAAATTTCTTATGTTCATATTTTAAGTGACCAGGAGAGCTCAATTCCTCATATGTCAGCATTTAAACCAAAAATACTTTGCTTTTTCATTGAATATTGTTGATAGATAGATATATAGATAGAGATTGTGAGGCTATGAGGTGGAGCAGTTACAGCTCACTGAGGACATGACCCTAGATAGGAAGTTATGGAGGTCGTGTATTAGGATAGAAGGCTAGTGTCAGTTTGGGTCGGTAGGGTAGGGCGTAGCTTAGTGAGTGTATTTATTCTTGGTATGCTACTTTGTTGCATGTTGTATTGCGATGGTGTACTATTCTTTGGTTGTTATTCCTTGTGGGTGGTATATTTATTTCTTGTCATCTTGTTACGTGTTTTTTTGCGGATTTGATTAATATTCTTTGTCTTGAGCCGGGGGTCTATCGAAAACAGCCTTGCCTACTTCTCCGGAGGTAGTGGTCTGGACTGCGTACATCTTACCCTCCCCAAACCCCACTATGTGGGAATACACTGGGTTTGTTGTTGTTGTTGTTATAACAACCATTTCCATTATCCCAACAAACAACATCTCCAACTAGCACCAACACATCATCAACCATCATGCATTCATGTTTCAGCCAACACAATCAACACCTCAAACTACTAATATCAAGCAATGTCACATCACCACCACCACCACCACCACCATCTCAATCATTGTCACCGCAACCATCATTATAAACCATCTTCATTATCACTAACAAACATAAATGTTTTTTCTCAATCAAATAATAATTTTGTTGTATTAAATTACATACTTTTTATAACATATAATTAATTTTTCATTTGAATTATATTTTTTATTTTATTATATATACAAATATATTTTTTTTGCACATTCAGATGTTGAAAAACAAACAGTCTTAATCATTCAATTTTCAAATCTAGAGACAACATCTTAATCATTCAGATGTGCATTCAGATTCAAACGTCTGAATCTTAAAAAAAAACAAATGCACCCTAAGACTTGATTCTAGATCTGAATGATTAAGACCTGTTCAAATTTATTAAGAGCTAAAATCTTAGTTAAAAACAAATGCATTTAATGGTCTGAAGTCTGAACCATTCAGATTCAGACCTCCATTAAGTGCAAACAAATAAGCCCTAAGTATGTCCTTAGGAGGTTATCTACGCATAAATTACTAACTGCTTAAGTTATTTAAACATTTTAAAATCACGATGAAGGTTATTTAACAACTACACTCATCAATTATTTGGTTGTTTAATAACTACATGAGATACTTAAAACAAGAGTAGTTTTTGTTGGAATTTTTGTTATGCTTTTTTTACCAAATTTGAGTACTAATTTTATATTAAAGAAAATAAAAAATAATATCATAATTATTTTACTTTTCTTAAAAGGAAAAAATTCTTTGACTAACTTCCTTTTTGGAACAAAGATTTTATACCTCCGTGAATAGAAGAACTATCTTTTCATACAATAACATTCACAGTATAGTCCTCAAAAGAGTGGTTTTAAAGAGAGATTTTCTCCTAATATATGTATATGCATTTTGAATTAGTTTTTTATATGTAAATCAATTGACTAAATCATACTATTAATAATATATTTTTAGTATGTTTTACTTATCTTCTGAATTATCGCCTATCTAGTTTGCAACTAATAACTTCCGCATGACGACGTATCAATTTCGAACCTCAACAAGTGATATCAGACCTTATGGTTCAATGATCCCATGAGTCCGATGGTTCGATGGTCCGAACAAGGTTGAGAACATGACAAGGCGGTTTCAAATCAATATGCAATCATTTTGATTTTAATTTATTTTATAATTTATTAATATTTTAACGAAGATATCAAGTCTAAGTATATAGAGAAATTATTATTATATAATGTAACATTTATTCAAAATGATTTTTCAATATTTTTATTTATAATATACCAAAAGTAATGTGTTGGTTTGAATAAAGTAGTAATAAAATTTGGTTGATTTGTGGCTTGAAGTAATAAAAAATTTATATTGGTGAGAGTAATAGATATACGAGATATAAATGGTTTAAAGAGTAATAACATGGACTATAAAATTTATTTACATATGAAATAAATGGCTAGTAGACATAAATGCTGGATTTTTTTTTTTTTACAAAATATAAACTTGTAAGTTAACTTTTGTATTTGAAAAAAAAATTAATCATGAATTTTGGAGAATTTGCGATTTCATCTCATGATATAAAATCATGAGATGAAATCATCATTAAATCGAATGTCTAAATGTTGATTTCATCTCATAATTTTAAATCATGAGATAAAATCATGTCCAAACACCTACTTAATGCATTTGATTGTCATATAGCTGCGATGGCGTTCAACTATCCCAGTAAGTCGAATCGAGATGTATATCAACCCAGTATTTACAATACAATGTGAAAGCAAAATAAACTCCCAGTTCTTGGTGTTACATTGTCATGAGCAAAACTAAAAAGAAAAAGTACCAATAACTGAGACAATGGAATTGCAAAAAAACATAAAGGTAGAAAGGATTATGTACATTCACTAGGTAGCCTAATCTATTAAGAAATTGTTATTCTTCCGTTATAGAATTAATAAGGAAAATTTAGTTAGACACATATAAAAAGGTCAAGATATGAGTAATATATTATATTCTCTTAAATTAAAATTAAGGACTAATTAAGGTTTGTCACGTCATTTTTTCTGGTGGGATTATTATAAAATTCGGTCATAGTGACTTTTGTGATGACAGAAGCAAAGTAAAATGACTTTTGTGTAATGAACGAAAGAAAAATGACTTTTATATAATAGACGCAAATCTAAGTGATCATGGATGAAATTTACTCATGGTAAAGCCATCATATTTCCTGTTAAACTCCACATGACAACAAGTACAAAGTTGTCACCGAAAGAAAATCTGGAAGGCAAAAGCTCCATCGATAATGAGGTGTTTTTCTTGATTGGTAATCGATCAAAAGAAGAGCATGTATAACTCATGAAAGTCTATAAAGAAGTGGGAAATCCAGCTATCTTCAAGATGTTTTCTATGTTAGGGAAGTGCAGAAAACAATAGCGACTAATTTCTACAATGCAAAGTGATTGGACAATTGTGACAGATCTTTTTGAGTATGTTTGGCCTCGACCATGCCAGGAACCACAATGGAGTTAGTAAATTGTTGGGGAAAAGGGGGAGGTAGAGGGAACAGAAGAAATGGTGGAGTGTTGGGTTGGAGTTCCTTTCTAGCTTGTGTATGGTGGACTGTATGGAAAGAGAAAATGCAACGTGTTTTCAAGACAATAGCAGTTCAAAAAAAAGAATAGAGATGGATTGTATACCATCCTTATTCTAAATACAAAAATAATAAGCCCATTCAAACATGCTCAAAGACCAAGATTTTTGGGGAAAAAAGTGCATTTAAGCGATAACAGAAGCTGTTTTACATAACTGAAAAAATATTTTTTTCCCTAGAACAAAACTTTTGGAACCTCTTCCATACAAAAATCACTGTTGTAATATTAGTAAAAGTATTTCTAGAATTGATAAGCTAAATAGAAATTGTTATTTTATACAAGTACTTTTCTGAAAAGAACTTCTAGCAAATACTTCTAAATATAAGCAGATATTTGAAGGTTGCCAAACAGCCTATGCGTCCTGACTCGCGTGGTAAAACAACCCCCACAGAAAGAGCTCGTTGTTCAATCCTGCAAGAACATCCACAAGGTGAAAGGCAACTCTACAATTACCAAATACTCTTTTCTTTAAGAATTTTTCAGATTATAGACGTACGTTGAGAATTACTGCACAGGGTTGTGGATGCAAGTACAAGCAGCTCAACATCATTTATAAGCGTTCTCATCACCAAATCTTTGTTACGCATGAACTCCACCAGAGCAATATATATCTCAGACCTGCACAGAATTAGAAATGCAAATTAATTTTTAGTAAAACCTTTCTTGAGTAAGGGCATCACTTCTACGTCACGACCCTTATCCCTTTTCAAATAGATATATAAGGCAAAAGATAACCTTTCTCTCTCACTTGCAAGAAAATACAGTCCTATATCATCTTTACCCGGAAAATGATTGTTGAATAGATCATTCCAGATAACCCCACGGGAAACTAGTTTAAATTTAAGAATATCAGGCAATAGCCTAGAGAACTCATACACCTTACGCCTGACTCTGGAAGGAGGATAAGCATGGATACAATTATTGAGCACCCCAGGTGCAAATTTCGGAGCACCTATGATGTCAAAACTTCCCCTGAAACACAAAGAGGAAGAAAGAGATTAATAATTATATGGAAGAGAGCATTTATGTGTGTTTAATAATGCCAATTCCTCGTATAAAAGAAAGATTTTTAAAATATATATGTAGTCTGCAGAATAATCAAAGGGAATATTATTTTTTTTGCTTTTTCATGCTCAATTTTACCTGTATTAATATTACTAATTAATGTACGTGATGAAGGGTACTTACTTCCAGGAATGAGCTAGAGCAGGATCACAAGGGTGTGCCACAACTCTTGAAGAGCCAGTCATATTCAATGGGTTTCCATATTTATTTATGCTTGATGGTAGAGAGAGCGCTTCTTCAACGGATAGATATTTTGTTTTTCCAGTTTTTACCTTCTTTTCCCAATTAATACCACGATAACTAGGAAACTTATTGTGTTTACTTGGTGGCATAGTGCTTTGATGAATCTTTCCAGAGGCATGTAACATGGATCCCTCCGAAAACTCATTTTCTCGTCCAAGTAATGAAGACATTACCCCTTTATGCTTGTCACATACTTGACAACACCAATCTTTTGGTGCTTCCACATAACAACACAACAGACAATATCTGAAAGGACGAGAAAAAATAGAATTTTTAAAAATAGAAAAATATACATAAAAGATACTGAAAGTATATAAGAGAACTAAATGAAACAACATGCTAATGAAAGAATCATGGTATCCTCGGAGGTAATTTTATTTCCAGATATCGAAAAGATTTTTGATTAACTATTTAGAGATAGTTACCACTCAATATCTTTTCTAGTTATCATCTTAACTTATGAGACATATATTTTTTTAAAATTAAAAATGCAAAATTTTTATATTAAGACACAAGTTAAACTTCAAAATATAGCAAACAACATGAGAAATGGAGTCACTCTACAAATTATTGTATAATTTTTAAAAATATAATTCAAGATTATTTGTACAAAAACTTTATATGTTCTTTGAGTACAAGCGTGGGAGAATTATTTTGCATTTTTTCAAGAAAGGGAAAGTAAGTTGATAATCTAACTAGCAATTTACTTGGTAGAGGAGCAGACCCTTGTGTGAAAAGATCGACTTCTCCATTAGAGTACGGGTTTGGAATTGGGACAATGTTTGCGGTATACAAAGAACATATACAGATATGGCACAAGGTGATGAAACGAGTATGGATCAGACAGTCATGGTTTTCAGCTCGCCATGACTTTCCTTTCATGCTGAAAATCGAGAAAGAGAGAGGGAACTTACTCATGCACGTACACATTTTTACAGCGATAGCAGGTAATAATTGCATGTTGAATACCTATATCACCGCAAATATCACAAATCTTCTTCTGCAAGTTCACACAAAAAACATAAGAAATTCAAAAGTTGACTGACTCAAGTGAAGCTCCATTCAGCCTCTATTGCCGTACAAAATCTAGAGAGAAGCAGCATATTTACAACCTTCCTTTTTACATTTTGCTTGGGGTTGGAGGGGGGTGCATTTCTTTTTTTGGACTCTCGAGAAGCGAGAAGTAACACATGAATTGGGACATAAGGAGTGCTAGTCTAGGGGCGTAAAAATCAGCTCAACTCAACCCAACTTGTTTAAGTTTAGGTTATTTTAAGTTTGATTTTTAATAAATTTTGTTAAAATATTTTTAAAAGAATATTTTTAATTTGATATATTATATTTATCCATAATAAAAAAATATAATTTCATTAGATACTAAAAATTTATTAAAGAGTAAATAAATCAATAAAGACTTGGTAAACATTCGGTGGGATGAGTTATAACTCATCGCCTAGTCCATTTTGACCCAAACCATTTTGACTCAAATAAAATTGAATTTGATTGGGTCTTGATTCGTTTGTTATATTGACCCGTTCTGACCCACCAAAATTTAACCCAACCCGTTCAATTGCCACCTCTAATTTCTAAATACTGCTTCCTCCTTTTATTTTATTTTTTTCAAAAGGTTTTTTTTTGAATAACTCTTTAATTTTAATTTTCGACGCAACATAACTTAACACCATAAAATTATAAAATATTTTAGTACATTCTACTATGTTTAGCTTAACATCGGAAACATTCAGAAAAAATAATTTTTAAAGTTTGTACCGAATCAAAATCAACAAATAAATTAAAACGAAGTAATGCTAAATGAAAAGTAAAGGTTTACTTTGTGGTCTTGATGACTCATGCATAATTCTTTTTGCCTTGGAGATTGAGGGGCCATTTGTGTTCCACGATGAGACACCGACAAAATAGAAAGTACGAACAGGTTCTACACATCACACAATTTTTAGGCATTAAATTAAGTTTATATGAATAATAGTAATTAATATATATAATCCGTAAAATAACAAGGGCGGCAAAATAACTAATTATGCATAAAGTTGAGTAAAGATGGACTCTTATATCACTTTATAAAATGAATAAATTACAACGGTGGCAAAATGACCAATTATGCATAAGGTGATATTAATTAAAGTTTTAAAAATCCAACTAGGGTTATGATCTGAAGAATAAGATCTCTTTCCCCCGAATAGGAAGTTTTGTGTTCAAATTCTACAAATAAAAAAAAATAGTAAAAAGAATTTTCCCTCATTTACATAGACTGTGAAAGAATTTACTGAATTTACACAGTAAATAGACAATCCATGCAGCTAATCAATTGATTAAACCCAAAGCAGCTGATGAACAAATCCCGTAATTTTTTTTAATTAAAAAAAAAACAAGTGTAACAGAACATAGATGTAAACTAATGAAGTGATAGAAATGTACTTAAAATTGAAAAGATAAACAAACACATATGAAATGTATAACAAAAAGGATAAACATCACACGTTAAAGGTTGATACTCTAGTCTCAAACACCCAAATCAAAGCATTTGTTTATGACTTATTTCTCAAATATGCTCATATATATAGGTGAAAAAGCATTTGTTTATGACTTATTTCTCAGATATGCTCATATATATAGGTGAAATTACGGATAAAGACAGATATAAAAGGAGAGATAGTAATTACAGATCATGTATCTAAAATGTAAAAAATATAAATAGATTATATAAAAATTAATTATTTGACTGTAATATCTTTAAGATATTGATTTGAGTCAAAACGGATCATCGTTATCCTTCCCATCAAGGTTAATGATAGAATCGACAAATAAATTCAAACGTACTCCTTGTGGGGAAAATAAATAAATACTCCTTCTGCCTCAAATTATGTGACACTTACTAAATTTTGATATTCAGTTAAATCTTTCTTTTACGTTATTTTATTATATATCTTTTAATATTTTGAATTAACAATTATTGTGAATCATGATATTTTAAAAGGCATTTTTGAGACTCATCCTGAGTGGGGCTGTTTGATGCATTCTAATATTAATTATTTTAATGTGGAAGTACAAAAAATTGATATCAACATGTGGCATCATGTTCTTGACTTTTGATGACATTTTGTATCATTACTTACATTAGTTAGTGGTTATAAGTGATAGAAGGTGGTCATTGATTTTTAGTAACTCTTGTAACCTCAATTCATTATTCTACCCAATAATGTTTGTAACTCTTGTAACATCTACCCCATTCATGTATTCATTGTACTACACATTCTTCCAATTCAATACTAGAAAGAATTCCTCACCTATAAATAGTGGTGCTTCTTCCTTTGTGCTGGAGAAGAGGAAATATGAAATATGTAGAAAAATAGTGTAGTCTATAATAGTGAAAGAGAGAGTTGAGACAAATAAAATATTCAAAGTCTTTAACTATATTTACTATACAAAAGAGAGTAACTATATTAGTGAAAGATAGAGTTGAGACACGAAAATATTCTAAGTCTCCAACTATGTTCACATGTTGAAGGAATGTGTTCTTGTGGTGGAGCTTTGAACTCTTCAACAAATCCAGAACTGCTTGAGTTGTACATCGTTGATGGTTATTGTATCTTGGAAGGGACAGGTCACGAGATATACTGCTAGATTGATATAGATTATGCTGCAATGAGTTTGAATCTCCTTAAAGAGAGCTAGATATCCACACTTCAATCAAGAAGAAAATTATTTAGTTTTCTTCATTTTTGTTGATTTTGTTATTTCAACTGTAATTTATTTTAATTGTGGTATATTACACCAACAGGGGCACTAGCAAAACGCCTCAGGACTCATGTGAGGGACTTAGTTCTAGGGAGGCTTACATCCTAACTGTCCGACTGTACGCCCTAAACGTGCCTAATGTCCGATGTCCGAGACTCGCCTAATAGTTCATAAATTGTACAAAATCCTTAGTTAACATTGTTGAACTCATAATTCTTTACTGAATAAATGATGTTTGGTAGCTTTTTCATCTATAGAAATTAAAAAAATTGAGAGTAACGAGTCTATTTATTATTTGAGAACGTTGTGAATATCACTCAACATTTCTGCTTAAAATACATATCCGAATTTCACATCTTCACTTTTCATTGGTCTTTATATTTTTGTATGGTATCTCAAAATTATTATATTTTATTATTTTGCATTTAAAAGTATTTTATTTGTATTCGTAAAAGAGTGATGTTTTAATTAGAATATTAAAATTTATTGATTATTTATATTAGGGAGATAAATTATGTATGATAATCATATATTTTAAGAAATTACAATCCTTTTTATTGTTTGAAAGTTTAGGTATTAAAGTTAATTTGTATTTCATAGTAGTTTTTATATTATTGCACTATTTCTACTTGTAAAATGATGTTAAAAGTTTTGTTTTCTATAAGTTTTTTAAATCATCTTTAATTTTCAAAAATCATTAATAGTTTTTTTTGTATAATCTTTTTGTTATTATGCTATTTTTACTATGATAAATTAAAAATTAAAGATCCATGGGGTTTACGTTCAATGCCCCAAGGTCTACGTCCCGTCCTGTACTACGTAAAATGTCCCACTTCGCCCCCACCTTTTAAAACAATGGTAACTCATAGTACTTTTTATGTAGTTTCCAAATATATAAATTTTATTTCAAAAATTTTAAAGATTTCGTGTCCAAATATACAATCAAACTTAAATCAATTGACTCTTGAAATACGAAAAATGCCACATGAATTGGGACAAAAAGAGTGTTAGTCTAGGGGTGGCAAAATCAAACCCAACTCGTCCAACTCGACCCAACTCATAAAGACAAAAAGATAAAAGGAGAGACAGTAATTATAGATTGGATATCTAAAATATAGAAAATATCAATCGATCATGTAAAATTCAACTATTTGATTATATTATTTTTACGATATAGTAACTCATTGACATTGGTTTGAGTTAAAGTGGGTCATCATTATCTTTTCTATCATTTTTATAGATAGAGTCGCAAATGGATTTGGCCCTTAAGGTCAATCTGACACGTCATTAGTGTGGGCCCAACCCCAACTCAGCCTGTCACTAGGGTATGGCTGAGTTATAATTTATCAAACTCTTTTAAGATAAAGGCTATAAGGCATCCCGTTGGCCCTTGAGGCTTGACTGATTTGGTCGAGGCCGATTTGTAGGTCAAACGCCTATTTTATGTCCAAAAAATTATACGCGGAGACGATTGTCAATCATATTTTCAACAACCATGTTGCTACATTTTAAAAATAAAGCTCACTTTTAGTGACTGTTTGGATGGTGGTTTTTCATGGTATGGTTATCAAGAGAACCATGTTTATTTTGATTGTTTTTCAAAAGATATGGTATAGTATAGTATGTTTTCATGGTTTGGTAACCATGGATTACCTCAATTTTTAGAACCACCGATTTGGTGGTATCTCATGATTTTCTTATTTCTTTTTTCAATTAAATCCTTATATAATATTATCTAATTCTATTTTACTCTTTACCCTATATTACTTTCAACCCTTAGCTTTTCTACTTAAGCCCCCCTCTACGTTATTCTCCACCATTCTCAAACCTTGTAATCACAAAATCAATTCCTCTCTATTTTCCCGAAAACACACAACAATAGAAAGTTGCCCGTGTTCTATGCTACCTGTGAATTCCATAACAAGAACATGAAGCACTAAGATATGGTACTTCATAACCAATTCATATTGATATATTTCTCATTTCAACAAATAATCTATTGCTTTAGAAAACTCTCCAAGAGTTTCAATAATATTCAAACCACCAATTCATCCCTTATAAGGATAATAAACAAGTTTTTCGAAAACTTTATATGGTTCAGACATTCTGAATCCTTTGGGGTTTTTCATATAGATTTTTGTCAAGTGGCAATATTCAACTTTTCATGTGTGACATCTTCGAGTGGACTGTAAATCAAATAAGTTTTATGTTTATCAAGATGCATTCTTTCATGTCACTTAATAAATTATTTACGTCAGCATGCTTAAATTAATGTAGAATTTAGATCCTCGTAATCTTTTACAATATTGCGCCAATATTGTATCAAAGATATCGTCGACGATTTCTCATTTTGTATCGGTTCACAATGCGACATACCATTTTGAGATCTCATCACTTCTTTATTTTCAGGTACCTGAACCTCTCATAAGGTTTCATGAAGTGTTATGTCGTAGGCTCTTCAAGAGCACATTGCCTTCTTATTATCATCATTTGCTCCTTATCCTTTTCAAGGATTATTTCATTTGGAACCGATTGGTCTACTGTTTTTCATGTATGCGTAGACTTTGTCCTTTAGGGACATAAAATAGGAGCACCTGCATCTTAAATATGAAATGCTTTCGACATTTGACTCGAATTATCTTTTGAATAAGGATATGATGATAATTCCTAACATATTTCTTAGTTGCTTATAATCTCCCCTTATGTTAGGAAAACTAACATACATCCTCCATCTTCTTTGAGGAATCCATCTTTGTGCATCATGGTATATTCATTAATCGTATACCACACATTAACTATTAGATGAAATAGTTGGTTCCTGACCTTAAACCAATTGAGAGGGAGGAAATAATTATAATTTATTGGTCTAAGACATATAAGTGCTATTGTATGCAACATATCATATTTCAGACCAACACGTGAAGTTTTGTTCTCATTAGTAATGGTTTAGCTACTAATCGAAGGCATTCAATGCCAAACCATCACCATCAAGATGAATTGTCCTGATTACACAATCTGAAAATTATGTTCTTAACTCAATTTTACTGAGCAAGCAACTTTATGAATATCAAACTATAGGTTGATAATAAATGTACATGTGATCATTTTATTGATGCATCTTTTCAAAACATATCACATGATAGGTGAACGGGCCCTTATTCACCTTTTATACTTTTCAGATTTTGAGGGATCCAATCCCAAAATTAGTTGGTCTAACCAACTTATCACGAGATCAAGCAATATTAAAAGTAATGAGGAATTTTTCTAATTCTTCAATATATGTTCAATACTCAGTATGCACATCTTTGGGATGTCGCAATTGTTCATGTCAATTTATGAACTTTTATTCTAGTAAACTCCAAGTTTACCATGACATGTACCTTTTACTTTAGTAAATTTCAGATTTACTATTACATGAATAAATTTCAAGTTTACTACTTTAGAAGTAGATTTCGAAATAACTCTCTCAGTTATTCTACCTTTTTCGCAGGTGAGTTGTGATACTATCACAATCAAGTGAACGTTTTGTATTAATAAGTTCTCATTCCCCAGGAATGGAATATAATCATGCCTTAAGCCTATCAAATTCTGGTAGCTTATAATCTCTTTCATGATATTACTACTTCAGGAGCACATCGAGGCATACATATTTTTCAGAGTATATTGTATATTGCTACCACATTCACTTCAAGAATGGAGTAAATTGTCATCTTTTAGACTTATCATATATTGTTGTCACATTCACTTCATGGAATGAAGCATATTTAATGAGACATGTTTAACAACTTTTCATAAAAGAAATATTATTTTTTATGGATATATAGTAAATATTGAACCACTTCATATATTTACTTTTAAACCTTTCCCGCTTCCACTGCCACTGCCTGTATGATATACTAAGGATAACTTGAATTAACTTAGTACCTCAAGGAACTTTATATATTTGGAATATAAGAAAAGCAAAAAATATAATATACTTTACCTGTATCCTTATCAAATCTAAACCTCAAGATTAGGTAAAGTAAATCTTATTTATCGAAAGAATATTGATTCTCTGCTTTTGTCGATTTTTTTAGCCAAAACATATTATAGAAAAGAGTTTGAAAGTGTACAACAATATATCAATGATCAAATTTAGATAGGAGAATGATTTCTTACCATGCTATTCAATAATATTTCTCCGTGATTAACAAATTTAAATAGATATAGCGGCTGCAAGTGAGTTTTATGCAACTCATTATATTGATGGAGTATTTGGGTCCTTGACATGTAACATAGGCAATTAAGTTACTGAATGTGAAAAAAAAAACTACTTTGGTAGAACTCAACATGATATTACTTTACCTCACAAAAGATTGGGACCATAAAACCCATAAGGCAATGATTGCAAGTGTTAACAATTTCTTTGGCACGGTGTATACCTTGGCCTAAATTCAAGCATACCATCTCCTAAACATAAAAAAAATTAGAGACACTCGTGTTGATAACGTGTTATGAAATATAAAGTAATAACAACAAGAATAAATAGAGAGAGAAGAGGAGAGACTTCTTTATTTCTCATGAAGATGAGAGATCATAAGATTGGGGATACAATAAACAAAACTTCTCTATTTATAGGAAATAATACTTCTAGTTTCTGACTAAAAGACAGATACTTCAAATCCTGATAGATATCAACTATATCTTATTAAATCTTATCTATATTCATGATAGACATTCACTATAATGTAAATACAATTATAACATAATAGAATTTCTAATTTTATGTGCTTTCTTAGTTAAGCTACAGTTCTCATCGGGTCTTTCTATTCCATCAAGAACCAAAATAAAAATAATTGAGTACTAGCAGAAGATCTCTTTTTGAGCACTACATCTTAATTCTCAATCAAATAGAATCAAACATTCAACATTCAACAAGTCCAAACATCATCTTAAATTTATTTTTTTGTGAGCTCTCAGATCTTATGAATATAAGTAGACTAACCAATATCATATCTCTAAAATTTCATGATTATTTCATGAATGTAAAATTTAAATTTTGGTAAAATTTTCATGAATTTAACAACTTAATATATTTATAAGGCATGATTTGTGATAAATTTATAGAAAGAAAATTATTTTATTAATAATTATTGATAAATTTAAAATTTATAATAATTAATGGCATTTTAGTAAACTTATCTGTTACGATACAGTACCATACCATCAAACCAAACAACAAAACTGTTATTAAACAACAGTGAACGATACCGTCCATCCAAACATTGTATTGTACTATACTCTATATACTGTACAATATCATACCATACTGTACTATACATTATGAAAACATGGCAAACCACCATCCAAACAGAGTGTTAACCAAACAAAGGACTCCAATATTTTTAACCCGAACAGACTCATACATTTTAACCTTAAAGGCTCCACTTTTAAGCATGTCAAGCAGTAATGAAGATTATGTGAAGAATGAAAATAATACATGTGAAGAAGGTGAATCAAGTTTTATCAAGAAAATCAAGCCAAAAATGAGAGATTTTTCAAGTTTTTTGTCCTGATATTCTTGCCAAAATTGAGTATTGATTATCTATTGATGGAAAATAAAAATAATAGAATAATTACATTTACTTTTTCTAAAATAAAAATATAAAACTCTTCCATATTTATCTAATCTTTTTTCTTGGGAAAAAAGTATTTTGTACCTATGTAAATAAAAGACCTATCTTCTCATACAACAACACAATAACATCCACAATATAGTCCTAAAAAAAGTCTGATTTAGAGGGAGTTTTCTCCTCGCAGGTTATATGTTTTTTGAAATAGTTTTTCATCCGTAAACCAATTGGCCAAATCCTATTAGTAATATATTTTTATTTGTCTTCTTAATTATTGCCTTTATGATTTGCAACTAATAGCTTCCGCATGATGCCCTACCAATTTCGAACTCCAACAACTTTCACAAAGCATGTTTTTTTTTATTTTCCATCCGGTGTTCGGTGCCCGCATTGGAGCTCCGACTAATCTGGATCACGCGTTGCAGGGCCTATTAAGGTGGCAGAGCTCCCAACAGAGTTTTCTCCATACCCAGAGTCGAACCCTCAACCTCTGGTTAAGGGTGGAGCATCTACTACACCTAAACCTGTCAAACGGGCCGGGCTGAACCGGCCCGAACCGGCCCTACATATCAAACCGGACCGGTTTGACCCGGCCCGGTAAGCCCTAGGGCTTTAGGGTTCCGGGTTCCGGTCCGGTTTTTTTTTTAAACTGGGCCCGGTTAACCCGGCCCGGACCAACCCGGTCCAGGCCCGCCGGTTAACCGGCCCGGAACCGGCCCGGAATTAAAAAAATAAAAATAAAAAATTATTGGGCCAAACTAGCCGTTGGCCCAACGGCTATATTACCGTTTTTGGGTCCAAACGGCTAGTTTGGGCCCATTAACTTAAAAAAAAAAAAAATATTTTTTAATCCCCAAAATAAATCTATAAATACCCTACAACTTCAAATCATTTCTCACACAATTTTTCACTCTCTCAAATCTCATTCTCTCTCAAATCTCATTCTCTCTCAAATCTCAATTCTCAATTCTCAAATATTCAATATATTTAATTTCTTAAAGTGTTCAATTTAAATTTTTAATTTTTCGTTTACAAAGTACGAGCGGAAGTTTCTAAAGTCGCAATCTTCGGATACTTCCAAAATTTGGTATTGTCGTTCCATCTCTTACGTTTAATTTTTATTTATTGTATTAATTGTTTAATATTTAATTTTATTATATTTGTGTATTTTGAATATTTTTAGTTTAATTTAATTTATATTATGGATAAATTAAAAAACCTCGCTACTAAAGGTGTTAGAAATTTTTGTCCCGGAAGCGGTAGTGGTAGTAAAAAGCGAATTACTAGCGGTAGAGGTAGTTCAAGTAATAGATATACCCGTGTGACTTCGCCTCCGGTACCGCTTGGTACACCTTTTGAGGAAGAAATAGGTGTAGGTGCTCACGATATGGATTATGTAGAATTTCAGGAAAATTACGGTATAGAAGAAGAAAATGAAGTAGATGCAGTTAATGTAGACGAAGATGATGAAAATATTGCTGAAACACCCGCAGTAGGACATGCTAACGTTAGATCTGAATCAGTTAATCTCCCTTCCCGTCCTCCCAGTGCCCCAAAACCCCGTAAAAGAACTAGTATTGCATGGCAATTTTTTGAACGTATATCAGATATTGAGGTGCAGTGCAATATTTGTCAACAAAAATATAAGCATAGAAGTGGCGGTAAGCAAGGGGGTACGGGTACGTTAATGAGACATATAGCTGAAGATCACACTAGAGAGTTGAATATTGCAAAAGGTGGTGGGGATGTTGGTGGGTCAACGCAAACTAGAATGGACCCAACAACCGGTCAAGTAGCGAAAAAGTATAATAAATTGAGGGACAGAGAAGAAATAGCTAAAATGGTAGCTGTGGGTTGTTTGCCTTTTAGTTTTCCTTCTTCTGATGCCTTTATTCGTTATATACAAGCAATTTATAATCCTATGTTTAATGGTATTCCTAGAACTACTTGTCGGTCTGATATTTTTAGACTCCATTCACAATATTGTTTTTATTTATCAACATTCTTAAAAAATATTCAATGTAGATTGTCCCTAACTTCCGATCTTGGTCGTGCTGTAAATAAAAATGATTATTTAACCGTTACTTGTCATTGGATGGATAGTAATTTCATAATGCAAAAACGTATTCTTGCTTTTTTATATGATGAAGATCGGAAACATACTGGACAATTTATTGCTGATTCTATTATTAAAATTGCCGGATATTATGGTATAGAAAATAAAATTTTATGTATTGCTTTTGATAATGCTTCTAACAACAAGACTGCTATAACAAAAATAAAATCTACGCTATCTCCGCCCTTTCCTGAAATTTTTCATGTTAAGTGTGCATGTCATATATATAATTTAATTGTAAAAGATGGTCTTGACTTTTTTGAGGTTTATATTGAAAAAATTCGTCTTGCTGTTGGTTTTATTCAAGGAAATAATCGTAGATCTAGAATTAAAGAATTTAAAGTTAAATGTCAAGAAAATGGACTTGCACCGATTTTGATGCCTGAGGAAATTGATATTAGATGGAATTCTACGTATGAATTTTTAAAAACTTGTTATAAATATAGAATTCCTATTACACTAGCTTTTAACCAACATTGTGGTTCATTTGTTGATTCTGCTGATTGCATGCTACATAATTCTGATTGGGTTATAATTAATGATCTTGTTAAGTTCTTAGAAAAATTTTATGTAGCTACGGTTGAATTTTCCGGTGCATATTATCCTACTGTTTGTAATATTTTGGCATATATAGCCGATATTTCTGGTTTGCTCCGACAATATAAAGATAAAGAAGGTTATAAAGAAGCTGTTGGCGCTATGTTTACGAAATTTAAAAAATATTTCTTCCCGATTCCCCCTATTTACTTGGTTGCTGCTATGTTAAATCCGTGCATGAAATATAATCATATGTGTCACTTTAGTACTCTTATTTATACTAACTTAGAAATAAATACTAACCATGATTCTGAACAAATACAACCTGATTTGTGGACGGCTACGGCTGATGCAAAAGATTATATAGAAAAATTATATAATCACTATGCTGATTTATTTGATTCAGCCGTACCTACAAATATCACTCCAACTGTCGCTCCTCATCCTCCCGAGGAGCCATCAGCTTCTAAAAGGCCGGCACATAGTGGTTTTCCTGATTCGTTTTATGATTTAACTTGTTGGAACAGTGTGGATGAGAGAGCTTACACATCAACTTATCGGGAAGAGCTAAAATATTATCTGCGGACGCCACCAGAGGATCGCAGACGACGGATCAACACGCTGGATTGGTGGAGGAATAATGAATCACAATATCCTGTACTTTCAAGATTAGCCAGAGATATCTTGAATGTTCCTATGTCAACCGTTGCATCAGAGAGCGCCTTCAGTCAGGGACGACAGCAGCTTGGAGACAACCGACACTCATTGGGAAGCAACGCAATGAATGTTTTAGTTTGCCTCAGAGATTGGATTAGAGCAGAAAGAAGAAACCAAGGAATGGAACCAGAGCCCAACGACGACCTCAAACTTGAAGAAATTATGACTTCACGGGAGAACTCAGCAGAATCAAGTCCAATGCAGGGTTTTTCCCCCGTTGACTTCGACTACCCTATGCAAGTTCCAATTAATATTAACATGAATGAGTTGGAAAAAATGATGCATAATTTATAGATTTTTCATTCATGTAAATTATAAATTTTGGATCATTTTGCAATCAATAAAATTCCACAAATTCATTCACTCCTTAGTCGTTGTTTTTTATTTATTTTTATTTAACGATTTATAATTTTAATATCTTCTATACAAGTGTATATTTAATGTATACATGTGTATATGTTTATATATCTTATATAGAAGTGTATATTTAATGTATACAGGTGTATATATCTTCTATAGAAGTGTATATTTAATGTATACATTGTGTATATAGCGTATATAGTGTATATATGTGAATAGATCTTCTATAGACATGTATATTTAGCGTATACATGTGTATATGTTTTATAAATTAGTATATAACTATACAAATATATATTGTAATGTATATATATTGTAGTATATCTCATTTAAAGTATTACATATACATAGAATAGAGTGTATGAATGTTAATAGATCTTCTATAGACGTGTATATTTAACGTATATATGTGTATATATTTTATAAATTAGAATATAACTATACAAATATATATTGTAATGTATATATATTGTAGTATATCTCATTTAAAGTATTACCTATACATAAGAATAGAGTGTATATATGTGAATAGATCTTCTATAGACATGTATATTTAACGTATACATGTGTATATGTTTTATAAATTAGTATATAACTATACAAATATATATTGTAATGTATATATATTGTAGTATATCTCATTTAAAGTATTACATATACATAGAATAGAGTGTATGAATGTTAATAGATCTTCTATAGACGTGTATATTTAACGTATATATATGTATATATTTTATAAATTAGAATATAACTATACAAATATATATTGTAATGTATATATATTGTAGTATATCTCATTTAAAGTATTACCTATACATAGAATAGAGTGTATATATGTGAATAGATCTTCTATAGACATGTATATTTAACGTATACATGTGTATATGTTTTATAAATTAGTATATAACTATACAAATATATATTGTAATGTATATATATTGTAGTATATCTCATTTAAAGTATTACATATACATAGAATAGAGTGTATGAATGTTAATAGATCTTCTATAGACGTGTATATTTAACGTATAGTCGTTGTTTTTTATTTTTTTTTATTTAACGATTTATAATTTTAATATCTTCTATACAAGTGTATATTTAATGTATACACGTGTATATATCTTCTATAAAAGTGTATATTTAATGTATATATTATGTATATAGCGTATATAGTGTATATTTGACCGGTTTTTAACCGGGTTTGACCGGGTTTTAGTGGGTTTGACCGGATTGGGTTAAGTGGGCCGGTTCCGGGTGGGTTTTAATATTTTTACTGTGCAGCCCGGCCCGGCCCGGACCGGTTAAGGCCAAACCCGGCCCGTAACCGGCCCGGAACCCGGTAAGAATGAGAGGGCCGGTTCCGGGTTGAACCGGCCCGGCCCGTTAGACAGTCTTAACTACACCACAACCCATGTTGGTCACAAAGCACGTTGGTATATGTGTCAATTACCCAATGCAACCACGGTTTTAATATTACACATTTTGTTTAAGTTAGCCTTCAAATACAATATTTTCAACAAATGTATCTTGCTTAAAATTTTCTATCTCACTTGCTCCCCCCCCCCCCCCCTCCCCCTCTCTTTCTCTTTCTCTCTCGTCTTGCTTCCCTCTCTCCCATCTTGCTTGCTTCTCTCCCTCTCTTATCTCTCTACTATCATGTATATATTTCACAATGTATCTATAAAGTTAGTACCATTTCACTAATATATCAAGTAATTTACGTCCACTATCAATTTCATCAAGTACATCCAATATCAATTTTATTTACTGTATTTATGCACAGATACAAACTAATATTAAATATGCATTGATATATCAAATGTACATGCGTATAGATATATACTTGGATAAAGATACGCTATAAATCACCTATAAGAACATCAATAAAATTCATTATAAATTTAGGATAATGAAAATAATACAATCCTTTTTTGGACTTTGGAATAAATATTTTGAGTTCCAACTTAGTGGTCCAAATCTTGAATGCAATGGATTGGTAACACAATCAGTCTTTTCTGAAGAAGGAGAGCAAGACCGATAGAGAGGGAGAAAGAAACGGTCGAGAAGAGGTTTATAAAAGTGATGTATGAATTTTTATTTTTTCTGAAGTATAGTATGGTTTGAGTAGTTATATTATGAATACTAGGAAACTCAACCGCGCTTCGCACAACAATAAGAAATTGAGTGAAATTACATTTTTAATAATAAAAAAATAAATTTAAACAAAAAACAAATGAAAATTCAAGAATACTCGGAAAAAAAAGTAGTCCTCCATTTGAATAAAAAATAATAATAAATATATATATATATATATATATATATATATCCGGGGTCTATCGAAAACAACCTCTCTACTTCTTCGGAGGTAGCGGTATGGACTGCATACATCTTACCCTTCCCGGACCCCACTTTGTGGGAATACATTGGGTATGTTGTTGTTGTTGTTGTTGTTGTGTGTGTGTGTATATATATATATATACTAGTTTAGGTATACGCGTCTTGCGTGTGTACCTCACTTTAATGAGTTTACACGTTTCACTAAATAGAAATTTGTTTAAATAATAAAAAAATTATTCCATCTTTTAAACATGTAAAGATGGAGAATTTATTTAATTAAACCTAATATATACAAAAAAAAATCTCAACGCCAATCAAAATTTATCTACCACCTTTAAACTACAACAAAACAATACAATGATATAGATATCATAATAATACAATTAAACTTAACTTTTGCAAAAGATTTTCCTCAAAGTCGATCGACATCATCTACCACTTGTTAACTACAATAAAATAATACCATAATAGTGATATAAAAATAATACAACTAAATCTAACCTTTACTAAAAAAAAAAAAACTCAAATTAGAGACATCAAAACAATACAATTAAATCTAACATTTTCCTAAAAGAAAATTTAAAGCCGACCAACGTTTATCTACCACCTGTAAATTACAACAAAATAACACGATGATAAAGATGTCAAAATAATATAATTAAATTTAAACTTTACACAAAAAATTCATAACAAAGCTTTGTGCAAAGGTTATGATCAATAAAATCAAAACGTAATATAAATAGAAATTTGAAATTCAAAAATCATAAAGTTACCCAATAACAAAGCTATAATCACAAAATTTTATTACCCAAATAATGTATCTGTATCAACCAAAAGCGGACTTATAAAATTGAAAAAAAGAAAGAAATATAAAGACTCCTAAACTAAAATATTATAAAAAAAAATAATAGCCCTAGACTAAAAAAAAAAAAAAAAGCAATCCCTCTTCTTTTGGGTGAAATCCACTATACACGAATTGAATATTATTTTTGGAAGATTTTTTTTTCTTCTTCTTTTAGTAGTCTTAACCTATATTTTATGTAAAATAGTTTTTTAATTTTTTCAAAATATTTGGAACTTTACCTTATATAGAAAATTTTCTTATATAGTAATTTCTTTGAAGTTGGATTTTCTTTAATAATTTATTACCATAAATTTAATAATTCAACTAAAAGTAAAAAAATCTTCTCCATTTAATTTTAGATATATACTATATTCAATATTCAATATTAAAAATTGAAGAAAAAATGTGAAAAGACGATTTTGTTTATTACAAAATCTTTTAATGAAGGGCAAAAAGTTCAAATCATTTTTCTAAGAGTCTTCACACTTTTAATATTATATATATATATATATATATATATATATATATATATATATATATAAAAATTTACATAAATGTAGAAGGAATATATAAATTGAATCATAACCTCTCAAAATTCCTATTCAATTTTTTCATTCAAATTTTAATCTTTAGGGGAAGAAACAAAACTTAGTTAAGAGCCTATGTCCGGTTGTTGACAGGGGGAGAAAGAGATACTATATTTCTAGTGCTTTATTGTTTCACTACTTTTGTGCAATATCTAAGTTTTATCAACCCGTCTCTCTTGTTGCGTTAAAAATATTAAAATTGGTGAGAAAATGAATACATGACACTAATCACCTAATTTCGTTGCTAATTCACTAATACCATCATAGCTTTTTAGGGAAAAAAATATTATATAGATCATCGTTAATATTAATTTAAAATTTATAAGAGGAAAACTCATGAGAACTGAATGACATCAGAAAAAAGACGAACACATATTTTTTTATGGACTTAAAGGAGATATCAAGATTCAAGAGTGTGTTAGATATGAAAAAAATGCATTTCGCGAGAACTATAGATCAGTCAACAACTATTTATTTTATCATTTTCGTCCACTTTCAAAAAAATTCAGTTTGTATATTTTATGGAGCAAATGAAACAAATCAAGACTTCTTAAAATGAAAACTTTCTTCTCCTTTGATATATGAAAGATTGTCAAAATAATTATATTATTAAAGTAACTCTTTATAATGTATTAAAGTACATCCAAACTGTTTTAAAAAGCACTTTTCAAAAGTTTTATGTGAAATGACTTATTTAGTTTAAATAGAAAAAAAAAATTGTGCTTGAAAAAAAAAGAGGATGGCATTTTTGTTAGAATTAGTGGCGACTTTTAGATCTTTTTTTAAAAGGTAGAACATGAATGGAATAAAAAAGGAAAACACTAAAAAGGAAGAAAAAGAAAATAGAAATGATGGTCATGGAGAGGTGTCACACCACACTCTATTGCATTTTGGATTATAACTCCTCTGTCTCAACCATCTTTCTTTGTTCGCATATTGGATCTGCATTGATAATATGTTATTATTTGAAGTAATTAAATTTGTATAATAATTATAGGTACTAAATAAGGTGATGAATATTGAGTAGTTGCAAAAGATGAGTAATGTGCAATAAGAAATTTTAATGGCATCAATATTATTAAGTGTATTAATTTTAAATAATTGATAGTAGTTAGAGTTCTAGCTAGTTAGAGTAAGAAAAAAGATTTTTGCTCCAAAAAGAATTAAAAAAAGAGACAACACGTATCAGATTAAGAACGTGACTTTTGGAGTTGTTGTAACGTATAATTTTAATATTTAAGAGGTAAAGATGAATGAAATAAATTGATTTTAACCTCAATTTATACAAATTATTTAGAAAATTATTTTTACATTAAAAATATTCAAATATGAACATGTAAAAATATCCGTCCATAGATGTTGTGTCATCGATTCTCTCTCTCTTCAGTTGATACGATTTTACACATTTTTGTAATCATAAAATAGATACCGAAAATGTTGAGATTAATTAAAATGAGTAGTTTTTAAAAAAAGAAAATTCTCGGAACTATTTTTTTATTTTTCAAGGTTTCACCCTTATGATAAAAGTGTTAGATATAGAGCTGTCAATATGGGCTTAGCCCGTGAGGCCGGCCCAGCCCAGCCCTTTAATTAAGTGGGGTTGGGTTACGTTTTTTCTGGCCCTTTTAGAAATGAGGCTTATAAGTCCAGCTCTACCCGACCCTTTATCCCCAGAGGCCTAGCCCGCCGGCCTTAGAGGCCAGCCCGTCGGCCAGCAATTAAAAAAATAATTATATAATATTTTATATTAGTATTTTATTTATCAATTTTAATAAATCATAATACAAAAAAATTAAAATACCCACTACTAGGCCCAACGCCCCAACCCCATTCAACAAGCCCAAGGGGCCCAACCCCATATAGAAATAGAAACTGATTTACTGCCTTACTATCTTTAGGGTTTAGAAATTACAAGTCCTATCATTTTCATTTGTTTTCTTTGAGACTTGGACTTGCTGCTGCGGCTGTGCTGAAAACCTGAACTGCTGCCTGAGTTTCCTTCCATTATCAATTTTCATCACAAAATTGAGTTCTTATACAGGTAACAATATGTAAAAATTATCTTCCTTCTCTCCTATTTAATCACCATTTTTTATTTTGGAGTTTCATTATATTTTCTAATTTTTTGATCTGATTTTGACACTGAACTGGTCTCTCCGAGGATCTACTCGCGATGGTCATTGACTCATCGTGTCAGTACCATGTACGGGCCTATCGTCTTCTTCGAACCCAAATTTGATTGATTTGGGTACCAACGATTTGAAAAACTTAATGCCCTGCTTCTGTTTCTGCTATTTCTATATAGCTTCTACTGAAATGTAGGGAGATCTAGCCACAATATCCTGCTTCTTCTTGTTCCCTAACCCACATATTTGTCACATTAATCTCCTGCTCTTTCATACGTTAGGTTTCCACAACCCTGCTCTTTCTTCTTCTTCTTGAAGTCTGAGATTATATTTTGAAATGTTTATCTTTTTACAGGAGAATCAATGGAGGATGTTGATGGACATAGTGCAAATGAGAATTCTATAGAGGTGAATGAAGAACCCGAGAAGAAGAAAATAAAGCAATTAAAATCATATGTTTGGACATATATGAAAAAGATTGGTAGAGGCAAAGATGGCATGAAAAAGGCAGAATGCAGAGGCTGTAAGGGAGTATACAAGGTTGGTTCTACTCCAGGACCAAATGGTAAGAACTATGGAACATCACATTTAAAACGACACATACCTAAATGCAAAATGCTCAAATACCATGATTTGGGTCAGATGTCTATGGATCAGCAAAGTAACATACAACCGAGAAAAATTGATCAAATGATTTCACGTGTAAAGCTTGCTGAAGCTATTATTGAGCATGATTTGCCTTATTCTTTTGTTGAATATAAGAAATTAGAGCTTGGTTAGATCATGTTAATCCAGAAGTAATAATGCCATCAAGAAACACTTCTGTTGTGGTGTTCAGAGGGTGTATTTTAAAGAGAAAGAAAAGTTAATACGAGCCTTGGCAAAGATTCCTAATCGAGTTTGCTTAACTTCTGATTGCTGGACAGCAGGTACGTCTGAGGGTTATCTTTGTTTAACTGATTAACATGTTGATGATAATTGGAAGTTAGTTGCTAAAATTTTAAACTTTTGTCGTATGGTTCCTCCTTATACTGGAGTTGAATTGGTTGCAACCATATATGATTGTTTGAAGAAATAGGGCATTGATAGGAAGGTTTTCTCTATTACTTTGGATAACGCCACTAATAATGATAGCCTGCAAACTATTTTAAAAGGACATCTTGGCTTGCAAAAGAGTTTATTATGTGATGGTGAATTTTTTTATGTGCGTTGTTCTGCTCATATTCTTAATTTAATTGCCCAAGAAGGTTTAAAAGCAGCTATTGATGCCTTGTTTAGAATTAGAGAAAGTGTGAAGTACGTAAAAGGATCCGATGGTAGAATGAGAAAATTTGAAAAATATGTTAAGCAAGTGGGGATTAGTACAAAATTGGATTTACGTTTGGATGTGACAACCAGATGGAACTCAACGTACTTGATGCTTGAGAGTGCACTACAATATGAAAAAGCTTTTTCCAGTCTACAGTTGGTCGACAAAAATTACTCTTTTTGTCCTACATTTGATCATTGGAGAAGGGAAAAAAAAATATTTGGGTTCTTGGAACCTTTTTATGAAATAACTAATCTGATTTCTGGTTCAAGTTATCCAACATCCAACTTGTACTTTATGCAAGTTTTGAAAATTGAATGCTTGTTGAAGAGAATTTAAGTAGTTCTGATGAAGTTATTAAGGAAATGGCTGCAAGAATGTTCAAAAAGTTTCAGAAATATTGGAATAGATTTAGGGTAGTACTCTCATTTGGAGCCATTCTTGATCCTCGCTTCAAGACACAACTTTTAGAATTTTGTTTCTCAAAGGTGGATGCTTCTTCGGCAAAAGAAAGTGTTGCAACTATTGAGAAAAAATTGCACAAGCTCTATGAACAATATGAAAATAATCAAGCTAGGACAGTGACAGCTACTACTCTTCAATGTAAACCAAATGAAGAAGGAAGCCAATCCAAACAAAAAAAGTCCAGTTTATTTGTTGTAAGTATCAATTTCTTTTTCTTTTATTAATTCTTTTTCTACTTTCCTTTCTTCAAATTTGTATTTAACTCTAATATAGTAATATGCCATATTAGAGTTTACAGAATAATTATATAGTAATATGACATATTAGAGTTTACAGAATAATTATTTATGTGGTGCTTTGATTGGTAGTTTGGTACAAGTACTAATTTGTTTATTATATATATTCACATACTAATAATTAGTTATGTGGTGCTTTGATTGGTAGTTTGTTAATGTTTGCAGGGCAACGCAATAAAGTTGTAGCTGTTGGTGTTGTGAACTTGTTATTAAAAAAAATAGAACTAACCCTTTATTTTGCCCTTTTTTATTATAATTATTATATAGTAGTAAAAAAAGATAGAAAGAAGAAATGAAAGGATAAAAAAGAGGTAAAGCTTGTCTTGTCTGCCAAAGTGTTGATATCTAATTATCTACATTTTCTTACTTTTGTTCCAGACTTTCTGCCTTTTCAATTTTTCTTTTTCTTTTTTCTCTTACAAATCTTTTGCTAATTCTATTGTTATTATATTTCATGTTTTAAATTAATAGGAGTTTAAAGAGTTTGAGAGTACATCTATTTGCAATGCTGGAAAGTCAGAATTGACTCTTTATTTGGAGGAACAAAAGCTTGATTATGAATCTTTTCAAGAGATGGATGTTATCAAGTATTGGAAGGATAATGAAAAAAATATCCTAATCTTTCAGTAATGGCACGTGATGTACTAAGTATTCCAATTACTTCAGTAGCATCGGAATCGGCATTTAGTATTGGTGGTCATGTTGTTACCAAGTATAGAAGTTGTATCCATCATGAAAATGTTCAAACTCTTGTTACTACAAGAAATTGGTTGCATGAATTTACCCGATCTAATACAGGTAATATTTTCTATCTTTTTAAAGCATTTATTAATGGTTATATAACTAATATTTTGTTTGATGTGAATTATTTATGGTTATATTGTTTGAAAACTTTACAGAATGCACCCAAGATCGCATGTAAATCATTAGACAGAGATTCGAAACTAGAAGAACAGTAAGAACACTAACCTTGTTCCATTGCAAATAACTTGATTTTGAAGATTCTTCCTAACTGTTGTAATCAGTTGTATGATCTTCTAAGTTTTAATACGTTTTCTGTATTCTTTTCTGAGATGGGATAGAGAAAGAAAAAATTACGTACAAACTCAAGGACCATGGTATTTATATTCCGACTCTTCCAAAAGGCACCTTTTAGTTATACCTCTTTAGAAGAGGTACCTTTTCAATTAAGTTTCCACCGCACTTATGAAAAGGTTCTTGAGGTTTAACTTATCAAAATAAACTTATATTAAATAGATATTTTCATTTTAAGCCCAAATAATTTAATACTATATTAGATCAAAATTTGGATTTCTTTAACGATAGCATATCTATGAATAATATATTAATTTGTGAGTCCACAAAATAGAAAATTACTAACATATATAACTAATATCTTGTTTGATGTGAATTATTTGTAGATGAAGTTGAACTTCTTAAGGAAACTATGTCAAATGTTGATTCAAATGTGATTGATGGTTCAGAATACAATACAAGTGCAAGTGCAAGTGGAGTTGATAAGCTTTAATTGATTGGTTTTGTAATATTTAAAAACTCATCTTATTTTGTAACTGGGTAATTTCTTAGTCCCGTTAAGACTTGTAAGTTTGTGAATTTAATTTTTTTCCATCTTTTGGTGGTTGACATTTTTTTGGGAATGAGATGACTGAATCTTTAATTACTATTGTCTTTGAATTGATCTTTCTGATAATTATTTTTGTACTATTAGAACATGCCAATTGCCAAGTGATTTTTAAATGGGCTATATATTTTCGTTTCTTATGTTTTAGGTTATTTTTATTTTTTAAAGGGCCAACCCGTCCTAATCCGTGGCCCACGTAGGATTGGGCTGGACTACCTTTCCAATGGCCTTTTATTAAAAAGGGCCAGCCCGTCCTAACATATTTATCTCTCTAGCTCGTTGGGGCTGGGCTGGCCCATATTGACAGCTCTAGTTAGACATAAATCCAATCTGTATATATCTGCTAAAATATAATTAAATGGACTGTTGAAAATTCAACAATAATTAAGAGAGATAAGAAAGAAATTACAAACATAACACGTTTAACATAATAAAGAGAGTTAAAAGAGTGACTTTTGACTATTTTTTACACATAAAATATAAATTAAGGCTAGCTTTTCTTAGCCGAAAAATGTGTCGCATCACTTTTCAGAAAAGCTAGCTTTGACATTTGATCTTAATGTACAATTTTTCGATAGCCTAAACTACCACATGAAAAATAATAAGAAAGAAAAATTAGTGTTAGTCTAAAAGCTATGACTGAAGTAACACTAAGATGGAGTAGTATTTGAGTGGTTAACTTAGATAGCAAAAGTAAAAGTAAAATAATTTTTTTTTATTTTTTTCTAAAATCTCTCACCTTTTTGCTTCCATGGTGGATTTGAACCTGCAACCCTAAAATTGAAGGTGAAAAATATTCACTATCCGAGAAAGTGAAATTCTATAATTCTTTACACCAAATTGATCTTTCCATGATTTTGTATATTGCTACTCATGATAAATTTCAATACAAATATAATGTAAAGAATAAAGCAAAACACCTTCAGACCTCTCGATTTCTAATAACTCCTATGCTATTATCAAACAAATACTAAGAAAATCTATATTGCTGGAGGCTTAGGGAAAGGGGATAACATATGTATATAGAGCATAAAATATTCTAAAACTTTTGGCTTGCTTTGACCTTCCTTTAGTGTTGTTGATCATCTTTAATGTTAGGACTTGTTCCCATAAGAGTAGGCTAAGCCCGTATAATTAAAAGTTGCAATCATATAGTAGCAAATTTCATAGCATTCTGGCAAAATTACAATGAGTAAACAGGTAGTTTCTGTCTTCGTCCCGTGTTTTGCATAAGCCACATCCTTTCTCTACTTGCACTCCCTACTTACTCAATCTATTTGTTGTCATTAATTTATTTTGTCGTTGGAGCCACATGATATATTGCTTTAGGCTTGACAGGAGTACTACACATCAACATTTTTCATGACATAAAACTAACAGTATTAGTACTCAATAATAAGAATGACAACTTATTACTAGTTGTTCCTATGCTATACATTAAAGTATGTATAGTTGTTAATACATGAAAAGAAAGAAATGACCATACCATCACAGATATATGAAAAGACACAAAAAAAATTTTGTTAAGATTAGCAAATGATTGTAAATCTAAAATATCAAGTACAACTCAAATAATTTTAAACCAATTTAAGCTCAAGAAACTGAAAAAGAAAGATGCCTAATGCCCCAAAACACACATACTAAAAACTTACAACCTCAATTTTCTTCTTTTGCGTCCAATCATGGCTACAAAATTCAATATTGTCCTCTGAATAAATCACTGTACTTGTTAATACATGAAAAGAAAGAAATGACCATACCATCACAAATATATGAAAAGACACAAAACAAATTGTTAAGATTAGCAAATGATTATAAATCTAAAACATCGAGTACAACTCAAATAAGTTCAAATCAATTTAAGCTCAAAAACTAGAAAAAGAAAGATGTCTAATGCCCAAAAACACATATACTAAAAACTTACAACCTCAATTTTCTTCTTTTATGTCCAACCATGGCTACAAAATTCAATATTGTCCTCTAAATAAATCACTGTACATATATAGGGGTTGTTCAAGTCATAAAAATTAGATAAAGAAAGTTGAAAAGACATGTTACTTAAAAAGAATATTTAATAGAGAATGCAAATGGATGAAGGTTTTTTGTAACTCACGAAATGTAATTAGATATAATGAATACAATAGACCTTTTTATTTATTAAACAAATTGATAAAAAAAAATGAAGAAAAAAATGTCAAAAAAGGAGAAAAAAAGATAAATGTCAATGGAGATCATAGAGGGGTGCTACATCACCTCCTCTATGTTTCTCCTTTATATATATAGAGAGAGAGATTTGTTTAGCTATTATTATTTTCTCCATAATAGTCTAATTTATTTAAATAACGTATGAGTTTTAAAATTATCATCAAAACATATTTTTTTTTCACCCCTTGTTCTCTTGTGTCAGACATTCTCGTGAGCATGACTCAACTAATATTAATTGAACATAATTTTAATATATTTAATTGACGTGCAATAGTTATAAATAATTTAGTGCATTGTTATAAAACAATAAAGAACAAGAAGAAGAGGAGAGAGAATAGAGAGAGTGATTCTTATTTATTCTCTTGAGGGATGATTTACAATGAAGGAAACCCTTCTTTTTATAGAGGGAATTTGCCCCTAGTTTCACACTAAAAGACAAATACATCAAATCCTGATAGACATCAAATAGATCTTGATAGATTTTGATAGACATTCATTATAATGTAAATATATTTATAACACTCCCCCTTGAATGTCTAGATAGATAATATGCCTCGTTAAAACCTTATTAGAAAAAACCCAATGGAAAAAGAATCTAGTGAAGGAAAAAGAGTACACATCTCTAACAATACGCATTTCGGCTGCCTCATTAAAAACCTTACAAGGAAAACCTAGTGGGACAAAACCTCGTAAGGAAAAAAGAGTACAACACGTATTAACTCCCTCTAATGAGAACATCATTGAACCTTTGCATCCCAATCTTGTGCACCATCTTCTTAAAAGTTGTAATTGGAGAAGACTTGGTGAATAAATTAGCCACATTTTCACTTGAACGAATCTGTTGCATGTTGATATCACCATTATTTTGTAACTCATGTATGTAGAAAAGCTTTAATGAAGTGTGCTTCGTTCTATCTCCTTTTATGAATCCTTCATTAAGATGTGCTATGCACGATGCATTATCTTCGTATAAAATTGTGGGTAGATTGTCATATTTCACACCATATTTTTCTCAAATGAGATGTATCATGGACCTCAACCATACACATTCTTGGCTTGCTTCATGAATAGCTATTATCTCAGCATGATTCTATGAAGTGGCTACGATAGACTGCTTTGTATATCTCCAAGATATTGCAGTACCACCACATATGATCACATAGCCTATTTGAGATCAAGATTTATGTAGGTCAGATAAGTACCCAAAATTAGCATGACCAATAAGAACGGGACTGAAAACTTGCTAACAAATTAACTAAAAAAAAGGCTATATCAGGCCTTGTAGTACTTGCAAGATACATTAATACATCAATTGCACTAAGATATGGTACTTCATAACCAAGAAGTTCCTCATTCTTTTCTTGAGGACGGAATGGATTCTTATTCAATTTAAGCAAATACTCTATTGCTTTTGAAAACTCTCCAAGAATTTCAATGATACTCAAATCATCAAATTATATCTTATGAGGATAATAAAAAATTTCCCAGAAACTTTATATTCTTCAGGCATTTTTAATCCTTTAGGGATTTTCATATGGATGTTTGTCAAGTAGCAATATCCAACATGTTAACTGTGACATCTTCAAGTGTCTGGACTGCAAATCAAATAAGTTTTATGCTTACCAAAATGCATCCTTTCAGGCCACTTGATAAATGTTTCTACGTCAGCATGCTTAAATTAACGTAGAATTCAGATCCTCATAATCTTTTACAATATTGCGCCAATATTGTATCAAAGATATCGTCGACGATTTCTTATTTTGTATTGGTTCACAATGCGACATAATATTTTGAGATCTCATCACTTCATTATTTTTAGGTACCTAAACCTCTCATAAGGTTTCATGAACTGTCTCTCATAAGGTTTCATGAAGTGTTATGTCGTAGGCTCTTCAAGAGCACATTGCCTTCTTATCATGATTATTTGCTCCTTATCCTTTTCAAGGATTATTTCATTTGGAACGATTGGTCAATCATGATTCACGCATGCATAGACTTTATCCTTTAAGGACACAAAATAGGAGCACTTGCAGCTAAATATGAGATGTTTTCGACATTTGACTTGAATACTCTTTTGAATGAGGATATGATGATAATTCCTAACATATTTCATAGCTGCTTATAATCTCCCCCTTATGTTAGGAAAACTAACATACATCCTCCATCTTCTTTGAGGAATCCATCTTTATGCATCATGGTATATTTATTAATCGTATACCGCACATCAAAATTATTAGATGGAATAGTTGGTTCCTGACCCTGAATCAATTGAGAGGGAAGAAATAATTATAATATATTGGTCTAATGCGTACAAGTGCTATTGTATGCAATATATCATATTTCATACCAATACATGAAACTTTGTTCTCACTAGTAATGGTTCAACTATTTATGGAAGGCATTCAATGCTAAACCATCATCATCAAGATGAACTATCTTGATTACACAATCTCAAAATTATGCTCAATTTATATTGGACAAATAACTTTATGAATGTCAAACGTAGGTTGACTATGAATATACATGTGATCATCTTATTGATGCATCTTTTCAACATATCACATGATAGGTGAACGGGCTTTTATTCACCTTTATTCTTTTCAGATTTTGAGGGATTCAATCCCAAAATTAGTTGGTCCAACCAACTTATCATGAGAACAAGCAACATTAAAGTTCATGAAGAATTTTCTAATTCTTCAATATATGTTCAATACTCAGTATGCACACCTTCGGGACATCACAATCGTTCATGTTAACTTATGAACTTTTAATCTAGTAAACTCCAAGTTTATCATGTATGTGTTTTTGCTTTAGTAAATTTCAGATTCACTATTATATGAATAAATTTCAGATTTACTACTTCAGAAGTAGATTTCAAAAATTTTAGTTATTCTGTCCCTTTCAGAGGTGAGTTGTCATACCATCACAATTAAGTACACGTTTATATTAATAAGCTTCACTAAATATTATCACATTCACCCCAGGGAATGGATCTGTGCTTATAATAATCAAAATTCTCATTCCTCAGGAATGAAATATAATCGTGTCTTAAGCCTATCAAATTATGATAGCTTATATATCTTATAACCTCTTTCATCATATTGCTACTTCGGGAGCAAATTGAGGCATACATATGATGTAGAGAATTTTTCTCTAGCATATCTTATAATCATAATAAGCGTGTGGAAATATTATCACTTTTGATGATTATTATCATATTGTCTCTCCATGCTTATATTTGTGCATTCAATCACTTGTCTTCTTTCAACAATGAAGCAAGTTGTCAACTTTCAGATTTATGCTACCATATTCACTTCATGGAATAGAGCATATTAATGGGATATGTTTCATGATCTTTTATTAAACACTCATTATTTTGCCTTAGCCATCATAATATCATCAATATGGTGTATTGAGATTCAAACTCAACATCTTATCCACATAAAGACGTCTTAGGCATTTTGCCTTAGCCATCATAATATCATCAATATCAATATGGTGTATTGAGATTCAAACTCAACATCTTATCCCTATAAAAGCGTCTTAGGCATGAATCGATGGGACTTGAACCCAACATATTATCATCCTTTTTGATAATATTGTTCTTGAGGAATAAATTTAAAATATAAATGGTTTCAAATCAATTATTTTTCCTCAAATCCAATAATAATTATATTAGTAGTAGCAAAAGAAAGACAACATAAAGAATTACTAACCTTGAAATCATTCAGATTTATAATCTCACCTTATTTGGCAGAGTCTCGTTAATCTCACTTTGTTTGGCAGAGTCTCGTGCTGATGACGTGTTATAAAACAATAAAGAATAAGAAGAAGATGAGAGAGAATAGAGAGAATGATTCTTATTTATTCTCTTGAGGGATGATTTACAATGAAAGAAACCCTTCTATTTATAGGGGGAATTTGTCCCTAGTTTGCCCTTCTATTTACAGGGGGAATTTGTCCCTAGTTTCACACTAAAAGACAAATACATCAAATCATGATAAACATCAAATAGATCTTGATTGATCTTGATAGACATTCACTATAATATAATATATTTATAACATGCATCAATTTGTTAACAATTATTTATTTTTCGAGGATTGAATGAGATGCGGAATCAAATGAAATTGATGAATTATATAAAAAAAAATGGACTACTAAATATTATCTCCAATCAAGTAAGTTTAGATATATTTCTGAAAAAACAAAATCCAAAAAGGTTGTACTAATATACTTAAGTTTTGTTTTTACTAATATTTTAAAATCTTTTTCTATATGATTATGATATTCAAATAATGATTTGTTTATTTTATTAAAACGATGACAATGTTTTGCAAAAAATTAAATGTATGCCACAACTGATTGATTGCGGTATTTATAACTTGTTAAGTTGTCTAAACAATTGTTTACTTAAATAACCATCTCTATTGTCTAAAAAAATGCATGTTCTAATTATTTAGTTGTTCTAATATATAACTATATATTAAGATTCGCATGATCTTTTTGGCCGTTTGTTTTCAAGTAACACAATTTTTTTTGCGAGCATAACTTGAGTAATAATCACCGAACATATTATTTCATATATATAGATATATATATATACACACGCGTGCAATAAAAATAACCAATCTACACCAATTTTATTGTCAATTAGATTGTGTTTACAACTTAGATATAGTGTTTTGAGGTAATGGTTAAAGTTCATTAATATCGCTGCTATTTGTATAAACAAGATTATATGACACAATGATAAATATCATTTAACCAATCAACGTCAATCAATATATTTCTTTTCTTATGAAGTTTGTAAAATATTTCTTATTGTATTTCACATCTTTTTTAAAAAAAAATCTATGTTAAAAATATTTTGTCAAAAATGTAATAACTAATCTATTTTTTTGTGATATACTTATACTATAGTGTAAACTTTCAACTTTTTTTTCTATTTTCTTCAAAATGCATAGGCAATTTTAGAAAGAACCAATTTATAATTTAACGAAGTAATCCATCATGAATCTAAATCTATAAGACCTCTTGCATTAAGTCTTAAATCCTAAATTTTCGTTAATTATCCAAACAATAACAAGTCTCTTATTCACATTTTATCACTCATGAAAATTGCAATAACTTTGATGAAAAAGGGCTTGTTTGATAGTGCACTTGAAAATTAAAATAACTTTGGCGAAAAAGGACTTATTTAATAGTGCATATTATTTTTTTGTATGCAGAAAAATAAAAACGAAGAGTCACATATTCAAATCAAAAATACATAAAATTATTTTTAATGAATTATAATATAATATAAATGATTTTAAAGAGTGTTCGTGTGTGTAAGAATTTATTAAGTACGTATGTCCATACATTAGTTCTTAATAATTAAGTGATTCACTAATATAGGAATTCACATGATACACAATATTCACAAGTAGGAAATTGTAATATGCCCAACAATTAGTTAACAGTGTGGTTGCTACAGTGTAGTTAGTTAGACAGTTAGTTAAGCAGTTATAACTAACTCCAGTAGCTGAGCTGATTGGGTAGTGAATTCATGAGCTCTATATAAACATGTAATCACATTCATTTCATATATAGAAATATAGAAATTACTTTCTTCCCTCTAAATCTATTCTCTGTCTTCTTCTTTTTAACTGTTTCTCTCGAGTTAGTTACTCCTGAGACAGTATTTTCGATCCTCGAGTCAATTGAACTCCTGCTATCGAGTAGAATCTAGTATCATTGGTATCAAAGCCATACTTTCCTTGGATTTACGATGACAGAGACAGCAAGATCTTCAGAGAATTCTGGTTCTAAAGTGGTTGAATTACGAGAAATAGTGCAGAAATTGGCCGCATATATGGGAAATTTGACAGGGGAAGTTACTACTTTGAAGAAATTGGACCAGATGATTCTGAAATTGAAGGAATATTTGATAAATTCTACAAAAAAATTGAAGGAAAAAATCACCAGTGGGGCAAGGTGAACCATCCAGAGCTAGGCAATCTGAGGAGAGAAGCAACAGGGATCAAAACCCTGGCAGTTATCATAATCCCCAATCAAATTTTTCGAAGTGGTCGCGGATGGAATTTTTGAAGTTTACAGGGGATGATTTACGCTTTTGGTTGTTCAAGATTGAGCAGTTTTTTGCAATGGAAAAGGTCCCTGCTTCTGAGAAAATTACTATAGCCACATTGCACTTGGAAGGTAAAGCAATTCAATGACATTTATCCTTCATGAAATATCGGTAATATCTTCAACCTATAGGGTGGAATGAGTATGTGATGACATTGGTGGAACGATTTGGATCTGATTTTGATGACCCTATGGAGGAGTTGAAGGAGATTAAACAAGTAGGCACTGTCAAAGAATATCAAGTTGTGTTTGAAAGACATCTTACAAGAGTGAATTTTTTTGAGGAGAATGCAATTAGTTGCTATATTGAGGGATTATCACCAGAACTCAACATTGCTGTCAAGATTACCAACCCCACTTCCTTATCTCAAGTGTACAGAAGTGCAAGATTGTAGGAGGCATACTCGGATGCTATTAAACCTCAAGTAAGTTCACATTCTGTACCTAGTTCAAGAAAAATAGGAGATCAGAAAATTTTCAGTAATAAACCTATACTACCTACCCCTAATTCAACTCAAGGAATCTTTAATAAGAATCTGAATAGACGAAGGTTGAGCCTGGAGGAAATCAATGAAAAAAGAGCAAATGAATTATGCTACTTTTGCAATGAAAAGTATACTGTGGGGCATAATTGTAAGACTTCTAAACAATTGTATTTGTTAGAATTGGAAGAAGTAAATGAAGCAGATAATGTACTGAATGAAACTAAGGCAGAAGTGCATGAGGAAGAAGAGAGCAAGTTGGAGCTATCTCAACCTGCTAAACATATGGAGATCTCCATTCATGCTTTAAATGGATCCTTAGGTTTTAGGACTCCAAAGGTGACTGGATACCATGCTAAAAAAGGGTTGCATATATTGATAGACACGGGAAGCTCTCATAACTTCATTGACTCTAACTTAGTACAACGGCTAGGGTGTGCAGTAAGGTCTACTAGTCCACAAATGGTTGTTGCAACTAATAGAAGCATGAAAGTGGATAAAACGACAACCATCACTTGGTTGTTGCAAGGAGCTGAGTTTTCAGCAAACTTTCTACTGCTACCCTCGGGATCTTGTGGGGTAGTGCTTGGGGTGCAATGGTTGTTGACCTTGGGTGCTATCAAGATGAACTTCAGAAATCTGACAATGGAATTTTGGTACAAAGGCAGGAAATATGTACTAAGAGGTGTTGGAAATCAGGTACAGACTTCAAGTGCTAGCAAGCTAGCTAAACACTCAGGTAATCAATCCCAACTTTGTATGATTCAAGTGATGCCTATGGGAAGTGAACAAATGAGGGGGCATTCAGTAGATGTTGATGAAAGTGTACCTGAAAATGATCAAGCTTTATTAGATTTGTTGTTGGAGTTTCACAAGTTGTTTGAAGAACCTAGTGGTCTACCACCTGCCAGAGGGGCGTTTGATCATAGTATTGTCCTGCAAGCTGGAACTGAACCTACGAATAAAAGACCTTGCAGATACCCTTCCATTAAGAAGGATATTATAGAAGGTCTGGTGCAACAGATGTTAGAGCAGGGAATTATACAACCTAGTTGTAGTCCATTTGCATCTCTAGTAGTTCTAGTGGGTAAGAAAGATGGCACTTGGAGATTATGTGTTGACTATAGGGACCTGAATAAGTTTACTGTGAATAACAAATTCCCTATTCCTATTGTTGAAGATCTATTGGATGAGTTAGGAGGATCATAATTATTTTCAAAGATCGACTTCAGATTTGGCTATCATCAACTGAGAATGGCTACAGAAGATGTGCCCAAAACTACTTTTAGAACTCATTCAGGACACTTTGAATAGTTGGTGATGCCTTTTGGCTTATCCAATGCACCTGCTACATTTCAAGGGTTGATGAACTTTGTATTTCAGAAATTTCTCAGGAAACATGTGCTAGTTTCTTTTATGATATCTTGGTTTACAGTAGAACTATTGAGGAACATATGGTACATCTAAGGTCTATGTTTGAAGAGATGACCAAGCATCATTTATTTGCCAAGAGGAGCAAGTGTTTCTTTGGAGTTCAGAAAATTGAGTACCTTGGCCACTTTATTTCATCAAAGGGAGTATCAACAGATCCTCAAAAAATTGAAGCAGTGAAGAGGTGGCCTATTCCATCTACTCTTAAATAATTAAGAGGGTTCTTGGGATTGGCTGGTTACTACAGAAAGTTTATACAAGAGTTCGGTGTGATCAACAAACCTTTAAATGATTTAACCAAGAAGAACAACTTTCAATGGTCATCCATAGCCCAAAAAGTTTTTGATCACTTGAAGGAGGCATTGACACGGGCTCATGTTCTTGCTTTGCCTGATGTCAACAAGTCATTTGTTGTAGAGATTGATGCTAGTGGATTTGGAATAGGCGTTGTACTTATGCAAGAAGGGCATCCAATTGCTTTTATAAGCAAAGTTTTGTCCCCTAAGCATGCTGCACTATCAGTATATGACAGAGAATTATTAGCAATTGTTCAAGCCATCAGTAAGTGGTCTCAATACTTATTAGGGCGAAGGTTTATAATAAGGACTGATCAGAAGACTCTAAAGTTCCTCATGGAGCAAAAACTACACACTAATTCATAGCTGTTATGGTTGACCAAGCTAATTCCTTTTGACTACTGTATAGAGTACAAAAGAGGAGTTGATAATAAAGTGGCCGATGCCTTGTCAAGAGTCACTGGAGCTGAGTTGCTAGCCTTGTTCATTTCACCTACAAATACTAATTTGTTTCAAGCTATTGTAGCTAGTTGGGATGTTGATGTTGATCTGCAAAAGCTCATTACAAACTTACAGCAGAATCCTACAACTCTTAAGCAATTCACCTGGAGTTAAGGTCAACTAAGAAGGAAAGGTAGGTTAGTGGTTGGCAGGGATCCAGATTTGAGAAAAAAGATCATATCATTATGGCATGCTAGCCCTCAAGGTGGTCACTCAGGTGTTGAAGCTACATTAAGGAGACTACTTACACTTTTTTATTGAAAGAACATAAGAGGGGAGGTGAAGAAATTCATTCAAGGCTGTGATGTTTGCCAAAAGAACAAGTCTGATTTAGCTGCATATCCTGGTCTTTTACAACCTCTACCTATCCCTGATGTGGTATGGTCTCAAATTAGAATGGATTTTATTGATGGGTTACCTAAGTCTCACGGTTATGAGGTGATTTTAGTGGTAGTGGACAGACTCAGTAAGTATGGGCATTTTCTTTCACTCAAGCATCCTTACACAGCTCAAGCTGTTGCCAAAGCTTTCATGGATAATGTTGTGAAGTTGCATGGATTGCCTGATGCTATCACCAGTGACAGGGATGTTGTTTTCCTCAGTTTTATTGGCAGGAATTAGTCACATTACAAGGTGTTAAGTTGCATACATCTTCAGCATATCACCCCTAATCTGATGGTCAAACTAAAGTTTTAAACAGATGTTTAGAGACGTAATTGAGATGCTACTGCAACGAGGATGCATCGAACTGGTTTTCTTGTCTTCCTATGGCTGAGTATTGGTATAATACCTCTCATCATTCAGCTATTCAGACAACACCGTATGAGGCTTTGTATGGCAGGCCTCCACCACTACATTTGCCTTACCTTCCTGGTGAATCAGCTTCAGCTGAAGTTGATAACAACCTGCTGAATAGAGAGCTCAAACTTCAGTTGCTTAAGCACCACCTTACCAGAGCTCAGATAAGAATGAAACAACTGGCTGATGCTCATAGAACTGATAGGAATTTTGAAGTGGGAGACTGGGTTACTTCAAGGTTCATCCCTACAAGCAGGTTACTATCACTAATCATGCCTCATACAAGCTAGTTACTAAGTTTTATGGACCTTTTCAGATCATTAAAAGAGTTGGTCCGGTTGCCTACACTCTTTTGCTACCTGAGTCTGTCAAGATACATCCTACTATCCATGTTTCTCTGTTAAAGAAATGCTATGAGTTGCCTCCACAGATCTCCTATCCTCCTACAGTTGACTTGGCAAATCCTCATTGTCCTGAACCTGAGCTAGTCTTACAAAGAGGGATGGTAAAGAAAGGGAATAAGGCTGTTGCACAGGTGTTGATCAAGTGGACTAGTCTACCTGCTAATGTTGTTACTTGGGAATTTGCTAGTGTACTGAAGACTAGGTTTCCTTTGTTTGATCCTTGAGGTCAAGGATCTTTTGTATGGGGGGAGTACTGATACACAATATTCACAAGTAGAAAATTGTAATATGCCCAACATTTAGTTAACAGTGTGGTTGCTACAATGTAGTTAGTTAAACAGTTAGTTAAGCAGTTATAACCAACTCTAGTAGCTGAGCTGATTGGGTAGTGAATTCATGAGTTCTATATAAATATGTAATCACATTCATTTCATATATAGAAATATAGAAATTACTTTCTTCCCTCTAAATCTGTTCTCTGTCTTCTTCTTTTTAACTGTTTCTCTCGAGTTAGTTACTCCTGAGACAGTATTTTCGATCCTCGAGTCCATTGAACTCCTGCTATCGAGTAGAATCTAGTATCATCACATCAATTAATCATAGTTTATTTTAGTAAGAAAAATTAAGTGCAAGCATATAGTATTAAACTTTAGTTTATTTTAATACTGACACAAACATCAATGCTACAGGAACGTTTTAATCATGCTCTGGAAAACTCTGTTAAAGATGCCCGCACGTGTCCTAATATCTATTAACCATATCAACTTCCGTTTGGTTTTTGCAGTTATGAAGGACCAAATGCGCCATTTATAGTAAATTAAAAGCGCATTTCCGCTCAATGTAAAAGTAAAAGGACGAAAAGAAACTATACCTTAAAATATAGGGACTTTTCCTGTTAAAATCTTATTTCGATTACTTTATCTCTCTCTCTCTCTCTACGAGCTCTTCATTTTCTCTCTCGCTCTTTCTCACTCTTACAGCACCGCTATTTCTATATCGCCGATTGAAAACCCTAGAATTCCGATAACCGAACGGTCGATTCCGAGCTCCATTGTTATCAGACTTCACATTCCAGTAAGTTTGTTTATCAATTTTCTTCATATCTTATTAAAAGCCCTAATTTTTAATTGGATGTACTCGAATTTTATACATTTCTTGTTTTTTCCTATTAGCTTTGTTGTTGATTGGGTAAATCTCTGCATTTAAGATGCTACATGGAGTTGTTTAAAAATGATGCCTTTGTTGTTATTAGACTGTTTTAATGTGGAATTTAAAATTTATGTTTCTGGTACTGATTGTGATGAGCAAGTTTGTGATAATGAGTGCAATGTGAGGGGATGATTAGTACTAATCTGTAGGTTTAAGTGGGAATCAAGTATAAAATCCATCTTTGCAACTTCTTTTGATAATTTTCTAGTTGTATGGACTCGAATTTTATACGGTTCTTGTTTTTACCGGTGCGAGGACGGTGAATTAGACATCTTGTGCTGTCAGCTTTGTTCTTGACTTAGCAGTGATGCATTTTTTTTTGGGTACAATTTTGAATTTATGTATGTTTTTGATACTGACTGTGATGAGCAAGTTTGTGGAAATGAGTGCAATGTGAGGGGATGATTAGTACTAATCTGTAGGTTTAAGTGGGAATAAGTATGAAATCCATCTTTGCAGCTTCTTTGATAATTTTCTAGTTGTATGGACTTGAATTTTATATGGTTCTTGATTTTTCCGGTATGCTTACAGAGGATTAAACAACTTGTCCTATCAGCTTTATTCTTGATTGAGTAAATCTCTGTGTTATGATGCTACACGGAGTTGTTTAAAAATGACGCCTTTTTCTATAATTAGACTCGTTGACATATAATTTAGAATTTATGTATGTTTTTGGTAGTGACTGTGATGGAGAAAGGTTGTGACAAATGAATGCAATGTGAGGGGATGATTAGCACTAATCTGTAGGTTTAGGTGGGAATTAGTATTAAGTATGGAATCCGACTTTTCAACTTCTTTAATAGTTTTAATGTTAGTTACTTTATCAAGAAATTCCGTGATGCTTTAGGATTGGGTTTCTTCTGAGATGTTATGGATTTAATTCTTGGAGTTTAAAAGTAAAATGGCAGTCCAGTGCACTAAAGCTCCAGCTATGCACGGGGTCCAGGGAAGGACCGGACCACAAGGATCTATTGTAGGCAGTTTTACCTTGCATTCTACTGGTTGAACCCGTGACCTCTTTGTTATATGACAATAGCTTTACCAGTTACTCCAAGGCATACCTTTGGATTTTATCAAAAGTAAAACAAGAAAAAGGAACTCTTGGAATAGGATATTTTTGAAGAACAAATTGTATGATATCATCACCATTTAATAGTTAGAAAATTAGGGTAGCTCTTAGTCCTTGGATGTGATGGCATTTATGGATTTAATTTCCACAAAGTTCGCATAGGGACATTTTGAGATCATCAGCAAAAATGTTTTACCAAGCTTGTCAAGCCAAAGCTCCTAAAATCAACATGCTAGTCCTTTCATTGTGTGGAATTGTAGATTTTACTTCAAAGGAAAGTAAGCATTGATTTGCATGTTAGGTTCAAGTATTGATTTCTCACTACAACTATGTTGAGAGAATTTGAGGGTGTTTGGATTGGCTTATTTTTAGGTGTTTTTGTCTTTAAGCACTTTTAAATTTATGGAAGTGTTTGGCAAAGACAGAGAGTGCTTTTAAGTACTTTACTTTAGGCTTAAAAGGAACCAAAAAAAGCCAAAAGCCAAAAGTTTGTTGCTACCTACTTTTGGCTCTTGGATTTTAGCTTTTAAGCCACTTAAAAAAATTTAATCCAAACATCTTCTTTGTCATCCATTATTTCCTGATGGCCTGCACTTCACTGTGCCTTGAGGCTAGAAGGGTTTCTAGTCTTTGGCAGGCAAAATCTATTTCGAAGATACAACAAACAATTATTATTACACCTTAATCTCAAACCAGTTGGTTTGACTATACTAATCAACAATAACCAGTTACCCCTTCAAGCTCGGTCAGTTCTGTTACTCAATGAATCATATTTTAGGACAAATTATCATGTCTCTATAATTAGAGATTCTCACTCAACCATGCGATAACATAGAATCCTTAACTGACTAAATACAAACAACAACATACGTAGTAAAATTCTACAAGTAAGGTCTGGGGAGGGTAAAGTGTACACATATCTTACCAGTTACCACTACCCCGGGGAGGTAGAGAGGCTATTCCCGAAAGACTCTTGGCTTCAGTGTAGCCAATCCAGGTACAAAGAAGAGGAAACAATGAAGAAAATACAACTAACAAGGGAATAATGCAAAATCAAACAACAACAATGATAGATATCGTATGCAGGGATCAACTCCACCTCAAGTTATATGGCTAAACCCTAAGCTACCATACTACGACTAGTGCACGACAACACTCCTACCCGACTAACCTTCGATTCTAATACGCGTTATCCATATCCTCCTATCTATAAGGTCATGCCCTTGTTAACTTGAATTTGTGCCGTGTTCTTGTTAACTTGAATATGTGCCATGTCCTATCTAATCACCTCTCCCCAATACTTGTTCGGCCTACCTCTACCCCTCCCTGTACCTACTATATCCATCTCTTTCACCTCCCCATTGGGTTGTCTACACCTTGCCTCACCACATCTCCAAACCATCTTCATCTCACTTCCCTCATCTTTTCCACTACAGAGGCCACTCCTTCCATATGTCGAGTAACCTCATGCCTGATCTTATCACACCTAGTATGCCCATACATCCACCTCAACATCTTCATCACAGTGACATGCATCTTCTGAATATAAGAGTATTGACTGTCCAACATTCCGTCCCATATAACAATGCGATCTAACCGCCACTTTATAAAACTTTAAGTTTCGATGGTATCTTAACTGAAATACACTTGTGGCACACACCAAACTATGTAAGTGGACCAATAATGTCTAAACCATAATCTCAGCTAGTACACGTTGCTTCATTGTGCTTTATGTTTTCCTTTATTACCCGTACATAGATTTCAAGAGGATGTAAGTTTTTTTTAGGACAATATTGTTACATGTATTCTTTGGGTTACATCGTTCCGTTTTAACATCTTCAATCATCATTATATCACCAAGAGACGGTCCATTTGAATGTTTGCATTAGATATGGTCTACCATTTCAGGCAACCTTCTATTTTTCCTCTGTATGTTTGCGACTTGCGTATTTTAGTTTTTTGAAAAAGTTTGGGCATAAGAACCTGTATACATGAGGCGTACCAAAATGCAGATACCTTATAGAAATATGTTTCTCTACAAACAACACCCAATTTTCTAAACAAAGAGGAACTTTATGGATGCACCAAAAAAGAGGTTAAAATGCTGCTTTTCTATTGTTCAAAATTCATTCAAGACTTTCCAATTTGTTTCTCTCCGAATAACTCACACAAGTGCCAATGGAGCCATGTTACATGCCCTGCATGTTCTCTTCTATCTACGAAAATTCCAACTGAATGCTTGTGTCTTTGATAGATTTCCAATTCTTCTCTTTCTTTTGTTTATGTCACGTCCTCTTTATCCTCCATTTAGGTTGTTTCTTTGATTTGTGCGTACCTCTTTATCCTCCATTTAGGTCGTTTCTTTGATTTGTACAGAAGTATAGGTTGAGCTTTAATGCCTGCACTTAGTCCTTATAATTTGTCTTCTTGTAGCTCATATAGCTTGTGCATGGAGGTAGTTCGTCAATGTTGATGCTCAATTCTTACGCCAGATCACCTTTATCATCTCAAATCATATCACGAAGATCCTGACTATGTGACACTTGCAACACACTTTTTCTGCTCTTCATTAAAATTTGAATGATCTTCTTGCAGGAGTTTCAAGACAGACATCTGAGAATCGTTATCCAAGGTGACTGTATATTTTCTGAATAGTGCACTGATTGTGATGCGAAGAATTGGAAGATTCAGTTGCAAAATTTTACAGTCAAAGGTTCTGGAGAATCATCTATGCCTGGCAATGAATTTGGAGATAGCGTTCACAATTTTTTTGCACAAGACAGCTTGCCACAAGTGCAGCATAGTTCCCCGATAGCGGACGTCAATTGGCCAACTTCTAGGGGCAATATGTGGACTGGAAGTCAGAGACAAATAGGTCTACTCAGTTCCAACATGAAAAATTACAATTTGCAGAACTCTGGTAATTTAGCATGTTGTGTGCTCTCTATACCATTAATTTCTTGCTGAATGGCTGTGTTTGATCCCTTACTTTCCTGCATGCAGACTCTGGGAGAGGAATAAGCGGTTATCCATTCAATGGGCAGCATGGTTTAAATTTTACGCAGCCAATTCCGAGGCCTGAATTTTCTAAAAGTCAGTCACAAAGCCAGCAGCCAAATTTGAATGGCTACATGTATGATAATCAGTTTTACCACACTAGGCAGGATGGCACAAACTTTCCTGCCGTGGATACTAGTTCTGATCAACGTCATATAGCTTCAGGAGGATCATCTTTTTTTGAGTCACAGCAATGGTTGGGTCCTGAGCAGCATACAAGAGTATCTGTTAGATCCGAACCTTCAGACAGTCCTGTCAGTGGGGAGCTTTTTGGTGGTCAGCAAATCTCTCTTCAGCAATCAAACATGCTGCATTCTTTGCAGCGACAGCAGTCTGGAATTAATGACATGCAGCAATTTCAACAGCAGGTTATGTTCATGAAGATGCAAGAACTTCAGAGACAACAACAACTTCGTCAACTAGAAGCAAGGCAACAAAGTACATTAAATCAAGTTTCTTCCTGTCCCAAAGTAGCATCTGGTGTCCATTCCTCTGCATTAGTTAATGGCACTGCGGATTCTGGTGCATTAACTCATTCCTGGGCAAATGAGCTTGGCAGCACAAACTGGTCGCAACATGGTTCTCCAGTACTTCAAGGCTCCTCCAGTGGACTCATTCCCACCAATAATGGCCAAGCACAGCGTTTAATGGGTTTGATTCCTCAGCAGATTGATCAATCTCTATATGGAGTTCCTGTTTCTAGTTCAAGACCATCTCTAACCCAGTTTTCACAAGGGGTGACAGATAAGCAAGCAGTGCCGCCAATGCCAACTGTTAATAGTTCATTTCCAGCTAATCAATATGCTCCATTAGCAGATCAAGTCAGTGGGCAGGATGGGATTTTCCTCTCTAGACAGGGTCTCCAAGTTGAAAGTGCATTTGGAGATGGTCCAGGCCAAGCTCCATCTAATGCAATGGGTTTGGGTGACCTTCCGCAAGCTGATGCTATGCAAAAAGCGTCAGCGGTGCAGGAATTCTGTGGCAGACAGGACATAGCTGTTCCTCCAGAGACCTCACAGGAGGAAGCAGCAGAGGGAGCTTCTCCCTCACAGAACGAAGTTGGATTAGATCCTACAGAAGAAAGAATTTTATTTGGTTCTGATGATAATATATGGGCCGCATTTGGCAAGAGTCCTATGAGCGGTGAAGGTGGTAATCCTTTTGATGGTGCTGAATTGCTTGATGGGACTCCTTCTATCCAAGGTGGTACTTGGAGTGCTCTTATGCAGTCTGCTGTTGCAGAAACTTCTAGCAATGATGTTGGTCTACAGGAGCAGTGGACTGGTTTAAATTTTCATAGTGCTGAAATTCCTTCTGGGAGTCCGAACTTGACATACAACAGTGAGAGAAACAAAGGAACTTATGCTGAAGACAACTTGCCCCAAGCTTCATCATTGAATTCTGTTTCTGTTCATCCTGCTGGTAGCCCCGATATGAGAAATAACTATCACAATGTTCTGGGGCAGAGGTTTCCATTTGAGCCAGGCAAGATTCTGCAATCGAATTCTTCTCAGAGACTTGTTCAGTCATCTGGAGATGCAGTAAGTGTCTCAAGAGAGAACTCATTTAAATGTTCACAAGATTACAACCAGAAGAAATTCATTCAAGGTGAAGTTGTTCATAGGGGTCTTGGCCGTAATACTACAGTTACTATGGGGCACACAGAATCATCTGTGGGTAGTCCCCTGGCAAATTCAAAGGTCTTCAGCTTGCATAATTCTGCTGCAATACCAAACTCAAGTTCCTTGACCAGTGGCGAGGAAACCAGTCAATTTTTCCAAAATAATCATCAATCTAGTTATTGGAAGAATGCTGATCCGGTGGTTAAATCTATTGTCAGCAAAGGGGAGGTCCTACAGCATCATGTTTCTGAGGGCAACCAGCTTTTGCACTCGTCTCTGGATGTAGGCGACAAAGAGGGTAAAATGCACGAGACTGAGAACAGCGATAAACAGGAGAACTCAAATGACAGCCATCGCTCTAACTTATCCCCTCATTCTTCTGCTGCTGGTGTTAGGGGAAATGTTATGTCAGATGCTAGGGATTCAAGGCTTCTGCCCACTGGGAAGCATAAGTTGTCTAATGAGGTTGGTCGGAGAACTTCTTGGGCTAACAAGTTTCAGTATCATCCTATGGGAAACGTGGATAAGTATGCGGATCCTACTTATGGAATGAAACACCCCACTCATTCTCAGCCTATGCTGCAGCAGAGTGCCCACGGTAGTCAGTCTATGTTGGCTCAGGTTCCTACTGCTGAGGCAGAACTGGAAAAGGTGTTATATCTGATTTATGATAGTATATTTCTATCAAGTTCCATAAACCTTTGGTCAGTAATTAAAGGAGAATGTTTCCTAATTTACAGGTGCGCTTGTCTGATGAGTTGACTGACGGAAAAGGCTATGGCCATGTGCACTCTGGTGGGAGCTTTCCTGGTGGTGTATCTAATATGTCTATGATGATAAATAAATCTATTGGGCTACCACCAAATATGGCTCCAAAATCTAGGTTGTCAATTCAGTATTCTCATCACTTAAAGTCCCTTCTGCAAGGAAATATTTTTATTTCAGCATTCAAATACTGAAACAGTTATTTCCAAGTTGAAGTTTGGCTAGACGTTTTGAGTTTCGAGTGGAATATTATTTGAACTTACATGAAATATGAAATAGTAGTTTTAAGTTGTATTTCAAGTGATGTTTCACCTCAGAAATATGAGTTTGACAAATTTTCTTTTTCTAAATGATAGTTATGTCCAACAGAACTTCGACTCCACAAACCTCTTTTCAACTTGAATTTCGAACACTATTTTTCCAACTTTGACTCAAATGTTACCCAAAACACATGCTTAGTTAATCTCCTTGGTACACAGCGCTAGCTTAAATCATTAAGAAGTTATCTGCTATAACTTTAGATGGCTCTTCAGAACATTCGGCTGTAATATTTTAATCTCTTCATGCTGTATAGATCTGACGCTTTGACTGGTTTTCTCATTGCAGTCTAGACATGCTACAACTTCTTCAGAAGGCGGACCCGTCGAGAGAGCGTGGTTCTACGACTCACTTCAACAATTCTGAACATAAAGCATCATCTGATGTGCCTGAAGCCGAAAATTCTGATGGGTCTGCTGGACACCTCCGGCATAGTCAGTCTTCTGCCTATAAAGGTTTTGGTCTTCAACTTGGCCCTCCATCACAGCAGATCTCAGTCCAACCCCATCTCTTGTCATCTCAAGGTCCTGTTGAAGCAGTTAACTCTTCACATTCAAGCCATTCTGCTGCTGAGATTAGAGAGAAAAGTTGGGGGCAGACTCTCCTTCCTCATCAGGCTCAATCCTTGCCTGTCCCTTCTGACCTCTTACAGCGAGAGTTGAAGCATAACACATCTGGAGTTCCAGGAAGTACAATTAAAGAAACTGAAAGGCACAGCATGTATGGGAGCTTTTCTTCAGCTTCTGGTCATACTTACTTGAGAAACCAGCTTCAAAATCCCCATATGGTTAGGGCTAGTGGGCAAGATTCAACAAATCAGTCTTTTGGTGCATCTTTTGAGGAACATACTCCCCATTCAACAGAAAAAGGAGATTCTGGCAGAGTACTGTTGCCAGATGGGGCTGGCACCATACCGTATAGCGCCCCTCTCTCTATGGGCAAGTCTCAGTTAAGAAATTTCAATGGTCCCCATGGAAGTGTCTCCACTAGTCAAGCCTCGTCCAAGGAGCCAGTGTCAGCTTCCCCGTCTTTTTTGATGCCTGGGATATCTCTGCAGGGGGCATCTTCCAAGAAGTTAACTAATATGCGGACCAATTTTCCACCCCCACCACACCTTTTTAGTAGTCAGTATAGCAAGGATCCTTCCCATATCCCCCAGCCGAATCAGATGAACATTATGGAGTCATCATTATCTGCTCCAGAGAGGCATGTTGATCAAGATGCCAACAAAGGAGGGACTTTCATATCTGAGTTTGGTAGTGGTTCAGTGAATTCTATGCATTCTGTCGAGGGGGAACAACTGAGAGGAAAGGAGAACACGTCTGAGCCAGGACCTATGGAAAATGTGGACGATTCACAGGGTAGAGAATCTATTGTCAAGAATCTCCGTGAAGGATCTCCTGCAAATTCCGCCTCTATGCAGAGAGATATTGAAGCCTTTGGCCGATCACTGAAACCAAATAGCTTTCCTAATCAAAGTTATTCCTTACTAAACCAAATGTGGACCATGAAAAACGCGGAGACCGACCCGAGCAATATGACCCTCAAAAGAATGAAGGTAGCAGACAGCAGTGCAGCTAGTCAGCAAGTCCGGTCTGATGATTCTAGAATGCAAAACTTCTCTGGGCCAGATGATTTGCAGAGAAGCGTATCACTTCAACATGGAGGAAGGATGACTCCTCACAATGTTGCATTTTGTCCGGATGAATCTCAGACTGGCTCTCATAACAGTAATACTAGTTCTGTTAATCCTGAGCAAACTCAGATTAGTCCACATATGGCACCATCATGGTTCAATCAGTACGGAAGCTTCAAAAACGGGCAGATGTTACAGATGTATGATGCACACAGAGCTGCTGCCATGAAGACAATGGAACAGCCTTTAATTCCTGCAAATTCTACCAGTGGTTTGTATGCTTTTAACTCCTTTCAGCATGTAATACATGCAACTGCTGATAGAAGTCAAATTGGAAATCTCGGACAAAGTTCAGTTACCAACTCTGCTGGAACTGACCATTTTTCTTCTCTACAAACATTGCCCATGAACATTGATCAGCGGAACCCAATTATGAAACCCAAAAAGCGGAGACGTGCTACATCTGAATTCACTTCTTGGTACAAAGAAATTTCTCTGGATTTATGCAGTGATCAGACAATCAGGTTCTTATTGTGGAACAACTTTGATAGATCCCTTTGCTTTAAAGCTATTTGGCTGCTTTTGTTTTTCCGTCTGTTGTTTTCACTTTGGGGTTTATGTTATTTCCAGCATCATGTTTATTGATGCATGTTAATTTTGCCTTTGGCAGCCTGGCGGATATAGAGTGGGCGAAAGCAGTTAATAGGCTTACTGAAAAGGTATTTGCTTACTAATCATCTTGTTTGTTATTTGGATGCCATTTCATTTCTGACATCCTATGTTCTTCTGATAACAGGTTAAAGAAATTGATTCCATTGATGATGGGCCACCAAGGCTTAAAGCTAGAAGAAGGCTTGTGTTGACCACTCAGCTTATGCAGCAACTATTTTATCCTCCACCTGCAGCATTTCTATTTGCAGATGCTAAATCGGAGTATGAGAGCGTGGCCTACTCCATTTCTAGATTCGCATTAGGGGATGCATGTGGAATGGTCTCTTGCTCGAATGCCGATACCAATATGCCTCATGATGGCAAAGAACTGTACGTTTTACTTATTATTCTTTTTTTTTTTTGGTGAGATTGTAACATTCATGTATGTACTGAAACCATAAGTTACCAGTTTCCAAAAAAAAAAAAGGTTGTACTGAAACCATATTAGGAATGAGCAAGATTAGAAGAGAGAACTACTCTGTAATTCCTAGCAAGATTTTAGAATTTCTTGGATCGATAGTGTCTTCTTTGTAGTTCTGTTTACACTCAAAACAGATGAACGTTACCTTCTCCAAAACAACAACAACTGAAAAGCAAAATAAAAATTGGTTTGATCTTCTGCACTGAGTTGCCATTATCCTCAAAACATCTGAAATTCTTCTCTTTCCTGATTGTGCACTAAACACATGATGGGATTATCTGCCTCTATCTCTTGCTCGAGAACCCGCCTCATTCCAACGTAAAAGAGCTTCATTGTCCAAGACGTACCTCTGAGATCAATAAAGATCTTCCGTAGTTGTTCTGTTATCCTGCAGTGTTAGGATAAAGGTTAATTGTCTCAGCTTCTTCCCCCTCATGGATAGCATCTTGAGGCTTAAGCAAAGTGAAAATTCTCTCTTTATGTGTTTATCTTGGGTCAAGACAGCCTCTTTTGCTAGTAGCCAAGTAAAGCAAGTTACTTTATAGGGTATCTTCATTTCCCAAATATGCTTCCATCGCAAATTATAATCTGCTGTGAAGATTGATTCAAAATTGTGTATGCTGCATTAACCTTATAACTGGCATTGTTATACCCCTGCCACCGCAATGTATCCACCCTCCTTTGTAAACCTTCAAAGTCTTCCAGCTGCTTGTAGAATCCAGTCAACCTAACTACCTCCTAATCATTCAACATTCTCCTTAACACAAGTTCCCAGCTTTGAGAAGTCCACATTTCAGCTTTTTTTTTTTGATTGACGCTCTAGTTATTACTTGAGATTGATTAATTTGCATCTATAAATTTGTTGCTGAGGTCCTAATAGTCTGTTTGATGTATTACTAGTCTTCCTGACAAGTGCAACACATCTGAGAGAAATGATAGACATCACTTCACCAAAGCTGTGGAGGAGTTAATGGGAAGAGCGAGGAAGTTAGAAAGTGACTTTGTGAGGTATATGGTTCATGTTTTGTTTATGATTGTCTTTTAGTTTATGCTAATAAAAACAGCTTCCATCACTATAAATATTCGTGCTTGTCTGAATCTTTATATGCGCAGACCTGGTCATTTATTTTTTAGTGATGGTGGGAGGGAAAGAAAGGTAGTTGACGGAATCAAGCTATCTAAGAAATCAGGAATTTCTTTCTTTGTGGCATTTGAATAGATGATAGGTTCAGGAGATATTTCACAAGTTAATAGCATTTGAACTTGGATGTTTTTGTTACGCTGATGTTTTCTCATTTTCACTTCATCTTTATGCCGATGGTTTCTCATTTTCACTTCTATATTTGGAGGTCTCTGTAATATGAATAGAAATAGATTGTCTAGTTTAAGCAAAACTGCACAAAATGCTAAATTGTGGCGTACAGGTTTCAGCTTTACTAGTCATTGGGTGCGTGTATACCCATATCAATGAATGTATCAGGTTGTTTTTTTATCCAATAAGAATTTTATTTTTAAATAGTAAAAAGATCATATGCCAGTTGTGGATCTTTGTATTGCTGAATAGTTAGTTTTTTTTTACTCTTGGTTGCGTGTATACCCATATCAATGAATGTATTAGGTTATTTTTTTATCCGGTAAGAATTTTATTTCTAATAGTAAAAAGATATCATATGTCAGTTGTGGATCTTTGTATTGCCGAATAGTTAGTGTTTTTTGACCCTTTCCAACCACATCTCTCTCTCAAATATTTTTCTTGTTATTTGTTCTAATTATCAAGTGTAGTTTCAAATATTATTAAAAAATCGATGAATAAAAAAATTTAATTAGGAAATTGTAGTTTCAAAGGTAAATGGAAGGAACTACAACTATGTTAGATAATTCAAATAATGAAATTTAGAAAATGTAGTTAAAGTCTTTCTAGTTGTTTCATCCGTATTTCTGTCAGTTTACATTTTTACTATTTTGACTATTAATATGTACTATAGTCAATTTTGGTCTATTTTTAAATTTCTTTCATCGATGATGCACTTCTTATGATAATAAATTTATGTTCGCTAAGAATTTGTCTACTCGAAAAATATATGTTAAACTTGAAAAAGAACTAAATTGAATTCTTTTTCTAATTAGTTAACTCAAGGACGTAATTAATTGTACTCAACATAAAGTATGATTTAACTTTTTGTTGATTCAAATTATTAGTAAATCACTCATCCCAAGTATTACATATTTAAGTTTAATAGTTCTACTATCAAATCCAAGGTGAGGTGCCATGTTTGTTATTTACGAATGACATAGTTCTGACTGACGAAATTCGTTGTGGAGTTAATGCTAATTTGGAGGTTCGGTAACGGAACTTGGAGTCTAAAGGGTTGGTTGAGCAGGACCGAGGCATAACACTTGGTGTGCAAGTTCGATGACGCAAGTATGAGGCTGACATGGAAGTGGGGCTTGATAAACGTGCCATCAAAAAGAGAAGTTTCAAGTATCTTGGGTCTATTATGCAAAGAAATTGGGAGATTGATGAGGATGTTACTCACTGTATTGATGCATAGTGGATGAAATGGAGGCTCACATTTGTTGTCTTGTGTGATAAAAACATGTCACTGAAACTTGAAGGCAATTTCTACAAAGTGGTGATTAGACCAACTTTATTGGATATGGATGGTTTCAGGAGAGTAGAGGTTGGTCGAAGAAATGATTAGACAAGACATGATTGAATTTCAACTTACCGAAGATATGACCTAGATAGAGGAGATTGTAGAGGACACATTAGGGCAGAAGGTTAGTAAGTAGTAGTGTGTTTTCTCGCTATTCGTCCATACTAGTAATTAATGTATTGCTCCTATAGTTTCTTGTCGTTCGACTATCATATTATTTTGTTGTAGTTACTGTTCAGAATGCTTTGTTGTGCTTCACTGTCGTTACGTATTTTTTTGGACTGTTTTGAATTTGTTTTTTCTCGAGTCAGGGGTCTATTGGAAACATACTCTCTACCTTTGAGTAGGGGTAAGGTTTGCATACTCCTTACTCTCTCAAACCCCACTTTGTGGGACTGCACTGGGTATATTGTGTGTACCAATAGCAAGGAATTAGAGAATATTAAAAGGAGAAAACATTAATATTATATGTGAAATAAATCGAGTTAGATATTGAAAAGTAGATTTGTTAGTTCTTAGAAATCCTAGTTTTGTAAGAACTAAGTGAGTGTAATACAAACTTCCAACATTATTACAACAACGACAACATGCCTAGTGTAATGCTGCAAGTGGGGTCTGGGGATTGCAGAGTGTACACAACCTTACCTCTACCTACCTACCTTATGAAGGTAGAGCCGTTGTTTCTGATAAAACTTCGATTCAAGTAAAGCATATCAAATCAGGTGTGAAGATAATGGATAAAGGAGTAGTGGCAACAACAAATAATATGATAACCAGAGCAAAGGTCACACTTGATTTCGCTACGCTCAATAAGAACCCGGAATAGCGGAAATAGGTTCGTGTTCCGCTTCCAAAGTCAGTCGTCTGCAGTTCACACTTGGGCAAAGACGACTCTCCAGTTGTTCCATTCCTTCTTACTGTACTTCTGGGTCAACCCAACCCGAATGGGAAGAGGAGGGTCAGTCAAACTGCGGTCCACTTTGTACGTTTGCTGAGCAGACCACTCAGGCATTTTAGTAAAGGGAAGGGAACTTCTCACCCCGAGGGAGGCGGGAAGCTACCGCTTCTAGAATGTAAGCTTCTCCTTTACTTTTTTAGAGCGTATCGCTATTTTGAAATAAAAAAAAGGTTTATGGATGAAGTAATCGGAATGACAAGTGGTTACGGTTGCGAAAAACGGAGAAAGTCGGGAACCGTCGGTTATGCTAAAATCTCGGTGTAAGATTATAAGGAAGTAATAATGACAATCGAGAGAAGGGAAACTAGGTGATGCTCGACTATCTACAAACTTTTTATCCTAATCCGCGACTTCCATAGCCTCCTATCTAGAGTCATGTCCTCAGTAAGCTGCAGGTGTGCCATTTCATCCTGTCTAATCACTTCTTTGACCTACCTCTACCTCTCCTCGGACCTCTTATAGCCAACCTCCGCACCAGGGTATCCAAACATCTCCGTTTCACATGTTCGAATCATTTTTAATCTTTATACCCTCATTTTGTCCACCAAGAAGACCACTCCCACCATGTCCAGAGTATTTTTGTTCCTATCCTATCTCTCCAATATGCCCACACTTCTATCTCAACATCTTCATTTTCGCTACGTTCATCTTTTGGATGAAACTTTTAATAGCATTAGTAGTGATTAATGATTACTACACATTATTAAGACGTTCAAATAAGGATAACACTTTATGTAAAGTAAATTTTTAATTAACTTTAAATGTGTAGGACCTCCTTCATAGATTGAAATAGAAAAAATTTAGTAGGAAATCTTTTATTCAATTGCAAAGTTCTAAATATTGAAAAAGTAATTCAAGTATAAATTCGTCCAATGTGGACATTATTTTTAAGGAGTAAAAAAGGTGAATGACATTTTGCTATGCTTTTTAATAGACTAGTATTAGTGTACGTGCCTCACATGTGTAGCCTAGCGATTAATGTACTATTTATATTTACAACTAACAATACTTCAATATAATACATACAACAATTTCCAATTCATCATTTGTTGGATGATGAATCTTTTGGTGTGAATACAATTTACTTTTATCTCAAAAAAATAATATAATACATACAACAAAGTGTGTTCTTTCTTGTTCCCTTGTTATTTCTCTTTCAATTAATTCTTGTTTTTTCACTAAGATTAATTAAATTGCAACAAATTAGATTGGTTATACTTCTATAATATAGAATGAGGACTCATATACCTAGTGGAGGTCTATGCCACGGAATTTAATTTTCCATTTGATTTTCTTTTATTTGGTAGGGGAAATGGTGCTTTTAGTCCCTGAGTTGTCTCATTCCAATTTCAATTCATATGATATCTGACTAAGAATTTTTAACCTTCAATTAAGCAATGTGTGCTATTTTATTCCCTAGATAACGGATTTCATCAAATTAAACAGAATGAAAACTATTAATAAGACCTTTTGGACATAGCATATACAAGTTTTCATTTGCACATTAGTTGTTTCAATAATAAATAGTTAATTGAAGGTTAAAAGAGGCTTATTGATGAGATCCGTTATCTAGGGCACAAAATAACACACATTGCTTAACTGAAGTTTAAAAGTGTTTAATCGAATATCACAGGGAATGAAACTGGAATAACGCGATAACTCAGAGACTAAAACATCATTTCCTCTTATTTGGTTACTTTTTTATATTAATATAATTCTATTAAAAAAATGAAGACTCGGAACTCTAGGCACATGTTAAACATCTTTGTTTTTTCCTTTTTTGGTGTTATTACTTTTTTTAACTAAGGAATAATTTATGAATTGATGTAAATCATTTACACCTCTTAACTTTGCTTTAAAGTTCAAATTTCCCCTTAATTTTGAACGATAAACATTCTCCTCGTTTTTTTAATTGGCTTTTCTAAATGCCTAATTTTTGTCCTTTTTTAAACTTATTTAATATCTTGAACTTTTTGTTTTTTAAAATCCGTGCAACAAATTTCTCAGAGAAAAAGAAATATTATTTTCAAGAAGAGAAAAAAGTGAAAATTAGTTGTCGAGTATATAAGCTAATGATGGCTTATAATGAAATAAATTAGCAGAATAAGGAAATTTAATTTTATTAATAATAAGGAAATCTCTAATATATATTTGCATAACAACATACCCGGTGTATTCCCACAAACTAGTGTCTGAGGAGGTAAAGCGTACAAAGTCCATACTCCATACCACTATCTCAGATAAAGTAGAGTGGTTGTTTTGGATAGACCCGCAGCTCAGGACAAGCACCAATATAACAAACAAAATATACAACCACACAACCTAATGATACAAGAAACAAGACACCCATAGATTAATACTATAAACTATCTTATCTGAAATCACCAACAAAATTGAACCACCACAAACAAGAAACTACAAGACACATGCATAACATTATGACTACAAGCACAACTACACACAAAACACTTCTCCCTATTAGTAATGACGTACTCCTACCCACTAATCCTCAACTCTAATCCGCGTCTCCACACTTTCCTATCAAGGGTCATGTCTTTCGTAAGATGCAATTGCTTTATGTCATACCTAATCAGCTCCCTCCAATATTTCTTCGGCCTAGCTCTACAACGCATGAAACCATTCATAGTCAACCTCTCACACCTTCGCATGTCAGCATGCATATTTAGAATATATTTCGTTAATGTCAACCAAAACTAGTTTAGCTGTATAGGGATAGATAATAAAGATAAGTGAAACATAAATATACACACACATGTATGCACATACATACATGTCACTGTTACGTTCCCCTGATATGGATCTAGTTTAGACGTTCTCCTGATGTGGATCTGGTTTAGACGTTGCAAGATGAAATCAGATGTTTTCTTCCTACAACCATGATGCTGGTTCGTTAAGAGAGAACCTGCAATCTTTTAAGTTAAAGTACTCAAAAATTGGAATGAATTTTCTACTTGTCTTTTCATTGAAAATTGGAATAATTTTCTGCTTTTCGTTGAACTCGAATAACTTTAAAATACAACATTGGTGGTTTATCCACCCACCTAATAACAAGGAAATAACCACCCACTGCCACTGAAATGAGAAAGTGGAGGAATAACCTCCTTTTTGCTAATAATTGCTACAAGGAAATAGGAAAACATAATAAAGAAATTGAAGTAATCTACTTTTGATTTCTTTAAATTTTGCATGCATTAATCGTTGGTATACTAAAGGGGTGCTAACATTATTCCTCTTGTTCAATTGCGCTTGTCCTCAAGCACCAAGTGTGGAAACTATTAGTAGTTTCCTGTTTTTCAGCATATTCTTCCTCATCATCAATGTAATCAATCCAAAATATTTTCTTGCACTGATATTCCAAAGTGAATATCACAGTTGAAACAAAGTCCCTTAAGCCGTCTTTCATCTATTTCAGATTTGGTTAGTTTTTTCACAAATCCCGTGGATTATTGAGGTGAGAAATATGTTGTCTTTGATCTACAGACATCTAACAATTGCAAATAAAGGGGTAGTTCCTTGCGTTCATAAAGTTAGGAAATACTCATCGTCGTAGCCAAATTTGGAGGAGTATGCAACTGTACCTCAACTGCTATGTAATTAGCAAAACCACTATTCTAAAGTTCAATTTTTTGCGCTTGTGTAAGGTACTAGCGTGGTAACCAATTGCTCAAGCCTCTTTTATTAAGCTGCCACACATCGAACTTGGCTTAACTTAGTCAATTCACCCAACATTTGACTTCTAATTGGTGGTCCAAAATGAAAGTTTTATTGGCACTTGAGTTTTTCAATTCGTTTAAATGAAACGAAGCATGTCCAATTTTTTCTTCTTCCAATCTCGTTCGAATCGAGACCATCAAAAGTGGCATAAAAACCACTGGATTCCATTCCTAATAACAAACATTTATAGGACTGACTTTTTTCAGCTTGATCGGAATGAATTCTATGATTCAATAACAGAAGTGCTACTTAGAAGTGGGTTCTCCCGCTTCTTCCCACTAGGCGGGAGGTGCATGTGTTCGTTTCGTGTCGGAAGAGATATTCACACCTTTTCAACCATCCCAAGGAGTTTGTGGCCTGAAATTTTGGAAAATCCAACTTTGTACCTTTAGGTATCATGGAATTCCCACTAGTTTCTGATCCTAAACCTGACCTGCAACAACTGCTTTACCTTTCCAACCTCGATAGTGACTACCTTTTTTAGTTGCTTCAAATATCCGCCTTTGAATTCAATAAATTCTTCGTGAGTGCATCCAAGGAGCATTTATGGAATCCTCCATAACTCCCATCCTTGATATCAAGTTGTTACTCTCCCACAATATGAATCTAATTATGGCTCATGGGATGTTGCATGATGAAATCGAATGTTTTCTTCCTACGAGATCTATGGTGTTGATTTGTTAAGAGAACCTGTAATCTCTTGGTTAAAGTTCTCTTAAGTACAACATTTCCTACTACTACCGAAATAAGTGGAGGAATAACCTCCTTACTACAAATAACTGCTACAAGGAAAAAGGAAAACATAATTGATAAATAAGTTGAGTAATCTAATTTTGGATTTCTTTAAATTTTTCTTGTGAAACCGTTGGTAGACTAAAGGGGTACTAATAGATACATACATGTATATTTAATGCATATAGTATTAAAACACAATCATTAAAGTAGTATTAGATTTGATAATAAATTCATAAAATGATTATTATAACTCTGTAAATCCCTTGGTTAATAATATTATTTATATATATATATATATAAGAAGGTAATACCTAGATGGAGGTTTTAAAATGTGAAGGGTAAAATAGACATTGAATAGGATTGTTTTTTTTTTCGGGCGGGGGGAGGGGGGGGGGGGGTATAATTCAAAGTTGATTGGGGAGATAGAGATTTAAAGGAAAGTTGGGGTGTAAATGATTTCCACCTATCGATGAATATATTAATTTTAACTAATTTGCACCTAAGAATGCGACCTATTGGTTCAAATTGCAACGGAGACAAAAACTCTAGGTGATGTCTTTCCATCTATCCTAGCCTTGGTGGATAGAGTTACTCGACACCTGTTGCGGGTATCCCGAGTAATTAGTAGAGGTGCGTGAAAGCTGGCTCGGACAAAGCTAGCTCGGACACCATGTTTGTAGAAAAAAATGTTTAACTGATTCAGAAGTCCTAGATAGTAATAAAATATCAAGTCAGAATCTTATCCAGTATGAAAACTCCTTTTAAATTGTTAAAAGTTTGATCATCATTTCGTGTAAGAGCTTGGAGGCTTAAGAAGTGTTTTAATTCTTTAAAATAATATTTAAATTAAATATCTTAGTTAATTATGTGCATAATTGAGAAGAAACTAAAAGTATTATTGGTGTAGTATTTTTTTCAGAGGACATTTAATGAGAATAATAACTTTAAGGAGATTGCATAAGTTCTTGAAAAACAATATATTTTGCAAATGATTTTTTCAAAGAAATAAGTACTAATCATATCAACACATGCTCACGTATTCAATAACAAATAGGATAAATAGCTATGGGTTATAATCCCTTGTTTCTAGAAATGTAGTATTGGAAAGAAATAATCATCATAGAAATACATTAAGAAAATCTATGAAATGTAAAATACGATGTTTTTTAAACTGAAGGAAAAAATTACTTCAAATTGAAGTGACAATATCATAGTATTCGTGGTCCTACCTCCTAAATATTAGTTCAGGATCATCTTACAATTAAGAAATTATTTCCTAAAAAGATTAAGTAACAATATTGTAAAAAGGCACGTGAATGATCTATATTATAACTCAGGTTGGATAGTCCTTTTTAAATTGTTAAGTTTGGGTTAGATATTCATAAGAGGTGATGTACAAAAATGTATTATTTATTATTATGTTTAATGTTAATGAGTCGCCTTGGTGATGGATGTGTTGACTCGACATATTCAAGGGGAGGTGCGTTGGTGTATGTTATTTTCTGGTGATGTGGTTCAAATTAATGAGACCCGGGGAGGAGTTAATGATAAGTTGGAGGTTTGGAGACAAACTCTAAGAGTCTAAAGGGTTTCGGTTGAGCATGACCAAGACGGGATACTCGGAGTGCAAGTTCAGTGATTTGGCGCTTGAGGCTGATGTGGTAGTGAAGCTAGATTCCCAGGGCATTCGAAAGAGAGATAGTTTCACGTATCTTGGGTTTATGATTTAGGGGAATGGAGAGATTGACGAGGATGTCACGCATCGTATTGGTGCAGGATGAGGGTGGTTGAAATGGAGGGTCGCTTCGGGAGGCGTGTGTGAAGATGTGGTGCCTCATAAACTTAAAGGCAAGTTCTATAGAGTGGCGATTCGATTGACTATGTTGTATGGAGCGAAGAGTTGGACAATCAAGACCTCCCACATTCAAAAGTTGAAGACGACAGAGATGGGGATGTTGTGATGGATGTGTGGACTTACTAGGAGAGATGGGGTTAGGAATGAGATTATTTAAGAGAAGGTGGGAGTGGCTTCAGTGGAAGACAAGATGCGGGAAGTGCGGTTGAGATGGTTCGGGCATGTGATGAGGAGTTGCACGCATGCCCCATCACGGAGGTGTGAGAGGTTGGCCATGCATGGCTTCATGCAGGGTAGAGGTAGGGCGAAGAAATATTTGAGGGAGGTAATTAGACATGACATGGAGCAGTTATAGCTTACTAAGGACATTACGCTAGATGGGAAGGTGTGGGGGACGCGAATTAGGGTAGAGAGTTAGTGTGGGTAGGAAGGCGTCCTTGCTTGTTGGAAGGAGTGCTTTATTCGTAATTGTGGCTATAGTCGTAGTGTTATGCGTGTGTCTTGTAGTTTTTTGTTCGTGGTGTTTTGGTGATGTTTGTGATTTTCGGATAGATAGATTGTGTATAGCATTACTCTGTGTCTTCTATCTTTTATTAACTATTGGTATGTTATTTTTATTGTCTCTATCTTTTTATAAGCCGGGGTATATCTGAAACAGTCTCTCTATTTTGCCTGAGGTAATGGTATGGACTGCTTACACTCTACCCTTCCTAGACCTCACTTTGTGGGAATACACCGGGTATGTTGGTGGTGGTGGTGTTTAATGTTCATGAGATTAGTATTTGCATTTTTTGTGAGCTCTGTTTCTTTGTTAATGAGATTGCTTTGGTAGTTATCAATCCTATTTTGATTGAAGCTCAACTTTGTAAATTGTAGTTTAAGGAAGGAAAGGTTTAAAGAGCAATATTTTAGTTAGTCCTAAATATTAAAAAAATTGTTGAAGTCCTAAAGATCAGAGAAATAGTTAAATGACTTCTATGTTTAGTGTGAAAGCCATTTTTAAAGGGTAAAGAAGGCAAACAACATTTTGCTAAAGGCCTTCGTGCTTTTAAATATATATAGATTATCAACTAGATCTAAATTTCAAGGACGCCATGGAGGTGTACTTAGACTTGGAAATCACATCTTCTCTAATGATTTAGCACATTTTCTCTAATGGTTTAGCGCACATCCTCTATATTGAAAGATCTTGGTAACAGGTCTTTTGTCACCACTACCGCTATTTCCCGCTTCTTGAAATGAAGAAAATAGTGCTAATTTGGACTAAATCTTCCAGTGTGCGCATCTTAGTTTGCCCTACACTTCCCCAGTCACAGTATATGTATGTAGGCCATCTTGTCTATTCTGAGAAAATCAACACTGCTATTGATTTTTTATCCGTGACTCTGTTGTCGTCCTTTTATCTGCTCCCATAAATGTTTCCCTGTTAATATTAGGAGTTCAATTGATATGTGTTACTGACAAAGACACTTGTCAATTCACATGGTTCTGAATTTGCTGCCACTATGGTGCAGTTTGGACAAGAGAGCATCGGTAGCAGACATGAAAGTGGAAGAACTAGATCTGGAGAAGTTCTCAATCTTCCTTCGATTTGTAAAGTTTCATGGTCGGGGGCCATCCAGTGGTGCTGAGTCATCTTCAACAGATGCTGCTGCTGCACATAGCCATAAACCTGTTCTGGAAGAATGCATCACTGTGCTCCCGGTGCCTAAAATCCTCCCTAATAGTGTACAATGTCTTTCACTATGATCATTAAATAGTTAATATTTTTTTCCGCATTCTCGTCATCAATCCACTAGCTCCACATCCCTTGGGAAGTTTTGTTGCTAATTATGTACTGGCACTAGCAGCAGCACAAATAGAGCCAAACAAGATGCAATTGCAGAAAGAAGAGTCTCTAAATTGCTACCTTGAATTCAATATAGGCAGTCCATTTTGCATGTAGGCCAATTATGTCAGTTGTCAAGAAATGTTGTTCGTTCCATGTTGTCTCTCTCCATAGTTAGAGATAGAGAGATGTCCATATGTAGTTAGCTCAGTGTTGTTCATGTAATGGTAATTGTTCAAGTCAGGTGTAGTGTACTCGAAGTTCGCAGCTTCTAGGTAAATATATGATGCCTAGTCTTATTTTAGTAGATAAATATGAATGTCAGCTTTGCCAAATTATTGTGTTGGCTGTTTGTACCTTTTTTGGTACTCAGATGATCATATCCCCACCCCTGTGGTCTTTGCTTCAGGCTAGGAATGGTTGTTCATCGAGCCAGGCTTTCAAATTTACATGGTATGATGGATACATATATATATATATTTAATGGGTTTGAGCTGACATTTTGTTCTGCGAGGTTGCTTGCAGAAAGCCAAAAGCGTGTAAAGTGATTTAGATATCGAGCATTAGTCAATCTTCTGCTTTGTTCTATTTAACATATGACACTCGCGGAGATTATTTTTGTTCTTTTGCATTCAGGCAATTGATTTATACTATAATTTACTAGAAATCAGGTTGCTGCCTTTTCTTATATGCGTGGGTTGGTTGGTGCCTTGGTAGTGTAGGAGTAAACTCCCAAAAGGCAAGTTTTGGAATATGAAAAAATTTAATTAATGCTTTTATGGGACAACTATTTTTAGTTGGGGGACAAAGGGAGTAATATATTTTCAATATTTTACAAATACAAGAGTTAAATTATTTGAAATCAGTGTTCAAACGCCTATTGAAAATCTTAGTCAAACCAAAATACTTTATTACTCCCTCCGTTTCATAATAAATAAATTGTTGAATTTTGGCACACATATTAAGAAAAAAACATTAAAAACATAAATTTAACACAACTTTTCATTTTTACTCTTAAAAAAAAAAAGAAAAAGTTGACCTTGAATACTTTTTCAAAAGTTAATTGGTTGTCAAATGATAAGGACAAATTTGAAAAAAAAATCAATGATTCACTTATTTTGAAACATCAATAAATACTTCAACAATTCACTTATTTCGAAACGGAGGGAGTATAAGTTTAAAACTATTTTAGGATGGATCAATTTATAAATTTTACCGTGTTCTAGGGTCCGTTTTGTCGGGAGAATTTTTTCACTTTTTTGAAAAAAGTTTTTACTTTATGTCAAATACAATTTTAAGTTCAGTTTGGCTATGAAAATTTTAAGTACAATTTGAAGTTGTATTTGGGTAAGTGTAAAACAAGAAAAAATTATTTTCAATTTTTTCCGTCTTGTTTCTCTCACAAAAAATTCAAAAACAACTTCAATTATATTAGGGATAAACACAAAAATTTTAATTTTCATAGTCAAACGTCCACTTAAATTGTAGCATATTAACATGTTCGATCAAGATTCTCAAATTAGCTTGTTTTAATTTTATTTTTTTAAAAACACTTTTAGTGAGAAGCAATTTATGTGTGATTAATATATATTTAGAAAGCACCTTTGCTTAACAATAATTGTTTGGTCAAACTTTTTAAAGTGATTTTAAGTATATGTTTTTTCGAAAGTATATTTTTAAGAAGAAGCTATTGTTTTTAGATTATAAAAAATAGCTTACTTTCTAAAATCACTTATTTTTTCTTCAAAGTTTGACTAAACAGCTCATATTTTAAAAATAAATACTTTTGAGTAAGTTTGACTTCGACTCTAATTTCAATTCCAACTTTAAATTTATTTTTTATTTTCATGGCCAAACGATCACTTATATTAATTAATTTTCTTTTTGAGACCAAAAAATTCTTACATAAGTCAAAAAGTTGTTTGACCAGGTAACCCTATTAATTTCCTTCGCTAGCAAGGCAACTTCCCCAATTACTATTATACTTGGGAAAAACCATTCTCCTCTCCCATTGTAGTATTTTATTTATACAAAAATAGGGGTGAAACTCGAAGGTCGTGGAGCACGATTTTCCGGCGAAGCTGCTTTAACACGGTACAGTTCTGTCCTAATTTCAAAAAAATTGTCTGTTTATTTTTGCTTAAATCTCTTTGCTGCATTGTTGCTCATTGTAGTGCTGATGTGGGTTTCTGCAGTTGAATTGTCGTAATGCAGTTTCATGGACAATGGGTTCATCTGAACTTAATACTTTCGAATAAATTTATATGTTGAAAACCAGGAAAATTGCAATAAATAATGAGTAGAAGATATAAATCCATAACCTTAAACATATAATGGGTTCAGTGTGGAAAACCTTAAATGTTGAACCCACAAAACTTATAATTCCAAAAAAAAATCCTAACCTTGGTGGGGGGAAAGTTACTACCTGATCACTGTTGCAATTAGTCGATGTGCACGCAAGCTGGACTCGATACCAAGGTTATAGAAACAGTAAAAAATCCTGCATCTGCCTCTATATGTAGTTGAAGGGGAGAATTGGAGTAACTGGTAAAGTTATGTGACTACGAGTTCAAGCCTTTGCAAGGTAAGGTTGCGTGCAATTGACCCTTGTGGTCGAGCCCTTCTCTGGAAACCGGGCTGGACCTTTTGCCTATATATGTATGTATTGTAAGGAAAAGCGAGGAATAGGGATGAAATTGAAGTTGGGCGAATGGGTTGGGTTGCTATCAGAAGAATCGTGAAGTAGTTTAGTGAAAGAGCAGTATATAATATTCGTTTATTCAATTTTTGTCTTTTTTGTTGATGCTCTATTATTTAGGATAAAGAATAAATTATTTGAAATCCTTCTCAACTTTATGCTAAACATAGGTTAAGGTTATCGTTCTGTCTAAGATTTTCTGAGGTTTGTGTTTAACTAGATGAAAATTCATTTATCAGGACTAGAATCATGAATCAGGCCTAATATTATGTTCGGGCCAAGCTTGTGCATGCCTTGACTAATTCCACGGGATACCTGCTTCTTCCACCATAGAAGAAATATCCTAATGATTTTTCCTCTGCTGGTATTTAAACATGAGACTTAATGATTCTCAACCCACTTCATTGACTCACCATCGGGGTAATATTTAACAGGCCAGGAAACATGTTGATATTAATACATTACTTGGATTTATTTCTTTTCCTGAAATATCATTGCAGAGAACTTTCAATTTAATTATTCACGGTAGCTCAGTCCTAGAAGATGAGGAAGCATCTGATGATGTCGTGGCAGCGACTCTGTAGGTTTATAATGGTAAGCCAATTACTCTAATTAAAATTTGATCTGCCACTTAGTTGTGGCTGTTAGCAAATCTCGCAATTTTATCTTCTTCTGAAGCCAAAAACCTTTTGTAGATTTCTAGGCCCTTCGTAAAGCCATTGCGAGATAAGGCAATAGAAGTTGCTGGAAGAGTCGCTATAAAGGAAGAAGGAATGGCTTTGAAAGCTTCTTGTCCAGTGTGTTTGCAAGTTCTAAGCACACCATTTGATTCTGATCTGAAAATGACAATGGCAGTACACATGAGCTTATGGCATCCAGATGATGTTCAATTGCATTGGGAAATGATGCAAACCCAAGGAAGATCGATTGTTCACATGCCCTCTTTCTGCTTTGGAGCTGGGATGGCTGCTGGAATTGGTGCTCTGATGGTTATTCTTGCCAGAAGTCATGCTCAAGCATTTGGCAATAAGAGGTGAAGTTTATCTCTAATTCCGACTACAAATGGGCTGTGTTGATTCTTTTTGTGTTTTGCCGCTGTTATGAAGAATCAGCCTAGTCTAAAGCTGCTATTTCGCAGAATTAGGAAAGATCAAACAGATAGAATTTTAAGCGGCTAAACGTTATGAGCTAGTTCACATTATTATTGACGACTAAGGTTATATGAAGATCCAATGATGATTGTAGTTATAGACGGCAGAGTAGTTTTCCTATTTCTTGTGATACCAATATGACGTGAATTTCTGTTCTGGATATGTCTCCTTAGTTACTATATGTTTATTTGTTAGTTATCAGTGACCTTTTCAGTTCCTTTTTAAAAATGAAGAAGTACTAAATGTTTAGTGTTCTAGTTTTTGCTGGAATTTGAACGTGAGAAATCATAGTTCTCCAGCTTCAGTTACCGTTAGACCACACCTTTGGCTTCCTTTTTTGTTCCTTTCTCATTCCTTGCTCAATGTCCACTTGAAGTAGTTCGGGGAAAAAAACTTAAGAGGAAAGATCACAAACTATTTTGATTAGAAACTATCACCTCAATACATTCAAAAAGCTAGTACTTATTTACCACAATACATCATCAGTTAAAAATTAGTCTTCGCTTCAAATGTCTGACCAACTTGCCAGTTAGCAGGGACAATATAATCAGTTTCAACCCATCGACCATCACTAGTTTGTACTTGGAAACACAAGCTCTGTCCCACCAACCTCTCGTGAGTCTGCCAATTTTGTCCCCAGTTTCGCTGCATGGGTAACCATGCAGAGTTAGATCCTTTGACTTTGACATTGACAACATCTCCAACACCTCCCACATTGTGAACAAGAACAAGAATCCAATTAGGATTCCCTTTCATCTCAAACTTGAGACCTCCTGTTTTTTGGCAATGGACTCTTCTGTACTTTACAGGGACAACTCCTGCTTCGTATTTGGCAATCTCTAAGAACATAGGCATCGACAGATCAAAGTGTTCTTGTGGAGGATTGCACCAAATGTCTTCAGTTTTTGAGTAATCTGGAGGGCAGAAATTGGTGGCTGTTATAGTTATAATTCTATTTCCCAGATGACACGATTGAGGAGCATCGACACACATTAATTGAAAGCAAGCTCCACAGGTAGCACCATTGTTGAAGAGTGCTGTGCTTAATGCTGCTGTTTTCAGGCCATAACCTTGCTTGAATAGATCTCCATAGCCACAAGCTCCCTCTGCAATTATAGTATTCAAATAAAATTAATTTTTGCACAAAATGTTGCTCCACTAATATGTATCACATTGTATGTTATGAACAGAAACAGTAAGAATTAGGAGTTGCACATATTTTTTATGCACAGTTGAAAGGTTCCAATAACACCATTTTTTTCTCCACCTCAATACGACCCTTTATTCATGTAGTTTTTTCGTTCCTATTCCTTTTTAAATCCAATCGTGGATATTATGCCAATCGTGATTTATTTCAAATAATATGATATATTAATATATTAGTAGTGCTAAATATATTACTAAAAGGCATTCCACGAGTCGTGAATTAATCACAACAAGAAAACTATTATATATATATATATATATATATTAGTTGGAGTTGGTTATATGAATTCTTTTCATGATATTCCCATCTCAATCAATCAAAAAATCAACATAATGCTTTAAAACAAAAGTATAAAATAACTAGAAATTTAAAACCCCACTAATATAAGATTGCTTACGTCACCTATCATAGTATATGATAAAGGAGGGTCATGTAGGCTAAAAGTGATGGTAAGTTCTTGTTGGTCTATATATTGTAACATATCTCAACGACGTGGCCAGTTAGTTGGTCAATTGAACAACCTTCATCAATATTAAATTTCCAACATCCTTAGTAAAAGTATTGGCTTCGTCACTGTCTGAACGACACATTTAAGGAATTAAAATACAGGTATGTATAACTTACGCATGGTTTCGCCACCCTTCATGTCTCCATAAAATGTAGCACGACCATGTTTCCATCCTTCTAACTCTTTACTTTCAAATGTTGTAACTAAAAAACTAACAACAATGGTGATGAACAAAATGAAGAAACTTTGGTATTTGCCCATTTTAGCTTAAACAATTTTTCTCAAAACTTGTTTAAACTCTATGGTTGACTTGCTTTGGATAATAAATTGCTTTGACATACAATTTATAGCTACACTATTTTCTTAAGATGGAAATATAATTTAAGTCCATTAAAAAGGAGAAATCACAGGCAAAATAAAAATCTATTGTTATGATTTGGAAGTAATGGAGTAACTTTTGGCAAATTAAAGAAATAAATTGAATCATTTGTAATTATAGTAGCCAACTAATAATCTTCCAAATTAGTTGAGATTTGTATTTAAGTGCTTATAAGCAAGGAAATCTACATCAGTTTTGATTTGCTAAAACAAATTGGGAGAGTTTGTTACTTCATATATTGTCTTATATATATATTATAATAAGAAAAGTATGATAAATAAGAACTTTATCAGTATATTGCTTAGAATTAGGGCATGGAAGAAATAATAGTTGGTTTTTTCTATAATCCTTGGTCTTTTAATGTAATCAATTGTAAATTAACTCAATCGGATCATTTATAAAGATGTTTACGTACTAATTAAATAAAACAAAGATGAAAAAGAGGAAGTCAACTAAAGCATCACAAAATCAATGAAAAAAAAGAGATTAATCTAAAATTCATTTCACTTTCACATAATTAAGAGGAAAAAAGGAACTTGGCTTTTCTTAATTATTTTTGTAAAAAAAAAAAAAAAAAAGTTACAAATGATTGAATAACAAAAAAAAAATTGATATGGTAAAATAAGAAAGAAATGCCATTTGTAGTCATTATTTCACACCAGTTTCTCTGTAAATGTTACTAATTCCCTTCAATTACAATCTGTTCGTATATTGATTTAACAATATTAAATGAGTAATTACCTATCTCATAGTCAATCTAGTAAATATAAAACTTAGAAAAAGACAAAGAAAATGGATAGAACAAAAATCGAGGCAAAATGAATAATAATCTTACTGTGAATCTTTATGATGGTCAATATTGTAAAGATCAACAGTGAAACGTCTGTTAAAAATATTAATTAGCCAAAAGTTTTATTTATTCCATCCTTTGTTTTTTTTTTTAAACAATTGTAACATCAGCAATAACTGAGGTACTTGTAGTCTTCACAAATGGTAATTATTAATGTAATAAAATGAAAAAAAAATTGTCTTGAAAGTTTAAAATGATAAATTATTTAAGATAACTATTTTTATAAATCACTATAGATAATTTGAAACAAAGAGTAGAATGACTTATTTATTGAAAACATCGAGTGGTGTTGAAAAAAAAAAATCAGTTGTCTAATTTAGTTGTTAACTTGAAATTATAAGAATAATAACTTTAGAAAAATTTAAGGCCATGTCCATTAAGCCATCTAAATCATTCTTTCATTTAGTTTAGAGATTTTTACCTATTAAATTATTTATTAAAAAATTTGTACAAAAGTAACATATCTTTTTGTAATCCTCTTTATTAATTAAGAAATCTATTTTTATGTTGACAATTTGACATATTTCAAGTATATTATATTATGACTATTTTATGTTGTGTTAATATTCAAAATTTATCATTACAATATTTCTGGTGTATTATATGTTGCTTACATTTATTATACGGATTATACGAATTGTATGTATGCATTATAACACATGCAAATAAGATAAATAATTATACATAATATTTGAAAATGTCCAAGGTGTTAATATACATTATGTGCACCTTTGTATATGCTTTGTATAAATGATGTATATCGATATATAAAAAAATGTGAACTTTGTATTATTAAAAAAAAAAAAAATCTCCACTAATTGGATTTCTTTTTAAAAAAAAAAAATGGGTTAACCAATAAAGCAAGTGTCAAATGAAATGATATAAAATAAATTATGTAATTGGAGTAGTGATTTTAAGCCAAGCAGACAATAGTGATGGGTAGTGAAATTTAAGATTTTTTTTTTAAATAAGAAAGATTAACTTTTTAAAAATGTCACGAGATTATATCTTGCACTTTAAAAAAAGAGCAATACCCTTTTTGAATCTCATTGTCATTGAGATGTAATTTTTTTTTAAGGTTATGCAAAATGTAAATTATTTATTTAGACAGTATATTATGATAAGAATTTCATAACTTTACCCCTCCAGGCCATTAATATAGGCTTTGGTTCACCAAGTTGGGCAAACTTTGTCATGATTGGATTAAATATTTTTAAGGCTATTTAAAATGGAAAAATAGTCTGAAATATACCTAAATTTTGAAGAAATTTGTTGTAACGTGTCTAACTTTGCGGGGATCTTATGACCCTCCTAGAACTTTGCGGAGGATCTTATGACCACCTAGACTATTTATTAGCGTATTTTACTAACATTTATTTGCACTAAATTTATTTATTTATATATTTTATTTTTTTAATTAGCTTATAAATTTCACTAAAATACACTAATAAATAGTTCGAAGGATCATAGAACCCCTGCAAAATTCCAGCGTGTTACAATAAATTTTACCAAAGTTTGAATATATTTTGAACCTTTTTCCCATTTAAAATTGAAGAACTTTTGCTCGATCTAAGTAAGTTTTTCTATTTTTAAGTTTGATCAAAACTGAATTGAGATGAGATCCAAATGAAAAAAAACTCTTAGATCAAAATATAATTTTGAAGGAAGTGATGAACCAAAAGTCATAAAAACAAGAGTTCAATTCAAAATCTACTCACATGACATACAGATGCTTTTCAAATTCTACTCAAGAGCTGAATACAGGATTTCTCTTGCTTTTCATCTTTATTTATAGAGTAAAGACTTCATTTTCCCTCCTGAACTTGTCCGCTCAATTTATTTTAGCACTTTAATTTAATATATATTTATTTATCTCCTTAATAAGTTTAAAGTGAATTAGTATCACCACTAATATTGACGTGGAATTTTTTTTAAAAAAAAAATGCATCGTTTTTTGAAAAAATGAGATGGTCCCACTTTTATTTATACTAGTTTAGGTATACGTGCATCGCGCGTGTACCTCACTTGATTGAGTTCAAACGTTACATTAAATAGGATATTTATTTAAATAATAAAGATGAATATAACAATTAAATTCAACGTTTGTTGGAGAATCTATTTAATTAAACCTAATCTTTACCAAAAAAAATATCAAAGTCGATCGGCATTCACCTACCACCTGTAAAATGCAACAAAATAATACGATGATAGAGACATCAAAACAATATAATTAAATCTAACCTTTACACAAAAATTTTCTCAAAGTCGTCCAACACTCATCTACCACCTGTAAACTATAACAAAATAATACGATAATAGAAATATCAAAATAATACAACTAAGCTTTATCTTTACACAAAATAAAAATCTCAAAATAGAGATATAAAAATAATACAATTAAACCTAACATTTATCCAAAAAAAATCCTCAAAGCCGACCGACATTCATCTACCACCTATAAATTCATCTGCCACCTGTAAACTACAACAAAATAATACAATAGTGATCACAGAGCTTCAGTTTTGATGAAAATAATTCTTGTCTGAGCGAAAATTTTGACATTAAAGAATGACATGAATGAAAATAAAGAAGATATATACACACACGTTGGATTCTATTATGTTGACAAAAATAGTGAAGAAGTTGAGGCTTAGAAGATTAAGCATCCATCAATCTAGACATGCAACCGAATTAAGTTAGATGAGCATCAATTATATTTTCACAATAAGTAACCAGTTTTTTCTCTAGTTTACCGCGCATCTCAATATTTATAAAAGTATTTTCCTTAATAGAGTCGTATTTTATGAGTATTTTTCTATCCTATTTTAGGAGTATTTTTCTAATTAATCAGTACAAATGAAAATATTAATTGATTCTCCTTCCATATATTTTAGGAGTCCCGTATATTAGTAGTCTAGTTAATGTAATAAAAGTAATTAAATAAAAATTGAAGAAAATAGTGAAAAGAAAGTTTTGTCTAAATGAAAGTCTTTTAATGAAAGACAAAAAGTTCAAATCACTTTTCTAAGAGTCTTCACATTTTTAATATATTATATAGATATATAGATTATATAAATATATAGATATATAGATTATAGATATATATAAAATTACCCTTTTTTCTTCGAGTGCGGAACCTAAATATGCCACCATATTTAAAAAAGAACCAATCTATGCCACTGATTTAAAAAGTTACAAAAATGGTTTGTTTGCACAAACTAAGTGCACAATATATTTTTTTCGTCTTGACACCGTTAAAATAGGATAGTGCACTATCCATTTTTCATATGGATAGTGCACTTATTTAGTGCACTATCCAATTTTTTTTATGGATAGTGCATTGTCCATTTTTTTATGAATAGTGCACTATCCATTTATTTTATCGATAGTGCACTAAAAAAGTACACTATCAATTATTTTTTATATATTGCACTTCTTTTGTGCATTATTCCCCTTTTTCTATAGTTTAGTGCATTTTTAAGTGCACTATTCATAAAATAAATGGATAGTGCATTCAAAAAGTGCACTATCAATTATTTTGATATCTTGCACTTCTTTTGTGAGATGAAATTTTACGTATTTTATTGTGTGATGAAATTTTAATTTTTTTATAATATCAAATTGCAACATATCGTACAATGTAAAAAGTTATGTATTTGTATGTCAATGAATGGTGTAATTTTTTGTGAGATGAAATTTTACGTATTTTATTTTGAGATGAAAGTTAAATTTTTTTATAACACCAAATTGTAACATAATGTACAATGTAAAAAATTACATATCTTCTTCGTCAGTTTCAGGAACCACGTTGAATTCATGTTGTGTTGGCTCAACTAAACTCAATTGGTTTATATATACAACAATATGGCACTCCAAAATTTAATGTTTGGAGTAAATGTTTTTGAAGGCCTATCCATTCGTTAACAATTGGATATACTGGATAGGTAGAATTTCGATGTAGTCTCTGATTTTCAAGTACTTTCCAATGCTCCTCTTCATCTGCTCCTTGAAAGATCTAATGTTTTTTCCATTTCTGATATTTCCTTATTCAAGTGTTCAATAACTTGTGCATCATCCCTGAATTTACATATCTGAAATGCCGCGTATTGTGCCGGTGGAAAGGTCAAACCATGCCATCGACATAACACCTCATAATCACATCGTTTAGAATATAGTTGAGTCCACTGAAGTGTTTCTCCCCAAATAATAAAATCACCAGCTTTAGAGGAGTATGTTTCTCCGACAATGATGCGTCCAATAATTTGTAAATCATGATAAATAGAAATAGGTTTATTTTCTAAGGGAAGAATTCGATCATACCATTTTTCCCGGATAAATCTGTATAGCACCCAAATACTTTTGCAGGATTTTTTGAAATTCTCTCATTTTTTATTTTTCTAATATCAAACCAACTTTCATTGAAGTTTGGCGTAATGCGTTATTTGTAATGAGTTGTAAGATGTTATCTTAAAATAAAATACGTAAAATTTCATCTCACAAAAAATTACACCATTCATTGACATACAAATACGTAACTTTTTACATTGTACGTTATGTTGCAATTTGGTATTATAAAAAATTAAAATTTCATCTCACAATAAAATACGTAAAATTTTATCTCACAAAAGAAATGCAAGATATCAAAATAATTGATAGTGCACTTTTTTAATGAACTATCTGTTTATTTTATGAATAGTGCACTAAAAAAATGCACTAAACTATAGTAAAAGGGAAATAATGCACAAAAGAAGTGCAATATATCAAAAATAATTGATAGTGTACTTTTTTAGTGCACTATCCATAAAATAAATTGATAGTACACTTATTTAGCGCACTATTCATAAAAAAAAATGGATAGTGCACTATCCTATTTTAACGGTATCAAGACGAAAAAAAGAATATTGTGCACTTATTTTGTGCATACAACCCATTTTTGTAACTTTTTAAATCAGTGGCATAGATTGGTTCCTTTTAAATATGGTGGCATATTTAGGTTCCACACTCTTTTTCTTCAATACCCCCACCCCCGTTACCTCTCATCCGCGCCAGAGCTTCCCACTTTCATTTGCTTCCACAAAAATGACTTCAACTCCCTCTTCAACAATCTCACCACTTGCCTTTTGTCTAAACACAAAAATGTCAAACCAAGAAACAATTATTTCAATCTGAAATTCAAGTTTTCAGGCTCCATTTTTCTAAAAGAAACAGTCATTTCAGACAAGTTGTTATCAATTGAACACAAAAAATACTCTCTACCCTTTTTCAGCACAAATCAAGTTTTCAGACACCCCAACCCCGCACCTCACGCTTCATTTTTCTAATTTTTTTCTTACACCCGCACCTCCACCCCCACCCCCACCCTCTACCTCTATATCTATTACACTTCATCAATTTCTTCAACAAAAAAAAAAAATATAGAAAAAAATTATAAATTTTAATACACTTTTTTCAATTCATTATTGAGAAAAAGAAAGAAAATTTTATAACCAATTTAATTTTTTACATAGCAAAAATTTATCAAGACTATAAATATGTGGCCATTGTCATCAATTGAATTGCAGAAAGATGGACTGTGCTGGTCTTGAAGACGAAAGAAAAAAAGGTGGGGAGTATCTTTTGTGTTTGCAAGAATGGGGTAGGGGCGGGGGTGGGGGGTGGGGTTTGACGAAGAAGAAAAAGAGAGAAAAAGGGGAGTGCGGAACCTAAATATGCCACCATATTTAAAAAGGAACCAATCTATGCCACTGATTTAAAAAGTTACAAAAATGGGTTGTATGCATAAAATAAGTGCACAATATCCTTTTTTTCGTCTTGTCACCGTTAAAATAGGATAGTGCACTAAATAAGTGCACTATTTATTTTTTATATGGATAGTGCACTACCCTTTTTTTTTTATGGATAGTGTACTAAATAAGTGCACTATCCATTTTTTTTTTGAATAGTGCACTAAATAAGTGCACTATCCATTTATTTTATCGATAGTGCACTAAAAAGGTATACTATCAATTATTTTTGATATATTGCACTTTTTTTGTGCATTATTCCCCTTTTTCTATAGTTTAGTGCATTTTTAAGTGCACTATTCATAAAATAAATGGCTAGTGCATTATCCATTATTTTGATATCTTGCACTTCTTTTGTGAGATGAAATTTTACGTATTTTATTGTGAGATGAAATTTAAATTTTTTATAATATCAAATTGCAACATATCGTACAATGTAAAAAGTTACGTATTTGTATGTCAATGAATGGTGTAATTTTTTATGAGATGAAATTTTACGTATTTTATTTTGAGATGAAAATTTAATTTTTTTTATAACACCAAATTGCAACATAACGTACAATGTAAAAAATTGCATATCTTCTTCGTCAGTTTCAGGAACTACATCGAATTCATGTTGTGTTGGCTCAACTAAACTCTATTGGTTTATACAACAATATGACACTCCAAAATTTAATGTTTGGGGTAAATGTTTTTGAAGGCCTGTCCATTCGTTAACAATTAGATATACTTGATAGGTAGAATCTCGATATAGTCTCTGATTTTCAAGTACTTTCCAATGCTCCTCTCCATCTGCTCCTTGAAAGATAAAATCATCTAATGCATGAAAAAACTCTAATGTTTTTTTCATTTCTGATATTTCCTTATTCAAGTGTTCAATAACTTGTACATCATCCCTGAATTTACATATCTGAAATGTCGCGTATTGTGCCTGTGGAAAGGTCAAACCATGCCATCGACATAACACCTCATAATCACATCGTTTAGAATATAGTTGAGTTCACTGAAGTGTTTCTCCCCAAATAATAAAATCACCAGTTTTAGAGGAGTATGTTTGTAACGCCCCGAAATCAGGTCCCGAGACGTCACACAGTGCTTAGGGTCACAAGTGACCCCAAGCTAACCCTTCTACTGGCATAACTCATAAGCAATTGAATAAAAATACCAATTCATACAAATCAACAGAAATTAACTCTTTTCTGAATCTGATCGATACAAAAATGGAATTTTACAAGATTACAATTTTGCCTTTACAACCAAAATTGAAACAAAATACATCAACTTCTACTGACTGTCTATGAAGCCTCTACTAGTAATGACTGTAGGTAGCCGTGTCATGACTCCCGACTACCCTAACTCAATACGATTGAATAAAGAAAATACAACACTATAACTCTGCATAACTAACCCAAGCCCTTGAATCAAAAGGACTCATCACCTGCTGACTGGATACCACGAACTGACTGGATCCGAAGGTGCAACTATACCTTGTACCTACATTCCGAGAAAATACAGCCCACATCCGAAAATGTGGGTCAGTACCATCGAAAGGAACCGAGTATATGGGGGTGTATGCAGTTGTATAAACATCATCATCATAAATATTTATAAGAAATATGCAGGATGTATGAAAGACTCACATAGCCCGAAGAAAATCATCATAATCATGAGAGGATGAAATAAGTATAATAACACATGTGAGTCATCATATAATTTGTCAATCACTTTCAGTTCATCAAGAATATCATTTCTCATAATGTAAATATCATTTAAATCTTTCGAAAGAATAACTTTCACAATTCCACTTTTAAATCACTTCACCATTCACCATAGACACAAGGAAACACACACACACTGGGAGATCCTATAACCGACATAAACCATGTGAGCTACATGAAGTCCAACGTACAACCCACGTTGGGGAGAGCCGTCCTATCCTTGCCATCGGAGTAGGACTTCCAGTATCAATTCAAAAACACTAGTGATCACTATATAAATCAGCCTCAGGCTCACATCCTACGGGGGCACGTAGTTCTAGGGAAGTAAGGTCACTTTATACCTCTCACTCAGTGCTAAAGATTACTCCCGGACTTAGCTCAAAAATTTAAATTAGCCTCAGGCTCACATTAAAGAAAATCCACAATAAACACTTCAACAATTTTCATCAAGAGCCAATTTGCTACCCCTTTATCATAATCAATAAAAACGTGGATTTATTTCACAGTCGAGTTCAAAATAACTCATTCACGATCAAAAGGTCAAATTATTCAAAATATCTCAAATATTCAACATCAACGTGCTTATAACACACACTTTCTAAAAAAAAAACAATTTCCAATGGGGATTCACGACCCAAATATCAAAATCATGATAAATATCGTTCAAGATTCATGCTTTATATCACCACACATGTAAATTCATCTTTCAAAATCATAAACATCAAGATTTCATAATAATCATCATAAGATATGGGTTCATACTTCAAATTCATAAAAATCAAATAAAAATCATGCCTTTGTAAAAAAAATTACTTTTGGGCACAAGAACGAAAGAGAGTTCTTGTTGAAAACCCCCACATACCTTGAATGATGAACTTTAGATCGATACTCATTTTTTAGATGTTAATTGTGCCTTTGAATGATGGTTCTTGGAGTTCTTGAACTAGGAACTTGGAATCTTGAATAAATTTGCAAAATTAATGGTGAACTTTGGAGGTTCTTGGAGTTCTTGAACTAGGAACTTGGAATCTTGAATAAATTTGCAGAATTAATGATGAACTTTGGAGGTTCTTGAAATTGGATGTAGGAGCTTAGGGTTTTCTTTTTGAGGGAATTTGATGAAATATAACATATAATGCTTCTAATAGGCTTTAATATAGGGTTTGGACGGATTTTGGGTGAGGGGGAATGACCAAAACGCCCCTAAAAATCAAATAATTCTCGAATCTGTCCTTTGGTGGACTGTTTTGATAGTCTGAAGTAGATCAACCATAATGTTTTACTCCGATATCCAAATTGGATGAAACCAATTTCATTAGAAAGAGGACTCTCATATATTTCCGTTGATATATAGTATCTCACCCAGATCATTGTGTACGGGGATTTATGATCGTTTGAAGTTGACCCAAAAATTCACTTTTAATAGGCTGAAGCAGATCGACCATAACTTTTTGCTCCGATAGACAAATTGGATGAAACTAATTTCATCGGAAAAAGGACTCGCAGAGATTTCCGTTGATATATAGTAGATCACCCAGATCATTATGTACAAGGAGTTATGATCGTTTAAAGTTGGAGCAAAAATACGCCAGGCCTCAGTACTTTTTTTCCCTGCACGTTTTACTGTTCACTACTATTCACGATTCGATCGGAATGTTCATAACTCATCGCTCGGGTGTTCGTTTTGGATGATCCCCATATCGTTGGAAAGCTTATTCGATACTCTACGTAATGGTAGGTCATAATCTAAGACATTCCGCACGAAAAATTTATAATTCATTCTAGAAGATAGAACCCAACACGTTTACGCACAAAATTTCAACGAAAATTTTTTCGGGGTATTACAATGTTTCTCCGAAAATGATGCGTCCAACAATTTGTAAATCATGATAAATAGAAATAAGTTTATTTTCTAAAGGAAGAATTCGACCATACCATTTTTCCCTGATAAATCTGTATAACACCCAAATACTTTTGCAGGATTTTTTGAAATTCTCTCATTTTTTATTTTTCTAATATGAAACCAACTTTTCATTGAAGTTTGGCGTAATGCGTTATTTGTAATGAGTTGTAAGATGTTATCTTAAAATAAAATACGTAAAATTTCATCTCACAAAAAATTGCACCATTCATTGACATGCAAACACGTAACTTTTTATAGTGTACGTTATGTTGCAATTTGGTATTATGAAAAAATAAAATACGTAAAATTTTATCTCACAAAAGAAGTGCAGATATCAAAATAATTGATAATGCAGTTTTTTAATGCACTATCCATTTATTTTATGAATAGTGCACTAAAAAATGCACTAAACTATAGAAAAAGGAAAATAGTGCACAAAAGAAGTGCAATATATATATATATATATATATATATATATATATATATATATATATATTATGTGGATTTTTTTTTAAAATAGTAACTTTTGATGTGGCAATGACATGACATTGATATGGCAATGGCGTAACGTGAGTGTAGTGCACTATGCGTTGTGAGAATGGTAATATATTTTTAGGGGGCATTTAATTCACGTGAAAATAGTTTAAGGGGTAAATAAATAAAAATTTAATTTAAGTGCTAAAATAAATTGAGCGGACAAATTCAGAGAGGAAATAATGTTTTTTCTCTTAGTTATATGCTTTGATGTTTAGATTTCCCAGTCTTTGTTAATTAAGAAGTCTCTCTTTCTCTTTTTCTTTTTTTGTTTAATCTCGTCATTTTGATTTAGCCCGGAAAAAAAAGACTTGATAGGGGTGTGTTTGGTATGATGGAAAATATTTTTCATGAAAAGTGTTTTCCTATAAAATGTTTTCATAGAAAATAAGTTGGTGTTTTACTTATTTTCTTATGTTTGGTTGTTGAGTGAAAAATATTTTCCTAAAAAAAATTATGGTGTTTGGTTGGTGAATAGAAAATATATATTTTTTCTAACTAAATTTTAACTTTACATAAGTGTATGACCCTCTAATTAAAAATAGAATATATTTTTTAAAACATAATATTTAACTACACATTTTTAATCATTCGGTCAGTTTGTATGAGATGTGACATCAACAATTATACATTCATCTGATCAAATTTAGAAAACAATATAATTTTTTATTGCGTATTAATAAAAAAATTATAATTACGTATTTTTTATTTATTAAAAAGTAACTTCTTAATACGATTTATGAAAGAAAAAAGTCAAAAAGAGTGAGTTAGGTGGTACTTGATTTGACAAAATTAAGCAATGATTTTTTTAAAAAAGAAAAATTTGGTAAGAAATGTAATAAAAAATTATAATAAAAAGTTTTAATTTATAAAAGTTAAAAAAGTTATAAAGTTTTAATTTATAACTTTTTTTAAAAACTCAATGTACTATCACATCACTTCTTTATGTCAAATCATGTAAACGTAATAAATTATTACGTTTTACAAAAAAAAATTGTAAAACGTAATAAATTATTACTATGTTTTACTAAAACTTTTTTACTGTACACATCCACTATCAAACCGTTAAAAAGGTTATAAAACGTAATAAATTATTGCGTTTAACCTATTTTGGTGATTTATTAAATATGTGATCTATTTTGGGTACTTTACTGGTTCATTTTGGTTCATTTTGGTTCCAACTTTCCATAAGTCACAACTCAATATTTTCTAGAAAATAACTTCCCTTGGCCCATGAGAAAAGTCATTTTCTTTCAAACAGAGGAAAATAAGTTCCTTTGAAAAACATTTTTCCAAAGTTATATTATACTCCTAACAAAACAAGTGAAAAATGTTTAAATAATTGACTAACATGCATATAAATTGAAGTCTTATGAGGATTTTCTATTTTAAATGAATGGATTATTCTCTTTTCTTTATTGTGTTTAATTATAATTAGTAGTACTTAATAAGAATTATCGGAATAATTAGTTGTGGACTTGAAGATTTAGATATCGATGCTATGTTATCATTATCTTGTAAAAAATATTTATTTTAGAATTTTTAAATTATAATACGATTGAACAAAATAGATGGAGGATGGACGACCGTGCAACGTTTATGAGTTATGACTCCATTAGGAATATGTTAAGTTTACAATTTTAAAGTCCACCCGTTTGAGCCGTGAAACTTTAACAAGCCTCACAAACCAACCACGCTAAAGGAGACGGTACGAATTGACATGACCCTTGATAGGAAGTTGTGGAGGACACGAATTAGGGTAGAGGTTAGGGAGTGAGAGCGCGTCAGTAATTGTAGGGGAGCGTTCTTTATTTGTGTCGGAAGTTTCTTGTTCGTGGTGTTGAGTAATTATTTGTGGTTTCGGATAGATAGTTTGGGGTCGTTTGGTTAGGATTGTAGTTATGCTGAGATAAGTTATACTGAGATTATTTATGTTGTGATCATTTTTTATTGAGTGTTTGGTTTGTTGTATTTAAAGTAATATGCATGGTATAATTTTTAAGAATAAATTAATTGATTATCAAAATACCCTCCATCTTATTTAACTTATATATATATATATATATATATATATATATATATATATATATTTCTTTTCAAGCTTTAAATATTTATTCTTAAAAATAAAACTTTCATCTTATTTAGCTTAATTTTTTTGTGTGTGCATTTTCATGATTATATCGTGTGTATTTTAAAAATAAAACTTTCATCTTATTTAGTTTTAATTTTTTTTCATGTGCTTTCCCATGATTATGCCGTGTATGTTTTAAAAAAAAAATCTTACTACATCTTATTTAGTTTGAATAAAAACTTCCAACTTAAGTTTATTAAAGGAAAAGAAGATTTCTTGTTTATGTCACTTCATTTAAACACATATCACTCATATAATATAAAATATTAAAATTCATTTTAATTGATATATACAATATTAATTTTCAAATGATTAAAAAACTATTTAATTTAAAATATGTAATTGAACAATGGAGTCGATTGTGAACACGGATCACTCATATAATATGGTGATCAACATCTCAATTCAAATGATTAACAATGGTTTATAACTACGACAAGGCATGTGCTAGTTAATTAAATTTGTCTTTGGCTAGAAAATTAGTTACAAGAGGCTAATATGGATTTGTGGGTTTGGGGGTAATTTAGGTTGTCGGTAAATATTACTCAATTGAAGATAAGTTAATTATAACTCTAATAATTTTAATATTTATAAAAATATTGAGGATTAATTCATTACAAATTTCACCTTAAAGCAAACAAAATTTAATATTCATCTACATTTTATGCATTTATGAAAAGTTTTTAGTTTATTATTCATAAAATGTTTAACATAAAATGTGAAAAATATTAATATGCATAAAATATTCTTATATTTATTTAACATGTCTACCTTTGTTATATAGTTTGTTAGCCGTCCAAATGGCCAAATTATAATGTTTATCATTTGTATAAATATAAAATTACTACCTTACTATTTGGTTTACGTATATGGTTATGTCAGTATAATTTATGGATCGCCTAAAGTGGTTGAGTTAGATTGATTAATTAATTATGCACATACGTACGTACGTAAAGTAGCCTGTGCATGAATATAGGTAGGGGTAATTTTGTCCTTTTATAAATTCATCCCAAGGATAAATTATGGTGGGATTGTTATCCCACTAATTGTGTGGATAACTTATCTCGGTACTATTTATTAGTCCCGAGATAAGTTATCCCGAATGTTGCCAGCCAAACATGCATTAAATTTTTTTAGCCCGGGATTATTTGCTTTAGCACCTCACACCAAACGACCCATTTGAGTATTATCTTGTAGTTGTAGTATTATTTTGTGGCTAGCGGTGTTAGTTTATTTTACATATTATACTAGTTTATATACATCTATGTTTTGTGTTTGTTATACTGTTATTGGTCCTAAGTCGGGGGTGTATCGGAAACAATCTCTCTACTTCACCTGAGATAGTGGTATGATCTGCGTACACTCTACCTTCCCCAGACCCCACTATGTGGGAATACATTGGGTATGTTGTTGTTATTGCTGTTGTATTATTTATTTCTACCATATGACATTAAAAAGTTAAATAAATCGATCGTAGTTTAAAAGTTTATTATAAGTAAGAAATACTTATAACACAAACTTGTGTGTATTCGAGATAAGTTTACATAAAATGACCTTCTGGACCCCTGTACTATGTTGTTTTTGTAAGTTGGACACTTCTACTTACATGTTTGTCATCTCGACACCTGAACCCATTAAAAAATAACATTTTGCACCCTTTGACCGTTGATCTCGCCTATGTGCCATTGAAATGGTGACTGGGACAAGGAGAGTGTAGTCACTCGCTTGGGGATGCCAGTGGGGGTCAATTTTTGACCAATTTTACATTAAAATAATTTTTAAAAATATAAAAATAATGTTAAAATTAAAAATAAAAAATAAAAAGGGTCCTTTTTTCTCCTCCATCTTTTTAAATTTAAAAATATTTTTATAAATTTTAAAATAATTTAAAATTTTTTAAAAAAATTTAAAAAAAAATTAAAAGGGTCCTTTTTTTCCCTCCATATTTTTAAATTTTTAAATTAAAAAATAATTTAAAAATAATTTTAAAAAATTTAAAAATAATTTTAAAAATTTTAAAAAAAATTAAAAAGGGTCCTTTTTTTCCTCCATCTTTTTTAATTTTAAAAATATTTTTAAAAATTTAAAAATATTTTTAAAATTTTAAAATAATTTAAAATATTTTTAAAAAATTAAACATAATTTAAAAATATTTTTTAAAATTTTAAAATCATTTTAAAAATATTTTTAACTCCCCACCCCAGCCCGTCCCCACCCCCACCACACCCAGCCCCATCCCACCCCACCCCACCACCCGTCCAGCCCTTCCCCACCCCACCCCAGCACGTCCCCACCCCCACACCCTACCCAGCCCCATCCCACCCCACCCCCAGCCTCCCCACCTCACCCCAGCCCCGTCCATACCCCTCATACCTCACCAGACCCGTCCAGCCCCTCCCCACCCCACACCCAACCCCTTCCAGCCCCCCGCACACGTTCACTTTTTATTTTGTATTTTAATTTCCCCTCTCAATTCAATTCTTTTTTTTTTAGGGGATTAAAATTTAAATTTAAATTGAAAGTGAGTGATAGTGAATATTGATAAAAAATAGTGAATTTCGCTTGAAAAAAAATAAACTTTTTGTGAATTTGTTAAAAATATTCAAATATAAAAATAAAAAATTTATTATGTTTGTATATATGAATATATAGTTAAAAATTTAAATTAGTTGGAGAAGAATTTTAATTCTTTGGAATGAATTTAATGTTTAATTTGTGAGCAAAAATAAAATCATGATTATTCAAATTTTTCTAGAATTTATAAATTTTTATTATTTAATTAAATTAATTTTGATATTTAATTTGTTATGTAGCATTTTAAAAATGACTTGAAATTTAATGTAATACTTTTTTTTTAAAATGACGTGGCAGACGTGGCAGCTGACGTGGGGATAATGTGTTACACTCACCAAAAAAGGGTTTAAAATGTTGGTTTTTAGTGGGTTCAAGGGTCAAGATGACAAACATGTAAGTAGAAGTGTCCAACTTACAAAACCGATATAGTACAGGGGTCCAGAAGGTCATTTTGTCATTCTTATGCCATTATTACTATGTTTAGTTTTATAAAATTTATTCATATAAATAATTCTTATAGTATTAATCTATTTTCTCATAAAAAATTTAAATAAAATTTTAAAATAATTCTATTAAAATTTGTTGTCCAATTCGATGCATACATTTTGTCATATAATCTTTTAAGGGAGAATACTCACAAAAATAACTGAAGTTTGATCGGATTACCAGTTGAGCATACTGAACTTTGCGGGGGTCCTATTACCCCCAGACTTACTTTTTCGTATTTTAATGGCATATATCTGCCACTTGGCACACTGCGTGTGAGTCACGTGCATTGAGCGCGTGAACAGTGCTAAAAACATTTAAAACTTTTTTTTTGGCCAAACAACCCCTTGATTTTATAATTATTTAAAGTTTTATAATTTTTATTTATTTAAAGTTTTTCATTGTTCTTTCTTTCATTTCTTCAACAATGGTTGCTCCATTGTTAATTGAAATTGAATTCTTGAAGATTCCATTTCAGTTTCCATTCTTAGAGATTAATGGAAGATTCCATTCAATTGAAATTGAAATTTGGCGTAATTGAAACTTGGAACTTGGAACTTGAAATTGAACTTGAAATTAAAATTGAAATTTCATTCCATTGAGTTGGCGTGATTGAAACTTGGAATTTGAAACTCAATGGAAGATTCCATTGAGTTGGCGGAATTGAAACTTGAAATTTGAAATTCAAGTATGAAGAAACTTTCTTCATAATTGAATTTGAAAACTTTTGGAATTTGAAATTGACTCGATGAAATTATTTGGAATTTGATTTGTAGGATGAATTTGAGTTGTGGAATCTTTAATATCGTTGTAATGGTGAAAAAATATTGAAAAGTGATAAAATGGAGAAGACAAAGCGCGTGTACCACACTTCCTACCTAAAAAACTGGGTATACGTTTTGGGGGGAGGGAATTAATTTCACTTTAAAAAAGTCTAGGGGGAATTAATTCCGATTAAAAAAGTATAGGGGGATAATAGGACCCCCCGCAAAGTTCAATATGCTCCACTGGAAATTTAATTAAAGTTCAGGTATTTTCGTGGGTATTCTCCCATCTTTTAATCATTAATTATGTCGACTTAAATAAGTTATAAATTTTTATTTCATTCTTATAAAAATTGAAGAAACAAATTCTTGTAAAGTGTCATTCCTATTACAATTCTCTTATGCTTAACTGAAAATATTGTTAATTAGTAATTACTTGGGTTTTTTAACCCCCCCAAAAAAACTAAAAAGTAAAGGGGGAAAAAACCAAAATATACATCCTTAGATTGTATATTGCAAGTCATATCAATACTTGTTAGATTGCAATTAATAGCAATTTTTAAAATAAAGAAAAAAATGCTTTTTTAATAAAAAAAGATTCCTAAAATAAAACAGTTTGTTATTAATAGGTGGATACCCATCACACCTTAATATCTCTCTCCTCTTATTTTTTTTTTCTTTATTTTTTTCCTGCAAATTATGACCTTCGCCTGGAATGTGAGCAAATATATCATGTCGATTGCTCAACCGTACTTTGGCTATCTTACGTGGAGCTGAATTAATTTTTTTCGGTGTTCTCGTTGAAACACGCGGGCATACTCCTTGCTTCTGGGGACATTGATCCAAAGCTCGAGTACGGTCCGTGCGCCGTTTTTCTTCTCTACCATGACGAATCAATTGATTTAATGTGGGAAATTGAAAACGTCGAAGTAAGTTGTGGCTTATAAATAGGAAGCCGTAGCAGTGAATCCTGACCATGAAGAAAGGTAGTTCCACAAGCCCTTTCTCTTTACGTAATTTCGGGGTTGGTAGTTAGTTGCGCAGCAACCAATCCACCTAACGGAAATCAATCAATCCTAAATAGAGTCCCAAGAACGAGGAGAAAGAAGAGTTTTTCCCCTTTTCTTTATTTGATTCGGGGGCTCCCAGAATACTTAGGTGCCGGAGAGAAGAAAGCATGAAGTTTCAGGAACAGGTAAAAAAGGATCGAGAATTACATGAGGTCTGATGCCCACTCCCTTGAGGTGGGTTTCATGACACAAGATGATGTGTTTTTTCCACAATTGACTGTAGAGGAAGCCTTCGTTTTTGCTGCATTCTTAAGACTTCCAAGCAAGACGAGTCGACGCCAGAAGTATGAAAGAGCTGAAGTGATTATTAAAGAATTAGGCTTTCTCGTCTCCGGACGGATGGAACTTTCAGGCATTCCTACGTGCTCCTCCTTGCCCCCCTACTTAAGAATAACTTGTTATACAATTCCACAATTCTCTCACAAAATACACAACTCTCTCTTCCTCTTTTCATTCTATTTTATTTTATATTTTTTTCAGATATATTTCTTCAAAATCCTTCATAGATGATTTCATTTTTTTTACCATAATATTGTTTCTTACTTTTTCTATTATTGAAAAATTAGATGTATTAGATCTTGATTATTTTTTCTTTAGTATGGAAGGTGACAGTGTTCATTCAACTTTAATTTAATACGAAAGTAAATGAGATAAAATCCTGTATGAAATGAATATATAAACAAGTATCAATTAAATTAAATATCATAATTCATAGATATTAGTTTATATATCTATCACATACACATTTCATACGATTGTGATATATAAGAAATTACTTTATAAACCAATTTCATTCAATTTACAATCTAAAGTATATCTTCTTAACTGAATATCACAATCCATAAAGTTTGTAGATGTTTTGATATTAAACAAAAAAAGTAAAACAATTTGTATATCTATACTATACATCTAAAAAATAAAATTAAGCATTTGTATATAAGTTGTTGTTAAAGATAGAAAAGTTATTAAAAAAAAAGATATAACAATTCATTATTATCTAGATTTTATATATTAATCGTTCGAAAATTTCATTTAAATACCTACCTTCTTCTTTCTACCAAAATCATAAATCAAATTCTGAGTGAAACCCAATATTATTCAATTTTTTTTTTATCTTAATCATCAATTTTTTTTATTAAAATATGAATTTACATATTTTGATTGCAACATTGAAAAAAATATCATCTAGATTTTTGACTTTTATTTCAATACCATTTTCATCCATTAAAAACATTAATAAGTATGCATCATTCTTGTATATCATTTTACATTTCAATTTTATAGATCAAAAATCAAAAATCAAAAAATTATTTTATATATGATGTTGGTATATAACATGATTTAAATTTGATTGAAAAATTAAATGAAATGTAATACATATAAAAAGTTTGGGTATAAACCTAGTTATTAAATAAATTTATACTATCTTTTATGATATTTTTTATATGAATTACATACATTGAGACCCTAATAAAAAATATCATTTAGTCAATGAGATGGATATATAAACATTTCAATATAATTTGTTATATTATTTTTCATTAACAGATTTTTTTTTTTTGTATCAGTTTCATAATTAAGGTAGACGTATTACTATGAGAAAAAATCTTAAACCAATAAAATAGAAATAGAAGAAAAATAATGAATAGATAAGAATATAAATTAATGCTACTTTTCAGAATGGAAAGAAATGTATAGTAATAAATGATTAGAGACAATAGAAAACGTGCAGATTAAAGAAGTTATTTAGTTTATTTTTACTCTCTAAAAATATGGTAATTTATGTGAGTGTGAAAGATAACACACAAATTTAGGAGATATTTTCTTTGATATATATCCAATAAATATATTTTTAAAAATATTTTTTTTGAAAAACTGCTACAACTTGTAATTAAAAATACAATTCAATAATTATCGAAAAGTATTGCTACAACTTGCAATAAACTATCTAATAAATACATAATAGATCATTTTCACAAAAGTAATTACTCCCTCCGTCTCAAATTATGTGTCGCCATTTCCTTTTTGGTCTGTTCCAAAAAGAATGTCGTCTTTCCTTATTTGGTAAGTTTTTAAAGACACAATTATAATTTTACCCCTAGTGGTCCCGCTTGATTTTAAATATTATTACTCCTTTTTTTATTTGTTTTTTCAATTAAAAGTGGTTTCACTTTATTTTAAGTACTATTACTCTTTTCTTCAAGAAAGGTAATTTTGTCACTTTGTCAAAGTCAATAATTATTTCTTAAATATCGTGTACGGTCAAATGGCGACACATAATTTGAGACGGAGGGAGTAATTGTTTTTTCGGCCTACAAACATTGCAATGTTGGGCCTGTGTAAATGGGCCTTTGCCACATTTGTTCCTATAAATATATAAACCCTAGCACATTGTTCCATCTTACAATACGAAACCCTTAAGCAAAGAGACGCACAAGGCGCCGCAAGTAGAAGAAAGGGTAGCGAAAAATGGAGCCGCCGAGGAATGTGAAGGATGTTTCACCACACGAGTTCGTCAAGGCTTATGCCGCTCATCTCAAGCGCTCCGGCAAGGTGTGTTTAATGGAGTTTAGTGTTTTTTCTATATGCTTTTAATTTGTGTGTTAGGTTAATAGAGATTGTAATTTGATTCATTTTGTGTTTTCTATATGTGATATGTGATTTGTTTATACTTTTGGCTAGTACAGTTGTATAGTGAATGGATAACTGTAGATGATTTGGAGAGTAATGAAGTCATGTGAGGCTGTGCTAATTCATATTTTAGGACTGCTAGGTTTGTTGTAAATATAATAGATGTGTCTGATTTATACTTGAATCTGCTGCTGTGTTTGTTACTACACGTATACTTTCTGTGTTTATCTTGTTTGGTTAATTTAGAATATGTAGTTTGAGGATGATAGAATGAGATTGCTTTTATCTGCTTTTGAAATTTGTGTTAGGGTAATGGAGCTTGTTTTGGATGACTCATTTTGTGTTTACTATGTTTTATATGTGATTTGCTTATAGTTTTGGTCTGTAGAGCTGTCTAAAATAATGTTAAGCTGTGGGTTATTCTTGTTTTAGGACTGCTAGTGTTGTTGTAAGTTGAGTAGGTGTATACACGATATTTAATTGAATCTGCTGCTGTGTTTTGTTAATGCGTATGCTCTTACTGTGTTTATCTTGTTTGGTTACACTTGGAGTCTGTATGTCGTGTGAGGGTTATAGAGTAAGATCTCCTTTCATGCAACGCATGGGCGTATGTAAAAGCTTAGATACAGGTTTAGCTGAACATGCTAGTTTTTGATTGATTTGTATGTGTGCTAGGAAGTTTATTGATTCTGTACACTTTAAATTTAGGAATCAGTTGTTGACACTTGAATTTGTAATGTTGGCTTATTAAGGAGATGTGAGAAGTTGGCTAGACTTGGATATAAGGAGGGGTAGAGGTAGGCTGAAAAAAATATTGGGGAGAGATGTTTGAACCGAACACCATACTACCACTGCTTATGACATGACTGCTGATAATAAGATATATGTGTTGGGGTTTAGTGTAGAATGTTAGTAGTTAGTGGAGCGTGTTTCCCTTTTTGGTTCTGTTAGTGTTACTCTCTTACTAGTTTATTCTTTGATTTTAGTATCACCCTCCATAGACCAAGCTTGTGGGATTGTGCTGGTTTTGTTGATGTAATTTGTAATCTTGAGACCAGAAAGTTGAAATCCTGCTCATTCGTTGTGCAAAATTTCTTTTATAGTACTTTATTAAATGTTTATATATTATAATCAGTAGTCAGTGTCTGCCACTGCCCTCTATTATTAGGATGATTGTATTCCCCCCTTCTAGTGTTTTAGTGTTTGTTGTTTAGACTAGCTTGCTGCAGAATGTCAGTTTTAATGTGAGGTGAAATTCAATGTGGTCTTATTTGTTTGAGTGCGTATTAAATTTCACATCTGTAGATGGAGCTTCCCGAGTGGACTGACATTGTCAAGACTGGAAAACTGAAAGAGCTTGCCCCATACGACCCTGATTGGTACTACATTAGGGCGGGTATGTCTTTTCTTATAGTCTCACACACTGATCTCTGAAGAAGGGTTCATGTGAATCAAAAATTTGGCTTCCTGACTTTTCTTCCGGTCTGTTCGAATTTTATCGACAGCTTCTATGGCAAGAAAGATCTATTTGAGAGGAGGTATTGGTGTTGGTGGATTCCGAAGAATCTATGGTGGTAACCAGAGGAATGGCAGTCGTCCACGTCATTTCTGCAAGAGCAGTGGTTCAGTTGCACGCCACATCCTTCAGCAGCTGCAGACCATGAACATCATCGACTTTGAACCCAAGGGGTATGTGTTTTTTTCACAATCAAATTGCGTTTTGGTCTTGCTATAGACATGGAAATCTTTTGGTTAGAAACAACTACTCGGATTGACGTCTCAGTATTGAAATGTCTTTTGAGCAAGAATTATGTAGTTATTTGTTAGTATTGTTCTGATTTATATCTTTTTGCTTCCTTTTGTACACAGTGGAAGGAGAATCACATCCAACGGACAAAGAGATCTTGACCAAGTTGCTGGAAGAATTACTGCTGCCAATTAAGAGATGAAAAAGCAGCAGCCGTTTTTATGAATACATGAGTTGTTTTAAACTTATAATTTCGTGTTGGACCTATGTAGATGTAGGGTATTGTTGAACCTTTCTCTGCATGTTTTGCCCTTCTTTAATGTGGGATTCTTTTTTGCATCAATATGCTAGTTTTGTCCTTCGTACTTCAGATATGTTGCTTCAGCTGCTGTCTATCAGAGTGTGCCTGCCTTTTTTATATTTCTGTGTTTGCGAGGAGGGAAAAATCGTCTTTAAAAATCATGGCTCATACTCATGGGTTTAGTCACATTTTCTGTTTGATATACAACTAGCATACCTGTGCATCAGGTTTGCATATCCATCTAATATTTAGAGAATGGCTTTCTGCAAGGTTAAATATCTTCAGCAGATGTTATATCCAATCTGAATTCTGAAATATTTGTCCATTCTAGTGATAAACTGAAGTCTTGTCACAATTTGATTCCTTACCCTATTTAGATGAGAAATTTCCATTCACTCCAGAAGTTTTTGCATGTTCAGATAGATTTATTTTGTGGACAAGGTGGTTATGCAGGGAGCTCCAATTCTGTGTTTATCATTGGCTTTGTGTTATTGCTGTATAAAGTTGGATCGTATATGCCACTGTATAACATAATTTACATTGTGAATTGAGGTCGAAGGAATTTCTGTGTTACTGGCTTTCCTACATTGAATATTCCTAGGAAGTTGCTTAGACTGCCGTGGTAATAGTTTCATAGGCTCTACCGTGTGCATCATGATGCCAAAGTTTTATGATTATTATTGGTTGAGTTAATACATAAAAATGATCCTAAATTTGATATCAAATTATAACTTGGCCTTAAATTTTGATATTGCACAAATAGGATCTTTAATTATTCAAAATTTGAACAAATATGATCTCCGATTTTGCAACCCATGTGTGAGTCTCCCTCGCGCCTACGTGGAAAGGTAATTCAATCATACGGTGCCATGTCATTAAAAGGGCTGACTTTGAGAGAGGTTATATTTGTGCAGTTTTGAATGGTTAAAGGTCATATTTGTACACTTTGACACGGTGCCACGTCGTTAAAAGGGCTGACTTGGAAGGAGGTCATATTTGTGCAGTTTTGAATAGTTAAAGGTCATATTTGTGTACTGTTAAAATTTTGCTTTTTGTATTAAAACGACGTCGTTTTTTTTTTATTATTATTGTTATTATTATAATAATAATAATAATAATAATAATTTTTTTACTTATTTCTATAGTAGCAATACCTGACTTTTTTTTAATTTTAAAAAATTATTATTATTATTATTATTTTATTTATTTCTATACCAACAATACCTAATTTTTTTTTAATTAAAAAAAAAACAGCCACTAGCAAAAATTGAACCCGCACAGTAGGTTGAAGGAAGCGCCCAAGAGAGCAAATAACATCACTGGGCTATCTAAGTGTCTTGTTTCATGTGGTTCAATATTAATAAACGTACATAAATATAGATTTTCTATCTTATATATATACAACGTAATTTTTTTATCAAGGGGGTTCGGGTGAACCCCATGCCAATCACGTAGGTCCGCCTCTCGTTAATTTAATAATGTTTTAATAACGTTAATTTAATAACATCTTTTAATTACGTTAATTTGATAACGTTAATTTAATATACTACTACTATCCTTAATAACATTAATTTAATAACATTTTATTAAAACTATAATTTTTTTTATTATTAGTATATTTTCATCTTTAATTTAGTATTTAAATAAATAATATTTAAATATATTATATAACTTAAATTCATCCTCTGCTTTATAATATATATACATATCTGTTCAATTTTTTCGTATGAGGCTGACCCTCTTAATTAATAAATCTTCTCTTTTTCCGCAATTATAAAAGAAATTAGATGCCATTTTCATCTTTGAGCCGAAAATAATGAAAAAATAATAGCGAAGAGTCATTTAAAGGTCATATTTGTGCAGTTTTGAATAGTTAAAGGTCATATTTGTGCACTGTCAAAGTTTAAGGTCATATTTATGTATTATGCCCTTAGATTTTAAGCTGGACGCGTCCAGTTTTGCATGTTGAACACGCATTTTTGCCACGTAGGATTGAAGGTCATATTTGTGCAGTTTTGAATAGTTAAAGGTCATATTTGTGCACTGTCAAAGTTTAAGGTCAAAGTTATAATTTGGTGTCATGTTTAGGGTCATTTTTATGTATTAATTCTTATTAGTTTTAGTCTTCGAAGTACCAAGAACATGGTGTTTGGATTGACATTAAGGGGAATTTTAGTAGTGATGATTTTTAATTTGTAGGTGAGTATTTAAAAACACAAAAGAAGAATAGATGACAATATTTTTCAGAATGAGAATAAATTGTATTGCAAATACAAGAAAGGCTTACTTGATCGAATAACCTAATTCCCTGGCTATGAGCGCCTGTTAACTCAGCTGCACCTGCACGACCGCATTTATACGTTCAGTTTTGTATTTTTGGATAGTAACACGCTGCGAGTGGACAATTAATTTGACTTTTTTGCTTTAAAGACCCCGCCTGCTTCACACTTTCTATGATAGGGGAAATACTTCCGCACGAGTACTAATTTGATTAGCATAAATGAGCCTCTTCTAAGCCCTTGAGATTTTACATATCAGCTTCAGAAGATTCAATTGGATCATTCTTGACACAGAAGAATGTGGAAGCAAAGGTAGAGTGTGCTCTGCCATGATCCATCAAATCAAACTGTTATTCAAAACCCATGTACACACATCCGATTTTGGTGTTTTCGTTAACAAAGCTTACCTTCCATCTTCAGATAAAAAATATTTGATTGAAGATTTACAACGGCTCCTGTTCAAGCAATATTTGCCCGATTTCAACCACATACCGAATATGTTATCGCTGTATGACTTATAACTCTGCTCGATTTGATTTGTCAAGCCTATAACTGTTAGAACACATAAAATTTATCCAACCTCATGCTGTATGGCCTAACTCTATTTTTTTCTCATATGCCCCTTATTTTAAAACAAACAATCTCGGAAACAAAGGTAGTATAAACCTACTTTCTATTTCAATTGGTAAACAGAATTAATAAATTTGATTTGTAAGTCATCACTCATGCTGGACTTGGTAACTTTTAATACCATGAACTAAGTTTATTTTAATTTCACATTTATCCTCACTACTATCAAAGCACTGGGTTAGTTGGAAGGTTTAATTTAAAAAGAAAATAACTCACGCTATAAACTTGTGTCATACACAGGTTCAGAGGAAAATCAAACCATAAAAATCTGAATTTAATTTTTTAAAATCGAATTTAGGTTAAAAAAAAAAAACTAAAACTGGGGATGGGCGTAGGTGATGGGTACAGTGTTCCCAAAACGTGTTGCTTCAGTGTAAATAATCCATAGAGAGCAGGGCCCAATTTGGAGATGGGCCCTCCAAAGTCGAGTCGACACACTCTGAGAATCCACGTGTAGCCCTTAAAACTAGAAATAGGATTAGGAATATATCTAGAAACTTGTATTAATTCAAAATTAATTAACCCCCCTTGCCTTGCGTAACACTTTATTAATTAACGAATCAAAAAAAAAGCAAAAGTTAAAGCAAAGCAGCAGATTCGGACTTCGATTTTCCATTTTTTCCTTCAACACTTAGGGTTTTGCAGCTACACTTTCTGATTTTTTGTTAATTAGTACTAATACGGTAAGGTTGTTAACTACCAATTTGTTAATGGTTTTGCTGATTGCATTTACATGTTATGATCACGCTACTTTCGTCGTTTCTTAATTTGAGCTTTGAGCTTGTCGGTTTGTTCATAAGATATGCCAGTACAACTACTTTTTTTTTTTTTTTTTTTTTTAAATTCGCTATTATTTGTAAGGGATTTTGTCTGAATTTGTTTTATTGTTAATCTGCGTGATCAAACGATTAACTTGAGAAGCAAGTACAGCGATTTCCTTCAACATGATACTTGTGAAGTGCAATTTTTTGTGTTGAAGTTGGAATATCTTTCATCATTTGTAATATTCTATGCAGTATAATACTTCTTTTTTAAAAATAATTGTGGGGTACGGGCCAGTTTGCACGCACTCCCACCAACAGCATGTATCATGAAACTCTCTAGTGTTTTTTCCTCTGCTAGATTTGAACCCGAGATCTCATGATTCTCAACCAACTTCACTAGGACACGCCCTTCAGTGCTATGTGTTATAACTGTTTTACTTTATGGTTAGTATTTGGTAAATGTAGACCTGTTCAGTTTTCTCTCTTAGCCAAAATTAGGCTAATGATACATGATCTCAGTTAAGGTTTAGTGGAATGTTTCTGTTTCTGGACACTCTCTGATATAAATGTTATTCTCATCTTTTGCAGGTTATTTTGTTTCTTGTTGGGTTGATTTAAAGGTTTTGGGCCCTTCAGGGGTCAAGGATGTGTTGAATTGAAGTATCATCATCCAAGGGTTGTTAGGTGGCCTTTTACTGAATAGTGAGCTGTATTTGGCATAATTGGGGAATAACGGAACTCGACATAGGATACTAACGCCAGTATAGCTTTAGATTGTGGTCGTGTTAGGAGGTGCATGATGCTGTTTTCGTAGCCTAATGCTTGTCTAGGTTCATATTTTTACCAGCGTACGTGTAGTTGTGAATAAAGTATGAAAATATAGAATTTTATAATGGAAGATTATAGAGAATCAGAATTTCCACTTCTAAGCTGGATCAGCAAAAATCCTTCTGAGATGGCAGAATCCCCTCTGTTTAATCTCTCCTGTTTCATTGCTGGTTTAGTAGGAATTTTAACTATATTTTACACAGCTTTCCAGTGGAGAAGGAACATAAACGGTAGTTGGATGAAAGCCATAGCCAGGTCGAAGAAAAACCCGAAAACAAGGAATAAGGTCCCTGCGGCTCCTCATACTTGGGCTTTGGAAACCTTTTCTCGAGGGAAAAGTTTAAATTGCTGTGTCTGTTTAATGTCCATTTCTCCTTCTCAGACTCTTGGCCCGATTGTTGCTTCAGAAAGATTTTTCAATCGTTGCAGCATATGTGGTGCAGCAGCTCATCTGAGTTGCTCACCGGGTGCTCAAAAGGATTGTAAATGTGTATCTATGTTTGGATACCCACATGTAGTACATCAGTGGGCAGTGCGCTGGACAGAGGTAGCTGATCAACCTGATGAATCTAATTTCTGCAGCTACTGTGAAGAGCCAACTTCATTCCTTGGTGGATCCCCTATATGGTGTTGCTTTTGGTGTCAATGCCTAGTTCATGTTGATTGTCATGCCAATATGTTCAACGAAACAGGTGATATTTGTGACCTGGGTCCTTTCAGAAGGCTTATTCTATCGCCACTTTATGTAAAAGAGTTTAACAAGGGTGGATTGCTGAGTTCTATCACACAAGGTGCCAATGAGATTGCTTCTTCAGTGCGTGCTAGCATAATAAGTAAAAGCAAGAAATACAAACACAGTAATGAGAAACATGGGAGCGGGACCTCTGTGGAGACAAGCAATGGTGATGTTGTTGGGGACACAACTGCTGAATGCAGTGCTGATACTCATCAAGTGAATGGTAATTGTGGAATAGATGAAAACTGCAATAGTGTTGTAAATAGAGAGGGTGTGGATCAGCAGCAAGACAGCGGTGTGAAAAAGTTGATATCTATACCCAGCTTCAAGAGGAGTTCATCCATTAATCAGAAGGATGAATCTCAATTAATAGCGCAGAAATATGAATTGACTGATTTGCCTTCAGATGCCAGGCCTCTGCTAGTCTTTTTAAACAAGAAAAGTGGAGCTCAACGAGGAGATTCACTTAGGCAGCGGTTGAACCTTTTATTAAACCCTCTTCAGGTGAAGTGAAACTCCTTATCTAGTCACTGTTCTTAACATCTTTGAGCATCCACCTTGTGTTATCTATTTCCTGTGTGTAGAGATGTGTCATCAGCACAACAATAATGTTACCACCATGAGTTGTTAGTTGATTCTTCTTCCTTTTAGTGGCTTTAAGAGTTTGTAACTGCTGGAAAAGATCATATGAGTCTGATTTTATGTGTCATCTGCTTTCCTTTTCCCATGCTTTTTGAAGTGTTTGACACATTTCCAGGAATAGTTGTAAATTGTGTGCCACCTAATAATGTTTCATTATTAAAGATTGACTTGTCTAAACACATAACTAAGAAATCCACTTATCTGCATAAGATGTCTTTTCATATTGCTAATATATTTGTAAGTCAAAGCTAACCCTTTAATCTTGTGCAGATCTCTATCAGGAGAAGGAACAAATATGGTTTATATAATAACATTATTCTTTCCGGCTTGCTAATTTCCTTTTTATGCTACGTGATTATGCCTTATGAACTTCATTAAAGATGAAACTTGTCTTTTCAGTTTAAATATTTTATATGTGGTTTAGCTTTTTCAGTAGATTCATGGTATTATCCAGTGAGCCAGTGCTTTGATCTGTGATTTCCATGGATATGCTACTTAGGTCTTTGAGTTGAGCTCAACAGAAGGACCGGAAGTTGGTCTGCATATTTTCAAAAGGGTGCCGCACTTCCGGGTTCTTGTCTGCGGAGGTGATGGAACTGTTGGCTGGGTTTTGGATGCCATAGATAAACAAAACTATGTTTCTCCTCCACCGGTGGCAATACTCCCCGCCGGAACGGGAAACGATTTGGCTCGAGTTCTTTCCTGGGGAGGTGGTTTAGGTTCAGTTGAGAGACAAGGTGGTCTTTGCACACTTTTGCATGATATAGAACAAGCAGCAGTAACTATCCTTGATCGATGGAAAGTTTCTATCTTAGACCAACAGGGCAAGTTGCTTCAGCCTCCAAAGTTCTTGAACAACTACCTTGGTATGGTGACTGATCTTCTCTAGACGGAAGATAATATATATGATATATTAAATTTGCTTCACTGGGAACAATATGATCAGTGTCTCACTTCAATTTTATTCTCTACTATTATTTCCTTGCAAAATTTGATGAGTGTCCATTGTTGATGTTCCAGGGGTTGGTTGTGATGCAAAGGTTGCATTGGAAATCCATAATATGAGGGAGGAAAACCCCGAAAAGTTCTACAATCAGGTATGTAGATAATGTTCTTATATGATCATTAACAACAAGTGTGGGTGGGGATAGGATGTGCATAGGCCTTACCCTACTTGTGTGGGATAGAGTGGTTGTTTCTGGTTGAACCTCGGCTCAAAAAAGTGCGATCAAAGAAGCATACAAAGGAAAATAACAACAATAAAATAGCAAGCTAAACGAAGTGACAAGTTGTACTAAAAATGAAGAATAAGATACTATGCGAATACTAGGTAAGATGATATTAGTGCGCTGCTCTTCCCTGTAATACACGACTACTTACTATCCATCCTCGACTTCCAAACCTTGCTTATCTAGGGTCATATCCTCAGTAAGTGGAAGATACGCAAGTACTATCTGCACCTTCCCCCATTTCTTCTTTGGCCAACCTAACTCCCACACCTTCTTAGTGGTGCTTTGACGCACCTCTTACTCTTAATCATACGTTTGGACCATCTCAACATAGCTTCTTCATCTTGTCCGCTTGTCCGCCACGGTGAGAACTTGATGGCCTAACACTCTACCTAATACAACAGTGCAGGTCACCACTCGGTAGAACTTACCCTTAAGTCTTGGCAACACATTCTTATCACATAGTACTTCGTATGCGAGCCCCCATTTCACCCACTCCACACCAGTGAGTGATATCATCATCAATCTCCCCATTTTCGTGGATTATAGGTCCAAGATACTTGAAACTTCCTCTCTCGGGCATGATTTGTGTATCGATCTTCACTTCATACAATACGTCACTGAACTTGCACTCCAGGTACTCAGTTTTAGTTCGGCTTAACCGAAACCTTTCGATTCTAGGATAGTCTCCAAACTTCCAACCTATCAGTAACTCCACCACACATTTTGTTAGTCAATTCTTTTCAGGCAATATTAAGTCTCATACGAATAATATACACCCCACACATCACTGAATATGTCGCGCCAATTTGTCTATCACTAAGACAAATAAGAATGGGCTAAGGGCTGATTCCTGGTGCAATCTCCCCGTCATGACCGGGAAGTATTCTAAATCACCTCCCGCCATTCTTTCCCGGGTCTTGGATCCATCGTCATGACCTTAATTGCCCTAATGTAAGCCACATGTATACCTTTAGACTCTGGACACCTCCATAGAACGTCCCTGGGAATTTTGCTGTATATGCCTTTTCTAGGTCAATAGACACCATGTGTAGGTCCCTCTTCCTATCGAGATCATGAGAAGCGTGATAATTGTGTTGGTGGATTTGGTTTTATATGGAAATAGGTCTGCAGCTTTCAACTGTTGCTTTGTTAGTTGATGTGTACCATCATCATAAAATTGGTAAAATAAACAAATTAGCTGCCATGTTAACCTTGTGTTATGTTCAACAAGAGCATCTGAACACATAATTGGGTTGTCAAATTTGGTTTGACAAAATATAGATCTGTAGCTTCAAACTTTGCTATGACAGTCGATATACTGATGATAAACCTTCACGTATTGCTGTATAACATCATGATAAAATTAGTATTGGGTTGTGGCAAGAAAAACAAATTAGCTTTATGCTATAATTATAGACTATTCTTAGTTCCTGTTGAGGGAGTTTTGCGGTCTAGTTTCTTGGTAATTTTTCACCATTTTTTTTCCCGATTTTAGTGCTATGCCACTGTTGCATGTGGACAATGTCTTAATCAAAGTGTCACTGAACTGTTTGCATTTGGAATTACTTGTTACTGTGGATAGATTAATATTCTTGCAACGGTCGTCTTTTCCAATCAAATATTCACAGTTAGTCAGGTTACTGAAGTTTTGTATGCCAGTTTCTTCAAACAATGCAATTACATCTACATTTTTTGTTCAACAAGGAATTTCTCAAAGAGGAATCTGGATTTGTGGGACGTAACTGCCATACCTCCTCAGACCTGGATGTTTTTCTTGTCATATCAAGTGTTTTTGGTCAACGTCAAGCCAAGTAATAGCACCTCTTTTGCAGTTTCTTAGACTAGCGTACTTCAGATGCAGAATGGTGAACCTGTAGCTTGATGTTTCTATCTTATAGCCTGACTTCTGTCTGCACATTTGAGCCCTGTTCATGTATTATGGTGACAACTGTAAAACTGTCCTGCTCGTTTTGTGTATTGACGTTATATGTGTGTTTGTCGATGTCAGGATTATGAGTATATCTTCATGCTTGTGATACTCATCGATTATTGGAGATATTTATAATGGAATATCTTGGATTATTGAATACCACGATGTTTGATAGCTTCAACGTCTGTCTTTGTACTCTTATTATCAATCCCTTTTAAGGGGTTGGTGATTTCTGTATGCTCTTTATGTTTACACATTGAAATGAGTAGACCTGTGATAGCTCCATGGGCAATGATGATGCTATTGAGGCCCTAAGAAGACCTTCGTCAAAGCCTCAAGCTCATATTATTGGGCTTCAGTGTGAAATCAAGAAGATGCTTATGATGGAAGCAGAGCCCAAGAACGAGTCCAAGAATTATGGAGAAGAATGGGCAAAGTGCTACACATATTTCATGATTCAAGTCCAAGCCCAAAAGGAAGAAGATTGGGCCCATATGGGTTGTGAGTAAATTTGGAAACTTTTCCTTATTTTGTTAGGGGAGACAATATTATTATTAATTGAGAGTTTCTCTTATTTACACCTTTGTGTGTGGCTACTTGGGATTTATCTTACAACCCTGTAAGAACGATTCTTTAGAAGGTAAGATTAATTCTTAATTTGATATCTTTGGTTTCTATTAAAGTTAATTAAAGAAGGTGATTAGTCTTATACTAATTGTTGTCTTTAGTTTCTTTGAAATAGGGTTCTAGATCACTTTTGATCTAAGTTCTTGAATTGACTCTATTAGTATCATAATTAGTTTTAATCCGCTAATTTTGAATACTAAGATCAATTAGGGTTCTTAGCACTTAACCTCGAAATTGGGGATTTTATTCTCCAATTTTGCCGATCTTTAATTTCTTGCCTTTAATCTTAGTATTTTCGCTTCCGCATTATTTTCTTGTTTATTAACGTAACTCGATTCTTATCAAGTGGTATCAGAACGGTTCTATCAAGGTTCCGTTCTTGATAATCTTGGGAGTTTCAACCATTTTGTTGTTAAGCTACATAGCTAAAAAAAAAAAAAGAAAAAAAAGAAATAAAAAAGATAGAATTTATCTGTTTGCGAATTAAGGTATTATCAAAAAAAAAAATCAAATTTTTTTTATGTTTCTTGATTTCCAACATCAAGAAGGAAAATCAAGAAGAGGGGAAATTTGAAATTTTTTCTATTTACACAAATTGGTCTTTTTTCCTTGTCTCATCAAACCCAATTTATCTGGGTATTGATAAATTCTTTTCTTTCTACATCTTACTTCTAAAAAGTTGTTGCTAATTGGGTTGTATATATAAATCCTAAAGGATCCAGCCAAAGGTAGTAATTTGAGTGGGAAAAGGGCAAGAAAGTGTGAGATAAAAAACAGGGTCAAATTGAGAGTTTTTGTTTTCTTTAACTTTTGGAGATGTCTCAAAAAGATACTGATGCTGGGACTCAAAACAATGACATAGCCGAGGCACTTAGAAGGATTTTTGCTCGACTTGATGCATTAGAGGTCACCCAAAATCCACCTAATCAGGTGAATATAACTGATTTAAGCAGAAGTGTTTTTCATACACGATATGGGATAAAGGGTAGAATTTGCTCAATGATTATCGACGATGGTAGTTGTGCTAATGTGGTGAGTGCATATGCGGTGGAAAAATTAGGAATTCCATGCACAAAACGTAAGGGAAATTATAAGCTCCAATGGTTGAATGAATGTGGAGAGCTCAAGGTGAGCAAACAATGCATGATTTCCTTTTCTATTGGGGAGTATTCTGATGAAGTTCTCTGTGATGTTGTACCAATGCAAGCTTGTCATATTTTGTTGGGTCGACCCTGACAGTATGATAGATATGCAATCCATGATGGGAGGAGAAATAAGTACTCTCTTGAACATAAGGGGAAGAAGTATATTCTTGCACCCTTAACTCCTTCCAAGTGTATGAAGACCAACAAAGATTGAAAGAAACAATGGAAAAACATGGGAAGGGATCAACAAAAGAGAGTGATAAAGAAGAAAGAATTGGTGAGAGGAAAGCATTTAAGGGTGACAAAATGGCGTGTCTTGCGAAAGCCAACGAATGTTTACTTGCGAAAAATGAGGGGATGCCTATTGTCCTACTTATAGGGAAGTTATGATCAACACTAATGATTTAACTCCTTCTTTGCCTAGTGTTGTTTCAAGACTTTTGCAGGATTTTAATGATATCTTTCCTGAGGATATCCCTAAAGGCTTACCTCCTTTGAGGGGAATAGAACATCAAATTGACTTTGTGCCAGGATCTTAACTTCCGAATAGGTTTGCTTATAGAAGCAATCCCGATGAAACAAGGGAGCTACAAAGACAAGTGGAAGAGTTGCTTGATAAGGGGTTTGTGAGAGAAAGCATGAGTCCATTCTCTGTTCCTGTACTCTTGGTACCAAAAAACGACGACACTTGGAGGATGTGTGTGGATTGTCGTTAAAAAGGATAAGAGTTTTATTTGGGGAGAAGAACAAGAGCATGCCTTTAATGTCTTGAAAGATAAGTTGTGTTCTGTTCCTTTGTTGCAATTACTTGATTTTACCAAATCTTTTAAAATTGAATGTGATGCTAGTGGAAAAGGCATAGGGGTTGTTCTAATGTAAGATTCTAAGCCTATTGCATATTTCAGTGAGAAATTGAGTGGAGCTACATTGAATTATTCTATGTATGATCGAGAGTTGTACGCCTTGGTAAGGACTTTGGCTACTTGGCAACATTACTTGTGGCCACGGGAGTTTGTGATAAAGACTGACCACGAATCATTGAGATACTTGAAAAACCAAGCTAAATTGAGTAAGCAACATGCCAAGTGGGTGGAGTTCATTGAGATGTTTCCTTATATGATTTCATACAAACAAGGTAAGGACAACGTGGTGGCTGATGCATTAACCAGAAGGTACGTTCTTGTTTCTACTCTTGCTTCTAAGCTAATGGGATTTGATCACATTAAAGGTCTGTATGTTGATGATACAAACTTTAAAGTTGCTTATGCTGCATGTTTGAAGGGACCCTTTGAGAAATTCACCCTGCGTGATGGGTTTCTTTTCAAGGAAAATAAATTGTGTGTGCCAATATGATCATTGTCGCGGCAAGGTGTTAATGATAAACTGGAGGTTTGGAGACAAACTCTGGAGTCTAAAGGTTTCAGATTGAGTAGGACCAAGACGGAGTATTTGGAGTGCAAGTTTAGTGACTCGAGGCAAGAGGAGGAGGTGGTGGTGAAGTTGGACTCCCAGGCAGTTTGCAAGAGGGATAATTTTAAGTATCTTGGGTCTACGATCCAGGGAAATGGAGAGATAGATGAGGATGTCTCGCACCGTATTGGGGCAGGTTGGATGAAATGGAGGTTCGCTTCGGGGATTTTATGCGATAAGAAGGTGCCTCTCAAGCTTAAAGGCAAATTCTATAGAGTTGCAGTCCGACCGGCTATATTGTACGGAGCGGAGTGTTGGCCAGTTAAGACTTCCCATATCCAAAAGTTGAAGGTGGCGGAAATGAGGATGTTGCGTTGGATGTGTGGTCTTACAAGGGCTGACAGGGTTAGGAATGAGATTATTCGGGAGAAGGTGGGAGTGGTATCGGTGGAGGAAAAAATGCGGGAAGTGAGGTTGAGATGGTTTGGTCATGTGATGATGAGGGGCACGGATGCCCCAGTTCGTAGGTGTGAGAGACTAGCGTTAGATGGTTTCAAGCGGGGTAGGGGTAGACCGAAGAAATACTGGAGAGAAGTGATTAGACGTGACATAGAGCAGTTACGTCTCACTGAGGACATGACCCTGGATAGGAAGGTTTGGAGGAAAAACACTAGGATAGAGAGATAAGGTGGGTGGATGAATCGTAGTCCGTAGTTAGGAAGGTTTTGGTGTCTTTTGTTTGGTATTGTACATTACTTTTGTGGATGTTGTATCTATGTTAGTTTTATCATGTTTCATGCTTTGAATATTTTTGTATATTGTCCTGTGTCTTGAGCCGGGGGTCTATCGGAAACAACCTCTCTACTTCTTTAGAGGTAGTGGTATGGACTGCGTACTCACCCTCCCCAGACCCCACTAGGTGGGAATATACTGGGTTTTTTGTTGTTGTTGGTGTACCAATATGATCATTGCGTGAAGTTTTTGTAAGAGAAGCACATTGTGGGGGTCTTATGGGACACTTTGGAGTGCCAAAGACCTTACATATATTTGCGGAAAATTTCTTTTGGATTGGCATGCACAAGGATGTAGAAAAATTTTGTGCACAATGTTTAGAATGTAAACATGCCTAGTCTAGGGTCTTACCACATGGGTTGTATACACCTTTACCTGTCCCAATTTCACCTTGGATAGATATCTCTATGGATTTTGTTTTAGGTTTACCAAAAACAAAGTATGGTAAAGATAACATTTTTGTTGTGGTGGATAGATTCTCTAAGATGGCTCGTTTCATTCCATGCTTGAAAACTAAGGATGCTTCTCATGTGGCTGATCTGTTTATTAAAGAAGTTGTGAAATTACATGGCATTCCAAGGATTATTATTAGTGATAGAGATGTTAAGTTCTTGAGCCACTTTTGGCGTGTTCTTTGGGGAAGGGAACCAAATTGTTGTTTTCTACTTCTTGTCACCCACAAACTGATGGGCAAACTGAGGTGGTCAATAGAACACTAGGTAGCATGTTGAGGGCTGTTTTGAAAGGTAAATTAACTTCTTGGGAGGATCACTTGTCATTGGTGGAATTTGCTTATAATAGAAGTATTCATTCTTCTACTGGATCTTCTCCTTTTGAAGTTGTTTATGGTTTTAATCCCCTTACCCCCCTTGATTTAGTGCCATTGCCTAATAATGATATTGTTAATCTTGATGGGAAGAATAAATCTAAGATGATGAGAAAGATACATGAGCGAACTAGATTGGTCATTGAAAAGAGGAATGAGCAAGTTGCTTTAAGAAGAAACAAAGGGAGAAAACAAGTCATATTTGAGCCTGGGGACTTAGTCTGGATTCACGTGCGCAAAGAAAGGTTTCCTTCCAAACGAAAGTCGTAATTGCATCCTAGAGGCGATGGACCCTTCAAAGTGCTCGAGCGAATTGGAGACAATGCGTATAAGTTGGATCTACCTGGTAACTATCAAGTAAGTGCTACTTTCAATGTTGCGGACCTATCTTTGTTTGATGGAGGATCAAATTCGAGGACGAATTCTTTTCAAGAAGAGGGGGATGATAGCTCCATAGGAAATGATGATGCTATTGAAGCCCTAAGAAGATCTTCGTCAAAGCCTCAAGCTCATATTATTGGGCTTCAATGTGAAATCAAGAAGATGCTTATGATGGAAGCAGAGCCCAAGAACGAGTCTAAGAATTATGGAGAAGAATGGGCAAAGTGCTGCACATATTTCATGATTCAAGTCCAAGCCCAAAAGGAAGAAGATTGAGCCCATATGGGTTGTGAGTAAATTTGGAAACTTTTCCTTATTTTCTTAGGGGAGACAATATAATTATTAATTGAGAGTCTTATTTACACCTTTGTGTGTGGCTATTTGGGATTTATCTTACAACCCTATAAGAACAATTCTTTACAACCCTATAAGAACGATTCTTTAGGAAATAAGATTAATTCTTAATTTGATATCTTTGGTTTCTATTAAAGTTAATTAAAGAAGGTGATTAGTCTTATACTAATTGTTGTCTTTAGTTTCTTTGAAATAGGGGTCTAGATCACTTTTGATCTAAGTTCTTGAATTGACTCTATTAGTATCATAATTAGTCTTAATCCGCTAATTTTGAATACTAAGATCAATTGGGGTTCTTAGCACTTAACCTCGAAATTGGGGATTTTATTCTCCAATTTTGCCTATCTTTAATTTCTTGCCTTTAATCTTAGTATAATCTTAGTATTTTCGCTTCCGCATTATTTTCTTGTTTATTAACATAACCCGATTCTTATCAACCTGTTCTGTGGAAAGGTCCATCCATTGTTACCGATCGGCTGATGACCAGTTAAAGTTTTCTTGCTTCTTCTGGTCACACTCCTTTTGTTTTATTGGTCTTTTCTGTTGTTATTGTCCCCAGGGCTTTTATCTAGCGGTAAGAGCGCGTGTTGGGTAGGTCTTAGGTGCACGTCACGGGTTCGAACCTTGCTTCAGACAGAAGTCAGGTATACAAGGATAGAGAGGACGGCCCATTATTTACTGTTTCAAACCGTGCACGGTGCACTAATGGTCGTTGGGGACTTCTTAGTCATCAAAAAAAGAAAGTTCATTACCTTAGATATATTCTGTTTTAGGGGTGCACTTGTAACCTGTTCCAACTTACTTGAACAAAAAAGTGTGTTCAGTCATAGTAACTGTATGTGTTCTGATTTTCTCCAAAAAAAAGTATAAAATGAGGGGAAAAAAAACTAGAAGAGAACAAAATAAGAGGATAATAACTCAAAAGAGGAGAAGAAATAAGAATACTTCATTAAAGTTTATTAGGTTCGAAGAAATGAACTTGAACTATATTTACTTGGTACTCAGAACTTGAACTATATTTACTTGAGTATCAGACATGTCAATGTTACTTGAGGCGCCAATAGACCCAGTTAACATTTTCCTTCCAGAGTAAGGTTTCAAGTATCTAATACTCTGCAGCATAGTATTTATGTAACACGAAAAGGTGGTTTATTTGTTTAGACTTTAGATGGGTGTCTCAGGAAAGAGAAGTTACTGATGCACTGATCCTCTGGTTCATCTTGGATGTTTTGTTCTTTCTGTTACGGTGCAGAAGATTAGAGTTTGGATAACACAAGTACTACAACAACAATTATGCCTCGGTCCCAAAGAAATTGGGTTTGGCTATATGAATGCTCATTTCTCATTATATCTTATGTCGTACATCATCATAATAAATATAAAGTAAAAGTGAAAAATACGTAAAATATATATATAGAAGTAATACTAATAATATAATACTGATAATAATAGTTCCATACGACATACGAGTCTTAAGACATACCTTCAACCAGTAGCTATAATCTATATAATGTATATGGATCTTTTTCTTCCATTTTACCTTATCTTTAACCAAGTCTATTGATACCAAGTATTTGGAGGTCCTTGAGACCACTTCCTTCATGTAATTTTAGGTCTACCCCGTCCTTTTTAACACCTTCATTTATCATGGTTTCATAGCAACGGAATGCATCTATAGGTCGATGCAAAACATGTCCAAACCATCTCGACCTTCTCATGTTTTATCCTCAGTGTGTGCTATCCGGGTTCTCGAATTCAATAGCAAGACAAGTTCGCCTTCCTCTATGAAGAGAAACAAGTTCTTTATCAAGAGTTTAATAGCAAGCCAAGTCCACCCATGGTTTATTAGTCTGTATACTCAATACTGAGCTGGGTAGTGGTAGTCAAGGTCTGTACTGACTGGCTGATGTGATTTTGCTACATTAAGATCCTGCTGTCTATGATAGTTTTCTGTTTTCCTTTTTATGTAGTGAACTCCATCATCTGTGTATTAGTCTTGTTTGTGGCATTTTTATGGAATATCTTGGGCATAACTGAGAATTATATTCCATATTATTGTCTTTTTGTTTAATATGCATTCGTGACTAAAAGTCTTTACAACAATGCTGCAGTTCATGAACAAAGTTCTTTATGCTAGAGAAGGTGCCAGGAGTATGATGGATTGGACATTTGCGGATTTTCCCTGGCAAGTTAGGGTGGAGGTTGATGGTGTTGAGATTGAAGTTCCCGAGGTAGTGCAAAAGGCTCAACTATCCTTGTGGAAAAAATCATTTGAGCTGTGAATGCTTGCCTTTTTTAGTGATTTGATATGTGATATCTTACTTCAGTTTATATTTTTGCAAATTTCATGGTTCTTATAGAAGTTGCAGAAATATTATTCAACTCTCTACAAATACTAACAAATCTTCCATCATGAATAAAAGGTGCAAAAGTTTATATTGGAAATTTGGAGGATAATTCAGTGTTTTCTTCTTAGAAATGTTTAGAGAGTAATTTCGGTCTTGAAACCACTTAATTAACTAAAAGATCATTTATCTTTAATGATTAGTTATGACTTGATCTCTAGGATGCAGAAGGTGTTCTTGTAGCTAATATTGGAAGCTACATGGGTGGAGTAGACTTGTGGCAGAATGAAGATGAAAATTATGACAATTTTGATCCTCAATCCATGCATGATAAGATGCTGGAGGTTGTTAGCATTTCTGGTACATGGCATCTTGGGAAGCTTCAGGTAATGGGAAACACTTTCACAGTAAATGTGGCAAACATAATTTTCATGGTCCTGTGAGAGCTGTTTTTTCGTAAGTAATTTTTTATGTGTGTTAAAAGTAGCTTGTCCTTAGGCATTTGTTTATGTTGTGTGTTCATATCCTTGCCGTAAAAACATCTGATAACTGCTATCTGGTGATTCTCTGCAAAAGTTGCAGCAGATGTTTAACTGGTAAAGCACTTTTTGATGGTTATTATTTTCGAAGAATGAATTTATTCCTGGTTAAATGTATCGTCTTGATTTGTCTGTTTGATCGTTAGCTGCCTTTTCGTTACACTCTTTTGTGATAAGGTTACTGCTCTTGCAAACAGGTGGGGCTCTCCAAAGCTCGGAGGCTTGCACAGGGTCAGTTGATCAAAATTCAACTTTTTGCTGCATTTCCTGTTCAAATAGATGGTGAACCTTGGTATCAGCAACCCTGTGCATTGACAATAACACATCATGGACAGGTCAAACCCCATTTGCATATTGTTTCCTTCTTTCTCTTTTTTCCAAAGGTTGGCTAGGCTTTTTTGTTGATATTATTAAAACTGCCATAGTATCTAAAGCTTGTGCGCGGTACTGAAATTCAGGCTTTCATGCTGAAGAGAGCTGCAGAAGAACCTCTGGGTCATGCTGCAGCAATAATTGCCGATGTGCTGGAGAATGCCGAATCCAATCAAGTGATCGACGCTTCACAGAAGCGGGCACTTCTTCAAGAAATGGCCATCAGACTCTCTTAGACATCAACACGCTTGATTTGTTACTTTGTTGTTAATCAAAGTTTGTATAGAAGTCGTCCCTCATGCCTTTTTTTTTTCCAGGTTGTGTCATTTCACATGTAAAATATATGTGGAAGTTAGAAATGCTTGTTTGTATACGAAAGTATAGCATGCGTTAAGTGAAAAGGTGAATGTTTTCACCATTTTATTTTTGTTTCCTCAGTTTTGTCGTCAATCCTTGTTTATTTTACGTTTCAACAGATACAAAGCTCCATTTCTTATAGCACTTTAGTTGTTTTTACCTAAACTTGCGGCTCATAACATGCATCGCTAATTGAAAACTCATCAAAGGAATGACATGGTTTTGTCCAATGAAGACAAACTCCATGAAGTTACATGTATGAAAGAATGAGCCTAAATAATGGTTAATTTTGACTGTTTATATTAAAACTTATCGAAGTATATAATATTATTATAAATAATCAGTGTATAATATATATATATCTATGTATCGGAGAAAAAAAATTTCAATCGATAAAATTTTCTGTTGGAAGATCAGACGGCAAGGGCCATGATCGGCATGGCTTGTTCTTGAAAGCTCAAGCAATTGGCACATGCAGCCGTTTCTTGTACTTCTCTATATGATTTATTGATACATATACACACAAATCACCTGCCTCATCCATCAGCTGCACAAATTGCATTGCAGATTACACTTATTTTTTGGTAACTGAATCTCAAGAAATTGCCTAGAACAAAAAGGTGATAATTAACAATAAATTTACAGAGGATGAAGCGATCATATATAATTGGACTCAAAAAGCAAGACCAACTTCTATCATTCTGAGGTTATTGTGACATATACTATATAGTATATAAAATATCAAGTTGAAGATAAGGAAACTGATTCTTCTTCTTCTTCCTCAACAGGTGGTAATCCTCTATAATTCCATTCATGTGCTTTCCATTCCGGAAGTTGTTGAATAACCATCTGTACAAATTAATTACTCAATAAGATCAGTTCAAAATTAAGACGTTATATATATATATATATACTCAATAATTTTTCCATACGTACCATGCCTCTAGAATCAGGTTTACCAACTATGGCCTGACAAGCAAGCCTCCAATTCTTTGGATGCTGAAAATTTTATATACACAAATTAATTAAAAATGGAGCAGCAATATGTATATATAGAGTTCATGACTTGTTTTGGATATAATTAATACCCGTTTTAAATTCTCCTTCTCCTTGTCAGTACGAGGGTTCAATAGCTCCTTCCCTTCAACCACCTATATATAATTATTACTAATGTCAGATACATGTAGTAAAATGAACTAAACCAAGCAAATATGAATATACCTCAACCATACATGTAGCACAAGTTCCTCCTCCCCCACAATTGAGCAAAGGTCTTGCCTTAAATGTATAAATTATAAGAAGAATTAATTTTCATATATAAACATTAGATGAAGGTTAATTAGTACTATAACAAAAGAGTACATACATAAGGTCCATACAACTCGACATTAGCATCGAGCATTATGTCTCTTAGTTTTTGGCCACCAGTTGTTTTCCTTAGCTGCACATCTGGTGTCCCATCTGGTAGCAAAACCGACTGAACAAAGATACCATGTACGACTAGCTTTATCCATGAGATTATAATTAGTAGTAATGGAGCATAGTGTACTCACGCTGACAAAGGCGAAGTTCACACAAGCCTCTTCCTCTTCTGTTGCTGCTGCTGATACCGATCGCTCACTACTTTCGACTGCTCTGAGAGTGAGAGGCCTTGAAGGACAAGGGCGGTTGTGGTTGAATGAGAGGCGTTGGAAGGAAGAGAAATGAAGGGTTGAAGGTGAAAAGGAGGAACAAATTTTCCCTGAATTATTACAAGTCCATAAACATGCCATTTTTTCCAAGTGGATAACACTCCCTCTCCTCTCCTCTCCTCTCCTCTCCTCTCCTCTCCTATCTTATTCCTATTTATTTGGGCCTATCATACTTTTCCACTATATGGCCCAACAAAGCAATGTGTCCTACTTCTCTAATTTAGGGTGTTAACGGTTCGGCTACTCTATCTTGATTGATTGGAATAGGTAATTGATTAACAAAAGGAGTTGTTTGTACTTTCGTTTGAATATATATTTTAACATGTGCAATGCGTTAGGATGAGTCGATACAACTGAAAGGTGTTTTATGAAAAGTAGAAGTCGTAATATTCTATTGTACGAGTAAATATATTATCGAAGTTGAACAAACTACGACCACCAATTAGCATACCTAATTATTCCTATTTATTTAGGGCCCAACAAAGGAAGGGTCCTACTTCTAGCATTAGGATTTAATTAGGAGAGAGAGCACAAACCTCAATTGTGGATAATCCATCCTAAAATATGCAAAATCATGTTTTGCATTGATCTTTATATGTTGTCAAAAGATTAAAGCTCAAACACATCGATAGCCCCTCAAACTTGTCCCTAAAATTAACTTAGGCCCCTAAACTAAGGCTTGTACCTATTAAATCCCTAACCCCCCCCCCCCCCCCAATTTGGTTCCAATTGGACATTTTTTGCCTAATCAGTAAAATATATATAGAGAGTGTGTGACACTCGCGTGACGTGGCAAAAATGCCCAATAAAAAAAAAACACGTGGCAAAAAAAATATATGTAAAATTGCTGATTTTTTTATTTTTCTATTTATATTTAATGATAATTTTTTAATTAAAAAAAAAAGAAAGCACCCCCACCCCCCCAATCATCATCTTCTTCACCCCACCCCTCAATCATCTTCTTCTTCACCCCACCCCCTCCGTCGTCTTCCCTCACACACACAGTCATCGTCTTCACCCCCACCCCCCACCCGTCATCTTCACACCACCCCTCTCCCGGCGTTTCACAGTTCTCTCACACACAAACACACATATTCACTCACACACAAACACACACATTCACTCACACGCACATATAGTTCACACACATGCACGAGAGCAGCAACGTAGTCAACATTTTTCGGCGAGATTCGTCGAAAAATCAACTCCAAAATCACACAGGTTCTTGAACAATTTGGGTATCCAATTCATTCTTGAACAACTCCAAAATCAACTCCATATCTTCCACCTTTTCAGATTAATGAACAATTTGGGTATCCAATTCATTCAATTTGGATAAAATTACATCACTTGAAATTGAAAACACATTGAAATTACGAGTAAAATATACAAGATCACAGTGGAATCAAGAAATTGATTTTTGAAAAGGGAATTAACTTAAAGTTGAAATTGATTAAGAAATCGATCCAATTACTCCTCAAGTTTACTGTTGGTTTTCCAACTGATGAACAAAATTAAGTTTCAGGAAAAAAAAAGAGGAAGAAGCTGAAGATGAGGTATGGGGGGAGGGGGTGTCGGAGGGGCGGGGGGGGGGGGGTATATATGGTTGGTTTTTTTTTTTTAAAGTTTCATTTTATTAATAATTTTTGGGGACCCTCAGTGCCATGTGACACCTTTTTATTCAAAATTTAGTAAAAAAAATACTATTCACGTGCCTCCGGAGAGTAGACAACATGCGGTGTGCCATGTAGGCAAAAAATGCTCAATTGGAATAAAATTTGGGGGTTTAGGGGTCTGATAGGTAGAAGCCTTAGTTTTCTAGCCTAAGTGAATTTTCGGGACAACTTTGAGGGGCTATCAATGGGTTTGACCAAAGATTAAATAACATGCATGAAAAAAGGGTTAAGTTATTGATGCACATTGCATGAAAAAAGGGTTAAGTTATTGATGCAGAGAGATATATAAACTTAAATGTTCTAACACGGGGTAAATTAATTAAGGATGACCAAAAAGTTTCAAAACTAAAAAAGAGTGACACAAGTCTTAAATATTGAGTAGAGGTGACAATTTTAAGATTAGTGTTAGTGACACTAATTTTAAAACCCTCAAGTTTTATTATTTACACAAAGATCTCTACCCCATATTTACACAAAGATCCCTACACCATCACCACCACTCCTCCTCCACACCCTTTTTGTTGGCACCCGCCGCCGCCACCTCCTCTTCCTCCACTATCACTATCACTACCATTGCCACCTATTCCAGATTCACCATTATTTCCTCCCTCTACATAACTATCGCCTTTTTGTTTCTTTCTCCTCTACCACCATTGCTATCAACACCACAACAAATGTCATCTTCTCATTCGGCGTCACCACCAGCACCACCACCTTCATTTTTACCATAAATAACACTTTTTTGTGGGCTCCTCCCCAATCAGATCTTTTTTTAGAAATTAAGCAAGTATCGAAGTTGCTGCAGCAAGTATCGAAGTTGTTGTACATCAACATCGATAATTGTTGTAACACAACAACTAATAGTAGTTGTTGCAGCAATTACCGTAGTTGCTGAATTTGCTAAACTATTTCTTCATTCATTTTTAAAAGAAATCAAAAAATTATTTTCAAACTTTTCATTTTTTTTTTAAATAGTCCATGAAAATTAAAAAAAGGAAAAACGAAATGAAAAGGGAAAGAAAAAGAAGAAGAGAAGATGGAAGAAGAAAGCAAGAAAGAATAAAAAGAAGAGTAGAGAGAATAGAGAGAGTGATTCTTATTTCTTCTCTTGAGGGATGAGAGATCATAATATTGTAAATACAATGAACAAAATCCCTCTATTTATAGGGGAAATTTACTCCTAGTCTGAGTAAAAGACAAATGCTTCAAATCCTAATAGATATCAAAGTAGATCTTGATAGACATTCACTATAATGTAAATACATTTATAATACTCCCCCTTGAATGTCTAATTGGTAGATAATATGCATCGTTAAAACCTTACTAGAAAAAACCCAGTAGAAAAAAAATCTAGTGAAAGAAAAAAGTACACATCTCTAATAATACACATTTCGGCTGCCTCATTAAAAACCTTACAAGGAAAATCCAGTGGGACAAAATCTCGTAAGAAAAAAAGAGTACAACGCGTATTAACTCCCCCTAATGAGAACATCCTTGACCTTTGCATCTCGATCTTGTGCAGCATCTTCTTGAAAGTTGCAATTGGAGAAGATTTGGTGAATAAATCAGTCACATTGTCAGTTGAATGAATCTGTTGCACGTTAATATCATCATTCCTTTGTAGCTCATGTATGTATAAAAGCTTTGGCAAAATGTGCTTCGTTCTATCTCCATTTATGAATCCTCCCTTAAGATGTGCTATGTATGCTGAATTATCTCTGTATAAAATTACACGTAGATTGTCATATTTCACACCATATTTTTCTCGAATGAGATGTATCATAGATCTCAACCATACATATTCTCGGCTTGCTTCATGAATAACTATTATCTCAGCATGATTCGATGAAGTGGCTATGATAGACTGCTTTGTATATCTCCAAGATATGACAATACCACCACATATGAATACATAGCCTATTTAAGACCGAGCTTTATGTAGGTCAGATAAGTACTCAACATCAACATGACCAATAAGATCGGGACTGCAATCTTTAGAATAAAACAAACTCATGTGTTTTATCCCATTTTGATGTCTCATAGTAGGAGAAGAAATATACCTTACTAACAAATGGACTGAAAAGGCTATAGGCCTTGTAGTATTTGCAAGGTACATGAGTGCATCAATTGCACTAAGATATGGTACTTCATAACCAATCCAATTCGATATATTTCGAATTTCAGCAAATAATCTATTGCTTTGAAAACTCTCCAAGAGTTCCAATGATTTTCAAGCTATAAGCTTATACAATATAAGGATTATAAATAAGTTTCCCAGAAACTTTTATATGCTTCAAGCATTTTGAATCCTTAAAAGTTTTTCACATAAGTTTTGTCAAGTGACAATATTCAACATTTCATGAGTGACATCTTCAAATATCTGGACTGCAAATCAAATAAGTTTTATACTTACCAAGATACATCCTTTCATGTCACTTGATAAATGTTTCTACGTCAGCATGCTTAAATAAACGTAGAATTTAGATCCTCGTAATCTTTCACAATATTACGCCAATATTGTGTCAAATATATTGATGATATATCATTTAGTATCGGTTAACAATGCGACATAATATTTTGAGATCTCATCACTTCATTATTTTCAGGTACATAAACCTTTCATAAGGTTTCATGAAGTGTTATGTCGTAGGCTCTTTAAGAGCTCATTGCCGTCTTATTATGATTATTTGCTCCTTATTTTTCAAGGACTATTTCATTTGGAACCAATTAGTCTACCACGCTTCACGCATGCATAGACTCTGTCCTTTAGGAACACAAAATAAGAGCACTTGCGCTTAATATGAGATGCTTTCGACATTTGACTTGAATTATCTTTTGGATGAGGATCTGGTGATAATTCCTAACATATTTCATAGCGCTTATAATCTCCCCCTTATGTTAGGAAAACTAACATACATCCTCTACTTCTTTGAGGAATCCATCTTTGTGCATTATGGTATATTCATTAATCGTACACCGTACATCAAAATTATTAGATGGAATAATTGGTTCCCGATCTTGAACCAATTGAGAAGGAAGAAATAATCATAATTTATTGGTCTAATGCATAAAAGTGTTATTGTATGCAACATATCATATTTCAGACCAATACATGAAGCTTTGTTCTCATTAGCGATGGTTTAGCTATTTATCGAAGGCATTCAATGCCAAACCATCATCATCAAGATAACTTTCTTGATTGCACAATCTGAAAATTATGTTCTTAACTTAATTTTATTGAGCAAGCAACTTTATGAATGTCAAACTGCAGGTTGACAATGAATGTACATGTGATCATCTTATTGATGCATCTTTTCAGCATATCACATGATAGGTGAACGGGCCCTTATTCACCTTTTATAATTTTCAGATTTGAAGGGATCCAATCCCAATATTAGTTGGTCCAACCAACTTGTCATGAGAACAAACGACATAAACAATTCTTGAAAAAACTTTTAGTTCTTCAATACATGCACATCTTCGAGATGTCACAATCGTTCATATCAATTTATGAACTTTTATTCTAGTGAACTCTAAGTTTACCATGACATGTACTTTTTCTTTAGTAAATTTCAGATTTACTATTACATGAATAAATTTCAGATTTACTACTTCAGAAGTAGATTTCAAAATTATTCAACCTCTTTCGGAGGTGAGTTGTGATAAAATCACACTCAAGTGCACGTTTGCATTAATAAGTTTTTCATTCCTCAGGAATGGAATATAATCGTGCCTTAAGTCTATCAAATTATGATAGCTTATAACCTCTTTCAAGATTTTGCTACTTCAGAAGCAAATCGAGGCATACATATAATGTAGAGAATTTTTCTCTAACATATCTTATAATCATATAAGCGTGTGAAAGTATCATCACTTTTGATGATCATTATCATATTGTCCCTCCTCGCGTATATTCGTGTATTCAATCACTTGTCTTCTTTCAGACATATTATGCACTGCTACCACATACACCTCAAGAATGAAGTAAGTTGTCATATTTCAGACTTATCATATATTGCTACCACATTCATTTCATGGAATTGAGCATATTCAATGGGTCGAATTTCATGACTTTTCATCAAATACCCATTATTTTGCTTTAGCCATCATAATATATCAATATGGTGCATTGAGATTCAAACTCAACGTCTTATCCATATAAATGCGTCTTAGGCATAAATCGATGGGACTTGAACCCAACATATTATCATCTCTTTTGATAATATTGTTCTTTAGAAATAAATTCAAAATATAAATGGTTTCAAACCAATTATTTTTCCTCAAGAGAGAGTAATTCTTATTTCTTCTCTTGAGGATGAGAGATTATATTAGTAGTAGCAAAAGAAAGATAACATAAAGAATTACTAACCTTGAAATTCTTAAGATTTATAATCTTACCTTGTTTGACAGAGTCTCGTGCTGATAATGTATTATAAAACAAGAAAGAACAAAGAAGTAGAGTAGAGAGAATAGAGAGAGTGATTCTTATTTCTTCTCTCGAGGGATGAGAGATCATAATATTGTAAATACAATGAACAAAATCCCTCTATTTATAGAAAAAATTTACTCCTAGTCTGAGTAAAAGACAGATGTTTCAAATCCTAATAGATATCAAAGTAGATCTTGATAGATCTTGATAGACATTCACTATAATGTAAATACAATTATAACAGAAACTCTAAAATTTGAAATTTGAAGTTGGAGGATTTTTTTAAAAATTTAAAAGTTTTTAAAAATTACACTTTACACCTCAATTAATTTAATCACAGTTTAAATGAAGCTTTGACCTTAGTTGGTCAAAGTTATCACCATTTTTAATTTAAAGACTTTTTTTGTCACCTTCCACTTTTTTTTTTTTTAGAAACTTGAATAACCAAAGTCTTTAACTTATATGTTATAATTAAACCAACTACCATATCATTTTCATCCTTTAAAATCACAAACTCAATTTTGGCCAAACCCATCGATAGGACCTTAAACTTGTCCTGAAAATTCACTTAGGCCCCTAAACTAAGGCTTGTACCTATCAAGCTCCTCAAGTGCTAAAATTGATACCTATCAGGCACACAATGCTGAGTTGGCAAGGAGAGTGTGTTACACTTGGGCGCTTGAACAGTAGACTAAATAATATTTTACTTTTTTTTAATTAAAAAACTTATACTTAAATTATTTTATTAATATAATTTTTAATTAATAATAATTTTTTATTTTTTATTTTTAAAAAGAGCCCCACCTCCTTCCCCTCCCCCCCCCTCCGCCCGTGTCTTCTTCTACAACAACAAGAAACCATTGAAGATGGAGACTTCTTAAGCAACAACAAACCATTGAAATGGAGAAATTTATTTTAAGCTTCAAAATGGAGAAACACTCTTACCAATAAAATCAACAACTCTATTAACAACAACAAAATCACTAATCAATCTTCACCATTGTCAACAACATCAAAGATGTGGAAAAAAAATTCTTTCTTTTTTTACAAAATCAGTTAAAGAAATCTTTTTTTCATTTATTAATGGAGTTGTTGATTTAACAACAATTATGTGTGTGTTGTTTACTGTGTGTGTGTAAATGACGGGGGAGGGGTGTGTGAAGAAGACGATTGTGTGTGTGTGTGTTGCTGACTGAAGCAACAAGAAACCATTGCTGACTGTTGAAGACGATTGGGGAGGGGGTGTGTGAAGAAGACGACTGGGTGGGTGGGGGGTGTTTTTTTTCTTTTTTTTTTAAATTTCTTTTTAATAATCATTTTTTTATTTTTATTTTTTAAATAATTTTATAATTATTTTTTAATAATTTGGATTCTCAATACAATTTTTAATTTTTTTTTATAATTTTTTTGAATAGTCAGTTTTTTTAAAAAAAATAATTTTATAATTATTTTTTTAATAATTTGGATCCTCAATACAATTTTTTATTTTTATTTTTTAAAAAAATTTATAATTTCTTTTGAATAATCAATTTTTATTTTTTATTTTTTAAATAATTTTATAATTATTTGGATCCTCAATGCCATTTTTTATTTTCATTTTTAAAAAATTTTCTAATTTTATTCTTTAAATAATTTTATAATTTTTTTTGAATAATTTTATAATTTCTTTTTAATAATCAATTTTTTATTTTTATTTTTTAAATAATTTTATAATTATTTTTTAATATATTGGACCCACAATGCCACGTGTCATCTTCCAATAGGCTGTTTTTGCCACGTCAATGCGTGTGTGCAACACACACTTGAGCCTTTAGCTGATTGGGAAAAAAATGCCCAATTGGAACAAAATTCGGGGGGTTTAGGGACCTGATAGGTACAGGCCTTAGTTTAGGAGTATAAGTGAATTTTCGGGACAAGTTTGAGGTCCTATCGATGGGTTTGACCCCCAATTTTCTACCGTTCTCGCCCTTTAAATCACACCCCCATTTTTCTAATTACCTCGTGGAATGTAAAAATTATGTATATTCTTTTTTAAAAAATAAGAGCAACATAATTTGTTGTCCTCGAGCCAAATTATTATTGGTTGATTTTGTACGTCATTTATAATTTATAATTTCTTTTTCAGTCTTTCTTTCCCATAATACCCAAACCAAACATAAAAAATAATTGGAGCATTACTAATTGATAACTATTTTTGTAGTGGTAAGGGAGATTCAAAAGGGTAAGGGATGATATTTGAAAAACGCAAAATATTTCAATATTTTACGTTTCAAGTTTCAACTGATACAAAGTTCCATTTCTTCTATTTTCAATTGGCTGTTCTATTTCATTATTATTTAACGACTCAATTTAACTATCTTCTACGCATTATTTATTTATTTATTTATTATTTTATTATTTTTTTTGTGGCTATTTTAACACAAACAATGCAAAATCGATGTAGTACTCTGCATATGATCGTAACAAGAATCAAGCAATCGGTTTCGTAACATTCTCTTAACATATGTAATAAGAAGTCAAAAATAAGTATACTTTAATTTTTACAATAGAATACCCAAGTTGACATTGTCAATTTGATAAATTAAATTGTACATATAAAGCAAGGGATGTTGATGGTTCATAGATCATAATATGGGTGTTAAGTGGGACGGGACGGCTCAACTCGGAACCAGCCCGTGAGAGTTATCCGGGTTGTGGGCCGGTTTGGATTCGGGGCTGGTTAAACGGGTCCGTCTGGTTTCGGGCCCAACAGTAAAAAAATTCAAAACAACCCTAACCTGACCCACTTAATCCAACCCGGTTCAACCCATCTAAATCCGGTCAAAAACCCAGAAAAAAAAAGTTTGTCTACAATATACACTATATATACCCACCTATATACATTTTAAATACGTTAAACAATAGATATACACTATATATATAGTATATACTACATTAGTATTTAAAAAATATATACACATAATACATATACACAATTACACATGTAATCGTGTATACGACTATACGTTATTAAATATAGATACTACTCTAAATAAAACATATACTACAAGATATATACTACAATATAATGATACATATACTAATTTATAAAACATAGACACATGTATACGTTAATAAATACGTCTATAGAATGGTGTATACACATATATACGTACCATTCAATATATACATACTACTTTAAATAAAATATACTACAATATATGTACTACAATATATACACACACTATATATATAGTTATATACTAATTTGTAAAACATATACACATGTATACGTTAAATATATACGTCTATAGAAGATATATACACTCATATATACGTACCATTCAATATATATATATACTACTTTAAATAAAATATACTACTTTAGAAAATATATACATATATACGTACCATTCAATATATGTACTTCTTTAAGTAAAACATATACTACAATATATACACACATTAAATATATAGTTATATACTAATTTATAAAACATATACACATGCATACGTTAAATATATACTACTTTAGAAAATATACACACATATATACGTATCATTCAATATATACATACTACTTTAAATAAAATATACTACAATATATATACTACAATATATACACACACTATATATATAGCTATATACTAATTTATCAAACATATACGCATGTATACGTTAAATATATACGTCTATAGAAGATATATACACATATATACGTACCATGATCAATATATATGTACTGTTTTAAATAAAATATATACTACAATACATATACTATAATATATACACACTATATATATAGTTATATACTAATTTATAAAACATATACACATGTATACGTTGTCACACCCCTTTTTCGACTCCAAAAAAAGATATGTATTTTAAGTTCGAAAGGGTTTTATTATTAAGGTGACAAAAATGAAAAATTTGTTTCGAAAAAAAAAAAGGATTATTTACATTATTTTTTTCTTATTCAGAGTTGCCACTTGGCATAATCCGGTGTGCCAAGTCACCTTTGGAAAATCCTTTTCGAAACGATTTGACTCTAAAAACTGATCCGCGAACAGAGATTCCGGCTAAGGAATTCTGTTGACCGAGGGGAAGGTGTTAGGTACCCCTCGATCCCGTGGTTCGACCACGGTTGCTTGGTGAAGCGTATCGGCTAATTTGACATTACAAAGGGGATGACTCGACTAAAAGGTATGTCTTATAGGAATCAAGGGAAATGACTCGACTAAAAGGTACGTCTTCTAGGAGTCAAGGGAAATGACTCGACTAAAAGGTACGTCTTATAGGAATCCAAGGGGATGACTCGACTAAAAGGTACGTCTTATAGGAATCAAAGGGGATGATTCGACTAAAAGGTACGTCTTATAGGAATCAAGGGGATGACTCGACTAAAAGGTACGTCTTATAGGAATCAAGGGGATGACTCGACTAAAAGGTACGTCTTATAGGAATCAAAGGGGATGACTCGACTAAAAGGTACGTCTTATAGGAATCAAAGGGGATGACTCAACTAAAAGGTACGTCTTATAGGAATCAAAGGGGATGACTCGACTAAAAGGTACGTCTTATAGGAATCAAAAGGGATGACTCGACTAAAAGGTACGTCTTATAGGAATCAAAGGGGATGACTCGACTAAAAGGTACGTCTTATAGGAATCAAAGGGGATGACTCGACTAAAAGGTACGTCTCTAGGGGTCAAAGTGAATGACTCGACTAAAAGGTACGTCTTATAGGAATCAAAGAGGATGACTCGACTAAAAGGTACGTCTTATAGGAATCAAAGGGGATGACTCAACTAAAAGGTACGTCTTATAGGAATCAAAGGGGATGACTCGACTAAAAGGTACGTCTTATAGGAATCAAGGGAAATGACTCGACTAAAAGGTACGTCTTCTAGGAATCAAAGGGGATGACTCGACTAAAAGGTACGTCTTATAGGAATCAAGGGAAATGACTCGACTAAAAGGTACGTCTTATAGGAATCAAAGGGGATGACTCGACTAAAAGGTACGTCTTCTAGGAATCAAAGGGGATGACTCGACTAAAAGGTACGTCTTATAGGAATCAAAGGGGATGACTCGATTAAAAGGTACGTCTTATAGGAATCAAAGGGGATGACTCGACTAAAAGGTACGTCTTTTAGGAATCAAGGGGGATAACTCGACTAAAAGGTACATCTTATAGGAATCCAAGACTTAAGTTAGGAAGTGTATTACCTAAGAATAAAAATTTGAATTACCCAATCAAGGAAATGTGTTTCCTTACCAATGTTGTTTGAATTATCAAAACAATGAAGTGCTTCTCCTTACCAAAGCTGCTTGAATTACAAACCTGTGCAGCAACCTTGCCTCTTGCATTTGTTGAGGTGAGAAATTACGGCCTTTGATGTTTAGGCTCTGAAATCCTTGATCTGAATGCAACATGTATTCCTATTACATACAAAGAAAACTTGTGAGTTAAAAAAAAAACATGGTGGCTAGTTCGTGGCTTTGGCTTTTGAGGCAATTGCTCCTGCCCCCGTCACAGTTAGCTTTTCTTCCAACCATTAGCATATGTCATTGACTTGCTGTATCATTGACCCAAACTCAGCTTATTAAGAGTGACTCTTTAACAAACACATTATTTCTGCTTTGTCGTGTTTCTCAAATAAAGCCTTTGAACCTTGGTATTTCCATGAGTTCCCCGATTTCTCTGTTGACAAAACTTTCTGCATGCCCTTTTGGGGCTCACAATCATGTCTCTTTCATGTGCTAGCTTTTGTCTTGCTTTGTGCAATTAAAGAAGCTGGTAGCCAGTTTTGAAATCTTTTCTCACTTGTTTTGACACGGACTTGACTCAAAGACAAGAAATAAAAAAGAATGACAATTTTTGTTTTGATAACTGACTCAAGAAAGATAAAATTAAAATAAAGAGAAGAAAAAAAAGACAATGAATGTCCCCTTTTAAAATAAAGAAATAAAAAATTCATCTAAAAATGGCAGTCAACACTAATGATTATGCCATGCATTTTGGATTAAGCAGCTTGACCCTTTCATCCAAACTTTCTATCCATTGTTGTTGAGTTAATGGCCTTGAAACTGAGTCACTTTCTTAGGTCAATTGCATTTAAGACCCCATCGGCTAGTGGCGCCTTGAAGGGTTTTAGTCAACAAGCTTCTTTCATTTTCTCTCGGCTCACTATCGCCTTATGGTGCCCGTGAGGGTTTTCACCAATAAGACTCTCTCATTTTTATTTCTCTCAACTTACCATCGTCTTATGGTGCCCGTAAGGGTTTTCACCAATAAGACTCTCTTATTTTTATTTCTCTCTTGATTCCCTATGCTGAGGAAGACAAATAGTTCCCAAATGCATCATCATATTCCTTGCATGCTCCGTCTTAACATCCTCAAAGATTGATCTGGAGGTCTTTCTTTGTTTGTAACTTGGCTTTTGGATAAGGTTAGAAAGAAATAATGGCACGGGGCCCAAATGACACTTGATGTGGGGTAGGACTTACAACTTTTGGAATCGACTCAAACAATGAGGATTAACTCATGCCCCAGTTTCTTTTGACTGGGTGACTCTAAATTGTTTATTTGATTGGACCGAGCCCTGAGTGGGGCAGCCTACGTATCTCACCCTTGAGAGAGGAGAATCAGGTCATGCGTAGTTCTGGCAGCTTATTTTGCTTGATTCTGATTTTTTTTTTATTTTTCATTTTTATTTTGGGGGGGGGGGGGATTTTTCCGACTCTATTTTTCTTCACTCTTTTTTCTTTTTTTTTTTGACACATTTTTTCTCTCTTCTCTTTTTTTTTTTTTGAACTTTTCTGACTATTATTTTGCTCGACATTTTTTCTTCGAGCTTTGCTGACTATATTAATTCCAAAAGAGGTGTATGAAAGAAAATAAAACTAAAGCTCAAATGGGGTAAACAAAGGATGACACAATGTTTGGATGGCAGAATGAAATGCCTTCGTCATATCAATCTTTGAAAATGCAAGTACATATCATGCAATATGAAAGTGCACGATCAAGATCACTTATGAAATATTTTACAACACTAACTTGCCCCGAGCATGTGTGCCACCTCTTTTCTACACTTCCCCAGCATACAACTCCACTTTGTTGTACATTCTTCATGCTGAAGGACTCATGACTTCGTGGAGCTAATTTTCTTCTTGTTCCTCTTGATAGGATCACGTAGACACTGTTTGACCTAATTAAGACATGTCTTTCAATTGATGACCAAGTTATTCTCACGATTTTCAAAATAATAGCCTTAATTTTTAAAGAAGGTTTCAACTTGATCACCAAATGCCTCAGCACTCTATCTATTTCCTCAGATGCTCTCTTTTTCTAACTTTAACCCTCTGATTCAATGTTTATTCTTAAACTGGATGTTAAGATCTAGCTGTAAATTTCACTAGCATATCATATCACTAGAGTCAATATAAAAATGTACTATGTAAAAAAAAAAAAAACATATTTAAAACACAAAGAAAAAGGGGACACTCCATTTAATAAAAATGAAAGATAGAAGGGTTTGAACATAAACGACAAAGGGACAAAACAAGATAAATCCCGAACTACAATCCTGAAATAATTCGGAGAACAGAAAATAAAGCAAAACAAACTACCAAACCCCTTCCTGGTAAGGAGAGGGGTGACTTCTCCATTGCTCAGCCTGACATCTTAGCCACTGGCTTGCATATCAACATGACTGGAGCTTCCACCACTGTCAGACACATTTTCTTCAACAAATAAGCTCTGGATCCCCATGCTTAACTCATTGCCTCCCACAGATTGTGCAGTACCGCGTGCTGGTGAAGAACTCTGTGGGATGGTCGAAGGGCCAATGTTTTGCACCACAATCAATTTATCTTGAATTATCTTTTCTATTTTTCTTTTCAAAGTGCGATAATCTTCAGTACTATGACCCTGAACATCAGAATGATATGCACATCGCACATTAGGATCAAAGCTTCTTGAATGCGGGTCAGGAGTATACCCAAGGAGAGGAGTGATCATGCCCTGCTGTACCAATCTCTGGAATAAACTGGCATAGGATTCCCCAATAGGAGTGAAATTATCTTTTTCCTTCCTCCTCTTTGCGAACTCTGGCCTCGGATGAAATTTGGATTTAGAGGTCCCTTGGTAAATTTGTGGGGGTCGAGGATGATGTTGAGGGACAGGGGCATGCCATTGTGGATAAGAAGATGGATGAGCATACAATTATGCATTGTTCACAGGATATCGAGGAAGTGGAATGGGATTTCTTGGATTTCGGAGAAAGAAATCTTGTTGCAAGTGGTTATGTGGATCTGATATATAAGCTCGGTATTGAGGCTGACAGTATTGGTGGGTTGAACCTCTCAAACTCTGCTTTGGCCCTGTCATGACAATAGGTGTGTTTTCCTTCTTCTTTCCTTCAGTTTCCCTTGGTTGATTGCAATGTCGTCCCGAATGTTTCACAGAATCCTTCTGTCCATCAGGCTCCCCAAATTTTGATGTCTCAAAGCTGGGAGGAAGGTTAACACTTGAAGACATGCCCCAATTTTTATATGAAACATCTTCATAGCCCATAATTCCAGGGGAATTTTTCATATCATTTTCTACACTCTTCACTTTCCCAACCATTTTCTCTGGCTCTTTTGGCATGCTAGGCTTCTTAGTAAGAAATTTTGGCGGTTCACTTAACTTAATGTAGGCTCAAAAGTATACCAATGATCATCAACAATATTGAACGTGGGGTCACTAGTGGACTGAGAAATCACAATCGTTGGATTGATAGACAAAGTGGAAGCCTTAGTAGAAGGTTGAGCAACAAAAGCACAGACGGTATGTGGTGTTGTGAATGTGGTATACTTATACTGAGGAGATAAAGAAAGAGTGGTGGAAGTATTGAGGTGCATTTGACGTGGAATGTATTCTGAGGCATGCTGTGGTGCATCAACAACAGTAGGAAACTGACTTTACGATTTTGGTGGAAGACTCAAGGTATTTGCAGGGTCAAAAGTGGGGAACGGAGGTGGAGGCAGCCCACTGACCCAAGCTCGGTACATTCCCATCATTTGTTGTCTCGGTCTCAAATTCTCTTTCTTTAAACTCTCAATTTCCCGACTCTTTGTTTCATCCATGATGCCACTCTCTATATCCTTGTTGGACACAACTAACCCTTCCTTGGATTTGGTGTGATATGGAGGACCAGCCAGGAAACCACAAACCAACCACCTTAAACTAACTGAACAAGAGGTAACAAATATGTTAGAGTTCAACATTTTTTTTTTCTTCAAAACCTGTTCTTTTTTTTTTTCTTGAAGAAAAATCACCGAACCCTAGAAGGGCGCCTACGTATCTCACCCCCGAAAGGGGAGAATCAGGTGTGCGTAGTTCGTGAAGTTTTGCCAAAATGGCCAATTAAAATCTTTTTTTTTTTTTTTTCTTGAAACTTTAAAAAGAAAAGAAAATAACAAATTATCGAAATAATTGACGAAAATCTTTTTGCATTTTTTAGGTTTAAACTCCCTATACAAAAATGGAATCTATGATTACCAAAGAAGAATCTTTTTGGGTTTTCGATTTAGAATTTCATCGGAAAATGAAACTTGAAACTATTAAAGAAAAATCTTTTTGTAGTTTTCTTTTAGAGATGTATATGAAACACCTACTCTAAGTGAAGAGTGAAGAAAATATTTTTGAATTTTTCAGATTCCTGTACAACATGAAATCTATGGTTACCGAAGAAAATATTTTTGGATTTTCGATTTTAAATTTCATACGAAAATGAAACTTGAACCTATTAAAGGAAAATATATTTTTTTGCTTTCTTTTAAAGATGTATATGAGACACCTACTCTAAATGAAGAGTGAAGAAAATCTTTTTTGAATTTTTGAAATAAGATCCCCGAACCTAAAATAGGTTGCCTGCGTATCTCACTCCCGAGAGAGGAGAATCAGGGGTGCGTAGTTCGTCCAGATTGGACAATTAATGATTAAATAACAGATGACACCCTGACTTGAGACACGACCAAAGACACATGATGAACAACATAACAAAGTCTTTTTTTTTTTGAGTTTTTAATTCGACACTTTACATAAAAAATGACACCAATAACTATGAAAGAAAAAATCTTTTTGGTATTTTCGTTAAATGAAATGTACAAAACTTCTACCACCTCTTTTTTGAATTTTTCTTTTATAAAAAGCCCCTAAAAAAAAATCTTTTTTGGAGTTTTCGAATTGTGAAAGCTTGTTAAAGGAAGCAAAAGGAAAATCTTTTTTTTTTTTTTTTTTTTTTGAATTCTTGAATCATGGAAAACAAAAGCCATAAAGAACCTAAAAACTACGAAACTCTTCTTTGATTCACCTTTTCTCTTTTTTTTTTTTTTACACACTTTACTTCTAACACATGTTTTCCCCAAATCGGTCCGTCAAATGACCATGTTACTCTCAAAGATGCGACATTTAGCACGTAGGGATGCTTTAAAGGTAAGTCTCCTACAAAGGACCATGTGGGCCCCGCTAGGTCTCAATATGATGCACATAAGAATGACCTAAAGGCTGACCTACGTTTATGGTTTACTAACAAGGCCGTTCGGGGGAGCATATGGTCGATAGTGGCTGCTTTGCTTTCCACCTACTCCATACATCCAACGGCTCCCCCCTAAAATAAAGGTGACTCAACTAGAGCTCGTGCGCACGACGTGCGCTCCGAGACTTGTTGCGGAAAGAATGACTTGGGTTATGCACATGATGTCAAATATAAAAACGGTAACACATAGGATAAATACTGTAAACAAAGAGCACAAAAATACACAAAAATGAAAACACAAACAAAAATCACAACAACGCTTATACACTCGTAATGCCAAACAAAGCCGATACAACTCCAAAAAAAAAGCTCGGATTCTGAAATTTTCCCAGCAGAGTCGCCAGAGCTGTCACACCCCTTTTTCGACTTAAAAAAAAAAAGATATGTATTTTAAGTTCGAAAGGGTTTTATTATTAAGGTGACAAAAATGAAAAATTTGTTTCGAAAAAAAAAGAATTATTTACATTATTTTTTTCTTATTCAGAGTCGCCACTTGGCATAATCCGGTGTGCCAAGTCACCTTTGGAAAATCCTTTTCGAAACGATTTGACTCTAAAAACTGATCCGCGAACAGAGATTCCGGCTAAGGAATTCTGTTGACCGAGGAGAAGGTGTTAGGCACCCCTCGATCCCGTGGTTCGACCACGGTCGCTTGGTGGAGCGTATCGGCTAATTTGACATTACAAATGTACAAACCACATAAACACACAAAACAAGCAAACAAACAAATCACACAAAATTCAAAACAAACCAAAATAATGTTCAGTCCAAATTATACAATCCAAAATAAAAGAGGTGCTGAAATATAAAACTTATTCTATTCTAAACTAATCCTAAACTAAACTCCACCCGACGTTCCGGGCCTTGATCACGAACCTCCTTTGCGTACATGCTACTTCGGGGCATTCCCCGAATAAATCAATACAAATCCTTCGGGGCATTCCCCGGCTAAATGAGTACAATTTAAACTTTTCGTGCAATAAAGTAGAAAGTACCATTCACGCACATTTTCAAACACTCCAACAACTCGTTATTCCTAAATTTGCCTACCCGGCCTATGTTTGCCTACCAAGTTTAACGCATCACAATTCTATCATGTTTAACATTATCAATACATCAAAATTAATCAATATTCATTTTTCTCCATTTTTAATCCTCACCTTAATTCATTCTCAACCACGTGATTAACCCATTTCAATGCACAATCCACCAATCGAGAATAACGAAAATTCACCAATCATGCTTAGCACATCACACACCCAAATGTCACCAACAGTTCACATCAACAAACAAACCACGGTATCGAATCACACGCAATCACAATCACATAAGAATTAAATAAAAGAGTAGAAAGAATTGGACCTTAAATTTGAAGCTTTCAAACTCAATGTTATTCGAATAAAGAGAGTCTGCACCCGAAAACCTCGAGCCGAACCTTAACACCAACAATCCAACTCGACAAATAATGACCCGTTCACCATCACTTTTCACGCCGTCACTGTTCACCGGTACTGTTCACCGGTTACTTTTTTTTCTTTTTTTCTTTTTGCGTTGTTGTTCTTGTTCTTGTGAGGAATATTATTTGGTGATTCTTGTTATTGTGGAGAAGATGATGATCAAAGAATGAGCCCCTTTTCCTCTTAGAATTTTTTTTTTATAATGGGCATGGATTTGTTATGATGTGGGAATTTTGGTGGGTCCCCCATATATTCTTTCTTTGTGGACAAGAAAAAAGAGGGGGGGATCATATGGGTAGTTAGGGTAGGTGGAAGCTTTTGATTGAGTAGGTTGTTAGGATAAGATAAATTAGTTAGAGGTATTTTTTGTTTATTTTTGTATTTTTGTGGGATATAATTACATGGGGTTGGACACATGGTAAGGTGAACTAAAAATGAATAAAATTAGACTTCGGGAGGGACAAAATTAGGTGTCTACATACGTTAAATATATACGTCTATAGAAGATATATACTTATATATACGTACCATTCAATATATGTACTACTTTAAATAAAATATATACTACAATATATACACACTATATATATAGTTATATACTAATTTATAAAATATACACATATTTATATGTTAAATATATACTATTTTAGAAAATATATACACATATATACGTACCATTCAATATATGTACTTCTTTAAATAAAATGTATACTACAATATATATATACTACAATATATACACACACTATATATATAGTTATATATTAATTTATAAAACATATACACATGTATACGTTAAGTATATCTACTTTAGAAAATATACACACATATATACGTACCATTCAATAAATACGTACTACTTTAAATAAAATATACTACAATATATACACATACTATATATATAGTTATATACTAATTTATATAATATATAAATTAAAAAATCCATTTTTTTTAAATTTAACTGGGCCGGGCCGATTAACAGACGGGTCTGGATTGATTTTGATCCGGATCGGGTTAATCGGGCCCAAATAAAAAATTAATCTAATCCGAAATCTGATACCATACGGCTCGTGAGCTGACCGAGCTGAATTTACTTAGTGGGCCGGGCTGGGTCAGGTTAACCTGGCCCCGTTTGACAGGCTTAGATTATAAAGAACTAAAATACTCTACTTGACTTTTCAAGATTTCTAATTATAGTCGCATGGACTATCATCAATAATTAGGTACAATGGCAAACATAAAGTTGGTTCTATTAAATGGGGAAAAGTTTTAAACATCACAGTATATATATTCAAATCCCAAGGGGAATAAATAAACATTAATGTCATTACATCCTTAATTTTGCATTAGTTAGTTGTACTTAAGTAAGATGCATTCATCTTATTACTCCCTCCGTCCCAAATTATCCGTCCCAAATTTTTTAATTTGATTTCTCATTTTACTTGTCTTTTTTCATTAATCAAATTAATCAAGAAGAAATAAAAAAAAAAAAAAAATCCCATGATTTACCCTTTGCATTAACTATTTTTTCTTCAAATTAAAATATAAACATCATTTAATAGGGGTACTATGATAAACTAGTCATGTTATTAATTATTTTTCTGACATCTCAATTTGGGACGGAGGGAATAGTAACTTATTTTCTAGGAAAAATATTTTTTTATATTTTTTTTCTTCTTTTACGAAACATATTCCTGGAGTAAATTATTTTTATATATTTAACATGTTATACCAATTAAATGCATCTGAAGATTGAGGATCCTCAAACTTATGCCTCCATGATCTTAAGTTCTGTAGGTACAAAGTTATGCCATGTAAGACAAAACGTGCGGGTTTTGAATAGGAATAAAACGGTATAACTTGTGTTATATGATGATACGAAAATATAAATATATAGAGAGATATTTTTGACCGCTTTTGGATTTTGAATAGGAATTAAATGACATAAATTGTGTTGTATGATGATACGAAAATATAAACTTATATATATCGATCAATTTTGATGTTGGGATATTCTCGACTGCTTTTTGTTATTTAAAATAGGCAAAATGACCTTCTAGACTCCTGTACTATGTCAGTTTTGTAAGTTGGACGCTTCTACTGACATATTTGTCATCTGAACCCCTGAACCCATTAAAAAGCAACTTTTTAAACCCTTTGTCGGTCTACTCAGTTGTGCGTGTTGCACAATCGCTGCCACGTCATTAATTTTGTGTAAAATAATTTTCACGTATGAAATGACGTGTGTAGAGTATAAATAGTAAAATTTGACCTAAAATTTAGGTCATATTACACCTTCTTCTTCGCCTCTCCTCTCTCTCTCTCATCCGAAACTGAAAGATTAGCACGATTTTATCACGCCCCAAAATTCCATCGGGCCGGACTGGCACCCGAAGCCGAGAAGGCCCGAGAGAACCCGTTCAAATACCTGTACTTTCACTTACATGTCACCAAAAATTTGGACAGCACTTCGTTGCATATAGAAGGGTCTAATTACCTGTATCAGCACAACACGCACAAATATATATATATATATAATACTTGACCGTCGGGGCCACCACATATACAAATATAACATCACTATATAAACTTCCATGACTTTACCCTTCCTTATGTCTACAAAGCCTCTAGGATATACATGACATAACTAGGGTCGGGACAAACCTCCCGGCCACACATGACTCCTGTACAATAACAAAACATAAGGAACCGACTCGGAAAGCTCCGAAGCAAACTGGAGCTCACCAACAATAGCTGTATGACCTGGATCCTATCTATGTTGTGTTGCTGAAGCACTTGTTCCTGCAGCATGAAATGCAGGTCCCCCGTGAGGGACGTCAGTACGAAATATGTACTGAGTATGTAAAGCTGTAAATAATCATATATGATATGGGGGGTCAAGAAAATCAGACACAAGTGAATAAATCATAATAGAAGTGAACCACACTTCATAAACACTTTTAGGATCATGTACATTATCATTAATTTGAATTCGGTTCTTGAATTCAAACACATTTGTGGAACGGTATACCTTCGTTCATTTCATTCTTTACAATTATCATTCGCCATTACCTCCTCCTCCCGAACCTCCAACCACCTAACAATAATCAATATTGTACCGTACTGTGACCATTAGGCTGCCCTCAGTACATATCAACTGTAATCATATCAAGTATCGGGATTGGCCCATGCTAGGCTTAAGCCCCTGAGCTACCACCCACACGTATATCAAGTAACACACATAAGAGATCTTTCCAATAACTTAGTTCAAAAGCTTTTGAGATTATTACATTAGTGTCCATGCCAATATAGTACCTTTGGAACAATGATACATCAATAGAACCAAGTAATAGACCTTCTATACAATAACGATGTAATAAAGACTCATTGGTACATCAACAATGTGTTTCAGAATCATCAATATCACAACAATGAAATAGGAGCCTTTTGGTATATCAATGAAATATTTTGACACTTTATAGAATGGAAACAACTTCGTTGGTAACGTAGAACGATACATGTTTTTTGGACAACCTCGGAATCTTACTTGATGGAACATTGGTGTTTTCATGCCAAAGAACATCGTTAGAGTATGCTTTACATAGCTCGTTGTAGATTAGGATTCCAATTCAACACAACTTCCCGCCTTTACAAATCACTTATCTACAATGAAATATTTGGCATCTAGTATTAGCAACCCAACACCACAATTCTCTTCCATAATTCCATACAACCAATATTTGCAAAGCATTCCAAAAACCAACTTGAACAGTAGGTTTATGTGTATATATATATATATAATCATCATTTCAATACCACATCATCACACCAAATCCCTTCACAATTCCACATAATCCAACCATGCACAAGAATAATCCAACATCATTTCCAATCATCTTTCAACAACAATCAAATAACATACTTCTTATGCTCACATGCATATATATACATATCCATATAAATAACACCAACATAATTTACATCCTTACCATAAAATGGCCCTTTTGATTCCGAAGTCCTGTTGGCACAAATAAGGGGTGCTTCTCGAAGCCCTCGAGACGGTGAACACAACTACAAAATCAATTTGGATTTTCTACGGTTGAATCACAAGATAATTGGAGTTGAAATTAGGTTAGAGTTTCTTATTCTTCAATAATTTGGATGATAAATGATGGATATGAGGCTAAGTATATGTATATAATGACCAATTTTCGTCCATGAGGTGATGGAAAATGACCATATTGCCCTTAAAATTTAAGTAAATCTGAATCTGTCCATGGTGGACTGTTTTGATAGGCTAAAGTAAATCGACCATAACTCTTTGCTACGATAATTGATTTGGGTTAAACCAATTTCATTAGAAAGAAGACTCTCGGGGCTTCTCATCGATATATAGCATCTCACACAGTTCATTTTGTACAAAGAGTTATGATCATTTAAAGTCGACCTAAAAATCTGTTTGGCTGCAGTACTTTTGTGTGCAGAAAATTTCTGCACATTTACTGTTCATTGCGTCCACCGTTTTCAAGTTTCGAACATGCTCGCTTATATCCGATACTCATCTGTTTTCAGAAATCTTTATATCGTTGGAAAGCTAACTCGATAAACTTCGTATAGAAACTTCGACGAGCAAATTCCGGTATAAATAAAGTCGATTCCTATACACATATAATCAAACTATACACTTGAAACCATCTCAAAATAATCAATACTCATACTTAAACTCATATATACCTAACTTATGATCAATACATATACTCCAACACATATAACCATGACTAATGCACGTAATTAAGTACGGGGTGTTACATCCTTCCCCCCTTAAGGACATTCGTCCTCGAATGTGAATGTAGTTATTTAGCCGAAACAAGTTCGAATTCATAATTGATATTCACGTCATCATATAGATATTATGCATATGTAAAAACTTACTTGTTAGTGTCCCAGTTCCACTCTTTGCACTTCTTTTTCACCTTTGAACAAACAAGGGTATTTGTATTTCATTGCTTACTCCGCTCCCCATGTAATCTCTTCCCTTTGTTGATTTCTCCAAAGTACTTTCACCGATGCTACTTAGTTATTTCTCATCTTCTTAACTTGACGATCTAATATAGCAACAGGCATCTCCTCATAGGTAAGATCTTCTGTTACTTGCACATCTTCAGTAGAAGTAATAAGGGACGGATCTCCGATGCACTTTCGAAGCATCGATACATGAAATACTGGATGCACTGATGAGAGTTCCTGGGGTAGCTCTAATTCATAAGCAACTTGCCCACATCTTCGAATAATCTTATACGGGCCTATATATCGTGGACTCAACTTTCCTTTCTTGCCAAATCTCATCACCTCTTTCATTGGCGATACCTTCAAAAATACCCAATCGCCTAACGAAAACTCTAGCCCTCTTCTTCTACTATCCGCATATGACTTGTGTCGACTTTGGTCTATTTTCAACCGTTGCTGAATCACCATGACTTTTTCTATGGCTTGATACACAAGATCCGGTCCGAACATAAGAGTTTCACCCGCTTCAAACCATCCTATTGGTGATCTACACTTCTTCCCATATAAAGCTTCATATGGTGCCATTTTGATACTTGAATGATAGCTATTATTGTAGGCAAACTCAATAAGAGGTAAATGATCATCCCAGCTGCCTTTAAAATCTATAACACATGCTCGTAGCATATCTTCAAGTGTTTGAATGGTGCGCTCTGCTTGTCCATCCGTCTGAGGGTGAAAAGTTGTACTCAGATTCACTTGTGTTCCCAAACTCCGTTGGAAAGACTTCCAAAAGTTTGCGGTAAATTGAGTTCCCCGATCCGATATAATAGAAGTTGGCACTCCATGTAATCGGACTATTTCTTTAACATACAACTTCGAATATTCTTCAACTGTGTAAGTGGTCTTAACGGGTAAGAAATGTGCGGATTTAGTAAGCCTATCCACAATCACCCATATAGAATCAAATTTCCGAGCTGTACGAGGCAAACCTGTAACAAAATCCATGTTGATCATGTCCCACTTCCAAATTGGAAGATCTATGCATTGCATATAGCCTCTGGGCTTTTGATGTTCCACTTTAACTCGTTGGCAATTTGGACATTCAGCTACAAATTCTGCGATGTTCCTTTTCATGTCATTCCACCAATATACATCCTTCAAATCTTGATACATTTTGGTTGACCCTGGATGAATAGAATACCTTGAGAAATGTGCCTCAGTCATAATTCTTTTTCTTAGCTCATCAACAATAGGCACACATAGCCGATTTTGGCATAGAAGTACTCCTTCTTGCGAAAGCTCAAATACCTTCGTCGCACCATTTTGAACATTCTCCTTGAGTTGCAATAAAACAGGATCTGCATCTTTCTTCTCTTTCACCTCAGCTACTAATGAGGATTCCGCGACATTATGCACAATAAGCTCCTCGTCCGGAGTTTCGAGAAGACGAACTACTAGACTAGCTAATTGATGAAGATCTTTAATCATCCCTTGCCTTTCTACAGGTGCCATCATAGCCTTACGACTCAACGCATCAGCTACTATATTCGCTTTCCCTGGGTGATAGAAAATATCAACATCATAATCTTTTAATAGTTCCATCCACCTTCGCTGCCTCAGATTTAGATCCTTCTGACTGAAAATATATTGTAAGCTCTTGTGATCAGTATATATATCAACATGAACCCCATATAAATAGTGGTGCCATATTTTTAAAGCAAAGATAACTGTTGCCAGCTCAAGATCATGTGTGGGGTAATTTTTCTCATGTGGCCTCAATTGCCTTGAGGCATATGCTATCACCTTACCATGCTGCATTAATACACATCCTAAACCAATTCTCGAAGCATCACAATACACTGTATACCCTTATGTACCTTCTGGAAGTACCAACACAGGTGTAGAAGTCAACTTATTCTTCAATTCTTGGAAACTCTCCTCACACGCATCATTCCATTGGAACTTGGATGCTTTATGCGTTAGCTTAGTTAAGGGTGCTGAAATAGAAGAAAAACCCTCAACAAACTTTCTATAATAACCAGCCAACCCAAGAAAACTACGAATCTCCGTAGGCGTTGTGGGCCTTGGCCAATTCTTCACAGCTTCTATCTTTTGAGTATCAACTTGTATGCCTTCATTTGATACAATATGGCCCAGAAATGCCACTGACTTTAGCCAAAATTCACATTTAGAAAATTTTGCATACAGCTTGCAATCACGAAGAGTTTGCAACGTTTGTCGCAAATGATTAGCATGATCCTCTTCTGATCTAGAATAAACTAGAATATCATCAATGAAAACTATCACGAATACATCTAGGAATGGCTTAAACACCCTATTCATTAAATCCATGAAAGCTGCAGGTGCATTAGTTAGCCCAAATGACATAACTAGAAACTCATAATGACCATACCTTGTTCGGAAAGCTGTCTTGGGTATATCTTTTTCTTTGACTCTCACTTGATGATAACCTGACCTCAAATCAATCTTAGAAAAACATTTGGCACCCTGTAACTGATCAAATAAATCATCAATTCTTGGAAGAGGATATTTATTTTTAAGAGTCACTTTATTCAGCTGCCTATAATCAATACACATTCTCAATGTGCCATCTTTCTTGCGCACAAACAGCACTGGTGCTCCCCAAGGGGAAATACTAGGCCTAATGAACCCCTTTTCTAGCAAATCTTTCAATTGCCCTTTCAATTCTCGTAATTCTGCTGGGGCCATTCTATACGGAGGAATTGAGATTGGCTTAGTGCCTGGTATCACATCAATACCAAATTATACTTCTCGTTCAGGAGGTAAACCTGGAAGATCTTCAGGGAATACATCAAGAAATTCACTTACTACTGGTACAGTGTGAAGATCTGGTGATTCCGATTCCGTATCCTTTACTCTAACTAAATGACATATGTAGCCCTTGGAAATCATTTTTCTCGCTTTGAAATAAGAAATAAATCTACCTCTTGGTGTGCCAATCTTACCTTGTCATTCAATAACTGTTTCATTAGGAAAATATAAATACATCTTTTTCGTACAACAGTCAATTTTGGCATAACAAGACGCCAACCAATCCATACCCATTATAACATCAAAATCTACCATTTCTAGTTCCACAAGATTGGCCATCATGTCTTGACCACACACAGTTACTACACAATCTTTATAAACTCTTCTAGCAATAATAGATTCCCCAACCGGGGTAGACACTTCCAACGGCTTATCTAACAATTCGGGGGTTCTTTTGAACTTTCCAGCAACCAAAGGAGTAACATATGATAATGTAGAACTGGGATCAATTAGAGCATATACATCAAATGAAAATATGGACAACGTACCCGTGACCACATCTGGGGAAGCCTCTAGATTCTGCCGATCCGCTAAAGCATAAGTGCGATTCTGAGTCCCGCTGGAACTAGCGACTCTTTTTTCATTTCTAGCGTGACCCGCAGGTTGTGCGCCCCTACCAGAATAAGATGCCGGTGACGATGATGCAACAGCTGATCCCGAAGGTCGTGCTACGCCACCTGCGCCCCTTCGTGGGCATTCTCTCATCATATGTCCCGTCATACCGCACCAAAAACAAACATTTGTTCCCATTAGACATACGCCCATATGATACTTTCCGCATCGATTACATAGCTCTCGAGAAGGTCTCGATTGGCTCATGTTCCCTTGCCCATGATAACCCACTGATCGCGAACTATGACCCTCACTTCTTTGCCCAAATTGACTGCCTCTGAACCCCTGATGCTGTGGTGGAGCACTAGATTCAGAATAAAAAAATAATGGCCTAGGTGGTCTAGCAGAAAATTGAGGTCTAAAACCTCCTTATGGCGCCATAAACTGCCCTGTAGATCTGGCCCTCTTAGAAGATCCACTTTCAAATTCATGTGTTCTTTTTCTTTGCCTCTGATCTTCCATTTTCTGTGCAAATGCTTGGATCCTAGCTATATCCATGTCTTTATTCAGTGCAGCAATAGTACAATCCCTAACCAAATACGGATCCAATCCATCCACATATTGATGAACTCTGTCATCCATAGTTGCTATAACATTAGGAGCATATCTGGAAAAAGAATTAAATCGAAGACTATACTCCCTCACACTTGTATTACCCTGTCGAAGATTTAAGAACTGATCCGCACGGGCCTGACGAGTCTCATATGGAAGATAATGATCAATAAATGCCTCTTTGAACTCTTTCCAAGTAGCTAGGGGTGCATCAATGCCCCTTGATCGTTTCCAGTCTTCATACCAATATATAGTCTCACCTTTGAATTTATACGCGGCTAACTCCACTGTCTCTCTACCCGATACATGCATCACCTCTAGGGCCCTTTGGATCTGATCAATAAAGTCCTACGGATCTTCATTAAGATCGGATCCGGTAAAAGTAGGCGGATCCATCTTAAGAAAATCTTGCGTCCGAAGACTAACCGCCCTATCAGTACCGCTAGAACCCGCGGCAGGAATAGTTTGCCCTTGGACTTGACCGGCAACAATCCAGGTCAACAGTTGTACTGCATCCCTCATATCCTGATCAGCAGCATTAACAAGTGGTTCTGTAAATGTGGTTCGCCTCCCACTTATTTCATCTGGAGTGGAAGACATTTCAGATACCCGCTCAGCTTGAGCTTCACTCTGATTAACTTGTACAGGTGGTGACTTACTAGTCCCTTCTCCGGCAGCCACATCTACCCGCTTGCCGGTATTCTTACTTCCGGTATCCGGCATTCTTACTGTAATAAGAGAAACAAATGGATTCAGTGGTCAACTATGACTTCATTTGCTATATAAGCTCTATGGCACGATCTATGATCTGAAGGAAAGAAACAATTTCCTAAATGTCCATAGCCTCCTGTTTATAGATGTGGTTCACAACACACTGATAAACAACACTCTACGTAGACATGACTTTGTAGACTCACTAGGACGAACCTCTCTGATACCACTTTTATCACGCCCCAAAATCCCATCGGGCCGGACTGGCACCCGAAGCCAAGAAGGCCCGGGAGAACCCGTTCAAATACCTGTACTTTCACTTACATGTCACCAAAAATTTGGACAACACTTCGTTGCATATAGAAGGGTCTAATTACCTGTATCAGCACAACACGCACAAATATATATATATAATACTTGGTCGTCGGGGCCACCACATATACAAATATAACATCACTATATAAACTTCCATGACTTTACCCTTCCTTATGTCTACAAAGCCTCTAGGATATACATGACATAACTAGGGTCGGGACAAACCTCCCGGCCACACATGACTCCTGTACAATAACAAAACATAAGGAACCGACTCGGAAAGCTCCGAAGCAAACTGGAGCTCACCAACAATAGCTGTATGACCTGGATCCTATCTATGTTGTGTTGCTGAAGCACTTGTGCCTGCAGCATGAAATGCAGGTCCCCCGTGAGGGACGTCAGTACGAAATATGTACTGAGTATGTAAAGCTGTAAATAATCATATATGATATGGGGGGTCAAGAAAATCAGACACAAGTGAATAAATCATAATAGAAGTGAACCACACTTCATAAACACTTTTAGGATCATGTACATTATCATTAATTTGAATTCGGTTCTTGAATTCAAACACATTTGTGGAACGGTATACCTTCGTTCATTTCATTCTTTACAATTATCATTCGCCATTACCTCCTCCTCCCGAACCTCCAACCACCTAACAATAATCAATATTGTACCGTACTGTGACCATTAGGCTGCCCTCAGTACATATCAACTGTAATCATATCAAGTATCGGGATTGGCCCATGCTAGGCTTAAGCCCCTGAGCTACCACCCACACGTATATCAAGTAACACACATAAGAGATCTTTCCAATAACTTAGTTCAAAAGCTTTTGAGATTATTACATTAGTGTCCATGCCAATATAGTACCTTTGGAACAATGATACATCAATAGAACCAAGTAATAGACCTTCTATACAATAACGATGTAATAAAGACTCATTGGTACATCAACAATGTGTTTCAGAATCATCAATATCACAACAATGAAATAGGAGCCTTTTGGTATATCAATGAAATATTTTGACACTTTATAGAATGGAAACAACTTCGTTGGTAACGTAGAACGATACATGTTTTTTGGACAACCTCGGAATCTTACTTGATGGAACATTGGTGTTTTCATGCCAAAGAACATCGTTAGAGTATGCTTTACATAGCTCGTTGTAGATTAGGATTCCAATTCAACACAACTTCCCGCCTTTACAAATCACTTATCTACAATGAAATATTTGGCATCTAGTATTAGCAACCCAACACCACAATTCTCTTCCATAATTCCATACAACCAATATTTGCAAAGCATTCCAAAAACCAACTTGAACAGTAGGTTTATGTGTATATATATATATATAATCATCATTTCAATACCACATCATCACACCAAATCCCTTCACAATTCCACATAATCCAACCATGCACAAGAATAATCCAACATCATTTCCAATCATCTTTCAACAACAATCAAATAACATACTTCTTATGCTCACATGCATATATATACATATCCATATAAATAACACCAACATAATTTACATCCTTACCATAAAATGGCCCTTTTGATTCCGAAGTCCTGTTGGCACAAATAAGGGGTGCTTCTCGAAGCCCTCGAGACGGTGAACACAACTACAAAATCAATTTGGATTTTCTACGGTTGAATCACAAGATAATTGGAGTTGAAATTAGGTTAGAGTTTCTTATTCTTCAATAATTTGGATGATAAATGATGGATATGAGGCTAAGTATATGTATATAATGACCAATTTTCGTCCATGAGGTGATGGAAAATGACCATATTGCCCTTAAAATTTAAGTAAATCTGAATCTGTCCATGGTGGACTGTTTTGATAGGCTAAAGTAAATCGACCATAACTCTTTTCTACGATAATTGATTTGGGTTAAACCAATTTCATTAGAAAGAAGACTCTCGGGGCTTCTCATCGATATATAGCATCTCACACAGTTCATTTTGTACAAAGAGTTATGATCATTTAAAGTCGACCTAAAAATCTGTTTGGCTGCAGTACTTTTGTGTGCAGAAAATTTCTGCACATTTACTGTTCATTGCGTCCACCGTTTTCAAGTTTCGAACATGCTCGCTTATATCCGATACTCATCTGTTTTCAGAAATCTTTATATCGTTGGAAAGCTAACTCGATAAACTTCGTATAGAAACTTCGACGAGCAAATTCCGGTATAAATAAAGTCGATTCCTATACACATATAATCAAACTATACACTTGAAACCATCTCAAAATAATCAATACTCATACTTAAACTCATATATACCTAACTTATGATCAATACATATACTCCAACACATATAACCATGACTAATGCACGTAATTAAGTACGGGGTGTTACATCCTTCCCCCCTTAAGGACATTCGTCCTCGAATGTGAATGTAGTTATTTAGCCGAAACAAGTTCGAATTCATAATTGATATTCACGTCATCATATAGATATTATGCATATGTAAAAACTTACTTGTTAGTGTCCCAGTTCCACTCTTTGCACTTCTTTTTCACCTTTGAACAAACAAGGGTATTTGTATTTCATTGCTTACTCCGCTTCCCATGTAATCTCTTCCCTTTGTTGATTTCTCCAAAGTACTTTCACCGATGCTACTTAGTTATTTCTCATCTTCTTAACTTGACGATCTAATATAGCAACAGGCATCTCCTCATAGGTAAGATCTTCTGTTACTTGCACATCTTCAGTAGAAGTAATAAGGGACGGATCTCCGATGCACTTTCGAAGCATCGATACATGAAATACTGGATGCACTGATGAGAGTTCCTGGGGTAGCTCTAATTCATAAGCAACTTGCCCACATCTTCGAATAATCTTATACGGGCCTATATATCGTGGACTCAACTTTCCTTTCTTGCCAAATCTCATCACCTCTTTCATTGGCGATACCTTCAAAAATACCCAATCGCCTAACGAAAACTCTAGCCCTCTTCTTCTACTATCCGCATATGACTTGTGTCGACTTTGGTCTATTTTCAACCGTTGCTGAATCACCATGACTTTTTCTATGGCTTGATACACAAGATCCGGTCCGAACATAAGAGTTTCACCCGCTTCAAACCATCCTATTGGTGATCTACACTTCTTCCCATATAAAGCTTCATATGGTGCCATTTTGATACTTGAATGATAGCTATTATTGTAGGCAAACTCAATAAGAGGTAAATGATCATCCCAGCTGCCTTTAAAATCTATAACACATGCTCGTAGCATATCTTCAAGTGTTTGAATGGTGCGCTCTGCTTGTCCATCCGTCTGAGGGTGAAAAGTTGTACTCAGATTCACTTGTGTTCCCAAACTCCGTTGGAAAGACTTCCAAAAGTTTGCGGTAAATTGAGTTCCCCGATCCGATATAATAGAAGTTGGCACTCCATGTAATCGGACTATTTCTTTAACATACAACTTCGAATATTCTTCAACTGTGTAAGTGGTCTTAACGGGTAAGAAATGTGCGGATTTAGTAAGCCTATCCACAATCACCCATATAGAATCAAATTTCCGAGCTGTACGAGGCAAACCTGTAACAAAATCCATGTTGATCATGTCCCACTTCCAAATTGGAAGATCTATGCATTGCATATAGCCTCTGGGCTTTTGATGTTCCACTTTAACTCGTTGGCAATTTGGACATTCAGCTACAAATTCTGCGATGTTCCTTTTCATGTCATTCCACCAATATACATCCTTCAAATCTTGATACATTTTGGTTGACCCTGGATGAATAGAATACCTTGAGAAATGTGCCTCAGTCATAATTCTTTTTCTTAGCTCATCAACAATAGGCACACATAGCCGATTTTGGCATAGAAGTACTCCTTCTTGCGAAAGCTCAAATACCTTCGTCGCACCATTTTGAACATTCTCCTTGAGTTGCAATAAAACAGGATCTGCATCTTTCTTCTCTTTCACCTCAGCTACTAATGAGGATTCCGCGACATTATGCACAATAAGCTCCTCGTCCGGAGTTTCGAGAAGACGAACTACTAGACTAGCTAATTGATGAAGATCTTTAATCATCCCTTGCCTTTCTACAGGTGCCATCATAGCCTTACGACTCAACGCATCAGCTACTATATTCGCTTTCCCTGGGTGATAGAAAATATCAACATCATAATCTTTTAATAGTTCCATCCACCTTCGCTGCCTCAGATTTAGATCCTTCTGACTGAAAATATATTGTAAGCTCTTGTGATCAGTATATATATCAACATGAACCCCATATAAATAGTGGTGCCATATTTTTAAAGCAAAGATAACTGTTGCCAGCTCAAGATCATGTGTGGGGTAATTTTTCTCATGTGGCCTCAATTGCCTTGAGGCATATGCTATCACCTTACCATGCTGCATTAATACACATCCTAAACCAATTCTCGAAGCATCACAATACACTGTATACCCTTATGTACCTTCTGGAAGTACCAACACAGGTGTAGAAGTCAACTTATTCTTCAATTCTTGGAAACTCTCCTCACACGCATCATTCCATTGGAACTTGGATGCTTTATGCGTTAGCTTAGTTAAGGGTGCTGAAATAGAAGAAAAACCCTCAACAAACTTTCTATAATAACCAGCCAACCCAAGAAAACTACGAATCTCCGTAGGCGTTGTGGGCCTTGGCCAATTCTTCACAGCTTCTATCTTTTGAGTATCAACTTGTATGCCTTCATTTGATACAATATGGCCCAGAAATGCCACTGACTTTAGCCAAAATTCACATTTAGAAAATTTTGCATACAGCTTGCAATCACGAAGAGTTTGCAACGTTTGTCGCAAATGATTAGCATGATCCTCTTCTGATCTAGAATAAACTAGAATATCATCAATGAAAACTATCACGAATACATCTAGGAATGGCTTAAACACCCTATTCATTAAATCCATGAAAGCTGCAGGTGCATTAGTTAGCCCAAATGACATAACTAGAAACTCATAATGACCATACCTTGTTCGGAAAGCTGTCTTGGGTATATCTTTTTCTTTGACTCTCACTTGATGATAACCTGACCTCAAATCAATCTTAGAAAAACATTTGGCACCCTGTAACTGATCAAATAAATCATCAATTCTTGGAAGAGGATATTTATTTTTAAGAGTCACTTTATTCAGCTGCCTATAATCAATACACATTCTCAATGTGCCATCTTTCTTGCGCACAAACAGCACTGGTGCTCCCCAAGGGGAAATACTAGGCCTAATGAACCCCTTTTCTAGCAAATCTTTCAATTGCCCTTTCAATTCTCGTAATTCTGCTGGGGCCATTCTATACGGAGGAATTGAGATTGGCTTAGTGCCTGGTATCACATCAATACCAAATTATACTTCTCGTTCAGGAGGTAAACCTGGAAGATCTTCAGGGAATACATCAAGAAATTCACTTACTACTGGTACAGTGTGAAGATCTGGTGATTCCGATTCCGTATCCTTTACTCTAACTAAATGACATATGTAGCCCTTGGAAATCATTTTTCTCGCTTTGAAATAAGAAATAAATCTACCTCTTGGTGTGCCAATCTTACCTTGTCATTCAATAACTGTTTCATTAGGAAAATATAAATACATCTTTTTCGTACAACAGTCAATTTTGGCATAACAAGATGCCAACCAATCCATACCCATTATAACATCAAAATCTACCATTTCTAGTTCCACAAGATTGGCCATCATGTCTTGACCACACACAGTTACTACACAATCTTTATAAACTCTTCTAGCAATAATAGATTCCCCAACCGGGGTAGACACTTCCAACGGCTTATCTAACAATTCGGGGGTTCTTTTGAACTTTCCAGCAACCAAAGGAGTAACATATGATAATGTAGAACTGGGATCAATTAGAGCATATACATCAAATGAAAATATGGACAACGTACCCGTGACCACATCTGGGGAAGCCTCTAGATTCTGCCGATCCGCTAAAGCATAAGTGCGATTCTGAGTCCCGCTGGAACTAGCGACTCTTTTTTCATTTCTAGCGTGACCCGCAGGTTGTGCGCCCCTACCAGAATAAGATGCCGGTGACGATGATGCAACAGCTGATCCCGAAGGTCGTGCTACGCCACCTGCGCCCCTTCGTGGGCATTCTCTCATCATATGTCCCGTCATACCGCACCAAAAACAAACATTTGTTCCCATTAGACATACGCCCATATGATACTTTCCGCATCGATTACATAGCTCTCGAGAAGGTCTCGATTGGCTCATGTTCCCTTGCCCATGATAACCCACTGATCGCGAACTATGACCCTCACTTCTTTGCCCAAATTGACTGCCTCTGAACCCCTGATGCTGTGGTGGAGCACTAGATTCAGAATAAAAAAATAATGGCCTAGGTGGTCTAGCAGAAAATTGAGGTCTAAAACCTCCTTATGGCGCCATAAACTGCCCTGTAGATCTGGCCCTCTTAGAAGATCCACTTTCAAATTCATGTGTTCTTTTTCTTTGCCTCTGATCTTCCATTTTCTGTGCAAATGCTTGGATCCTAGCTATATCCATGTCTTTATTCAGTGCAGCAATAGTACAATCCCTAACCAAATACGGATCCAATCCATCCACATATTGATGAACTCTGTCATCCATAGTTGCTATAACATTAGGAGCATATCTGGACAAAGAATTAAATCGAAGACTATACTCCCTCACACTTGTATTACCCTGTCGAAGATTTAAGAACTGATCCGCACGGGCCTGACGAGTCTCATATGGAAGATAATGATCAATAAATGCCTCTTTGAACTCTTTCCAAGTAGCTAGGGGTGCATCAATGCCCCTTGATCGTTTCCAGTCTTCATACCAATATATAGTCTCACCTTTGAATTTATACGCGGCTAACTCCACTGTCTCTCTACCCGATACATGCATCACCTCTAGGGCCCTTTGGATCTGATCAATAAAGTCCTACGGATCTTCATTAAGATCGGATCCGGTAAAAGTAGGCGGATCCATCTTAAGAAAATCTTGCGTCCGAAGACTAACCGCCCTATCAGTACCGCTAGAACCCGCGGCAGGAATAGTTTGCCCTTGGACTTGACCGGCAACAATCCAGGTCAACAGTTGTACTGCATCCCTCATATCCTGATCAGCAGCATTAACAAGTGGTTCTGTAAATGTGGTTCGCCTCCCACTTATTTCATCTGGAGTGGAAGACATTTCAGATACCCGCTCAGCTTGAGCTTCACTCTGATTAACTTGTACAGGTGGTGACTTACTAGTCCCTTCTCCGGCAGCCACATCTACCCGCTTGCCGGTATTCTTACTTCCGGTATCCGGCATTCTTACTGTAATAAGAGAAACAAATGGATTCAGTGGTCAACTATGACTTCATTTGCTATATAAGCTCTATGGCACGATCTATGATCTGAAGGAAAGAAACAATTTCCTAAATGTCCATAGCCTCCTGTTTATAGATGTGGTTCACAACACACTGATAAACAACACTCTACGTAGACATGACTTTGTAGACTCACTAGGACGAACCTCTCTGATACCACTTTTATCACGCCCCAAAATCCCATCGGGCCGGACTGGCACCCGAAGCCAAGAAGGCCCGGGAGAACCCGTTCAAATACCTGTACTTTCACTTACATGTCACCAAAAATTTGGACAACACTTCGTTGCATATAGAAGGGTCTAATTACCTGTATCAGCACAACACGCACAAATATATATATATAATACTTGGTCGTCGGGGCCACCACATATACAAATATAACATCACTATATAAACTTCCATGACTTTACCCTTCCTTATGTCTACAAAGCCTCTAGGATATACATGACATAACTAGGGTCGGGACAAACCTCCCGGCCACACATGACTCCTGTACAATAACAAAACATAAGGAACCGACTCGGAAAGCTCCGAAGCAAACTGGAGCTCACCAACAATAGCTGTATGACCTGGATCCTATCTATGCTGTGTTGCTGAAGCACTTGTGCCTGCAGCATGAAATGCAGGTCCCCCGTGAGGGACGTCAGTACGAAATATGTACTGAGTATGTAAAGCTGTAAATAATCATATATGATATGGGGGGTCAAGAAAATCAGACACAAGTGAATAAATCATAATAGAAGTGAACCACACTTCATAAACACTTTTAGGATCATGTACATTATCATTAATTTGAATTCGGTTCTTGAATTCAAACACATTTGTGGAACGGTATACCTTCGTTCATTTCATTCTTTACAATTATCATTCGCCATTACCTCCTCCTCCCGAACCTCCAACCACCTAACAATAATCAATATTGTACCGTACTGTGACCATTAGGCTGCCCTCAGTACATATCAACTGTAATCATATCAAGTATCGGGATTGGCCCATGCTAGGCTTAAGCCCCTGAGCTACCACCCACACGTATATCAAGTAACACACATAAGAGATCTTTCCAATAACTTAGTTCAAAAGCTTTTGAGATTATTACATTAGTGTCCATGCCAATATAGTACCTTTGGAACAATGATACATCAATAGAACCAAGTAATAGACCTTCTATACAATAACGATGTAATAAAGACTCATTGGTACATCAACAATGTGTTTCAGAATCATCAATATCACAACAATGAAATAGGAGCCTTTTGGTATATTAATGAAATATTTTGACACTTTATAGAATGGAAACAACTTCGTTGGTAACGTAGAACGATACATGTTTTTTGGACAACCTCGGAATCTTACTTGATGGAACATTGGTGTTTTCATGCCAAAGAACATCGTTAGAGTATGCTTTACATAGCTCGTTGTAGATTAGGATTCCAATTCAACACAACTTCCCGCCTTTACAAATCACTTATCTACAATGAAATATTTGGCATCTAGTATTAGCAACCCAACACCACAATTCTCTTCCATAATTCCATACAACCAATATTTGCAAAGCATTCCAAAAACCAACTTGAACAGTAGGTTTATGTGTATATATATATATATAATCATCATTTCAATACCACATCATCACACCAAATCCCTTCACAATTCCACATAATCCAACCATGCACAAGAATAATCCAACATCATTTCCAATCATCTTTCAACAACAATCAAATAACATACTTCTTATGCTCACATGCATATATATACATATCCATATAAATAACACCAACATAATTTACATCCTTACCATAAAATGGCCCTTTTGATTCCGAAGTCCTGTTGGCACAAATAAGGGGTGCTTCTCGAAGCCCTCGAGACGGTGAACACAACTACAAAATCAATTTGGATTTTCTACGGTTGAATCACAAGATAATTGGAGTTGAAATCAGGCTAGGGTTTCTTATTCTTCAATAATTTGGATGATAAATAATGGATATGAGGCTAAGTATATGTATATAGTGACCAATTTTCGTCCATGAGGTGATGGAAAATGACCATATTGCCCTTAAAATTTAAGTAAATCCGAATCTGTCCATGGTGGACTGTTTTGATAGGCTAAAGTAAATCGACCATAACTCTTTTCTCCGATAATGGATTTGGGTGAAACCAATTGCATTAGAAAGAAGACTCTCGGGGCTTCTCATCGATATATAGAAGCTCACACATTTCATTTTGTACAAGGATTTATGATCGTTTAAATTCGACCCAAAAATCTGTTTGGCTGCAGTACTTTTGTGTGTAGAAAATTTCTGCACATTTACTGTTCATTGCGTCCACCGTTTTCAAGTTTCGAACATGCTCGCTTATATCCGATACTCATCTGTTTTTAGAAATCTTTATATCGTTGGAAATCTAACTCGATAAACTTCGCATAGAAACTTCGACGAGCAAATTCCGGTATAAATAAAGTCGATTCCTATACACATATAATCAAACTATACACTTGAAACCATCTCAAAATAATCAATACTCATACTTAAACTCATATATACCTAACTTATGATCAATACATATACTCCAACACATATAACCATGGCTAATGCACGTAATTAAGTACGGGGTGTTACAGATTTTAGGGTAATTTAGGCCGATAGTTGTTGAAGCTTGTTGCGATCCTTGTAAGTATTTAACGTTTTGGTGTAGTTATAGTATGTGGTTGTTTATTCTGAAGTTTGTAGTCGATTAAATGGTGGTCCGTTCTACTGAATTTAGGGTGTTCCAGATTACGAACATTTTTCTGCAATTTTTTGTGTGATTTTATTCTTTTTCGCATGTAGTGTTGATGTAGTTAGTATTTGTAGTGATGATATGACTTCAATGGCATATATCTGGTTTTGATTAGAATTTTGGGTTTTCGAGTTTTTCGTAAACTGAAAAATTGAGATCGAAAATTTGGGGCTTTTGGTTTGTTTGTAGTCTAATGCTCGTATAAAAGCTATATATTGCAATTTTTTATGCCTTCGATGGTATTTTTTGTTATTTCGATAAAATTTTACGGTTTTTTTGGTCAATTCCAAATTGGGTTCAAAAATTTTGGGGCTTTAATTTTTTTGTTGTTTAATGCTCCTATTAAACGTGTGTATAACCGTTTTGTGCCTTCAATGGCATGTATTTTTATTTCAATTACACTTTAGGGTTTGTTGGGTAAAATCAGAATTGATGTTTTTATTCCTTAGTTTTTTGTTTAAAAATTAGGGTTTTGTGGATAATTTCCTAATGTATATGTTATGTTGTCATTGTGCAGGTTTTGTAAATAAATGGATATAATTGTAACAATTCAATTCACGTATGGGGGTGTCTTTTTGTCAGACCCAGATTTAAGGTATGAAAATGGAATTCGTATTCCTGATAAAATTAGAGTAGATGTTGATGAGCTTCATGTTATGTTGTTTCATAACTTAGCAACAGATTTAGATGTGGAAAAAATTGAAACCTTTTGGTGTAGAGTAAATAAAAAAGGCTATTATTACAGGTTAGAAAATGATGTTGATGTTTTAAGCCTTATCAGTTGTTTAAAATATGGAGATTTGGTTGATGTATATGTGGTTCACCAAATTAGTGAACCTATACTTGTTAATGATGATGTGGCAGCCACTCCACCATTATTACAACTTAGTAATAGTGATGTGGCAGCCCCTGTTGAACCTGATAGGGCTGATGTGTCTTCATCTCATCCATTGGATATAAATGAAGATGAATATATAAATGAAAATCAGCCTCCTAGGGCAGAAAAAGGAAAAGCTAAGGTTTCTTGTGAAGACTTAGGTGAAGGTCAATTTAATGATTTCTCCACATACCATCTCCAAACATTTGATTCTGAATTAGATTTTGATTGGACTAATTCTGATGGTGATTCACTTTATGATGTTGATGAAAACATTGCAGAGTTGAGTGATTTTGATGAAGAGTTGCTTCAAGTTAGAAAGGCTAACATTGAAAAACAAGCAAAAGAAAAGGCTGATAGGGTGAATGTAGATGAGATACCATCTGGACCAGTAGCTATAGATGTTGGTTTTGAGGATATTTGTAAGAACAAGGGGGTTAGATATGAAGGTAAACTGGGTGGGGATGACCCTTATTTTGATAGTTCATATCCGGGTAGTGACATTAGTGATGAAGAGGAAGGAGATCCTGTTGATGATGATGAAGTGGTAGATCCACTACCTAGAACTTCTTCTAGCAAGATATACTTTGATAAAACTGCAAAGAAGGTATGTTTTCAGTTGTATATGGGTTTTTTTAATGCTATTGAGTTTAGAGAGGCACTACAGAGTAACTCTATTCAAAAAGATGTGAACCTTAAGTTGAAACCTAATGAGAAGAAAAGGGTAAGGGCTAAGTGTAAGCATAAGGGTTGTCCTTGGGTTATTCTTGGAAGTATTGATAACACAAGATTTTTTACTGTGAAAAATTACTTCCCTGTACACAAGTGTTCTAATAGGACAAGAAATAAGATGTGCAACCCTTAGTGGATTAGTAAGCATTACAAAGATAGGATTATGAGTGATTCATCAATAAAATTGCATCAGATTCAAACACTTTTAAGAAAGGACTATGGGTTGTATGTTAGTAAAACAACCTGTAGAAAGACAAAAATCAGAATTATGAATGAACATTTTAGTGATTTTGTTGAAGAGTTTTCTAGGTTATATGACTATGCTGAACAGTTGAGGACCACCAATCCTAGTACCACTGTATCTATTAGGACATCCAAGAATGCAGTTCCAGGAAAAAAAGTGTTTATGGGCATTTACATTTGTCTTGGGGCCTTAAAAAGTGGATGGAAAGAGGGCTGCAGAAGAATAATTGGTTTAGATGGTGCCTTTCTCAAGGGTGTATGTAAAGGTATCTTGTTGTCTTGCATTTCCAAAGATGGAAATAATCAAATGTACCCTGTAGCATGGGCTATGGTTGATAAAGAAACCAAGGACACATGGTCATGGTTTTTTAGGTGCATCAGCCATGATTTGGAACTTGAAGAAAATGGGGGTGAAGACTTGACAGTCATGTCTGATATGCAGAAGGTATGACTCTTCATCTGTTCATATTTTTCAGTTATTTATTACTGGCTAGTTTGCTGCAATGATGTCTTTAATGTTTAACTACTGTTTTACATGTTTTGATAGGGTCTTCATTTGGCACTTACTAATCTACTGCCAAATACTGAGCATAGATGGTGTGCTAGACATATATGGGCCAACTGGAAGCAGGTTTGGAGTGGTGAGGAAAGGAGAAAAAAATTCTGGCAGGTTGCAAGGGCCCCATTTGAAGTGTACTTGCAAAAGAAACTTAATGAAATGAGTGAGTTGGGTATTGGAATTGTGGAAGATTTGCTCAAGTACAACAAAGAGGCATGGTGTAGGGCTTTTTTTAAGGAACATAGCAGGTGTGATGTGGTTGAAAACAACATGTGTGAGACTTTCAATAATTGGATTTTAGCTGTTAGGTTCAAGACAATTATCACTATGTTGGAGGAAATAAGATGCAAAGTCATGGAAAGAATGAATCAAATGAGAGATTTTTGTGAAAAATGGATCACTGATGTATCATTAATGGCTATGGAAGTTCTTGCAGAGAATGTTGAATATGTAGCCAAGTGTGAGGTGAGATTTAATGGTGATATGGGCTTTGAGATTGGTGATCCACCTTATACACATGTTGTTAATGTGATGAGGAAGCAATGTAGTTGTAGGTCTTGGCAACTAAAGGGAATTCCTTGTGCACATGCAATTGTTGCAATGCATTACAAGGGATGGAATGTGGAGTCATATGTTGATCATTGGTATCAAAGAGAAACATACCTGAAGGCATATGAAAAGTATATTCAACCAATGACAAATATTAATATGTGGCCAAGAAGCACAAGACCACCAATTGAGCCACCTGAGATTACTCTCATGCCAGGAAGGCCAGGTAAAAATAGAAAGAAAGCTAAGGATGAAACTGTTAAGAAGAAGTTTGGAAAGGCTACAAGAAAGGGAAGAAAAATGACATATTTTGTGTTCAAGTGTATTGGACACAACAAGAAAGGATGTCCAACTTTGGTAAGCCAAAGTTTTTCTTATTGATGAATTTTACTCTTTTTGAATGTGTTTTTTACCTTTCCATATTTTTTTGTAGAAAAAAGATTTCAGTAGTAGCTGTGGCAGTCAACCAAGTGTGCTAGCCAGCACTAGTACTGCAGTTGCTACTACTGAGAGAGATGTAAATGCTTCAACAGCTGAAGAGATGCCTGTAAATGCTAAATCAATCAATAGAAGGCTTGCAAGAAGGTCTTCAAATTCTCAAAGTGCACCAACATGTTCAGGAAGGCCTGTAAATGCTCACAGTGCACCAACAACTGCAGGAAGACATGCAAATGCTGCATCAGTTGGTGGTGTGAGTCCTGCACGTGCCTCAACAGCTGGTATAAGGCCTGCAACTGTTGTGATGCCCACTACCACTTCAGCAGTGGGTGCTACTGCTACACAATCTATAACTCAGCTATCTACTAGTGGTGTTGGTGCCCAAAAGAGGAAGACTAATACAGCTTTGAGAGGTGGTGCAAATTTGGCTTATAAAAGATCAAGGCAAAAGAAGCAGGTTTTGGTGTGCTTTTTGGACCAAGTGGCAGTGTGGTAGAGAGGGTAAGTTTCATATAATGTACTTTACATTTAACTGGTTTTAATTAGTGCATGAATAACTGATTTTTTATTTTTTTTTACAGTCTGGAAATACTGATAGAGTATTACATAGTCCAACACTTATTAGTTCAGTTCCAACCAATATTGACTTGGGTTTCAAACCAAATGGACTAAGGTGGAAAGGTGGAACTGCAATAACTCAAAGACAGCTACAACAACAAAGTAGCAAAAGATCAAAGGCAAAGTCATCTCCAACCACTCAAGCCACATCAAGCACTCAAGCCAGCAAGAATGAATCCACAACAAGCACTCAAGAAACACATTAGTGTAATTCTCTTTCTGTATTGATCTCAAGTGTTGTTAAGATAATTTTTTAAGACTTCTGGTTCATTATTGTTAAGACAAGCATTTTGATGTTGTTAAGACAAGTATTTTGATGTCAATTATATATTGCAGATTTTTATGTTGGCAATGGTGTTTCTCATTAAATTTTAATTTCGTTTCATTGTACATACCAACTACATAGATCAAGCCATCTTAAATAATACAACAGATAGAAACCACATGACAACGATAATGATAATAGTGATATCAATACTAATGCTTGGTCTTTCATATCTTCCGTGTCTTCCATATCTTCCCAGTCCTTGTTGTCTTCGCTGCCTTCATTGCCTTCGATGTCTACCTTTATATTGTTCATTTTCATCGGCCCATCGAAAGAATCCACAACCAGTACCAACCTGATATTTTTGACAGCCCCAAAATATTCTTCCCGGATTGGTTGGTGTTCTTGACATCTTAAGTTCCGCGTAAAGTTCACAATAACAAATTCGAACTGTCATGGTGTTGCAAAAAATTACATAAAAAGTTAACTTTCCAATATTACAAGCATAGCAAGAAAAAAAATAATAAACAAGAACTTGGAGAGAGAAAAAATGGAGAAGAACGGATGAAAAAAATGCTCAAATTGCTCCAACAATGGTGTTGGAACCAAATGAGGAAGAAGGAGCATTTATAATGGGTGTTGGAACCCTTTTTGACCGTTGAGGCCCTTTAATTTTTTGGCTGACGCGCGCCTGGACACTAAAACACACGCTCTTATGTGGTCCCAGCCACATAGGATGCCACACCAAAAATTGTGTTTTAAAAGTTACTTTTTAATGGGTTCAGGGGTTCAGATGATAAACATGTAAGTAGAAGCGTCCAACTTACAAAACTGACATAGTACAAGGGTCCACAAGGTCATTTTGCCTTTAAAATAGTGAAGAACAAAAATTAAAAAGCACAACATTTAAGGAGAAAAAAATAAGCACAACGTTTAAAATAAGGTCATTTATGTGAATAGCCTATAATAAGTAAAAATATAAATTTATGTCACATAAAGAATTATTTATGTGGAAAACAATAATTAAAAATCAGTACAAAATAGAGATAGAAGTACTTATAAATGACTACTCTTTAGTGATTTATCATAATCTTCTTTATAAGATTCTGAGAAAATGGTCAAATACCCCCTTAATCTTTACCTCAAATTTCAACTACACACTTACACTTTGAGAAAGTCTTATGACCCCCCTGAACTATTTTAAAATGAAATTATTACCCCTTCAACGCTGACATGGCAAGAGAGTGTGTTTCACTCTCTTTAAAGAGAGTGAGAACGAAAATATTTTATTAAAAAATTATTTTTAATATTTTTTTAAATAAATATATATAATTTTAATTATTATTTTTCTTTCTTCTTCTTCTTCATTTCTTTTTCTTCCATTCTTCTTCTTCTTCTTCTTCATTTCTTTTTCTTCCATTCTTCTTCTTCTTCAATGGCATCCAAGAATGACAATTAATTTTTTTTTCTTCTTCTTCAATGGCATCAAAGAACCCATCAATGGCAATTAAATTCTTCTATGACATCCAAGAACTCATCAATGACAATTAATTTTTTTCTTCTTCTTCTTCTTCTTCTTCAATGGCATCCAAGAACCCATCAATGACAATTAATTTTTTTTTCTTCTTCTTCAATGGCATCCAAGAACTCGAATTACGTGAGAATCTTGAATCAATTCAGATTGGAAAATAAAGTCACCGAAATTTTGAATTTTTCGGCGCCATCACTGTCGCGACGCCATTTTGTGAAAATCGAATATTTTTTGGACATTAATTGTTGATTTGATTTTGATAAGATTGCATATCGTGTGAATTCCATATGATTCATTATGTCATTGAAGAAGAAGAAGAATAGAAGAAGAAGAAGAGGAAGAAGAAGAAGATGATGATGATGACCTGGCATGACGTGGAATTAATTTTTTATAGTAAAAAAATGATATATGACGTGGAATTACGTGGCATGACACGTGGCAGCGCGTGTAGACCACAAATCAAAATAAAATCTGGGTATGAGTTTTTAGAGAGGTATATATTTCACTTTAAAATAGTTCGAGGTAATAATTTCATTTTAAAATAGTTCAGGAGGTAATAGGATCCTCTCAAAGTATAAGTGTGTAGTTGAAATTTGGGATAAAAATTTGAGGGATATTTGACCATTTTCTCTTAGATTCTCAATCCAAAACCTTCTCTAAGTAAAATAGCTAAATCAAAATCCAACAATAACTCTCAAATAAAATAATAATAATCGAGAGGCTCCTTCCACACCCCAAAAGTAAAAGAAGCAGCAAAATTAATTTCTCTTGTAGTAAAGTATAAGCTTCTGCAGCAACCATATTTTTTTATTTTTTTTGAGGTCAATTTTTCAGGTACCAACACGTTGTATCTCTGCCTCTGTTGCCTTCAAAGCAAGCTTTTGAACAAATATTTTTTAATTCTATTTTTTTTTGGTTCAACCATACTTAATATTACATGCTATTAGTTGTAATTAATCTTTCTTTAATCACACTCCATGACACTTCTTTACAACTATTTTAATGAACTTTCTTTTTCTTTTACTGTATCAGTCAAAAAAAATAATTATCTTGTTGGTGTTACAAACTTGTCACATGAAAATTACAACTCTCTGTTACGTACCGATTCCCTAGGGTTAATTAAATTGGTTCCACATAATAAGAACAAAAAAAAGATAGATCGGTTGCTTGGACGGTACGCACCTTGTACTTTCAAAATTAAATCTTAAAATTGTGAGTTTGATTCATTTAGAAAAAAGAAAAGAAAAAGTAAGTGGAAACTCGGAGGGGTAAAAGAAAAAAAGTTTTTCTTTATACCTTGAAAATTGAGTATCGAGTAAAAGATCAAAATACTTTGTCCAAAATACCTTTAAAAAATCAAATTTGTTAAAGTGTTTTTTTTTTTTTTCCTTTTTTGGTTCTTTTTGGTAAATGGACTTTCCTTGTGATGTAAAAAAAGAGACTACTAGTTGTACTTTTTTTAACCCCTTTCAAATTTACTCTTACGTGTTTTTTTTCCCCCGTTGTAATGTGTTAGGTACAATGAGCGATGGAGCATTTCCCTGTATATTACTGAAAGGTCCTTCAAACGTGTTGAACATTTCATCACACTTTAAAAATCTTACATAAAGTGAGGCTTTTCATGATTAAAACTTATGCTAAATTTTATTGTAGGCTTAATCATGAAATATAAAGGACCACCCCTTAGTCTCTTTTCCATTATATAAAGTGGTCTTTCCAAGTCTTGGTTTGAACCATCACTTGAGTTCTTTTGTGTCCCTTTTACAACAACATTTGATTTCTGAATCAACACATATCTTATCTTCTTGTGATAATTTCCTTTTTGTAAAAGTTAGTGGGAGTTTCTGTTGAGGTAACTTTTATTGAAGTGATCTATAGTTCTTGTTTCTCTTTGCAAGTTCAGTTTTTATGTAATACTCTCCTTTCTTTGCCATCAATTTTCAGCCTTTCTCTTTATTTTAGTTTCTTTGTGTATTCTTGTGCGTTGTTAATAGGATTGTGGCATCATTTTTGTTTCTATGTCAAACTGCTGGTGGTAACTATATGCTTTGATACTCTATGTTGCTTGGACTCCTCAAAAATAGTTGATGGAAGTCTATCTCGTTCTCTTTTTATCTTTACTCAGAGGATTCACATATGGAAGTCATATTCTGGAGGCTGACTAGGATACTGGGAAGATGTTGGTTGTTAATTGGACAAATTGTAAAGATGTCCTTTGGAATATGATTCCTCTAGTAGATATGCAGTACTTTGCTTCTCATTTACTAATGCAAGTTCAAGTGTAAAGATGACATGTAGACACCACTCATACAGCTCTTTACTGGATTGATTTCCTGTTTCTTTACAGCCTAGCGCAACATTAGACTACGCGGAGAATTACGTCCTGTTATGATTATAAATAGGATATCCCAAAACAAGTTCGATATCCCAAAACAAGTTCGATATCCCACTTTTATTAGTCCTGAATCTAGTGCTTTTTGTTTTCCAGGTTTGATACTGATGGTGAAGATCTGTTGCATTGGAGCTGGATATGTCGGCGGGCCAACTATGGCAGTTATTGCCCTCAAATGCCCCTCAATTGAAGTATCTGTTGTTGATATTTCTGTTTCACGAATCACAGCGTGGAATAGCGATCAGCTGCCTATCTATGAGCCTGGCCTTGACGACGTGGTGAAGCGATGCAGAGGAAAGAACCTTTTCTTCAGCGCAGAAGTTGAGAAACATGTCTCCGAAGCAGACATAATCTTTGTTTCGGTTAACACCCCAACAAAGACTCGAGGACTTGGAGCTGGAAAAGCTGCAGACCTTACATACTGGGAGAGTGCTGCTCGAATGATAGCAGATGTATCCAAGAATGATAAGATTGTTGTGGAGAAATCAACTGTTCCGGTTAAAACAGCCGAGGCAATCGAGAAGATTCTCACCCATAACAGTAAGGGGATTAACTATCAGATCCTCTCAAATCCAGAATTTCTTGCTGAGGGAACCGCAATTCAGGATCTTTTTCATCCGGACCGTGTTCTAATTGGAGGAAGAGACACCCCTGAAGGGCAAAAGGCAATCCAGGCCCTCAAAGAAGTTTATGCGCATTGGGTGCCTGAAGACAGAATCATCTGCACCAACCTCTGGTCAGCCGAGCTCTCAAAGCTGGCTGCCAACGCCTTCTTGGCTCAGAGGATTTCATCTGTTAATGCTATGTCAGCCCTTTGTGAAGCGACCGGGGCTGATGTTACACAGGTGGCCAATGCTGTTGGCAAGGACACCCGAATTGGACCCAAGTTCCTCAATGCCAGTGTTGGTTTTGGTGGTTCTTGTTTCCAGAAGGATATCCTCAACTTGATTTACATATGTGAATGCAATGGCCTCCCAGAAGTTGCCAATTACTGGAAGCAAGTGATCAAGGTGAATGACTATCAAAAGAGTCGCTTTGTTAACCGAATAGTCTCCTCAATGTTTAACACGGTTTCTGGAAAGAAGATTGCCATTCTTGGATTTGCCTTCAAAAAAGACACAGGTGACACTAGGGAAACTCCTGCAATTGATGTCTGCAAAGGCTTGTTGGGTGACAATGCTCACTTGAGCATATATGATCCACAGGTCACTCAGGAACAGATACAAAAGGATCTTTCAATGGAAAAGTTCGACTGGGATCATCCAACTCACCTCCAGCCAATGAGCCCTTATGGAACGAAGCAAGTTAACGTGGTGCGGGATGCCTACGAGGCAACAAAAGGCGCCCACGGTCTCTGCATACTCACTGAGTGGGATGAGTTCAAGACACTCGATTTCAAGATGATCTATGACAACATGCAAAAGCCTGCATTTGTGTTTGATGGAAGGAACATTGTTGACGCGGAGAAGCTCAGAGAAATCGGGTTCATCGTCTACTCCATAGGGAAACCTTTGGATGCATGGCTCAACGATATGCCAGCTGTGGCGTAACAAACTTCAGGCTCCCATTCCCCTGGTTTAAGCGCTAGAAATGAGGGAGGAAGATCCAATTCTTTCAATTATTTCTTTCCAGTCAGACCATAAACTACTTATTCCTATTAGCATGGTTGAGAATATGTATCTCTTGATTTGTCCTCTTTCATTATAAATTGTTTGTTTTCCCAGTTCATAATATAATCACCCCGTAGTGCAATAATAAAAATCACTTTTTTTGATTCACTTTGCGCATTTTCTTGATATATTTTACCAACTATGGAATCTCTCTTTTTGCCGACATCGGATGCAAGAAACATCACATCCCTCGGGGTTGCTATGCTAACGCGGGATGCTTTGTGCACTGAACTACTCTTTTTTTCCGAGCAAAAAGTAGCTAGTGAGTCCAGGTCCTTAAAAGGCATTCTTGATTTCGCTCGTCCATGGTAGAGGTGATAAATGCCGCATGGGCCAGGGAGATGGTGATTGCCGTTGAATTCCCTCTTCCGGTTTTAATACGAATTAACTCTGTTTTGGAGTTTCTGAGGAATATAACTAACCTCTGGTTCTTTTCAGATTTGGTGAGACGCATTGAATGACTTGTGAATTACAACTCTACTGTATAACAATTGGGGCATTGTTCAAGGTTCCAAGTTGATGCCAGATAAAAAGAATTTCTGTTGTAGTTTTCCATGCAATGGTCTAGGACGGTGTGGCAAGCTTGTGAATTTCAGCATGGGACGCATTTAATTTGGCAGAACTGGCAAGACTAATAATATGGTTATGACTTGGGCATACTTTCAGTTTGACAAAATGATGATAATGGGCAAACTTATAATTCCTGACATAAAGCCACACTCTTGAGTCTTGACATAGGTCATAGCAAAAATAGGAAATATACTAAGATGCATGACCATTTCCCCAAGGCCCTTACTTTGATCTGCAAGGAATATTAGTCATGCCACAGCATTGTGCTAATTGTAATGAGACAATGGAGACAAAAAAAAAAAGCCAGGAAAAATCTCATAAATGTAAATGCAACCTTTCAGAAAGCAAATGAAAAAGAATATGTGGGAGCTTACCAACCAACTTTATTATCTATAATATATGAAAGCCAAATTCCTGGACGCTGATTAGGACACCAGGCGAAGAGACATTTTCTAATTGGAAAAAAGAGAGATTCATTGGAATATGATCCAACAGCTTGCTTCTGTTTTTAGTAACTCAAGTGTAAAGGTAATGATGACATCTAGACAGAATTCAACAGAACTTTGCAGGTCAGATTTCCTGTTTCTTTGCAGCCTATCCCAACAGAAAAATCCACATGGAGAATTAAAGTTACAATAAGACTACAAATAGGATTCTATACAAGCTTGATAATCCATTTCTCACACCAGTCCTGAATTATACTTCTTCACTTTGCTCCAGCCTTCATATTTGGGTGAAGAAGTGTTGCAATGGTGCTGGATATGTTGGCAGACCATGACAGCCATTGCCCTCGACTATCTCAAATCACAGCACGGAATAGTCTATGAACCAGGCCTCTGATGGTGTGGTGAAGCAGTGTCGTGAAAAGAACCTTTACTATAGCACTAACGTTGAGAAACATGTCCCAATAGTGTTGGTTTTGGATTTGGGGGATTTTGTTTCCAGGGCATACTCAACTTCGGTTACGTTTGCGACTACAATGGCCCAACGGAAGTTGCCAATACACTTTTGATGGGGTTGAAGCGTTCAATTGAAACTAATGTTAGTCGAGATGCCAAAACGGATATTATTGGTGTCAACTTTCAGGGGCCACCTATGTATTTGGTTCTTCTCAGTAATCGACAGTATTTTCCTAGGCCAACTCAAAACCAAAACCATTCCAAAATCATCATATCTTCCTCTTGGATACACAAATGGCTTAACCACAAATACATTGCTAACACACCCAGTAACTCAAAAGGGAGGTGCAGTTCATTCATTAGATACAGAGAATTACAGTCCTCAATCTACATAAATGAAAACAAAAAAAATGAAGAATCTACAAAATTGTATATACAGCTATCTAATTGTATCAGCTAACGTCCATGGACGTCTTCAGTTAGCAGAATCCTTTCACCTTCGCAGGATAATGTGCAAAAATCCAAGTCTTAACAAAAGCCACTCCCTTGACGCTGCTCTTTGCGGGGAAAAACAGGGGGGGTTGATCCTAAGATGCACGGCCGCTTCCGCGAGGCATTTTCTTTGAGCTAGCTGCATTCAGCATATAAACATCGAGCAACAATATTAGGTTACTCAAATGGAACAACAAAATCATTTTTTTTTCTTGAAGTCAAATTCAACTGCCAAACCTCCGGAAACGTATGACAATTAATTGCCTCAACAATTAATATTTTGGTCACCAAGAGGATGCCCCCGATATGCATTTAAACTCTATAGGATTATCCTCTAAATATTTATCCAAGCACATAAGCATTTAAATTTCCAAGGACCATTGACTCTCTAGTTCAGCAAAGCTCAAACTGGATCTAACTCTCAAAGTCCTAATTGTCATAAGATATTAATTCTTTCGATAAATGAAGCTAGTCGCAGCTTATAAGATACCATTCTAGTAGTAGGCAATTAGGTATATGACTACCGAAAGTAAGATGGCTTCATTTACTTCTACTGTAGAAGTTTTTTCATCATTTGAACAAGTGCAGTCTAACACTCCAATGAAATCAACAAAAATTTTGTTGAAAACAATAATGAGTACCGCTAGTCCCTTGCTTAAACCCAACGTCCAGGTTGGATTGCAGGCCCCTCAACAATGAGACGGGGGACTACTCTGAGTACTGTGCCGTGAGGCACCAATAAGGCAGCCAAACCAACAGAAACTGAAAATAACAAACAAAAATACTTGCTGCCATAAAAGACGGTAAGAGCACTTACCGTCTTCGACATCTTTCAACTGATAGTAGTGCGGAGCTATTTCTACAAGCCATTCTGGTTTAAGTTCAGTAACCTGCCAGCACAACCCCCAATTACAATCTCTGTGAATCATTACAGCTAAAATAATAGAACCTTGATAAGAAACAAAAAAGAACAGAGATGGACTAACCTGCCGCATGTACTCCTTAGTCGTCAGGACCAGCTCATGGTAAACAACCCATCTGGGAAGTACCTACAACGTGCAAGTGTAAAAGAGTAATGATTTTCATGAAATTACTATTATCATCAAGGTCACATTACAAGTCTTGGCAACATAAAATACAAAGACAAAAAAATATGAACAAGGATTTGAAAGCACAGAGGAAAGAACAGGGGAAGATAAGACCTCATTGGCTGGTTGAGACGGTCAAACAACATCAATAACATAACCTTCATCATGGGATGGAAGTAGAATTAACTCTCAGAGATTGGGGTTGGGGTTGGGATTTGGGGGGTTTAAGATATGGATTGCTTTCGAAAAAGCCAATATATCACAAGCTGTTGGTAAGGGGAAAATCAAGTTTTCTATACTTACTAGTCTTGACTCTTGAGGTAAGCGCAACTATTTTACTTGTCAAAAAGGCGGCTATATTGTGAACATTGAAGAAAAAAACAAAATGCATATGTCAGAGCAAAATATTCACGTGAAAATTTACACCACCTAAATCATTTGTGCCGTGAGATTTTGAAATGGTTGAAGCAGCAATGCATGATGAAAGGTACAATGAAAGAGGCACTTTCAGCTGAAAATTTAAAAGGGAGGAAGGCCACTTGAAGCGCCTGAATGTTGCCCCACTAGCACCATGTAGGTCCTGTGGAAGGAAAAAATAGTAGAGCTGCCGGCAGGACAGCGTACAAGTGGATGTTATAGTGGTGCATCACATAAGATCCCGGTTCTTGGTGCACTCATAAGATCCCAATTTGTCAAGAAGATCGAATGTTATAGTAGAGCATCACATTACGTTGTTGATTCTCTGCTTTTTGATATTTTACTTATGAACAGGAGCTTTTCCATTATTAATAGAACTGTTTACAACAACATACCCAGTGTGAACCCACAAGTGGGGTCTGGGGAGGGTTGAATGTACCAAGTAGAGAGGTAGGTAGGGAGGTAGTTTTCGATAGACCCTCGGCCGAAGAAAAGCATTTCAAAAATTAATAAAACTATTTTTACCTCATCAAAAAGGAACTGGAAGGATTGAAATGGGAGGGATGGGGGAGATCAGGCCCCGTTGATCGGTAGGGGTCATAATTAGCTAAACAGCACGGAATTATCAGTTATCAGGGATAATCATCCAAAGACTAGTACATCCTAGAAGGAAACCATGAATGAGCGACCAGATAAGCTCAATTAGTAAGATTAATAAAGAGAGCCTTAAGGATACATCGACAAGTAGGCGGTCAATCTACAATCACCAACTTTAAATCGTGTTGGCATCTTAACTGTACCATATTTTTGGGTCAAGTAAAGCGATGAAGCAAAAAAAAAAAAAAACTAAGAAAGATACACTCAAAATGTCCATTATTATATTAAGAACAGTAATCATAAGTTTCTCTTGCATCTTGAGTTTGTTGTCTCAACCAAGAAATTTATTCCAACATTTTCTTTTCTAATTATTTTTCCATGTTCTTAGTAAACAAAAACTTTTACCTGTGATAAACCTGAGCTGGGGTGAATGTTAACTGTCTGGGGGTGTTTAACAGTTCGATAAGATCCATTCTTTTGTAGTTTCGCAGAGTGGGGGAAAAATCCTGATGTTATAGCCTTCTTTATAGCTTCATAGTCATTAACATTTGAAGTCAATTCAATTTCCACTCTTTCCAGCAGGCCCTCCAATTGATCTCGGATATCCCTTGCTCTCTTCATGCTCCTGACCTGGAAAGTTAAAAGAACGGTTTAATTAGACATTATAGGTAGCAATGATGAATCAACTTCATTCACAATTTAAAGTTGAAATCCCTCCCTTGAATACCCTTTCTATAAAAGTTGCAGTCCAGTCAAGAACAGTTCTTTCCAGTAGTCATGTTTATGATACAACAATAACAATAACAGCTATGCCTAAGTCCCAAGAAAGTTGGACTAGCCATATGAATCCCCATTGTATATAAGCCTGCACGTCTAAATCCAATACTATAAAAGTCTAGAGAACGGAAAAATACTAAATGCCATTTTTAGCTAAAGCCCCATAGATGAAGTTATCTCCTAACGACAGTGGTGAATTTTCAAACATAACATGGTTTCACAAAAATATTTTGTAGCACCAGAACCACAAGTCATAGCTCAATATGCATTTTATCGGGCTAGATGGCTTCCTCCAACAAGGAAAAGAAGAGAGCTATCTACGCGTAGAGCAAGAATTTGAAAGTAATCTGCATGCATTTTATTCAGCTATTAGATGTCTTCTTTCTAACAAGAAAAAGAAGAGACTATCTCAGCATAAAACAAGAACTTCATAGATACCTGGATGTAATTTTCATAGCACCACTGAGTTGAAAAGTTTGTTTCCTTCCAGGAACTGTAAACCTGGAAAACAGCCATAGATAAAGAAGATTACCTTTTTAAACATGCATCCAAGCAGCATCTCTTTATTTTCTTTTGTTCATTAACGGTGACAAGCTAAACTTTCAAGGAACTAAATAACAATAGTGTATTCTCATGACATGACAATTACTTTGAACTGCTATAACAACATCTTGTTTCCCTTAACATCCTACAGATGCACCCTCCCCATACACCAAAAGAAACATATACCTACATGGTTGTACTAGTATTCAACCCCAGAAATCTCACCCTCTTTGAGGCAAGTCTGCCATATAAAATTGCTTCTACTTTGTCTATACGTGGATGTACTTTGGATAAAGAGTGATAATTGATCAAGGAAAGGTATCAATGTGAAGTAGATATGCAGATTGCAGAACACAATATCATGCAGCTAGAAAAAAATTGTACTGACCAGGAATACGATTGTGCCAGAACAGGTTAATATCATTAAGCAACTAACCTTAAGCAAAGCGATATGATCTCCCACATTGCCCACATGAAAATTCATCCGTGCATTATCTGCGTGTACTTGTTTGTCCTTTGGACGATAAAAGATTGAATTCCCCACAGAAAGCATTGCAGCAATACTTATTATTTCATCAGAGCACTTGTACTTGTCAGAGGCAACGATCATCTTGGACAGCATGGGATCTAGAGGAAACTCAGCCATTCTTCTACCAACTTTAGTCAGCTCGCCAAGCTTATTAAGTGCACTGAGGGCGAAGAGCAATTCCAGCGCTTTGAGTAGAGCTTCAGCTGGTGGGGGGTCCATGAAATCAAAATTCAGCAAGTCATGAATCCCAAGGCTCTTGAGAGAGAGCACAACATTTGCAAGGTTGGTCCTTTGTATTTCTGGAACTGTGTTATCATCCAAATCATTCATGTAATTATATGCAGTGTATAACCGAAAGCACTTTCCCGGACCTGTTCTTCCAGACCGACCAGCACGTTGGTTGGCAGATGCCTTTGATATAGGAGCAACCAGTAATGACTCCATTCCCGTCCGAGGGTTGTAAGATTTCATCTTAGAAAATCCCGGATCAATAACATATTTAATCCCATCAATTGTCAATGATGTCTCAGCAATATTTGTAGCCAGGACAACCTTACGAGCCCCTTCAGGAGTGGGCTCAAATATCTTGGCCTGTAATTCTGTTGGCAGGTTTGCATATATCGGGCAAATTATCAGCTCAGCAATTTTTGTTCCCAGACCCTTTATCCGGTGCTTAATGATCTCCTCCGCTGTTTCAATCTCCTCCTGCCCAGTCAGAAAGATTAATATGTCACCATCACCCGGGGGTTGAGTTACATGGATCTGAAGAGCAGTGACCACTGCTGCATCCAAGTAATCGGCCTCTGGAGCTTTCGTGTAGTGTATCTCAACTGGAAACCGCCTTCCAGGAATTTTAAAAATTGGAGCACAGTCAAAATAATCACTAAACTTCTCTGCATCTAGAGTCGCACTTGATATTAGCAATTTCAGATCAGGCCGAAATCTGGTGATATCCTGTTATAAAGAAAGTAGATTGTTAGCGACAGGAGAACCATGGGGATGCAGTTTCAGACAACATTAGTGTAAGCAACTGAAGGCCAAAGAGACAAATGCAAATTTGTTACACTCAATACCAGTTCATTAAACCATAACCCACCAGACACCATAAAACTATTAATCATTTGTCTGACCAGGGAAGGGAAAATAAGAGTGAACAACATGTTGCCTCTTTCCTATGAGAATGTTAAGAAAAAAATCCTTTTCCTTCCCCGGAGCATCAAAGTAGAATTTTGGGGAGCCCCACAGAAAAGCCTTTCCACGAAGAGATATTTTAATTAAATTTCCTCCATGGTTCTTTTCCTGAAACAGGGAAAATTAAGACGAATCCAATAAAAAGACTTTTATCGAAGACATGATTATTGTATTTACACAAGCCGCTTTGATAAACGAACAAGGAAGAGTTCACAATTTTAGCTGCTTCCCAGTTTCCAAACAAATGGTAACTCCCAATTATTACCAAGAGTTGGCCATCATTTTGAGATCTAAAAGCTACTTGATTCAAAAAATAAATAAAAATTAAAGACTAAACTAGGGAAAACTTGCCTTCACCAAGCCAAACAAAATATCCGTTGAAAGTGTTCTTTCGTGTGCCTCGTCGACCATGATGACACTGAAAACCGAGTAACTTAATTAGAGAGATAAAAAGGTTTGAGAGCAACGTAAGGATAACAATAAGAGCATTTACTACAGCACAAACCTATAGCTTGCTAGATCAGGCTCGCCAAGGAATTCTCGTAACAGCATCCCATCGGTCATATATTTCAGAATCGTTTTCTCCGAGGTGCAGTCTTCAAATCGAATGGAGTAGCCAACCTGAATGAAATGGAATTAATCATTACATATTGGTCAACTGATCTAAAGATTGACAAGATATATCTCCAAGTTCTAAGGTACAAATATCATTTGAACAACAAGAAAGCTTTAACAAATTCGCTAAAAGGAGCAAGCATACCATCTCTAACTAATAAAATGAGCAAACATATCATTTAATGCATACCTCATGGCCAAGTTTGACTCCCATTTCTTGAGAAACACGTGCAGCAACACTCATTGCAGCAACTCGACGAGGTTGCGTACATCCAATCTATGAGAAGCAAATATTAGTCACAGAGACCATAGAAAATATAAACCATAGAAAATATATCTGATCCCATTTCTACATCGCTAACAACAGGCGTTTGATGGCTTCAACATAACAGAGATAACATTGCCTTGAAAATAAGATCACTACCAAAAAAAAACCACAACAAAACGATGGTTCTCAAATTCAAAAACTGTTGTCTATTAAAAGAACAAAGAAATTGGGAAAGGACCTAGCTGTTGTACATTACAAATTACAGGCAAAAAAGCCCTGTAGGACCCATGTTCATCTCCTAACCGCCTTCTATATTCCTTCTTCTTCGGGTTTCTCGCTTGCTGCAAGGGCAATAGAGGACACCTGTCCAGGAGGTTCTCTCCAACACACCTTTAGTTGGGTAGGGACAGATTATCCTTCCATGCTCTGGCCATTGAACATGTAGGTGTCGTGCATTATTTTGACCAACCGAACCTACTTTTCATTTAACACGCTGTAACGTACAAAAGACAACAGTAAAAAGAGAGAGACATGAAAGTAACACGCAACGACTCCCCAATAAGATGAGCTAAAAGTTCCCTAAAGGCAAAAAAAAAACACAAACATTCAAGTCACAATCAAAAAACTTTTACAAGCCATGACCATGGAGAAGTCCTCACAGAATCAATTAAATACTATAATGCAGGATACTTGAAAAATACTCCCCATACTAAAAAAAGGTAAAGGCATTGAAATAAGAAACTTTTACCAATATAGAGAGAGACAATCCAAATCATACACGATACATTAATGCCCTTAATAATTCATAAAAACTATGTGGAAACAATTGAAACGTCTTTGACCAGAGGAAGAGACAGAACTGTCAAGAGTTGCAGAAACAAGACTGACAACCAAACCTAAAATAACAGAAAGCCAAACAACAAAAGCCAGAGTTTTATATTACGCAGTTCTCAACATTTAGCATAAATAGAGATAAGGAGGTTTTCTCAACAAGAAAAATAGAGGTGAGGACTCTTCTAGATTTTTGCTTCATTGGGGTAACTTAATAAGTGTAAATGATTATGACTAAGGGTGTGTTTGGTATGAAGGAAAATGTTTTCCATGGAAAATAAATCATAAAAATATATTTTATAATCCTTTTTTAAAAAATAAATTAAAAAAATTAAATCCTTTTTTGGGAAGGGGGTTGGTAGGCGGGTGGGTGGGGGTGTCAGAATAGTTAGTAGGGGTGTGGTAAGAAAGAGTTTTGAATTTCTTTTGTTAAAAAAAATTTAAAAAATTGGCGGGGCAAGGGGGGTTATGATACAAGCATGAAGAGCATAAAAGAGTACAAGGTATTGTCAAAGGTTCAAGCTTCGGAATAGGCAAGTGTTTGGAGCCTTTTAAAGCCTTGGCAAGTTGAAAGAGGAGAAGGGAACCATTACACTCAAGAGGCGCCTTACTTGAAAGACAAGATGGACCTTGCACACTATAATTGGACACTCAAGAGGCGCCCATTGTTAGGGCTATTATGGTCCTTTAAGACGTTCTTTTTACACTCCAAAGGAGCACCCTTCATTAAGGGTATTTTAGTCTTTGTTTTGTAATAGTATAAATAGGCACCTTAGCTCTTATTTTCCTTAGTTTTGACATAATGAATTGAGTGAATTTTCAGATTGTAATATTAGTGTTAGCTTATAGTATTCTCCTTCTCCTTAAGAGAGAGAAACTGAATTAGGGTTAGCACAATTGATGGATTTCACTTGTGTTAACAAATTGGCAAGAAAGGTGGGTTTTGAGGAGTGTGAATTCCCTTGATCCACCTAAGAGGAAGGTTTGAGCTTCTATTGGTGAGGTGTGATTGATGGTTTGATACACCATCTTTTGTTAATCACTTGGTATTGGTAGAAGTAAGGGTCTTTCTATCTATCTTTACGTTTATGCAATCTTCTTCTTCATCCCCTTTCTTTGTGTTGTTTTTGCTTGCTGATTTTTGCATCTTGTGTGTCCATTTCGTGAATTCCTAGTCTTCTCTTGTATCAGGGTTAGGGGGCGGGGGTCCAGGGTAGGGGAAGAAAAAAATTGAAATTTTTTAAAATAATTTTAAAAAATTTAATTTTTTAAAATAATTTTAAAAAATTTAATTTTTTTTAGGGTAGGGGGGTGGAGGGGAGGGATGGGAGAGGGGGATGGTAAGGGGAGTGGGGAGGGAAGGTAGGGGTGTGGGGTAAGAGAAAAGTTTGAATTTTTTAATAAAATGTAGATATTATTTTTGGAAGGGGGCAAGTAGGGGTAGGGGTGGGTGGGATGGGGGTAGGGGATGGACTAAGAAAAAATTTTGAAATACTTTTAAAAACAATTGAATTTTGGGGGTGGGCGTGGGGGTAGGGGTAGGGGGTGGAGTGGGGGGTGGGAGTGGGGGTAGGGGTAGGGGGTGGAGTGGGGGTAGGGGTAGGGGGTGGGGTGGTGTCGGGGTGAGGGTATTGGGGGCGGGGGCGGGATAAAAGATTTTGAGAATTGTATGAACATTTCAATTTTAAAGTGAGGTTGAAAGAGAGTTTTGGAAAAGGTTTTCCTTACTTTTTGAAGGGAAGTCATTTTCCTTAGATTTAAGGAAAATAAGTTGGTTTGGAAAACATTTTTCAAAACATATAAGGCCAACCAAACATGAGAAAACTGGAAAACATTTTCTGGAAAATGTTTTCCTTCATACCAAACACACCCAAGTGATGGACTTCTTGGACTCCTAGAACCAAAGGGTAAGTCCTCTGAACTTTTGTATCATCAGCACTTTCTTGATGCTTATCTGAATATCCACACGTACTTATCGAATAGGAACTGTAAGGTAGTATATCCCTCCACTTACTATGTGACATTCTCTTAGTTCCTACTGCATCCCTATGTATGCTAGCTAATGCCATATGAGAAAACAGTCTCTGCCTCCAAAAATAGAAAACATCCTCTTTATTTTTGGAGGGCGCGATACATACTCTATATAAGAGAGATCCATACCTTCCCATGTTTGGTATATCCAGCCTCATGCAGATACTGTGGTATCTGGGTGGTCTTCCCGGATCCTGTTTCTCCAACAATAACAAGAACCTGCAACAAACGCCCAATTTTAATAGAGTGTCCACACAACAATCTTAGCGGAAAGGGCATTACAATTACCCTCAGACCCCCAAAGAAAAGTAAAACAGATGCAAGCAACCGAACAACCTAACCTGATGATCATTAATGGCTTGGAGCAAATCATCCCTGTATGGATACATTGGTAGGGTCTTCCTATCCTCCTAAAATGTATCCATGAAAGACAATTAGTATAAATAAGTTTCAACAAATCAAACATAAAAAAATTGGAAGGTGCAACCCGTGGTCTATCTAGCAAAATTGGTCTCAATGAGAACTAAGAGGTAGCGATAATGTGAAAAGGCCAGAGAGCAAAAGCGAAGGATTCTAACAGACAACTCAGAACTTTATAGATGCAGACCTTCGTAATCAATTTCCATCCACCGATTCTACAAAGAGAATCACCCATTTTGGCAATATAGATTAAAAATTTTAACTCAATATGGTCAATGTAATCCATTAGTAACTCCCACCATGCAAAGTACAAAAACAAAAACCTAGACGAACACTCAAGGCTATACAGTTAATATATACACACACATACACAGAGTAGCTTTGTGTTTTTTCTTCCAAAAGTATACTTAATTACTGGACCTCATTTTTAGTGAATAAGTAAGTAGTAGGGGAGATACATACAGCCAGTTTGAAGCCCCAAAGCACAACCCATCATAGTAACAGTTAACACACAGATACATACAGCCAGATTCACTACTAATTTCATAATTACTTGATTTAACAGTTAACAGTAGTAGGGGAGATGATACAGCCCATGATATACTTAACTGCATAATTTCATAATTACTTGATTTAACAGTTAACACACAGATACATACAGCCAGTTTGAAGCCCCAAAGCACAACCCATCATAGTAAAAGGAAAAGAAAGACCCTGCAAGGCCGATAACTTCTACAATAAGCTAAAGAGATAAGAAATGGTTTAAGTGGGCAGGGAAGGAGAGACCAGCACTATTCGCTGTAGTATGCTTCAGCTAGGCCTAAATGTTTAGTTAGACTTAGACGCCCTTGTGTCTTCTATTTATCCATATCTACACTTCCACTCCTCTTCTTCAACCACATTTTGATTTCAGAGCAGTGATATTGATGTCGTACTTATATTGAACATAATACACACGAAATTAGCCGAAGTTAGCAGTCTTGCACATATGAGAAAACTATAACAAATAGTGGAAAACCATAAGTGTTGATTCTATTGCACAGCATGAAGCTGATAAATCATACCTGGAGTTTTTCAAATGCTGATTTAGCCATAGTTTTCTCTTTTGACTCAGTGGAAGGCTCTTGGTCAACCTAAACACAAACCAAAGATAATTCTTAAAACAATTATCAAGAAATTAGCAATAGAAGATTTAGCATAACTCGTCAACAGGGTCGAATAAGAAGGCATACATTAACACCATCCATTACGGCAGCCTTTATGAACTCAATTTGGTCTTCAAACACATATCTGCACCAAAGTGTTTTTAGGTTTTAAATAATAAGATTTAGGTGGAAAACATGTTACCCTTCAGATCCTCGGTACAGCAAAATGCACTATATGTAAAAGCACAGAAGCCAATTCTTCCATACCTCCTTTATGCATGTACATTGCACACATACACGGGAAAGGAGAGGGAGGAGAAAGAGACACGCAGGGGAGAAGCTAGAACTTACTGATAGTCCTCCGATCTTGACTTCTTATCTTTTGACCCAAATTTAAGTGTCGCCTTCCCTGTGTTGCGATAATTCCAAATTTAGAGACTCGAAAACTTCTAAGTTCATAAAAAGTTTGGGTAAGATGAAATGAAGATTACCAATCTGATGTTCCTCCCATGCTTCTTGTTCAGCAAAAGGATTCATCTTTTCAGCAGCACCTGGATCCCTGGAAATGACAAAACATAATAGAAGACCATATGAACTTCTTAAGTTAAAAAATAAGACCAACAAACACTTTTCCACAACTCTAAATTCTAGAGCAACTGTAACAAATATCTTTGTCAATATAACTAACCTGTATCGCTGTGAAGCCACCGAAAATCTCTTTTCCTGATTTACACCACCTTCAAGATCATAGGCTTCAGGCATCCTATACTGCATTTAAAACAAGGCATAAAGTTCAAATTCCGTCTACCGGAATAAACTTATTTCATATCCCCTATTTCTAATATTTTTGTAATTGATTCATGTATTCTTCAGATTGGTGGAACTAGTTACAAAGCATCAAACTCACCTCGCCTTGATTAGGAACATAACTACCTTTTGTGAAGACTGAACCCCTTAACCGAAAAATTAACCTATGCAACTAAGGTAAAAAAAAACTCCTTGATATAGGTTCATATCTCAAGTGTGACAATTCTTAAATTTGTTTGCATCCCCTTAATTAAATTCCAAGCTCTGCTACTAGCCATGATTTAGACATATTATGAATAATTTGGTATATTAAACATTGGATAAGAAAATAAACCAAGTATAAATAATAATATAGGGCTTCCAATAATTATTAAAATTCAGATTCCAGTGCACACCCAACATCCTATAGTATATTTCAGAAAAGTAAAGAGCAGAAACAACATTTGAGGTTCACTTTTTCAGTTCTTTATACTTTTAAGGACTTCAAGAAAAGGTACAATCCTTTACTATTTTCTGAATATGAAAAAAAGGGATAAAAGGCTATTTCTCAAGAGTATAAAATCAGTATCAAGCCTTAAGAGAATATATAAGGAAATAATATTGTTAGGGGATCAAAAATGTGTTTTTCATAAAGAAAGATTAGTGCGAGGAAAGTTAATCCTTTAGTAAGAAGCACCCGCACCCAGATGTAACCTTGATTGGATCAAAACAAACAAATAACTCACAGGGAACAGAAGACAAAAAGACTGTGATTTTAGACCTCATTTTTATTTTTTATTTTTGTCTGTGTGTTGTGGGGGAGGGAAAGCAACGGAGATACTAAAGAATATGACAAGCAAGAAATCAAAGCACCAAAATGCAGAGATAATAAAAATAACGGATGTAATGAAACATGTTCTTGGAAACGATAAATATTCAGAATATTAATTACCTCGTCCATGTCATCAGTATCTTCTGATCGCTTCTTAACTAGTTCATATATTTCCTTCTTATATCTGCAAAATTATACAGGTCCTGAGTACACAGAAGCATATGCATACACAAAGCAATCCCGCATTCAACAGAGCCCACTGAAGAGAATGTTAGACCCAAAAAAAAAAAAAAAAAGAACCAGAAAAGGCAAATACAGGAAAGGCACCAACTCCGCGTTCACAAGAATTCACTTGGTAATCATTGGAATCTTCATATGATAAGGGAACGATATAGAGAAGTAAATCAAGTTCATAACCAAAACAACAACTGATGTAAAGTTGCCAAATTCCCCAAAAAAAAATTGATGAAAAACAATAGATGAACATGTTAACTAGAATTAGGACTTCCACTGAAGCGGGAAAGATAAGCATGTAATACCCATCCATATATTAGCTACTAGAGGAGAATGACAAACACAAGCCACTTTAGGATTGAATATCAAAACAGTATATACTCTTCACATCATGCAATCTCTTAGTAGCAACAAATAAGTCATGAAATATACAAGTGCCACGGAGCGAGTTCACTATAGAATCAATTGCAGGAAGAAATCAGTCAAAACAAATTTCAAATTAAGAATTTCCAGACTGAGCATCAAAACAAGGGGGGAGGTCTATTTCCTTGCCTTAGTTCACGTTCCTCTGCTTCTGTCAGCTTCACTCCCTCAAACAAGTATTGCTCATCTTCTAAGTCATCTCTGGAATACCATAAATATGGTAAGACATTGACCAGTAACCACAATGAAATAATTTCAGATTATATCACATAGAACAATGCAGTTTACTTCCATATAATAAGTGATGGCAAAATTATAATGTACAATCATGTAATACCGGAGTTCCTCTAGCTTCTTCTGCTCCCGTTTCTTCAAGTACTCTTGTCTGGAAACTTTCCTGGATCACAATGAAATTGGGATGTGAGTTTGCAAATTATGTTAAAATGTCAAATGAAGTGCTCAATCTGCAAAATCACAAAGATTGATGGGTGATAATGTAATTCAAAGCTCAGGAAGATATTGCGCCGAAATAAACTGTTTACAACTTTACATAAGTATATTTGTTTCATATTTCTGCCCTAAATTCTTCACATAGTTATAGCAGATCCGACTACTGAGTCCTGTACTATAACATTGTCCTTCATGGAGGTCCAGATGCCAAGATACAGTACCTCATCCCAAATTGGACCATGTATTTAAAATTGAATGACGAAGTAGTTTCCCCCCACCCCCCGGCCCAAAAAGATCCCACACAAAAAAGGGTAAGAATAACAAACACAGAAAAAAATAGTGAACACTAAATGTGGAACTTCATGCCCTAGAAAATGTAATGTGTGAGAGTTATTCGATCAATAACATAATATCAGTATATTTCAACAAGATATAGTTAAGCATTAATATATTTCAATAAGATATAGTTATGCATTAACACCAAGTGCTTATCAATTATGTCCCTAATCAACCCTAGAATAGATAAATAGGAACATAGTTCTCTAGCACAAGACACTACAATGTGTCATTTTCTGTCCTTCGTACTCTCTCTCCTCTCAACTCTGAGATGTAAGGACATAAGAGTAAGAGGAGATGGGATTGTTGATCCCTGATAGCATTTTTTGGGTTTTGTGGACAGAAAGAAATAGGAGATATTTCGATGGTGTATCAACTCCCAATCACTCTATAGAGGCTAGGTGCTTAATGCTTCTGTTTAGATGGCACAATTTGTTCCGTAGTTTCTCATGACAACTTTTTGCTCTCTGTTATAATTCTATACTAGACTGTTTCTGATATGGAGCTAGCTCAGTTTTATTTTTGGATGCAATATCTTTTGTAATTTTGCATCTTCTTGACGCCATCAATGAAACCATTTACTTCATCAAGAAAATGGAGATGGGATTGTCATGAACTGATGTTGTTTGGCACATGTCATACAGAGGGCACAAACCCCCACCTGATGCATTGGAAAATCTCAAATATGGACTCCCATATCTTGATGTTCTTTTTATTAAGAAATTCTTTTTTATGAAGTAAGATAAAGGACAACAGATGAAATCACACGAGTTGGAGACTACAGAAGATAAAAAGAAAGAAAAGCCATTTGAAGAACGCCGTCGAGTCTTATTTAACTGGCTAAAAATGAAAGAAGTTTGAAATAATTCAGACAGATGAACTCCACATCAGAAGCACTTATTGTTCCATTTATACTTTTGATGCAAACTAGACAGTCGGGATGATTTGACAAATTACTTTGGTCGAACCTGTTCTTAATCTGTACTACTTATAAAATCACCTTTTAAGTTCTATCAAAAAGCAGATAAACCTGAATTGAAATTTAACTTATGTACCAACAGCAGATCTATCTATTGTTTGGTTTCTTTTAGAGTGAAATATTCAAATAACCGAAAAAACTGACATCCAAGCTCTAAGCCAAGAAAGTCAAAAGTCTCCAATTTAAATCCCTCACCATCATCTACGAACAAGAAAATTTATGTTTTCCCAACACTAAAAAACATTGGAGCTACAAGACCTATTTAATCTACCTCCTTTTTCTCTCTTCTTCCATTCTTTTTTATGGTTAGTTACTCAAAACATACTTCAATAACCTCGTTGAATAAAATAGATAAGTAAGAACCACAAAAAAGAGGCATTCCAAGTTGAGGATGAATTTATGTGGTTACTAAAGCAGGAACTTTTCTTTTGCAAGAACAAGTTAATAATAAAAGAATACTGCACAAAATTGTATGGTGACTAACCTTAAAGATCCAATGTCATCTCGCTCCAATGCATCAGACCTCCTAATTGCCTCCTCTGTCATTTATTTGTGTATGAGCTCATGTGCATAAACTGTTCTTTCTACTGAAGAGCAGGAAAAAATACAACAAACCTAGTATATTTTTTTGAGAAGGACAACAAACCTAGTATATTCCCACTTTTATTCCCACAAAGTGGGGTCTAGAAGAACAAGAAAATAAAGAAATAAATATACAGCAAGAATTGTATCTACAGTGAGGTACCTTCCTCCTTCCTCGTTAATTTTGGTTCTGCCAACTGTTATTGAAGACAAAATACCGCATTAGAACAAAGACGGATGAAAAAAAAATGTTGGCCATTGGCATACAAGAAATGAGTCTGACCTTCATTAATACAGAACGAAATCATATCAGACGATTTGAACAGTATAGTAAAGATGTAAAAGCAGAAACACAAATAGGTGTGTGGTATTCCAGCTAAAACCTATCACAATTGATGTTTAATAGTAAAATAACACTGAAAATCCGGGTGCATGTGTGCCTCCATTTTACCACCTTCAAAATGAAAAGCCCAACTAACCAAAAGAGGCCTTCAAAGAAATAGCTTTTATCAACGCAAAAACACAGCCAAAGCTTCTTCCTTTTTTTAAAGATGGAAGTATTTTACTAAGGCTGGTACCAAGAAGGTACTGCAAAGATGGAAAAGAAAAACACAATCAAAGCATGTGATGCTCAAACTGGCAACCTATTAGAAAATGATCAATAAGACAGCAAATAAAACACAAAAACCCCTTAGTGAATATGTACCACAATTTTACACTTTCAAAATTAAAAGCAGCAGAGACATTCAAATAAAAAACTTTATCTACACTTGCTGGTTTCAGATGCTTAATTCCATTGTGAGCTTGCTCACATCGCTATCCCAAACCCCGAAAAAGGACAGGGTTGTTGTGGTAGGCTGTTAACTGTAAAACTAGACAAACTAGTCAATTCATGATGTATCCTTACAAATGTTATTCATACGGCTGATCCAAATTTGTTAGGACTGAGTTATTGTTGTTGTTTGTTTGTTGTTGCTGGTTTAAGATGCTTGAAAATAGTAAAATCCACAAGAGAACCCCATTATATTTGTAATTGTAAGGGACTGATCTCTAAATGTCGAGAGTGCATCCACACTTCAATTTTACAACTCTAAAACAGTCGAACTAATAGATTGATTTACCAATTACTTGTACGTTCCTCTTCACCGAAAACAAACCTGACAGTAAATTCAAATCATAGAAGCACTGCCTGGTATCTAAGCACGCAGAGGTTCAAACAATGTTGAGTTTGCCCACCTTTCTTGTCCCTGCAGCATCTCGCTCTCTGAGATGTCGTTCCAACTCCTCCCTCTCTCGTTGGTCCCGGAGCATTTCTTCTTCTGACTGCAACAGAAAAATATGCAGTTAACGTCAAGTGGATCGGGAGTTCTGAGTATGGAGAAGGTGAACAGGCAAAAAATTGATACAATACACCATAAGTTGTACCTCAGAGTTGTCGCTGTCATCTTGGTCTCGGGAAGTTCGTCTCCTGACCCGTCTTTCGTCCACCTCATCTGGAACTACCTGCACCATCATATTCAGTCAAAACAAAGCAACTTGTTAAAACAAGATCCAATATACAGCAGCTTACCATCAGATATAAAACTGAATTTTATCAAGAAGAAGAAGAGTATAAGCACTATGCCTCATCATCTTCATCTCTGTGGGTCTCAACCCTCTTCCTGAACTTCTTTTTTCGTGTATCCTCTTTCCTAATCTGAGAGGGAACAGAATTGCTTCCCACGCCGACAATATTGTCATCTTCCTCATCAACCTCCAAAAGCGTGTACGTCTTTTGCATCCTCGCCAACATAGCAGCCTCCCTTTCTTGTTGTAAATATAACTAGTGCAACAAGAAACACCAAGTGATATGAGATAAAGCACAATGTTTTACCAAAAGAATTTCCCCTAGTCCGACCCTGTGAAATAACTGAAATTGCAAGAGAAACTAACATTTGGCCCTGTCGACTTGCGCTCAACTCTTGCAAAGATTTCTTGAGCAAACACTCTCGTTTCACTGGAGGATGACATACCCATATCATCTACAAGCTGATTTGTTAGATTGGAAGCTGATGAAGCTTTCTTAGCTGCATGAAAATGATATTATGAACAATGTTGCCACAACAATTGTTTATTAAAATCAAAGAAGAAAGAAGATGAACACGTACCAAGATTAAGAACGTAAGAGACAACTGTTGACTGTGAGTACCCCAGGAGAGACATCAATCTGTCTGAAACCCAAGTCCTCAATTCAGACCCCATTTTTACTGCATTAAACAGCAAAATGCACAAAAATGGAAGTTAGATTTACTAATATGCATCTTCACATCAACATTGCAAGAGCTACTGCCTCTTCATTACACAAATCTAGTAAATGGTTCATTACATAATGCTCCGCAGTTGGTTATGTTTTATACAAACCAGACAATAAGGTTTTTATCTTTCTAAATAATCATTATTAGTAAATTCCTCTGAGACATTGAAATCTAAAATAGCTTCTTTTTTTTGGATAAGGTGAAAATTTTATTACAAATACTAAAATAGTAATCAGATACTTCGCAGAATTAAAATAGAGATGAATTGATACTTGACAGAATATATCAATGACAATGCTCACTGATATCATGATTCTTTTAGGCTTTAGCACACTGTCTTATGCAGTGGATCCGCTTTGAAAACAATAAGTGTTGAACCAGATATCAGTAGACAGAGTAAATAAAAAGTCTAGGCTAGAATCTAATTCAATATGCAAAACCAGTTTGTCCACCATGAGTATGACCCAAACTTTTGAAAACTAAAATTCCATCTAAATTGCTTCCTGTATTTTGGACCCAAGGAGCTAACTTATAATCTTTTATTCCTTTTTGTTGACAGGCAGAGAAGCATTGTTGAGGTGGCCAAGGACACCACGGTTATAAAAAAAAAAGAGAGAGAGAGAGAGAATGAGAACTATTAGAACCGTGTTGAGTTCACCACCACTTTTTTTTTTTGATAACCGTGGTGTCCGGGCCAGCTTACGCGCACCTTGACTAATTCCATAAGATATATATCACCTCTCACCAGCAAGAGGTACTAGGTAACTCTCTGTCCACCAAGACTAAAATAGATGGGAAGAAATCACCTAGTGTTTGTCTCTGTTGGGAATTGAACCTGAGACCTCATGGTACTCAACCCAACTTCAGTGAACCACTAGGTCACAACCTTGAGTTCAACATCACATTGTAGAGCAATCACACATGTTAAGTGAATAAAGAAAGTTAGCTTGTAAAATCACATAAAAGAAGTGAACTAGCACCCAAGGGTGTGGCCTAGTGGTTAATGAAACGTGTTGAGAGCCTGAAGTCTAAAGTTCAAATCCCAACAGAAACAAAAAACACTAGGTAATTCTTTCTTCTCCTGATATATGTTGTTATATGTTGTTGGTGGAAGGTAGTAGTTATCACATGCATTTAGTCTAGGTAAAGTTATTTGATGCTATAGATTTAGTTGAGCTGTGTAAAAATTTGCCCGGACACCACGGTTATTAAAAGAAAGAGAGAGAAAATGACAGCTATTTGAACCTTGTTGAGTTCAACGTCACATTGTAGAACAATCACACATTGAAGCGAATACAGGCGTAAGCTCGTAAAATCACATATAAGAAGTGAACTAGCACCCATGGGTATGGCCTAGTGGTCAATGAAGCGCGTTGAAAACCGATAGTCTAAAAGTTCAAATCCCAACAGAAACAAAAAACACTAGGTAATTCTCTCTTCCCATCTGTTCTAGTCTTGCCGGACAGAGTTACCTGATATATGTTGGTGGTAGAAGGTAGCAGTTGGATTTAGTGAGGTAAAGTTATTTGATGCGTGAAAATTGGCACGGACACCACAATTATTAAAAAGAGAGAGAGAGCGACAACTATTTGAACCTTGTTGAGTTCAACGTTGAACAATCACATTATTGAAGCGAATACAGGCGAAAGCTCGTAAAATCACATAGAAGAAGCAAGTGAACTAGGGTTTTTATCTATTGCGAGATGGAAGAGAGGGACATGTAGCTCTCATAAGTTAAGGATTGAGAACTTACCGGTAAATTTTGCGGAAGAAACAAATTGCCAGAAATTCACCGGAGGGGAATATTTAAGTTCGACGGAAGATTCGCCAAATCCGGCGGGCAAACGGAAGTTGAATTCTGCTGATTAACTGTTGTCCGGACCGACTATACCCGAGCCGTTAGAAGGGTTTTGGCTTGTTAATTTTGATATATTCCCAATTAGCTCCTCTCTTGAGGCATTGGGGATTTATTATATTAGAGCACGCTTGGCCAAACTCTCTGATTTTGCTTCCTTGCTATTAGAAACTAGCAACAATGCTCCTTGGTTTTCTCAGTTATTTGATTACAAAAACAAGCTCAACATGAGGTGATTGTTCGTATTATATGAGAAATTTATATTAAAGAGCAGTACGCTACAATTCATGTTCAATTTTACTTTTTTATTGAACTAAATTTAATCAAAAAATATTAGTATAGCTTATTAGAATAACTTTATAATGGTGTATTATATTTTTGTTATAAATTTTTATTTATTTGAAAAGTTTGTATAAAAAATTTGATAGTTTTCACCATTTATGGGATTTTTATATTTATGATACAACATAAAAAAAATTAAAGGTCAAAGTCATCGATAGGCACTCAAACTTGTTGCCAAAATTCACTTAGACACTCAAACTGCACGCGCAGTGCCACATAGGCAAAAAAGGCCCAATTGAAACAAAATGTGTGGGGGGGTCTGATAGAAACAGGTCTTAGTTTAGGTGTCCAAGTGAATTTTGGCAACAAGTTTGAGTGCCTATCGATGCCTTTGGCCAAATCTAAATTACATGTCCAAACTAAACATCAATTTCATTTCATGATTTCTAACCATTATTTCATATCATGATTTCTTCTCACATGGCCAAACGGACCCTAAATATCTATAATAAATTCAAACTTTTAAATTTATAAAAAAGTAATATCATGAAAGTCACAAATTTCAAAAATCACAATAACAAAAAAAAAGAACCATGTATCATAAATAGATAAAGTATAATAGATATTTATTACTCTATAAAAAGTTATATCTAACTTTAAAAATATCAAAAATACATCTTAAAATGTGAGTCTGTGCATGTTGAGTCATTTTCTTACATTTTCATCAAATCAAATAATTAACGTCTGTTAATTATTTGACAAAGATCAAAAATACTTACTTTTAACAAAATTAAAATATCAAGACGACACCACTTAAACCTACCCCAAATATAATGGATCATTTTTTTCGTCATTTTCTCTATATCTTATTGAAAGCAGTGTCTTAAAAAATACTCCTTCCGTTTCGGAATAAGTGAATTGTTGAGGTATTTATTGGTGTTTCAAAATAAGTGAATCATTGAATTTTTTTCTAAATTTGCCCTTATAATTTGACAACCAATTAAGTTTTAAAAAGGTATTACAAGGTCAATTTTTTTTTCGGGGTAAAAATAGAAAGTTGTGTTAAATTTATGTCTTTAATGTTTTTTTCTTAATATGTGTGCTTAAATTTAATAATTCATTTATTATGAATCGGAGGAAGTTGCAGTTTACATATGTTATACACAGATAAAATGTGTCGTGCCTTATCAGGCATCATGTATCAAGATTAATCACATTTCATGGTATCAACATCGAGTTCTTCAATACGTCAATATATAATACTCCCTCCATTTCATTTTATGTGTCATCATTTCCTTTTTAGTTTATCTCAAAAAGAATGTTTTGTTTCCTTATTTGGTAAATATTTAAAAACACAATTACACTTTTACCCTTATTAGACCCACTTAATTAAAAAAATAAAATAGTAGCACATTTTTTGATAAAGAACAATTTGGTAAATATTATCAAGTTTTCTCTTATTTCTTAAACTCCGCGCCCGATCAAATAGCGACACATAAAATGGGACGAAAAGAGTATTTCATTGCATTAATATTAATTTTTTTACTATTGTATTTCCGTTAAACATCATCATATTCGAGTTGAATATTTAATGTGATTCATTATTAACTATGTTGCACCAATATTATCACGTATGTCTAAGCTACATCACTGATAACTCATGTCACAGTACATGCCAGCGACATTTGGAAATGTATGATCGGTAAATCAAATTAAATATATATATATATATATATATATATATATATATATATATATATATGTATATACTCTCTCCGTCCTATTTTATCCGTTCCAAATTTTCTAATTTGATGTCTCATTTTACTTGTCCTATTTTACTTATCAAGACAAAGATAAATTTTTTTCCCCATTATATCCTTAGTGTAATTGATTACTCTTATTATTAGTATTCTTGAAAATTGTTGCAAAGAGGAGTACCATTAAAAATACCCCATTAAAAATATAAATGATGTTTTGGTATTAGTCATCCATCAATATTGAAACTAACAACAAGACACAATTAAAAGGGGCAAAATGGTAAAGTTACATTATCAATCATCATTTTTTTAATAGTTGTGTCATCTTAATTTGGGACAAGAAAAATGAGACGGAGAAAGTATATATGTATGTATGTGTGCGCGCGTGTATTTATTACGTGAATTAAAAATACTTCACTTTTTTTACGGAGCTCAGAGTGATGCATTCATGGGGAATTATTAATATTTTTTGTATTTGGGTTATGTTACTATATTTGTTTTCAATACCTCTCTTTTTTTTATAATATTTTTTTCATCAAAGTTTTTTTCTCTTATTTTTATCAAATCTGTTTTAAAAAAAAAAATCCTTAAGCCGAGTGTGTGGCAGAAACAAACTACCTACCCAATGCAAGACAAAATAAAGTTGGACATGCTGTACTTTTTCTAAACACCGTTGGATATGTTGTTGTCGTTGATTATAATTTTTTTTCAATTTTATAACATATCAGCATAATTCAATATGTGGGGTGCGATGAGGATAGAGTACAGACAAATCTCATTCTTATTTTATGAACATAGAAAAATTATTTTTAAAAATGCTTTAACTCAAGTAACACATATCAATACAACTTGAATGGACTACAAAAGGTATAGAAGACATAATAAATAATTAGAAAAATAATATATTGTGAACAAGAAAAAGTAACAACAACCAAATAACCAAATGTAATAGATAGTAAAAAAAACTGTAGGGTAGAAATTTACAAGGATAATGCTACACTACTGATATGAAAGGAGAAACATGTATGGTTCCCCAAACTACCAACAAGCTTATCCCGTAGGAAAGCGAGATAACATTCAACTATCTACTAATTTTTCAAAGATAATGCATCAAACCCCCCTAAACTTATCTCTCCAACTTACTTTAACACTTAAACTAAATTTCTATTTATTTACCTCCCTTAACATCTTTAAACTGAACTAATTTCCCCCTTTAATATCTAACACTACTCTCGTGAGGAAGAGTGCATCACACTCGCTGCCACATCAGCGTCACATCACAGCCACGTCATAGCCACATAAATAAAATATTTTTTAAATATTTATATATAAATATATTATATATATATATACATATTTTAAAATATATAAAATATTTTAAATTAAAAAAATACCCCACCCCCCATTTTCCATCTTCTTCATAACCACCCACCCCTCCTTCCCCTTCTCCCTCCCGTCCACCCCCAACCTGCACACACACTCCGTCCACCCCCTATACTGCCACACCTGCACACACACCCATCCACCTCTGTCCACCCCACACAACAATATCTGCACACACACATTGAATTTTTCGGCGAATTTTCGCCGAAAAACGCCATTATCGGTCACCATTGAAAAACACAGTATCAATTTTATTTACCAAATTATCCTAAAAAAAAACATAATCAAAGATGACTATCATTGGGGTTTTTGATACACGTGTGTTGAATCTACAACAATCAAATCTACAACAATTACAAATCAAGAAATCAACAATTACTTTAGAACTTAAGATATTTTGTCGTAGATTCAACAACAAATCAAGAAATCTATTTTTTTTGTTGTCAAATTCAAGAAATGAGTGGTGGTGGATGGAGGCAGTTGAAGGGAGGAGTGGGGTGGGGGTGTTGGCGGGTGGGATGGGTGAAGAAGGAGGGAATTTTATTTTTATTTTTCTATTATATATAGAGAGAATATTAGTAGGATTTTTTTAAAATATATAATTTCACGCGTTTTTTTTTCTTTTCTTTTTTTAAATGCCACGTCAACATTAGGGGTGAATATTCACTATAAAGATGTTAAGGGGGTAAATAAACGCGTATTAAGTTTAAATGCTAAAATAAATTGGAATGACAAATTTAGGGGGATGTATTATCTCAATTTTCTAATCTAATCAATGATCTTTATATCCTTTTACCTAGAATTATATTTTTAGTAAGAATAGATGCATCATATCCCATCCAATCATTTTTTTCTTTTTCTTTTTCTTTTTGATAGTTAGGAATTGATTAATATAAGTATAAACCACACAAATTTCTTGTTAAGTGAAAGTATTACATATAATACCTTTAGGCTTTCTCTCTCTCTATTTTGTAAAATATACTTATATATTCGGCAGTTTTTTATACATTATAGGAATGTATGATAAAACAGAGTTGCCTACATTCATGAAAAGAGTAATCGGATAAAATCTTCCATTTTCTTAAATAACGCCATTAATTACCTATAATTATGTTGTGTGTGATTAAATATAGTAACTGAAATTTAAATTCAAAAAAACTCTTAAGCATCACTGTCAGTTCTCCTCATTGTTGAATTACGTTTTTGAAAAAAAAACGTCTTCTTCTTTCTTCAATTCTCGAAAAAAAATGAAGATCCCCATATTGTCGCGTCATTTCAATATTTGGGAGTCGAAAATTATTTATCAGTCCTATAGAAGTGACACAATTATTGTTTCAGAAAGTATAATCTTCTTGAAATTGATTGCTACGATTGCGAAGGAGTTGAATATTGAAGAAGTTTGTAAAAGAATTGAAGTAAAATACATTGTTGAAGGTAATTTTTCTCTCATTGTCACAAGGAATGACAATGGAGTGAGGTTTTACATGGAGCTGAAGAAACAATTTTCGGGATTTGTCAATATGGTATTTCATGCCCTGAAAAAATAAAAGCAGACACAAATTAAGAGAGAAAAAGACAGTAGCAAACCGATACGTATTAAAGATAACATTATACAACAATTGCACATGTATGTGGGCACATTATACATTTAAAAAATAATTTGCAGTAATGTATAATGTCATACTATGTATTTAAATATTAACATTAAACATGTATACTTTTGTATCTTTAACAGAAGGTATAATGTAACCTTATACAATATTAATACTTTTTAATTATATAATATCAAATAATACATAAAATGCCTCTAGAATGTAATAAGAACTTCTTAATGTATAACATAATGAAATATATAGCCGAACAATTATATTATACATTAGTCTTCAAAAAATAACTAATATATAATGCCTGGTATATTATAACTTATACATTAAAATATAATATTTCAAAATTTATAATATCACACTATACATACAATATATTCACCTTATACATCAATTATCTGCAAGATTATAATAATTTTAAGGAAAAATTAGTGTTATTGTAACATTACATTGGCTACGCGATAATAAAGAAAAAGAATGATTCAATTTCCTTTATTACGTGAATTGAAAGTGTACATCTTCAATTTCAATTATAAAAGTGTACATGTTCAATTGAAAGGAGGGGGCTGATATGCAACCTCCGGGACACAACGACATGTGTTAACCTAATTAGGATTATCAGACGGTACATTGCACGTTAATTTAGGAGTACTAGAGAAACTTTGTAAAAATTGTGTAAACATATTAGCATATGTTCATTTCAAATTTTGGTAAATAAGGAAGTAAGATTCTTTATTCCGACAACATATGTATTAAACGTTTTGATAATAATAATAATAATAGTAATAACAATTTAAAAAATAATAAATAAATAATTTATGATGTAGATTTTATGCCAATTGCCAAGTCCAAACTCCTAACTACCTGCAGGCGGATTCCTAATTTCTAAAGATAAAAATAACTAAAATTAAACTAAAAATTACATAAGTGACGCAATAGGAGGGGATGAGAGAATATTAATATTACACTAGCTTGATTGCAAGCGTAAATAAAGAAGCACATATACAGAGCAAAAATCAGTGCACTAAAATAGGAGCAAAATATGGTATTTTGATATGTATGAGGGTATGAGAGAGAAGGAGTGGATTTAAGGGATTTAAATAATTACTTTGGGATTCTTATAATTTATTTTTCAATATAAATTTTTATGTAATAAGGTAAAGTTACCTTGTGTATATATGTAATTTATAGTTAATATAAAGAAGTCGAGTGTTTAATACAGACATAGCCGACTTCCTAGTCTGACTCAAAAATAGAAGTATCAGAATCCTGCCAGTTAGTACAATGTTTAATTTTTCTAGCATGTTGAGTTCCTAGAATGTCTGCTCATATTTGATAAAGTGCATATATTGGAGGAACTACCAAAACATCAGTGTGTCTAAGAAAATTTCTTCGCGCCCTTTCCTTTGCTAATGAATCAACCACTTGGTTTTGCTTTCTAAAGCAGTGCACCACCGGTGGATGTCCCACTCTTCTCAACACAAACCTGCAAGAATCAAGAATGGAGTTATAGTGTAGGTTACCAAATTTTAGCATATGAATTACCTCTTTAGACTCAATATTGATCTAAATAAAAAGAAGTTTGTGGTCTTCAATGAGCTTAAGACCTCACTTTTTTTTTCTTTAATAATTGTTCGCTTGTATCTAGCCTCTTCCTAAATCCACCATAATTAACTTCATCTTTCTTAATTTATAGAGCAATTAAAGATAACCTTTTTTTTTCATGTCTATAGCAATAAACAACTCATTTTTCTCAATAATAAGACATAATTTTAATTCTATTACGCACATTACTAATCAACTTTGTATTGAATAATACGAATAATTTGTGGCTGAGGCAGCTCTAGTAAAAGTCATAATCAAATACGACACTTACTTGTTCAATTTAATTTAAACATAAAATTTATAATTTTTGATATGATGATAAATATTTTATCTTTACGGGATCATGTAGAAATAAAAGATAACTATTCAAAAATAAATTTATCCCAGAATAACTATTTCCCAAACCAAACGCCCCTCAGCATTTTCTAAAGCAAAAAAGATAAGAGGAATATTTATATTGACCAATTTTTTTTTTTTTAAAAACTTGGATTAATAAATAGCGAAATAAAATCCAGACCCCACCTCAAAAGCAAACACTCTTTTCCATTCAAAAGGTCGTCGGCCATTCTCTTTCTCTTCTTCCTCGAGTTTCACAGTCTTCGACTTCTACGCCTTTTGGGTCCCTTCGGGGACATCTATATAAACAGCAAAAGGTCGGTCGCCGGCGCCTTTTTAGTCGAAGACCTTTTCCGATAACTCTGAATTCGTCACAAGGCATCACTTTTTTTTTTTTCGTAATCCAATTTCCCCCCAAAAAATAAGATTGTGATAATGGGGTGCAGCAGCAGCAAGGCCGCTGATGCTGCCACAATTTCACGATGGCGTTCCACTGGCATCGTTGCTTTACGCGACTCCAAATTGAAGGCAAATATATTTCCCTTCAATTCTTTTTTTTTTTTTTTTTTTTCCTCTCTAATATCTTAAGATAATTAATTAGACATCTAACTTTTTTATTTAATTGCATTTTTTATTTCACGATTACGATTACAACCTCTTTTATTATACTTTAATCATACAATGTTGATCTCATCAGTGTATTATCATGTTTGTTTGATTAGTTTTTGGTTCTTTTGTGAATACATTTTAGTATTAATTTACTCCGCCTTCTCAATTTCCATTTGTGATCGTGCCAAAAATGTTCAGCAATATTCCCTTAATAATACTAGGGATTATTCTGTGTAATCCCTAGGGATTAATAGAAACAACCTCGCGACCACACGAGGGTTGAGGAAAGTTATGTATCCTACTCTCTCCGGGCCCCACTTGTGCGATTACACTTTTTTTTTTTATATATTTTTGTTGTTGTTGTTAGTCATGCATTCTTTTCCTCTGACACTAATACGTAAGTCTTTTAATATGTTAACTGTCTTTTCTTGTCAAATAACATAATGTAAATGAACATTGCTAGGTGTGGTTGAGCTTGGACTCTATGCGGATGAGCTTGTAGTTTACACGCCAAGATATGCTTTAACTTCGCCAGTATAATGAAATATATCAAGCATCCTTACAGAGGAGATTTTCCCATGCAAATCTTTTTGTTGTTTCTTGTCTGATTCACGAGGTGGTTAAAGTGAACGAATGCATTTCGTGGGAAGTAGAGTAGGATAGTAATTAATAAAATCCTTTCACCCCTTTTGAAGCAAATCATTGTCCGAGGAGTTATTGTTGCCTCCATCCCCTTCGAAACAAATCATTTTCTGAGGAGTTACCTTTGCCTGTTTGTTTGTTTTGATGGATGGTTCTTACTGGTTTGAAATGCTAAAACAGTTAATAAGGCAACACATTTAGTCCATTTGAAAAATTCACGTATTTGTGATTTCCTGATTAGTGTTTTTTTGAGCAGACATTTCCTGATGAAGTTTTTGATCTGGAAAAAGCTGTACGTACCCTCGACTTAACACACAATAAAATGGGTATTGTTCTTCAGCTCTTAATTTGTCTTCTTATCACTTTAGAATATAAAGACAAATTCTACTAGAAGATTGTTTTTCTATACTTATCTAATTTATCTATAAGATTGTTTTCCTGGAACCTAAATGTCAGTCTTCTGTTGTGACAGTTGAAATTCCCATGGAGATCAACAAACTAGCTAACCTACAACGTCTTGTAAGTATGAAATACTGCAGTTCCGCTCTTTTTTTTTCCCTGAAGTCTGTTGATATATTGGAGGCCTCATTAGAGAGATAAAAATGTAGTATCGGCGTCACTTCATATTACAAATGTTAGCTGTCGAGAAGGTATCATACTCGTACATTTGCAGCCAAAATGCATATAAAACTAATGAAAATGGTTTATGGAGCAGAAATGGTGCAAACGATTAGAAACATTGTTTTGTTCTCCTTTTTCTTTTTTTTTTCGATCTTCGTAGGAGAAAATTTACTAGGGTAAAAAATTTTCTACAGAAGGTAATGTCAATAGAGATAGAAGAAAAACAATTCTTCATGCCATTTGTGGTTACACCGGTTTCCTGAAGTTTATTGCTAGCTGATGGTTGTACCTGGTAGTTTGTTCCATTAATAGCTTGTTAAAGCATTGATTAAGGTGTAATCTTGAGTAGATAAAACATAGATTAACTTTTCCACTTTTCTTGTTGATGAACTCTTTATTTTTTCTAAGGGCATTTATCTGATAACTTTTCTTGTTTATTACTCGTTAATGATATCATAAGGTTTATTCCTGTATTAGTGGTGAACATATTTCTTACGTTCATAATCTGATACTAAGAGCAAAAGTTTTGTATCTCCAATTATCTCTATTCAGATTTTAGCTAATAACATCATTGAGCGCCTTCCCATGAATTTGGGAAAGCTTCAGTCTTTGAAAGTGGCAACACTTGATGGGAATCGACTCACAAACTTGCCTGATGAAAGTAAGTCAGACATGTTAGATCACTCATGTTAAGTGGATTACTTTTTCCTTACATGAGCCATACCTCTGTTCTAACTACAGAAACTTCCTGTATTCAGTGGGGCAGTTGGTGAAACTTGAGCGTCTCTCTATCTCAGCAAACTTGTTGACCAGCTTGCCTGACACAATTGGGAGTTTGCGGAGTGTGAGTGACTTATTACGCTCTATACGTTACCGCTTTCTCTGTTTTACTTAGTGTGCCGATAAAGATTTTATTCCTACGTACTTTTATTGTTCAGTAAAATATTTTTCTGTTAAGGTGTTTAGCTGGCAAAAGAATTATTTGAGTTTTGATCTTGTCAATGCCTTTGATCGGAGTAACTTTTCTGTAAATTGATATCCAGGACTGTTTTGCTTAAGCGGCAGGTTTCTGTTGATAGTTGATACATATTCTTGGGAAAGGAACTCCAATTTAATTATCAAGTTGTGATATTAAGCAGACCTCATTGTGACATTTATTTAGTTCTTACACCTCTTGCTTAACGTTTTAATTTGTTTCCTATTATCTTTTTTGTTGTCACTGCTAAACAGATTAAGTGTAGACTTGCAGTTATAACTTATTATTCGAAATCTCCTGGTTGTGTCTTGGGGTCTCCGAATCAAGTTCAAGACTGTTAACTCTGGAACTGTTTTCACAATTGCACATATTGTTACTAAAATACTATCAGCTACTTGTGAGTTTTAGTATTCTAGATGACGTTGTTGAAGTTCGTACTGCTTAGACTGACATCATGGCAGTTCCTTTCTACTGACAAGTTTTGAGCCGTCGAAGTGATGATATCTTTTGGCAATGCAGTTGGTTTTGTTGAATGTTTCAAACAACAAGTTAAAGTTTCTTCCTGAATCGATTGGAAGTTGCGTCTCTTTGGAAGAACTGCAAGCAAATGGTATCTTCATATTTAGCTCTTCACTCTTCTGATTCTTTTTGTCTCTCTTTTTCCTTTGGTCTCCCGGGTGCCGGAGCTTTGTATGGAAGTCAAATTGGACATTAGCAACTCTTTTCTGTCTTGCATGTGGGAAGACTAGCCTTTGGAGAATACATTTTAAGTTGATATACAGTGTCATTTTTTAACTTCTCTCCCCTTCTTTTCCGCCGATTCACTGCTAGTACTTTACTGCTAAGGCTCATGGTTGGAAGTTTCTGTCACAGATAACTCCATTGGAGAGCTTCCTGGTTCAGTTTGCAATCTCATTCAACTAAAATCACTCTGTTTGAACAATAATAATCTCAATCAGGTAATTTCCAAATTTTCCTCTCTGTCTCTGTCTGTCTCTCTCATTCACACACAGAGAGTCATGTACTTACGCAAAAGCATGCCATAAGTAGATCTAAAGTTGTACTGTCTGTCTCACATTATGTAACTAAAAACAACATTTACTTTCTTAGACTGAAATTTTCTTCTGATGCGTGAGTGTCTTCTCTCTCGGCTATTCAGTAGACTTGTATGTAAATGTGTTATATAGCTCTTCATCAACCATAAGGCATGCACAGAAAGGCCTTTCCTTGTATGAAGAAGCAGCTTTCCATGGGGATACTGATATTGAAACATCCTCATGTCTTGAACTTGAGATATGAAAGCCTTTGAGCCAAATATAGATATTTGCTAAGTCATCCATAACTGACGTCATCTGTTTACACTTATAAGTAGTTTCTTGTCTCTAATGCGATATCATCCTAGAGTTCACACTTCTCCTAGCTTATCTGCTTACTTTGCATCCATATTTTAGCTATTGATTTGTTAGTTCTCGTTTTCTCAGATGCCTCTAAATTTATTAAGAGAATGCAAGGGCTTGCAGAACATAGCCCTACATGGCAATCCCATCACCATGGACCAATTTCAACAAGTAAGTCATTATTGTGTTCACTTCCGTGCATCCTGAAAAAGTCATTTGTGGAGATTTCCAACTGACCTTTTTCAATTCAGATGGAAGGATTTCAAGAATTTGAAACCAGGCGTAAAATGAAGTTCGACAAACAAATTGATTCAAATGTGATAATTAGTTCTAAAGGGCTTGATGAGGGTGTTGATTTATGATACCAATGCTGCTGTAATTTTGTAAGCCGTTCTACTCTATTTTATGAATCTTGTTTACTTATCCTTACTTCCTATTTTGGGTTTATCAACAAAGATAAAAGGGAACTTCTCCCATACTACATGGTTATGCAGTAACCACATTTCACAAAAAAGAGGTGGTCTGTTTGTAATTTCTGTAATATCTACATTCAACTACTTCATTGTTGTCAAATGCTCATGTCATTGCTTGATATGCATGTTAGCGTTGATCTTGTCTCCTAACGATATTGCCTCTGCTATCATTTATGGGCCTAACCAATGCTTGTATGACAGCTATAGGCTTATGCTCAAGTCACTGCTTGATATGCATGTTAGCGTTGATGTTACCGCCCTACGACATTGCTTCTACTATCATTTATGCCCCAGCTAATGCTTGTATTACAGTTATGGGCTTATAGGGCCACCACTGAAGGGTATCCATTATGGAAAGCACGCTCAATCTAAAAAAAGTGTGCACAAAATAATTGATTAACATTGTCCTTGGCAACAGAACTCTGTTGTCTGGCAAGTTTCTGAGTCCGAGAGATAAATCTACCTGTTCATTTGATTGCCAATTTAGTTTCAACAGAGCATGATGAATTGCTAGATCAGGTGATGCGTTTGATTATCTGATGGTCAACTTTGTTTGTTGCAGTTGGGTGGAATGCGGGGCGTTGAAATTGTTCGACTTCGATGAACGGCTATTACTGCTGACTGCCAAGAATATGCCCAGGCCTTTTCCTACAGTTCTTCATGGAATTGTTAGCTTTGACAAACTGGGCAAATAAAATAAATCTATGCTGTGTTAATTTAATTGTAAATGGTCTATATTTCAAGTGTTCCAATCACTTGTTTCTTTTTGTAAAAGGTGTATATATTTACTTAAACCTGGTTATAAGCTCAACTTTTGGAACATAAATATATCAGTTCTTATAACATGCGCATGCATATTTAGGGAACTACACTTATTTTTCAATAATATATGCACATTTTGTATTTTGATTTCATTACAAATAAACTGCAAGGGATTTTAATCCAGATACAAGTATGGATAAATTCAAATGCCAAAAATTAACTGGACAAAAGGGAGGTGAGACCAACCAAAATCTATTTGATCTTATTGTAAGAGTATGTCACTTGTCAGACAAATTGAGAAATACGATCTATCTGATTTAAATTTATTCTTAATAGCTAAGAGATGATCATCCTAGGGTGATACATAACGGGTGATATTTATTACACTCCTAGTATTTGAATTTGTGGCAAAGCTAGAAATTTTAAGCTAGAAATTTCATTAAGAGCATTCAAGATTTAATATATACGTGTGAAAAATATTTTTTTTATTTAAATATATGATATGAATTTAATGAAGTTTGTTTAACTACCCATCTTTCAATACTTCTGGCTAGACCACTGCTTTGAGGGATGAGATTCGATCTCTCTGAACTTGCAATATAAAATATAAAAGAAATAAGACACGTTTTGCGGTGTTTTTTTTTATAAAATGTCAAAGACTTATTTTCTCCTTCCATTCATCTTTACTTAGTAGGCGTTTGGCCATAAAAATTAAAAAAAATTGAAGTTGGAATTGTGTTTGACCATATATTTTTGAAAGATATGTTTTGACTTTTGAAAAGTGTTTTTAAAATTTAATTTTATACCCCAAACTTTTTAAAACTATCAAAATTGTCCAACTCATTTATCCACTGATTATACTCATGAATGAAAAGAATTTCACATCAATGATGGAAGGGGTCCTGAGCTAAAAAAAATGAAAATATACCTACAAATAATGAAAATATACCGGTCTTTTAGCTTAAAAATCTTTATTTGTTGTTCAAAAATGTATTTTACCGAGAAGAAATGTCTTTCAAAAATGTGTCTAGACTTGATTTGTTGTTCATCAAAAATGTTTTTCTTTCCGGATTTGCTCCAAAACTCATCTAAACCATTTAAGGACCTTTTATGTAATATTAAAAAAATTAGGGTTATATGTAATAAAAAAAAAACTTGAAATTGGAGTTGAAAAAACGTGAAAACAACAAAAAGTTGTTTTCACTATTTTTCAAAAATAATTTGAAATGTTTTTGAAATATCTATGGCCAAACACCATGATTCCATAAAGTGAAATTTTTTTCTGGAAAAAAGTAAAAAATATCTATGACCAAACGGCTTTGCTATACTAAAAATCCCCGGCCTATCATACTTATCCAGTTTGAAAACTAATAGTAAATAATTTACCTATTTCTATTAATTCTACCTTTGTCATTAAATACGATTCATTATCCCGTGCATTTCTCAAAGCATCAAATTTATTACTATATTCAAAGAATAATATGATAAAAATTACTTTTATCATTTACTATTTCTTAACATGTATTTCAACTCACAAATTGGTATCTAGCTCCAACTCCAACTCTAATTTTGATATTTCTTTTTTATGTCAAAAGCCTATTAAAAAAGTCGAACGTGAGAAAGTTTCATACGAAAAAGGATAAAGAAATAGTACTAGTATAGTACTAATTCTAATCATATAGTAGTCGTTTGGCCATAATTTTTTTTTCCTTTTTTTCAAAAAATTATTTCACTTTACTTGAAAAAAGTAAAAACAGGCCATGCATTTTCCAACTTTAATTCCGAAAAATTATTTGGAAAAGTGAAAACAAGTTTTACACTTTTTTCACTCATATTTCTCTCACAAATTTTTTAAAACAACATTAATTTATATTCATGATCAAACATAACTCCAACTCCAACTCCAACTTAAGAAAAAATTAATTTTCATCACCAAATGCGACATAGTATTTCACTGTATCTTTTTCAACCCAAATAGGTGTAATAAATACAGTTCTAAAATAAATAAAAAGAATACAATTCGAGCACGTGATATTTTTCAATATATACCACCACGTGAATAACTCAATTATTATCATACCCAAATTACAACTGCCGCAATTTTTTTGGACCTCCCGCGTTATTAAATTTCCCGGCCCGCCCGAATAACAGATTCCGTAACCCACTAGGGCTCTTTTTCTTCACCCTTTTATCGTCAACGATTTTCCCCCAATTCTATTTCGTCATCTTCTTATTCCCAACAAATCGACCTCTATTTTTCCTCTCAACATTCAAATCAATCTCCGATTCGTCTAATTCGTTCTCTCCTCTATCTATTGATACCTTTTTCGGGTATTGCCGCTTTGTAAATCGAATTTCGATTTTAGGGTTTTAGATCTTGTCTATTTCTTCTAGATCTGTTCGATTCATCGCTCTTTTTGTGAAATTCATCGGTTGTTTTGGTCGAGTTCTCTGTTTTTGTGAAAGAAAAAATTGGGTTGATTTTTTTTTTTCTTTTTTGATTTAATTAGTTTGTGGATTTTGGGATTTCTTGTTTAATACGTTTCTGTTCGTCTTCGATTTCAATTGTCTGAACGAATTTTTGGTTGATTTTTGATTAATTGAATTTGGGGATCTAGGGTTAGGGTTTTCATTAAATTTTTTATTTTTTATTTTTTTATCTCTTAATTTTCTAAAAATAAAATTATTTTACCTGAATTTCTGCTGCTGTTAATTTAGTTGTTCAAATTTGAAAGATCCGCTACCCCAATTTTGACGAAGACTAGCGACCCGTTCAAGGTGCCTGAATTTCCCCTAATGTTTTTTCATGTGCTATACATGTAATTAGTCAAACTTATGGTTCTCTTTTTTTCAGTTTACTGTTCTTTAAGGGGCCACACTATAATAATAGAACTAATTTCACTGTTTTATCCCTGTGCCATGTGTCGCTAATTAGAAATTAGAAGCTTAATTAGCTTCTTGATTACTGTATGTATTTATCTTAATCAGTTTACTTTCGCAAGTTTATATGTTGTCATGCTTGCCAATATAGTGTTGTGATTTATGATGGGTGCTTTATTTGCTAATTGTCCATACTACTATGTTAATGTTTTCTGTTAAGCCGTTGTAGTGTCTGTTAATTTCTTGTCCTGAAAGGAAAATTGGTGTCTACCTGTGAGCAATTTGAGCTATGAGCTAAGGTTAACAATATGAAGTTTTGATGATTAACAAACAAGTAGCTAAGCATAACAAACATATGCAAGAACCTAGGTCTTTTAAGTCTCTACGAAGGATTGGTATGTTTTGGGTCAGTATCAATTAGTGTGTATAACCTTTCATAGTCGGCTAGGGTGGTCCTACGAGGCGTCAGGCTACTATGCTTGAGTTTATGTCATTAAGCTCAGTTCATTTTTCTTGACATAGTTATGAATATATATCTATATGCATGTACTAAAGACATTGTGTCGGTTTTTCTGTTATTGAGAGTTGATGTGGTGTATTTGTTAGTGTATTTCTTCTCAGCTAGACAATATGGGTTGAAATGCTCGTTGTTGCAGGTTTTCTGTGTTTGATTTAGTGGGGTTTTAATGCAATTATATGATTATGAAATTATTTGCGTTGCTATATATCCTCAGAACACGTGGAACTTTGAAGGCATTTTCCTCCTCTGTTTTTAATCTTTGAACTTCTCCCTCTGATGTTTAAGTATCTCATATTTTTTTAGTTCCTTGCAGCAATTATGGTGCAAAAAAGGCCATTTGGTGAAGAGGACCTGTATGAGGTTTCATCTAAGCAACCAAGACGTGAACCCAATTGTCAGCTAGGTTCCGTTTTGGAACATTCTCCTCTGGAGGCTTATGCTTCAGGTAACAAGAAGTTATTTTTTCAGCTCTGAGATATTCTCTGCACTGGTTTTTCTGCTTTGTGTACCATTGTTAAAAATGCTTCCAGGCACCGGTGAATGCAGTACCCTGTAAGACCTGCCAAGTATTTTTAGGGTCGGAGCAGTTTTCTCCGCACCTTACTTTATGGCTTGCTCTTGAAAGAGTAGATTTTGGATGTTAAATGAATCTTTTTGCTCCGTACTCTGGTTGACTCATCTGTTATGTATGGTTTTTGGTAGGTGGTGATGAGGACAACTCTTCAAGAACCATCCCTGATGCAAACAAGAAACCTGATAGTCACAATGTGGCTGAAGTTCTTTTTTCTTCTGATAAGGAAACTGAGATGGGTATTCATGGATCTGCTTCAAACTCTTCCTGGCCCACTAGTAGCACCAGTGAGGAAGACATCATGCCTGAGGCGCGTTTTCACATATTAACATCTCCTGAATATTACTATTTTGATCATCCGTTCAGGGCTTCTGCTCATCACAGGGAGATACATTCTCCCCTTTTAAGCAATCCTCAAAAGATGGTCCCTATTGGACCTGATTTTCAGGCAGAGCTACCAGAATGGGGTGCATATAATAAGGATAACCCGTGCATAGATGGTATACATGAAACTCTGAGTCCTTCATCTCAAGCTGATGAAAATAAATTTGCTGGAAGGACTATCATTCCGATGCCTAAAATGGAGCTACTTGCAGATAATGTTGAGAATATTGCAGAGAGAAGAGTTGAATGTTCCTGTGAAGATATAGGTTCCATAAGATGTGTTCGGCTACACAACATTGAAGCAAGGGAAAAACTAAAGCTAGCCCTTGGCGAGGAGACATTTGTTAGATTGGGTTTCTGTGACATGGGAGAGGTTGTGGCTGAAAAATGGAGTGAAGAGGAAGAGGAATTATTTCACGAGGTTGTATTGTCCAATCCTGCATCGCTAGGCAAGAATTTCTGGAACCATCTTGCTATTGAGTTTCCTTCACAGAGTAGGGAGGAGCTTGTCAGCTATTATTTTAATGTCTTTATTTTGCGAAAACGTGCTGAGCAGAACAGATTTGATCCACTGAATATAGATAGTGATAATGATGAATGGCATGAGACTGTTGATGATGCTGATGAGGGAGCCAAAATGACGGATGAAGATGAGGATTCTGTGGTTGAATCCCCAGCATATTATAATTATCTCAGCTACAATATGGGCCATGAGGAGCACGATAGACCAGCATGGGAATATTATAATCCTGTAAATTTTGGTAGCAGGAAGGTCTTTACTGATGTGCAGGAATCATGTCTGGGTAAGTTGTTTGACAGTAACAGCAGTTGCAAACTTAGTATGCAGCCTCAAGACCAAGGACTACCAAATAAAGTGGTTGAGCAAGAAGTCCAAGGAGGCTCCTGTATCACTGGTGCAGCTGGGGTTACTTCAGAATCATCACTAGGGAAGACCAACAACAATAAACATTGGGCAAGTGATATTGCTGGTACGGGCATTGGCACCAACCATGAGAGTCTGTTGGAGCCATCTAATCGCAAAGAATGGGATGTTGGATACTTGAGCTGTGCCAGAAACAAAGTTGATTTGTTACCAACACACACTATGATTGAAGAAGTCTTTGGTGATGGCTCTTGGATACACAAGAGCCGAGATGTTTAGGGGTTAGGCTAAAGTCTGACTGTAGTTTCTCGTTCAACTAAAATAAAAGAAGGGGATTCTGATTCTTTTATTCAGGGGTTAAACTAAGTTTTGACACATTTAAGTTCATCCGTTAGACGCTTGGTTTTGTGTGGTGATGCTTCATGTGCAGCTTCCATATTTCCTTGTACATTCATAATGGTGGGAGTATTTTTTTTTTGTAAAACCCAGATGTAAGAAATGCATTGCAAGGGTGGTACGTGAGCTGATGGATGCTGAACTTTTGGAGCTGTACAGTAGCCATTATTTTCTTTTCTTTAACACCCAGATTCCTAGGAAGCTGTTTTGGCTGAAAGTAGGTTCTTGAAATAATATTTGTAAAGTTAAGCTATATGGTCAATTGAGCCATCTTTCAAAAAGGGGAATGAATATCCTTTTAAATTCTGATATATATAAGTTTAGTTCTGTACAGCAGTGGATTTGCTCTCTTTTTTATTTATTACTACATCTTTCTGTTTCTCAACCTGTGCCTCCCAAATGTATTTGAGAGTGAAATGTAAACTCTATGCCTGACTTAGGAGAGGGATTGGTTGCATTGAGAGCAAGTGTTAACTGCTTGATTGACTTGATAGTCTCTATTTGAAAAGTGTGTAGATACATAGTATCTGGAGGTAGCTCATGGCCATAGTAGGTACTGGTTGTGGCCATCGATGGATCACTTATTTATGAGGAAATTGATTTTCTTCTGTCTGCTGTTGTATAGCACAGCTCCCGTCTGCAAACGTCAAAAAGGGAAAGGCAAAGCCAATAATAACTGGTAGTATCCAAGCCAACATGTGGCACCTGGACCAACATAATGGATACCCGTTACCTTCTACCAGCTTTGTTTACCAAAGCTTATACATGTGAGAGAATCTCACCTATTAACTTTTGTCTTTTACTAAATTTGCACCCTCCTATCCGAGGTTTGCACAAGCTTCATTGATCACTTAGGCCACACCCTCGTGTTCAAGTATCAGATGCATAGGTATAATTTTTATTATGGGAATGTGAATTTACCTTCTACTTTCTGAAAATATTTCAACAATATACTCGAGAGCAGAAGACAGTCAGTTGCACCTGTTATGACAATGCACATCCCACCCTTAGATGCAGGCGGAAACAGTGGGTTAAGTCGAGCAGGATGTGGGTGTTGCTTTTTAGTGCTTTATGTGCATTAGAATATACGGCCTATTTGCCTCTGCCACATCTCTAACTTTCGTCCAAGTGAAATATTCTTTAAATTCTACTACTACTTTCCAAGTTTCCATTCAACCTTTCAAATTTCAATACCCATCCTCACACCCCTCAAATCAAATCCTCTCATTTTAATTTGTTTGCCTCATTTTACCTTTTTTTTTTTTTTTTTTAAACTTCGTGTCAAGTCAAAATCAGACAAACAAATTGAAACAGAGGGAGTTGCTCATTTCATCCCAATTTAAACGTATACATGTAATTATTCAAATTCGTTGAACTCTTCAAGTTAACCTAGGTGTGATACTTTCAATTAAAACTAACTTTTTAGCTATTACTACTATACAATCTTTTCTAGCTATAACAATTAAACTATAATATTGTTACACAAAATGTGAGTGATAGTTCATAGATTATGCAAGTAATTCAGACGACAATGCTCAGACATGCTACATATTTTTTTTTCAAAAAAACAAAACAAAAACCCACCAACATATCTTCAAGTACAAAAAGAAACAATCTTTAATTCTGGCACCCACATCACATGGGCTTTTACATAGCAAGGGGACGTAGCAATTAGTAGCAAAGTACTCTAGCTAGCAAGTACCCTTTGGGGGTTGCCTTGGTTATACATATAAAAGAGAAAAAAGTCATTAACAAATTATGAAGTCAAAAAGAAGTAGTGGCAGAGTGCTCTACCCTAACCAATTTCTTGCATGATATTCACCCAAAGGAACAGGTAAACCATAGGTCCCACATAATAACTTCAGTTGGGATTTTCGTTTTTAAAATTTCATTGACCCTTTAGTATATGAGTATTCCTTAAGCATTGCTGGTGAGAAGAGAGGAAGTTGCCATGAATGAACACATGAACCATTATCTATCTGTATAAAAGGAACACATGAACCTTTATCATTATTACCATTTTTATAACCACAAAAATATACTAGTACTAGTAAAAAAACAAATTAGTGACCAGCAAATTAAAGGATGTGGTGCTATGGATGACCGAACACCGGATGAGAAACAAAAAAAAAGAAAAACAAATTACTAGTAGCTAACTATAGTAGTTGTTAATCTATATATATTTCTTATATTAATTAAAAGGGTTGACGTGCTTATCATTAATGAACTTTACTTATATTCTAATATATCTTTTAATCATGGAAACTGTATGTGTCACCTTAGCTCGACAGATCTCACATTCACACAAAGTGGACCAATTAAGCTTATAGATTAGCTTTACTTTACTAGTTGTACTAGTCACTCACAAAGTACGTACTCCTTCATTCTTAAATAATCAAAGGTTCCGAGTTCAACTTCTGAAATATCGAGTCGCCTTTAATATAAGTTAGCGCTTTACTAATGGGATTTTCCGGAGCGAAGTTAAATTAATCGAATTCCAAAAGAGATACCAATTTTTTTTTTTAAAAAAAGGTAGTAGTTTGCTTTGTTTTGCTTGTGAAGAAGTGAAGCTCCAAGCAAGGGCTTTGGTAGATCTTGCTTTGACTTGAGGTAAAAGGGATCTATCACTTTTATAACATTGGTGTTAAAAGGCTAATTTGTGATTTATTATTTTTTTTTTAAATAAAATAGATCACTTATATGATACATATTTGATGGTGTAAACTTTTTTTTTATGCTTATAATAATCATATGAATTTAAGTGTAGAAAATATTGTACACTTTCAAATAAATTTGATTTGCCGTTGCAGGTTTATCCAATTTTTTCTTTTTCAATTTTTATGTAAAAAATTAGGTAACCTATAATAGCAGGTCAAGTTTACTAGAATATTTTGTACACTCACAAAGCTTAAACTCTAATCATATACTCCATCCGTTTCTAAATAGTTGTCATCATTTTTATTTGCATTCTCCTTAAGAAAAACATTAACTACATACTACTAAATTACCCTTATCTATTTAATACTTCTCTTTTTTGCATTATGATGATATTTCTCCATATTTATTACTAAATGAAAATGGTAAAAAAACAAGTAATTATACTTTAATTTCGTAAAATGACAAGTATTAAGGAATATTTATTTTCAGTAAGAAGAAAAAAAACTAATTAGAAACAGAGGGAGTATATGACTTAATTCATTTGTACAGTATATAACAAATTATGAACACTATCAAGTAATTACTTAAATAATATCTACTGTAATTAAATCTCCTTGAGATGTGAAACTTATTATCTTGAAATTAAATTAGTATCTACTGTAATTCATATCTTCATGGGAACAAAAGAGTTAATTATCCAATTACGAAACTCCAAAAGAGGAAGTTGCTTAACATCTTTACCCTTTAATTTATTTCATTTCTTAACTACAAATATGTACAACATAAACGCCTGATAGTGTTACCTTAAGAGTCCATTATTTGAGTATATAAATAATCCCAACTTAATTAAGGACTAAAACAAATAATGGTTAGAACAAAGCCTGATTAATGACAACATCTATGAAAATGTGAACTGCAAATTTGGATTTATGCTCTGGGGCAAAAAGAGGAATCAGTTGCTGAAATAGAGACTTGTACAATACATTTTTGTAACAAAGGACATAAAAGGAGAAAAATACTACTATAAACATTGAGTTGAGAAAAATGTTGTTAGATAGAAAATTAACAAGCATAAATTAGGAAAAGGGAAAAATCATCGATGCCCGGCCGGTTGTCAAGCCAGAATTCTTTTCATCGAGATGATTTAAAAATATAAAGATGTCAAGATATACATATAAAGAGGAATCGAGTCGATTCAACATTTACTATATACATGAAAGGATAATAAACCTTATATATACCTTGTCCATGACCGATATTTACGTTCACTTCCATTAATCTAGATCATTAAATCACAAATAATTAGTTTTTTCTTCTTATTCAATACGTACATAATGTCTGAATTCAACTTTATTTTATTAATCTGATCAGTTCGATTCATAGAATTGGTCCGGAGGTGTGATGGTGTTGCACAATATTCTTGCCAACATCTTAATTATGATAAGTTAATAAATTTGAGCATAGGCAATAGCAAGATTGTTGTTAAATGTATAGACTTTAGATATAGGGTATAAGCTTATCATGCACTAAATTTAATAGTAATACAAAGATTCACAATTTGCCCATTCCCTCAAATTTAGTGAAAGAGCAATATAAAGGCAAAGTAGGGCATCAAAATGTTTATATATAATGGGCATATATGGGGAGAAAACAGACAAAGGAGTGGCCAAACTTTACTTGGAAGAGTGTCAGTTGTCAATGTGTAGCATCCACTTTTGGTAAAACAAAACACCCAAAAGACTTCTTCACTCTCAAGTGAAGTCACTTTTGGGCAATATATAATAACATATGATACACAAATGTCTTTATGTGTTTCATCATTTTACACCAATTGTCTTCTAACTAATAGGCTTTTCATTTCTTTACAAAAAAAGAAGAAGAAGATCTTAATGTGGATGTAGATGACCTAATAATCTTTGGTCCATTAGTGCTACTTAGTCAAGTAGTAGTATGTAATAAATTGAGCCACATGGTAGAAGCTCATCTAATAATTAAGTAGGGGATTTAGGACAAAATTTTGGATCTCTTTGTCAAAATTATCTCGATGTAATGATTAATGGAGTGAGTTGAAAATCATAAGGTCTTGAGTAAAATTATCCGGTGATTTTTTTTGCATTTGTCCAAGCCTCTATAGCAGTGAGCCGTCTATATCGATCGTTGCTTTGGTGGATAGATTTACCTGATATTTGTGTTGGTAAGAGATAATAAATACCCAATAAAATTAGTCAAGATACATGTAGACTGATCTCGATATCACAATTAGAGATTTATTTTTTAAAAACAAATCTCTATGTAAGCATATCAAATATGTGGAATCATATATAGGAAATATGCACTTGACACCAATTGGTTTGGTGTAACACCTCAATTAAGGAGAAGTGGGTGAGCAGCTTTCTCACCAGACACCTAGTAATTAAGTCAGCTAGAGGAAAATGAGAAAATATTTTTCTATTTAGCATGCTTCATACACAATTACCTCATTCAATATAAAAGTTAAGTAATATCTTTCTTTGTGAGTAAAATATGTGATAATTACCTGTATATTGTTCTCTTATTTCCTCACTAAACAACAGTATATACAACAAAAGTCAAAATTTCAACTCTTGGACCATTTTACCATGACATATCTATTTTTAAGTATAATTATCCAGTATTTGGAACCAATAATCTAGATTCGCTGTGTACGACCAATTAAAGGAGGAAACGCTTCTCCCAGAGATTTCTCGAACCCAAAATCTCTAGTTAAAAATGAAGGAATCTCGTATATCCTAGTTTCCGGCCACTGCGTCCCTTGATGGTTTCCACATATATCTTTTGTTGTTAATTGCCCCCATCTCTTTAATTAGGTCACGATGTAACCAAGAAGATGTAAGTTACATACACATTTTTACACTATCAATGTTATATTTTAATTCTGATTTCTTCTGAGTGTTTAATCAAGGCTATCCATCAATCTAGAAAGCTTAAATATCTTAGGAACTGGTGGCCTGCCCTTTTAAAATCCAAGATTCTTTGGCCAATCACAAGACACTTTTGCCTCACACAGCAATCATCATAGTGCATGTATAATGTTTAAGACTTCACAAGCCAAAGTTTGACACAAAATAATGTGCAAGCACATGTTTGATCAATATAAAAATATTTACTAATTTGTTTAATTAAGTAGAGATCAAAGGGACACAAAGAGAGGTTTCTTTTTCTTTTCTGTTCCTCGTAAACACACACACACACACACATTAATATGTAAACAACATATATATTAACAGTATATAATTAGACAAATAAGAATTCACAGCTAAAGTTGCACTAATAATGCCGGCTAAAACAAGCACAAAAGGTGAGGAACTTTCATATTAATAGGCCAAAAATGTGATTAATTTGTTCTCTTAATTAATACATACCAATAACAAGACATATTCACGTTGCGGTTAGTGCTATGTAAGCCGGCTTAATTAAGGCCGGCAACTTGATTACTTGTGACTTCAACTAATTAGCTTAGCTTAGCTTAGTTTGCTGTCAACTTTAGTGCTACATCATACTCTACTAATCAATATACTAATTGAAGCTAAATTCAAGAATTTTTTTTTTCTGGGTTGGCCTAGAGTTTCCTAGTTTACTACTACTACTATGTGCATAAAGGTCTACTTAATTAATTTGATTAAATACTTCTAAAAAAAGATAAAATTCAACATTTAAGGAGTTAATTTCGCAGAGGGTCACTCAACTAATAATTTTTTTTTTCTCAAAAGGTCACTCAACTTTGTTTTGTTACAGAGAAAGTCACTCATCCGCCTCTTGTGATGTGTCATAGTACTTGCACTGCATGTACTCTGTCTTACTCACGCTCAACCTGATGAAGCCTTTAATTTAGACTCTAAGATCTGTCTTCAGACCTCCGTATTATTAATTTCATCCCGTGTCTCGTCGATTATTTTCCATACTCACTTCCCCATTATTTCTTTTTTATTTTAAGTGCAAAAAAGAACAAAAAATTGATGATGTAAAAACGCTTTATGTGAACAGTAATAGTTATTATATCTCTTACATGTAAAATAAAGATCTCTTAAGTGAAAAATAAGTATCTTTGATAAAAAGGACATAGAACAACTAAAATTAAATTTGAAGTGATTACAATATCAATTACATATAATTATCATCATATTAGGATCCAAAAATTGAAATTTACGAGTTTTGCCAATGATCTCAAATTAACGTATAATCATAACTGAGTTTACGATCAAATATTTATATTTATATGTAGGATCTAGTCAAAAGATACTGAATTCGATCCCTCAAGGTGACCCGATAACACAGAGAATAGTCAAGAGTAATGTCTGCGTACACTCTACTTTCCGCATACTTCACTTGTATAATTTTAAGGTGTATATTGTTGTTGTGGTATAAAATAAATAGAGAACAGTAGAAGTAATACTAGTACAAAGTACAAGAATAACAGCCAAAGAGTGGAAGCTTTAAAAATTAGTAGTACTGTTTTTTTGAGAGTTGTGGGCTTCTTTAATAGCATGCAAGACAAAGGAAAGAATAGTTATTGAGAGCAGTTGTATGTTTTCCTGTAGCAAGAGCTAGCTAAGGTAAGGTCAGCTCAACAACACAAACAAATAGACGAGAATGCTTAAATCTCAGCCATTGGATTTTATTTAAGTTGGCGTAGAATTGTCAGTTGAGTACACGTGCTACTACTACTAGTACTATCTTTTCCCCTTTACCACTTCTTTTTATCTTTGCTTCCATGCATGGATTTCTCCTCCCATTTGCCAAACATAGTGTGTTTGTTGTTAAGAGAGAGAAAAAGGAAAGGAAAAAAAAAAGAGAGTAAATTGTTCTGCTCTTTCTTCTGATATTTTCTTGATATTTGTTCACTGTTTCTTGATTTACTTTGGTCCCATTAGTAGTGCGACACATACTAAGTAGTAGCATTTTGAGCAGTTGGGAGGAACAAGTTTAGGTGAAAGTTGGACTTTTTTTTTTTCCTTCTTTTCTGTTTCTTGATATTTGTTCACAGTTTCTTGATTTAACATTAGTAGTATGACATACTAAGTTGTACTAGTAGGCATTTTGAGCAATTGGGAGGGGGACAAGACTAGGTAAAAGTTTTGGACTATTCTTTGGTTTTTGTTGATCATATATCATCTGATCTGATATTCGATCTTGATTCTTGAATAATTTTGATTTGATCATTTGATTCAATGGGAGAAGATCAAGAAGTAGTAGTACTGAAACATGTTTGCAAATTCTGCAACAAAAGTTTCCATTGTGGTAGATCCTTAGGGGGTCACATGAGGTCTCATATGATTAATACAACTGATGGAGAGACCTCAAGAAAGAAGCTTCCTGCTTTGATCATCAGTAATGTTGATTTGGATATGGGCACTCAAAGTGCTAATTATGGGCTGAGGGAGAATCCCAAGAAGACTTCAAAGTTTGATCAAGATGATGCTTTGCTTCCCAATCAGAACAACAACAAAGTTTGCAAGGAATGTGGGAAAAGCTTCCCATCTTGGAAAGCTTTATTTGGGCACATGAAGTGTCACTCATCATCAATGAATAACAGTGTGGAGGAAGATTCTTGGAACAGTGGAAAGCAATTAGTGCTAATGGATAGTGAATCTGATACTGAAGCAGCAGCAGCAGCACCAAACAAGAAGAAGAGATCATCAAGAAGGATGATGAAAAGGTACATGGTCCCTACAACTTCCTCCTCTTTAACTGTTGGTGCTAATGCTTCCCCTTGTGTGTCTGAAATTGAGCATGAACAAGAAGAGATTGCTATGAGTTTGATCATGCTTTCAAGGGATGTTGGGAATTGGTTTGGTCAAAATCATGTCACTGAGTGTTCTGATAACAATTCTCAGTTCTTGCAATCTTCTTCAAGACTGAGTACCAAATGTATAGATGATGATAGTGGTGGTGACTTGGTCAAGCTGATCAAGAAAGTCAAAAATGGGAAAACAGAACAAGGCGAGTGCTCCAAGTCTCCAACAAATGGTCAAAAAAGGGACAAATCCCAACTACCAACTGATCATAAATTTCTCGGAGATGAGAAAAAGAAGAAGATTAAAGTGGGCAATGAACAGAGAGTAGTTGAACAGTCTGAAGTTGAAATTCTTCCAAAAGAAATGGATCCTGATCCAAGAGAAAACTCTAGCAAGATTAAATTTGAGTGTACTACTTGCAACAGGAGTTTCCACTCCTATCAAGCACTAGGTGGTCATAGGGCAAGCCACAAAAACACTAAAGTTGGAAATTGCACTAGCATTGATATTGATCATCACGTCAAGCAAATCAAGAACTTCAGCAATGAGAGTGGAATTAACGAATTTGCCCTAAAGATTGACAACAATTGTGGATCCAAGAAGCAGCAGCTAAAGATGCACGAGTGTCCAATTTGCTTCAAGATTTTCCCATCAGGACAAGCATTAGGTGGTCACAAGAGATCCCACTTGATTGCTGAGGCCAAAAGAAACAACAACAACAACAACAACCAATCTGTTGAAGTACACAAACCAGTACCAGAAATCAGAAACTTTTTGGATCTAAATTTGCCTGCTCCTGTTGAAGAAGATACCATGTTGGATTCTAGCAGTACTGAGCATATTGAATTCAAGCAGTGGTGGATTGACAGCAGCCACAAACATGAGCAGCTATTGGGCCTTCTTTCTAGCTGATCATTGGGGAATCTCAGCAAAGTGTACAGATTCATTGATTCTTTACATGATTGAAGTGTTTGATCAATTCACACTAGTAACTAGTGGTGGCAGCAATAAGTACGCCTCAGTCCCTAATACGTTAGTGCCGGCTATAAGAATCCTCACGGTTCCATTTAAGCTCAACTCAAAATTATCAATTATACTCTGGCTGCCAACCTACTGCAACCCTTCTCGTTTGTGTGTGCTTGGAACCGGCAATGTGAGCAAGCTGACACAGGTGTAGTAGTCGTGTTCAACCCATCCATTTTGCTCATTGAACAATTAAGCACCTATTATTCTTTTTTTTTGCATTTCATTTACAAGTTTTAGTCAAGGGAATGGTAATTCATGTGTACAAGATGTAACCTTCTTTTTACTATTTTTGGATTCTTTTGTTGAGTACATTAACTTTAGCTTCATCTTGAGCTGGACTTAATTGTCATGAAGAGTAAATTTTGTTTTAGTGTAATAATATTTTCTTGAAATTGAAGGAAAAATGAGTGAAGGTGTTGAAGATGGGACTATATAATATGAAGTCATGAAGTAGAAAAAAAATAAAGATGCTCCATTATATTTTGTAAAAACAAAGACAAGTGAGCTCAAAATTAAAAGTGGTTGTTTAGTGACCTACCAAATAATATGACAAGTTGACAACTCATCTCTCATTACCCTTTCTTATTAGTCTCACACAATATGCTACTGCTTTTCAATAATAATCTTTAAATGCTATACACAAAGTTTTCAGGATTGAACTGTTATCACGCAACTGAAAAAGGAAGACTTATAGTAGATTGATTGGACCACCTCTAAAATTCAAGAGAATATTTAAAAAAAAATTATATATATTCAGTACTGAACTTATCTTTACGGTCCTCACACTCCATAGTATATTCTATGCTGTTCATTTACCTAGTCCACTTTAACTAGAAGACGTAATTAGACGTGCAGTTTGTTCTGTTGGGAGACATAACATTGGTGGACTTATTTTTGAGTTGAAGACATAATTAAGTAATTAAAAAAAAATATGTTTGTAAACATAAATTCTAGCTTTATCTCTCATTGTTACTCGTTATCGATAATTTTTTTTTTTTTTGTATGTTTTTATGAAAAAGAATTAAATTATATTCGAGAGTATGTTGAAGAACATGATTGAAGGAGAGCCTTGGAGTAACTGGTAAAGTTGTTGCCATGTGATCAGGAGGTCACATGTATCAAACCTTGGAAACGAACTCTAGTAGAAATGCAAGGTAAGACTGGTACAATACACCCTTGTGGTGGGGCCCTTCCACGGACACGACGCATAGCAATAGCTTTAGTGTCTCGGGCTGCCTTTTTTTGAAGAGCATGATTAAATAATTTTAAAAATATGTTTTCAAACTTTAAAAGTTTTAGCCTGTAACAGTACTAAATGGAGTTATTTTCCAAGTAATTAATATCACTCTCTAATTTGGGTAAATAACTTCTTCATTAGTTTGGGCTTAGGCCTCCTCTACTCATACTTAGGCGCCCACTAGTAACGTTGAAGACATGAATATGAAATTTTGAACTTCAAAAATCTAAAGTTAGGCTCAACTTCGGACCTAACTTTAAGATTGAACGAGGTTCAACTTTCGATATCCAAGTCTAAAGTTAGGCTCTACAAAGGCCAATTTCAAGAAGTCTTGTCTAACTTCATATCTAAATATCTAAAGTTGGCATTTGCACATAGTTTTGTATGGATTATCACAACGTTAACGTATCTCTAAATCAATTAATATAATATGCTGATTAATTTTGAACATATTCTCCAACTTTAACTCATGTCTGGGATCAGCTGGCCCAAACAGAAGAAACAAGAAGGGGGAGAAGTGATTATAATGGACTTTGCATCTTTAGCAAAGCTTGTGATGCTTGATGACAATGCAGGAAAGAGAGGATAAATTGTCATATAGTGCTTGGTTTTTTCATTATTATGCAAAGCACCGCAGGTATGAATTTTGTCAATACTGGCTACAAGTTAAATACTACCAAATGCTAGATATAAAGTACATATATCCCAAGTGTAATTCGTTAGGCCTTTGGTGTTCCCCTCCGGTCAAGAATTGGGGCCTCACAATATATATACTGGCCAATATGCTTTTCTTTCATATCTTTCTCGGTTTATAGTTAGAGATATTGTAGTGTCCTAGGCGTAGAGGAACGGAAAAAGACCAAGTTCCATACATATGAGATAGGTAAAAGGTATGCGATGAGCAGTTCTTAAAGAGAGAATTTGATCAGACTGTAGTGTTTTTTGTTCAAAAAATGCATGGCGGAAAAGGATGTTAGTCGTCTCGGCGAAATTCTGATTTCTTTTTTCCTGTATGGAGCGCTGGGTTACTTATATTACGATCTTCAGACTGCAATCTAGGCAGCTAGAAAGGCTCGTTGGACCCAGCAACTAGACCAAGAATAATGAATGTGTGATAATCATGGTTCCGTATCATAAATAAAAAAGAAGTCCATGATTTACATAGAAAGCCTATTTGATTTTAGCAGTATTTACTAGATTTATCTCTCTATAATGGAGATAGCCGCTGAAATAATATCTAATGACCACTTACAAATTGAATAGAAAAAATCTTCTTTACAGATCTAGTTAAAAATGAAGTTCTCTTGCAAAAAAAAAAAAAGGACAAATAACATAAATCCCGACAATTTGAAGTTTAATTTAAAATATTTCGACACTTTACATAATTACTGAAAATCTTAATTTTAGGTCCGACGAGATACATAATTAGCTCCCGAAACATTCAAAAAAAAAAGGGGCAAACAACATAAATCCCGATAATTTGGACCTTAATTTTTAAACAATCCCGATATTTTGCATAATTACTGAAAATTTCAATTTTAGGTCTGTCGAGATACATAATTAGCTCTCGATACATCCAACGGAGATACATTTTTTCCTTTGTAAAGATACATAATTAGCTTTCGATATATGTTTTCGATTTTAGGTCTGTCGAGATACATAATTAGCTTTAGATAAATCCAACGAACATATATGATTAGTTGAAATTTATATAATTATTTTGTAAGGATTTGTGTAAATATGATAAGTTAAGGGTATGTTTGTGTTATCCCCCCCCCCCCCCCCCCCCCCCCCAAAAAAAAAAAAAAAAAAAAAAAAAAGTCGGCCCATTCTCGTTAACTGCACTCTAACATGGGCCACAAAGAAATAGAAGCCCAAGTTCGGCCCATTCTCAGAAAATCCTAAGGTGAAGCAAAACAGTCATTGACTTCAGTGAAGCTGCAATCCATGGCGGCTTAATCGAAAACCTTGTACTCCTCCATTGATTTCTCTTTCCCCTTTTGCTTTTGCTGCTAATGGCGTCCACACTAACTCGCAGATTTACTACCAAACTTCTCAAAAATCCTTCTTCTTTTTCATTTCTCAGAAATCCCCAAATTAACCCTAAACTCTCAACCCCTTTTGTCCACTCTCAAAATCACCCACCATTTCTCGGAATAATCCGAAACTCCATACGCAATTTGAACAACATGGATTTTCAACCACATGGATTTCCAGGGCAGATGAATTATCGAAATCCTTCATCGCTAAATTTGAGATATTTTTCATCTGGTAATGGTAGTGAAAACCCTAAAAACCCGACTGAGTACCCGAGTGAAAACCCGGAATTTAAGCACCAGGAGATCACAGGCCCAACGGTTGATCGCGACGTTACGCCACTAGCAAATGAGACCCGCGAAGTGCTTGAGAAAATGCTTAAGACAATGTACAGTTTGAGCAAAGCATTTGCTGTACTGGGGCTTATTCAGCTTGGTTTAGGAGGTTGGATTACGTATACGACGCAGTCGTCGCCAATGCCTGAGATTTCAATTCAGAGTTTTTTGGCATTTGGGTTGCCGTTTTCGTTGGCATTCATGATGAGAAGAGCATTGAAGCCGATTTACTTCTTTAAGAAGATGGAAGAACAAAGTAGGTTGCAGATTTTGACTCTTACTCTTCAGACTGCTAAGCAATTGAATTTGTTGTTTGTTCGCGTTCAAGGTGTTACTTACTCTTGTGTTGCTGTTACTTCCCTTGGATTGATACTTGTTGTATTCTCTAGATTGAGTAATTAGTTATCTGCTACTTTAAATACGTCGATAAGGAAGCTGAATAAGAGTTGCCAATTTTGAATGTCTGAATTTTCGATTTGAAACAGAAGCTTTGTTGATTGTGAAGTTCGTTGTTGCCCGGCAATTTAAGTAGTTGCAAGAAGTGTTTGATGTTGTATCTGTGAGCAGAATACCGATCAACATTAAATTTTCTGCGTAAGCTTTAGCAGTGACTTCTGCAATCCCATGTTGAGTAAAAAGAAAAGCTATCATACTTCCGTTTTGCTACGTCACACTTGCATTGATAGAGATATTTGGTCCACTCCTGATCTTTACATTTTAAACAGAAGCTTTGTTGACTGAGAAGTTTTTGTTGTTCCGCGATTTACGTAGCTGGAAGAAGTATTTGATCCTGAATCTGTAAGCATAATATTGATCAAGATTAGATTTTCTCGGAAAGTTATACCGATTTGACTTCTGCAATTCAATGTTGAATACAAAAGAAAATCTATCATTCCTTTGTTTTTGCTATGTCGGTCTTCTGTTGATAGAGATTTTTTGTCCACGTGTGCTCTTTTGATTTTAAACAGAAACATTGTTGATCGAGAATTTCTTTGTTGTCCCGCAATTTAAGTAGTTGCAAGAAGTGTTTTTGATGTTGAATTTGTGAGCTGAATACTGATCGAGGTTAGATTTTGACAGCTTTAGCAATGACTTCTGCAACTAAGCGATGATTACAAAGAAACTCTATCGTACCTTTGTTTTTGCTATATCATAATTCCATTGATGAAGATATTTGGTCCATTCCTTACAAAAATGTCTGTTCTAGAACCACCAGCAATCAATGTCATGGACAAGATGTGAGAAATTGCAGGTAAAGTAAAGAACAATTATGGCACAACATATTTGTATGGCACAGCATTTGCATCCAGCATCTTGCATGCATTGAACAATTATCTTTGCGTTTATGACTTACTATGTTCTTGATGAATATAATATTCTTGGAGTTTCCAAAGGTGATTGTGTCATCAAGATTGAAAAAAAGCAGAGAAATCCTTCACTGAAGGACAACTTACATTCACTACCAGTCTCAGACATGTCTTCATAGCATAGCTATTGGTTTAAAAAGTGTTCATTTCAAGCATGTCTCTTTTTTTTTTAAAAGACTTTGACAAATTGGAGGTTTGGAGGCAAACCCTTGAGTCGAAGGGGTTCAGGTTGAGTAGGTCCAAGACGGAGTATTTGGAATGCAAGTTTAGTGACTTGAGGCAGGAGGACGATGTAGTGATGAGGTTGGACTCCCAAGATGTTTGTAAGAGGGATAGTTTTTAGTATCTTGGGTCTTTGATCCAGGGGAGTGGTGAGATTGATGAGGATGTCACCAATCGTATTAGAGCAGGTTGGATGAAGTGGAGGCTCGCCTCGGGGGTGCTGTGTGATAAGAAAGTGCCCCTTAAGCTTAAAGGCAAATTCTATAAAGTGGCAGTCCGCCCGGCCATGTTGTATGGCGTGGAGTGTTGGCCAGTCAAGCACTCCCACATCCAAAAAGTGAGGGTGGCGGAAATGAGGATGTTGTGTTGGATGTGTGGGCTTACTAGAGGGGACAAGATTAGGAATGAGATTATCCGGGAGAAGATGGGAGTGGCGGCGATGGAGGACAAGATGCGGGAAGGAAGGCTGAGATGGTTTGGACATGTGATGAGGAGGGACGCGGATGCCCCAGTGCGTAGGTGTGAGAGACTAGCGTTAGATGACTTCAGGAGGAGTAGAGGTAGGTCGAAGAAATACTGGAGGGGGTGATCAGACATGACATGGAGCCGCTGCAGCTTACTGAGGACATGACCCTAAATAGGAAGGTATGGAGGTCGCGGATAAGGGTAGAAGGCTAGCGGGAGGGTGTGGGTTGTAGCAAGCCACCAGGAGAGAGAGATCTTGTGTAGCTGGGTTAGTAACCTTAGGTCTGTGTCTATAGGTGTCTATGGCGGCGAGTATGTGTTACTTATACGTGGGTGTTCCTTTCATATTTTCTCAGTTGCTATCTGCTTATTTCGTGTTGCCGTATCTCTCGTATTTTCGTATTGCTCTGATTTACTTTTTATTATTCCTTACGCCTTTTCTGTTATGTAATCCATCTCCTTGTCGCCTATTCTTTATCTTGAGCCGGGGGTCTATCGGAAACAACCTCTCTACTTCTTCGGAGGTAGCGGTATGGACTGCGTACATCTTACCCTCCCCAGACCTCACCTTGTGGGAACACATTGGGTTTGTTGTTATTGTTGTTGTATCTGCTATCTCCCACTACAGTTATGTACTGGATAACTCTGTCCGCTTCGACAGATGAAAGGAAATCGCCTAGTATTTTTGTCTCTGCTAGAATTTGAACCTGAGGTGGGATGAGAACCTGAGGTCTCAAGTTCAAATCCCAGCAGAGACAAAAAAAACTAGGTGATTGTTCCCATTTGTCGTAGCCTTGGTGGACAGGGTATCTGTTGTTGATGGTTGAGATGGCCGGTATCCCATGGATTTAGTCGAGGTGGCCCGGACACCACGATTATCCCCCCAAAAAAGAATTTGAACCTGAAATTTAATTTCTATTTAGAATACAATCTATTTGACCGGCTTTATATGCTGCAATTGCTGATAGTTATATCATCATGCTAAATATTCTACGGCATATGAAATATCTTTCAATATTTTCATACCTAAATGTCTAAATTCAATGTATGTAAACATGTTGTATTAAAGATTATCTTAGAAGCTGCTCGTATCAAGATTGGACAGAGTAGTTGTGTGATGTGATCTCAAATTGTTTACTCTTTGGCATCAAATGAAAGTTGTTTGAATCTTATTTTTCTACCGTGTGGAGTGCACTCTTCTGTGCCTTGTATTAGTGAGCAATGTTATAGCATACAACTAGTAAATGCCTAATAATTTACAAATGAGAAACTTAGCAGCTAAGAATAATGGGTTCATGATCTGTTTGCTTGTTTCTTGGAAGGTGGTGGTTAGAAACAGGGACAGTCCTCTTGAAATGTTTCTTCTGGATCATTAGTGAAGTTTATTATTATGTTAACAAAAAAGTTTTAGTATTTCCGGTGCTTCCTTGCTTGTTCTGCCATCCTAATAAAATGTATACTTACTAGTAAGTAATTTTTAAGTCAAGAAAACAAAATAGCAATAGTTATCCTAATGTGGCAAAGTTGTGATCTTGAGGCGAATTGATAGATCACACATTCGTAAAACCAGGGACAATAGTTTGTCTTAACAAATGTTGAGAGTGAAGTATGGGAACTACGGTAATGTGAGGAATGACATCGAATTTATTGGTCCCTCTAAAAACATATCTTCCAATTGAGAGTTTTTACTCATTTTATTATTTAATAACTCATAATCAGATCACAATACGAAACCTGAAGGGATTCTGAAGAGCCAATAAGTAATAGAATCTCAAAAAGTACAAATTGAGAGCAACAATTCTACTTCAATCAATGTAAGTAACAAGATAGAATCTCAAAAAGTACAAATTGAGAGCAACAATTCTACTTCAATCAATGTAAGTAACAAGTTCGCGAAATTTTTAATGTATATATACAAAAGAATTTCTTTTTTACCTTTATTTACACAAAACTCAATTGGAATCACACAATTCAATTCTACTACAATCAATCAAGTCAGACATTAATATGGATCGAGTCAAGGTGCGAGATTTCCTCAATAACGTGTTATACATGACGGCTCACTAATAGTGGTGCGAGCACGTCTCTTTATCTTCGAACCAAGGACGGACACAATCAACATGAAATCGATGACAAAAAGGATAAAGGATCGCACACATCCCTCCCTTCTTAATTTCTGCAATACAAATCGAAAAATTATTGTTTTCCGCTTTAATTTCTCTTTTGCAAATATCAATTGATACTTCACCCGCTGAATTTTTTTGGCGAACATCGAGATGTTGCTATTCCATCGGGAGCATTATTCGAATGTGTAATGGAATATATTTTTTGGGTAATAATCTATAAATTATACAGAAATGTAAATTGCATTTGCAAATCTATTGCAACGAGCTCAATTGAGAAAGCGTTGATAGGAAAATTCATTTCCGACCCTTCTTATGGGATACCCCTGCTACACAAACTTAGTCATCCTTAGGCATAATATAATCCTAAAAAATGATTTATTTTCATCAATCTGGTATTAACTCGACACATCCCTTAAAAAGAAATGAATAAAATGGCAATTCTACTATCACCCTTCGAAATAAAATAAATTTAATATAGTATTACAACAACAACATACCCAAATTCCACAAATAAAATCTGAGAAGATTAAAAGATTGATAAAATTAAAATATACACAGATGTTATCACTATACGGGGAGAAATAAAATAAAAGTTTAACACTGAGTAATGGAATAAAACTAATTTGTTCCTTAAAAGAAAAGTGTATACGAATCTACAACATTTTCAGTTGGTGTCTTGACAGTTGATATATATATTTAGTTTAAGTTACTAGATGGGATGTTGATTTTCCTAATTTCCTCCCAAATCTTTCTCCTTATTTTAGCCTGAAAAAGTAAATTTTAAAAATAAAACTTAAGTTTTTGTTTTATTAATATTTGGCTAACAAGTAATAGGTGAAATATAAAATTTCATTTGTTACTCAGGTCCGCACGATGAATATTGATGAGGAATGACAAATGGTAGGTTTTGAGGACTTGATCACGGCGAAAGATATTAATAAAGTGCAGAAATAAAGTGTAGCATCACGTGCAATTTGTGTCATGGATGTCAAAGGAGTAATACCGTTTCAATAAAATTAGTCGTTTAAAGCTAAATTCTAATATGAAGCCTTAAATATATGCACAAAACACATAATAAAATATTATTAATAATTTAGAGTTATTTTTTAATTCCTTTTAGTGTAGTATTCTTAGAAGACATTAAGTATTTAACTTCACATAACAATATTATTATTTATATAAGTAAGGACAAATTATAATTAATAAGATGTTAGTCATTTGTTTGCGATGTATTACGTTGAATATTGTTGTAAAAAAATTATTTATTAATATGAAGATTTGAATTTTTTAATTCAAAGTTCTAAAATATTTTTGATAAAAAGTAGATAGTTCTTCTTTAAATTTTTTTTATACCTTTTATATTTTACAATCTTTAATATTATTTTACGTGGAATTGAAATAATAAAATCATATTAATTTTTTGGGAGCTTAATTGCTTAACATTTTTACATTTTTTTCTTCTTATATCATATATGTCTTAATACTAAAACTTTGTTTTCCATTATTGTAGGAAAGTGTTTGTTTTGACAAAACATGTTTTGCTTCATAAATAAAAGAAATAATTAGAAATTTTACGTACAAAAACAACATCCTATGGTTCCATAAAGTGGGTTGTGGAGAGGGTAGAGTGTACACAAACTTTACCTTTACCAAGAGATGGAGAGACTGTTTCCGGTAGAATGTGCAACTTACTTTCTATAATCATATTCATCATATATGTCTAAATGAATAATCAGAGCCGCATTACCTCACAAGTATAAACAGTAAGAAGCCATGAAGACATCCAAACAACCAATATAATTTTTTTCAAATCAAAAAATTACTTTTAAACTAAATTATCAACATAGAAAAAGACATAACTCTTCATATAAGCAGGCCAATTTGGCGTTAGAATGTATCAATTTTGTAGAAAAAAATTTAGATAGGAACTTGAAATATGGTGAGAGAAGAGATGTGAAGAAAGGAAGAGGTATAAGGAAGAGTAAAATGGGAAGTGGATACAACTGGTCTCCATAAAAGTAAACACATGTATTCAGAAAAATAATTGTAGTAAATTGACAGTACAATTAATATTTCTTTTAGTACAACAGCACAGTGCAGTGATAGTCCTCAGTCAACATTTAAAAATTAAAAAATAAGAAGAATTTGATAATCCACAAGCAACTTGTAGCTGATATAACTAAATAAGTTACAACAAACAATACCAATCTGTTAAAATTTTTACAGTCCATCTTTGAACTTCCCCATTATCAAAAATAAAAGCATGCATACACATAACTAATTAGGGACAAAGTCAGAGAAACAAGTAAATCTAGAATAGAAGGTATCTTCGTAGTTAGCCAGTGACATGGCTAAAGATCATCCATAGATGATGGCATGCCCATACAAAAAATTGAAAGAAAATACACCCTTATTTCCTACGTCGAGAACTTTGAAATGCCGATGTCGTCTTCAATACAACCTCAATTTAAACAGACACGACAGAGCAACACGATGTTTCTCTTCAAGTTGGAGGAGGAAAAAACAAAGCAGAAGAAAGGGCAAAAGTAGAAAAATGAAGGCGACCAGAATCAGTACTACGTGTGGGTTGATAAAAAGCAAAACACGTGTTAATAGGAAAAGGTTAAGTCCCAAGTATATGGTATAATTTACATAACTTTAGACACAACAAACAGTTGCAGTTTACTTCGAGAGAGGTGAATGCAAATATATTATTGTACGTTCTACTGTAGGTACGAAAATATTTGCATTCTTCAATGTTACCTTGAAATAGATTTCGTAATTCCTCTAGCATTTAGGAGGAAGTCAGTTTAATCGACCCTTTATTGCAACAAAACCCGGGTGGTTCATATTGAAATCTTTTGGCCGCACAAAATTTACAATCAGGAACTTTTTTTAACCGTATAGAACTTTTTGACGATAGATTACCATTTTTGTAAATTTATTTCTAAATCTTTTTTTACCTGTAGATGTTAAATTATAATATTATTACAAACAAATTAAGTTAAATGTGATATTGGTATAGCATAGAGAGACACACCTCTGTTTGAAGATACCAGTGGGACTGAATACTTTTCTGCTGCTTCGCATCTTTGTGAGGTTGATCCTAGTATTCCAAAGTCAGTAGTCAGAAACATAGCGCGCATAAAATTAGTCATAAATCTTCGATTCCACTTGACTTACCTACTTCAAAGATAGAGGTGCACGTAGTTGTCTGTGCGGTTGTAGAAGCATGTCCTACAAAGTAATTGGAGAGAAAGTTGCGTAAATGTAGTACATCAATCTACGTAAGAAGATATATGTATACATGTCAAAGCGGGAGTAAAAGAATATTTAGGTTTCTGACCTTCATCTCTAGGCGATGGGGGAGTGGGAATTGAGCCGGAACTTGAGTCGTCATTATGACTTTCAACTTTCGATAATGACCTTATATTATTTGACTGTTTCAAAAGTCGACGATTTTTTGGATTCAGCTCTTCTAGCTTGCTGTTGTGACAGAAGTAGTTATTTTCTTTTCGGTGACATTTGCGCATATCTTTTATAGCATAACATATTTCTATGCAGTCGTTGTTGTTCCTTGGAATTTTTAGCTTCTTGCAGTCCATCAAAATTGCGTGTCGACAGTCCTGTTGCAAGAAGAATATACCAATTTAAGTTAGAATTTTTCTTACAAAATTACAAATAAAAGGTATAAACATCAGAATTCTTTTTCAGTTTATTCACTTTCGCCATATAGAAACTTTCTCGTTAAGTAATTTTCACAGAAATATTTTAACACAACACTTTTTTTTTATTGGTTAACTGTTAACAGAGCACGGAAAAGAAACATATTTTTTTTTTCCTCGTCTAGTAATGACCGATAGAATGGTAGTGATATGCAAGAGGTAGAGATAAGAAATTTTAGACATTTTGCAAACTATTGGCTTATCTGAGTTGAATGTTTGGGCCGAAAAGTATAGCTGGAGCAATTTGCATGTCCTACAAAGTGGTGAAAGAGAAAGTTGCATAAATGTAGTGCATCAATTTACATACTAAGATATATGTATACATGTCAAAGCGGGAGTAAAAGAATATTTAGGTCTGTGACCTTCATCTGTAAGTGATGGAGGAGTTGGAATTGAGCCGAAACTTAAGTCATCGTCATGACTTTCAACTTTCGATAACGACCTCGTAGTATTTGACTATTCAGCTTGTTGTTGTGAAAGAAGTAGTTATTTTCTTTCTGGTGACATTTGCGCATATCTATTACGGCGTAGCATATTTCTATGCAGACGCTGTTGTTCCTTGGAATTTTTAGCTTCTTGCAGTCCATCAAAATTGCTTGTCGACATTCCTGTTGCAAGAAGAATATGCCAATTAAAGTTAGATTTTTTCTTACATACTTACAAATAAAAGGTATAACCATCAAAAATCTTCTTCACTTTCGCTATATAGGAACTTTCTCGTTAAGTAATTTTCACAGAAATATGTTAACACAATACACCTTTTTTATTGGTTAACCGTTAACAGAGCTCTGCAAAGAAACATATTGTCTTTTTTCTCGTCTAGTAATGACCGACAGAATGGTAGTAGTACGCAAGAGGCAGAGATAATTTAGATATTTTTTTGGAGCTACTGGCCTAACTGAGTTGAATGTTTGGGCTGGAAAGTATAGCTGAAGCAATGGACATGTTTTTCATGTCATACAAAGCGGTGGAAGAGTAAGTTGCGTAAATGTAGTACATCAATTTACGTACTAAGTACATCAATCTACCTACTAAGATATATGTATACATGTCAAAGTGAGAGTAAAAGAATATTTAGGTTCATCTCTAGGTGATGGAGGAGTGGGAATTGAGTCAAAACTTAAGGGTTCGTCATGACTTTCAGCTTCCGATAACAACCTCGTATTATTTGACTGTTGCAAAAGATAATGCTTTTTTTATTCCGCTCTTCTAGCTTGCTGTTGTGACAGAAGTAGTTGTTTTCTTTCCGGTGACATTTGTGCATATCTATTACGGCGTAACATATTTCTATGCAGACGTTGTTGTTCCCTGAAATTTTTAGCTTCTTGCAGTCCGTCAAAATTACTTGTTGATATTTCTGTTGCAAGAAATTTTCAATTCTATTGAAGAAAACAGTATAATTTGCTTTATTTTTAAAGTTTTGTACTGTCTGAAATTCTTTACAGGAAACTAATTTAGCATGGTAACATGAATTTGCAATTGAAGATACATATCGATATATCGCAGTGTGTAGCACGGAATAAGTAATAGGGTGAGAGAGGAGTATGTCGCAGATAAGTTATGGGTAAAATAAAAGAGATTAGAATTGCTCAATTTTCTTGCCATATATCGAACATCTTAAGGGCATTAGTTTTGATAATGATATAATAATTTCTAACCAAAGAGAGAGCAGATAAAATTTAACACAAACAAAAGTAAATTTTTTTAGCTAATGTAGGTACTTATAAATTCAAATATACAGACTCCATTACCGTGACGATTCAACTGCCAAAAGAGATTACCCTCCTTGAACATGCAAGTTAAAATTTTTCCAAAAAAAAACTAAGTGAAGATCGAAAAATCACCAAAGATTTACAATTTTGTAAATTTCGAATAGATTTTGTGCTCGTAGAAGCTAAATTATAGATCATTAATTTTGAAGAAATGCGGGAAAGGATCAAGAAATCTCACCTGATTACAGCTACAACAGAGAAGAGAGAAACAGTGACCGGAAAGAGATGGAAGTAGTGATGTTTGATGAGATTTATGTACACATGTCCAAATAATAAACTCTAATTTAGCAACTCAATAGAGAATATTAGTCTTACTCTTGTATATAAGAAAGACAATAGAAAAACCCCATATTACCCTTTGTATAATTTAAATAACTTCTGTAGCTGAATGGCACCATCATACAATGTTGTTTGTACAACTCTATAATGCAGTGATGGTCCTTGAATGATACCATTATATAATATTATTGGTACAACACCATAATGCAGTGATGGTCCTTCTCCTGTTTGTTTATACAATAGAGAATATATTACCGTTAAAATATATTCATTTTACATCACTTTCAAATTTAATAGGCTCCTCTCTCTCTCGATCTTGAGGTTTTCTCCAAAATAGAGAAAATGGCCAAAAGCCCTCCCAACCTTTACCCCAAATCTCAACTACACACCTATACTTTGTTGGGGTCCTATAACCCCCCTGAACTATTTTAAAGTAAAATATTTACACCCCTAAAAGCTCATGTCCAGACATTGTTTCAGGTAGTGAGCTGCACTCGCTGCCACGTCATGCCACGTCATGCCACGTCATTTTTTTTTCCTTTTTTACTCTAAAAAATTAATTATTTAACTTTATTATTTTCTTTTCTCTTCCCCATTTCCCATTTTGCTCCATTTTCTTCTTCAATCACATTTTATTTTTGTAGTTTATTTTTGAAATTTAATTTTGTATTAAATTATATATGACATTGTGGGTTATGTTGGAGATTATATATGGTATTTTGGGTCAAAAACTTTGAGCATTGTGGAAATTATATACGTCGGAGTTGGAGTTCAAAGCTTTGACCTTGCCATTAATGGCGGATCTTGAACAAAAAGAGAGGAAATTGGAGAAATGGAAAAATTATATATGGCATTGTGGGTTAAAAGTTTTGAGCATTATGGAAATTATATACGTCGGAGTGGGAGTTCAAAGCTTTGAGCTCGCCATTAATGGTTGATCTTGAACAAAAAGAGAGGAAATTGGAGAAATGGGGAAATTATATATGGCATTGTGGGTTAAAAGCTTTGAGCAGTGTGAAAATTATATACTCGAGTTAGAGTTCAAAACTTTGAGCTCGCTATTAATGGCGGGTCTTGAACAAAAAGAGAGGAAATTGGATAAATGGGTTATGAAGCTTCGCCAAGACTTCACATATAAAAATGAATAAGAATCTAAACTTTGTTAAATCTTCTTGCCTCCTTAGTTCAAGTGTTTCTTATTTATGGTAATAACCTTTTCCAAATTATCAAAAACCACCATTAATGAGTCCTCGCCATTAATGAGTTCAAGAAAGATGAGAAAAAAAATCAAATTGGAGATGAGGAAACTCCATTAATGAGTTCTAGAATTTTTTGTTTTGAGAAAGAAAAGAAGAAGACAAGAGAAAATGAATAAGAAAAAGTAATAATTAAAATTATTTAAATAAAAGATATTTAAAATAATTTTTTAATAAATAATTTTGTTATAAATAATTTTGTTCTCACTCTCTTTAAAGAGAGCGAAATACACTCTCTTGCCATGTCAGCTTTCAGGGGTGTAAATATTCCATTTAAAATAGTTCATGGGGGTCATAGGAAGCTAGAGCGTGGTCACGGGGGGCGGTTCTAGGGCTCGGGCGCAGTCCCAGGTCCAGGGGAGGAGGGGGGTCCTGGGCTCGGGCGCGATCCCGGGTCCGGAGAAGGATGAGGGTCCTGGGCTCGGTCTTGGTCCTAGGGGGCGCGGTCCCGGGTCCAGGCGGGGGAGAGGGTGGTGGTCCTGGGCTCGGGTCCAGGAGGAGGGGGGTTATAGACCTCGGGCGTGATCTCGGGTCCAGGCGAAGGGGAGGGGGTCCTAGGATCGGGCGAGGTCTCGGGTCCAGGCTGGGGTGGTGGGCTTGGTCTCGGGTCCAGGCTGGGGGGAGGGAGAGTCCTGGGCTCGGGCGTGGTCCCGGGTCCAGGAGGGAGGAGGGAAATCCTGGGCTCGAGCGTGGTCCCGCGCCCGGGTCCATGCAGGGGGTGGGATGGGAGAAGGATGAAGGTCCTGGGCTCAGGCGAGGTCCCAAGTGGGGGGAATAAGGTCCTGGGCTCAGGCGAGGTCCCAAGTGGGGGGAATAAGGTCCTGGGCTCGAGCGAGGTCCCGAGTCCAGGCAGGGGGAGAGTGACCCTGGGCTCGGGCGTGGTCCCGGGTCCAGGCGGGGGAGGGTGTCATGGGCTCGAGTGCGGTCCATGGTCCCGGCAGGGGAGAAGGGAGGTCATGGGCTCGGGCGTGATCCCGGGTCCAGACGGGGTGACGGGAGGTCCTGGGCTCGGGAGTGATCCCGGGTCCAGACGTGAGGATGGAGAGGAGGGAGGGGGGTTTCTGGGCTCGAGCGTGGTCCCGGGTCTTGGCGGGGGAGGAGATCCTGGGCTCGGGCGTAGTCTCGGGTCCAGACGGGGGAGGAGGGCTCGGGCGTGGTCTCGGGTCCAGGCGGGGGGGAGGAAGGGCCTAGGCTTGGTCCTGGGTCCAGGCGCGTGGTGGGGAAGGTCCTGAGATCGGGCGCGGTCCCGGGTCCAGGCGAGGGAAAGGGGGTTTCTGGGCTCGGGCGTGGTTTTGGGCCCATGCGGGGGACGGGGGGTCCTAGTATCGGGCGCGATCCCGAGTCCATGTGGGAAAGAAGGGGTCCTGGGCCTCGCGCCCGGGCGAGGGGAGGGGGTCTAGGTCTCGGGCGTTGTCCCGCGCCTGAGTCCAGGCGTGGGGAAGGGGGGTCCTGGGTTCGGTCCCCAGTTCAGGCGAGAGGGAGGGGATGTCCTAGGCCTTGCGCTCGAGCGAGAGAAAGCGGGGTCCTGTGCTCGGGCAATGTCCCGGGTCCAGCGAGGGGAGGAGGATTCTTGGGCTCGGACGCGGTTCCGGGTCCAGGCGGGGGGGGGACGGGGTGTCCTGGTCTCGGATGCGGTCCCGGGTACAGACGGGAGGGAGGGGGGTCCTGGGCCTCGCGCCCGGGCGAGTGGGAGGGGGGTCTTGGTTTCGAGTGTGGTCCCGCGCCCGGGTCCAGGCAGAGGAAAAGGTGTCGTGAGCTCAGTCCCTGTTACAGGCGGTGGGGGGCGTCCTGAGCTCGGGCGCGGTCCCTGGTCCAGGCTGGGGGAGAGGGTCATGGGCTCGGGTGTTGTCCCGGGTCCAGGCTGGAGGGAGGGGGTTCTTGGGCCCCGAGCCCAGGCGAATGGAGGATGGTTCTGGGCTCAGGCGTGGTCCCGAGCCTGGGTCTAGGCGGGGGGAGTGGGAAGGAGGTCCTGGTCTTGGGTCCAGGCGAAGGAGGGGGTCCTAGGCTCGGGTGCCGTCCCAGGTCCAGGCGGGGGGCTCCTGGGCTCAGGCGTGGTACCGGGTTTGGGGGGGTGGTCCTGGGCTCGGGCGTGGCCCATGGTTCAGGGGGTGGTGGTCCTGGGCTCGAGCGTGGTCCCGGTTCCAGGGGGAAGGGGTTCCGGAGCTCGGGTGCGGTCCCGCGTCTTGTTCGTGGGGGTGGAGGGGTAGTCCTGGGCTCGGGAGTGGTCCATAGTTCAGGGGGTGGTGGTCCTGGGCTCGAGCGTGGTCCCGGGTCCAGGGGGGAGGGGGTTCCGGAGCTAGGGCACGGTCCCGTGTCTAGTCCGAGGGGGGGTCCTGAACCCTGGCGTGGTCCCGGGTCCAGGCTGGGAGGAGGGGGTCTTGGGCTCGGGCGCGGTCCCAGGTCCAGGCAGGGAGAGGGGTGGTCCTGGGTCCAGGCTAGGGGAAGGGGGGTCCCGGGTCCAGGTGGGGGGTGTCCTCGGCTCGGGTGTGGTCCCGCACCCGGGTCCAGGCTGGAGGAAGGGTCCTGGACTCGGGCGAGGTCCCGGGTCCAAATGGGGAGAATGTGTTCCTAGGCTCGGGGGTGGTCCCGGGTACAGGCGGGGAAGGGGGTCCTGGGCCTGGGATGAGGGTGAGAGGGGTTCCTAGGTATGGGCTAAGATGGTCTTCGGCCTGTTTTTTTTTTTTAATCTTGATTTTTGGGTTCTTGATAATTCAGTGTAAAGTAACACTTCGTTAAAAAAGAAGATGAATAAATTAAGTCATTGCTATATGAAGGTTTCAGAGTCTGTTATTGCTTGTCGTATTACTTAGTGATAGTCTTGTTTGTGTTATTATTTAGTGTGTTAATATTTATCGTTTCCTGTTCCCCTTTCTATTTTTTCTAGACTGTTTTTTATTTTGAGTTAGTGGTCTATCGGAAACAGCCTCTCTCTATATCTAGGGGTGGGCATAAAATACCAGAATCTGAATTACCGTACCGAACCAAAAAATTTGGTAATTGCTATTCGATAATTTGGTATTTGAGATGGTATTTGGGAGTAAAATTTTAAATTTACGGTATTTGAGTTCGGGATTGGTAAAAAATATTACTACCGTTTGGTATTTGGTATTTCCCGAATATCCAATAATAGTTAAGTGACCCATAGGCCACATATCTAGTCCACACTCCAAAGGCCACATATTTGTGTGAATATTGCTCAAGCAAACTTTGAACTATTAAACATAGACATAAAGTAGACTCTTAACTTTACACATCAGACTTCCTTGCAACCAACATATGACAACTTTTGACGAAAATATCACGCTAAGAATGAAAATCAGGGCGTGGAAGGGAACAACAGAAAAGAAGTCTTCATGACATGATACATAACACCATTGCTGACTGCACTTGCCCAACTCTAATATTCCTAACATAGGTCGGAATATGGCTTTAACCAAGAGGACTTGGTCAAGCCTTCTTAATCCTTGTGTTCACATGTCAACAACAGATGGAAATTATCGAAAAACTCAGCACTTGGCAGACAACATAACATATATTGCTCTCCATCATATTTAAAGAAGTAATATTATGACTTTGCATCACATTTATATCCAGTTCGTTACATTCAGTTCGTGTTACATCCAGTTTGATGTAAATGTTATTCGTGTTACATCCAGTTCTCCCCTTCTTGGAGCTGGATCAAACTACAAAAATATAGGTTTTAAGGTGTTTCATTAATTGAGCCACACATATCAACTTGTAACAAGACCAAACAAAATTGATTTATTCTGGTGTAAAACTGTGTATTCAGAGGTGTAAAACTACCATACAAAATTGAATTTTTCTCAAAACGTTGGTTGGAAATCACCACTATTATCACCAAATAAGATCACTATAAGCAGGTCCAACTTTAATATGGTAATACCGAATTCCGTACCGAACCAAAATTTAATTTACCGATTACCAAATTATCGAACCGAAGTTTAATGGTATGGTATTTGGTATTTACTTTCATTTACCGATTATCGAATTACCGAACCCGAATTATAAAATACCGAACCGAATACCGAACTTCCACCCCTATCTATATGTATGTGATTTGGATGCAAAAAAATGACCCCTTATTGTTCATTTCCATAATACACAAAACTTTACTAGTTGTTTGTGTGTTGCTTGGGAAAATTGACTTCGATTGTTTCTCTAATCCCGCGCCCGGGTCCAGGCGGGGGGAGGGGGGCCCTGAGCTCGGGCGTGGTCCCGGAGGGGGAGGGGAGAACGGGGTCCTGGGCTCAGGCGTTGTCCCGGGTCTAGGTGGGGGTGGGGGGTCCAAGGCTCGGGCGTGGTCCCGCGCTCAGGTCCAGGCGGGGGGAGGGGTCCTGGGCTCGAGCGAGGTCCTGGGTCCATGCGGGGGGAATGTGGTCCTGGGCTCGGGCGTGGTCCCGGGTACAGGCGGGGAAGGGGGTCCTGGGCCTAGGACGAGAGCGAGAGGGGTTCCTGGGTGGGGGCTAAGGTGGTCTTCGGCCTGTGTTTTTGTTTTAATCTTGATTTTTGGGTTCTTGATAATTCAGTGTAAAGTAACACTTCGTTAAAAAGGAAGATCAATAAATTAAGTCATTGCTATATGAAGGTTTCAGAGTCTTTGCTTGTCGTATTACTTAGTGATAGTCTTGTTTGTTTGTTTGTGTTATTATTTAGTGTGTTAATACTTATCCTTTCTATTTTTTCTAGACTGTTTTTATTTTGAGTTAGGGTCTATCGGAAACAGCCTCTCTCTAATATCTATGTGATTTGGATGCAAAAAAATGACCCCTTATTGTTCATTTCCATAATACACAAAACTTTACTAGTTGTTTGTGTGCTGCTTGGGAAAATTGACTTCGATTGTTTCTCTAATCCCTGAGATCGATCACGTAGTCTTTTTGTCATCGTTTCTGCATTTTTTGATCTTCAACTTTCTCAGTAGTTTGTCAATTTTTTCCATGTAGTATGTTGTTGTTCAATTGAATTTCCTCGTTATGGATGATTTTTGATATCTAGCTTGAACTGTATCTTGCTTCTTTCCTTTTGATTCAGTGTCTTCTCTAAGTACAAAGCCTTTTGATGATGATGATGATGATGATGATATTAAACGGACTCATTCATCTGCCTACTATGCGACTTCAAAAGAAAGAAACAGATACAAGAAAGAATGACTTCCGGGACTCTTGAGGGATTTGAAAACCAAACTGTAGAGGAGTTGGCAAACCATGCAGTACACAACAAAGATTGTTAACAAACTGCATGAGGATTGCAGACAAGATGCAACAACAACTGGACTCAAAATAAAAGCACAAGTTTGGCCCATTCTCGGAAAATGCAGAAGTTAACTTGTGCAACACAGCCCAATACTCAAGTGATGCTGCTATCCATGTCGGCTTAATCAAAACCTTGTGCTCCTCGTTGAACTCCTCTTTCTGTCTCTTCTCTTTGTAGCTATGGCGTCCACTCAAACTGGCAGATTTACAACGAAACTTCTCAATCCTTCTTTATTTTCTTCTCCACTTTTGTTCCTCAGAAATCCCTAATTAACCCTAAACTCTCAACCTCCTTCAATTCTATGTCAAATCAACTCATTTTATCCAGGAGGGTCAAAATCATCCACAATGTTATGGAATAATCCAAATCCCCATATCCAGTAAATTTGAGATATTTTTTATCTGGTAATGATGTTGGAAACCCTAAAAACCATGTATTTAAGCACCAGAGATCACTGGCCCAACAGTTGAGCACGACGTAACGCCACTTGCAAATGAGACCCGAAGTGCTTGAGAACAATGCTAAGTTTAAGCAAAGCATTTGGTCTACTTCTGATCTTTCGATTTTAAACAGAAGCTTTGTTGATTGAGAAGCTCTCTTTGTTGCTGTGTTATTTAAGTTGTTGCAACCAATGTTTGATGTTGAATTTGTAAGCTTAATACCAATCAAGATTTAAATTTTCTGGGAAAGAAATGTTGAGTACAAAAGAAAATCTATGATACCTTTGTTTTTGTTATGTCACTTCCATTGATAGAGATAATTGGTCCACTTTCGATGTTAAACAAAAGCTTTGTTGATTGACAATTTTTATGTTGCCCCATGATTTCAGTAGTTGATGTTGAATTTGCAAGCTGAATACTGATCAAGATTAGATTTTGAGTATTATTTTTGTTCTGCAATTAATTGTTAAGATTGCAAAGGAACTGTATCATACTTTTGTTTGCTATATCATACTTCTGTTGATGGAGATATTTGGTCTACTCCTTACAAAACTGGCTGTTCTAAAATCAACCAGAAGTCGATGCCATGGACAACATGGAGAAAATTGCAGATCAAGTTGAGAACTATATGAATGGTTTGTAATGCAGCTTAAGCTATATTTTTATGTGAACATCTATGACACAGCATTTGCATCTTGCTTGCATTGAACAGGTTGTCTTTGCATTAATGACTTGCTATGTTCCTCATACATGTCTGCGTAACACAGATATTGATTAAAAAAAATGTGTTCATTTCAAGCATGTATCTTTTTTAAAACCTTTTGACTAGTTTCACGAGGTAACTGGTATCTCGCACCACAATATATATCGGGTAGCTTTGTCCACCAAGGCTTAAAACAAATCTGCTATGCTAGAATTTGAACCTGAAATTTAATTCCTATTTAGAATACAATCAATTCGTCTGTGATGTACTGTGTTGATAGCTATTTCATCATGCTACATATTCTATCGATGAATATAAAATGTTCAACGGTATATGGAATATCTTCCAGTATTTCCATAGCTAAATGTCTAAATTCAATGTATGTAAACATGTTGTATTAAAGATTATCTTAGAGGCTGCTCGTATCAAGATTGGACAAGAGTAGTTGTGTGATGTGATCTCAAATTGTTTATTCTTTGAATCTTATTTTTATCGTATCAAGATGATCTGTTTGTTTGTTTCCTGGAAGTTGGTTGGAAACTGGAAATGTCCTTTTCCTGAAGGGTTTCTTCTGGATCCATTAGTGAAGTTTTATTATGTTAGACAGTGCTTCCTATCATATTTCGTTAATGTATTGGTGGAAGATAACAGGTGATAGGTATCAGATAAACAAAGGAGGTGTGGGCAAGTTGGTCCGATCAACATTACTATTAAAAAAAAAAAAACATGTTTTTGCAAAATGTGCTTTTGAATTGACTTGTTACCTAAAATCCAAGACCCAAGTTTCTGTTTGTTCATTTTTTTCTCTCCCTCACGTGACCCACAAGAACAAACATACACTAGATAGATAGAAGTACTGATAATTGATAAATAGATTTGAGAAACTACATATTCTCTTCTTAAAAGCATTTTTTGGTTAAGGTCAGAGACTGTTACGATCTGGCAGAAAATAAGCAAACCACAAGCGGAAAAAAAAAAACAAGAACACACAGAGTTACATTTGCAGGAAAAAACACGGATAGAGGCAGAAGAATTCACTATAATGGAGAGAGAGTACAATGTTGGGACAATAGTCTCAATTTCGCGTGTGTATAAGAATGATCCGAAACAGCCCACTAAATCGCACTTATATAATACGTGCGTACAAATAGGTCCTCCTAAGCCCAAAAACATAAAGGTCCATACCCTACGCTACCACCACAGACCCCGATTGAAAATCACAAACATGGGTCGCACCGCGAAACTCTCAGGACCGGATCAACAAAATTCGGATCACAACTCTAACAGAGAAGACATAACTGATTACAGTGGATGGATCTTCAAATGGAGAGTCCACATTCTTGGCCATTTACGAAGAGATGAGATTCTGGAGACATAAATGATGGGAGAACGAGCAAATTAAAAGACACCACGAAATAATATTCACTTGGTGAATCGGTGGATCACACCTATTCGACTCTTTAAGAAGTATACAAGTGTTGAAAGAACGAAATATAAGAACAACGGAGTGACACCGAATTTATTGGGTCCTGTAAGAACATGTGGAGAGGTTCTGAAGAGCTCTAACCTCTAAGTCGAGTGGAAATTGAAGAAAAATGTGCTAGAAAAAGTAGAAGAATTTCAAAGAAGTTAAATATAGATAGATGCAACAATTATACTACCATGAATGTAAACAACAACAAGTTAGCAAAATCTCTTTTTTAATATATATACACAAAAGAATTTCTTTTTACCTAATTTACACAATATAAGATGATTCAATTCCAACCACATAGCTGCTATAGTTAGACATAAATACGGATCGAGTCATGATGCGAAATTTTCTCGATACCGTGTTATACGTGACAAGTCACTAACAGTGGTCCGACACATGGGGCACGTATCTTTATCTTCAAACCAAGGACGAACACAATCAACATGAAATCCATGACAACACGGGTGAAGAATCGCACACATCTCCCCTTTCTTAATTTCCGCAATACAAATCGAACAATCACTATTTTTCACTCTAATTTCTCCCTCGTAAATACCAATCGCTACTTCACCAGCTGGATTTTCCGGCGGACACCGAGATGTTGCTATTCCATCGGCTGTATTATTATTCGAATGTGGCTGCGATTCATCGTCACAACACACGAATTTTTTCTTCAATATGATGATAAATGGGACAAGTAAAATGGAGAAAGTGATGAGGAAGATATATGTACCGTTGACATTTGGCATCGATTTGAGATGGAATGGGATTAATTAAAGCAAACTGTTATTAATGGATCATTTGGTGGACTTATTAGACTTTTATTCCTTTCTTTTCTGTTCTAAGTTGTTATTATTATTAAAAAAAAATGTGGTTAATAATTAATTATATTTTGTTGAAGTGGAGCCGGTTAGGTCTTACGCATTATGGAGAAGAAACGGTCCAATTTGCCAATTTGGACGAATTCAAAAGTCGCCCTTTACGCGCCTTCTTTTTATTTTACACACTCTCCGTTCATTTTATGTAATATTTAAGAAAAGATGAAGGCTTTTGAAATTTATATGATCAAAAAGAATTTTTAAATATTTGTGTGATCGTAAATTATTTAATAGAAAAAGTAATTTTTTTTTCTTATAATAAGGTAAATTTTTTTGAAACAGACTAAAAAGAAAAGTAGATCACATAGACGAAAAGAGTAATACTCTTTTTTGGGAAACATGTAATTATTACTTTTAAGAATGTATTGGCTAAATTCACTTTTGAACACTAACTCGAAGATCACAATGTATTGCCTAAATTCACTTTTGTACACTAACTCGAAGATCACATAGAAATGTAGACTGCACAAGATAAATGTAGTTGATTTTTTTAATATCAATCATTCAATAACATAAATTTAATATTTTAAGAAAACACATCGAAATAATCTAATAAGAGAATAACATAATAGAACTAATTTCTTCGTTAACATAAAAAAAAAAGGTATGGTTGCGTATGTCTACGACATTTCCAATTGGCTGGTTCTCGGCATATATGTACATTTAACTTAAACAATTACAATAAATATATTGTTAATTATATATGTGCGTGTTCCCCACTTTGGAATTTAACAGGCTCCCCTCTCTCTCTCTCTACATTTTCGCCTTGGTAGGGGCGTTAATCTCGGTGCTCCAAAATCCTAATCCATACTCAATTTCTTCCATTTCCAGGTAGTTTTTTCATCTCTTTTATCCAAATGGGCTTTTGTGTGAGTGAGTGAATTCAGTGTAAATGAATTTGGCTAACTTTCTTCACCCTTCATTTGATTTTGGGGGGGAAAAAAAAATTGAAGGTGAATAATAAAGTTTATTTCTACTAGAAATGCTATTAACGTTTTGTGAATTGTGGTTCGTTGAATTTGTATAAGATGACGATAATATTCCTTGAGTTTTCATATCATTGTGTTGTAGGACGGCTTTTGGTATGTGTTTTGGATCCTCTTTTGCGAAAGAATGAACCGTTATTATGCATAGTCTGTGTGCTTGAATCTTGGACTTTGCTACTTCAATAACTACATATACTGTGTAATCCCACTAGTGGGGTAGTGTGTCAGACATTGCTCCTAAGGCCCTAACTGGGTATGTTGTTGTTGCTGCTGCTGTAGGATGGTTTTTCCTATGTGTTTTGGATCCTCTTTTACAAGAAATGACCCCTTTATGTATAGTTTGTGGGCTTGAATCTTGGGCTTTGCTACTAAAACAACAACATATACTGTGTAATCCCACAAGTGGGGCTAGTGTGTATGCAGTCCTTGCCCCTAAGGCCCTGATTTGAATGTTCAAATTATTGCTGTAGGACGGTTTTTGCTATTATAATGTTATCCGTACTGAGCCCGGGATCTATTGGAAACAGCCTCTCCACTTCATCTGAGGTAGTGGTATGGACTGCGTACACTTTACCCACCCCAGACCCCATTGTGTGGGAATACACCGGGTATGTTGTTGTTGTTGTTGGACGGTTTTTGGTATGTGTTTTGGATCCCCTTTCATGAAAAACCACTCCTTATTGTTCTTTTCGATGTTATAGTAGTAATTATTCCACTGGTTTGTGTGCTTGAATCTTGGACTTGGCTACTTCAACAACATAATACTATGAGTAGGGTTTGGGGAGGGTAGTGACTAGTGTGTACGCGGACCTTACCCCTAACTTAAAAGGTAGGACTGTTTCCTATCGACCCTCAGCTCAAAAGAGACTTTGATACTTCGACTTAGATTATTTCTCTAATCCCTGAGATCATGTATCGGTCTTCATTTCTTCATTTTTTGATCTTTAACTTTCAGTGTTTTGTCAAATTTTTCCATGTAGGATCCTCTTACTTTTTATGTAAATGTTGGTCAGAAGTATGTTCAATTGAATTTTCTCATTATGGATGATTCTTGATAACTAATTTGAACTGTTATTGCACAATGTTAATAGCTTTATCTTGCTTCTTTCTTCAGGTACATTTCTTGATTAGTTGAACACTTCCCTAGCAAAGCAAGGTTACCTCTTATCCTTTGAAAATGTTCGGGCTTAAGAAGTCACCCTTGCATCAAAATGCTAGGAATCACACTGTGGATCCTGGATTCAATGGTTTTTCTAGTTCAAATCCTTTTGATTCTGACAATGAATCTGACAACAAGCATACTATAAAACCTGCAAGGAGAACTTCGTCAGAGCCCTCTCTAATTACCCCACATTTGAGTACAAACCCTTTTGATGATGATGATGATGATTTTAAACGGACTCATTCATCTGCTTACTCCGCGACTTCAAAAGAAAGAAGCAGATACAAGAATGACTTCCGGGACTCTGGAGGATTTGAGAACCAAACTGTAGAGGAGTTGGAAAACTATGCAGTAAACAAGGCTGAAGAGACAACAAAGACTGTTAACAACTGCCTGAGGATCGCAGAAGACATTAGACAAGATGCAACAAAAACTGTAATCACCTTACATCAGCAGGGTGAACAAATTACAAGAACCCACCTTACTGCAGCTGACATTGAGCATGACCTTAGCAGAGTATGGTTAATTAATTTTATTGCATTTTGTAGTTGCAAAAGTAAAAAAATAAATTGTGGATTAGCATTAACCGTTATATCATCATAGACTACCAATACCCATCTGTCATTCTTGTTTCTGCAATTTTTTATTCTTCAATCATTTCATTGAATAATTCATAATATTATTGAAATTTATGCTGACTGATACGTTACTTCCTTGTTCATTTTGAGATGAAACTTTATATTGTCTTTAGGACTTAGGAGGGCATATAGACATTGTTTGAACTTTTATAATGCATATATAACTTAACTGCTTCAAACCGTTCCACCTCCAAGACGTTAATCTACAGTTGCCCCATAACTTTAAAAATTCTTTATTACCATTTTCTTGATCTGGAAGATTTTTGTATCTGTTATTTACTTCTGTTGTTATGCGTATCAGCTGGAAACTAAAGCTTGAAATTTAATTACAGGGTGAAAAGCTTTTGGGTAGTCTTGGTGGCTTGTTTTCTAAAACTTGGAAGCCTAAGAAAACACGCTCAATTACAGGGCCAGTAATTACTAGAGGTAACATCAGATTTTGTTCTTGCTCATGAAATATGCGTTGGTGTTTGTGATCTGGGAAAGAAAAAAATATCTGGATCTTAAGATATATAGGGCATTAAAAAATTATGGGGAGGCTGTGGCTATTGAGAAAACTGCTGATTATCTTTTATTGTTGCAGATGATCCAGTTCAAAGAAGGGGTAACCACCTGGAGCAGAAAGAGAGGTTGGGGTTGAGCTCTGCTAATGAACGCTCAACTTCACGAACACCACCACCGGAACCTACTAATGCACTGCAGAAAGTTGAGGTACATGTTACTTGAGACAGAATAGAGACTGCTAGTAAAAACTCGTTTAAATAAATGGTTCAGAAAATTGATACGGGCTCTGAGCTGTTGCATGATAGGAAGATAAACTTTGAACAAAATAGTGACTGGCATTTGGGACAACTTAGTGACTGGCATTTAGAACTCCTTTAAATAAATGGTTCAGAGAATTGATATTGACTCTAGGCTGTTGCATGATAGGAAGATAAACTTGCTCTCGAGTTAGTTTATCACACAGTGATTAGTTTTGACCAATATGTCATCTACTTGTGGCAAACACACTTCCCTTTTTATTTCCTTAGCTGTTCTCCGTCAAAAAGGTGAAGTTGCAATATTTCTTCCAGACTTTCTATGCATTTGTTTTGCATTCTGTATCTTAGACTGGTGACATTTGTCCTTCTATTCTTTATATCTTAGACTTTCTATGCATGGTGTGATTTTCTGGCTAAATTGGGGATGAAGATGAGGATTGGCAACTCCATAGTAGTTTAAGAAAGAGCATAGAAAATTAGAAATAGGAAAAAACAAAAGGGTAAGAAGGCCACCACCACTCCATGTATGGACCAATTGGAATCACCAGTCGTCTTTTACTGCATGGCTGCTTCGTAGCTTCAATTGGAAGCTAAATAAGGAATTAGAGGAAAACGGAAAGTTACATTTGACAGAGGACTTCATAGGCTATATCTCCATCTTTTTCTTCCGGGGTATTAGGAAATAGGTGTTCTATCCGTGTTTCCCTGTGGAATGAAAGAGTGAGTCTGCTAGGAGGGGTAGAGAAAGAAGTGAATGTGCGTTGGATAAGGGATCACTCTTGCATCTCATTAAGCTACAGAAGAACCTCTTTTGTTAACGCATTAAAGGAAAGCAATGGAAATAGCTCTAATCATTTTGCCATTTTGACAGGTTGAGATTGCAAAACAAGATGACGCATTATCAGATCTCAGTAACCTGTTGGGAGAGCTCAAAGATATGGCTATTGATATGGGGTCTGAAATTGAGAGGTTCGTATTCTGAATAGTGAAATCTTATTTAAAAGGATCACAAGTTTCCTTTTTCCTCTTCTTATTGAACTCTCACGTACTGTGTTAATATTCCTCTAATCACTTCTAAGATTTTCTGCATATGTTGTGTTGGATATTGCAGGCAGAACAAATCCCTGGATCATCTTCAAGATGACGTAGATGAGCTCAATTTCCGAGTCAAAGGTGCCAACAGGCGTGGTCGCCGCTTGCTAGGAAAATAACACACTAGCATTTATCTGATGTGTATTAGCGCTAGATATTAACGTGCTCATGTTTTTTCCCTTTTTTTAACTTTGCTACTGCAATTCCTCTAAATCCGTCATAATGCCAACTTTTTTTTCCCTGTTTTGATTTTTTTTGTACACAGATTGAGTAAATCAATTAATTTCCCAGTAATTGGGTTGACGATCAACAAATTGCTGAAATTTACTTCATTTTCCATCTAACACTTGCTATTTTCATTAACCCCCTAGTGGTATATCCTTATTCCTTTTCTGTTGTATTTGTGGATGCGACAGCAGAACTTGTTATATTAGGGTGAAAGTTATTTTGTATTTTTTCATTTTTCTCATCTGGATTGACTGTCGTTTGATATGTTGGCAAAGCATAAATAATCCTGGGATGTATTACACCTTGTTAACATTTCGCGTACCATTTTTACCCCTTTTTTTGGGACCTGTTCTGGACAAGAGTGAGTTTATTTGGCTAGACTACCCATCAAAATCTTTGTTGCTGCAATATACTGTCCAAATAGTACCATAAAGGACAAGAGTGAGTTTATTTGGCTAGACTGCCCATCAAAATCTTTGTCGCTGCAATATACTGTCCAAATAGTACCATAAAAAGCGCAGAAGATATCTTGCCTTAATGTGGGAAGAAATGATGAACAATGCCCCCACGATGACGAACTTTAAAGATTATTCCTGTCGCAGCATCCATTTCATGCTCACAAGATACCAACACAAAAGAAATACCAGTAACAGGGCACATGCAGGGAAAAAAAGAAAGAAAGAAATTTTCATATAAAGGAGGAGTTCATAGCTTTTGTTTATTGCAACAATAACTCTACCAAGCCATTGCTTTGAAGGTCTTTGAGTGGTTACGATCATAATGCTGTATTGTCTCCAAAGTAACATACACTTGAGGCAGACTGCTGTAACTTCAGTTGGTTTAGACGGTATCCTATCATGATGTTGGCCATAAATAGGTAAGATAAGCTAGCTAGAGCCCTTCACATTGGTTTTGAAAACAATAATCAGAAAAGACATTTGGATAAGGGAGAAGTCATGAGAAGGAGTTGTTATGCATCATCCAGTCCATTAGAAAACAAGAGAAAGATGAACTAAGCAAAGGCAAAGGTTTTCAGAGTTAAAGACTTCACTTCTGTGGTTCCCTTAAGCAAACAGAAACAGGAGGCTGAAAGAGCAAGGAAAAAGGAAGTATACTCGTCCAAACAAGAGGAAGAAGGAAGCATGGCTAATTATAGGCACCATCCATTCTAAACCTTACCAAAACCTTCATCCACCATGTATAGGCCATACCAAGGCCTGAGATAAGGGTAAGCCATAGCGAGTAACCTTTTCTTCCCTGTCTCCTCGACCTTCATTCCATCCTGCAGCCAAAGTGATAGCGGCTGTAGCATCCACCAGTAATGTGTGGAAGAGGGTAAGATTTCTATTTGGATAGGACGTATCAACACCTTTTGCATCTTTTCATTTCAAAGGAAATATATAAAAATAATATAGTGTTGGTTTTGACTTATATGGCGCTTAGGCCTAGCTCATCAAACAAGTGCGCCAAAAGTGGGGGATGGTATCATATTCTCTTATAAGCTCGTAGTTTCACTTTAGCTTTTGCCTTAGCTTCTATTATATTAGTAAAGCTGTAAAGGGCGAGCAGGAGGGTGTTTTTTTTTTTCCCGGGGGGTGCAATAGTTTTCTTACTTTCTGGATTGCGTCAATAACTATAATTTGAGAGATAAGAGGAAAGCCCTCTCTCGAATTTGAAGATGTAACACAAATAATGACTTTTTACGTCAGGATGTCAACAGGTTAAGCAGCTCTAAGGTTTTTTATATTCGATGGAAGAAAGGCTGAAACTCTGCCCCAACCAAGTGAAACTAAGGGTCTAAAAGAGTTCATGATATGATCTATGGGGTGTTAACCCTAGGAGGATGGCTAAGAATGTCCAGTAAAAGGAGCGGACCGATGGAGTCGTTTTTCAAGCACAGATAGAACGATCTAAACGGGTTGTGTAACCTAGAGAGATGGCGATATCTTTTTTATGAATGCGGTCAGCGTTTGGTTTATTTGGAAAGGGGTCACTCTTAGGGGAGATCATTCGAATGGCTGAATTGATGACTTCGACTTCGCTTCTATCTCTTCGACACCTAACTTCTGGTCAGCATAATATTAACAGTGGATGATAATGGAATTGAGAAAGATAGAGACGTTCACCCTCTATGTGCTTTGATCTTACAGAAAGTTGTTGAAAGTAGCCTTCCAGTTTCAATTGCTATTCTTCCAACTTCTCTAATCTAAGTGAGCTCTTACGGAGAAAGACAACTCCACAAGACAAAACTGAGTTCACCTTTGGTTCAATTCTTCAAGGGTCTATATACTCGAAAACCTCAACCTTAGTGCAAACTAGAATTTCTAGATTCAAGTACTTTTTACAGCTACCATCAGTGAGATGTTAAAGGTGCTAAGGTTATAGTAGTTTGCCTTCAGTTGCCAAGGCAAACTAAACTTCTTTATCGCAGGATTGTTATTCCACCTTCAAAGTGGGATAAAAATAACACTACAATCCCGCGATAAGTTATCCCATGATTTTATCCCAACCAAACATGGGAACTCATCGTAAAATTAATCTCCCAATTAGTAATCCCTTGCACCAAACGAGCCCTTAAAGTTTAAAGCATTCAGTTCCCTATTCTGGTATAATTCATAATCAAAGTAATAAACTTACGTAACAGACACAGCTATAATTCTACAATAAACGGTGCAGCATCAGTTAAATCTGAATGAAGGTACTCACACAGATTTTCAGCCAAAAATCTGAAGAACTTACCCGGATCCATACACACATACATTCTGAAATCCAAAGAGCTATAACACAAGGACAGCGAACAATGCCACAAGGTAGTACATTCCACCAACTAGCCATTCACCGCGCACATGAAAACAACAATCTCTAATCTATATATCACACATTGTTTACCAAATTGTACTAAGCTAAGGTAACAAAAGCAGTTATGGAAAATCGATTCTTTCAAATACATAACCGAGCACTATCAGTTAACGAACATCAACAATACACGGGGCAGTAACACTCATCACAGTCAATATTTCATAATACAATTAAAAAACCAAAACCCTAGGGCTTTCACATCCATCATTGCTGAACTATTCAACGTTCACGTAATTATTCTATTAAGAAAAAAGGCCGAAAATCGAATAACATTACTGTTTCAATTCCATAACGCTTTTGACCTTCGGTGCATAGAGAGAGTAAACTACGGCCTGTCTCTTGGCGACCTCCAGCTGGGCCCTACCATCGGAGAAAGCAGCTGTGACCTTAGAAGGATCAGAGAGGTCTTTGTTCTGCCGAAATCCATCGATTGTTCGGCGCTTAGTGTATTCCCTAATGTTGTAATCGGGAAAATCACGCGCCGTCCGTAGCAGCGACCGGAATAGTGTAAGCACCTCCACGCGCGACGGCGACGCCATATTTTTTCAGTCGGAACAGATACGCCGAGAGGTTTTCCGATTCAGGCCGCACGATTGTGTTTGGGTAGAGGTTTATCTAGAAGTATCTCGGGTTTTTGATACTCCCTTATATATATTCCCTCCTTCGAAATTATTTGTCATTAATTTTTTAATTAAATTTTTGCTTTTGACTCGTCACTTTAAATATATGAGAAAAAATAATTTATTTTTGAGCTTTATAATATATGATTAAACATATTTGCCTTCCACAACTATTTATTTCTGAGCTTTGTAATATATGATTAAACATATTTGCCTTCCACAACTATTTATTTCATCCACTAATATAGTTTGTTACTTTTTATTTTTAGCTGCTGCCTACGTTCATAACTGTTTTTTTTTTTTTTAAATAATTCGTATATATTGAATATATCTTGATTAATCTAATACATATTTATCACCTCCTATCAGCAATATCTATCATGTAATTATGTCCATAGGCCAGCACAATTGGTTTTTTAAGCTATAATAATATGCACTTCCACTCGTTATTTGAAGTTAAAATCTTGTTACGTTTGTTAGGAGAACATAAACTAAAAGCACAAAAATTTAATTTGTTTGAGTTTTATGCAATTAAAAATTGAGAAGTATCAATAACTATAAGAATAAATAGTAAATTTTCCTTCTTTTCTTTTTTTTTCATATTTATATTAATATGTAATAGAGGTAGATGGAGATGATGAAGCATTGAACTGATGTATTAGATTATATAATGATTTATTCCATGTGACATTACAATAATCCAAGGGGCTGGTAGTAGTATTGTAGCCACATTATATTTTTAATGGAAATGCATGAATCTATTTTTTGCTAATTACTAGTATATAATATTAGCTCTCAATAAATACTTATCTGCAACTGGCAGAACTAAAATTGGGGAAGACGATGAACTTGATGGACAATGGTTCAATAGATACTGGAGATTTCAGATTTTTAAGCACTGGAGACAAACTCGGTATGTTTCCTTTCCCTGTGAGTTGCAATAATTTCCCATTGAGGAGCACTTTTCTGCTTTTAATGTTGCCACCTTCTGGTGTTAGATGGTATTCTTCTCGAGATAATGTAACATCTGATGATCTGCTTCCTATCCACGAAACACTTTCTTTAAGCTCGTGCACCAATGACTTCGTTTTGTGATTCTTTTGCTCACCATATTGCAGGATGGTATCTGTGTCGCTGGGTTGGATGTTGACTGCGTACTGAATCTGGGTACTTAAATTGATCAGAAGTAAAGTCACACCTGCCTGCACAAAGGCAACACCGGTGAGTTCATATGCAGTTTTAGTGTTCGGTAGTAGCACAGTACACGAGTTGAGAAAGAGGAAATGGAGGTTGGTTTTGGAACCAAGGCAAATGCCAGGGTTTAACCTTGACGATGAAAAGCTGAAGTTGAAAAAACACATTATCTAATCATGTAAGTGATATAAATGAATGGATGAAAAACACATGTAAACCCAGTGCAAGATAAGTTGATATCGAGTCGGTGTTCCCTCGAGAGAGGAAAAATCAAGTAAGGCTTGTGGCATAGCGCCTATGTCGTAACTTTCTAGTTATAACTTTCCCGTTGGTTCACAAACCTCAATAGCATATGGTCCTTATGTATCAGAACTTCGAAATAATCCAAAACAATATCAGAGAAACGCTTAGTCTAACTAGAGCATATCCAACGTCTGAGCCTCCACAATATATGTTATCAAGACAACTTTCCAACGTAGTAATGCATCTCATGTTACGTAAATGAATCAGGGGATATACACATACTCTATCTTTTGTACAATGAGCATAAGAGCGCAAATGTGGTGATCCGCTGCTCTTAACATCAAGAACTCCTGTTCCCATCAGTCTATGCCAAAGAAGTGCACTGCATTGAATTGAAAAATGGAAGATCAAATATTTTTCACGAGGTTCTCAAGGACCTGATACCAAAATATAAGAAAGTCACAGCCTGCTTCTTTTATCGATAGAGTGGAGCCAAACTTGAATAAAGTAGTCAAGCACCTCACCTATAAAAATCAGGATTTGGCACAAACGTTTCTGTATCAAGGAGCCCATAATTTCCGCCTATAAGAGTCTGCCTGCAGTATACTTTGGTATGGTGCTTGGCTGCCATCCCAAGCTGATCTAAGTACCTATAATTCATATGAAAGGCCAGGAATGAATGAAAAACTATACCACCTTGCCTGAATTATAGTATTGTTTCAATTGACTGCTGGAAATTTTACCAAAAGCTATCCACAAAGGCGTTAGACACATTAGGACCTCCACTATTGTAAGCTCCACCAGATTCTCCAACCCAAGCTGAAGCCCAAGGACCATTTCTTAGAATAGTTTGAGTAAGACTGCTGAATGTGTTTGATATTCTATCCAAATAATCAGGATTTAAAATTTTATCCGCAAGCTTGGCATCGGAACCTGAAACAGAACTTTCTGGTTTAATTAACATTAACAAATTCAACAGCTCCGAAGTCTAGATAATGCAAGCAGTAATGGCATGCCATGTACACCATAAAACATGTACTGTCCAGAGTTCCCGCGTAACAACCACTTGGCAAAGAAACATAATGGATGATTTAAATTTGTAGTACGACTATCAAGTTCCTTTAGAGTTGTCAGTTTGAATTCTCTAAATTTGAGAACTGTTTGAGGATGATTGTTAAAAATGTTGGTGGTTTTTAAAGTCTACATTATCATCTTTATTTCTTTCATGTGCTGCGAACGTGTACAAACATCTTTTTCCATGGGAATACATTCAGTTTCTTTTATTAGACAACATGATTAACTCAATTGACCAGCAAAAAGAATTAGTCTATTATCTCAAAAAACTCTAACCAACAAAATCCTTCCAATAACAGCAAAATGGAGACCAAGTGTCGTAAACAAAAACATTTAAGATTTCATCCATTGTTTTATGAGTTTAAAGTAGTCTGTTCTCTATTAAAATTGAAGATTACGTTTTCCAAACTAGAGTTGTCACGGAGGCTTTTAATGTAGATCCAATCTTAAAGGGTAAAAGATCCGAGCTAGCTCACCCGGGCCAAGGTTATAAATATGATGTGTCACGCCATTGACAGTGCCAGGCCCTGAAACCTTAAGGAGCTTGCTGAACCACCCAGGATCATAGAATCCTCCTGGTGCTAATAGTAGAGGACGTTCACGGAAATTCTTATATACTTGGTTTAAGAGATTGTGCAGCTGAATAGCATCTTTTCCATACTGTACAGCATTAACACTTGCACCAACCCCGTTGCCACTCAGTTCATTTCCTGCAAAACCAGAAAAGCATGATTGAGGAAAGGAACCTCTCTGGCTCCGGTAAAGGAGCGAGATTTACAGAAAGTTTCAAGAAGAAAGAAATATGCCACAGGTAAATAAGATAATACCAAGTTCCCATGAGTGTATCTGGTAGCCCTTGGCAACAGTGTACTTTATGAAATCAAGGGCATTTCTGGAGTCCCAGTTTCCTTCCCACACATGCCTATAGCTCCGCCGTCTTCCATACAGCGCATTCAAGCCAAAAGTCACAAGTGCTCTGCAGCAAATGCAGTGGCACTTGAAATGAATTTCAAGGGGGGGGGGGGGGGACTTTAGAATCATGGAAAGTTTTTGACAGTCTTTGACAGTCCTAGAAATACATATCAAAAACTACCTATATTTTAATCATCTCTTATTTGTTCACCAATTTTTCAGGCACAAATTCCAAAGAACTGCAGATAATGGGTAGACTTTACTAGTGTCAGATTTCTGGTTGGCTAGCTGTGGAATGCTACGATTGCTATCATTTTAGACCTTCAAAGAGTCGTTCGAAAAGATGAAAGTGAAAAAATTTGGACATTAACCAGACTTGGAGGCTAGTGTTTCCTCAATAGCTCCTGTAGATTGATAATAGCAAATGGAAAGAAAATAAAAGAAGAATAAGCAAACAATCCAGCCGGAACATGCAGCTTAGGAGCAGACCAGATTATTAGCCAGGACGTTGTTACATGCATTAGGAGAAGTACAGGATTTGCGCCAATCTTACCCTGTCTTCTTGAAAAGGTTGTTTAGCTCATCCCATCTCTGCATACGTAAGCATCCCTCAGAGAATCCAAACAACCCATCTTTCTTCTTGGTGAATGGATGGCAAGGAGATCTCAAGTTGCCTACACCATATATTACTTGGTCTTGTAAAGAACCTCCGAGCCGTAATCTCAACCCCTTGAAAGCTTTATCACCAATATATGAAATCAGAGAAGAGTATAAATTTTAAGAGAGAGGAAAAGAAGTCTAGTTTGCTTATCACTATAGGTAGAGCGCTTCATATTTTAAGGTGAAATGTCAGCATTTTGGGTCTCAGTTTGCTAATTATGGTAATAAGTAATTAACATAAACAACTTGGAAATTAAGTTAAAATTATGGCATAATGGTACGTGCAAACCTCGTATAGCATTTCCCAGAAATGGATGAGATAAATCCTGAAAAAGCAAAACACATTCCTTAATCAGAAACTCTATACAATGCTTATACTTTTAAATATAGAAAAACAACATATTCCTTCAACAACAAGCTTAGCAGGAGTTACCATATTTATAATAGATGCCGAACCCCAAGGACATTGATTGTAGTCACACTTCTCTTTAGGCCACCAATCAATGGTAGCACAAATGTAATTAGCATCTGTCCAGGCAATTTTCGCAGATGCATCAATCTTAAGTTCTACCTTTTTAACTGTTTGCACTGAACTTGCAGGGCATAATACCAAAAAGATTAACAACAAGGTTCTGAAGTCCATTAGATGATCCCGCTGTTTGAACCGGGTCATATACTGCCAAAAGGGAGCAAACAGATAAATGTTAAGAAGCTTCTAAGGAACAACTTATTCTTTCTAACAAGAAAAACAAATATAGTACTACATTCATTGGACAACATCATACGAAAAGTTAATCTATCCTTGAGCAGACAACAAGAATCAAATATGTGATCACGAGGTCACAGGCTCGAGCCGTGGAAACAGCCTCTTATTGCAAACATGCAGACTCTTGTGGTCCGGCCCTTCCCCGGACAACTCACCCTCCCCCCCCCCCACCCCCCTTCCAACTCTGCCGCTTAGCAGGAGATTTAGTAAACCAAGCTTAAACCAAGTGCTCTATTTTGGCACCAAAATGTAGATTTAATAAAATATGAAAGGGAGATGAAGAAGCAAACCAAATTGCCTTTCTTTCTCCAGATGGAAAAAAGAACCTTGAACACTCTTGAGTCAGTCAAGTAAGTGTAACCAGATCAAGAAACTTAACTATAAATGACAACAGTCAATAAAGATACAGAAGAAAATTCCAAATTTGAGAAATTCATTTGAACGGTGCATAATATAAAATCCAGAAGCAATTAAAGACTTGTACTTTTTACTATTTTGGAAAGTTCTTCCACTTTTTACTGAGTACTAGTTTTCAGAAAAGTCTTGGCAAGTTTTTTCTTCACGTCTACTCCAATAACTCCACCAACATAAGTAAGTCACTATAATATCATTCACATCAATACATAAATTAACCAAAAATACACAGCTAACAATATCCCAAAACTACAAAAAAAGAAAAATCCCTTAAAAACTATAACTTTTCTTTTTCTGGAAGGGAAAATGGGGAGAGGACTACGAGGTGGGAAATGCAACCTTCACCAAAGTGAAAGCTCGGGTAGTCAACCAACCGAGCTATTAAGATTCGCCCTACGTGCCCTCGCCAACAAGGTGAAAGTTCGGGTAGTAAGAGCTATTAAGATTCATCTTATATGACCTCACCAACGAGGTGAAAGTTCGGGTGGTCAACTAACCGAGCTATTAAGATTCGTCTTATATGACTTCAGCAACAAAGTAAAAGTTCGAATAGCCAACCAACCGAACCATTAACATTAAGATGCACGTTAAAACCATGTACTTCCACATTAAAAGAAAAAGCATAAAGAACAAAAAGAAATTCACCTTACAACCCAGAAGAGTAACAATGCTGAACACTAATAATACAGCATAATGACACTAATCTGAGCTTCAAATTCAGACAAAAAACACAAGCAAAAATCTGTGTAAAATAACAAGAATATGGAGTGAAATGAAATGGGGTGGCTTCAGATTTATCAAGAATCAGATAAAGATTGAAACTTTATTGGTTGAAGTGTCAAAATCAACTCACTGTAATCATTCATTCAGTTTTGGTAGATATGTACACAAATAATGGCTCAGGTAAAGTGCAGTCAAATAATTGGTGAAAATGGAAAAAATTAATAGTACTCCTCCGTCGCATGTTAATAAATAAAAAAAAAGGACTAAGCTTAAAAATTCAAGATATAAAATAGTAACTATTTCCACCTATACTTTTACATTACAGAAATAAAATAAGTAACTATTTCCACCTCTACTTTTACATTACAGAAATAAAATAAGTAACTATTTCCACCTATACTTTTACATTAAAGAAATATTTCTTCCGCTTAATTAGAGAAGAATTTCTCTCTCCGATCGTATTAAAAAATACTTTTACATTTAATATTTTTTATCATATTAAAATGAAAAAAATGACAATTCATAATTTTTTTTTAAATTATTTAGTTTCGAAGAATAATTAAATTAACTATTGTAAAGCGAAACATAATAAGTAAGATACTATTTTTAATTAATGAACGTAAAATAAACTAACATGATATACTTATTTTGAAAAGAATTGGAGTATTGTGATGAGTTGGATAGAGCATAGTCCAATAATTTTTGTTGGATTCCCAGTTGTCTTCAGCTTAAAGTTATGCCTTTACACCTTATATGTTAGCTAAATGTTGTGCCAAAGGTGGAGAAAACTTAAGATAATTTTTCTTTTTATGTAATCTTTTCACATTAGACTAAGATTTGGTTGGGTCAATGTCGTCAGATTAAAAAAAAATACTTATGTCGTTAGATAAACTTGCAAGTTGTATACTGAATTATAGAAAAAGAAAAATTCTTTTTACAAACTTATATGCAACCCATTTAATATTTTATTGTTCAAATGATCATTCAATTATTGGAATCATAAATACATTTTATTTTATTTTTACTTCACGCCATATAGTAGTTTGATTGGTTTTGTAATTTTTCATCAACCCAAACAGCCTATATAAATTTAAATTAATCACAAAACCACGAAAAGAATTGACTTGCTCTAAACCAATTGACATTAATATAGTCGTCGCAATAATCTTTGGAAATTAAAATAATTTTGGTTGGGCTTTAATTTAAGCGATGGGATTATTTAAGTTCAGGCAGACATAAATGTCAAATTAGAAGTTTAGTCCCGAAAATTTTATGAAACTGACTACAATAACTGGTGGTGTGAATGATCATAATAAAAATGACTTTTATAATAGTAATAAAATAAAAGTATACGACTTTATTGTATAATTTCGAATAAATGTCTTAATAATAACAAGTCAACTTGCAAATTACATTCTAATCTGTAATATTTTATTTGTGTGGTGTTTGTGATAATATTTGTTTTGTAGTTTATAAAGTATGGGTCAAGATATTGATGAACAACGAATGGATTTGGTAAAACCAGGTGCAAAACAAAACCACATAGTCAAAATAATTGATTGGTATTGAAATATGATGAAAGGTGGAACTCATAAGATACAAAATAGGAAGTTCGATTTTTCATTTTTTTTTTTAAATATATATATATTACTTATATATAAATGCGAATAAAAAAAAAATTATCGGCCTCACAAAAGTTATATAAAAATTTCAACTCTTTTAAATTATATGTGGCTGCAACAGTTAAATATTATCTTACATATTTTTATGTTTGCGCTCATTCATTTTGTGAAGATCATTCTTGCATGAACATTTAATTTTCATATAAATTGAAACTGAAAAATATTATTTAACTAATTATAGTTTGGGACCGAGTTCAACACGTACCTCATCAAACTGTACCAAAATACCTCCTCGAATATAGTTGTTGATCAATGAGTAGGTAGCACAATCTGAGAAAACAGATGGAAGTGAATAGATTTTTTATAGGTGTTATATACATCAAATTCAATGAGTGTAATTACTAAGTAGTAGGAAGGGAGTAATTAAGATTTTGAAGCATTAATAGAATACTTTCACTATGATTAAATCTGGTCCAGAAAAGTAGTATATGGTTGTTGACTAGAGCATATTGCTTAAATGTTACTTCCTCAATTCTTTTTTAATTGTCTTTTTTTTTTAAATCAAACGTTACAAATTTTGATCAATATTTTAAGATGTATTTTTTAATAAAATTAAAAAATATATATAATTTATAGTATTTTTCATGTAATGCATACGTCTTCGTACCGTTCCGCAAGACTCTACTAGACAAGCCTTCATAGAAATCCTAGGACAATTGAACTCTGGGCTCTGATTTCAAGTTTGTCACGATCCGAGACTATCTGTGGCCGTAACACGGTGCTTAGAACTATAAGTGATCTCAAGCTAACCCATGTACTGGCATACTGCTTGAGCAATTGATTTATACTTATAAACAAGCTAAATTTGCTGAGTGGTAACATAATCATGAGAAAATCTGAATAATTATAATACTGATAAAGTTTACAACATGATAAAACTGAAGAGAGAACTGAAATTACATATCTATGCAGTCTCTACTATACTGACTATAAATAGCTGAGACATGCCTCCAACTACCACTAATCAATCCATAGAGATAATCAAAATACAACACATGAACTGCAATGGATTGGAGTCTCCGAAATAAGGGAGCTCATCACCTTCTGGCTGAATGTTGAGAACTGTCTGACCCTGGTGTATGGACTACATCTGGTACCTACATTATGAAGGAATGTAGCCACAAACGCATATATATGGTCAGTACATTGGAATGTACTGAGTATATAGAGACATGCACTAAATTATAGAAATACTTAAAACATGTTTTATCATTGAGGATATAAACTATTTACCGAATTATGCAATTAAAATATGATTGTACATGAAAACGGTAAGTCATAGTGAAATTTATAAGTTCATGAGCTGAAAATAATTTTGTAAGCTGGGAAGCGGTAGAAACATGAATACTGTATGTAAATCTCATATAAAGCTGAGCATGCTGTAAAACTGAACTGAGGGTCATGTATGAATACTGAGCATGAAAATATAAGCATGTAATATGAATGCAAGACCAAGTAAAACATGTACTGAAATGATCTGAATAGTTGATAACTAAATAACTGAATAACTGAGGATCTGATTACTTGGTCAAGCAAATCTGAACTGATATAGACTGAATACTGATTGAAACTTTGGGAGCTATCATATAACCGACATAAACCATATGAGCTATCATGGAGTCCAACGTCTGACCCACATTGAGGAGCGTTGTTCTATCTTTGCCATCATAGTAGAACCTGAACTGATCACTAAATTAAGTCCATATTGGGCAAGGAAAAACACTCTCTGGCGAGGCCCCTAAACCTACGGTGGCACATAATTTCTGGGAAAGTAGGATGCGTTGAACCCACACTTTCTACTCAGTGTTAAATCCTACTCCCAACAGAAATACACTAAAATACTAACTGGTGCATGCACTGAAGTTGATAAGATAAGCTCAGGTCATGGTGTTTAAAAAAAAATGCATACAGAGTCTGAAGTAATCATAAACATGTAAACTAATAGTGCTCAACATAATCATAACACACGGAGTTTAACAATAAAATCATGAGTTGACTGGCTCATTATTTAAAGAGTCTTGAAACGTAAGTAAACATGTAGGTATCGGGTATTCATAACCCACCAGCACTGAATGATTACAGAATTTGATAACAACACTTAAAAACAGTGATATGAAGTCATAATTCAAAGACCCAAAACATGAGATATTTTGATAGTCTGATAAATTTCATGAATGTGAACATGGGAACGGGTTAACCTTGAAAAAATATCATGTTTATACAGTTGAAAGCATAATTTGAGAGTTTGACATGATTTTGACTAAACTTGACATGAGATTTTGAAACTTCAAGCACATGGAAGCATGATTCACATGGGATAAAACTATTAGCATAACTTAAATATAAAATAAGGGGAAAACATGGATGACTTTCATAATTTACATGAAAGATGATCATAAATTAGAGTAAAATTCATACTTGAACCCAAAAGAATGCTTTTGGGCTTAGTGGGTGGAAGGAACCCATTGATGAATACCCCACATACCTCAATGGTTAAATTCTTGAAGAAGGCTTGAATTTGAAAACTTGAATTCTTGAATAATCCTTTGAAGGAGAAGCTTGAATTCTTCGTTCTTGGGAAGGAGAAGAGTTTTTATGTGAGTAGTTTTGAGGATAAGTCGTGTTATCCTCTTGAATCCTTTTGAGTGTTATAAGTCGTGTTTTGGGCGACTGGGGTTGAGGAAAAATGACCAAATTACTCCTTGACCCCTTTAACCATGAAGCTGGAAATACAACGCCTTCATATCGCGGACCCTAGAGAGGGGGAATAGCCCTCGTGGCGTGGACCCTATTTCGGGGGAATATCCCTAGTGGTGCAGACCCTATTTCAACGAAATAACCCTCGTGGTGTGGACCCTATTTCGAGGGAATAACCCTTGTGGCACGGATCCTCTTTCGAGGGAATAACCCTCGTGGTGCGGACCCTATTTCGGGGGAATAACCCTTGTGGCACACACCTATCGCGGACCCTTACTGTTTCTCACAAAAATGGTCACAACTTTTCGCTCGGGTATCAGATTAAGGCAAATTGGTATCGTTGAAAAGCTAATTCAATTATCTATAATTTGGTGGGTCTTGATATGCAAAATTTCACATATATAAAAAGTTATACACGTTCAAAGTTGACCCTTGTAGAATCAAATATCAAAATTTGGTCGAATCAAAGGCTCTTAGCTCAACTTTGCTCTAAGTGATTCCTATGAACATTTTTCACCTCATAAGCACTCTTCACGCTAGGCTAATGATCATGACACATGTATTCAAATATAAATCATGAGATTTGAGTTTATACACGTAGGAACGAAGGTTCGATTTCTAGCTCAAAAAAATGCGAGGTGTTACACTTTACTTCTTGTGATTCCATGCAATTGTTCGTATTATTGATTGTTTACTTTTATTTTTTATTTCGTATAATTGTGTTAATATTCTATTTTTCAAATTAAAGTAGAATTCATTGTCGAATAAAGTTAAGACTTGCATTTTTCTTTTTGAATTACTTTTCTATATGATATGTTGAAATTTGACATAGAAGTATTATGTTAAACTTTTTTGTTGAATTTTGAAATTATGTTATATTTTTTGTTTCTGTTTATTTGTTTTAATAATATTGACTTAATATTTCACAAAGTTTTAGTAGATAAAATTAATAGATTATCTTTTTGTCAAATATTTTAATAATTGTATGACATTATATTTATAATAGTAATCTTTTGTCAAACTTGCATTTCATGTTGTTTTAAAAAAATCATATATTTTTAAGTTTTATGATTATTTTAACTAAAATATACTAATTTAAGAAATATATATTAATTATTTTTTATAATATTAGTAAAGAACATATGTTTGTCAATTAATATATTTTTCAAAATATAATATATATTTTAATACCTAATTTGATAATCTTTTATACAGAGCTTTTATTTGTCAAGTATTAGTAATTTTTAATAATTAATTTTTATTTTAAAAATTTAATATAATCACAATTGTACTTGTGCGAACAAACAACATACCCGTAATTACACTATGACAAACAAACAGGTTGGAGTAATTATTAAATTGTGTAATTATCATGATGACATGATAATTACTAGATTGATAATTACTGCCATTATTATTACACTAATTTCTGTTATCAGATGGCTTTCTGAACATATCCTAAAGATAAAATGCAATTGAATTAAAATATTTCTACAAATAGTACTTATTATAGAAACATAGCTAAAATTTAAAGCTTATAAATTTGATATTGTAATATTTTTTAAATTAATAATTTATATATTTAATAAAAATTATTAAATTTAGTTAAACCCGTAAACAACACGTTACCTCTATTGATGGCTATCTATTGCATTCTAAATCAAGTATTTCTTTAGTTTTAATTTGTTTGTTTGATTACGATTTACCACGTAATTTAATTAAGTAAAGATGGGTTTTAAATTTTATGATCTTAAATTAAAATTTTAAAAATATACTGAAATATTTTTTAATCTTATATTTTTAAATATATAATATAAAAAATTAAAATTTAAAAATTATCAAAAAAAATAAAAATTCTCAGATAAATTTAAAATAAAATAAAAGCAAATAGTATATTGAAACGAATAGCAATACTACATAAATGCACATTGTTATTCTGGCATACCCAACATATTCAACTGGGTCCCACCAAGGAACTAAGGAGTCGTTTGGCGTGAAGTATAAATATGATAATTTTGAAATAATATACATAATTATTTTATCTCGTATTTGATTTAAAGTATTAATTAGTTTCATAATTATTTATCTCACCATTTATATTATAAAAATAAGATAAGTTCTATCATATACATGTTGAAATAGTTTATTATATTATAATTAATCCCGAAATAACTTATTTCCAATCAAACCAACTCAAGGAAACAAGTGCAATTGGTCCTTTTACAGTGTGATTGGGTTTAAAATTGAATAACAATATTTTTTATTTTATTTCTCTGATTTTAATTAAAATATTTTTTTTGAAAAAAAGAAAGAAACTTTTAAAATTTAGTATTCTTAAACTAAAGATGTGTGATTTGTATCAAAATATGCTTTAATCTTGTGATCTTAAGTACGACATGTAATGAATTAAAATTAAAGATTTTCTTTTTTTAAATCTTCTTTAAGTGACCAATAAAATAAAATAAATAAATTAAAATGAAGGAGTGATACTTTTTGGTTTCATTTCAAATAATAGCTTAATTTTATTTTAAGAATCGATTATTTTAATAAATTAAAAGAAATTTATTCTTATTTTTTTGAAACACTATTCTTTATTATTAAGTAACGCACTAACATAAGATACTAATAGTCAAATCATTTTTTTAAGCATAATTAAGGACCTTAATTTAAGGTGAATAATTTAGTAAAACAAGTACAAAATAAATACTTCCTTAGAAAACATGTTAAATCAATAGAAAACTATTAAAAAAAATATGAGAATAGTACTACATAAATTAAGATGAATGGAATAGCGGGATATGAAAGACTTGTAGGTTATTTGGTTCAATTTCGGGAAGTCAAAAGATACAATATACGTAGTTTTTTTAAGTGTTTATATTAAAAATTTAGTCAAAAATTATTTTCAAAAGCTAAAAGAAGTAAGTATTATTTATTTTTTTCTTTCTCTTGAAGCACTTTTAGTATCGCCTAAACACAAAATATTGTTCTACATTGACAAAAATATTTTTAAAAATTAATTAATCAAATACAATGTATAATTTTTTTTTAAGGAAAAAGCAAAAGGACATCAATGTCAATATGGAGAAAATAGGAGGATATATTAGTGGAAAAAAAAACGCCATCTTCTTCCTCACAAATAATAACATTGCTCCTTAATAAAAAATTAATTTAACACATTCTTTTATGCAGTTTGGTTCTTCAATGGAGCTCCTCACTCCTCACCCTTCCAAAACCCTACATTTTCAAAATATTATATAAAACAAGAAAAATAGCCCTTTAATAGTTTAGGTCTCTTGATAATTTTCCCCTCCTTAATTTTTTTCCTTACATTAAAACTTGTGTTTAATTACTCAAATTTCAGTAATTTTTATTGAAGTCAAACAACGTTTTGATTGATCTTATCCTGTATTTTTATTTTTATTTTAAAAAAATATTTATTTAAATCGGTTTATAGGTTGTGTATATATTTATGGGTTCATTTTATAATAAAGGTTAATAAAGGCGTCAGCTTTTGTTTAAAATACCACATTATTTTGTTGTTGTGTTTTTTTCTTTTTTTTTTGGGGTGCAAAATTAGTGATTATTTGTGAAGGTAATTTTGGGGGTGGGGATTGTGTTGTTGATGGAGAGGAATGAAGGAGGGGATGATCAAGAAGGTGGTTCTGGATGGATGCAAGTGAAAAAGGTGTGAACTTTTTGCAAATCCATTTCATAATATGTTAATTCAGTTTTTTCCAAAATTGAATTATTTTTGCTTTTTATATTCAAGTTGAAAGAGGATGGAGAAAAATTGGATTATTATTAAAATAGAAATCATCAAGAAACATGTTTTAAGTTGTGCCATGAGGTTAAATCAAGAAAGTAATGGTGTTTTAGGTAATCTTTTGGGTTGTAATATGCTTCTTTCTGTTTCAGGATTAAAATGTATTGAAGGGTTGGAGTTTTCCTTAATTCATGTAGATGGATTAGTTGCATTTTAGTTATTTGAGAAAGAGCTAATCTTTTTCGATAAGGTTCTGAAATTGGATTAGTGGGTTGCCGTAGAATTGGGTATATTATTGGACAATTTAGCGAAGAAACTTGTGAATTAGCAAAGCTAGTTTCATATTCGTCTGGGCTGTAACACTTCTTTATGTCTCAGAATTAAAATGTATCAAAGGGTTGGACTTTTATTGAATTCATGTAGATGTATTAGTTACATTTTAGTGATTTGAGATAAAACTAATCATTTTCAATATGTTTCTGTAATTGGATTAGTGGGTTGATTTAGAATTGGGCATACTAACAGATGATTTAGTGAAGAAATTGGTGAATTAGCCGGGCTAGTTCCATATTCTTGGATCATTTAATCTATTTGTTAATCAGTGTGTTAACTTGTTCTGCAGAAGCACAGAAACACTTCAAAATTTTCACTGCATGGTTGGGTTGGAGGATTATCTCGAGGAACTGCTTCTGGCCAACCAGACAGTCAGCCTTCATTGGCTGTAAAAAGTGAGGATCTTAAATCTGCTGTTCGCAATTCAAAAGGAAGTCACCCTTGTATTATACATGATGATGTAACATTAGTTCCGAAGGAAGATGCAGTGGTTGTACACGATAAATGTGTAGTCAGTCATGGTAGTACTTCTGTTAGTTTAGGTTTTTCAACGGATTCCAATCAAGGAATCGGCCGGGAACATCATCAAAGAATTAACCATGAGATCCTACCAAAAATCAAGTGGGGTGACTTGGATGATAGTGCTCTACCATCTCATTTTGGAAGTACTGTCCAAGCAGAAATTAAGTTTGGTGACATTCAAAATCATGATCTACTTAGTAGAAAAACTGATCAAACAAAAGATTCTTTGGCACACAATTCAACAACTGATCTAGAGCAAAATAGATTGGTTGCAACCACTGAGGATGAAAACCATCAAATTCTCGACTCCCATCCTTTGTCTCCAAATATGAAGGAGCCATCTTCAGAAGATGGTAATGCTACTGCTGTTTATACCCAGCTTGAAAAAGGTGACACTTGCAAGAGTCCTGGCGAAAAGGTTAAATGTGCTGCCAGAGAAGGGCCTAGTGGGGTAGGTGTGCACAATGTTGAATCTGAAGAAACTTGCACGGAAATCCCTGAAGTGCCTAGTCTTGATAAGAATATAAAAACAGTGGTTGTTTCCCAGGATCCCGAGTCACTATCACCGACTAAAGGAGGATCAGCAAATGTTGGGCAGTCCTTTCTGACGTCTTCTAATGAAGAGTTTAGGAACAAACGAGTTAATTCAATCATTGAAGATTTATCAAAAACTAGTTCGAGCAGTATTGATGCTGAAGACACTGGTGAAAGTAAAGAAAGGTTCAGGCAACGCCTCTGGTGCTTTCTCTTTGAGAATCTTAATCGGGCAGTAGATGAACTCTACCTACTCTGTGAACTGGAATGTGACCTGGAGCAAACAAAAGAATCTATTCTTGTGCTTGAAGAAGCCACATCTGATTTTAAAGAATTGAGTGCAAGAGTGGAGGAATTTGAGAGACTGAAAAAATCCAGTTCTCATGCGACTGATGGAACACCTCTTGCCATGAAGTCTAACCATCGCAGACCACATGCTCTGTCATGGGAGGTCAGTACTCTATCTTGTCTCATCTTTCAATGTTTCAAATTGATACCCCAAAACAATATCACATTAACAAATCAATCTCTGACATGCAAGCAGATCTAAAACAGCTTCATTATTATTCCGACTTCCCAGGCATAATGTGTATACCTTTTGATGCTAAATAAACTGTTTTGCAATTTTTTACCTTGTTTTGGGCACTGCAGCACACACAGTTTGGTTCTGGGAAGTCCTTCAACTCTTCAAATGGTGGAATTATCTTGTCTTTCATATTTCTGTAATTTCCTTTTAATTCACTCCTACTTATTATATAATATTGGATGACCAATCATGAAAGGGCCACCCTCTTTGGAATCTTATTAAAGGAAAGATTTTTTGTTCATACATTTCCGTTATTTGTTCTGGGGAAGTGGGGATTATTCTTGCATGATTGTTATTCTTAGCTGAGCAATATCTGGAGTTCCCTGGCTCAGTAATGTCCAACGTTTATTTACCATGAGGGGTGGACAAGATGAAATTACACATGGAATATTGCAATCATGTACGGCTAAATGACTTTAGAGGTTCTCACACAGAGGACAAGATACCCCCCCCCCCCCCCCACACACACACACACACAAGAAAACTGCAATAGAATTTTAAAGAAATTAGGCAGAAACACTTTAGAAATACCGTATGTCATCAAAAACAGAAATTAGCTTAAAAAATGAGCACAGTGATGGATGCCAATATTAGGAACTCACAACTCTCGCTACTAATAGAAAGCTGTTGAATTATAATCTACTTACAAAGAGTTAGTTTAAGAGGATGGACAGAGAACTTGAGGGAAAAAAAGAAGATTGGATGTGTTGACATCATTTTAATGAATATACAGTGGTTTTGATATGAAGGAAAGAAGACCTGAAAAGTGTATCAAGGAAGATGCACAGCCTGAATGTGGAGGAGTTTCTAGCTTTTCTAAGAAGGCTGAAATCAGCTAAAAGAAAAAAACATGTAATTCTGGCGTAGGCGTCAGTCATCTATTTAGCATATAAAATTGAAAATGTGCTTCACGTCCATCCTGAAGTTCTATTTTTCTGATCAGTAATTGGTGAAGCAGAACACAGACTAAACTTGACCTGTTTGGGATTTTGTGTGGTGTTTTCATGTTGGAAAACTATAGGAACACCAGCTGATGAAGTGCAGGTGTTTCTGGATGTTTACAGTTTGCTGCTTTCCTTCTGTAGTGTTGCGTAGGAAATGTCTTTTACGTCATTAATAATCAGTAGAAAGCTATGTGGGAAAAGGACATACAAGGAAATATGAGCCATTTTTAGGAAATGAGAGCTATAGAAGGAAAAGCTAAGAGGGTGTTTGGATTAGCTTTTTTTGAGTGATTTAAAAGCTAAAAGCCAAAAGCCATAAGTAGGGTAGCAACCAACTTTTAGCTTTTGGCTTTTTTTGGTACGCTAAAGTAAAGTGCTTTAAAGCACTTTGTGTTGTTGCCAAACACCTCCAAAAATTAAAAAGTGCTAAAAGTCAAAACCACCTAAAATAAGCCAATCCAAACACCCTCTAAAACCGGAAACTTAGAGCCTGTTTGTGATTGCTCTTGGAAAGTCACTTTTTTTTTTGGTGGGGGTGGGGGGTGGGGAGTGGGGGGGGGGGGGTAAAGTAAGGTGTTTGGCTAACTTGTAAAACTGCTTTTAAATAGAACAACAACAACAACAACAAACCCAGTATATTCCCACATAGTGGGGTCTGGAGAGGGTAGAGTGTACGCAGTCCATACCACTACCTCTAAAGAGGTCGAGAGGCTGTTTCCGATAGACCCCCGGCTCAAGACAAAAGACAATATGAAAGAGCAACAAAAGCATAGAACAGGATAAAATAACATATGTACGACATCCACAAACATATTGTACATTGCCAAACACAGGACACCAAGTTCAACCTAAATACTGACTGCGACTCATTCACACCCTTAGCCCTCTATCGTAATGCTATTCCTCCATAACTTCCTATCTAGGGTCATGTCCTCAGTCAGCTGTAACTGCTCCAAGTCACGCTTAATCACTTATCTCCGGCATTTCTTCGGTCTACCCCTATCCCGCTTGAAACCTTCCAAGGCCAACCTCTCACATCTACGAACTGGGGCATCCGCGCCCCTCCTCATCACATGACCAAACCACCTCAACCTCACTTCCAACATTTTATCCTCCACTGACACTACTCCCACCTTTTCCCGAATAATTTCATTCCTAACCCTGTCAGCCCTCGAGAATCCATACATCCAACACAACATCCTCATTTCTGCTTTTAAATAGAAGCAAAAAATATTTTTTTTCATGACAAAAATGTCCCTATCACTTATACATACATACCAATAAATCCCTTATTAATTAATTAGCATATCTCATATGTTCGATTAAAGTTTTTTTTAAATATCTATTCTTCATCTGTACACCATAGATTCTTTATTTTATTTTCAATTTATATATTATTATTTGATGTCCTACTCCTTTTTTTAAAAAAAATAAAAAATCAAAAACATCATTGATGATAAACCATTATATTAATAGTATATCAATATTTAATATTTTTTGATGTATCTATGTTTATAAATATTGATTGAAAAATTTGTAATAAAAATAAAAATTATTTAAAATATTATAATAGATATGTAAAGTAATTTCTCTTTGTAAAATAATCTTAGTAGTAAAAGTCTATTGATACATGTCCTTTTTCGTAATTTGTTTCCCAAAAGCACTTTTCTAATGAATCAGCCAAACACAAATTACGTTTTATCAAAAGCACTTCTCTGAAAAGCTTTTTCATACAAGTGCTTCTCAAATAAGCAGTTTTTGCAACCCCAAACAGGCTTTAGACCAAACAAAGAGCTTCTCATCCTAAATGAAGTTATAAACCTCTTGTGACCAACTAAATAAGCAACCTTTTCCAATTCCTCTTCTTTTGTTTGTGGTAAGGCTTTCAAAGCAATATGGTAATTAGCTTCATTTGTGGGCCTGGGCAATTGCAGCATCTTTTAGGAGTATCAATGCATATCATACACGCAAAGACAGTGGATAAATTGATTATCGACTCCGTTTTCAAGTTCACAAAATCTATCTTTCGTCTGAATGCAGGTCCGCCGGATGACAACTTCACCGCACAGGGCAGAAATTCTGGCTTCATCTTTGGAGGCTTTTCGAAAAATTCAACATGAAAGAGCTAGTTTGTCAGCTGCAGGTGTGGAGAAAATGGGACCTAATTGTTATGATCATCATTGTGGTAGTATTAGTGTTCTGGAGACCTTTAATGAGAAAGGTGACAAAAAAAGCTGTTCACATGAATCATTAGAGAAGAGTAGGAAGCGGAGTAATGTGTTGAATCCTTCTCAGGAAAATTTGAGTAGAGAGAAGAGGCACGTCGACTTGGGCAAGTTTGCTTCTCATGCATCTAGATTACCTCCTAAGGAGGGAGTTTCCACATCTGTCAGTGGGAAGAACAAGAGAGACAATGAGAAAAATGTAAAGCCTATAGATCACTTGAAAAAATATTATGAAAGAGACAAGGAAAAGCGAAATGGAAGCTCCTGGAGATCAATGGATGCTTGGAAGGAGAAGAGGAACTGGGAAGATGTACTCTCCACACCACAGCGAGTTTCATCTCGCTTCTCGCATTCACCTGGCTTGAGTAGAAGAAGTGTAGAGCGTGCACGCATTTTGCACGACAAACTCATGTCTCCTGAGAAAAAGAAGAAGTCAGCTATTGACTTAAAAAAAGAAGCGGAAGAAAAGCATGCACGTGCAATGAGAATTAGAACCGAACTTGAGAATGAGAGAGTTCAGAAACTACAGCGAACATCTGAGAAGCTGAACCGTGTAAGTGAATGGCAAACTGTGCGTAGTATGAAATTGCGAGAGGTGATGCACGCTAGGCACCAGCGTAGTGAATCCCGCCATGAAGCTTACCTAGCTGAAGTAGTAAGAAGGGCAGGTGATGAAAGCATAAAAGTAAATGAAGTTAGATTCATTACTTCACTCAATGAAGAGAACAAAAAGCTCATCTTGCGCCAGAAACTCCAAGATTCTGAGTTGAGGAGGGCTGAGAAACTTCAAGTGCTGAAAACTAAACAGAAAGAAGATATGGCAAGGGAAGAAGCTGTCTTGGAACGCAAGAAATTAATTGAAGCAGAAAAGTTGCAGCGCCTTGCAGAGACACAGAGGAAAAAGGAAGAGGCACAAGTAAGAAGGGAAGAGGAGCGCAAAGCATCAAGTGCTGCACGCGAAGCGAAGACGATGGAACAGATGCGGAGAAAGGAGGTTCGAGCCAAAGCTCAACAGGAGGAAGCTGAACTTCTAGCCCAGAAGTTAGCTGAACGACTCAGAGAAAGCGAACAGCGTCGCAAAATTTATCTGGAGCAAATACGGGAAAAAGCTTCAATGGATTTCAGAGATCAGTCTTCACCATTTTTTCGTCGTTCTTTGGCTAAGGAGGGTCAAGGTAGATCTACGCCGATCAGTAACTGTGAGGATAATAACGAAAACAATGGCATTGTTCCTGAAGGCTCTATGCTTGCTACTAGCCATGTCACTGCTCAACACTCATTAAAACGAAGGATCAAAAAAATCCGCCAACGACTTATGGCATTGAAGTATGATTTTCCTGAACCTTCAGTCAGTACAGAAAATGCAGGTTTTGTATATCGAACTGCAGTGGCAACTGCAAGGGCGAAAATTGGGAAGTGGCTTCAAGAACTTCAAAGACTTCGCCAAGCAAGAAAAGAAGGGGCTGCGAGCTTTGGACTAATAACAGCTGAAATAATTAAGGTGATATATTACACTTGCATTACTGTTCACAATGACCGATATAGTTGCATTAAGATAAATAGTTACTTTATCCCGCTGTGAAGAACTGCTACAGAGAGCATTTTGACTAGAATAAGTTCTCGAAAATGTTTTGTCTTTAATAGTTCAATTTTGTTTCATGAATTATTTGTTACTGACTGCTTCTGGCATTGTGTCATAACTAGTTTTTGGAGGGAAGGGATGCTGAGCTACAGGCTTCTCGTCAAGCTGGTCTGGTTGATTTTATTGCTTCTGCACTTCCCGCATCACACACATCAAAACCAGAAAGCTGCCAGGTTACAGTCTACCTTTTAAGGCTTCTGAAAGTTGTTCTTTCAGCAGCTGCAAACAAGTCTTATTTTCTTGCTCAGAATCTACTGCCCCCCATCATCCCCATGCTGGCAGCAGCTCTTGAAACCTACATCAAAATTGCAGCCTCATCTAATGGCTCTTCTTCTGCCAACTTGGTCACATGTAAGGCATCAACTGAAAGGTTGGAATTAATGTCTGAGGTTCTGGACGGTTTCCTTTGGACAGCAGCAGCAATTATTGGTCATACAAGTACGGATGAACGTGCCCTTCAACTACAAGATGGTTTAATCGAGCTTGTAATTGCATACCAAGTTATTCACCGGTTACGGGATCTTTTTGCTCTGTATGATAGACCACCTGTAGAAGGTTCTCCTTTCCCTTCATCAATTCTTCTTGGTGTAAATCTGTTGGCAGTCCTTACATCCAGATTCAGAAACGTGTCTTCATTAACCTGTAAAAACTTTCCTACTGGGGACTTGAAGTCTTCTTCTCCTTTGTATAATTCCCGAAATGATGGTATATTGGTATTACCTGGAGTAAATGGAGTTGTAGGCTTGTTTTTAACGGATGTACCGGAGGATAGCCCCCTGGATGAATCTGCTAAAGTAAAAGAATATCAGGGTGCAGTTGTAAATGATCTGAACTCTGACAAAGTTGACTCAGTTGCTGCTAGTAAGGGAACTGCAGATGTACTGCAGGAATCTACAAGCAATGTGACATACAACAACCTACAGACAGACGAGAGGAAATCTGAAGATAATAGTAAAGGTCCTGTTGGTGGAAATGAATCAGGGATGAAGCCAGCTGTGAAGTTTCTTCTTTCTGCCATATCCGAGACTGGCTTAGTTTGTCTTCCATCGATGTTGACAGCTGTACTATTACAGGCTAATAATCGATGTTCTGAACAGCAGGTAAACTTTGTGGATCCCATTAAATCTGTTCGTAAAATCCAGCTTTTAGGTTTTCTGCAGGATTCAGATTTTGTGCAATTTCAAAAGTTCATGAATCTTGCTGTGCATTGTCTATATTAGGATGTCATCAACGTCATATTTGTTTGCTACTTATGTTCTTCTCTATTAATTCTCTATCTTATGCATGTAGCATTGAGTCATTCTATTACCGGGAAGTAATTGTTTGAAACTCGTCCTATGTTATCAATAAAGTTGGTTGCTTCTAACTTTGTAAAAAGTAAACTGAAACCTAACCTTAGAGCTTACTTGTGATCATCGTTTGCTTAGCTCAGTATCAGTGTATCTCCAACCTATCTGATTGCCTTTCTTTGCAGGCCTCCTATGTCCTTCCATCCAATTTTGAAGATGTGGCAACTGGTGTATTGAAGGTTTTGAACAATTTAGCATTAATTGACATATCTTTTATCCAGAAGATGCTAGTAAGTTAATTTGCAACTAGTTGTATCAACTTTCTCTTGTAAAAGCTCTAGATGCTAAAAAGAACTCTCTATTTTCTCACAGGCCCGGCCAGATCTAAAAATGGAATTCTTTCACTTGATGAGTTTTCTTCTCTCTTACTGCACAAGCCAGTGGAGCACTGCAACTGACCAGGTGACTTTCTGGTGCTTTTGCTTTTATGTTTGGCCTTCAGCTTGAACATAGCTTGAACATCTCTTATGATTCAGTGAACATAGAAGTGCTGTTCAAGTGTTTATGCTAGTCTTGGAAAGCCACTGTGTTTTTGGTTGGAAGGAAGAAAAGTACAAGAAAAATTCATTTGGAAAGAGATCCTAACTCACATTTTCCTATCGTTTAAGCTGATGCACTATTGGAAAAATTCAGTATTATAACTCCATGGTTGTCATGCATCACCAACTTTTCTTCTATAGATTATATTTCTCTGGTAACGAAGTGTAGTTTAATATAAGAAAATCTGGTGTTCCTAAAAACATATTGCGGCCATTGAGTAAAAGATAAGGCTTGAATCTTTTTCTCCACTAAGGCCTGAATTGATACTCAGCATTATTAACGAACTTCTAGGTTATATCATCAAATATGCTTTTAGAAAGTTGCAACAGGTTGAATTAGATAGACCTTATTTTGTTTGGAACCCTCTGCAACTTGTCTGACGTGACTGAAGTCTGAATGGTAAAAACAGCAGGTCTGCAATCAAAGAGCCTTTTGAACTTCTCTGATTAAGATTGATCGTGAAATTTTATGGACAACTGCTTGGGAAGACGTCTATACTTGCATAAAATATAAAAGATCTTAGGCATACATGGTCTACAACAAAAGGACCTTGGTGATTGGCTGTCTCATTATTGTAGCACTGTCCCTAATTACCACCACACTCTCATTAAAACAAGTTAATAAGTCCCTGCTGATGGTTAGGTATTTCAGTCTTGTTTGACTTTTTATTTATTGGATTCCAGGAATAGCATGAGAATGTTCCTCGGAAACAAGTTCTTAGTGGAGAATATCTGCATTTATTGATTTGAGAGAAGCATTAGCGGTTAATGGTTTTTGTATTTTTGTCGGGCTGTAATGTTTCCACATGTTTTCTGGTTTACTTCCTTCTTGACAAAGTAGAGGACTAATTTATAGTCTTTTTTCATTTGGGTGTTTTATGTTACAGATCGGTTTGCTGCTGCTAGAATCATTGCCCCTTCTTGGTTATTTTTCATTGTTCCATCCTGAAAACCAAGCTGTTCTTCGATGGGGAAAGAGTCCTACTATTCTTCACAAGGTGCTTATATCTTTCGTTCAACTTAGACTTCGCCCGAAAATCAAAATTTAACTGTGGATTGTATGGAACAGGTATGCGACCTTCCTTTTATGTTCTTTAGTGATCCTGAGTTAATGCCAGTCTTGGCGGGTACCATGGTTGCTGCGTGCTTTGGATGTGAGCAGAACAAGGATGTCATTCAGCAAGAACTAAGCACCGATATGCTCCTTTCTTTGCTGAAAGCTTGTAGAAGTAGTCTTCCCTCTGATAATTCTTTTACAGTACCTAATAATCCGCCACTAGATGAGGCTGGCACATCTGCTCAGTTGAGGCCTGAATGTAAAAACCTTCAAGTTGATGTCCCCTTGAAGTCAAACCGCAACAGTCAACGCAATGCTCGGGCCCTTTCTCAGAAAGGCGGTTCATTGCCGACTAATAGAACTGCCAGGATCCGAAGCTTAAAAGAGAACAAAGTGGTGAAGCCTTGCGAAGGCAAGAGTCTGAAGAGCAATTCATCTGTGCCAGATAGCACTGTCACGTACATGTTGCACTCTAGACTATCTACTGACGTACTTGATAAAGCGGAACAGTTTTTTGCTGCAGTCACCTGCAATGAGAATGGAGGACTATGAACTCACTTACTGTATAGCTTTTAGGTGTATCCATTCTTTTGAGTGCTTAATGCCAAATAAGTATGGTATATGACACTGTAATCCTCTCTACAGTGAGATACTACTACTGCTAAAAAAGCACTTGCCCATCAAAGCTTATAATACTTATGTGGCAGTTTAAAAGCAACTTCGTCGTTTTTCCTACAGCCAGAACTTCCTACATATAAACACAGTAATGGCTAGTGGGAGTATCTCTGATCATCGTCATCTGCCAACTGGAGGATAGTCTACCTTTGCATTGAAACACGATGTGAAGGAACTAGTCACTGCAGTTTGTATTGCACGTATACATAAAGGGATGACTCAGTTTGTTTGAGCTAAATAAGAACTCGGCTTAAGCAATTGAAGAACCAAATCAGTAATTTAAGTAGTGAATACACAAGGTTTTCTGTACCTCAACTCTTTCCTAAAAGAAGTTGAATATATAAAAACTTTACACAAAGTAGCCTGGATATAGCAAATCACTTGGAAAATTTCCCAAAACACAATGGTTAACCAAATCTCGTTACATTCCAAAACTTTTTCAGTTAGTTCTCCTCACGACTGAGGTAAGCTCTGTGCAGTGGGCGGCACGTCATTATGACCCGGCTCACCCAAGACATCACTGTCGCTAGTTTTCGGTTCTGAATTTCCTCGTTCCTGACTAGCAGTGCGAATAGAATATGCACTTCCTGGAACATTCACTAGAAGTTCATCCTCATCTTTATTCTCTTCAACTTTGGAATGCCGTGAACCCTGAAATAAACAGCAAAAGGGGAAAGAACTTAATAACAGCACACAATGCCAACAACCCAGAACCGCATTACTGTCACGTCTATTGACGAATGGAGCAAAGTCAATAAAGCTACACGCCAAGTAACCAACCGCATTACTGTCACGTCTATTGACGAATGGAGCAAAGTCAATAAAGCTACACGCCAAGTAACCAACGAAAATCTAAAAAAGCACACCTCTGGTTCATCCACATTCTGCTTGGGTTTATTGATAGTTTTGAGGTTGCTCATGACAGCTTTGAGTTTCTTCTTTGCCACAAGTCTAGTCAAACGCCGCTCTGAATGTTGTGTAGCAGTGACATCAGCATGACAAGCAACACATAAAGTCCTCATGTTCTCTAGCCTACATTCACCTGCAAGAATTTCAAAAGACAAGAAGATGGGGGTGTGGATTTTCAAGAGGAAAAAGTAGATACATAATGCATAAGTTCAGAAAAATGGACTGCAGTAGAAAAAGAAAACTAGAGGGTGAGGGGAAAGAGAAAGGAGAATTGCTAGCACAAAATATAGAAACGAGAAAAGAGAGTAGACAGAACCAGAAATTATCTTAGTAAATCTTATCAAAAACTACAAGAGGATGCCCCTAGAACAAAAAATTTGCAAAAAGAAAGAAGAGTTTCAGTCTTCTTTTACCTCCCCCTTTATATACAGGTATAATGTGATCAGCATGCCATGCATTGCCTTCAATAGGGTCCTGAACAAGCTTTTGAAATCTGCCAAAAGCAAACAATTAATTGATATTCCATCAAATACATAGAGCACTGCAGAACAGCAACCAAAAGCTGGTTTAACTTCTCTTTCTTGAGATAGTCAGTATATATTTAACTATGGCTAAAAACAATTGCCTCACACATGCATTGATTTCACATATATTCATAAACCGAGAAAAAAAACTATTTGAGGAAAAACATAAGATCTTGGCATGAATGGCATGTTATTCTAATTGGTGGACTTACAATTTCTTACGCTTAGCCAAATTTGGTGCTACTTTGATGATATACTCTTCACGACTCTCAAAAGACAATGCTCTGATGCACTCCACAATTTTGTGGCAGTCTAGTTGGCAGTTCGTGCAAATGCCACGCTCAATTTTGAAAAGTGCCTAGAAGTACCAACATTCCACAATTAAAGGATTTCTTGCATGAGCATAACTCATTTAAGTAAAAGTATAAGTGAAAACATACATTACGGATTGATCTATTATTAGTTCTAAGGTGATACTCCTCGCAGCAGTTCAAGCTACAGAAGAGATCCTCAAAGTAGTCAGGAGTTTTAGCATTGCTATTCCTGGACACAAAGTCAGCAAAACTTTAGTGACCCAAACACTCTCCTCATTTTTTCCAAAAATAATCATTTGAACTCACTTGCAAGGAGTTTGACAGAGCTTGCAGAGTGGTTCATCCTTGTCGGACCACCCCTGCATGTACATTTTCTCTTGTTTCCCTTTCCCATTACAAAGATGGACCTTCCTCCAGACAGCATTTGGTGGTAAGGGGTAGGTAATTTCGTGCAACGGTGTAGTCCTCCTCTTACTTCTACCTTTCAGCAGTCCCTGAAATAAAATCACCAATACACATTAAAAATTATACAACCTTCCAATCCAGCTGAGCCAAAAACAGATAAAAACCAGAGGTAGGTTACTAATGAAAAGCTAATGATTCGGGAACAAACCCAAAGACAAGAAAAACAAATAACATACCCCATTATCGTGGTTAAGGTTTTCACTTAAATAGGATAACTCAACGCATAATGGAAGTTGCAAGGCCTTTCCAATTAGTTTCCTTCGTTCAATTGCATTCAACTTGCGCCATTCTTTAAGGAACTCCACTAGAGCATACCGACAACTCATATCATCGTTGATATTATTACAAGCTGTTTTCTCAACTTCCTTGAGAGGGAGCAGTTCTAGAGCAACTTCCTCTGGCCGGAAATTCTTAAAAAGTGGCCTTGGCCTGGAATCAACTCCAGGAATACAAGAGTACAGGTGAATCCTGCCTGTATATTGGCTGACCTGAAACCATAGAAATCCAAGCACACAACAAAATCAAAACTCAACTTCAATGACGCAAACTGCAGATGCATAACCCGCCCACCCCCACAAAGATATGAAAGATCTCCCTCCAAGGCGTACATGTGACTTTCATCGAATAGGGGTTTCCGCAGAATTCGTCTATGCCAACGCCAATTTGTTATGCTGTTTATACCATCTTTAAGACCAAAAGTGATCTTAAAAAAAGGCAGAGGAACAAACAAAACTCAAGGAGTCCAAGATTATAACCACATGCTAAATAACGAAAGTGCATGAGGTCAGTTCATATCAAGCAGCAAGCACTTTAATGACAACGAGGATGAGCTTTATGCTGATATGTATATTCATCAACTTGGAACATTGTGATTCTGGTAACAGCCAAACCGTTATACCTGCACTCCTTCCCAACATTTCAGCTGGTTTGGAGGGAAAAACAAGTGATAAGGAGATAGCCAAATACAAAATCTATATAATTTTACCTCAAAACGGAGTGATTCTATAGAACTGCTGGTTACGAGTATGTTGCTATTTACTTCTGATTCAGGGGATGCTCCCTTTTCCTACATTCTCAAATTCATGAGTAACAGAGTAAGTGTGGATCCATACAAACGTCCAAAAAACAAGAAGAAAAAGGGTAGGGTTGTGAGAACGGAAATAAAAGATTAGAAGTATGATTAATATTTCAATGATTTATGAATAGGATCCAGGTTCTTTGGCTTCATTAACATCTATACAATGTGAAGAGCTAAAGTCATCATCCAAAACTTCAGCTCTGCAAGAAGATTCTTCATGCCCTATGGTGGAAGTAGAGGGCTTCCCATTATCAAGACAAGCCAAAGAAGGCCAAATCAAACAAATCAAAAACAAGACGCACGTTGAATAAATCAAAACGCTAGATTGGTCACATGAAAATGTAAGTGACGCTTTGCAGAGCATGCAATTTTTTGAATTAATTCTTTAAGATTAAAATCATAAGCTAAATCTAAGCGGAGTAACTTTTAAAAATCTTTTCAAACTAAAAAGAAAAAAGAAAAAAAAGCTGCTGGAATCATGGGCTAAATATGAGTAGAGTGCAAAGGTGAAGAATTAATTCCCACCTTATATGCATAGGGTATTGTGGGCTTTAGTGTAGTATAGACATAAATTGGTACCCGTCAGATGCAATACCTACCGTATAATGGAGGTCTGATTTCGATAAGAATGAGCTAGTTCCATCCTGTTTGTCATCAATCCTGTATGTATCACAATGAGCTTCAAAAGGATCTAAATCTAGATGAATGCCTTGAACTTCAGTTACAGTTGGTTCTTCTCCAGCAACTTCACCATTTTCTGCATTCTCAGTTAAATGATCACTCTTCTTTTCTCCGACATCCAATTCCTCAAGGCAAGAAACATCATTAACCTATTTGCCAGAGCAAGCTTACCGTCAACAGCAAATCACAACATTCCCACCAAAGGTCAAGAACAAAGTTGTGCTAATAAAGTCAAACAGGAGGTAAAAGACCTTACTGTCAGTTTTTAAGAGAAATACAGCAAACAATAATCTCACGAGTTACACAAGATAGGTGCCAGTTGCATATACCTTTTAAGGTTAAAAAACAGTACCAAAAAGCGCATCATTAAAGGCACCTTAAGGGGGACCAGACTATGAACAAATACCTTCAGAGGATAAAATAATCTCCACAGATCAATAAATATACGATACAAGTTAAACCTGACACACATGGCTATCAACATAATCCTTACTCAGGAACAAGATAAACAGTAAGGAGAACCACAACGCTAACATCCAGGAATGGGTTGACATTTTAATTTAATTGGTTTTATATAAGTCCAACAAAGAAAAACAGCATCAGTAGAAAAAACTACACTGCTGTTGATGCTGAGACTAGTAAAAGCCAGTCTAGACAGCCTAACTACACAACCCAATGGAGCGCACGTGCACAATAGATTCATAAATTCACCACTCACTACCAAATTGGAAGATTTGATTAGCTTCTATTTTTCAAAGCATTTTAATTTATTGTTTGATCAAAATTTGTATAAATATTCCACAAAAACTTTAACCTTCAATCGCACCTAGTTTATCAATAGGTTACAAGAATGAGATTTGTTCTTTAATTTATTTAAAGAAGCAGAAACCACAAATTCATCTGATATTCTCAAGGATACCTGAGTCTTCATGGCAATTTTTCTTTAGTGAGATGTTATATCGAAGAAAACCTCATCTTAGGACTTCAATTATTACTTCAAACTTCTAATGTGATATACAACAAAAACAACAGTTGACTTGTGTCATATTCTAGATACAATATTTTTTTCTACTAAAATTGTAGGCTTTTAAATTGAAGTAAAGAAAAAGCATGGATTTTAGAATTTGCAAGGCTTGACTTGAATAGAAAATTTTATAATTGTTAAGAACAACCATGCAAAGCACAAAAATGAATGATCACTCCAATAATACCTCTATTGCCTGCAAAGCATCATACTTCCCATCCATTGTAGATGAAACTTGACGCAAACTTGTATTAAGTTTTTGCCACCGAATCTCATCTGAAGTATCCTGGAAGAAGTTATTAAGTAAAATTAGCAAAAAAGTATTTCCAAGTGAAACTCTAACATAAATACGCAATATATATTAAATAGAAAGTCACCTTTCCAATGAAAATATATACATTTACTCCCTTTCTTTGCCCTTGTCTATGAGCTCTACATTCGGCCTACAAATGTTTAGACTGCATATAAGCATCAAACAATCAGACAAGACAATACTTCAGCATTTTGAAGATCTTGCAGAAAATGGACAGGCCAGTATGAGACGCAAAATATTGAAACAAATAATGGAGAATAATTGGCACCCAAAACATGTGACCACCAGCAAGGAAAATTGACATCAAAAAAGAAGACTATGTTAGGACCATTCACTATTGACAAACGTGTCTAATCTTAGTATACTTCAGCTTCCACTCTACATGGAAAATTTTAAGGGCTACCTTTCCTAGGATTACCATGTTAACCTCTGTGACATAAAAGCTTATGATCTGGCTTCATTAATGCGCAGGATCCCTGTGTGGCATGCCATTCATGCTTGAGAACAACCTATTTTATTTAGAACTGCTTAGACAAATTCAAGTTTTATCTGTAGTATTCTATTGGTGCTGGTGCCTCACATATTTGTACAATTTTATTAAATTTCAGCTCACCGGTTAAACAAGTGCACAGAACAAAGTGAAGTAAGAGATTCAAAGTGATGTAATAAAATCATAGATCAGTTCATTCTTTGCCAATAGTTCTTAACTGATGTTTATCTCTATTTTGTTTTCTGGGTTGAGCATTCCCGAGAAAGATGTAATGATGAGTTCTGTAAGGGAAAAGAATGTTACACATCTGGCCCGAAAGTCTTACCACAGAGCTTCATTGCACCATACAAAACAAAGCTCAGCATTGGTCAGATATACAACTCTCATGCTTCAGTAAACAGGGACATCCCAAGTGTGTGCACCATCTTTGAATTCATACAGCAGTTTAAGTTAATATTGTTCAAAACAAGGATCGAACCTTCGACCTTGCAACAGAATATTGTATTTAGAGCAGTTTTAGATTTGCTGGAGAAGAAAGAAAAGTTGGGAAAAAAGGCAAAACATAGTGCAGCAGGGAAGAAAGGGGACGAGGAAGCAGAAAGAGAGATCTTGATTTTCAATAGAATGACCTCGCTAACCTTCTTCCTTTAGGGAGGTGAGATAAAGATATGATGGAAACAAATGAAAAATAGGGTTCCAGTGAAAGATTATTACCAACTTACACCTCAGCCTAATAGGCTGGAGATGACTCTGAGCGCAATTTGACCAAAAAATCAACAGGTAAAACATATATGGAGAGCCAAATCCAAGTGTTAAACAACTTAGCTTCTTTACATAACACTACATGCATATCAAATGCAACCACTGAATAGAACGAGAGCAAAAGAAAAAGAGTACTAAGTAGATTAGACTTCTAAGTAAATCATTTTCTTCACTGATTCAATATGTTGATATTGGGGGTATAACAGATTCACCTGTTGCATGTGAGCTGGTTTCGTTGGCAACTCCAAGAACACGACATGTTGAGCTGACGTTAAGTTGAGTCCAGAGCCCCCTGAGAGTATTCCAACAAGAGCAATCTTGACCTGGTTATCAAAATCAAAACAAGTCAGCAAAATTGTCTTCCTTTCAACTGCATAACTACATCCAAATTAGTGGCAGAAACAGAGAGCCATCAACACCAATATATAAAAGAAAGAAACTGATCTATCTCCAATGAAATCCATTTCATTCATGAAATTGTAAATGCTGTTTAAGCCTTTGATTAGTATCACATGGGCAGGCAGAGGAATTTGTTTGGACTGCCTTTGTGGCAAGTAATGACGTATGCCAAATTATGTAGAGCAGGATTTACGAACCTCATTCGCCGATTGGAATGATTGAATAGCCAACTGTCTGTCACTGGGTAATGCATTTGCATCAATACGAATATAATCAATAGCTTTCTGACAAAGAAACTCCTACAAAAGAACGACAATGATGAGAGCGAGTCAAATCAAGAGAAATTTAATGATTCCGTTAGTACAGCAAAAAGAAGCGTGCAATTTGTCCATGCATATAGATATGTGGCGTCTATTTTAACAAGCATTGCAAGGGATTCCACCTGTACACCATCAAGAACTATATGGTGATGAGCAAATATTATCATTTTATGACAACTGCGGCTTGCTTCCATCATTTCTTCACCATCCAATTCTGTAATGATTGGATGTACAGAGAGCCACTCATAGAATCCTGGCAACTTTGCAATGCCAAGCGCTTCGTCATAGAGCTCTCTTAAAGCTCCGGAACAGGCAGTATCATCTGACAAGAAGAAAAAAAGAGGTGCTAGCATGTTAAGACCCTTTCAACAAAAACAAACCTAACAGGCAATTCTTTTGCAAGGTATATAATTTTATTGATATTGGGGAAATCACCATATACAGGCAATACACTAAAAAGTAGAAAGCCTGTGATAAACATGTTTCTTTACAAAAGTCACACAATCATCTATACATACCAGGAACTGGAAACCCGAAACAAGAGGCTATTCCTCACAAGCAACAAAAAATTTATTCCTCCTCAGATACCCTTCTCTCTCTCTCTCTCTCTCTCTCCTTCCAGACTACCCACACAAGAGCTAGGGCTAAACATCATCATGCTGAGGGTTCTTAACCATGTAGCTCTAATCCATGAATCACACTCAAGCTAGTCAAATAGCCCGACCTTTGTATTCGTTTTCCTATATTGCAAAATGTGCTGCAATCCCATGAGAAATTAAGGTCTTGATAATTACTTTATTGTCAAAAGGTCCATATAGTACAATTATGATGTCTCATCTTCTAACCATTATAACATTCTTCCAGGTGTATTTCCTCCACTTTGAAAATCCACAGCAGTTTCAATTAGTTTAGCGCTGCCATTATATGCCCCTAAATTCACCGACGGACCTAATTACTTTTCTTTTCCTTCTCTTTATCTGTTTACTATTCTTTTTGGACATGATTCAAATTTCAAAAGTGACCTATGTATATAATTTTGTACCATCTTGGTGCTTTATTAATAAAAATTGACCTTATCGAAAAAAGGGTGGCCTATGTATCTGTATTTTAGCTTTGGTGACAAATTGTGTTCTCTTCAGTATTCCCATTTAAGGAAGCAAACAGATACCATGTATGAGGTAAGATTTTCTTTTTTTTGGACAATGTAACGGACTCTGTATATAAAACCATCAGCACAAAAGTTGGAAGCCAAAATTACATCATTGAATCTACATCCAAAAGAGTTAAAAAAAAACAGTAGACTAACACTAAATCCTATCTCTTAAAAGGATCCTAGGATGTCTACAATAGAAACGGGGTCATCTATATACTCTGAGCTGCACCAATAACAAAAACTTATAATGCAATTCATCATTAACTTTTGCAGAGAACTACTGTTGCCTTCAAACGGTGTCATCTCTATAAGTTAACAATTAGCTAAATCAAAAGTAAAGCTACTAGCAGTTTTAGTCCCTAAATTATTGGTAAAATTCTAATTTAGTCCTTGTGATATTTGACTAGACACATTAAACCTGCCTTTTTTGATCCATTTGCTTGTGAATATCCACAAATTTCTAGAATTATTGAAAGTTAAACTATTTAATTACCCACATGTCATGATAGTCCAAATATAACAAATTTCCTACATAAAGGGACGAAATCAAAGATTTTAACTAATTGAAGGTTAAATATCACAAGGACCAAAAACAGAATTTACCAATAACTGAGGGACCAAAAATATTAGTATCCTTAAAAAGTAACATTGACTATTGCTAGTGCTTTTCATACAAAACATAACAACTGGGAAAATGGATGAAAGCACACAAGGAATAGCATCAAACAACAGAATCTAGTCCGAAAAATCTAGAAACATTTAAAACATACCATCAACTCTTTCAGGACTTTCCACTGGCACATCTTCAACAACAAACTTTAAATTCTCAAAAGCTTTCGCTACATCTTTAGCACGTGAATCATCATTGGTTACACCTTCAGCCTCTTTAGCACCACTGTTCCCAGATCTTCTGCCTTTCAACAAGTCTATGGTAGCCACCGCCTGACGCATATCTGATTTCTTTAAAGTCAAACTTATAATTTGGCGTCGCAAGGGGGGTAACTGCAAAAGCACGTGCTCCTTCAAACGACGTATCTGAATGATATTTAAAAAAAAAAGGAAGAATAAGAGCTAAGTCTTCAACATCTGGAAGGGGAAAAAGCAGGAAACAAAAGAAATGATAGTGCCGCATTTCTAATTCTAATAGTGCGGCTTATCTAACTAGATGCTCGTTGTCTCAGCGAAAGCATTCTGTAATAAGATGGCAAGAGCTTGTGTACATGAATCCCTATTACTCCCATCCATGGACAATTACTATTTGTTTTGAAGGTCTAATGTATATGTCAGAAAGTATATCATGTACGATACAGAATATAAATGTATCAATGTAAGTTGAGACAAAATTAATCAATATGCTAGGATGGGATATATATCATGAGAATTTTAAGGTATGATATATCCGGTTATTATTATTGGTTGTCATTGGCAAAAGCTGATCTTGATATATTGGAAAATATAATCACAAAATATGGGTTTTACCAATTAAAAGTGCAATCGAGAGAATTTGGTTTCAAAATAAAGATATATAAGTCTATCTGGCTCATATTAAATTGATGAAGCATAGATGTTATAGTACTATTCCTCATTTTGATGATTTGACAAACTTGTTAAGGGACCAGATATGCTGCCTAAAGAACCTGATCCATGTCTCAAAGTCAAATGTATAAGAATCTGGTTCTCAGGAGGAACTTGCTTCATATGTTTGTCATCATCGTCAAAAAGGGAAAAATTGATGATGCATAGTTATTATGGTACTATGCTTTGTTTTGATGATTTGACAAACCTGCTGATCTCAGAGGGAACAGGGAAATCAAGATCTCAGGGGAATAAAGGAACAAGTTGTATGATTGATAGAGATTCTTATTTCATAGGGACCAGGTAGGCACACCAGGCCGATCTGTACGAGTCAACTCTGACAGCTGTCCACAGCTGTAAAGGTGCTGCCAACTCTGATAGCTTGCAGTACCGCGGTCCTTCCCTCTCAACCAATAAGAAACACTAAAGGTTTTCCCTCCCACACCCATATAATTATGTGGGATGAAAACCTAATTTTTGCACATCCTAAATTGATATTTCTCACAGCAAAAGCCTCCAGGTGACTCCTTCAAGGCAAGCTCCAACAACCGAGGGACTAGTTTGCTTCAACTCAATATACCTCTTGTTCTAGGTTGTTGAGTCTTTGTTTTTGCTCTCAATATTGTAAACCTACTGCTCTTTTAAGAAGTTTGTGTAGGTCTTTTATTGTTTCTCTTATCTTGAAGATTTGAGTTGTGGGCTAGAGTTAGCTGAGGTTGTATCAGCTAGAATTAGTTGATAGTGTGGGCTAGAGGTAGCCTTGGTTATCTACAATAGAGTTATTGTAGAGAGTGCTTACAATATAGTTATTGTAAGGGTGGGAGATCAAGAGTTTAATTCCTAGGTTGCAAGAGGTTGTAATCTAAAAGTTGCTCGGTGTTTAAGTGGAAATTTGAAAAATCCTACTGGGGTACATCTTGGTTTTACTCCCTTGAGCAAGGAGGTTTCCACATAAATATTGTGTGCATTTTACTGCTTTCTTCTTCCTGTTGCTTGTTGTTCTTCGTTATTCTCTATACAAGGACAAGGTAGTGGATCAGGTACTTGTCCTTGACTGCAGTCTACGTTCTGTTCTTAATTTTATTTGGCATTCTTACTTAGAGACCTGGTCGCTTATCAGGTCCCTAACCCTGTGGTGAACTCTTATCAACCAACATAAATATCAAACTCCACTGAACACCAATTCTTCGGTCCGTCGAAATGAAATAGTGGATAGTTAACCAATCAACAGCAATGTGACATCAGCTGTTTGACACCATGTACTTACACAAGTAGCTGAGGACAAAACAAAGTACATCATGAAATATACTGAGAGTTGAAGCAACATAGGAGTTACAAGGTCATACCATAACAGTTTGCTTCAGTAACACATTTAACTCCTCCAAGCGAACCCCCTTCGAGAAATCCTGTGAGGACAAAACCATGAACATTTTCCAGTGGGATGGCCTCTCATTCTATATGTGAAGGAACAAGAATCACCTGGAAAACCTTCCCTTGGCAGCCATGAACAAGTCTAACATTGCAGTAAGTCTTTGCGAAGTCATATTTAGTCTTTCCAAGTAACCCGGGCCTAGGTGAAATAAGTATGGGAACAGAAATAAATGATCATTTAAAACCAATAGAGTAGAAGGTACTCGGTGAAAATGGAGAAACAAGGAACTTACCATAAGATATTTATCTGATGAAAGATGTCATATGGTCTGATAGCATTTAGGAAAACAGGAAACAAGCATCAGAATGCAATTGACACATGCAGAAAATTGACATAACAGAAAAAATAATGAAGTACATTAGCATGTTAAGATGCCTTTAGAGGATAACTAAACTTTAAAAACCATGAATCAGTAAAAGTTCCAATACAAGCTACAACCTTGACAAAGATGGAGTCCCTGATAATAGAATTAAATGCTTGGCCTTAGTCGCAACATCAAGTACAGTTGTTATCTGTCAAACATCAAAAGAGAACTTATGCTTATGCAGTAAAACAATAATTATTGTATATGTTGTATGTACAGCAACTTTTTTTATGACCGACAAAATCCCAAAGGCTAGTGGAGCGCGGTTCGAGATTCGGTGGATAATAGGGCCGACCCTCTACCCTCCTCTACTTAAAACCTAGCTTTGTCTGTGAGGTTCAAACCGTGGCGTCCACCGAACCCACACATCACGTGTTGCGGTCTTACCACTAGACCAAAGTCCTGGAGGCTATTGTGTATGTACAGTAACTAATCATGAAAAATGAGGCTTCCTTTTGGACACACAGTATTTCAAATACTCGAATTAATGTTTGGTTCTCAATTTGGTTCATTATTTCAATTGCAACTTGAAAATTGAAATAGAGAATTTGAAGTTTCAGAAACCGGTTTGAGGAGCATTTACAACAACAACAACAACAACAAACCCAGTGTATTCCCACATAGTGGGGTCTGGGGAGGGTAAGATGTACGCAGTCCATACCACTACCTCCGAAAAAGTAGCAAGGCTGTTTCCGATAGACCCCCGGCTCAAGACACGAGATAATAACCAAATCCGTAATAAAGCACGGAAAAAGATGAGAAGACATAAATACGCCACCCACAATGAATAATAAACAAATAATAGTAAACAAATTCGTAATAAAGCATGCAACAAGGTGGCATAACAAGAATAAACACCCCACCAAGAAATAATAGTTTGCTCACTACACTTAAACTTTTTTTCCTAATGAAATTCATGTCCAAAACACTACCAAGAAAAACACGTGTTTTCTTCAATTGCAACCTGAAGTCGCAATATCATGCATCATGCCTCATAAACTTGAGGAACAGATATTGAAGAGAAAGCACCACACCTTCTTTAATCAAGATTTTCCTGCGTCTCAAAAGTTCACTCTACCTATATTCTTCTCTAACCTCCATGAAAATCTATTTCTTGGCAAATGTAGTGTCCGACAGAGAACCAAGATGGCAAGACTGAGACTTCCACCCAAACTTGACATGGACTCGCTATCTACTTATTTATCAGCAACTAAACAGAAGTTGTGGACAAGTAGCGGTTTCATTTATTGCTTCTAGGTCCATCAAGTGGGTTTTGATGTTTAAGGTGTAAATATCCAGCAATAGCTTGATCTATGACAACCTCAAAAGTTAGGAGTTGAGAGTTAACAGCCCATCAAGCTTTGACTCATACACCAAATTATTGGAAAGTATCCAGTTGACAATTTGTTTCTCTTGAATCTATTTACAGGTTTTGACTCTGCATCACCAACATCTATCATCACTAGAAAATAGAGCAACTCTACACTAGATGATGTTGTGTGCGGTTCAATTATTTTATTTGTGTTTGTAGCAAAAAGTTGTTACTTTAAGACTGATAAACTGCACAGTAGATTTTCACTCGGTTTATCTTTATCTAGAAGTGCCTAAACTGGAAATTAGGAATATACGAACATCTGCACATACAGTATAAAGGAAGACTCTATGGGTAATAGAGAGAGAGAGAGGGAGGGGAGAGGAGGGATGCAGAGAGAGCATTAAGATCAGGAAAGGAGGGTCATGAAGGGGAAGTTATTGAGAGAAAGGTGGTCTCCAGCCTACATTACAGGCAGTGGAAATACGAAGCACGAAGAAGCAAAGAAAACAGATAGCTATTATGCCACCTTGTGTGTAGCGCCATTAATAGTAATTCATCCTTTCACCAACCAAGAGACTCGTGAAACAGTAGTATTTAGTCAGAATGTTCTTAATGCCACTACTAAACAGATGTTTAGGGATCAACACCCCAACATTTTTCACCTTAACCACCAGTTGGTATTATCCCAATCAGTAAATAGTTAAACAAGAAGTTAAAAATTAAACATTGAAGTAAACACTGCTTTGACTAGTTAGAAAATAACTTGACCATCTAAAGATTCTCTATTTTTTTCTTAGAGAGGACTTTTTACCTCTTCATTTTCACTTGTTTTCTTTGTGCAACGCAAATTATGTGATTCATCCACAACCAAAGTGGCCCATTCTTGTTCCAACATGCTCTTCCTCAAACGACGAAGCATTGTATATGATGTCACCACAACTCTTGGACATTTAGGTAAACGTGCAGGATTATCTTGGTGACCAAAGACTAGATGAAAACATAAAAAAGAATGTCAGACCTAACACCAGAAAATGAAAAAAATTCTATAAGGAAAGCCAAGTCAGTCATGCTCTAGATGAATGAAATCCATAAATTTTAGATAATAAATTCTAAAACGAGGAAACCAACAATATATTTGTTGTTTGTAATGAACTCAAATATAGTTAATAGCATGCAGCTGTTTTCAAGCAGAACTTGATATAAGAGACCCCATAGAAGCATGGGGGAGAAATAGGAGGATATGAAAGAAACAGTTATTTAATGCAATTATACACAACAACAACAACAACAACAACAAACCCAGTGTATTCCCACAAAGTGGGGTCTGGGGGGGTAAGATGTACGCAGTCCATACCGCTACCTCCGAAGAAGTATAGAGGTTGTTTCCGATAGTTAATGCAATTATACAAATGAAAAAGAATCATGTTCTATGATTTCTTTAGGTTGAGATCAACAAGTGATTTATTTGTTTTTACACATTAAAACGGGAAGAGGTCTGTCACTCCATATCTAGCAATCAATCTCCCATAATTAGTTAGTCATGCAACGCCGAGTCTAATCACGGTTTCAGTGTTCCAGTTATAGTCCCAAGAATCTTACCCTTCATTAAGGCCATTTAAAGAGAAAAGTTATCCGAACAAGGATGAGAAACAATCATTCAGTCTCCCAATACCACCCTTCACCTCGAGTGAGGGACAACTGAAAACAGGAGGAAGAAAGCAAGGGGAAAAATGCAAGAACATGAAAGGTCCACTCTTCAGATTTTTAAGGAGACAAGATAAGTCAACAATACACAAATGCAGTCATGCAACAGTTAATGAACCCCAAGAATGATATGCTCAAACACCAACGTTGACTGTACCTATTTTCAGGATCTATAAATCAACAGATAAATGACAACAGCTTTTATAAATAAAACCATATGACTATAACTTCACTATGCTTCATCTCTAGTGATCACTTTTCAGAGGGAAAAAAAGGAGATAAAAGGAAAGCAATATTTATTGGTGGTGAACAAATTTGAAAACAGTACCCAGATGAATATCAGAAGGTAAACAAGGAAGCCAGCGCTCCAGTTCTTCAGCCCATGGATATCTCAAAATAGCTGGGCAGACAATGAGCATAGGGCCTTCATTCATGAAAAAACTTGCAATAGTGATAGCCTGAATACAAAATTTGAGACATATTACAGGAGGAATTCTTTGATAAAGAATATTAGAGGAGAAATTATTTGCATAAAATGTAAGCTCCAGAAGAAGGTATAGAATATAGAATAATACTAGATTTCCAAAACAAACAGTTTGAGGCAAAAACACGGAGGGAGACGCACACACATTAAGACACATAAAAAAAAGAAAAGAATCAACACCAATATAGACAACCGAATTCATTGATATCCACAAAAACAGCTGAGTATTGTTGCAACCCGACCCCAATCTACGGTACCAAGAGCTTCAAGGAAGAATTTACCACATCCCAGAAGTCGTCATCTTTAGTATCAGCCTAGAGCCATGCTTAAGTTCCTATAAATTTCTGATTTACGAGCATCTAAACTTTTTTCCTTAATCTTTGCGATATTCTGTTCAAGCGTAACTTCTACCAAATTTATTCCTCTCGAATCAAGCCAACTCAAGTATCAGAACTTGAACACATTATTTTAAAAATGTATTTTTTATCAAGCATTTGAATGGAGAAAAATCTAGACTAAAATGAGTTAAATAGTAAATACATAAAAAAGTGCACTTGACGATAAAGATTGGCCATCTTTCTAACAGCTATTACCTCAAACATATGTCAACATGAAGAAATCCATATAAACTACTTGCCTCCTTCTAACAAGGGCAGGATAGACTGCATGGACGCAAGATGAAGGGTCCAGCAAAGATGAAATAGCAGGATTCTCAGTCTGCCACTATAGAATATCAGCTATTTATTTCAGTAACATTACCTGGAGAGTTTTCCCTAGTCCCATTTCATCTGCAATGAGACATCGACCACCCCTTCTCAATCCAAATCGAACACCCTCAAGCTGAAAAGGGTGAAGTGTATCCAACAATCTTTTAGGAAGTTTACTGATCAACTCATCAACCTTCTCATCGGGAAGATGCTCCGGCCTACAAGGTATCCACCGACCTGCGGCTGAGGAATTAGATAGTCTCTCGACTACATTGAGCGTTCCCCAAGGGATCTCTTCACATTCAATGCTTTTAGAGTTCTTTAGAGACCTCAGAACTGCTTCATAGTCTCTAAGTTGATAGACACAAGCCTTTCCCCCACAGGTTGTTTGAGTGCAATGCAACAGTACCACCTGATCAGAAAATCTAACATGGTTGAGTTCTTTGATAATATCTTGGCAACCCAGAGAACTGAAACAATGACTGCTAAAACTAGAAACAGATTACCAGTAAAATTACTTAATCGGCCAATTACTCGATTTACGACATAGAAGCTTTCAATTCAATTCAATTAGGAGTTAAAAGAGAATGTGCCTTTAAAGAAAGAAAGAGAAAGGAACACATAGGATTAAAGACACACCAATTCCCTCCTGAGAAATTTGTCAATGCTTTCAAAGGACAAAAATGTCATACTCTTATCCATTAACTTAAGGAGTAAATTAGCCCCCAACAGATTAAACATTGACTTACATTAAACATTGAATTACGCTACTATAACCTCAAAGTCAAATGAACAGAAGAAAAAAATCAACTTGGCAAAAAATACAATCAAACCCAGGCCCATTCTATCAGTTGAAATTCTTGCAACCCAACATATGATTTCACATTAACTATAACCCCAACGGAGACATACTTGTATAGGCTATAACTAACATACTATCTTGAGAAAAGTTCTGACACATGAGAGGCAATCTCTGATTCTTGCAACCCAACATATAATTTCACACTACTATTACCCCAATAAAGACATACTTGTATAGGTGAAACTAATTAGCATCTTGAGAAAAATTCTTACACATGAGAGGCAATCTCTGATTCTTGCAACCCAACATAGATTTCACACTACTATAACTCCAATAACGACGTACTTGTATAGGTGAAACTAACATATTAGTACCTTGAGAAAAATTCTTACACATGAGAGGCAATCTCTGATTCTTGCAACCCAACATACGATTTCACACAACTATACCCCTAAGAAGAAATACTTGCATAGGCTAAAAACTAATAAACTATCTTGAGAAAAGTTCTTACACATGAGAGCCAATCTCTGATTCCTGCAACCGAACATATGATTTGGAACTACTATAACCCCAATGAATACATACTTGTATGAGGCTAAGCTAATGTACTATCTTGAGAAAAAATTTTACACATGAGAGACAATCTCTGATTCTTGCAACCCAATGTATGATTTCACATTAACTATACATGTACAGGCTAAAACTAACATACTATACAACGACAACTACAACATACCATTGTAATCCCACTAGTGTTCAGGACTGTGTTATGCGAAGCGATGCAAGCCCCTCTCGCTGCGTGTGGATGATGCGAGCCAACCTTACAGAAGCGGGAATGTCACAGGGTTATGCGAGATGCGAGCGCATTACGGTGATTTTATTTTTAGGGTCAATTTAAAATTTTAAAAAAAGAGTCGCTTCATGTTGATTTTATATATATGATCAATTTAAATCTAAGAAAAAGAGTCTACTGTTGTGATTTTCTAGGATTAACTTTGAAGTCCATTGCTGCAACTTCTTCTTATTCTTCTTCACTGTTGCGACCCCCACTGCTTTTTTCTTCTTTTTTCTGGTTTGTTTTGCTATTTTGTTGAATTGTTTTGCTATTGTGGTCTGCATTGTTTTGTTGGTCTGTTTCGCAGCAGGTGTTTCGATGATCAAACCTGTGATTTTGTTGTTTAGTTTGAACTTCTGCTTATATATATTGTCTTTATTGTTGATTATATAGTTGTTGTGGTCTTTTCAGTTTTGTATTGCTGGTTGGACGCTGTATTTAATTTTTTTTCTTTTAAATTGCGCTTTACTTCAATGATGCGCTCGCATCGCTTCACGCTTCGCGTAATGCGTGATGCAGAGCCTTGTCGCTTTTTTCTGCATCACGTTTTCCTGAACATTGAATCCCACAAAGTTGGGTTAGGGTAGAGCGTACGCAAACCTTATCTCTACCCAACGATAGAGAGATTGTTTCTGATAGACCCCTGGATTCAAGAAAAACAATCCAAAACAGTTTCGAGAAAGAAGTAACGGAAGTACAAGAAAAAATAAACAGTAACAAAGTAGTAGATAGTAACAGAACAAAAACTACAACAAAACAATGCTTCCTCCGTCCCATTTTACGTGGCACCCTTTTCTTTTTAGTTCGTCCCAAAAAAAGTCACCTTACTATAATTAGAGACAACTTAAATTTAAAATTCCCCTATTATTTATTGTTACTAAAGGTAGGTTCCAAGTCAATAGTGCACAAGTAAAGATGGACGGAGGGAGAAACAAATAGTAGCAGAAATCGAAGTACAAGAATACGAGTAAAGTAGGAAAAATCAATAGATACTTTTCTATCCATTTTACCTCTGCTATTAAACACTATTCCTCACTCAATGCATTTCCCAAGGCATATAGTAAAATTGCCCCTATTATTTATTGTTTCTAAAGGTATGTGTCAAGTCAATAGTGCACAAGTAAAGATGGACGGAGGGAGTAACAAATAGTAGCAGAAATCGAAGTACAAGAACTACGAGTAAAAACTAACATACTATCTTGATAAAAATTCTTACACAAGAGAGGCAATCTCTGAGTATCTCCATACAATTCTTTTCACCGGGATAAGTAAACCCTTGCAGTGGCACAGGAATGACAGAGAATGAGTCCGGGGAGCAAATTTCAAGCCTGGCCTTAAATCTTTGTTGTTGAGGAGTAGGTTTGAAGGGTTTGGGAGGTGGGTTGATAGGAGGAGGCTTATGGAAATCAACATTACCTGAAAGCTTTCTGCATTTGAAAAGCTTCCATGAGTTGTTGTTGTTGTTGTTGTTGTTGTTATTGCGTTCGGAAGTTCGGTGTTTGCGCTTTGCTAATGCCGCAAGACGATTGGCTTCCGCTCGATTTCTTTGCTCTTCCGTGATTTCTTCTCCTCCATTTTCCATTTTTCCCGATGGGTGAGGAGGAACTACTGAAGAAGAAAGCCGCGCGGCATTCTGATTTCTTTATTTCTGGTTGTACTTTCAATTTAGAATTTAAACCGCGCTGCGTGGGTTTGGATTTTTTATATTGTTTTATTTATTTATTTTTGAGTCAACTATTCTCTTTACTTTATTCAGGTGGGATAATTTTATTGTTGTTGTTGTTGTTGCTGCTGCGTGGTTTTGGTCCTTCAAAATTCTGATTTAAGAACTGTAGGACTCAAAAACTTGGTAAAGTAATATTTGGTAATATGATTTGTCATTACTTCACAAACAATTCAAATTTTTAAATGTTTGAAAATACTACTAGTATTTTGGACGAAATTTTATTTTTCAAAAACGTTTAAAAGTGAAATATGTTCTTAAATAGCATGGCCTAACACATGATGAAAATTCACAAAATCTCACCCAAAATGGTTTGTCAAAAATATTTAAGAATCTATGGTCAAATACTACCGTAATAATATGAAAAAATTTGCAGTAAGTAGTGCCTTTTTGGATTAACTAATTTTAGTTATAATCTCAAATTTATTTAATGTGTAGTGGTTTTTTATTGAAAAAACAATTGGATGGAAATATTCTTATCTAAAATAAGAAGAAAAAAACTCCAATATAACGAGTTAGGAGTTCAAAGTGTATTAGGAGTACAAAAAAATTTAAAATGTGAAACTACAACATATTACTCCAATGTTAGAATTCTGTTATCATTGTTGTAATTTTTATTGCTAAGTTTGTTTAAATTCAAAACCTTGCCTTGAAGTTAACATTATTTTACATACTTATAATACGTTTAACTTATTTCAAATTACATGAAAATCCATGGTTAACTTTTCGTGATAACCCCCATTAACTTTTCAATCTCCTAAACAATGTTGGAGTTTCACTTGTCAAAGTTTTGACCCTAGCACCACATGGTGGGAGTTGTTATGATATTTGAATTTGAGGTAAAACTCCCCTAACAAAAACGATTCCATACTTAGTAGCCGTTTGGCCGTGAGAATTATTTACATTTTTTCGAAAAATTATTTCACTTTAGTGAAAAAAAGTGAAAACAAGATGCGTTTGATCATGAAAATTTCAAATATAATTTCGGAATTGTATTTGAAAAAGTGAAAACAAGCTTTACTTGTTTTCATTTTTTTCACTCATACTTGTCTCACAAAATTCCCAAAACAGCCTTAATGTCCAAACACAGCTCTAACTCCAACTTCAATTTCAACTCAACTCTAACTCCGAAAAATTATGATTTTTATAGCCAAACGGGGCCTTAGAGCTCAAACCTGAGAACTCTAGTTGAGAGCGAATGATTAGTTATCATTCCACAATTCGTATTGGTACAACTTCTTTCTAATTACACTCCGAAAAGGGTTTGTGCAAGTCCACTCATGTTACATTTGAAAGCCATCATCCACTCTGAATCGTAAAACTTCCAGCTGCAATGTCAATGATCAACTTGCAAGTGGGAATTTTCAAATATAAAGCAGTTAGCGTAATGAATTTCACTACGTCAAATACACGTAACAAATGCAGATTCTAACAACACAAAGTCAAAATTTGAATAAATCTATTATCTATCGTCGCTCCTCTCTAGTTGACATTCGTTTTAACTTCAATTGACAACTCCATCCCAAAGCTCCAAACTTGTCGTTCTCAGTTGATAAACTGTGTATTCTAATGAGGGATGCAGAGTCCACATCTAGTCCCAGTTTTGTCTATTGATGACCCCTGTTACATGTGACATACAAGCTTAAGTCAAACAAAATGTTACTACCACATACTCCAAAATGTCACATGCTTACTGATGGCCATCAATACACAAAAATGGAAGTATGAAACTTTGCTTCTCCTCAAGTCGGCATGGCAGCGACAGGAAGTCCAATAATCCCATTTGGTGAACGATACCATCATTATTTTTCTACTAGTGGAGTATAACTTCAGCCGTTGTAAGCTTCTAGATAAGATAGATCAGAATTCAACATGATGCAAGAACAAGACGAGGTATTTGATTCTTGTCTTATCACCAAGAGTTTAAGACTATGGACAACAAATATAAGAATCTTTCTCATACCAGTCCAAGAAAGATGATTGGAAACACTGCGAAAATGTGAATACAAACTGGAATTAATTATGAGGTGCCCACCATGACATACCGCACACGCACACATTTGTGGAAATGTTGGGTCTTCTAGCTAAAAGCATCACTACAAAATTTATCCATTCAGAAGAGACTGGAATGTGATGCATGAACATGTCACAAAATTGGAAATAGTAGTAGGGACAGGGGACCAGACTAAATAGGCAGGTTTCATAGCTATGAAATTATCAGCCAACCGTGAACTTGATGACAAAATGTTGCCAATCTACTTGACAAGTTTTAGCCACAAGGATGGACGCTAGTTTTTACAGAGTGTCTTCTGTTTCTTCTTGGTGTCTAAGCTGGCAAGTCATTGTAAGCAGCCTTTGTAATCTTCCTCTTTCCATTATTACCTATTAGGAATTTCCAGTTATTTTTACATGTTTCTATCTACAGAAGTTTTGGTGATCAGAGTTGCCTGATATATACTTCATATCTGTATTGTGTTTGGTAACAGGTACGTGATAGAATAATCGTGCACAAGCTAGCATGGACCTGCGTTGTCAAAATAAATAAATAATTCCTCACTCCTGAGTAATCTCTGATAATCATTGAATGACCTAGTCAATTACCTTAGGATTGATTTATGGACATGGCCCCTAATTAGCAACTGATGATCACTGCTATATCAATGTTGAGTTAGCTTGAGTAAACCCAAAAGAAATCATAACTAAGCCTTTGAAACTCGGGTTAAATAGAGTATTAAACGCATAAATTTATTCGTGCACACAGTGGGATTCTCAGTTGATTTAAGAGAATATTGACAGAGAATTCTCAATTTATATGGTGAGATCTTTACGTCATCTGCAAGAAAGCAGTGAGGAGAGTGACCAGACATACATAACCATAGATATGTACATATCAAAGTGGTGAGGCAGTGAGGAGTCCTTTGTTTGTTGATGTGCCTGTAGTCGTAGTGTTACACGTGTGTCTTATAGATTCTTGTTCGTGGTGTTTTTGTGATGTTTGTAATTTCAGATAGATAGTTTATAGTATTACTCCGTGAGTGTCTTGTTTTTTATTTTTTATTATCTAGTAGTGTGTTATCCTATTTTGTTGTTTGTTTTTATGTTTGCTATATTTGTCCTAGCCGTGGGGTCTATTAGAAATAGTCTCTCTACTTCATCTGAGGGAGTGGTATAGACTGCGTACACACTTTACTCTCCCCAGACCCCCATTTTATGGAAATACACTGGGTATGTTGCTGGTGGTGAGGCATGACAGGATCCACCTGTTTTGTGACTTATGCAGTTAAAGCAGAATACCTCCTAAATTTGACGTGTTTTATTTAGATCCCCTAAACTATCACTAGTCTTAATTACCCTTAGAACTTGGTTATTTGATAGCCATACTACAAGAAAATTATCAAATAGCCAAGTTCGAGGGTATTTAATTAAGATCACTGATAGTTTAGGGGGATTTGGATAAGATGAGCCAAATTTCAGATGATCGTCGGATATTCTGCCTAGTTTATTATTGCAGTGTCTGACTCAGAAAAAGGATAGAGGATTTTCCAGGCTAGATTGTTGGAGCTAAGTATGGGATGGTATGGACATGACATCTAAATGATTGAAGCTTCAGTAAAATATACTCCTAATACAGTCAACTTATTTGGATACTATATATTTGTTGGTCACAAGTCAGAGCAGCCAAAATCCAGAGTCACCACTATTGGCAACTGTATAATCAGTAGTACTTGCTACGTATTTAAGTAGAGAATAACACTTTGGTCCACCAATTCTGCAACATAATAGTTTCTATCAATGTTTCTTTCGGGGAAGTTACTAAATAAATCATATTTTGAGATCTATTATTGTGAGTGCATAACGCGTTCAGATCTGATTGAATTATGTATGCATCGGTTAATATGAAAGAAACTAATTAATTTCAGGCTTAAGAAAAGAGACATTGTTGAAATCATCTTTCTTAAGGAATATCGCGATAACAAGCTCTCCATGATCGAAGGCATCTCTCTCAAATTTTAAGGCCCATCCTAGCAGGATGTTGTTCTCACATTAAATTTCGATGGATCCCGGACCCAGTAGCTTGTGGTGGAGGAATAGTTGTAGTACTATTTATGTAGGTCCAAATTCAATGAGACACTAGAAATCTGAATGCATTGAGTGCTTATAACCCCACCTAACTTCAAGAAATCTTAATTGAAATGAAGCTAAGAAGGCAACCCGGTGCACTAAGTCGACAATATGCGCGGGTCCGGGAAGGGACGGACCACAATCTTCAAGAGACTATTTCCACAACTCAAATCTGTGACCTCCTGGTCGCATGACAGCAACATTACTAGTTACGTCAAGGCTCTCTTAACGAAGATAAGAAGAAACTACATATATATATATATATATATGGAGAGAGAGAAGCCAAATTAAAACATATCCATTTGAAATCCAGGCATTCTTGCTATGTCACATGTTGTGTGTTTCAGTATATAATTAGTCAGCTGAATGTGACAATTCAAAAGGGGGACCAGAAAGCAATAAGAATAATTATTTTTAGTATATATAAAAGAGAGAAGAAGCAGCAGAATCAAATATTCTTGCACAGATAAAAGGAATAGATTACTGAATAATCAAATTCATCATCATGAGTCATTGTACGGTACCAACATGGAATCCAAGACACCAAAGACAAGAACGAGTCGTAGATGCAGAAGAGGCTAACAAATATCCTCACGTGCATAACCAGCAGAATCAAATCAATCATTTTTTGCCCATGTATGACTTTTTTTATGAAACAGTTTTCTTGTACTCCTTCTCAGTGAATTAGAAAAAAACTATATATAGCACCATAACTTCAATCATGTTTCTTCTGTTTTCTTATCGATCGATCAATAGAAGAGAAGCTCCCTTTACTGGTTTGATATGTATTACACTGTTTAGTTAATTTCGATGTCTTATTATCAGTGAAATATTCCTAGCAATATTGTTAGATTTTCCTCCTGGTGGTGACTACATATGCTTAATTTTGTCAAAAAATTTCAGGCCTAGTAAGTTTGAAGAAGTAGCAGAACTGACATGGGAAAAGGGGCAGTTAGGAATGCATGGACTAGGGGGCATCCTCTCCATCTCACAAGCAAAACAGACACTGGGAAGAGCCGGCGATACATTAGAGTCCATCGTGCATCAAGCTACACACCACGGGCAAAATCAGGATTCACTTCAAAATTATGACCAAAATGATCAGGATCTGAAATTCAGGATGTGTAGTGGAGGAAAATGGGGTGAGACTGAGAGTTCGCAACATATGGCCCCTCCTCGAGCAACAGTGTTGGCAAAAAAGAGGATGAGACCGTCAGAATCTGACCCCCAATATGGCGGAGCTGAAGATCATGGGTATACAGAACGCAGCGCGTGTGCAAGTGCCAGCGCTACCTTCTGTAGAGAGAACGACACCACCATGGTCACATGGCCTTCCTTTGATGAGTCTTCGCGTAGCATCAAGTCCAAAACGGCTTGTGATGAGGATTCTGCTTGTCATGGTGGTGGCTCGGTAATTCTTTTTTCTTACCACTACAAATTAGAGAAATGCTTGTATTAATCTCTTCTTACAACAGACTTTTAACTCGTATTTAACTAAGTATACACCCCATATACATAAGAATACATGCTTCCTTAATTAAAGATTTTGTCATTCATAGAAAAATTGCCATGTAACTAGAATTGATTGTACCAGGAAAACAAGGAGGAAGAACATGAAACAAAAGGGTCCAACTCATCAAGACGCAGCCGAGCAGCAGCTGTTCATAACCAGTCAGAGCGGGTACAATTTGAATCATTTACACCAGATTAGAGTATCAGATAAGGAGATACTGGCATATATTGAGAATCAATTTCTTTTTATGTATATACAGTAGAGTTGACTCTCGACTTTTTTATATGTTTACTTCTTTATATTTTGAGTCCCTTTAGTAAAAGTCATGGCTCTGGCTAGAACATGGCTAGCTAGTGAAGTAGTAACGTCTAACAAATAGCATGGCTAGTGGAGTACTAACTAATAGCATGTGTTGTGCTGTTTTATTATTTGGTCCAGAGACGTCGAGACAGAATTAACCAAAGGATGAAAGCTCTGCAGAGATTGGTACCAAATGCAAGTAAGGTGTGTTTTTTCTACCCACACATAACAACAACAACAAAAATAATTCAACTTTCCCTAAATGGTGAAAATTCATTCATCATGCACAAACATATTTGCTAATTGATAGTACAATTTAATGCTGGATGTTGCAGACAGATAAAGCATCAATGCTTGATGAAGTCATAGACTACTTAAAGCAGCTACAAGCACAAGTTCAGTTCATGAGCAGTAGTGCAAGAAACCTGGCACCACAAATGATGATGCCTCTTGGAATGCATCAACATATTCAGATGTCGTTACTAGCGCGAATGGGCGTTGGTGTTGGTCTTGGCATGGGCATGGGAATGTTTGACATGACTGCTTTAGCTCGCGCTGCTGCTGCTGCTGCCGCCGCCACAACTACCCCTCAGTCTCTTACAACTCATCCCCTCATTCATCCAAATCAAATGACAGCTCCCACTAATATCCCATTCATCCCACCAGGAGCTTTCGCCCTGCCTGCTGCCCCGGCTACTATTCCTTCCGCCACACAAGCAAATACTGTCGCGAGGGCTACAACTGTTAGCCCTGCCGCCACCAGTACCACCACCAATCCCTCCCCCTTTACTAACCCCTATAGCGCGTATCTACCTCAAGTAAGTAATCTATGCTTGGTTCAAATTAGACTTTTTCTATACGCAACTACACCAATTATAACATTTAAGCTAGTTAACTAGTCTAGAGTTGAAAAAAATTCAGACAGACAATGTGTTGCAACAGGTAAAGTTAACATTGTTAGCGTACAAAATTAATCAAGTTGGACGATCTATTATGTTTAAATTTTGATTCTTTTTTTTTTTTTTTTTTTGGCACGACGTACAGTCGATGGACATGGAGTACTTCAACAACATGGCAGCTTTGTATCGACAGCAATTAGCTAATCAATCTACGCAGATAACAGGCAGCAAGTTGAACCAGGGTGACCAAACAGAATAGAAAGTACTGAAAGTTTTGTTATTCCATTATTTGTACTTATTATTGTTTGTATCCAAGAATTGCAAGGTTATCGTCGAATGTATATGAATTAATCTGTAGTTGTATAAACGTTGGATATATTTTATATTTAATGCATGTACGTAAGTGTACCGATTTCAATAGAAACTATGTGAGAATAATACAACATAGACCATATGTATAAATGAATTTTTAATGTGTAGGCGAATTGAAAATTAACTTATAAAAAAAGAAATAAGTGATCTCATAAAAAATGACAGTTCGAATTTTATTGAAGCAATTTAAAAGCAGAACTAAGCAAACCGGGACACATTATTTCATGTTAAAAGTATAGAAAAAGAATAAATAGTAAGGTTACTATGACTTTGAAATTAGAATATTATCATTTACTATCTTCAACGTGGAATTGTTACATCGTGAGAATTCAAATGAATTTTTTCATCTATAGGAGAAATAAATAGTACTTGTAATTTGTAAAGAGGAAATAACAAATATATATCTATATATATCTATATATACTAAATAGCAAGAAAGCCTTGCTTAGATTGTTGCCAAGTGGCAGCCTAAGATGATGACATGTGTTAGTTTTTAGGACAAATTAGTTAAAGTTAGGTTTTAATTAGTTACGTATTAGTTAACTTTTCATTTTAAAATTAAAAATAATTAATTATTTTTTAGTAAAAATAGCATAGAAAAAGAAAAAAAAAAAACAGGATGACAAGCTAGGGGGACATGCAAGTCCGATGACAAGGTGGTGGGGTAATAATTGAATAAGTTTATCTGAAAAATAATAAAATTAATTTAACAAGAATAAACAACATTCAAAAATATTTAAAATAAAACCAATAAAAACTAATATAAGCAATTTGAATAAAGTGAAATAGCCTCCTTCTCTGAGGAGTAGTTGTGAACATGAATCCTGATTAATTATGTCACGGCAAATTATTGAATTAGCATCATTTTGCAAAATTGATAAAACATCAAATAAAATAAGTAATATTTTGATTAAAAAAAATTTTTTTTAATAAAATGAAATAATAATTACGAAAAAGAGATATGCTACTTGATGCATATTTGGTCCTAATTTCATTTATTTTCGTATCTTTGTATTTTTATTATTTATCTTTAAAAGGATATTATAAATTAAAACAAAGAAAAAAAATAACAAAACTATGGTATTTCTCCCAAAACTCCACTTCATCCGCCAAAATGACCCACGTCCCTTAACCACTATCAAAGGGCATAAAATCACCTTCAAATACACACAAGCACAAAGACACAAAACCCCAATGAAGCACACACTTTCGAATGTTCTTTTTTTTTTATCTTCAAATGGTTATTTTACCTTGAAGTTTATGATCTTATTGAAACGAAGTTAAGGTGCGTACACTTTCTATTAATCTTCAAGAAAATATTTTTATCACAATCTTTGTATTAAAAATTCGTAAAAAATTATAAGTATTTTTGAGATCTTTGCACAATTATAACAAAGAAGTTGCAGACGATTTACACTATTTTTTCAAAATTTAAAATAAATTTTAATTATACGTTCGAATTTCAAATGGTTACAATTTCTGAACTTTTTTCACTCTTCTTTTCAATTTTTTACTTTATTGTTAGTACCTCTAAGTTTTTTCTCTCCTCTCCACTTTTTCCCCCTCATAACCTTATTAATAGTCTTTACTTCGCAAAAATGACTTCATAAGATTCAAGCATGTAAAGGTAAACACACTTTTGTTCTTGATAAATTTTTTTATATGTGAATATATTTACAGAGATAAAATCAAGAACGAAACTAATGGAGATAAGCTATTCATCACAATAATGTAAATTTTATTTTTGTTTTTTATATGATTAATTTACTCTTCAATAATTTATTTCTAAGTTCTTTTTCGTTCTTGATTTTCAAAGCAATATGACGCATCAATTATTAGAGTTTATTTTTCGGATGATAAACTAGAAAGCAACTATGCCGTCAAATTAAAAACGTTGTATAACTACTAAATTTATCGTATTTAGCTTCTATATTTTAACATTTATCCCTTAACTACATTATTATGATAATATATATTTTTTAATAATTTCTGAGAAATGTGGAACCTTAATGGTTAGTGATTTTATTCTCCTTTCATTAATAAGTTATGTTGTAATGAGCATTCATTGTTTAATTAAATATATTTTTTAATTATGTTATAATGAAGAAATTGTGAATTTCTTTTCTTATTGATTTTTTTATTCTTCAATGATATTTTTTGTGTCCTTTTGGAAGGAAGATGGAACATTGATTATTAATCAAACAAGGAATTTATTTATCCTTTCATTAATAAGGATATGTTTTGCATTCACCATTTATTCAATTATTTTGTTTAATTTTTATTTTTTTTAGTTCTTTTCTTATTTTATGTTTGTGTTGCGATTTTCTTAAAATAGTCTCAGTAGGTATTATTTTCATTTTAATTATAAAGCTGCAATAAATAAAGTTTATGATTTAGTAAAAAAAAAAAATTTGTTGATCATTTTATATTATAGGCCTTACTGTTATTCCCTTATATTTTATTTTTCTATGTCAATATTTTTTATTAATCAATTTTGTTTTTATAGTTAAACATGTGTGGATTATAAATCAATTTATTGAGTAACAGTTTCACAAGAACCTCACACATGTTTTCAACAGGAATTGACATAACTGAAATATTTACATGAAAGACATACAACTTAGTGTTGACTGAGCCACTCTTGGAAGCTTTCATCGTTATAGATTTTGATTTTTGATGGATTATCTCCTTACTATGTTGATCTCTTAATAATACCTTCAAAAATACATGAAAGCAAATGCAATTCTTTTCATTTTATTTTCTAAATTAAGCATTTATGAATTTAATCGTTTTACTTAGTGGGATGTGAATTGTGATAGTTTTGGATATCTAAAATAGTCAATCCTAATAATTTGTACAAATAGTTATGATATAAAATAAATGATCCTACAACTAATTAAAATTCTAATTAAATGCATGATAACATAATGTCACTTTCTTTTTAGATTGTTATTGTTATCCAACCAATTTAGCGATCCGAATATAGCTTGCAATATGTTGAGTTTTTTTCTATATATCTAATTTTTTTTCTCTCTTCTAAATTATGTAAAAAATATTATCACTTCAGCTACAAGAGTTAATGGACTGATTGAGTTTTTGAACTATGGAATATAACGTTTAAAAGATTAAAAAATCAATTGAAAGTTTAATAATTCGTAGAAGATAAAAACAACATTCCCTAAAAAAAAAAAAAAAAAAAAAGACTTAAATTTGAAGGGTTACTTACAAAAAATTGGCCATATAAAGCAAGAAAATGAAGTTTATTTTTTCACATTAAAAAAGTAAGGAATTGCTTTCGAAAGTACCCCTAATTTTTTTAAAAAAATCTTGGCATTTTTTATTTTTTTCAAATCCTAAGATTTATTCAGAAGTAATAACTAAATTTAATGGCTAAAAGACAAAAAGTAATCTAAAAGAATCGTTCGAGCATGGAATACTAGATATATTCTATTTTTAAAAACTCAAATAAATTTTAAAAGAAGTTTAGAGCTTCAAAAGTAAATTTTAATATTTAGTTTCTTTTCTTTTCATTTTAAATTTAATGTATTTTCAAATAACAAATTTGTTGATGTTTAATGCCATTTAAATACTCTCTTCGTTTTATTTTATTTGGCTTTTTTTGACTTAACACACCTATTAAGAAAATATTAATTAGTTGCTTAAAAAATTATCTCAAAATAGTTGTTACTTTTAAGAATTTAAGAGATAGTTAACCATTTTTCTCCAACTATACCTATATGAATTGAAGAAGATTCATCTAATTAAAGATTAAATAAGATATATTAGTCAACTTGCGCTCCTTATTAATTTCTCCTTAAAAGTTGTGAAAAAATAAACTTAAATATTTCAAGTAATTTGAATAGTGGGGTGTACATATCATTACCATTTTCATTCAAATACGTAACCACTTATTTAATAATTTATTTTCAACACTAAAAACTAATCTACATCTATTTTTGGAGAAGAAGTTGATGTTTATTAGGTGACCATAGAGAAATAGATTGTGTAGAGTGGAAAAACAATAAGAGAAGCAAACTTTGAGAGATTGATGGATAATGAAACTACACATTCTGATGAATTTAGTGAAGCGGCTCAAAGTAGAAGTAGATGAGCTACTTTTGCGGAGATTTTTTTTCAATTTTTAAATTCGGGTCAGGGGAAGAAGAATGTGGGAGGGGATTACAATATGGAGAATCGAATCTTCACCAACAAAACAAGAGTTCATACAACTAACCAACTAAACTATTAAGATTTTTCTCACAACATTTGTGATTATTTATTTGTTTAGTGTTAAAATGTGTTTTCTATTTTTCATATGTTGGAATTAGTTAGTCCATTTAATTTCTATTCATGTTGTCAATATATGCAACTTCATCATATACGAGGCGGAGAAAATGCAAGAAGCATAGATTCAAAAATGAATGTTGCCATTAAAATAATATGCGCGCTATTGTTCAGTGCTTCAATTAATTACTATCATATTTTAATCTTTTATGATGGTTCATTTTGAAGTAAAATAAATAAATGATTGAAGTCTTTTGATAAAAAAACTACTTAACAATGCAAAATTAAAGTCTTTTACTAAACTGAACCCCTATGTTTGAAAGTTTTCAAAATGGGTAATTGAAAGAATTACAAACCCAAAAAAAAAAAAACTATCTGAAAACTAATCTCAAAAGCCCGCATTTGTAACTTCCTCATTTTACTCTTGCGTGATCACATTCACACACAAGTATATATTATTGGATACTTTCAACTTTCATGTAGTAGCAACTTCGATTTGTTCGATTTTTTATAATTTTTTCCCTCTTTTCTTTTTTTATATCCATTTTCAACTCAACTACTCCTTATCAATAGGAAAATCAAAATGTAGATTATTTAAATATTTAGTACAAGAAAATGATCACTTCCAATAAAACTAAGAAAAATATGTTGTCTCTCTCCCCTGTTGCACTGTATTTCCCCACAAAAATTCATATACACAATTTACACCCTCCCAAAAAGACCAAAAAAAAGAAAAGACAAAGGAATTAAAAAGAAAAAATGGAAAATATTAATACGAATGTATTAAATTTATATTATTAAAGCAACCATTGTTAAATTATTGCAAATTTTGCACATTAAATTTTAGAAATTGTTTATATATATATATATATATATATAATAATCTAATAAAGTAAATTTTTATATATTTTTTATAATTGAAAAGAAAGTTTAAATTTTATCATTTAATTTTCTTCTTTTATTAGTCTAAAAATAGTTAACTAATCTATTTTTTTCTTTAAGATTAATACCAAAAAGACAAAGGAATAAAAAGAAATGGTAAACAATTTCCTAAATAAACAATCTCTTTCATTAGTCATAAATCGTTGAGAAGTGAAACAGTGATGATTGTGGCAATACCACACACGAATGCAATCATGCATGCTAGAAGATATATTCTATATATTTTTTAATTACTAAATGGTCTTCTTTAGATATTATTGATGACTTAACATAATATGTAATAATATTATTTACTTACTTCAGGCCTGATAAATTAATGTATTGTATTAAACATATCAATTGAACTTGGTGCTATTATAGCGATAAATTTCAATAGGGGATTAGTTTTTCTTATTTGTCGTAGCCCGTAGGAAATTTATTAGTAAATTTTAAAATTTAACTTAAATAAATTAAATCTCAAATTCAATACTGGAAGAAGATCTTAGTATCTTGAGAAAATTGAAGAATAGGTGTCTTTTAAGTCTTGAATGGAGGATTGGTGGCATTGACCAACAGATAGGGTCAAACATTATTAGGAAACTTGATCAAGTTAATCGTGGACTTGATTCATATTTTCAAAACTTTCTAATATTTTCAAAAATACAAATCAACCCAACCCACACCCTCTTCAATTCAAATCAATCACTCTCTCTCGACAGCTTCTCTCAACTCTCTCCCAACCAACAGTTCTGCAAAATTTCTCCCTTCAACCCCCGACGACAAATAGTTGGGCTTCGAGTTTCCCTCTTTAATTCAATCAACATGTCTCTCATCCCTCTCTCGACAGCTTCTCTTAACTCACTCCCAACCAACTGTTCTGCAAATTTCTCATTTCAATCCTCGACTACTTCAACATCCAACTACAAATAGTTGGGCTTCGAGTTTCTTTTCGACTTCAATCGACGTGACATCCTTACTCTCCGGCCACAACAACTTTGAATTCTTCATCGGTCTTTTTCTTCTTTCACAGGTAAAAATTTATGGCCTTTTTAGTTTGAAAGAAAAAGAGGAACTTGAGTCAACTTCTCTTATAGTATTAGTTAACAATTTCAATATTTGTTGCACTAATTTGAAATGCGGTCTGAATAAAATCCTAATTTCTGGTAGTTCTTCTCTTCTCTTTTCGAAGTGAATTATGATATTTTGTTGTTTGTTACATTTTTTGAAGTTTGATTTTTATTGTTTGTGTTTATAAAAACAAAAGGACAATTTGGTTTGATTTTTTTTGTTCTTGTTCTTGGTAAAAATGGTGAAATTGTTGTTTTTTGTTTAACAAAATCATGCTACTGTTTCCTTCGACAGATTACCCATCTGGTGCAACATATTAACCATCTGATGGAACAGATTTATCATATGATGCAACAGATCAACCATCTGATGCACCAGAGGAACCATCAGATTACAATTCTGATGCAACAGAATAATAATCTAATGCAACAACTTTACCATATGTTGCAACAAATTAAGCTTCGGATAAAAAATCTGATGCAACTAATTAACCATCTGGTGCAATGGAAAAACCATCATATTAATGATCTGATGCAACAGATGAACCTCCTGTTGGATAAAATCCTACCAACTCTTCCTACAGGAAAAGTCCAAGACTTGATTTTTCCAACTGATCATTCAGCTGCCGCGATAGACGATCCTATGTTGGAAGAAATCTAAATAATAGTGACCGTTGATAACTGTTCCAACAGATCACTCATGTGTTGCAACAGATGTCTGATCTGTTGCACAGACCATTCATCTTTCTCAACAGATGAGTGATATATTTTGTATTGTCGCAATAGATTACTCAGTCGTTGCTACGGATTATTTAACTGTTCCAACAGATCACTCATATATTGCAACAGATGATGTCACAACAGTTGTGTGATCTGTTGAACAGACCATTCATCTGTTTAAAAAGATGAGTGGTATATTTTGTATTGCTGCAACATATTAAACATCCGCTGCAACAGTTTGGTTATATGCTACAACAGATATACTACCTGGTGCAACAGATCAGTGATCTGTTGCAACTGTTATTTTACTGTTTTGTTTGTTTGATTTACTGTTCTCCTTGTCTCCTTGTTTAATGATGCATTAATCAACAATAATATATTATTTTATGTTTCTGTTAATTTTAGATAATATGGTTCTCAAAAGAACAGAAATCGAATCAAGTCCAAGTAAAGGAACAAGTGAAGCAGCTAGGCTACATCCACCACTCTATGAGCTTGCTTTACAAGCGTTATCTCAATCGGGAGCAGAATATGATGAACACGGGGAGGAGGAATGTTTAAAAAGAGATGATGTAGATGCTAATAGACCTTCCACCAAAGAGCTGGTCAAATCTTTCAGCATTGATCTTTATCCTGTGAGAATGCAGTGTGATGGCGCCGCAGATTTAACGGGTGATTTTGTGGTTAAGTCAGCCATGGGAAAATCTTTCGACGCCTTCAAAAAAATACTTCAAGAACAAAAATTGGATGCTTATTTTAGGGACAACTACTTTGGGAAATATCTTGATTTGCCAGAGGACAACAATGCTCGTTTCCAAATGAAAATGGTATATGAACTTCTCAAACGTAGGTTTATGTATGAAAACAAAGATAAGATGGATGAGGTGTGGATAAATTACTGTGGCATGCCTATTTGTTTTGGTTGGAAGGAGTTTGCCGTAGTTACAGGACTAAAATGTTATCCTCCTTCTCAAGTTATACCTATTCTAACCCAAAAAAGCACCTCGCACACCCAAAAAAGGAAAAGGCAAGTCGTGTGATCGTGATGACCTGGTGTCCATTGTTGGTCCAAGCTTCAAAAACAAAAAAATGATAGAAGCGTTGAAAGGTAAAGGACTTTCAAAGAAGCACAAGCAGTCATTGTGCTTAGTTTGGTTTGTACATAATATTCTTTGGGCAAGAGACGTTAACAACAACATAAGTCTCGGTTTAATAAAGCTCTCCGAGGATTTTGAGGCATTTAACAGCTATCCATGTGGGTATGAAAGCTTCAAAATGACTGTCAAATATTTGTTGACTCCGTTAGCGCCAGAGACAGTCAACTTATATGGCTTCCTTTGGGCTTTCATGGTAAATGTTTCTTTCTTCTATTATGATATCATTCATTTTTTCGCTCAATAATGGTTTTGATTTATTGACGTTATTTTATAGGCTTGGGCGTTTGAAGTCATTCCTATTTGAGACAACAAGTGAACTACCAGGAAGGAGTTTTCTGTCCAAGAATCTTAAGATGGTTGTCGGCCAAAACTGATAAAAATGCAAAATTTCTTGATCTCTTCAACCCCTCGAAGGATGCAGTAGGTATAATTATAATTAATTTTTTCTTTTAATTAATATTTTTTTTGAATGATCTAATCATCATTCTAATATATGTAATGATTTATGTTAGAATGTGTATCCGTCGCTAGTTTTGACCAATCGAGAGTTGAAGATGTCATTTTTTCTTACTTTACGGTCTTTGCAAACTTTATCGGACCCTAAGGTCATCAACAGAATAAAAATAAAATTGTTTGGAGCAACAACCATTACAAGAAAAATAATTTTGGAGGGTGGGCTTGTTGTTGTTGATAGAGCTGTTGGTGGTGGTAGTGGTGCTGTTGTTGGTGCTAATGATGCTCCTTTTATAGTATTTAAAGCAAACCATTATGAGTATGATCATACTGGTTATACAAATTTTTCCTCTCCCAGCGAATGTTCTCCATGCAAATGTCAAGACTGCAGGGTGAAAGATGACATAGTGATTAATGCATTAACTACTTCTGTACAGAAATTGACATCTAAGAGGGGTCTCATTCCATCAAAAAGGATTTTATTTCCATCCGCTCCATTAGAGATTAGGGCTAAGAGGAGAAGGAGAGTGATTTCCAGAGCATTATCAAGCATCCAAAAAAGCAAAATTGCAACTCCTCTGTTCGTGTGTTGCACTGAGCAACGTACAATGTCCAAAGGAGAGCAGCACGAGCTGAAAAAGGTGAATATATTATATGTCTTCCAACTGATAAAACAAATAGACACATATATGTTTCAACAGATGACACATCTGCTGAAAATTATCAAACAGATGTAAACATCTTCTGCAACAGTTGACTAACTTGTTGCACCAGATACTTTATCTGGTGAAACATATGTCTCGTCTGTTTTAGCAAATCAAACAGCTATTCGTATAGATTTTATTTATACCAACAGATGACCTATCCGCTGCAACAGATGATTCATATGTTGCAACGGATGGTTCATCCGTTGGAAATTATCACGCAGGGTCTTCCTCATGTAGAAATTTGTCCTAACAGTTGATTCATTGTTACAACAGAAATATAATATGTTTGGGACAATTTAAAATGGGAGGAAGACTTGTTTGTTTGCTAAAAGAGATGAGTTATCCTTTTCTATTTTGTTGTATCTCCTTGATTAGCATTGACCAATTCTGGCCTTCCAGGTGGATGTAGAAGAAGCTACTGCTGAACAACATTGACAATATGCTACTCTTTTTATGGAAATACGGAGAACAGAAAGCGCAAAAATCGTACGCAAGCGACAATGAAGATCCACGATGAGCAAAGCCGAATTCCATAACACCGGATGAAGAACAACTTGTCCATACTGAGTAGATCTTTATAGCTTGAGCCTGTCAAAGCAATCCTTGGCAGTATACCTAAATTGTTGTTGATGTATTTGTTAAGATCTGTACCCATAATAATTTTTTTACATTTCATTTATTCGTTGACTTATTTCAGCTAATTTATGAAGGCTTCGATTTATTTTATTTTGTCTATGAATTTTATTTTTTCCTTAGATTTGAACTTAATAATTAAAAAAGAATACTAGATTCAAATATTACAACGGATAATGTATATGTTGCAATAGACGATACATCTATTGGAAAATTCGAACAGATTTAGACATATGCTACAACAAGTAGGTGATCTGTTGAAATTTATCAAACAGGTCTTTCCACTATTGCAACCGATGGACTTTAGATAAAAATATCAAGACAATGCAATAGATGACATATCTATTGAAAAAAAAGAACAGATTTAGACATATATTGCAACAGATGGACTTTATCTGTTGCAACAGACGACACATCTATTGGAATAATCGAACAAATTTATACATATGTTGCAACAGGTAGGTTATCTGTTGGAATTTATCAAACAGGTCTTCCCATTGTTGCAACAGATGTACTTTAGATAAAAACATCGAGATAATGCAACAGATGACCAACCATTGCAACAGATAAACTATATGTCAGAACAGGTAGGATAACTGTTACAACGGATGGATAATCTGTTGCATTATAAAAATTCAACTTTTGTTGGACATAAAAAATTGTCACTACGTGTAAAAAGATTAAAGTGAATTGAAATAAAAAAGGCACAACCCATCGACGGTGTTCAGTTCAAATACCTAAAATAAAATAGGCATCAAGTAGACATGTTCATTGTAAATACGTAAAATAAAATAGGCATCAAATGTGTTAGTCTCAGTCCTGGCACATTTCGCTGACTTGCCGTCACTTGGCCCCCAACGGTCATTTCTCCCCCCCATTGTCTTATATATTCATCTTCCTCCTAAAATTTAACCTAAATTCTCAAATCTTCTTCTTCATCTTCATCTTCTTTTATCTATCCAAATTCTTCAAATTATTACTTTTATTTTTTTCAACTGACCTTGACAATGTCGAGCGCATCTTCCACTGTTTTTTGTGATAAAGATTTTTGAGATTGTAAGTGCGGTCATGAAGCTCTATTAAAGACTTCTTGGACTCAACAAAATCTGGGTCGTAGGTTTTTTACTTCTAAAATTTCAAAGGTAATATTTTTTTTGTTTAATTAATTGATTAATTATTAACTTGTAATTGTTTTGTAACTGTGTTCTCTTTTTTATAGACATTGGGTGGATGCGATTACTTTGATTGGTATGAAGAACGACACCCTTCACAAGCAAATCGTGTAATCTGGGGTTTGTTGAACAAAGTCAAGGATTCTGAAGAGAAACAAAATCGAGCAAGAAGATACTACATTGTTCTCGTTATTGCTACTGGTTTGGTGTTGTTGGGCACATGGATATTGAAGCCTAATTGCTGAAATTTTCATGGTGGTGTGTATATTTGCTACTGCTTTATTGTTGATGAGCACATGGATATTCATGCGTAACTGTTGGAAAATATAAAAAAGATTTAGGCATATATTGTAAAATTTAAGTCATCTGTAGAAATTATCAAACAGGTCTTCCCACGGTTGCAACAGATTAGACTTAGATTATTAGATTATTAGAATGGATCTTCCCACTGTTGCAACAGATTGACAATCTAATCTATTGCATTATAAAAAACTCAACTTCCATCAGAAAAAAATTATTGTCACTACATGTACATGTAATAAAGTGAAGGGTGACTTGAAATTAAAAATTTCTATTACACAGGTTCTTCTATATACACAGGTTTCAAGCGTCCAGTTAGTACCCCATAAGCCCAGACCTCTTGCAGATTTGCCACAGCGTTGTCGCACAGAAAATTCGTTGGCTCGGCCATTTCTGTGCCGGTCAGCAAACATTCGATATGTGCAAGAGCGTGTGAGCCGCTCGCTTTAGCGGCATCATCTTTTGGATGGATCATTCTCCTATTTCGACCTTCAAAATCCCATGATTTCTTTATCAACACTTTCTTTGGCAAATGATTCATCAGTTTACTCTCCCTCAACAAAATAGGCAACAACACTATCAGTGACTCCACGAGGAGAAAAATATTGAAATCATCGATGAGAGGTACGTTGGAGTCATAAACATTGATTTTTCCCTCCTCGAGTAGTATCTCAACAGCCTGATAATGCATGTCGCTCACACTAATGACTGCAACAATCCTTTTTGCCTCGGTCCAGCTCTTGCCGTATGGATTTGTCTTGTCCCCTCTAATATATCTTAATGTTTCTTCTTCATCTAAGACCAACGTAGGAACTAGGAAATCAAGTCCCACGCCAAGGGTTGATGTCTCTCCATTGAGTTAATCGTACCTATCCTTGAGCTTCTTGCAGAAGTCGAGGTCCATTATCCTATCGGCAGCGTCATAAGCTTCTCGGTACGTTAATTGCCTTTTCCTCATGAGGTAGAAAATTATGTCAACATGCTGTGAGATAAGTAGTCAATTTTTAAAGAAGTCAATTTTTAAATAGGTTAGTAATTGTAAAGATGCAACGGATGGTCCATCTGTTGTATAGGGTTCTCTGAATTAATAATCCAACGCAACTTATGCAACAGATGGATAATAAGTTGCAACAGAACCACAACCAGTTGCATCAGTATACCCAGCTGTTGCAACTGATGTGAAATTTGTTGCGTAGCTTCTTCTTCATGGGGTAGATTAGACGGGCAAGGTTAGGAAAAGTAAACTTGTCTTGTCCTCGTATGACATACGCATATCAGTCATAGTCTGGAAGTCTTGGGGGGGAAAGGGAGGCCTGGGGTAATCTGGTGCGCCTGGCTTGGCATTCTTGGCCTGTCACAGATCCCTCTTCTCTTTGGCACCAAGTTCCGCGTATATGTCCACCTTCTTGACTGGCCTCTAAATTTCAACAGCTTTTGAAGAGGGAGGAATTCTAATTTCTTTTGATTTCCGAGCGGAGAGTACGTCTCTAATTACTATTTTTTTTCTCCTAACCAACGATGTAGGAGTGTGTGGCTCCCTCACCTTCTTGGATGGTATGACACACCTCTTGGATTTGAATTCCTCGATAGCTTTATAGATAGCCTCTACTTTTTCGAAGAGTTTATCCTGTCTGTCCTTGCACTCATCGCATTCGCAACGAGAACACGAGGGTGAAGAGGGGTGAGAGGGACCTGTGTAAGGGCGATAAGGGGTGTTTTCAAACATATTTATTCTTTCTTGAGCATCAACATGCTCATCATCACAAGTGGTAGAAGCATCAATATGCCTGTCACCAACACCAACAACTCCACAAGAAGAAGCACCCGGATCTGCCTTAGTAAAAGGTTGGTCATGAAGAGCCTCAATATTAGGCTGGTCTTGCCTAACTGCTCTTCTTATGGCTGTTGCTCCAGCCAATTCCTTCTTTATTAACTCCACCGTTGGGTCTGCAATAGTATCAACATGACCTAGAGTAATATAAGAAGTCATCATCGACTCCTCCTCAGTAGGCACGATCCATGGATGCACAACCTATAAAAAAGAAAAAAAAGATAGATGCATTTAAATCTATAATATAATAATTTTCACAGTTGGGCTATATTTTTAAAAAAAGACCCATCTGTTGCATAGTTTGCAGTATATGGTTAAAATCTGTTTGAGTCTGGTGCAGAGAAACAGAGCAACACATGGATAATCTGATGCAAAATATCAATCATCTGTTGCAACAGCTTCACAAGACGAGTAATCTGTTATGCAACAGATGATCTGTACGTCACAACAGATGAACGATATATTATCAGATGAAATATTTGTTGCATAATTTGCAGTAGATGGTTAATCTTTTAGGAGTCGAGTTCAGAGAACCAAAGCCACAGATGGGTAATCTAATGCAAGATATACCCCATCGCAACAGATGTCTCATCTGGTGCATCAGATATAACATCCCATGCACCAGATATAACATTTGTTCAATATCTTTCTTGTCTTTGAGTAGAATTATTTTACTTGAAGAAGACGTACTGCATCATCCGGAGGGTTAAAGAGATCAGCTTCCTTAATATTGGTGTTGCTCTTTGCAGCCAACCACCTAAATATTCTTGGATGAGAAACCTCATATGGGTAATCCATTAACTGCTTTCGGAGGGGAGGAATGACTTCAAATGCCCAAGCTTAAAAAGTGTAAACAAGAAGCAAACAAAAAAAATCATAATAACTATATTCAATATAAATTAATGGATGAGTAAAATTAATGATTAATTTTACCATGAAAGCCCAAGGAAAGCCGTATAATGTGGTCGTCCCTGAGGATAGCTTTGTCAGTAAATATTGGACAGTCAAGTAGAAGTTGTCATATCCCCAGGGATAATTGTTGAATTTATCAAAATCCTCAGCATGCGCCAACAAATCATCTTCTAGGACCTTGTTGACGTCTCTTACCATTATAACCGAATGGACAAACCAAACTAAGAACAATTGCTCCCTGTACTGCTCTGGTATGGTTTTATCCTCGAGATTTGTCAATAAATCCAATGCTTTGTAGCTACGTCGAGCAATGTCAAACAACCCATCTATTTTTCCCTTGCATTTTCTTGCATTGGATCTTTTGCGGGGTGGTGGTCCTTCTGGACGATGGCATCTCAGGCTCGTCACTATGGCAAACTCTTGCAAGTGAAAACAAACAGGCATGCCACAGTAGTTGATTCAGATTTCATCCATCTTCTTTTTTCCCCTCCTTCGGATCTTTATCATCCCCGTGTACTTGATCCTGCGCTTGAGAAGACCATATACCATCATCATAGGGAAACGGATACGGGCAGATGGGTCCTCAGGCATCTCAAGAAAGCGTCCAAAGCAGCTCTTCTTAAAAAGTCTGCCTATGTTTTCGTTCTTCATAATTTTCATAAAATGTTCAAAATTCTTCCCCATCTGACATTTAAGTACAATTTGACCAGTTAGTTGTTTTCCTTCTGGGTCATTTATTGACATCGCAACTTCAAACCTGTCAATACTAAAAGTTTTGATAGTATCATGATGGGATGTCGATATTAACTCATGCCCCGTCGGTGATCCATTATCATCATGTTGATGATCATTCTCTTTCTCTTTTTGACTCTCCAATTCCTCCTCTTTCTCACTTTCATTTTCTTCATCACCATCTACGGACCCTTGTCCACCTCCCTCAACGTTATTTTCATATCTCTCCTCAGCTTCACTTTTCCCTGACTGAGATTGTTTAGGAAGCTCCTCCGAATCCTTCTGTACTGTAGCCTTTTTTTTAAGTGGTCAGACGTTGATCCACTTTTACTTTCTTTTCTTTTGGGAGATATGTTTTACCTACAGACAAAGAAAAATAAAAATTACATTACAGTTGATGTATGCATAGATTTTAAAAAAATACATTACAAACAACACGAATACCAACACCACCACAAACACCACCAACCAATGTCACCACCGGTGCCACCACGACGACCACAAACACCACCACCACCACCAACACCATCCAACTATACCACAACAGTCAACGGAACACTGCGATGGAAACTAGGGATTTCTCGAGTTCTTCCTACGATTTTACACTCAAAACTCAAAATTGTAAACCCATTCTCGAAGATAATACAACTAAAAGTTTTATTTTTCATCATTAACTTAGTAGCCCTTATTTTTTATTAAAAAAAAACAAATATAGAGTTCTTCTCGAACTCTGTTGCCTACGAAGACAAAGAAAACGACTGATACAAGCAAGAATGATGTCGAAAATAACACCTATGTGGTCGAAAATAAGAAGAAAAATGATCTGTTGTGGAGGGTTGAGCAAATTTATTGAGTAATTATTGTCTGTACTGTATTGTTGAGTGGGAATGAGAGTGGAAAAACCAGACCTCGAGATTTGAAATGATGAAACGTTTTGTATGGGTTGATTTGTATTTTGAAAAAGAATGACAAGTAGTTTTGAAAATGTTAATTTGGTCCAAAATGATCTTAATTATTTTTAAAATCATAAAATATATGCGTAATTTTAAAATCATATAAAAACAATTGAAGTTGTAGTTGACCGAGTACCTAGGAGGTGACCCTGTGAAAACTCACCCCTGGTCCTAGATTAATCAATTTAGGAGTCTAACATATGAACTCAATTGAAATTGTAAAAAACAAATGTTCAACATGTTGCGTCAGATTTCTCATCTATTGTAAATTATCAGTCAAATTAGGTAACAACAGATTACGAATCTGATGTAAATTATCAAACAGATTAAGTCATCTGTTGCGACAGATTACCCATCTGTTGTAAATTATCAAATGAATTATCATATGTCACAACAGATTACCCATATGTTGTAAATTATCAAATAGGTGCTGCCATCTGTTGTGGATGACCCTATGAGAACTCACCCCTAGTCCTAGATTAATCGATAGTTTATCCTATGAGAACTCACCCCTAGTTCCAGATTATTCAATCAAGGTATTAGTACCCTAGTCCTAGATTAATCAATTAAGGTATTAGTCTAACATATGAGGTAGTAAGAATCGGTTTGGCTCAGAGTGATCGATCGCCGACTCTGGTCGGGAGGAACGCAATACCGTTTCATCATGCAATTAACAAAAGACTCAATTGAAGTTGTAGTTGGCCCTATGAGAACTCACATTCAATTAAGGTATTAGTCTAACATATAAACTCAATTGAATTATATAAAAATAAATGTTCAACCTGTTGCAACAGATGTCTTTTCTGTTGGATCAAATAAAACAGATTATGTAATCTGTTACAACATATTACACATCTGTTGTAAAGTATCATACAGATTAAGCCATTTGTTGCGACAGATCATGAATCTGTTGTAAATTATCAAACAAATTAAGTCATCTGTTGCAACAGATTACCCATCTATTGTAAATTATCAAATGGATTGAGTCATATATTGTAATAGATTATCCATCTGTTGTAAATTATCAAATAGGCGCTGTCATCTATTGTAGTTGTCATTATGAGAACTCACCCCTAGTCCTAGATTAATTAATTAAGGTATTAGTTGTACACATGAGGTAGTAAGAATCGGTTCGACTCAGAGTGATCGATCGACGACTGTTGTCGGGAGGAACGCAGTCCCGTCTCATCATGCATTTGCCAAAAGACTCAATGGAAGTTGTATTTGACCCTATGAGAACTCACCCCTAGTCCCAGATTATTCAATTAAGGTATTAGTTGAACATACGAGGTAGTAAGAATCGGTTCATCTCAGAGTTATCGATCGATGACTCTTGTTGGGAGGAATACAGTACCGTCTCATCAAGCAATTGCCAAAAAACTCAATTGAAGTTGTAGTTGACCCTTTGTGCTCATTCATCCATCCCTAATTCCCCCAAGATCAATGTAGGTACTATTATTAATCTTAACATTAAGTTAATGAGAACACATTTCAACTCAGAGTGATCGATCGACGACTCGGGTCGGGATGAACGCAATACTAACACCATGCAAATACAATGACTCAATTGGATTTGTAATTGACCCATGTGAGCTCATTCATTCATCCCTCGTTCCACCTAGATTGATGTAGGTACTATTATTAATCTTAACATTAAGTTAATGAGGAACCCATTTTTTTATTCCTAGTTCATCCTAAATCAATTGCAATGAAATCTGTTGCAACAAACAACTGAGTTGTTGGAGAATTTCAAACAGATAACAATATCTGTTGCAACAGATGACATTTCTTATTTAATTATCAAATAGACATTTGCATCTGTTATGATAGATGACTGAGGTGTTGGAAATTTTTAAACAGATATTGATCTCTGTGGTAACAGATGACATTTCTAATTTAGTTATCAAATGACATTTCCATCTGTTGCCACAGATGACTGAGCTGTTGGTATTTCTCAAACAGATATCTAAATCTGTTGCAACAGACGACATATCTATTTGAAAATCTTTTTGTTTTCTTTTAATTTTAAAGCAAGCTATTGTCCGAGTAGATAAAGTAGTAGTGCTACTAAAGGCGGTAAAAAATATTTCTTGGATAACTCAAAAATCTCATTGAGTAGTCTTGTCCTGTCTTTTCAATGTCACCTATTTTCTTCCTCGTGCCCCTCAAATTATTAGGGAATATTAATTAATGAATATTGAAACCCCTAATACTTCTTCCTTTTCATATTGACTTGGCACTCCCATCAAGAAAATATTAATTAGGAATTTATTTTACTACCTAATTAGCCTTATTAATTATGTTTTGTAACTATAAATTTGAATAAATACACTCACTTTGTTTAGTCATTTAATATTAAGGGTAGTACATCTAGAAATTAGAATTATCTCATCTCTCCCCTCCTCTCCTTCAGTCCTAAATCTCTCATCTTTTTTCTTTCTATCCTTTTTAGGGTATCACAACCCTTTTTTTCTCTCCTCTTTCTCAAAAAATTTCGTTCGGATCTAAACCGATGGATATCCATATCTTAGATTCCTCGACTGAAATTGATGTTTTGACCCCCTTTTGACATTGTATGATATGATTCACTATTGCTCTTTCATTCTCGTCTTCTTCTTGCAACTTTATTTACATCTTTTTGTTTATTTAATTACCATTTTCCCATATCATATTTATTTAAAAAATTTGAAGGAACTTTTAATTATTGAATAAACATACCGAGAATTTTTATTATAAGATGCGAAAAAAAGTTATCTGTTGGGAGAAGTTTAAAAGTCTTGTTGGCAATATCATTTTTTTATGTATTTTATTTGTTTCTTTGTTGTTGATGCTGTTATTGATGTTGTTGGTGGGGCTGGCATTGTTGGAACTTATGGTATGGTGTTGTTGGTGGGTTTGGCATTGTTGGAACTTGTGGTGTGGTGTGGTTTAGACGGTGGGTGCTTCTTAGCTTAAAAATAGTGGAGTCCGAACAATCAACACAGAGAGTAAGAGAGAAAAAAATAAAAAGTTTAAAGTGAATAAGAAGAGAAGAGTTGGTTACCAAAATTTAAAAAATATGTGCTAAGTGAAAATTGAACTCAAGACCAAAAGAAATAAATAGCCTTAAGCACCCATAAACAACAACTATGTTAACCAAACAACTCTTAGTATGGGTGCTCACTGATTAGATTATATACGTTTTTTTCTTTATTTCCACATACATATATAAAGTTTGATACGAGTTCAGTCTGTGCTCGCACACCCGGAGGACTCCATGTGGGTCCGTCCCTTGTTGTTGTTGATGGTGTTGGAACATAGGATGTATGCTTCTTTGTAGTTGATGATGTTGTTGGAACAAATATTGTTGTTTTCTTTGTTGTTGATATTTTTTATTTGTTGTTTGTAGTTTATGTTTTTGTTGATGTTGCAACAGACAGAGCAACTGATGGAACAAATCAAACCACCAGCAAGGCTGCTATGTATTCCAACAGACTCCATATATGTTGCATCAGACTCCATATCTGACGCAACTGATGGAACAAATCAAACCACCAACAAGGCTGCTATGTATTCCAACAGACTCCATATCTGTTGCATCAGACTCCATATCTGACGCAACAGACTCCACTTCTGACGCAAACTATCTGGGATTTATGTGTTGTGTATGTTACTTAAATAATATTGGTGACTTTATTAATAAGTAAATTAGAAAAAATGGATCTAAATACAATATTTTATCTTTTTGTTGTATTTTCGAAAGATAAAGATTGGTAATCTGTTGCAGAATATATTCCACCTGTCAGATAACTTACAACATATGGACAATCTGTTGCAGCAGATGGATATATCAGTTTGCTTTTCCTTTAGCTGTGGCATCTGTTGCAACTTGCTAGTCATCTGTTTATTCAATTTCATTGAGAGCAATAGAATTTTCTAAACACTTCTTGGCCAAACTCAATTTTTGCTCTTGGATTGCTTCTCTTTTTTTTCTTTGCATCCTTCAAACTGGCCTCCAAATTCAATTTTTGCCCTTAATCCAATAGTAAAAATTTAGTTTGGTTGAAGGATGCAAAGAAAAAAAGAGAAGCAATCCAAGAGCAAAAATTGAGTTTGGCCAAGAAGTGTTTAGAAAAATCTATTGCTCTTGATGAAATTGAATAAACAGATGACTAGCAAGTTGCAACAGACACCACAGCTAAAGGAAAAGCAAACTGATATATTTATCTGTTGCAATAGATTGTCCATATGTTGTAAGTTATCTGACAGGTGGAATATATTTTGCAACAGATTACCAATCTTTATCTTTCGGAAATACAACAAAAAGATAAAATATTGTATTTAGATCCTTTTTTTTCTAATTTACTTATTAATAAAGTCACCAGTATTATTTAAGTAACACACACAACACATAAATCCCGGATAGTTTCAGCAATATTACATTAAATCCCGGATAGTTTGCTAATTACATTTTATCCCGAAATTTCGAATTGTGATACATATATGGACTAGTGATACATATGTATATGTATCACTAGTATATACGTATGTATACAGTTGTGACACATATAACATATGTATCACTAGTAAATATGAATTCGGGATTTTATGTAATTTTTTAAAACATTAAGGGATATTGTGTAATATGGTGTCTTAAATATGGGATTTGTGTAATTTTTCCTTTTAAGGGATATGAACAGATATGGCTTTTTGTTTGACTAAGTCCAATCCCTTCCAATTCTCAATCATTTTATAAATAGGTCCCTCCGGTCTCCTCACTCTCTCACTATCATTCATTCTACTATACTTATAATACTAATATGTCAGATCCAGATTCGTACAAGAAGGTTCATATCGAGTCCTTGCAGGAACTTCAAAGGCAGTTTGATGAACTCCAGAGGGATTTGGCCGACTTTCGACCAAGGCTGAGGAGGGTCCTGCTGTTGCCGGATGAAAATTGTCAGGTTGACAATAATAATAGTAATAATAATAATAATAATAATAATAATAATAATAATAATAATAATTAGGTTATGTTTTTTCTTTCTTTTTGCGTATGTATTTCCCTTTTTTATATTCGATCTACCTATAAGGGATTCAAAAAATTCCATGTATATGTTTGGTTTGGTTTGATTTGGTCGATTTTGAATTTTTAATTCTTATTCAATATTTAATTATCATTCTATTTATTTCCTATTCAAAACTTGTCGGCGGTTGGAGTTAGGGATGCGGTCATGATGAGAAATTCTCCTAAAAATGGTTCGTTAATAAATAATAAGTAACTAAATGATATTATAATCATAAAAGAAAGATTATTTAATTTTTAAAAAGTCACAACATTGGATTAATTTAATTAAGATATATATGTGATATGATTTTTAAGAAAAAAGTTAATGAATAGCCGTGACTGTGACTTTTGTCTAAACACATTCAACAAACAAACAAAAACAAAAAACGTTTCTGATGCATCAAATTCCTCATTTGTTGCGACTTATGAATCAGTTAGAATAAATCAAAAAAGCTCCTTAAACAGATGATCGATTTATAGCAACAGATGGTATATCTGTTGAAACAGATGGGTTATCTGATGCAACAGATATATAATCTGTTGCCATAACTCAATTAATAAAAATGGTTATTAAAGAAACGGAAAGATTAAGTCACCACCAGTTTGATTTAATTAAGTCATTTCTTTTCACAAAAAAGAATAAGAAAATAAATGATAAACACAATTTAAACCGTAAAAAACTCACCAGAAATATTCTTGTTTTTAAATCTTCTTTATTAATTTATATAATTTAAAAGTTAGAAAATTTGGATGTCATGAAGATAATTTTATTTTTTTTAAAGATATATATATTATATGTTGAAACAGATATATTATATGATGCAACATATTAACTATTTGTTGCAACGGATGATATATCTATTGTAATAGATGATTTATCTGATGCAACAGATATATAATCTGTTGTGCAACTCCGTGTAAAAAATAAACGGTTCCTGGAAAGAACTAATTATTTTAATAATTAGAAAGTTAAGCTTCAAGCTGAAAAGTCATGACCTATCATAATATTGCTTAATTTAATTAAGTCATAACTTTTTACAGTAATCAAGAATGTCATTAATAAATAGAGGTGAACAGTTGTGCCTTTAAATCTGCTTTATTAATTTATATAATTAAAAAGTCAAAAAAATTGGATGTCATGAAGATAATATATTTTTTTAAAAAAATATACATATTATATGTTGCAACAGATATATTATCTGATGCAACAGGTTATCTATTTGTTGCAAATCATGATATATCTGTTGTAACAGATGATTTATCTGATGCAATAGATATATTATCTGCTGTCCAACTCGGTGTAAAAAAATCGATTCCTGGAAAGAACTAATTATGAATAATAATAAAACTGAAAAGTCATAACCTATCATAATATTGATTAATTTAATTAAGTCATAACTTTTTACACTAATCAAGAATGTCATTAATAAATGAAGGTGAATAGTTGTGCCTTTAAATCTGCTTTATTAATTTATAAAATTAAAAAATCAGAAAATTTGGATGTCATGAAGATAATATATTTTTAAAAAATATATATATATATTACATGTTGCAACAGATATATTATCTGATGCAACAAGTTATCTATTTGTTGCAAATTATGATATATCTGTTGAAACACATGATTTATCTGATGCAACAAATATATTATCTGTTGTCCAACTCAGTGTAAACAAAAAAAATGGTTCCTGGAAAGAACTAATTATTAATAATAATAAAGCTAAAAAGTCATGACTTATCATAATATTGATTATTTTAATTAAGTCATAACTTTTTACAGTAATTAAGAATATCATTAATAAATGGAGGTGAACACTTGTGCCTTTAAATCTGCTTTATTAATTTATATAATTAAAAAGTCAGAAAATCTGAATGTCATGAAGATAATATATTTTTTAAAAATAATATATATATATTATATGTTGCAACAAATATATTATCTTATGCAACAGGTTAGCTATTTGTTGCAAATCATGATATATCTGTTATAATAGATGATTTATCTGATGCAACAAATATATTATCTGTTGTCCATCTCAGTGTAAAAAAAATGGTTCCTGAAAAGAACTAATTATTAATAATAATAAAGTTAAAAAGTCATGACTTATCATAATATTGATTAATTTAATTAAGTCATAACTACTTACAGTAATCAAGAATGTCATTAATAAATGGAGGTGAACAGTTGTGCCTGTAAATCTGCTTTATTAATTTATATAATTAAAAAGTCAGAAAATTTGAATGTCATGAAGATAATATATTTTTTAAAATATATATATATATATATATATATATATATATATTGTATGTTGCAACAGATATATTATCTTATGCAACAGGTTATCTATTTGTTGCAAATCATGATATATCTGTTGTAACAGATGATTTATCTGATGCAACAGATATATTATCTGTTGTCCAACTCAGTGTAAAAAAAAAACGGTTCCTGAAAAGAACTAATTAATAATAATAATAATAAAGCTAAAAAGTTATGACTTATCATAATATTGATTAGTTTAATTAAGTCATAACTTCTTACAGTAATAAAAAATGTCATTAATAAATGAAGGTGAACAGTTGTGTCTTTAAATCTGCTTTATTAATTTATATAATTAAAAAGTCAGAAAATTTGGATGTCATGAAGATAATATATATTTTTTAAATATATATACATATATATATATATATATATATATATATATATATTATTTGTTGCAACAAACATATTATCTGATGCAACATGTTGTCTATTTGTTGCAACGGATGATATATCTGTTGTAACAGATGATTTATCTGATGCAACAGATATATAATTTGTTGTCCAACTCGGTGTAAAAAAAATGGTTCCTGAAAAGAACTAATTATTTTAATAATAAATCTGAAAAGTCATGACTTATCACAATATTGTTTAATTTAATTAAGTCATAACTTCTTACAGTAATTAAGAATGTCATTAATAAATGGAGGTGAACAGTTGTGCCTTTAAATCTGTTTTATTAATTTATATAATTAAAAAGTCAGAAATTTTGGATGTCATGAAGATAATATATTTTTAAAAAAATATATATATTATATGTTGCAACAGATATATTATCTGATGCAACAGGTTATCTATTTGTTGCAACGAATGATATATCTGTTGTAACAGATGATTTATCTGATGCAACAGATATATAATCTGTTGTTCAACTCGGTGTAAAAAAAATGATTCCTGGAAAGAACTAATTATTTTAATAATAAATCTAAAAAGTCATGACTTATCACAATATTGTTTAATTTAATTAAGTCATAACTTCTTACAGTAATCAAGAATGTCATTAATAAATAAAGGTGAACAGTTGCAATTTTTTGCCTAAATCATTCAAGTTCAATCCTCTATAAATAGGTTTCTCCTTACTCAATCGTTCGTTCTACTACACACTATTTATTCTTCGCTCTTGTTACACCTTCAACTACTTTCTCTTCAAGGACTTGATAGTTTTTTCCTGTCTTTGGTAAGTTTTTTTCTTGATTTTTGTGTAAATATACGTTGTATTACATTACATTCGAATTCTTTCTTTTCTTTACTTTTGTGTTTACGTGTGTGTTTTGTCAACTTATGCGTTTTTTAGATATGGTTGATCCTGTGTGGGATGTCGCTATTTTACGAGACGCCATGAGGGAACTGCAGAAGGAGGTTCATGACCTGCATTGGGAGTTGGCCGCCGTCAGAGTAAGGATGCTGCGGGAGATCCGCAGGCTGCAGAGGGCACTGCTACTGCCCTTTGAAGATTGGCCGGCTGACCATACAAATAATAATGATGATAATAATAATTAATCTTTTTTTCTGTTATCTATGTATTTTTGTTTGTTTGTTTTATAAAAAATTATGTTTGATGCACTTGATTTTTTATTTCTTATTTAATTTTCGTGCTGTCTATTTCTATTTCTTAACGAATGACATGTCTACAATTAAGGAATAATTTGATTCCAGTATCAATAGCAAGAACATATGAGTTATCTGTTAGGTTTTGTGTGTGACAGGAGTTGTATTTTGTTGTTCGAAATATATTAGTAATCTGATGAAATAAATTATTTATCTGTTGAAACAGATTACTAATCTGGTGCAACAGAATACTCATCTATTCAATTCATAATCATATTACGGGCACCTAGAACCCTTAAACATGAATCCAACATGAGTCTACTGTTACAACAGAACATTTATCTGGTGCCACAGTTAATGGATCTATTTAAACAGATTGCTCTTGTATTGCATTCATGTTCGCATGCAAACTATTGTTGTAAAAACAACACTAGCAGTTACCCAGATTCAACTAAAAAACATAATCTGACTTACCAAAGTCTCCTCTCAAGTAAATTCCAAAGTTGAAAGTGATTTACGAAATAAAATTTGACATAAGAATTTGGTCAAAGAGCAGCAGTTGGGGTAACAACAACAACAACAACAATGGTCAACAAGAAGAATATGAAGTTGATAATGAAATATAAGATGATGATAATGAAATATAAGATGATGATAATGAATCAAAAGATGATGAATAAAGCAGCAACAACAATGAACAACAAATATCGCGAAGAGAGAGAAAATAACCACGGATGAGGGGAGAGAAAAATACGTCTTTTCCCCCTTCGTTCCTCGTTATATATTAGCTAACATTTGAATCAAAGTGTAAATTTAAAAACTTGTGCGTTATTTTGAAAATTTTCAAACTTTTTAAACCATAATTAAGTAATTGTCACTTCTACTCAATTATTAAGACTTGTGTCACCTACAGCTCATTTTAAAACGCTTTTGTCACATGTGGCCCAAACCCCCTAGTATCTCATTGCATATGAAATTGGTAGATTTTTAATAAACAAAAAAATCTAAATAGAAACTTCACTTTTTGTATTTTGGATAAATTCAAATCTCAAATTTAACACTATTACTATAATCTTATTATTTCAATTACATGTAAGCTTCTATATGAGGAAAACTAATAAAAATATTGCAATAGAAAATGATTTACAAAAAGAGTGTTAAGAGGCAAAGTAAAAATATTTGTACTTACAATCCATTTAAAACTTAAGTAACATAATGAAATTTTTTATTAAAAAGGGAATAACTTAGACAACTTAGAAATATAATACATGTAATTTTATTTATACCGAGAACATTATCGTGTAAATTATATTTATTCTCTAACGTTATTTTTATCTGCATAAAATATTTTAATGATTCAATTTTCACGTAAAATAATCGTGCATCGCGCGGGAGCATATACTAGTTCTTAATAAATGATCTGAAATTCATCGAGACAATTAGATCAGAAATACTATGCCGACACAACGCTTAGTTAAAGTTATAAATTTTCAAGTGAGAAGAAGGTATTCTTAAATGAGTTTGGTGAAGGTCATTCTCAGCCAAAACAATCAAGAATAATAGTATAAGTGATTATTTTATTCCTGCATTTGGTTATGGATATTTATTAATTTCAAAATTATTTTATTTATTATTTATATTAAAACAGTGCGTACGGATATTTATTAATTTCAAAATTATTTTATTTATTATTTATATTAAAACAGCGCGTACGATTTCAATTTATGTAGTATTCTTATTTATTCCATCCCGCCTATCAAAATGGCCTCCTGTTAAGGATATTTTAAAAACTTATTCTTTTTATTTTTCATTTCAATTTGTGTACTACTTTCTTGTTCATTTTTATTTGTCCATATTAAATTAATTTGTATGTCTCTTAAAACGATTATAATATGAGTATTTTACTGCAATAATTTTTATATTAGTTGATGTAGTCTTAGGTCAAGAAATGATTTAAAGAATAAGTAACTAATAACATGATAAAATATGTTTTTCTTTTTCTTTTAATAAGTGATAAGTACAAACCAACCCCGTGTGTTTCACTCTCTATTTTGGGATATATTATTTTCTATCACGCTCACTTTTTAACCAACATTACTTCAATATTTTCTGATATATGTTTCTATTTAGTAACATCGATCAAATCAATCGAGTTCGTCGCACGAGGTTTACCTAGTGCGATTTACATCTCCTGTATGGTTTGCGAGCTATTGCATAGTGAGGAGTTTACCCAGTGCGCACCCGAAGGACAGAAACTGCGGCAGAGGGTGTAGCGGCTACGAATTTTTCTAGAGTTTCCAAAAAAAAATAAAAAAAAATCGCTTAAACCAGACACATGCACGTAGGACAAAAACGAGCATTATTTATTTATAGAGAATATATTCTTTGAGATTGATTGAAAATGCAGGCCTAGTTGATGCCCCCACCTCCACCCCACCTCCACACCTCCATGAAGGTTACTTAAGACTGTGGTCCGGTGGAAAAAATTGTACCACCAAGCATAGTATAGTACTATTTAATTTTGAGAACGAGATCTACCACTTTAGAATTATATGTATGTCAGAGAAATTAAAGATAGGTCGAAGTCATCCATATGAATATTTTTTCTTTCGATTTCCCACTGTAGGTATTAAATCATAAAATATTAGTAGTACATACAGAAGAATTAAGGATTTCTCTTTCAACGGAAGCGGATTTGTAATAATCACGAGTCACAGTGACGGAGTCAGAATTTTTATTGAGAGGGTTCAGAAGTAAATATACGGATTAGTCGAAGGGGGTTCAACATCTACTGTATATACATACAAATAGTTTTGACCATGTAAAAATAGTATAATTTTTCGATCGACAAAGAAGGTTCGAATGAACCCTGAATTCAATGTGGTTCCTCCACTGCGAGTCATGACGTCATGAACTCTTAGGAATTAGATGGATTTTCTTTGTTCATAAAATAGAGGAGATGTGTATTTTGTGTAAACGGACTTATAATAGTAATTTATTTGTACCATATAAGTAGGATTCGGAGAGGACAAGTTAATGGGCTGATTAACATTCATTATGAGTGACAGTGAACCCAACGTACGTAATAGCTATTTTCAACATTCAGTGTACTTACTTTGGATCAGAGCTTCGATTAATTCAAATTCGTGTTATGTATTGACCTCTATTTTAAAAAGAATGATCTACTTTTCTTTTTAGTTCGTTTAAAAAAGAATGAACCCTTTCCTTTTTTGGCAATACTTTAATTTCAATTTTCCACATGACATATTTAGGATCACAAGATTAAAGAGCATTTTGATACATTTGACACAACTTTAATTTAAGGCCACAAGATTTAAAAGTCTTCTTTATTTTCTTAAACTTTGTGCCAGGAGATTCAAAAGTCTTCTTTATTTTCTTAAACGTTGTGTCAAGTCAAAGTAGGTCATTCTTTTTTAAACGAAGAAAGTATTAAACGGAGTGTTAATCCTTGCTAGTATTTTTCTATTTCAAAACTCGAAATCAAGACATATGATTAACGACGGATGAATCCTATCAATCCACTGCAACGCTGGATTTTGTATATGAAAATTCAACATCATATAATTAAATTGTTCTCCTCTCCCTTGAAAGGAAATGATAAAAGAAAATCAATAGAACATAAATAAAATAATAACAAGAGGACCAGTGAATAGTGATATTGATACATTATTTACAAAGATTTTTTGTGGGTTCTACAGGAAGCAACCTTGTCATGACTTGACACCATAGCACTATCTAGAAATCACCTACTTGGGATAAATTAAATTGAAGAAATGAAGCTAAATCTTCCTGTCCATTTAAGTATTTAATAATGATTTAATGAATGTACATGAAGGTGAAGTTGAGGCCATTGATAATTTTGGACCATATGCATTTTTGTCAACAGGCTGGACCTAATTAATACAAATGATTGATTTTTTTTTGGTGTGTACGTTCTTTGAAAGGAAATTTTTATTTAAAAAAAGAAAAAATCATCTCTCGTTTGATATTTATATTGGAGTTTGATTAATTCAAATTCATGTTGATATTCATATTGAAGTTTGATTAATTTAAAGTCATATCATGCATATATCTTATTTGGGAGAAACACTCACTATCAAAAACTTTTTCATATTCAAAACTTGAAACCAAGATCTATTATAAAGGTAGGAGAAATCTCATCTAGCGCACCACATCTTTTGCTGGTCTGATCTCTCTATCCTTATTGTATCGGGGGACTATGTATGAATGTTTGACATTGCATGCCTAGGAATAATTGGACGAGTCATCTCTTTCAAATATTTAGAATTTTCAAAAAGGCTTGATATCATGAATCAGATTAGTGCCTTTTAACAACATAGCATGTCCAGTATAATCGTACAAGTAAAGTTTGAAAAATATGATATAAGAGTAAGGTATTAAATGTATTAGCATTGATGTTTGAGGAATTATTGAAAAGAAATAGTACCAACTTTGAACACAAGAACCAAGTTATTGTGAAAAGTAACAAACAATAAAGTAAAAAAACTAAGCTCCTTGCTCGAGAGAGTAAAGCCACAACCTACAACTTGTAGGACTTTCGACCAAACTTCCACAAACTTCAAAGAATAATTTTTTATTAAAACTCTATGATCAAAAGGACTAAATCTAGTAGTTCCTCAACTCAATCCTAACTCTCAACTATTTTGACAAACTTTAACTTCTAACAAGGTAAACTCCTCTTGTTGTACCGTCCTCGCAAATCACACCTAACATACTCATAATAGAAAATTTACAACTCAATTACTATTTTATTACGCAACTTAGACAAAAAACTAGGAACATTCAACTCAGAAGGTTCTCAGTACTTCACACACAACTGCCAAGATGCTCTAAGAAAACCTTGTTCTCGTATGCAATATATGACGGATTATTTGACATAGATCTTCCTTATACAGTGTAGCTAATTGTGGGATGTTGCTCCACAACCTTAATTATGCAGATAAGGTCATGCATTCCTTGATCGATAAAACTACTAAAGTCCTTATGCAATTCAGTTTCCTCTCATAGTGATATGCTTTGATTTGTTTCCTTTTTTACACTTGGCACTTCGCGTGACAATCACACGTGTGCAAGGTTAGGAGCCAAGTTTACTTCGTCTATAATCAAAATCACAATCAAGAGTAAACACATTTAATCATACACAAGTGCTACACGTCTATTTTCCCCTTTTTAATGATGACAAACTCATATATGCATGAAACAAACTAAACGTCAAATGAATTCATAACGCATTAATAAGTGAGCACTAAATGAGATCAACAAATCATAATTCACCACCACAACAACAAACTTCATCATAACTTCAATAATATCATACTTTCCTCTTTTAGCATCATAAAAAATAGGTAATCAAGGATATACCAAAGACATAATTAAAGTGTAATGATAATTGTTCATGATCATTGAGACAACACTAACGCATACTTAATAGGAAATAATGCATAGATACTGAGGATATCAACCATCTCACAATGGAACTAAAGCAATCAACATAATAAGGAGCAATAAGAATTCAAAACATGCACGAGTTTAAGCCAAATTGTTCCTAAATAAAAAAAAAGAGTTAAGCAGTCACAAAAACCAACAATAGTTGTTTGTGACATCAATCAGATCCAAAATAAGAAGAGAGAGTGACAAGGACCAGAAAGAGCTAAGGGAAGGATGAGAGAGGGTGAGACTTGGGAATAAGCTGCATCATGGCATCAAATCTAGCAAAATGAGCATTTTGCTGTGTGAGCATATCATTCTTTAGTTGAAGCATCATGGCATCAAATCCAGCAAGATGAGCATTTTGTTGCATGAGCATATCATTCTTTAGTTGAACTACTTCCTTTAGCTGAGCCGCCTCAGTTTGAGAAGTTGCTACCTGATTCTGCAGCCTAGTTGTCTCATCCTTGAGCCTAGCATTTTCAGCCTGTCCAACTTCCAAGTCAAACATGAGTTTAGTGATTAGATTTGTGGTCAAACAGTCACTCTATCAGGGTCTTGACATTAATTATGCCACTCTCTATGACTATCTTTCCATTTTTTAACTTAACCCCAAAACTCTCAAACACTATAATCAATAAAAATCCATAGGCCAAGTCATGAGGACCAATCTCAGGAGAGATAATTCTGTTCATGTGTTTGATCATGAGGGCTGACAAATTAACCCTCTCATTCATCTCAATTGCATGCATGATCCCAATATCCCTTAAGGATATATCATGCCTCCTCTCATTTCTTGGAACCACTATATTTTTCACAATTTCAAATAACAATTTATCAAAAGGTTGTAGTTTACTCTTTGAAACATTCCTAGGAATTTTCTTTACTCCGCAATCCTCATCATTCTTCCACATATACTTTTCTAGTCCCTCTGCAGGGATTTACAGAATATTTCCTAATTTAGCAGGATCAAACACAATCTCTACTCCCCCAACTGAAGAATAAGTGGGTTGATTCATCAATCATAGTCAGATTGATATAGAATTCAACAACTTCCTCCTCATAAACAACCATTGCAAGATCCCTGAACAAATGAGTCCATCCTTGAAAGTTAAGCCTATCTAACAACTTTTAAACAAAGGGATTGCTCATAACTTTAGGGTGAAAGACCCTTCCCCTCAGCACAAACTTTGAACTATAGTAAGCATCGTTACCCATAGCAAAAAACTTTTCAAGATTTTGGTTAGAACGTCTTACCTTTGGATGAGTAGGAACAAATTCCTTCTGCTCAGAGTCGTCCTCAATCTCAGCGGGCACCTTAGATTCCTCAATCATATTTTCCCCTTTAGTCTCTGAGGATCTCGCATTTTTGCTTGACTCAGCAGCTATCTTGAGTTCTGCTATGCGTTTGCGGGTATGATGAATACGAATTGGAGGTGTGAGAATGACAGAGTACTTAGGTTTAGAGGTGGCTTTGGGCTTGTGGACGGTGGCAAAGGAAAGATCATCTTCATTATCAGATGAGTTATACGCTGGTGAAAAAAGGGTTGATTGGGGAGGGTTCTCGGTCTCTGCAGTTGCCTCCTCTTGTGAGCTCCAACTATAATTCAAGGAATCAAAGGTTTTTAGCGAGGATGAATTTAGAGATAAGGGTTTTTGAGAGAAGCATTTTGACGGTGAAGAGATTTTTGGAGAGAATGATGATCTTTCATGGGCAAAGGGAAGAGTAGGTGATGGGGAACGGGATTCGTTCAAAAATTTTCCATGAGAATGTGCCGCCATTAATCGATTCAAAACTTTCTATCTAAACTATACACAAATTTTCTTCTTTATCTTTAGAGAAGATAGCTTGTTACCTCCCCGAACTATATCCGAAAGAGCTGAGACACACCTTAACTTTAGAGGGGTCCTATTACCCCCTGAACTATTTAAAAGTGGATTTATTACCCCCTCCCCCCGACGCTGATGTGGCAAGAGAGTGTGTTTCACTCTCTTTAAAGAGAGTGAGAACCGATTTTTTTTTTTCTTTATTCATTTTTAATTATTCTTTATTCATTTAAAAATTAATTTTTAATATTTCTTTATTTTCTTTATTCATTTACTTTATTCATTTTTAATTATCATTTTCTTCATCTCTAAGCACAAAATCGATTGTTTTCGACTTCAAATTCGTCGAAAATTTTAAAATGAGTATTGTTCATTGGTTCCAATTTCAAGATCGTCGGAATTTTTAAAATCGATATTTTTCATTATTTTCGACTTGAAGGTCGTTGAAAATTTTAAAATTCTTCATTATTTCCGACTTTAAGGTTATTGAAAATTTCAAATTCGGTATTGTTCATTGTTTTCGAATTCAAGATTGTCGAAAATTTTGAAATTGGTATTGTTTGTTGTTTCCGACTTTAAGGTCATCAAATCAAAAATTTTAAATTCGGCATTTTTCATTATTTTCGGCTGCAAGGTCGTTGAAAAATTTGAAATTGGTATTGTTCGTTGTTTCCGAATTTAAAAATCCTCAAAAACTTTCAAAATCGATATTCTCCATTATTTCTGAATTCAAGGTCATCGTAAATTTTAAAATGGGTATTGTTCATTATATCCGACTTCAAGGTCGTCGAAAAATTTAAAATTCTCTATTGTTTCCGACTTTAAGGTCAACGGAAATTTTAAATTCGGTATTTTTCATTGTTTCCGGCTTCAAGGTCATCGAAAATTTTAAATTCGGTATTTTTCATTGTTACCGACTTCATTCAAGGTCGTTGAAAATTTTAAAATTGGTATTGTTCGTTGTTTTCGGATTTAAAAATCCTCAAAATATTTCAAAATCGATATTGTCCATTATTTCCAAATTCAAGGTCATCGTAAATTTTAAAATGGGTATTGTCCATTATTTCCGACTTCAAGGTCGTCGAAAATTTAAAAATTCTCTATTGTTTCCGACTTTAAGGTTATTGAAAATTTTAAATTCGGTATTGTTCATTGTTTTCGAATTCAAGGTCGTCGAAATTTTTGAAATTAGTATTGTTCGTTGTTTCCGACTTTAAGGTCATCGAAAATTTTAAATTCGGTATTTTTCATTGTTTCCGGCTTCAAGGTCGTTGAAAATTTTGAAATTGGTGTTGTTCGTTGTTTTTGGATTTAAGATTGTTGAAATTTAATAATTGATATTGTCATTGTTTCGCATTTCAAGGTTGTCGAAAATTTCAAATTCGATGTTGTTTATTATTTTCGACTTCAAGATCGTTGAAAATTTCAAATTCGGTATTGTTCACTCTATCCTGCTTCAAGGTCGTCGAAAAATTATTTGCATAGAAGTAGGAATAATAAAGCTTGAAAAAGAAAAGAGATGAAAAGTTATGATGGAAAAAATAATGGTGAAAAATGATAAAAATATATAAAAAATGAAAAAGAAAGTAAATAAAAATCAATTTTAAACAAAAAAACATGTGTCAAAATGCTATGGGCGCATGTATCACACTCTCTATCTTTTCTATGTGAGTAAAAGGGTTTTCTAATCAAAATCTATCTTTTCGTATGATCAAGGACGACGGCTTTACCCTTTTATAAATAAAAAAAAAGTGACCGCTTAGGCCCCCGAATTTGAGGGCCTCATCCCCTCTCTGCCCCCCTCCCTTGACCTTATCTTTTTTTTTAGCAACAATAAATTACCAAAATACAATCTATTGTGAACTTATATAATCTATAAAAGAAAAGAAAATTAATTCAAAATACAATCAATTATACTTTCTAACGAGAGAGGTACATGAATTAATTCTTAAAAGCGAGTCTAATCCAGGGTTGAATGAAATCATACGCCATTCACATTAAAAAAAGGGAAAAAGACACTCTATAATAATTTTTAAAACGAATAACCCAAATTTAAAAACTTTTCAAAAAATGGCCAGTCGGATATACTATTTCCGCTTTATAACCATTCCTAATTTGGGTCATTTTGACCTACGTAGTCCATATACAGTACTGGTACAATTTATATATATATATAATACTGATACATTATTCAACTTGGACAATTCGACCCTTTTAAAAATATTTTAATTTTTTTTTTGCGATAAATGTTTTAATTAATCAAATATTCTATTTTTTTTTATTGTTTAGAAACAATAATTAAATTATATAAAAATGATATAATTGTTAAATAGAATAGGTATCTATATGAGATATATGTATAGAAATTGTATAATTCTATCAAATATGTATATTTATAAAATATATAGAAAGTGTATGGACATTATATAATTGTTGTATAAAACGTGTAAAAAAATATATAGTTATTGTATAAATTATTTATCAAAATTGTATAATTTTTGTATAAAATATTTATATGCATAAGATTTATAAAGAAACTGTACAGAAGGTGTGTAGAAATTGTATAGAACAAGCTAGTAAATTGAAATGATTAGAAAGTGAAACTTAAATTTCATGAAAATAGTTTAATTTGAAGTGTCGTTTCTGTCTTTTCCTATTAAAAAAACAGCCAAAAACAATTTAACATTTATTACAATAAAATCACTCAATTATTGAAAAACATGAAAGATCAAAGACACCATCAAAGTTTCTTTCCTCAACTGCCCATGATTTTATTTTCCAAGAAAATAAAATATATAAACAGTATAGTACAATTAAGCAACAAATTAATTAATCAAAAGAAGAAAATTGACCTAACCGCCCCGCCCCCCGCCCCCCGGCTCCGTCCCCGTCCTATTTGCTCCAATTTCTTGCCTGCTGAATTTTTAGAAGTGTTACTGCTCCCACTAATTTTATTTAGATATGACATAATACAATTTCAGGTCATGGAGGATACGTATCAGAATAGAATGATAATTGGGTAAAGTGTTGTGTGTTGCTTTTTAAGGTTTTAAGCTTATTGGTGTTTGTTGTGCACTAGCCATAGTATGATAGTTTAGGGTTTAGCCATAAATATGGAGGTGGAGCTGATCCCTACTTCTGATATTGTTTATTGTGTTATTGCAATATTTTGTGATTGATTATTGTCTCTTTCTTTAAGACTTTGCACTGTTACCTTATTAGTTACTGCATTTTCTTCACTGTTTTCTTCTTGTTTGTACCTGGATTTGTATACTTGAGCCGACTGTCTTTTGGAAACTGTCTCTCTACCTCTCCGAGATAGCGGTAAGATTTGCGTACACTCTACCCTCCCCAGTCCTCACTTGTTGGATTTCACTAGGCATGTTGTTGTTGTAGTAATGTGCACCAAAATGAAGCTAAGTCTTAATTTTGCAGAGAAATCTCTCCATTTTAAAGCCATTCTGAGTGATACTGCTTCTAATCTTTGTCTGATGGCTAGAAATACTGTTAAAAGACTTTTTTGTTTTTATATATCAAGTAATGTAAAGACTTCTGTATTACTGCTTTTTTTTTGGTTAAAAAAAGGGGGGGGGGGAGATTGTTATTCTGTAATTAATAGAAAGAATAGCAGTTTACTCTCTTTTGCTGGCTAGATGACTTTATACTTCACTATAGGTAAGTTTTCAGTTTCGTCGACTTTGGTTGAACATGATAATTTTACACCCAAATCAATACTATAGGTAAGTTTTCAGTTTCGTCGACTTTGGTTGAACATGATAATTTTACACCCAAATCAATCAGAAAAATTAAGTTCAGCAATTTCTTCTTATTAGTTTCTGGTGGAAAGCATGTTTCTCTGCCCTTTTTGTTTTAGCTCTCATTTGTTTTGGTTATGTAAAGCACCTCCTATGTATTTTAATGTAGTTATGCTCATCTGGATACAACTCAGTTCCTATTCCCTTGCTTGCAGATGATACATTAGAGATATCAAGCCGAGGGTCTGCAGAAACAGCCTCTCTACCCTACAAATGTAGGAGTAAGGTATGCATACATCCTACCCTTCCCAAACCCCAGGATTAATAATACTGTGTATGTTGTTGTACATTAGAGACATCAAGCAATGATGGAGTGAAAAATCTAGTTCATGTTCCTTGTTGTTCAACTCTAGGAGAATATCTAAAGAGTAAGAAACGGTTATTGATTGTATCTACCACGGTATTAGTATTCATTGGTATCTATAAAATTCTGTTGTTATGAGTGTTATCTTTTTAAACTGCAGCAGAGGACAAATTTTGATGTTCTAATTATGATCAATTGTCTTGGACAAAGAATATACAAGTATGATTATTGTGCAGAAATGCAAAATGTAATTTCACATTGCAAAAATATCTTACAATTGCTCTATTACACCCTTTCAACGATATTTATGGAGTATATGGAATCAGTTAGAAAGTATATATAACCAAGCAGAGTACTGCTTGAAATCTCGCACCTACTGCTTCAGTTACGTAACTCGGTTTATCTATTAATATAGTAGATACAAACTCCTTCTGTCAAAGCACATAGTTATCATCTCCAAATAAGTATTGGTGGCGAGGATGTTGGATCCTGAAGGGAGATTACAGTTTCAAAAGAACCCACCAAAGCCTTGACCTTGCTTCTCCTGGTCTCCTCAAGCTTGGTTGCAGTCTCTTCGATCACATTGTTGAACAAGATTGGAGCCTCTTTTTTGTCTCCTCTAGATTGGTGCCGAAGATTAACTTTCATAGTTTCATCTTTTGCAGAATTTGACTTTCCATAAGCAATAAGTCTCTGAGAGCTTCTTCCTCTAACATGAGAACTTTCATTTCCGTTGTTCTCTAGTATTTTGGCGGGCCTGAATTTTAGTCTCCTTGGACTGAGTTTCTCAGACTGAAAATCAATTATTTTTCCTCTCCTGAACTTGAGATTTTTAGGACTGCCATTGCAGCCCTTCCAGCTTTTATATATTAGTTTGGAGTTGCTGTTCCACTTTTCTTGGAACTGCTGACTATTGCATCACCATTAACAGACTCGCATGCAGAAGTTGATGATAAGGAGGATTTCCTGTTGCCAATGTTTCTGGAGCTACAGCCATCAGAATATAGAGAAGATGATGGGGAGAGAATAGGTGACGATCTCTTTCCTCTTATTGGGCCATGCCTATCTAAGGACGAGACTCTGGCCTTCTGATTTCCCGGAGCGATCTGTATTGTCTGGCTTTTAGTCTTTGATTCTCTGATGTACAATTTTCTAAGTTGAGATGCCTTGTTTGGAAAATTTTCATGACTTGGTTGCACTTTTTTCGTTCATGCAAGGCTCTAGTCAAATTATTAATTATAGATCCCTTGTTTGGATCAGTTTCATGAATCACTTTGCCAGTTTTGCTAGGAAGACTAAACTGCTTATTGCGTTGAGAGACCATTCTCATGGAATTGTTAGTTAACTTTTCGCCTGATGCCCTCTTCACAGAAGTTCTTGCAGAGTTGGAAATACTTATGGAATCCATTTTCTTGCTCAACCCGGAGGATCCCCTTTTGACAGATATTTTGGTGGATTCTGGGATCTTCTGTGCCTCGGCTCGAAAAGTTGTTGGGCTGGGTTTCTTCCCTTTATGCAACTGCACAGTTGTAGCCATTTCTTGTATTTCTCGTGATGGTGTTACACGTTTTGTCGGCTGGAGAGTCCCTGCCTTTGTCGAAGTTGAAGTTGAAGTTGAAAATTGTGTTTGGCCATGACGTAAATTAAAGTTGTTTTTGAAATTTTGTAAGAGAAATAAGAGTAAAAAAAGTGAAAACTTTTCCAAGAATAATTTTCACTAAAGTGAAATAATTCTTATGGTCAAACACTACTATTTTCACTTTTTTCATTAAAGCGAAATAATATTCCAAAAAAAGTGAAAAATTCTTATGGCCAAACACCTACTAAGAACAATCAATTACTCTAAAGGTTCTCAGTACTTCGCACACAGCTGCCAAGATGCTCTACTACCTTGAATAAAACCTTGTTCTCGTATGCAATATATGGCGGATTATTTGACATAGATCTTCCTTATATAGTGTAGCCAGGGGCGGAGCTACACTTGGCTGAGGGGGTTCATCCGAACCTCCTTCGGCGAAATTTTTTACTATTTATACATAGTCAAAATTATTTTTCGTATATATACAGTAGAGGTTAAACCCCCTTCGATTAGTTCCTATGTTTACTTTTGAAACCCTTAACGAAAATCCTGGCTCCGCCGCTGAGTGTAGCTAATTGTGGGATGTTGCTCCACAACCTTAGTTATACAGATAAGGTCATACATTCCTTGATTGATAAAACTACTAAAGTCCTAATGCAATTTAGTTTCCTCTCATAGTGATATGTTTTGATTTGTTTCCTTTTTTACACTTGACACTTCACGTGACAATCACACGTGTGCAAGGTTAGGAGCCAAGTTTACTTTGTCTATAATCAAAATCACAATCAAGAGTAAACATATTTAATCATACACAAGTTGCTACACTTATCTATTTCCCCTTGTTTAATGATGACAAACTCGTGTATGCGTGAAATAAACTAAAAGTCAAATGAATTCATAACGCATTAATAAGTGAGCACTGAATGAGATCAACAAATCATAATTCACCACCACAACAACAAACTTCATCATAACTTCAACAATATCATGCTTTCCTTTTTTAGCATCATAAAAAATAGGTAATCAAGGATATAACAAAGACATAATTAAAGTGCAATGATAAATGTTCATGACCACTGAGGCAACACTAATGCATACTTAACAGGAAATAATCTATAGATACTGAGGATATCAGCCATCTCACAATGGAACTAAAACAATCAACATAACAAGGAGCAATAAGAATTCAAAGCATGCACGAGTTTAAGCCAAATTGTTCCTAAATAAAAAAAAAGAGTTAAGCAGTCACAAAAACCAACAATAGTTGTTTGTGACATCAATCAGATCCAAAATAAGAAGAGAGAGTGACAAGGGCCATAAAGAGCTAAGGGGAGGATGGAGGAGGGTGGGACTTGGGAATAAGCTAGGATGGAGGAGGGTGGGACTTGGGAATAAGCTGCATTATGGCATCAAATCTAGCAAAATGGGCATTTTGCTGTGTGAGCATATCATCCTTTAGTTGAAGCATCATGGCATCAAATCCAGCAAGATGAGCATTTTGTTGCATGAGCATATCATTCTTTAGTTGAACCACCTCCTTTAGCTGAACCACCTCAGCTTGAGAAGTTGCTAGCTGATTTTGCAGCCTGGTTGTCTCATCCTTGAGCCTAGCATTTTCCTCCTGGGTAGCTTCCAAGTCAAACATGAGTTGAGTGATTAGATTTGTGGTCAAACAGTTACACTCTATCAGGGTCTCTATATTAATCATGTCACCCTCTGTGGCTACCTTTCTATTTCTTAACTTAACCCCAAAGCTCTCAAACACTATAGTCAGTAAAAATCCATAGGCCAAGTCATGAGGACCAATCTCAGGAGAGATAATTCTTTTCATGTGTTTGATCATGAGGGCTGGCAAATTGACCCTCCAATTCATCTCAATTGCATGCATGATCCCAATATCCCTTATGGATACATCCTGCCTCCTCTCATCTCTTGGAACCACTACATTTTTCACAATTTCAAATAACAATTTATGAAAAGGTTGTAGTTTACTCTTTGAAACATTCCTATGATTTTTCTTTACTCTCTCCCCAGAGAATTTCTTGGGGAGGGTGCAATCCTCATCATTCTTCCATGTGTAATTCTCTAGTCCCTCTGCAGGGATCTGCAGAATTTCTCCTAATTTAGCAGAATCGAACACAATCTCTACTCCCCCAACTGAAGAATAAATGACTGATTCACAAATCATTTTCAGATTGACATAGAATTCAACAACCTCCTCCTCATAAACAGCTATCGTAAGATCCCTGAACAAATGGGCCCATCCTTGAAAGTTAAGCCTATCTAACAACTTTTGAACAATGGGATTGCTCATAACTTTAGGGTCAAAGACCCTTCCCCTCAGCACAGACTTTGAACCATAGTAATCATCTTTACCCATAACAAGAAACTTTTCAAAGTTTCGGTTAAAACGTCTTACCTTTGGATGAGTAGGAACAGACTCCTCCTGCTCAGAGTCGTCCTCAATCTCAGTGGGCACTTCAGATTCCTCAATCATATCTTCCCCTTTAGTCTCTGAGGATCTCGCCCTTTTGCTTGACTCGGCAGCTACCTCGAGTTCTGTTGTGCGCTTGCGAGTTTGATGAATACAAACTGGAGATGTGGGGGTGACAGAGTTCTTAGGTTTATGGGTGGCTTTGGGCTTGTGGATAATGGCAAAGGAAAGATCATCCTCATTGTTTGGCGAGTTATACGCTGGTGAAAAAAGGGTTGATTGGGGAGGGTTCTCAGTCTCTGCAGTTGCCTCCTCCTCTGAGGTCCAACTATAATTCAAGGAATCGGAGGGTTTTGGCGAGGACGAATTTGGAGATGAGGGTTTTGTAGAGAAGGATTTTGGTGGTGAAGAGGTCTTTGGAGAGGATGGTGATCTTTCATGGGCAAAGGGAAGAGTAGGTGATGGGGAGCGGGATCCGTTCAAAAATTCTCCATGAGAATGTGCCGCCATTGATCGATTCAAAACTTTCTATCTAAACTATATGCAAATTTTCTTCTTTATCTTTATAAGACAAAGTGCATTTGACTTCCTAATTCTGCTATCAAAATCTGAAATTTATAGTGTTGGAATTCTTCCTTTTCTATGTGAGTAAAAGGTTTTTCTAACCAAAATATATCTTTTCCAATGATCAAGGGCGGCGGCTCTACCCTTTTATGAAATAAAAAAAAAGTGATCGCTTGGGCCCCCGAACTTGAGGGCCTCATCCCCCCAACCTCTTTTTTTTTTTTAGCAGTAATAAGTTATCAAAATACAAACTATTGTAAATTTATATAATCTATAAAAGAAAAGTAAATTTAATTCTAAATACAATAAATTATCTCCCTCCGTCCCAAATTACCCTTCCCAAATTGAGATGACACATTGATTAAGAAAAATAATTAATAACATGCCTAGTTTACCATAATACCTCTATTAAATGATGTTTACATTTTAATTTTAAGAAAAAGTAAGTAATGCAAAGGGTAAAACATGGAAATTTTTTTTTGTCTCTTCTTGATGAATGAAAAAAGACAAGTAAAATGGGAAATCAAATTAGAAAATTTGGGACGGAGGGAGTACTTTCTAAAGAGAGAGGTACATGAATTAATTCTTTAAAGTGAGAGAGAGGTACATGAATTAATTCTTTAAAGTGAGTCTAATCCAAGGTTCAATGAAATCATAAGCCCATTCACTGATTCACATTAAAAAAACAGTCAAAAACAATTTAACATTTATTACAATAAAGTCACTCAATTATTGAAAAAATATCAAAAGATCAAAGACACCATTAAAATTTCTTTCCTCCACTGAACTCATGATTTGATTTTCCAAAAAAATAAAAAATATAAACAGTAGAGTATAATTAAGCAACAAATTAATTAATCAAAAGAGGAAAATTGCCCCCTCCTATTTGCTCCAATTTCTTGCCTGCTGAATTTTTAGAAGTGTTACTGCTCCCACTAATTTTATTTAGACAGGACATGATACAATTTCAGGTCATCGAGGATATGTATGAAGGACACGTATTAGAATAGAGTGATAATTGGGTGGAGTGTTGTGTGTTGCTTTTTGAGGTTTTAAGCTTATTGGTGTTTGTTGTGCACTAGTCATAGTATGATAGTTTAGGGTTTTGTCATAAATATGGAGGTGGAGCTGATCCCTACTTCTGATATCTATGTATTGTTTATTGTGTTACGATTATTACATTATTTTGTGATTGATTATTGTTTCTTTCTTTTAGACTTTGCACTGTTCTCTTATTAGTTGCTGCATTTTCTTCATTATTTCCTTCTTGTTTGTACCTGGATTTGTATACTTGAGCCGACTGTCTTTTGGAAACTGTCTCTCTACCTCTCCGAGGTAGTGGTAAGGTCTGCGCATACTCTACCCTCCCTAGTCCTCACTTGTGGGAGCTCACTAGGCATCTTCTTGTTGTAAAAATGCACACCCAAAGGAAGCTAAGTCTTGATTTTGCAGAGAAATCTCTCCATTTTAAAGCAATTCTGAGTGATACTGCTTCTAATGTTTATTAGCTTTGTAGATTTAGGAGCCCTTCTTTGTCTGATGGCTAGAAATAATGTTGTAAGACTTTTGTGTTTTCATATATATCAAGTAATGTAAAGACTTCTTTATGATTTCTTTTTTTTTTAAAAAAAAACAATAATAAGGGTGAAGATTGTTATTCTGTAATTAATAGAAAGAATAGCAGTTTACTCTCTTTTGCTGGCTAGATGACTTTATACTTTACTATAGGTAAGTTTTCAGCTTCGTCGACTTTGATTGAACGTGATAATTTTGCACCCAAATCAATCCGAATAAATAAGTTCAGCAATTGCTTCTTATTAGTTTCTGGAGGAAAAGCATGTTTCTCTGCCCTTTTTGTTTTAGGTCTCATTTGTTTTGGTTATGTGAAGCACCTCCTATGTATTTTAATATAGTTATGCTCATCTGGATACAACTCAGTTACTATTCCCTTGCTTGTAGATGATACATTAGAGATATCAAGCCGAGGGTCTGCGGAAACAGCCTCTCTACCCTACAAATGTAGGAGTAAGGTATGCGTACATCCTACCCTTCCCAGACCCCGCTTCTAGGATTAATATTGTGTATGTTGTTGTACATTAGAGACATCAAGCAATGATGGAGTGAAAAATCTAGTTTATGTTCCTTGTTGTTCAACTCTAGGAGAATATCTAAAGAGTTAAGAAACCATTATTGATTGTATCTACCACAGTATTAGTATTCATTGGTATCTATAAAATCCTGGAGGACAAATTTTGATGTTCTAATTATGATCAATTGTCTTGGACAAAGAATATACAAGTATGATTATTGTGCAGAAATGCAAAATGTAATGTCACATTGCAAAAATAACTTACAACTGCTCTATTACACCTTTCCAATGACATTTACGGAGTATATAGAATCAGTTAGAAAGTATATATAATCAAGCAGAGTAGTGCTTGAAATCTCGCACCTACTGCTTCAGTTACGTGACTCGGTTTATCTATTAATATAATATATACAAACTCCTTCTGTCAAAGCACATAGTTATCATCTCCAAATAAGTATTGGTGGCGAGGATGTCGGATCCTGAAGGGAGATTACAGTTTCAAAAGCACCCACCAAAGCCTTGACCTTGCTTCTCCTGGTCTCCTCAAGCTTGGTTGCAGTCTCTTCGATCACATTGTTGAACAAGATTGGAGCCTCTTTTTTGTCTCCTCTAGATTGGTGCCGAAGATTAACTTTCATAGTTTCATCTTTTGCAGAATTTGACTTTCCATAAGCAATAAGTCTCCGAGAGCTTCTTCCTCTAACATGAGAACTTTCATTTCCGTTGTTCTCTAGTATTTTGGCGGGCCTGAATTTTAGTCTCCTTGGACTGAGTTTCTCAGACTGAAAATCAATTATTTTACCTTTCCTGAACTTGAGATTTTTAGGACTGCCAATTGCAGCCCTTCCAGCTTTTATATATTGGTTTGGAGTTGCTGTTCCACTTTTCTTGGAACTGCTGACTATTGCATCACCATTAACAGACTCGGATGCAGAAGCTGATGATAGGGAGGATTTCCTGTTGCCAATGTTTCTGGAGCTACTGCCATCAGAATATTGGGAAGATGATGGTGAGAGAAGAGGTGATGATCTCTTTCCTCTTATTGGGCCATGCCTATCTAAGGACGAGACTCTGGGGTTCTGATTTTCTGGAGTGATCTGTGTGGTCTGGCTTTTAGTCTTTGATTCTCTGATGTACAATGCCCCCTTTGGAACACCCCCGTAACTTCCTGGCTCCGCCTTGCCTCGTTTAAGACTAGCCAATTTTCTCAGTCGAGGTGCCTTGTTTGGAAAATTTTCATGACTTGGTTGCACTTTTTTCGTTCGTGCAAGTCTAGTCAAATTATTAATTAGAGATCCCTTGTTTGGATAATCTTCATGAATCACTTTGCCTGTTTTGCTAGGAAGACTAATCTTCTTATTTCGTTGAGATACCATTCTCATGGAATTGTTAGTTAACTTTTCGCCTGATGCCCTCTTCACAGAAGTTCTTGTAGAGTTGGAAATACTTATGGCATCCTTTTTCTTGCTCAACCCGGAGGATCCCCTTTTGACAGCTATTTTGGTGGATGCTGGGTTTTTCTGTGCCTGGGCTCGAAAAGTTGTTGGGCTGGGTTTCTTCCCTTTATGCATCTTCACAGTTGTAGCCATTTCTGGGATTTCTCCTGATGCTGTTACACGTCTTGTCGGCTGGAGAGTCCCTGCCTTTGTTTTAAGATCACTTTCCACTTTGCATTTGCAAACTTCCTGGCAAGAACATGTTGGAACACTCAGAGAACATGACAAGACCTTGGATTTACCCATTTCAATACCTAAGCTGCCAGTTGAGTTCCTTCTCAAATAGCCAATTCCAGACTCAATTTTATCCAGGTTCGCTGGCATGCCAACATCCGTTTTCTTGCTCGACTCATAAGATGCAATTTCCTTATCCATCCTGCTTCTTGTGTTTGTTTTGGTGATTGCATCATCCAATATAGACCCCTGAAGTGTTGGCAAACCCCCTGTTATAAGACTCTCACTGTATCTTCTTCTGCTTGGTTTGTTGCTTCTTGACACATAATAAGCATTTTCTTCAAGAGGCTTCAGCTTCGAATCATTTTGATGACATGCAGAAACAGATAATTTTTTGGTGCGTGCTTGCATATGCTCTCCATGAGTAGTTTTCAGCCTTCTGAAATTTGCAGGTAGTTTATTTGCGCGTAGTGGTTTCTTCCGTATCTGCCACTTCACAGTTGTAGCCAGTTTTGAATTTTCTCCTGATGATATCACAGATCTTGTGGACATGTGAGTCCTTTCCTTTGTTTTACAGTTACTTTCTGCACCATCTTTGCTAGCGTTAAGCAAAGAACCTGTCGGAACACTCACATGACGTGGAAAGACCTTGGAGTCATCCATTTCAATACCTAAGTTTCCAGTTGAGTTCCTTCTCAAATAACTGAGTTCATGCTCAATTTTCTCCAAGTTTGCCGGTTTTCCAACAGCCTTCTTGTTCCCTAACTTAGAAGATCCGGTGTTCTTGTCCATCCTTCTTCCTTTGTTCGGTGTGCTGGTTGCACCATCCAATGGAGAATCCCAAGCAATTGATGATCCCCCTGGTATGATAGTGCTGTTGTATCCTCTTATCCTCAGCTTATAGCTTCTTGACATAGAATTAGCATTTTCCTGCAAAGACTTCATCTTCAAACCATTTCGTTGTTTTACAGAAACAGCTAATCTTTTGGTGTTTGCTGGGTTTTCCTGTCTCTGGGCTTTACCAGCTGTACACCTCTTGAAATTCACAGGTAGCTTACTCGAACGTAGTGGTTTCTTCCTTATCTGCACCTGCACAGTTGCAACCAGTTCTGGGATCTTTTCTGATGCTGCTACAGTTCTACTCAGCAGGGAAGTCCTTGCTTTTGATGTTTGAAGATCACGTTCAGTACCTTTGCAAACGTCATGACAAGAACCTTTTGGATCACTCAGATAACGTGACAAAACCTTGGATTTAGCAATTGGAATGCCTAAGCTGCCAGTTGAGTTCCTTCTCAAAAAGCGAGCTTCACGCTCAATTCTCTCCAGATGTGCAGGTACGGCGACAACCATATCAGCCATTTTGAGCTAGAGCAATGAAACTAGCACCACTGCAGATGTACCATGAGATACAAAGAAGTTCAGTAAAGAATCTCAACTTGCTTGTTTCCTTTTATGTTTTCACAACTGTTAAACTCGAGCGCTTACTGAGAAAAAGTGTTTACAAGCATACCCTTTTATTGAAACCTCAACCTCACAAGTGCAGCATCCTAGTGGGGAAAAAACAAGGACCTGTGAGAAAACTGATTCTAATAAGGTAAATATTTGGTGGCAGTTAATCTTATTCATTCTCTTCTGGAATATGATTAAACATAACCATTTCATCACCCGTACTTAATATGTATGTTCTCGGACTCTTCAAAAATGCTGATGGGTGTATATCGGATCTTCCAGAGGTAGTGCATTTGGAGGATCCGGCACGTGTTCAACAACATTTTTGTCAGAGTGAGAAACATAGATTAAAATACCTATGGTAATCAAGATGATTCAAAGGATATGATCAACAGTTGGAAAGCTAAACAAAATATGCTATTGTGCTGTTACAAGACAACAATTTAATTGAACAATATTGTAAAAGAATGAAAGTACTTACCTCAACAATTTAATGCTATTGTGCTTCTCCCTCCATCTCATTATTCCTCAAAATGTACTGTTCATTCCAATTGCCTAAATTAATGTAGAGAAAATTCTCATCAAGACATAAGTACTAAATTTCATATGATTATAGAGATATAGAGATCTGGCACATATAATATATTTGAACAAAACAATTCAGAAATGAAAATAATTTGTGACTTCCTTTTCCATTATTATACATACAAAAATAGAAACCTATGAGAATCGATGAGAAAAAAGAAAAGGCATTTCGTTAATAAAACATTCCATAATATATCGTTTGATCCAAATTAATAAATATGTTTACTTCCTACACCAATATATTACATACCAATTATCATGTCCATTATCCTGCAACGAATTCAGGGGATAATAGTACCTTAGACATTTGTGTTTCCTTCACCCTATTGAAAGAGAGTTTTAATTAAAAGGTACGTTGAATTCGTGTTGGGGCTGTAATGTTACATTGTATCATTCAAATATTACGTCAAGAAGCAAAACCAAAACGTAAATACAGACGAATTGAAAAGATTTCATTAACGTGGATTTTTTTCATCTTCAATCAGAGAGATCAATGAACACAATCAAGAACCATTTAACATCAACCAAATAAAAAAGGAAATTTTGGTGGAAAGTCGAAGTTGAAATTATACCTTTTTCTGAAATTGCAAAGAAAGAATGGAAAAAAAAAAGTGAGAAAACAATAAGATTTTAAAATTCATAGACATTTGTAATTGTAAGAATAAGCGTGATTAATGCAACGGATATAGATAAAGCTTTGACACTACGAAAAAATAGAGATAAAATCTTGGTTATGGGTTGCGGTTGGTCCTAAGAGTTGACTCCAGACGTATTTCTCGTTCATAAAAAGATCATATAAAAAGAATAAGTCCCCAAATAAATAGATCCTTCTATTAGCACCCTTCTGCCAAATAGAATTGGAGCTTTAATTTGTGCATGCTGGTTATATTTTAGTTAAACAACAGTTCTAAAAGTGGATGGATATCTTTATAAATCATGTGAAATTTTGGTATCCCACAAATTTAGCCCAAGATTACACATCAACCCAAAAAGGATATCAAGTCAGTTGCTCGATCGACAAGAGAGGATTGCTTAAGTAATAAACATTTGCGACCTCATATTGTGGAGTGCAATTCCCTTGAGATATTATTACGGAATTCGCTTGTGTTTAATCTTTCTCAATTAGAAATCATATAGTAATATTTTTTTTTTATAAAATAAGCAAATTTATTGAATTGATTATTAATAGTCCTCATTCTGCGCCATTGATTCCACTATTATTAGTGAGGAATAGAGCTCATAGTGAGGAGTTACCAAAAAGTCAAGTTGCTTGGTCTAAATGTATGAATAAACTAATAACCAGTCAAAGGAGCAAAAATAAAGATTAAAATAACAACATCCCAACACAAAAAGGAGAAGTTATTAATAAAAGGGAAAGAAAATCAACTTTCACATCCCATGTCACAAATATTATTTCCATAATGCAAAATTTCTAACTTGTAGGCCAAGGCATAGTACACTGTACAAGTATAAAAGAAACTAAATTCCAAGGCTCGAGACTTTAATAATTACACATTTGCATGAGAAAACGTGACACAGCCTTTTTTGGAACCTTGCTTTCTAAGTTTCAATTCAACAACAATATGGTCCTTGTGACACATAATAAAGTTGGTGTTGGAAGTATATTAAAAAAGATAGTACTCTATATAATTGCCTTTTTCCACATCATCTCGACAAATGATGTTTGTCTCCAAAGTTTCCAAGCAAATGACTCATAGTTTACTAGTCCTACTAATTTTCACTTTATTTAAGTGAGTCATACTTGTAGCCCTGTTAAAACTTGAATTGTACCCCAAGAAGAAATATCACTAGCTATAAAATTAATTAAAATCACATTCTCCTGGAAGATTATCATTTAAAGTTATAGTGAAATGAATATCAATCATTTCATCTTTAATCAGAGATCTCGATCTAGTAAATTTCTCCCTTCTACTTTATTGGGTCATAGACTATACAAATCTGAATTAGTTGGATCCCGAAATAAGTACACAAACATCAATTAAGAGAGAAAAGAAAAAAGAAGTTAGAAGATTCATGAGTGTCATGGAAATGTACCCTTTTTTAAAAATTATTTTTACTTAGCTTTTGTTTAAAGAGGACAAAAAACAAAAAGGCTAAAATTTGAATGATGAACGTGCATGGTGAATTGGTAACACCATGTCATGATTATAAATGTTCCCTTGGCTTCAAGAAGGGGGGAAATCAAATGCTGACTAAAAAAAGACTGGCATTTACCATCATTTTCTCTTATTTGATCCCATATATAGTAACTATATATAATAGCCTAATTATGTTTAGCAGCTAACTCTGTTGTTTATTTGCTTAAGTATTGTATTATCTCGTGTAAAAACGTGATGTGTGAGGCTTTAAAAAGTAAAATTAAGAGCTGCTTTCATTTTTGATCAGTCAGCGTCAGCCAAACTTAATTACGAATGCCAGCCTTAATATACAAAACTATATAATATACACAAAAAAAAATTTATATATTTTTCTGACTATTTTGTTAGATCACCCAATTAATTTTATTGAACTGTATTATCTCTAAAATAAACCACCCCGTAACATGCATGCCAATATGGAAAGTTAATTTAAAAATCTTTCCATGATGTGTGGTGGGGTTGGGGGTTGGGAGGAGTTAAAAATTAGTGAGCAAGTCAAATACAGCTGATTATGAGTGCCTTAAAAATATAGTCTGGTCTACACGTAGGTAATTATACTTGAGAAGTTTATTACTTTAACCAAGTTAAGCATAAATTATTTGGTCCACTAACCGGGTAAGAGTAATACTATATAGTTTCAATTTGTCCTTTTAAATGTATACTTTAATCTATTTGAAGGGAAGCCTCGGAGTAACTGACAAAGTCGTTGTCCTGTGACCAGAAGGTCGTGAGATCAAGCCTTGAAACAGTCTCTGACGAAAATGCAAAATAAGGTTGCGTACATTACACCCTTGTGGTAGGGCTCTTCCCCGAACCCTGCGCATAGCAGAAGCTTTAATGCATCGGGCGGCCTTTTTTTTATTTGTCCAAGCCGCCAAGTCAAGCATCGATTACACACTCTCTCTTGTTGGTCTTATTATAGAGAATTTATAAATTTAATATATTTATTGTGATAGATTAGAGGTTTTAATATGAAATGAAAGTAATGAGTTGATATGATGACAAGAGATACGGTCAATTTTTCGCTTTCTTCCTTTTTTTTTTTTAATTATACCCCCGAGACAGAGGTAGGGTGCAAGGAGTTTATTCAAATCCTTCCATTAAAAAAGTGTATTGTATATAGATTAGATAAATTCAACTCTTCAAAGGCTCTTGGACAGCTCTTCGTCCACTCTCAAGGACGGTTCTTCTTCCGGTGCATCAATGGCGAAATACAACACCCCACCCCACCCCACCTCCCTTTCTTTTTACAATTGTGGTGTTTGGACCAGTTTTCCCGCACCTCGACTAAATCCAAGTGTACCTCTCTCACCTCCACCAGCAATAGATACCAAGAAACTCTGTTCATCAATACTAGGAAGGAAACTATGGGATTTGAACTTGAGACCTCAGGTTCAAAACCACTTCATTGACCACTAGGTCACTCATCTCATGAGTGCAACGAAGTACTCCTTTCTAACCGACAATAGTAGTTCATGAGCTCCAGAAATGATCACAACTCCTTAATGATCATAGCAGCAATGGCACAGTAGAGCCTATATATCCCACGGCTCGAGAGTTCTGGGAAACTAGAACATATAAACATAATCTATATTTTTTAAATCAAACTCACTATATATATCTACGTCATCGCAAACGTCTCAAATACAGTTTTGTTGATTTATATAATATTAGATGTGAATGTGTCAGTTAACAACTACTTATTTAGAAAGACTCTAAGGAATGTTTAAACTATCCCACCAAACCAAATCACCTACTAACAAGTCTTAAAGATATTACTATTGTAATATACAAGAAATGGGTCGCACCCCATGCACGTCATACAGTACGATTAGTAAGAAATCATAAAGACAGCTAAGAGCTATACAAGTGGTCAATTATTTTGGTAGATTTGTCCACCTTTGGATGAAAGTTATCCAAAGGGGAGTCTTCTGCTTAAAGCCAAGATCCCCTGACATGCATTATGTGGAAACAATTCTTTCTTTTAATTAAAGTAGAAGACTTGGAAAGAAAAATTTAAGGTATGAGGTAGAAGAATTGATCTCTATTTTAACTACTAAAAAATAAGAATGGCAGATGACTCAAAATTAAAGCCAACTTAAAAGAGGTAAATATTGACCCACACATTGTGCTTATACTTTTACCAAAACAGTGAATGCAAGACATATATATCTCTTGCATGTATACATAGTTATCACTCAACCATAGTTAAGTGCTTGCTATTCACGTCTAATATAAATGTGACTAGGTCAATTTGTTCGGTTTGGTGTAAACACCAGGTACGGTAGGTATTTACCACTTCAAAAAAAAATCAAATGAACAGGTAAACTTTTTATTGAAACAAGAGTATATTTTCCAGAATGGGAATTCATGGAGACATACGCCAACTAAATTAATAATTATTACTTGGTCACGTGTATCATCTCCACAGCAAACTCTCCCTTATAAGATAGTAGTATATATAATAGCTAGTCAGTCTCATTTTTCTCATTCCTAGCCCCCCACCCCCACCCCCATACACACACACACACACCATTTTTAACTTTCAATAACATAAAAACACAGGAAAGATACTGCATTGCTTCCAGAAGTTTTTCCTAATATCAACCATGGTTTCTGAGAGAAATTTGTCCAAGAATGTGTGTGTAGTGGGCGCTGGACCGTCAGGGTTGGTGGCTGCTAGGGAGCTGAGGAAGGAAGGGCACAATGTGGTGGTTTTTGAACAGAACCATGATGTGGGAGGACAATGGCTATACGAACCTAAAGTTGAACATGAAGATCCTTTAGGAAGGACTAATGTCCAAAATGTACATAGCAGTATTTATGCATCATTAAGGCTCACTTCACCAAGAGAGATCATGGGGTTTACTGATTTTCCTTTTGTGGTGAAGAAAGGGAGGGATCCAAGGAGATTTCCTGGCCATAGGGAGCTTCTCTTGTATTTACAAGATTTTTGTGAATATTTTGGATTGAGGGAGATGATAAGGTTCAATACTAAGGTTGAGTATGTGGGGATGCTGAATTATCCTGAATTTGGCAAGGACTTGAGATGGATTGTGAAGAGCAAAGAGAAGGAAGCTGAGAAAGGGGTGGAGGAAGTTTTTGATGCTGTGGTTGTTGCAACTGGTCATTACTCTCAACCAAGGTTGCCTAACATTAAAGGTTTGTCAAATTCTCCATATATATCTTTTCTCACTCGAGTTTAAGTTTTGTACATTGATAGAATGATAGTGAATATCACCAGATAAAGTTGATCTAAAACAACAGGTAACTGATCATCATAACAAGCTTAGTATGGCAACCTGGAAAATAAAATAATAATCAACTAAGTCAATTCAATTGCATTGATGGCGTAGAAAAAAGATCCCGGAGTTACAACTGACTTATCAATCAAACCAATTCCTTCATAACCAGGTCATGTCAAGGTACAGTTGAATAAGAAAATCCTAAGACCTTTTTAAAGTTAAATACAGCATGTATTATATACTTGCGTAAACACATAATTTAGAGTTTGCAAACTACTTTTGTTCTTTTTACCCAATAGTATAAGAGTGACACTAAAAACTTTTATCTGTTTAATTTGATAAGGAATGGATGCATGGAGGAGAAAACAGATGCATAGCCATATTTACAGGGTTCCAGAACCCTTTCAGAATGAGGTAATGCAAAAATCTCTACAATCATAGAGATGAATGATAGTCGACAGGATGTCTTTTTTACTACTTCTAGTTTAAATAATAATTGTGTTGCAAGATCCAGAAACAAAACTAATTTATAAGTTATGACATCTCATGTTGTCATGATTCAAAATCCAGTGCATGTCATATATTCCAATAAAATAAAACAAAATTCCAGAATTGCCAACAGTGGACCAGATGACCACATCATCTAAGTTTTCTCTTAAAGAAGTGTAGACTTTGTTTTGAAACAAACTTCAACTCTTATCCGTACAACTCGGTAACTATTTTTAACTTAAGCAGGTAGTTGTGGTGGTTGGAAACTCACTAAGTGGTCAGGATATAGGAATGGAACTTGTAGATGTGGCAAAGGAGATACATCTCAGTGCCAAATCTCTTGATGTTTCTGAAGGACTATCAAAAGTTATATCCAAGCACCACACTTTACATCTTCGTCCTCAGGTATGTCAAATTAAAAATTGGACGATGCAGTTAACTGAAACATGAAAACCCCATAGGGAAATCTTAGTAGCTCAGTTGGTTGGCTACCTGAACTTTCACCTTGTTGGTGAGGGTTCGATTCCCTACCTTACGCATAGAACCCAAGACATTTTTCATATTCGATAATATACTAATCTAGATGAAAATGCAGATAGATTCATTACATGAAGATGGGAAGGTATCGTTCGTAGATGGCACTTCAACTGTTGCAGACACGATCATATACTGTACAGGGTAAAATGCTCTATTCCCATTGACTTGCCTCTGCTAGTAAAAAAGAAAACTTAAAAGCAGGGCTGAACAAAAAACCCAAGTGATGTTATAACTAGCTTGGGAACTTCATCCATCGACCAGATATTCTAACACTCAACCCAAGAGTGTAGTTAAAAATTTTGACTTTTATAGTTTGAATTCACCAGAAATAGTGAGATTGAACTAGAAAGTGCCTAGACGTGGTTTTGCCTTAAAGTGAAAACATGATAATGACAAATAAAAGTGTTTTTTTTTTCTTTTTTCTTTTTTCTTTTCCCATTGTACAGGTACTCCTACTCCTTTCCATTTCTTGATGCCAAAGGAATGGTAGTAGTTGATGATGATAGAGTGGGCCCACTTTATGAGCATACCTTCCCCCCTTCTCTTGCTCCCTCTCTCTCCTTCATTGGTGTACCCAGAAAGGTAACCACTTCTTGACTTTTTCTTTTTGGTTTTCCTCGGTGTTTGGTCACATTATGGCACCTGACTAATCCGGTTTCGTGCCAGGAAGTTCCACTTCGGGTAAAACGCCCATTCCCAAAGGCGATTCCATTCTCCGGGCTCGAACTTGAGACCTCTAATTAAAGATGAAGGGATACTTCCCGGATACCACCTAACCACAACCACTTCCCACTGTTAACCCCTACATATTTGTACAACAATTAATCAACCAATAATTAATTGTGCCTTAATTTCAAATTTAAGAAATAGCTTTAGTCATAATTATATTCTATAAAAAAACAGCTTCTATCATTACTTTGGATTACTGTCCATAAATAGATCATTATCCCTTTTTAAGAGATGGAGTATCTGTTAATAGATCTTTTCTTATTTATAATGTAGCTCATAGGCTTTCCTTTCTTTGAGTCACAAGCAAAATGGATTGCCCAGCTGCTGTCTGGGAAAAGAACACTCCCCTTGTGGGATGAGATGATGCAATCCATCAAGGAATTTTATTGTTCACGAGAAGTTGCTGGCATTCCAAAGCATAATACCCATGATCTTGCTAATTTTGAGGTAAAGCTATTGAAGTTGCTTAAAAACCAATTGTCACAAGTTGACTTGAGCATTTAAGCCACGGCACTAGGAAAACCTACTAAATGTTGTGTTTGACCGATTTTCCTTGGCAGTACTGTGACAAGTATGCAGACTACATAGGATTCCCACATTTAGAAGAATGGAGGAAAGAACTCTGCCTATCAGCACTCAGAAATGCAGATAAAAACTTGGATACATATCGAGATTCATACAATGACAGTGAAATGCTACAAGCAGCTTATCAAAGCCCACATTTCACTCACCTTGGTCCCAAGGCTTTTTGAATCTGAAAGCATAAATAAAGATGGAGTGCAACCAATTTTAATTCATTTATTTTCTGAAGTAGATTTGTTCCGCTATTTAGTACTTACTAGCTTCTAGCAGAAGTTCTATATATTTACTTTCGACTTCATCCCTACCTATGAAAATTGAGAAAGGTAGATTGAATGCTCGATTTTGTAAGAAAGATGATTATATTCATGACAGAATTTTTGTTTTCTTTTCATTGAAGAATTTTTGTTTTCTTTTTATTAAAGAATTTTATATTCACTCCTCAATACTTTGCCACCTAATTAAAATGAAAATGAGGCATGACATAATGGTTTCATGGAACTATTGGAGATTCCTGCACTTAAATAGCTCCTCAAGTGAAGGATTTATACGATGACTGCGAATTATTCAGGGATAAAAGGCACAGCCAGATTTTTGGGCTAACAAAACCTTGCTGCCAAAGCCAGCCCAAGAAGAGGTCAAGAAGTAATGCATTTGTTAACATATTCTGCCCTCAATAGTCATACAGAAATTGTAGCTGAAGACCTTATGAAAAGAAGCATAGTGAGAAATTAGGGTAGAACCCGACGTACCTTCGGTATACGCATTTTTAGATACTTTACGTCAACATCCTTGTTGTGAGAGTGCACAATCCACATATTACACATGACAAAATGTATCTCACCTGACAAAACAGCTAACATGCTCAAGAAATACAAACATGAAAATTAGTCGTCTAACAGAGATATGCCATTACTACCTAAGATCAGGGATAAGGAAAACAGTCAGCACATCAGCTTAGCGCAGCTAAAATACTACAAGTGAGCTCTGACACTTGATAGCTTCCAAGGCACACATTCGCAGTTCATGAAATCTTTCGTCCTTTGACAGAGCTAAAATGAAAAGGATCTGTTGAGCCCAAGTCCAATATTTCTCGGATATCAAGGACTAAAATTTTCACAAAGATAGGTGTAGAAAACTAAACTCCAGAAGCTGTAAGGATATTGGCATCATGACTACCCAAATAGAATAAAAGTCCATAAGTGCCTCAAAAGATTCTGAACAGGACAGCAAGCCAATGCTCTATCTGAGCAGGAGCAGCTGTATCAAACACAAAAAATCGCTCTGGATTTTATCCATGTCATCCTAATCTATATCAGGAAAAAAGCTAAAATATCTCCAGTTATCCATCCATAAAAAGAAGAAATAACTCCCAAAATCCGATGGCAGATTCTGATACCTCTCAGTTCACTTCATTTCCTGAAGCTCAAAGCAAAAGCTGACTATATAAATGAGACATGAAATCCTCAGTGAAAATTTGCCCGGTCTCTGTGCTTTAAGTGCTCCTAATGTGTCAAACGACATAACATCACCTATATACTAGGTATCACCAATAATCTTTGCATGAGCAAAGACCTCCACTGAAATGATGGAAGCGCTTTATATCTCTAACAACAATATTCCTTTTATAAATTGCTGAAGCAAGCTTAAAGAATTGGTGGCAGTCCTGACAAATCCTTAAATTCTTCATTATCCTTAATGTAGGTTCAGATGAATGTAGCAGCCCAAATGCAAGAGCAAGCTTTTCACCGTGGTATATCAGATTATGCTCCTTTTCCTCTTCATTAATATCATACAGAGCTATCTCTGTTTCAGGCACATAACCAGCTAATTTCAACTGTTTTTTCATGTCTTGCAACATCTTATGGATTTCCTCATGCCCTCTTTCAAGTGGATCAGATGCCTTAAACTCATAAACTGCATTTTCAATTTCAATTGAACTGCATCCAGGAATCTTTTTGACTCCGCTGCTGTCCATCAACTCCCTAACTTCTCCAACTTCAGTCCATTTCTTTTTTTGAGTATGAACATTTGATATTAACACGTAGTTTTCCCCGTTCGTTGGTTCCAGTTCCAGAAGCTTACGGAAAGCAAATTCACCAAGTTCTTCTCTTCCATGAAATCTACAGGCACCAAGTAGTGTCCTCCATATTATTGCATCAGGCTTTAATTTCATCGAATGAATCATTTCCATAGCTTCATCCAAGAACCCACCACGTCCAAGTAGATCAATCATACACCCGTAATGCACTATCTGTGGCTGCAATCTAAACTCATTTATCATGTTTGAGAACAGCCTTCTACCTTCCTCAACAAAACCTTGGTGACAGCAAGCACATAAAACACTCAAGAAAGTAACAGCATCAGGCTTAACGCCTTCTACAACCATCCTATCAAAAGTCTGCAATGCAGCCTCCCCTTGTCCATTCATGGCATACGCCGAAATCAATACATTCCACGTATAAATATTTTTCAGTCCCATCGTTTCAAACACCTTTTTTGCCTCGTCAATATCTCCACATTTAGCATACATATCAATCAACGCAGTACCAACGTATACATTCACTCTCAACCGATTCCTCAAAATATAATCATGAATCCACTTCCCTTGACTCAAAGCTCCCAAATGAGAACAAGCTGATAAAACTCCAACCATAGTAACCTCACCTGGTTTCATCCCACAACCTAGCATCTCCCTAAACACATCAACTGCTTCTCTAAACATCCTATTATGCGTATAACTCGTGATCAACGCATTCCACGAAACTACATTCCTCTCAGGAATTTCATCAAACAGTTGACGGGCATCATCGGGTTGCTGACAAATCCCATACATGGACACAAGAGCAGTGTTTGTATAAATATCTGAAGCAAAACCCAACTGAATTGCACTACAATGGATGGATTTTCCGACTTCTAGGCAAGACAATTGAGCGACTGATTTGAGAAGACTTGGGAACGTCGAGGAATCAGGAGGGATATTCAGTTTACGCATTTGGGTGTAAACGTAAAGTGAATACGAGTGATTTTTTGAATCTGTGTAGCGTCTGATAAGTGTATTACATATATTACAGTCAATGGAACGGGAGAAGTTGTGGAATAGAAGAGTAGTAGGAGGAGCAGATCCATTTGATGAAGACAAAGAAGAATCTATCAGCTTTATAAGCGAAGATGGGTCGATTGGTTTACTGCAGGGCACCTTTTGGTTCGTGTGGATTTTATGCATTGGAGAATCGGCCAATGCTGAAATTATGTAGGTGCGGAAGCCATAGGTGGATGAAAAGTGTGTAAAGGTCTTCACTGATGCTTTCATGGTTCAAATTTGAATTTTTCTCAAGTTTGTGTAACAATTTCTTAAATATTTTCCTATCGGAATCATGTCCAAACACCTTATTGTTCATTTGATAGATAGATAGATACATTTGAATAAGGTAAAGTCATCTAATAAAGTAATCGTAGTTGCTATGTTTTTATAAGTACTACTTTTCCTGCCAAAATCTCTAATTATAGAATTTTATAATAAAATGTTACAACGTCAAACACAAGAGACATGAACACATCTCAAGAAGAGGGTGATTCAGATAGGCATTAGCACAAATCATAAGAAGAAAGGTTGATCCAGATCAAGCAGTGAAAGTATAAAGTGAGCACCTCGTTGTTTCAAATCGAAAATTACCTCTTCTAATTAAAGCATTGCTATTTGTAAGAGAGAGATTAGTATTGGATAATGATTTGAGCATGTCCTAAGCGAGTTATGCTATGGCTTCTTGATATTTTTTTCTAAACACCACATCTATCTAGTCGAAGTGAACTTGCTTCCAACTTCTCATTGGGTCGCAACATAAACGCAAATTTTACTTGGACCAATTTAGACTAAAAAATAATGAGACCAAACTCATCGAAGTCCAATAATTTTCTCCTTGGCTTGAGAGCCTTAAGCCGACTGGAGCCCCGTCGAGCAGTGACAAACATCCTTTGGGGTGATGCACAAGATATAGTCCAAGATTCAGCCCTCCTTGCTGTCATCATTCATATCTCCAGGTTTAGCTTCTTCGTTAGCACTGGACTTCCCATCTTCCTTTTCTTGTGATTTGTTCTTCATTCTGGCAACTTTGTGCGGATATTTAGCAAAAGCAGCAGAAAGTGCCGACTTGATAGTTACTTCGGGTTCTTTCTTCTCACAATTGCTTGCATCTCCAATTTCCTTCTCATCTTCCTTTCCGCTGCTGGATCCAGGATGAGGTTCATTAGCGACTGAAGTTTCTGGAATGCATTGGCGTTTTGGCACTTCTCGCTTGAAAGGTTCATGAAAAGCATCATACAGGCGTTTCACCTGATCCATCACAAATCCGATGAGTAAATCAAACAGAACAGGGAAGTCATTTACAATAACATTGAAGCACCCTGAAGGATCTTAAGAACTAGTTCCTTGATTTTTCTTCTTTCTTGTTAGGGTATTGGTAAGTCGATGGAAAATATAGATAATTTCTGATGTTAAGAAAACCTGAAGTATTAGTACTGGCATCAATAGGTTACTAGAGCAAAATGAATCGTGAGGATCTATAAAGCCTACCCGACAAATTTGGGATTAGGCATATATGATGTTATTGATTTTTTGCTTCTCCAAATCTTCTGTAAGACTGCTTTCAGTCTAAAAGCATTTCTATAGATAAAACGCAACAAGAGATGCAGTGAGACAAGACCATGCCTTAATCGCTATCGCGAATACTTGTAGCTTTTACAATATAGTGATGCCTATGGCTGGAAAAAGATGAGCTTCCTCAATATGATCTGAGACGACAACCAGCAATAAAACAAATAACCTTCTAATTTCCCCAAATGAAAAAACTAATCCAACAAAACCATAAAGAATCAACAAACAATGCGCACAGAAGGACAAAAAGAAGGAATAGAAAACAAAGTGGTAAACATGGATCACATGGAAAGCTACCTTGCGCTCTCCTATGCCAGGACAACGAGCAAGATCCTCCATAGATGCGTCCATCACATGTGAAAGAGACTGCAAGGAATGCCACTGTCTTAGGAACTGACTTGAAAAAAAAATAGTTTCTAAGAATTCCACTGCAATATCAATCATACCCCAAATGTTGAGCCAAGAGTCACGACATCTGTTTTGTTTATATGTCGTATTGAGGTCAGAGCATGATTCAGCTACAATGAAACAATACACCACATTTCAGGGCACTCATACCAGAGAGCTTTGAGCAAAAAAAAAAACATACGACGATTATTTCTTTCAGATAAGTTCTGGATTTCGAAAAAAATAATCTGAGTCACTGAAATCAGAAAGAAACTGTAATCAATTAAACATACATACCCGTGATAGGTAGTCTCCATCCATTTGACCCTGAATGAGATCAGCAGGCTTATTTTCATAAACCTTTACCGTCTCCAAGTACCGTCCGCATTCTTCTAAACTAAAAGAAAAATTTAAGCAATTTACGGTGATTTACCAAAACTTATACAAATGTTGAATAGAAACAATAACAAAGAGTGTCTTTTCTCAAATGATTCTTATGTCTCACAGCCGCACAGGAAAGGCATGATGATGTGAAGTCATGAATCATTACATAGAAGAAAGTAGAAACACCTCCGAGAAATTCCAAGATGTTTCTAAGCAAGCATAACACTTTGTCAAATAAACCTATCCAAACATGAGAGGTACCTCCAACCACATAACAGAGTGCAATCATGAAGGAGAGAAGTTCTGGTAACTTCAAGTAAAGGTTTGACAACATCTTCCTGGACAACAAAGACAATTATGAATATAAGTCGAGCTATCGAGCAAGCATCACAATGCAAATATGAAGAAGTCAAAAGAATTGAACCACTTACAACGTCAACATGGCACAAAACTATGCGGAGTCTAAAGTTCTTCTGCAATTCCCTTATCCGAAAATACAAGTAGTCTGGATGAAGCAGATGATACCGGAGACTACCACAGAAAAGGAAAGGAAAATTTAAAAAATGTATATTTCCACCACACCATCTGCCAGGTCAAGCTTAGCAACCAATCCTTGTAAAAAAAAAAAAAAACTACAAGTTGTAGCGAGCAGTGTACTAGTGAATAGGAAAAGTGAATTGAGATTTATCAACATAAGAATTCAAATAAGCTACCTATTGTCGGAACTTATATGATATTTTTCAATATTGCATGAAAGATGAACTGAAATTGGTCGCACTTCAAACCTTAAATAAAGAGCACAAGTGTTCGGACCCAATAAGTAGTCACAAACAATATCTGCAAAGGCCCACCTCACATTCCTGATATGTTTTAGCAACGGATTCCCTTTCTGCATCCAAATAGAAAGAACAGAATAAATACACAAACCTTACAAATACCTTGCTGTGACGGGCTGCACATCTGCAGTGAAATAGACGAATATGTCTAAGGCATCTATACTACTGATGCTAGCACATTCAACCTCCTTAATCCGGTATAAGAAAATACAAAATAACTGCTTCGGTTTTCCGTATTGAAATACAAGTTTTTAGCGCATAATGAAAGTATCATTATTCAATTAACTCCGAGGTAGCTATGATAAAATGTTCACGCTTAAGTTCGAGAAAAATTAAGAAAATGAGATTCGGCTTTAGTGAAACAAAATAAACCAAACTCCACTAAGCAAATAACATTTCTGCCGGGAAAATGGAGGCCCGTTGCAGCAAAAAACTTGCATCTAAATCTTATACAATGTTGATTAATGAAGACAAAGTTAAACGTGTGTCACCTGTCTATTGCTAACGAGTATAGCATTTCGATTAGTTGAAGATGAAGGTGTAGACGATGATGGTGAAGCTGTAACATCTGAACTATTAACCGGTCTACAAATCAAAAAGAAACTAGTCATAAGCCAATCAGAAACTTCAAATGCTAAGAAGTCAAAGGCACAAACATAGTGAAAACTCAAATTGACCTGGAAGAAGGCTGAGAAGTGGGAGGAGGAGGAGAGTAGAATTCGGAGTCTTTGACGAATTTGAAGGCTTGAGAGAAAGAAGAAGGGGTAGGGTTTACGAGAGAGGAGGATGAGGAGGGGAATAACGACGTCGTTTTGGACTGAGAACTCTCCATTACTTCTTCATAGGAAGGTATCTGTATTACGAAGCTCTTCTTATTCTCTCCTCCTCCTTCCCGCTCTCCGTCTTCCATTTCCCTACTGTTTTTTCTGTTTCTGTTTCTGTTTCGCCGCCATTTTTTCTGATTTATTTTGCTCCGAATATTTTCAACGACCCGACCCGATCCGACTATCTTTTTCTCCGGGTCGCGGGGAGTGCGGGGTTAGTTTTGAGTTTTGATAGGAAATAGCCGTCACTCGGAAGGTCACCAATATTAGGTGTCCAATAAATAGATTTATTTATACATTAAAAAAATTCATGTAAGCTAATGAATATGTACGGAGGTACATCCACGGAATGTGAACTTCACAACATAATATGCCCTATAATAATAATAAATGGCGTTTTTTAATCTGATGCAAAGGCGAACAAATGGTTCTGCAAATACATATATGCATCCAATAATGTTTTCACTAAGATTTCATTAGAACAATAGTACATTACCTCATTCTAATGAAATAGAAATCAAGAATGGAGGTGATTTGTTTCATTAGTTTATACTTGAAAATTTCAGTTCAAGGGCTCTTGTACTATGACTTTACACCAAATTAAATTGAAGCCTTTTTTCGACATCTCTTCTTAGACGTCTTGTTATTTGCCGCCTTCTTGCCATGAGAAGTTGGTTATGTGGGCTGATAATCTTTCCTAGATTACTGTAAATTCATGAAAGATGGAAAAGGTCTATCAAACTAACAACAAATTGTTGTTATTTTTGTCAATACCATTGTAACTACAACATGAGCAGTTTCGCATTGCACCGAAAAATAAGTATGCTATACGAATTCAGTCTACTACCTGTACATATAATTCCAAGAGCAGAAAAAACTTTTACTCCTATGATTCAACTTTGTGCACCATATAATATTTCCATGACTTCAAAAATACTGAATCACAAAATAACCCATCAGCTAAAAGAGGAGATATCACGAGCTCTCCGACTGTTTTGCCGCTCTTTTGTTAACCCCCAGTTTTTCCAGAATCTGTCTGTCTTGCCCTGCTTGTCATTGCTAGGATGTGGTTGTAATAGTGAGCAAGTTGTTCTACTTACAATAGGGGAACATTTCCTACTTCGCAAACTAGCCCTACGTGGAGCATTTGCAGGTGACTTTAGACCTCCGACAGCCAGAAGATCTCCATGCAACTGATGAAGAGAAACAGAAGGGCCGGCAGGATGTACTTCTGTCTGATAGTTTGCTCTCCTAGGTCGGCTCCTCCTTGTCCGACTACGCAAAGTACTGCATACTGCTTCCTTCCCTTTTCCAACCTTTAACTGATGACCATAGTTATCCATGTTTCCCCCTTTGCGTGTGAGCTTCACGACCTCATTGCAATTGCTCTCGTCTGATATAAGTGTGCTGCGATGACAACGGAGGTTCATGAATTCTCCAACCTCTTTCTCTGGATTACTTGCCAAAGAAGTTGCAATATCAGCAAGCCAGCCCAGAGTGTCATGAGAGGCTTCAGATGGTCTACCCTGGGCCGTCTTTGAATGTCCCCGTACAACAGATGATGAAATAAAAAGCAGGGTCTCTGCTGCAGCACTGTCAGTATTGTCCGTGTGATCACTCATGTGGTCTGTTTTAGACCACTGGACAGACTTATCAACTGTTTTGTCCGGAGAATCTCCTCTAGGTGGAGAACATTCCTTGTTTTCTGGGCTTACAGGAGCTTCCAAATCTCTGTCCACAGGAGTCATTGTTGCTTCACCGTGACCAGGTGAAAAAGTTTCTTCCTTGGTGCTGGACATGTTAATGCAAGAATTAGTTGTCAAAGACTTGCTATCACTTCCAGGACCGACAAAGTTACTATCCCTGGTAGATTTTCCAGATTCAACTGCAGAATCAGGACTGGGGATACAATCAAGAAGAACGGTTTTACAAAGCTCTCTTTCTCCGTCTTCAGGGAGATTCAGATGTGAAATATTAGAGGTAGGGGTTGAAAACTGATTGCCAGACAAATCATCAGAAGGTGTGCAATTCAAGTCCATACCCTTCATCGAACTCATGCTATCTGGAATCTTAGATAACTTAATATCAGCAGTTTTTCCAGATGTAGATTCGTTATCACCATATTTCATCAAGCATGAGCTGGATGTGCCAGAAGTTGGGCTAGAAGCACTACTGTTATACTGGTCACTCTTCTTTCCAGTGAGACAAGAGTTCCCAACAGAAGATTTAGGACTCTTACTGATTGATGCATTAGTAATAAAGCATGGAAGAGCTTGAACTGCAAAGGGTATCTCCTTAATTCTTTTCCGAGAAGAAACCAGCAATGACTTGTCAGCTTTGGTTCCATTATGACTCTTGTCTACAAATCTTGAAGATGAACTTGCTGTTTGATTCTCAACAGAAGAAACTTCATCAGAAGAATTCACGTTGCTTATATCTCCCCCTGTAACTGCAGGTAATAAAAATGAAATGAATGAGAATTTCAATCTACAAACATTTCATCAGTGATGGATTTAATTGGATCAGCATGCGACTCAAAACAAAGATCATATAAAGGATCTGATGGAAGAAAACAGCTATCAGCTTTCATATTGTAGTTACGCTATTGTCTCTAGAGAATATTCAGATTACCTTCTTTCTTCAGAGTCGAGCATTCCGCATGTACTGTTCCAGATAGATCCGGATCCATGTTGCTGATTTCCTCATGAACGGTAATAGATTCAAGTGCAGAATTTGGATACCCTGTTTCATCAGGCTGTATTGGTTCATTCAGGTCAAACAAAAGAAAGCTACCCCTAGGATTTGAGTTAGAAATTGAAGACTCTCCAGGAACAAAGTTGACTTTTGAACTATGCGAAGGTTGAAGCTCTGAAATCAGAATATTGGGCTCTTGAACCGGACTTTCCCTTGCATATTGTTCTCCGTCTTCAATATCGACGTATTCTTCTGCTGGAAGTTCAAGATCCAACATTCTCTTCCTGGATGCACTGCTCTCTGAAGAAGATATTTTCCAGTCATTCGTAACATTTGGTTCAGTCAATAAGTGAGCACCTGGTGGCACACCCTGACCAGCAATAGAATTCGAAGAACCTTGAAAAGTTTCTCTAGGTAGCGTAGATGGCTCAATGCTTGTGAGGTCAAAAACCAGAGGGCAATGGGATTTCTGACAAATTTCAGACCTTAACTGTGACAAAAAAGACTTCGACTCTAATGCTTGCACGTGTAAATGATCCTCCGCTAGTTTTCTCCTCTTAATCTCATCCATTAACTCCCTTTGTCTTCTATATACGCGATGTAGTTCACTGACCTGAGAAAGGAAACATGTTTTAGACTTGTATATGGTTCTGATCCGTTCAGAAAATCACAAACTGATTAAAACATTCCAGAGACTACTAACGCCCAACACCAACAATAATTTTTAAAACAACAGCAACATCAATGCAATTACTTGCTACATCTGTCCCGCCATCTTAAACCATAAAGAAGAATAAAATCAGATAGCCAAAAGGAGAATATCCAGAAGAATTTTAGTACCACAGTTTAATTCTACATCGCCAGAAGAAATAAGGAAGGAAATGAGAACGTACACTTCAACAAACACGAGAAGATACATAAACATAATTAATTTACAAGCGAAAACAAATTGAAGGGTGATCAGTTAAAGACAATAAATTTATTGGATGATGAATGATCTCTTTCAAAGGGTAAGATCAAAGGCTCGTGTCTATACCTGATATCTAAATATTGCTTCATGCTTGAGTACCGTCTGCTTCAATATTTCCTTTTGATGAACTAATTCCAGGTTTCGGTCTGCCATAAATGGAGGCGACGAAACATAGAAGCCTCTGGCACCGTTCCAGGCGATATCATTGTGTGGTATCAACCATGAATTACCACGGCTCCCATTAAGATCTTTTGGGTGGTATCCTGGGAGATAGCTTGTACACTGCATTTTTCTCTCCACCCTAGGACACAAATGAAATGCAGAGTTTAGAATGGTATGCATATGAAGCGAGGTAGTTAATACCTAAACATTCGTAATACGCCATTATGTTACAACAGAAAAAGACATATACAGAAAGAAACCAAAAAGTAGGTCACAAAAGGAGAGAGAACAATTCCATTGTCAATTTTCTGTTATTTCCTCGACAATTCAAACAAAACTTATTGCACTTCAATGTATCGAGAGGGAGATTTATATTGAAAAGAAGCACAATGCTGCATTCTCTATGAATATGTCATCCACTCTCTTATCAAACTAAACTCAACTCCCCATATCGTGTTAATCCTGTTTCACGCTATGAATAGTAACATTATTAGATTTTGGAATCAAATGAAGCAAAACATGAAAGAGAGATTTTGATAAAGAGGCTCAGCAACACAACTACAGATTCAAATACAATTATGCTCCGTTGGCATCATAAAATTAGTTCAAAAATTGGATCCAGCCTTAGAAAATTGTCCATGCAATTTGAATGAAGGAAGCTGAAAACTGACAAGAACTTAAATGCTATTATCAGCACTTAGCTGTACAAATCGCACATCCACAAAAACACACAATTAAAATAAGAAGCACTTATGAACATACAAAAAAGGAGGACAAAAAAAAAAAAAAAAAAAAATCCATCTGCCTTTTGACTTTGAAAACATTGAAACAGCGATCAGATTTCAAGGGGAAAATGCCAGTACTGCAACAACAACAACAACATATCCAGCGAAATCACACAGAGAGTAGAGCATACGCAGACCGTACACCTCAGCTCTACAGAAGAAAATGCCAGTACTGCAAAACCCAAAATTTGGACAAAATTATGATAAAGAGGGAGGAAAAGGGTCAACAGTCACAGATCCAAACGAACCGATAGAATCATCAGTCTCAGGACTTGCAACCGTTCACACCACAGATGCAAAAACTCAGAAGGAAGAAGAAGAAGAAGAAGAAGAAAGAAGAAACACCCACCCATCCACCCAACATTCAAAATCCGCAAATATGCACAAACAAAGATGCATCTATGAACATCCAAAAGTACCCAGAAACAAAAAAGAAAAAACAGAAAGAGAACAACAATCCAAAACTATCTCCAGCTCAGAGCTAAAAAGAAACCAACAAAAACCCATTATAACCCAGAAAGAGATCAACAATCCCAGATTAGCAGCTCCACCATAGAACTAAAAAGAAATCCAACAAAAACCCATTATAATCCAGAAGAAGATAAAGATGAAAAATGAGCTGAAATATTAAAGACAGCTCAAAGATGCATTCAAATCCCCAAATATGCACAAACAAAAACATGCATCTATGAAAATCCAAAGTACCCAGATAAACAATAACATAAAAAGCAACCAACTATAACATCCCCAAATCCATACCAGATATGAATTCCTCGAAATGGCTTCAGCTCAGCTCACAGAACAATAAAAGACCCAGTAAGAGATCAACAATCCAAGACTAGCTCCACCTTAAAGCTAAGAAAAAATCCAACAAAAAACCATGACAACCCAAAAGAACATAGAGATGAAAAATGAGATGAAATATCATAGAACAGCTTGTAGAAAAACCCAGTAAAGAGATCAACAATCCAAGACTTTTTAGCTCCACCTCATAGCTAAAAACAAATCCAACAAAAACCCATTGCAGCCCAGAAGAAGATAGAGATGAAAATGAGCTGAAATATCATAGACAGCTTGTAGAAACACCCCGAAAAGAAACCAACAATCCAAGACTTTTTAGCTCCGCCTCATAGCTAGAACAAAATCCAACAAAAACCCATTGCAGCCCAGAAGAAAATAGAGATGAAAATGAGCTGAAATATCATAGACAGCTTGTAGAAACACCCCAAAAAGAGACCAACAATCCAAGACTTTTTAGCTCCGCCTCATAGCTAGAACAAAATCCAACAAAAACCCATTACAACCCAGAAGAAGATAAAGATGAAACTCGAGCTGATATATCATAATAGAACAACTCGTAAAAAAAACCAGAAAGAGATCAACAATCCAAGACTAACTCCACCTTAAAGCTAAGAAAAAATCCATCAAAACCCCATTACAACCCAGAAGAAGATAGAGATGAAAAATGAGCTGAATTATCAAATACAGCTTGTAGAAAAACCCAGAAAAGAGATCAAAATCCAAGATTAACTCCACCTAAAAGCTCAAAAGAAAGAAATCCAACAAAAACTCATTACAACCCAGAAGAAGATACAGACGAAAAACGAGCTGAATTATCAAATACACCTTGTAGAAAAACCCAGTAAAGAGATCAATAATGCAAGATTAGCTCCACCTTAAAGCTCAAAAGAAGAAATCCAACAAAAACCCATTACAACCCAGAAGAAGATCCAGATGAAAAAAACGAGCTGAAATGTCAAATACAGCTTGTAGAAAAAAACAAGATTAACTCCACCTTAAAGCTCAAAAGAAAGAAATCCAACAGAAACCCATTACAACCCAAAAGAAGATAAAGATGAAAAACGATCTCAATTATCAAATAGAGCTTGTAGAAAAACCCAGTAAAGAGATCAAAATCCAAGATTGATTAACTCCACCTTAAAGCTCAAAAGAAAGAAATCCAACAAAAACCCATTACAACTCAGAAGAAGATAAAGATAAAAACAAGCTGAAATATCAGAGAACAGCTTGTACAAAAAGCCAAGAAATAGATGCTACCGTAAGTCCATTCTCAGTAAAAAAAAAAAAACGGAGAAATGTGGGAACTTGGAAGGGAAAAAATGGCGTTTTATGGATCTGCTAGGGGACCAGTACTAAAGTCCCTTTTAGAAATGCGGACCCAGAGTCTGGCTGGTAAAAGAGAGAAGAAAATGGAGTAGCTTAGATTGGAAGATAGAGAGGGAGAGAGACATATCTGGGTATTTTGTCAACACAATATCATCTTTTTGTTGGATTTTTCGTGATGATGAAGGTGTGAGATAATATATGGATTTTTCTTTAGATTCTTTTACACTACTATTTCTTGTCTTTTTGTCTTGGTCAGGTGTCATGGACCCACACAAATATACTAGGAGTATTTCAAACTAATTTTATAAGTAGAACTTTTTGGGTGAAGTAAAACTTCTTTTTCATTCTTGTTTACTTTTTAAATGGTATAATAATTGAATTTCTATAGGTGATTTAGTCGTTTAGTTGGCAAAGTGTTATCCTAAAATAATTAATTTTAAAATTAATTATTCTATTATATGTATAAAATAATTTATTTCATTATTATGTATAAATAATGAGATAAACAATTATGCTATTAATTAATATCGTATACCAAATATGAAATAAAATAGTCTTTTATTTTATCTGAAAACTATTTATCCCTTATACCTCGCACCAAACGACCTCTAGAGCTCGTGAATTAAATTGATTTAAAAGAGAAAATATTAAGAAATGTATTATAAAAAATGAATGATGAAATGATCAATAGATTAACAAAAAAAAAAAAAATGATATATAGACTGGCAACACACGGCTAACCGAGAGAATTCAGAGTGAATGCGCTAGATGTTTATCTTTTTTCAAATTACTGGTACTGACTTAGAGTGAGATTCCAGTCCATAGTTTTACTTACTCGTTATCTGTCGATTGTCTTATCCCTCGTTACCAACAAGTTCAATCAGAAGTATCTAGAAGAAAGACTGCACATACCAATCCAATAAGTACATATAGTAGAAGAGAAGGTCCGGAACAAGGTTGACTAAGACTGCCAACTGCAAGAGAAGAAAAGTGAGAAAGCAAGCCGAAAACTTGGTACTTCATTACCTGTTAGAGTTATAAAACTGAACAACTTAAAATTTATTTTTATCTTATTTATCTTTTAAATTGTATAGTTTTTTATTATATGTATAGCAAAGGCATGTGAATTGCACCGATCAAATAGTGAAAATGTAGAGAAACATTTTGTAATAATTGAATGATAAAACAATCGATAGATCAATCGAAAATGGGATTAATTTGAGTTTGGGTAGTGTTAAACGACTCGAGGGCAATTGACTCGATTTACTCAAAAAGTGGAAATTGACTGTTTTGCCCTTTGACTCCAAAACCGCCTATCCTTCCCTCCAAAATTGCAAAACTACTTTTAAATTTTTTAAAAAAAAATTATTAGACCAAACTTCTCCTCTACTCTTTTAACTTTCCTCTTTTACATTTGAGTTTAAATTTTATGCACTGTCAGTGTACAAAATATTCTATACTATCAGGTAAACTTGACCTGCTATTGCAGGTTACCTAATTTTTTACATAAAAATCGAAAAAGAAAAAATTGAATAACCTGCAATAGCAGGTCAAGTTTACCTGACAGCGTAAAATATTTTGTACACTGACGGTGCATAAAACTTAAATTCTTTACATCTGGTGTTCACTAATCATTCTACTTTACTCAATTAAATTTTCCTAACCATTTCATTGCACTTGGTCATTAATTATTCTATCCCCTTTCATTTAATTCGGACATAATGGATCATAATGAATGTAACAATCAATTAAGAGCAACATTACATGACATTTTGGGCTTGGAGGACAGTGATAGTTTGCATAGTAATGAAGATTCATATGGTGGATATGCTGAGGGTCCAGATCGATATTTGAACACTGACGACGAAGACCTCCAAAACCTGGCTGATGGGGAGATGAATAGATCTCATCAATCGATTGAAGATGAAGATGTAAGTGTTTCTGACGGCGAAGAAGATCATTAGGTGGAGGATGATGTTGAAGAATAGGAAGGCCCAATGCATGATGATAGCTACATCGAAGAGCAATATACGGCAGGCTCTATTAAAGGTATGTCTTTTCGTTATGTACAAACCGCCTTCACATTTTATAAAGAACACAGTCGTTTGACTAGTTTTGGAGTTGTTAAGAAAAGTGCAAAAAAAATGGCTGGTCAATTAAAGTATGTGACATTTGGGTGTGATAAGTGCCAAAAAACAACGGCTAGGAATTAAAGTAAGAGGGTTGATTGCAAAGCTAGGGTGAACTGTCAAGTGATGAATGATGCTTCGTGCATAGTAACAAAGGTTATCTTAGAGCACAATCATGAGTTGGAGCTTGCATTGTCGTGATTTTTGCCCTCCCACAGGGAATTGAGCAGGACTGTAAAGAGGAGTCTAGTAGCGCATGACATTACAGTTCTAAGGCCTTCAAAGAGCATAAGACTCTTGGAGGTGAAAGCTGGAGGCCCCGAAAGAATGAGGTGCACACCCAAGGACTGTCGTAACTACATTATTTAGCAACAGAGGCTCCAAACACTTTTCAGCGATGCTGCCACATTTCACAGATTTTTTATGGATATGCAGTCCAAGGACTAATTTTTTTTATTCAATAGACTCCGACAATACTAGCAGACTTCGGAATGCTGTGTAAGTGCAACAAATTTTTTATTCATATTTGATAATATACTAATCAAGATGAAAATGCAGATAGATTCATTACATGAAGATGGGAAGGTACTGTTCGTAGATGACACTTTAATTGTTACAGACACTATCATATATTGTACAGGATAAAATGTTCTATTCCCATGCACTAGCCTCTGCTAGTAACAAAGAAAACTTAGAAGCAGAGGCTGGACATAAAACCCAACTTATGTTATAACTAGCTTGGGGACTTTATCCATCGACTAGATGTTCCAATACTCAATCCAAGAGCGTAGTAAAAAATTACTACTAAAGAATTTGAACTTTTATACTTTGAATTCAACAGAAATAGTGAGATTGAACTAGATAGTGCCTAGACGTGGTTTTTGTCTTAAAGTGAAAACATATCTTGTTACAGCAACATGATAATGACAAATAAAAGTGTTTTTTTTTCTTTTTTCTTTCTGCATTGTACAGGTGCTAAAAATGCTGAAATATCATAGAACAGCTTGTAGAAAACCCCAGAAAGAGATCAACAATTCAAGATTAGCTCCACCATAGAACTAAAAATAATCCAACAAAAACCCATTACAACCCAGAAGAAGATAAAGATAAAAAAAAATGAGTTGATATATCATAGAACATCTTGCAGAAAAAAACAGAAAGAGATCAACAATCCAAGATTAGCTCCACCTTAGAACTCAAAAAAAAATCAACAAAAATCCAATACAACCCAGAAGAAGATATAGATGAAAAACGAGCTGAATTATCAGATACAACTTGTAGAAAAAAACAGAAAAAAGATCAAAATTCAAGATTAACTCCACCTAAAAGCTCAAAAGAAGAAAAAATCCAACAAAAATCCATTACAACCCAAAAGAAGATAAAGATAAAAACATGTTGAAATATCACAGAACAGCTTGTACAAAAAGTCAAGAAATAGATGCTACCGTAAGTCTATTCTCAGTAAAAAAAATACAGAGAAATGTGAGAACTTGAAACGAAAAAAATGGCGTTTTGTGGATCAACTAAGGGATCAGTACTAAAGTCCCTTTTAGAAATGTGGACCCTGAGTTTGGCTGGTAAAAGAGGGAGAGAAGAAAATAGAATAACTTAGATTGGAAGAGAGAAAGAGAGAGACATATATGGGGTATTTTGTCAACACTATGTAGCCGTTTGATCATAAAAACTACTTTTTTTTCGGAGTTGGAGTTGGAGTTGGGTCTTTTGATTTTTTTTAAAAGATTTTTGAAAGAAAAAAATTGATTTTATGTCCTCAACTTTTAAAAATTATCAAAATCACTCAATTACTAATTTACCTACTAGCATACAACCAAATGTTGAGAAAATAATTTATATGTCTTCAATTGATAAAATAATTAACAACAAACTAATTATTATGATTGTTATTCTTCTAAAATTTGAATAAAAATATCACAATCACGAGCTAAATAAGTTTATCTAACCATAATCGATTGAATAGAGAAAATATATCTTGATAAATATGATTGATGGATATAAATATATTTTATATATTCTTAAATTTGTTGATGAAAATTCTTAATTGCTTTCACTTGAATTAATTATTTTATTGAATTTGATCTTTTGAAAAAAAATTACGAATGAATTATTTCTGAATAGATTAGTGCGGATTTTTTGCTTTTTCTTTATTGATGATATTGTTTTTCCTTGAATATTTTTTTTTTGGTAAAGAGAACAAACTTTTGTTAAGCTAATTATCACACTCGTCTCTGTTCAAAATCCATAAAACTAAAATAAGGTAATCGTCAATATGCATCATTACGTTATGTTTGATATGCGACTTTATTGACAACTTTTTAATAATTTAATAAAATCATCATAGCCATTATATGACATATACAGAAAATTAGAATGGCAAGAAAAACTATTAAATTCCTCATTTTTAAATAACATAATGTACTAGGCCTTATATTTCTATAATATAGTTCATTCAAAACAAAAGTTGATATATTTTCGTCGTAAATTGCCATTTATTATTTTTTACTTCACGTAAGTAAATTTTGGTTAAAGGAAGAAAAAGAGATTAGAATATCTATAATAATTAAAAATTATGTTGTACCATAGAAAACAAATAATTTTTTTTTTTTTGGTGGTTGGTTGTAGCTATAAGAGGAATTTGTGTAAAAATTTAAAGATTGGGGTTATATGTAATAATAATGAAAGTTGAAAATGGAAGTGAAGGATTGTGATGAATTTTCAAAAGCCAGTTAATCTAAAATTCGTCTTAGTATTCGAAATACATTAATATTATTATAATTTCTACTTGTGTTAAAGTTATGATGAATTAAGTAATCATCCAATTTATATACATTGCATTAAATAATATAATTTATTAAATTTATTATACATTACATAAAGAATAAATTTAACATAATAAATATTTTTTTACATTATACTACATTAAATTACTAATTATCCTGTGTACATTGCATCATAAATATTATACTATAATTTATTAAATTTTTAAAAATATTTTAATAATTATTTTTTAAAAATTATCACACTCTTTCCTTTCTTTACCCTAGCAAAATCTCCCTCTCTACTGTCAAAGCGCATTCTACCATTAAAACCGTCGACGTTACCGCCGTCGAAGACGACACAGCAGCAGCAGCGTGCCGCCTCTTACTGTAGCAACACCAGTCGATGCCGACGACAGTACACAAATCTCACGGTTAGTCCACAATAGTATTTTTGAGTTAAACTACCTTTAGTTCTATCCTTGTTGAATTGCTCACATCGGGTTTGGTTGAGCTATAATAGAGCTAAGTTTAGGTTTGAATCTTGAAAACTTTTAGTGTGTTTTTTCCATCTGGGTCAGTTCTAAGAACAAAAAATTCATTCTTGGCAACTTTTAGTATGATTTTCCCTTCTGGGTGTGTTCAAGAACTCAAAAAGTTTCAATCTTGGTAACTTTTAAGTGGGATTTTATCATTTGGATTTGTTCAGGAACTCAAGAAGTTTGAATCTTGTTTGCATATAGTGTGATTTGATGTTGCTTTTTTACAGAACCTGAATTAGGAAAAAAAGTTGCTTTGCTATTCTCCGGCAATCGTTTGTTTCTTTCTCTTCAACTTAGGCCTAGCAAAAGTAAGTTGATTTATCTCTATTTTCTTATAGTGAAGTCTTTAAATGTAGTGTTAAGGTGAGATTATTTATTGTAGAAGGCTTTGAAAGTCATAAGTTTTGTAATGATTATATGGTGTGAGTGGGACATGTGACGCCTCTACTTATTTATTTTATTAAATTTGTTGAATTGTTTGACTTATACTATAAATTAAAGTTTAATAATTTTATTTTGAAATGTGATGTTAGTTGTGATGATTATATGGTGTGAGAGGACATGCGACACCTCTACTTATTTGTTTTATTAAATTTGTTGAATTGTTTGACTAGTATAAATGAAAGTTTAATAATTTTATTTTGAATTGTGATGTTGGTTAGGGTGATTATATGTTCTGAGAGAGACATGTGACGCCTCTACTTATTTGATTTATTTATTTTGTTGGATTGTTTGTCTTGTAGTAGAAATTAAAGTTTAATAATTTTATTTTGAGTTGTGTTGTTGGTTGTGAATTTGCAAGGTTGAAGAGAAAGTGACTTGAAAACGGTTAAATGTAGTCACTTGAAATGGTGAACTATGACTTGAAAATAGTTAAGTGTAGTTAATTGAAATATGAATTAGTTACTTGAAAATGGTTATGTGTAGTGACTTGAAATGTGAATTTGTGACGTGAAAATGGTAAAGCGTTGTCACTTGAAATATGGATTAGAGACTTGAGAATGATTGTATGTAGTGACTTGAAATAGTGACGTGAAAATGATTAACTGTAGTTACTTGAAATGTGAATTAGTGACTTGAAAATATTTAAGTGTAGTTATTTGTAACGTGAAGTAGTTATTGCAAATGGTAAGTGTAGTCACTTAAAATGTGAATTAATGACTTGAAAATGGTTAAGTGTAATGACTTGAAAATGTGAATTAGTTACTTGAAAATGATTAAGTGTAGTTGCTTGAAATGTGTACAAGTGAGTTGAAAATGGTTAAGTATAGTGTTTTGAAATGTGAATTAGTCACTTGAAAATGTGAACATATGTTTTGAAAATGGTTAAGTGTAGTGACTTGAAATGTGAATTAGTTACTTGAAAATGGTGAAGTGTAGTAACTTGAAGTATTGAACTAGTGACTTGAAAATGGTTGAATGCAGTAACTTGAAAATAGTGAACTAATGACTTGAAAATGGTTAAGCGTAGTCACTTGAAATATAAATTAGTGACTTGCAAATATTAAGTCTAGTTACTTGAAATGTTGATTAGTGACTTGAAAATGTCAACTTGAATTTTGAAAATGGTAAAGTGTAGTTACTTGAAATCTGAATTAGTGACTTGAAAATGGTTAAGTGTAGTTACTTGAAATGTGAATTAGTGACTTGAAAATGGTTATGTGTAGTGATTTGAGAATGTGAACTTGTGTTTGGAAAATAGTTAAGTGTAGTAACTTAAAAATGTGAATTAGTGATTTGAAAGTGGTTAAGCGTAGTGACTTTAAATGTGAACTAGTGTCTTAGAAAATTGTGAAGTGTCGTCACTTGAAATATTGAAATAGTGACTTGAAATATGAATTAGTGACTTGAAATGGCTAAGGATAGTGACTTGAAATGTGAATTAGTGACTTAAATTTGATTAAATGTAGTCACTTGAAAATGGTTAAGTGTAGTCATTTGGAATATGTACTTAGGCCCGTGCAAATTTCGGTTCAAACTGTTAACCCGAAATGATAATTTATTTATTGGGTTAATGGTTCGGTTATTTTAAATATCGGGTCGGGTCTCGATTTAATAATTTCTGTTATTGAATTTTTTATTCGGGCCACGGTTTAAGTGTTTTTTTATCGGGTAACTCGATAACCCGATAATATATGAAATAGGTTGGGGCCGCTGGGCTTACCAATTATCCGCCTATCTAAGATAAGGCCCTAATGCATATAGAATATAGATTAGGAAAAAATATAGTTTACAGATAAAAATCTTTTATAATTACATGGTATGGATAATATTTTAAATCATTACAATTCATGAGTAATTGTTAGTTAAAATTTTGTTTTATGTGGGTCCATTTATACAAATATATTTTCTAATGTATATAACAAAGGCAAATTAGATTTCCTCTCTCATAATTAATATTTTATCTCACCCTTAGCCGATAGGAGTGATATGCGGCAATAGGTATCTCCTTTTATCTTATTGGACGTTATGGGCGGCAAAAGCTAAAATTTTATGATAATCTCCTCAAGGTTTTATGCTCGAGATTGTGATAATCTCAAAATTTTGCTCTATATTTCTTTCTATTTCTTCTCCCTAATTTTCTCAAATATTGTGTTCTTCACCTACACATTAACTATTTTTTGTCCATTGAAGATTACGTTGAAGCTTTGTTCATTCCTAAAAATTCGCATAGATTTGATTTGAAGATTTTTTGCGGTAAATTTCATATCTTTACGGATATATATGTTTGTTCTTCTTGTTTTTTAAAGTTATTCTCTACATTACCCATTAATTTTATTCAGTTTTTGATATATTTGCAGTGTTAATTAGGTGTTCAAGTAACCAATTTCTAGTTTTTCAAATGGATGTGGAAACCCCTTTTAGGAGAGTAACAAGAGGTATTGTTCATGTAGATAAGACTAATTGTGGTACTCCATCGTTTGATTTGGAAGTTTCTCAATTAGACAGTGATAATGCAGGTTTTATAGAGGAATTGAAAGAAGACAAGTTGAAAGCAGAGACTCAAAGAAAATGTGGCAATAACCATGTTAATGTTCGAAATAGCATGGTAGATTGTCAATCAAAAGACGAGTTAATCAACGCTTCAAAAATATCAATGGTCAGTACAAGTGGATAAAACAAAGTAAAAAAAATGACAATTTCTAGAAATAATGTAAGAGCAAAATGTTCCAAGGTTTATCAATCCAAAACGGAGAGTGACGATGTTGAGATTCAACATAAGGTGTTGACACCTAATTTTTGCCCTTCACGACTAAATTTAATCCTGAGTTTCTTTGATTTTAAATAAAATTAAAACATTTATTTTATCCGAATAAAGATTTTTTTAAGTATTTATTTGGGTAAATTGGTCATTCTAAGTAGCGATTATATATTATCGTGTTCAATTATATGAAATTATATAATTTTGTTACATAAATATCTATTTTTCGATAAAATATCGAATGTTAATCAAAGTTTGTCTTGAAATAATTTTAAATGATTAAAATCTTGGTTTAAACATAATTTAATCTCATTTTTTTTTTTTGGATAAATATGTGTTTGAATTTAATAAATCAAGAAGTTCGGGATTAAAAGAGGTATTAATTCGTATCAAATTTTATTTAATTTAGTCAATCTATTATATTTGGCCATAATTGAAATTAATTTGGCCACAATTGCAATGTAATTGATCAATTAATTTTAATTAGGCTAAAATTTTAATTCGATTAGCTAAATTAAATTCTGATAATTAGGCTAATTTGATAAATAACCTAATTTGAAATCCCCAAAATATTGTTTCTACCAAAATTACCCAACAATTTAACCCAATTGTTAACCCACCAGCCAGTCCAATCATTTTGCTGACCTGACCCATTTCTTTCTTTAAACAACAACCCATTCCTTTTTTTTCTCTTAAGTACACAACCCATTTCAAAAAAATCTAGCCCAAACACCTACCCATTCTCGTAACCAGCAGCCCAACAACCACAACACCTCTAACCCGTCCCACCTATACCTTTTATCCCCTTCAGTCAAGCTTTCAAAGAAAAACAGTACACATAAACCAAGCAAAGAACGAATATCGACAACAACAACGTCAAACCCGATATCCCTCTTCAACCCAAAATTGAGATGAACATCTTCACCCAAAATAAAAAAAAAACAGCTTCAACCCGACCTTATCCTTCTTCACGCGTCTCACACGTCAATAGGAGAAAGAAAAAATTCAAAATCTTCTAGAAACAGTCTAGGTGTCCTCTCAACGTCGCAATTCCGCAAATCTCGAGTATGGAAGTACGATTCCGAAATTGTATGACACAATTTCATTGGCTCATGGTGAAAATTCATTTTCCCAAAAATCTCATTGGTTCACCAAATTCATATTGGTATAATTGATTGATGAATCCTCAAACGATTGGGGGGTTTTGAATTTCAAAATTCAAAAAAAAAATACCCTTCTTTCAAATCCTCAAAAGACTCTAATTCGATCTTCTATATAAGAGGTGAGAGGTTTACCGTGAAAGGTGTGGGAAAATGGGAGTTATTTTTGAGGGTTCTAGAATTAGGGTTCAGAAATTAGGTCCAGAATTTTTTTGGAGTTCGAATTTGTCTTAAGAGATTTTGGAGGTCAAAATTTCTAGGGTTTGAAAATTTGAGAGTGAGTTCGTCAGCTAATCGAAACTCTGAGTTGACTACGACACATCTTCGGTGGTGGTGAAATCCGACGCCAGCTCGTAGCCCATTTTGTTTCTCCTTAAAAGGTAATACACCATCCCGTTTAAGCTTTCGACATCGTTTGCTTCATCTCAACCTCTGAAGTTATAAATTTTTTTAGTAACATGGTGTGCTGGTTGTTTAAATCTCTGAAGCTATAAGTTTCTAATCACCTGGTGTCTGGGCTGTTTGTTGTAACAGGCTTTAAAGGCCATTAGGTTTTGTGTGTTGTGACGTTATGTAGATTTAAATGTTATTACTGTAAATACTACGGCTTAAACTATAATTCGGGGATTTCAGAGCATGTTTCATTATCATACTAAAGCGGCTAGCTGCACGTTCTTTGAAAATATCTACATGTTCGATGTGTTCTATCCATAATTGTCGTTGATTTTCGTTATAAGGTAGTGTATAACCTCATTTAGTACTGAATATATGTATAGAATAACATGAGCAAGAGTGTATTTTCGTTCCCATAATGTCAAAAAATTCTCCTTGTTTATCTCAACATGTGCTTTTAGGCGGTTCATTCGAGATTATTGAAAGTTTTTTTCTTTCTTTTTTCTCTTTTCCTCCCCTTCATGAAGTCAAATATTTTTTTTACCTTTGTTGTCTTATGCTCAAGATACAAGCATTCAACAGAGTCAAGCTCGATGTATTGGCTTTAAAGCCACAAACCTGTGCGACTCCTATCTTTAATTTTTAATATGAAGGAAAAAAATGAATGACAAATACTAGCACAGTAATGTATTAGCACAAAATAAGGTTTGGTGAGGCTTCAAAATATTGCATAGGACCCAAAATAAGTTAATATTCATGTTCTGTTGCCATCACAATTTTATTTCACTTGTAATGTTTTGATTGTTGATAAAGTCTTGTTTAGTTAAAGGCTTATCTCGATGAATCTTGCTGTGTTTACTCTCTGTTTGGTGGTCAGTGTTTGTGTTTGTGTTTGTGCATACTTCTCGTTATTTCTTTATTCTACTCTAATGGTTCTCTCAAAAATTCTTTCATGCTTGTTTTAAATTTTTTTTATTGTTGGGGTGTTTGTTTGTATGAACCCATTTTCAACGTAAGCTTATGAAAGAAGTGTAATTAGTAAGTGCTACTTATAGTAAAGGGTGCTATGTTGACCAGAGACTACTTTTCTCATTCTTACATTTGCATTTTCTTTTCATCGTTCATGCACGTTTGTGGGTTAAATACCTTAGAGAAAGTTAGGCATGACATTATATGGTCAACTCTCGTTATATTTTCATTTTGTTTTCTCTTTGGTTGATCATGTATCAACTACATTGTACTGTTTCGTCGTGGTTGAACTTGTTATTTGAATTGATACGGATATGCCTTACCATTTCGATCGGCTTCAGATTATTTGAGACCTATACCACGTTGCCATTTTAGCTAAATCCGCATTAGTTCTCCTTTCAGTTTTCTTCTTTTTGTTTGATCATGTGTTAGCTAGTTTCCGTTGTTTCAGTTTCTTCCTCTCTTCTTTTGTTCGATTAGGTACTAATGTGCTTTATTCTTTCTTTGCATGAAAATTATCTGAGTCCTACATGGACTCTTTCCCTTTTGCATAACCATCGATGGTTGTTGAGGCCAAACATGCTTGTTGAATCAAGCCTAAAAGAAAGTTTGAAGTCAACCTTATGGCATACCGAACGCAAGGAGTCGGAAGGAAAGGAAATGGATCAAAGTCCTACGTTTGAAGCCGCTAAGAGACAAAAAGTCTCATTTATTATTTCATTTTCGTTTAATTATTATTGTCTTGATTTATTTATTTTGTTTATTTATTTTATCCATTCATTTGGGCCACGAAGCCAATGTTGTATCTAATATAGGTGGAGCAAGATTCGAGCCAAAGGCTCGACTATTAGATTAGGACAGGTGAAATGGGTCGAAAGCTCATTTAGCCTAGGACAGGTCTCATTGATTTGGGTTGATGGCCTAAATTCCTTACTTCCTCCCTTTCCCTCTGTTCTTTATGTTTGTTTTCCTTATGTGCTTGGCGAACCTAGTTAAATCCTTAGTTAAGTCGCCAAAAAAACTAGTTTTGCATAAACACTAAAATATTTCCAAAATCGCTTTCTTTTAAAAAAATAAATCACTTTTCGACAAAATTAATCTTTTCGAAGTTAATCAAAAGACTAGTTCCAAACAGTCTGAATAACAACAAGTTAGCGGACGTTTTAGGTGCCTAACACTTTCCTAAAACGTTAATAAGATCCGCTTACTCAGAATCTCTTAACTTAAACGATTTTTCTATTTTGGATCGTTTGAAGTGACTCTATAAAGGTTTCTTAATTCCTTTTCAAAATTAAGTGACGATTCTTTAAAAGTCAAAATTTCTGCAAAACAGAAATGACGACTCTGCTGGGGACCTTTAACTAGGTTCTAACCAAATGTTTGATTTCGTCTTTTGATTAATTGTTAGTGTGTTTATATGTTTCGATTCTGTAAATTTTAACTATCGCATCTCATGGAATATTTTTGCATTATTTAAACTGTTTTGGGGTTTCCTGGATGTTTCGGCCCCTATTGTTCAATTCCAAAATATGTTGGAAATACGAACGGCTTATTAGCACGTGAGTCGTCTGATGGTTGTTCGTATTTTCAAACTCAAGTTGTCCGCTTGAGAAACAATGTTCAAACCTACTCTAGACACCGAGGATAGAACAAAACCAAAACCCTATTTTAGGCATGAGCCTAGGACGACCCAATACCCGAGCGTGGTATTGGGACCATTAGAAAACCTGTCCTGCGTCTATTTACCCCGAGTCAATTATAGACAAACCATATTTCTGTGTTGAAGAAAATGTATGTCTGTCTAATTCAATCCATTATCCTTTGGGGGTCGGGAAAAAACTTGATCTGCTTACTTTCGTGAGAAGAATTGAAGCAAGTTAAGCAAGAAATTGATCGATTTTGAGGTTGCATCTAATGCACAATTTGAGCGTCAATGGATGTCACCAATATGAGAAATGGACAAAGCTAAGAAGGCGAAGGTTGATAGAAGAAGCACTCGGGAATTAGTATTTTCTATCCCCTGTGTGGGAACGTGTCTTCTTTCATGTTATTTCCCTTCCCCTTGTATCCCTCTTTTGTTATCTTTTGTAGGCATTTATGCCCTTTTAGTGTCTATAAAAGTTGGGGGATAATGGATTGACCTTAAGCAAGCATATATTTTTCTTCAAAAATCGTTAGGCCCAAACCCTTGGCTCAAAAGGGTCACCCCAGTTAGGATACGCATTATTATAATGTTTTTATGGATATAATGTCTTATGTGTTTATGTTCGTTTGTTTGGATCGAAGGAAAGTTTATCCGCTATGCTCCTATGGATGGATTTGGCTATGACACAAACAAATCTACGTGTCTATTTCTTGTCAAGTATTTTGCAATGCTAGAAACTAACACGTTTCCCATTGAGTTGCTTTACTTTACAGATAATAGAAAACTACTCCGTGTTGATATAAGCTGGCAGAGCATCCCTATTTCACCCGATCAAAAGCGCACAAAATCTCATCCTCTAATCATCATTCAATAATGACTGGAAATGATGAAGAAAACACGTTGACCATCAGGGACAATATAGTAGCAGAACAAAGTGAGGTGATTGCGGAACTCGCAAGAAAGTTCGAAATGCTTCAGGAGGAAATAAATCGCACTCGATATTTGGCTAACCTGGCCATCACCATCAATGCCCCCGCTCTAGGAGGACATGGGACTCCACTCCGAATTTCTCCCCTCAGTACACCTATTCTCGAAAATCAGCCAAATAATATATCGTCCATATCCGTTCCTCTATTTGTCCAAAACATCAATCGCGAAAATAACCCAGATGCCTACCATCCATAAAATCCATCTCTAGCCCCACAAAACCCATCTCCGAATCCATTCTCAAATCCCCAGAACACATTTTCAAATCAAGAAGATTCATTCCCAAATCCACAAGATTCACTCCCAAACCCGCAAAATCCATCAAATCTATCCCAGAATCCACGAAATTTATTTCCAAATTCGCAAAATCCTTCTCAGATTCCACCAAACTACTCGCAAATTCAACAGAACCTTTCCAATTTCCAAAATGTCCTCCCCACCTACCAACCAACTTTCTTTTATCCTTGAAATCAAACCTCTCTTCCAAATTCTCTACATGCCATTATATCCCCTAATATTTATAATCCCCTTCCTAATCCCGAGATGGACCATTTGCGAGGAAAAAGAGAAAAAGTGGATGACCGAGCACGAAATAAAGTTGCTAGCTATGAATGAAGAGATCATGAGGATAAAAAAATCTCATGGAGTGAGGGACCACGACGGTTTAGGGTATGATGATTTATGTGTTCACCCTGGAATAGATCTACCAGAAGGGTATAAGGTCCCTAAATTTGAAGTGTTCGATGACACCAAAAATTCAATGGCCCATCTGAGAAGGTATTGTGACCAAATGGTGGGGGTAGGGAAAAATGAGGCGTTATTGATGCGTCTGTTCAGCCGAAGTTTAAGTGGCGAAGCCTTAGAGTGGTTCATGTCTCAGGAACTGAAAAGATGGACTGGTTGGAAAGCATTGGCCAAGGGTTTCCTTGACAGGTTCGCATTTAACATTGAGATAGTCCCTGACCGATACTCACTAGATCGTATCAAACAGAAGAATAATGAGTGTTATCGAGACTACGTCTTTCATTAGAGAAAAAAGGCTTCTAAAGTACAACCTCCCATGTCTGAGGAAGAAATGTATCGATTTTATCTCGCGCACAGGAAGGAGAATTTTATACTAGGATGGTATCCGCGGTTCGAGCAACTTTTGCAGATTTAGTAAAGATTGGAGAATCGTTAAAGGAAGGAATCCGAACAGAAAAAATTGCCAAAACCCCAAAATCATCTTAATCTTATGCATTCCCAAAGAAGAAAAGAGAGGATACGACTGTAGTCTCTACTAATTATGTTGATAAGTTAAAGAGGAAATTCAAGCCTAGGAATATTCTTTCCTCATCATCGTCATCAAGTTTTCAGCCTGTATTCTACGCTCAACCCCAATGTCAAGCTCCAATTCCAAATATTTTACCCCAGTGCCAAGTTCCACAGCCAAATTATCAGCCTCATACTCAAGGTACTTTTCCAAATAATTAAATAAACGTCCAAACGTCTCTAAATTATCATCAAGCACCTCCTCCTGTAAATCAGAACCATTATCACTCTCCACGTCCAAACTTTGAAAAGAAACCTCCCCGATACTTCACTCCTCTAGCTGAAAGTCGCACCCAGCTCTTCGGAAGATTGATGAAAGCTGGTTATTTGCAACCGATCTAGCCAAAGCCTATCAATCCCAACTCCCAGTTTTATCATCCCGATCAAAATTGTGCCTATCATTCAAGAGCAGCGGGGCACAGTACCAAGGATTGTATTAACTTGAAACATAAGATCCAAGATTTGATCGATCAGAAGGTCATCACACTTCAGTCGCCAACACCAAATGTTAACAGTAATCCATTGCCTAATCATGGGGGACCTAGAGTTAACATGATTGAAATAGAGGGTGAATGAGTGTCTAGCAAGGCCATCACTAAGGTAAATTCAGAAGGACTCAAAAGAACAAAAGAGATGGAGAAGATAGAGAAAGTTGTGGCCGCTTTAAGTAAGGGTTTGGAAGGAATTATTAAGCCTATTATGGTACCAGAAAAAGCTTTTAAGCATGGAATAGAGTACCAACCAAGGAAGAAAGATGAGATCAAAGATAATTCAAAGGAGAGTTTGTTTAGGCCCTTGCCGCTCTTGTACCAGTCATTTCCCATATATGAGATGTCAAACGATGATGGTCTTGGGGATGGGATAGGAGATCTGTTCGAAGGAAGCAATGCTCTATCAGATGATTTCCCAAATTCCGGTGAGGTGAAGAAGATTGCACCAGGGGAGGCCTTGTAAAACTGGACCTCCACTCCATTCATAACCCGTCACCCGTCACGGTAGATGAAAGGCCAATTACTAATAGTTTTAAAAATCGGTGATGATTCGAAGGAGGCCCCGTGATCCACCTTTTTATGTCTTAAATTTTTGTTTCGTGTTTTACAACTTTCAAAAAGGCATGGGCCCACATTTGTGTGGGTCATAAGCCATAGTTTTTATTTATTTTCCAAAAGGCCTCCCTTTATTTAAGAAGTTATTTTTTAAATATGATTATCTAGCATGGTTTATTTTGGTAGCAATAATTTAAAAACCTGTCAATGTCATGCCATGTCAAGGGTTAGATGAGCAAGGCGAAGGAAATAATGATGAACAGAAAAGGTGACGAGGAGCGGTTAGTAGTAGATATAGAGGAATGTGAAAATAAAAAAGAAGCCCAACCTGGAGGAGCCCTAATCCTACCTGAGATGGATGGTCAAGAGTGGACCAACCAATCAATTCTGATGCAGTAAAGATATATCATGCTTGAAAGATGTTATAGTTTTTGTTTCTTAGCTTATTTGTAATCGCCTTTATAATAGTATCAATTTTATGATGAGTAATCACATAGAATCCTTCCCTTTAGGCACGAACTACGTTTGACCTGAATTCCCAAGAAAGGGATACGTAGGCGGCCTATGTCGTCTTCGGTCAACACCTTAGGATAATTTATCCCTTCTTTTTATGTACGAAATATGTTTGACCTGAATTCCCGAGAAAGGGATACGTATGTGGCCTATGTCGGCTTCGGTCAACCCCTTAGGAAAATTTATCCTTTCCCTTTATGTACGAACTACGTTTGACTTGAATTCCCAAGAAAGGGATACGTAGGCGGCCTATGTCGGCTTCGGTCAACCCATTAGATTTTTTCTATATATATCCCTAGCATAGTCCTGAACTACGTTTGACCTGATTCTTGATTCAACGGAATACGTAGGCACCCCAACGGCTCGGTCATATAACCCCAGAAAATGAAAACTGGGGCAGAATTTTTGAGAAGGAATCTCGAAAATTCACAAGAGAAAATCAACATCCAACAAAGAGGATGAAGATCAGTAAAGGCTTCAGATCCACTCGAGATGATATTATCTCAGACTACTCTAAACTGGGGCAGATATTTTGAGGGAGGCCTCAAAATCTCCACCAAATATTGAAATATATTTCAAATTTTCCAGCACTAGAGGTCGAAGTTGAGATTTGAGGATCGTCACCTACGATAAAGTCTAGGAAGATTGAATCTCCGTCTTTGATAAAACTTCTGGAAGAGAGCCTCAATAATGCTGAATCCCTAAAAATCCTCCGTTAAACGTTGAACATTGTCAGAATCAAGAGAAAGACGATCGTTGAGCTAGCACATGACATGACTGACAGAGATTTTTCAAAGTTTTGCAGGAGTTCTCAAAACTATTTTCTAAAAAATTAAGAGTACTTTCAAAAAAATCTATATAAATCTTTTACTTAGTGATTGCCTAGACATCAATTAGGACGGGGAGTCAGGGGTGGAAATCTCAACATAATGAAATACCTGAAAGATGGCGAGGGCAAATCAAGGATCGTAGGAGGTCAACACAGAGTAGTTTCTTTCAAACTAATCATTTTTTGTAGATGCAGGGATCGATACACAAAATGAGTGTTTCTTTCGAAAAATCCCCAAGCAAGTCGGAAGCCATGATAGAGCATATAAGGCTTAATAACGGAACTTTGGAAGCCCAAAAACCGGTTCAACACCCATTTATTGACGACCTTTCGAATCGTCCATCTCATTTCTTGAGATCATGGAGGACAAACAAAAGTGTCTTGTCTTCTTTACAACTATTGTATTTAGAATTTTTCTAAAAAAAATAGTCGCTAGCAAAAGCGACTTTGTGTCTACTAATCGTCTACCTTGAGTACAAGTACATGCAGAAAGCACGACCCTGGCAAATGATTTCAGGTGAAATTGTTTTTAATTTACCGGAAGAACCATTGCATGCCATTGCCAAGAGGGCTATTGCATATCATCATCATTTAATATCTGTTGACGCGCTAGACACAACGTTGGCATCGAGGATATCATTAGCATTCAATATATCTGTTGACACGCTAGACATAACGCTGGCGTCGAGGATATCATCAGCATTCAATATATCTGTTGATACGCTAGACACAACGCTGGCGTTGAGGATATCATCAGCATTCAATATATCTGTTGACATGCTAGACACAACGCTGGCATCGAGGATATCATTATCATTCAATATCTGTTGGCGTGCTAGACACAACGCTGGCATCGAGGATATCATCAACATTTAATATATATATTGACACGTAAGACACAACACTGGCGTCGAGGATATCATCATCATTCATTATCTGTTTACGCGCTAGAAACAACGCTGGCATCGAGGATATCATCAATATTCAATATATCTGTTGACATGCAAGACACAACGCTGGCGTCGAGGATATAATCATCATTTTATATCTGCTGACACGCAAGACATAAACGCTGGTGTCGAGGATATCTTATCATTTTATAATCAACATCATAATGCATCGAGAGCACACGATTTGAAGGGACGCCTTTAAGTCGTTATCTAAGGATGGATGATATATAAGATTTTCTAGAAAATGACAATTTGAGGGTCATCTATAAGTCATATTATTTGAAATAAGATAGTATACAAGATCACCTATGAGTTGATAGCCTATAGGTCATCCGTAAGCCACAACAACATCCTAACCGGATAGTGTGCAAGATCGCCCAAAAATCAATAGTTCAAAGGTTATCCATAAGTCGCAACTAAATCCTTACCGGAGAATATGCAAGATTATCAAATTGATACGTCCAAGGGTTCTCTATAAGCCGCATAATATTCAAGATCGATTATGTGTAGGATTACCCAAAGACTAACAATTTGAGGGATTATCTATAAGTCATATTGTATCCAAGGTCGTAGGATGTGCAGGAACACCTGAAAGCTAGCGATTGGAGGGATATCTGTAAGCCATCTCTTATCCAAAGTCGGATAATGTGCAGGATTACCTAAAAGCAAGAAATTCAAAGGATATCTGTAAGTCGCCTCATATCCAACATCAAATAATGCGCAAGATTATCCAAAGATTGATAATTTAAAGAAAATCTATAAATCGATCATCGGCTATAACCGGAGAGGTTATCATTCCACATACAACAAGTGATATAGGTAACCAAAAGGGTTGCCACATCAGCACAAGATTACGCGGTTACAGGGACCGTTCTACATAAAGTATCGCCGGTGTCCAAAAGGGCCACCCCACTTTGAAGGCATATTCAACCGACAAATGTCATAATTATACATCAACCAAGAGGGTTGTTGTGTTTGTTGTTGCCAGTTATTTCATTCCAAACAGGTACATGAGGAGATGATTCCATTTTTTAGGCCACAACTCACATGGAGATATGGTAAAAGACTATCTACTTCTTTCGTGAACTATGTTAGCACTAACAATTTTTTTTGAGATATTGTTGAGAGCATCCGAGAGGATGAAAATCACAAATCAAACCCACAGGTGCGGACGACTCCAAAAAGGACGCAGCACAACGTGGAACTCTTTCTTAGCAGTAAAATGGGACATAGTCTAGAGAGGGACGTCAAACGCTTTGGACGCGAGCTAAAGGATGATCACCACCACTATCCAACCACACCCCTGTTATAAGGCATGTGGGTATTTCAGGATATTCTGGTTTCCGCTTCACTTTCGAGATATTTCTAAACTCATATCGAGGGTAACCTTCTCTTTCTTTCAAAGTCGGGTGACAACATACTCAGAGTTTGGAAATTATGTCTGGGTAAGTTCTTTTCTATGGATGAGAAGTATCCCAGATTCATGGTTAAGAGGTTACAAGCCTCTTTTCCGAAACTAGATCAACTTGTCACTCATCCTGAGGCAAAGATCATTTGAAATAAAAGACTATTTTTTCTACCGATTGAGTCGAACTACAAGCAGTTTGATTCCCTGAATCTTGGGGATATGTAGGCTGGGATCTATGAAGAAAACTCGATTGCATTTTGACCTCTCCCCTAATCCCTTTATTCCCCAGTTTCTCGATTTTATCAAAAATTCTAAAATCGAGATAACTTGTGAATTTTTTGAAAATCGTGTTTAAATCAAGCTCTATGAACTACAAGAAGCCTGGATTCTCTTGTAACCTGAGATATGTAGGAAACCCGACCTGGGTTCGGCCATGACTCTATGAGACTCAAGCAAAAGCCAACCTCTTTCAGTTTCGAATTTGTGGTCGGACAAAAATTAGGAACGTCAACCTCCCTTTGCCTAGGGTTACTTGCATCCACCCTACCCAAAAGGAGGGGGCAGTTGTTGACACCTAATTTTTTCCCTCCACGACTAAATTTAATCCTGAGTTTCTTTAATTTTTAATAAAATTGAAACATTTATTTTATCCGAATAAAGATTTTTTAAGTATTTATTTTGGTAAATTGGTCATTCTAAGTAGCGATTATATATTATCGTGTTCAATTATATGAAATTATATAATTTTGTTACATAAATATCTATTTTTTGATAAAATGTCGAATGTTAATCAAAGTTTGTCTTGAAATAATTTTAAATGATTAAAATTTTGGTTTAAACATAATTTGATCTCAAAAATATATTTTTTGGGAATAAATATGTGTTTGAATTTAATAAATCAAGAAGCTCGGGATTAAAAGAAGTATTAATTCATATCAAATTTCATTTAATTTAGCCAATCTATTATATTTGGCCATAATTGAAATTAATTTGGCCACACAATTGCAATGTAATTGATCAATTAATTTTAATTAGGCTAAAATTTTAATTCGATTGGCTAAATTAAATTCTGATAATTAGGCTAATTTGATAAATAGCCTAATTTGAAACCCCCAAAATATTGTTTCTACCAAAATTACCCAACAATTTAACCCAATTGTTAACCCACCAGCCAGTCCAATCATTTAGCTGACCTGACCCATTTCTTTCTTTAAACAACAACCCATTCCTTTTCTTCTTCTTAACTACCCAGCCCATTTCAAAAAAATCTAGCCCAAACACCTACCCATTCTCGTAACCAGCAGCCCAACAACCACAACACCTCTAACCCAGCTCACCTATACCTTTTATCCCCTCCAGTCAAGCTTTTAAAGAAAAACAGTACGCATAAACCAAGCAAACAACGAACATCGACAACAACAACATCAAACCCGATATCCCTCTTCAACCCGAAATCACGATGAACATCTTCGACCCAAAATCGAGAAAACCAGCTTCAACCCGACCCTATCCTTCTTCACACGTCTCACGCGTCAGTAGGAGAAAGAAAGAATCCAAAATCTTTTAGAAAGAGTCCAGGTGTCCTCTCAACGTCGCAATTCCGCGACTCTCGAGTATGGGAGTATGATTCCGTACATGTATGACACAATTTCATTGGCTCATGGTGAAAATTTATTTTCCCAAAAATCTCATTAGTCCACCAAATTCATATTGGTACAATTGATTGATGAAACCTCAAACGGTGGGGGGATTTTCGAATTTCAAAATTCAAAAAAAATAAAAAATACCCTTCTTTCAAATCCCAAAAAGACTCCAATTCCGTCTTCTATATAAGAGGTGAGAGGGTCACCGTGAAAGGTGTGGGAAAATGAAGGTTAATTTTTAGGGTCCTAGAATTAGGGTTCAGAAATTAGGTCCAAAAAATTTTCAGAGTTCGGATTTGTCTTGAGAGATTTTGGGGCTAAAAATTTCTAGGGTTTGAAAATTCGAGAGTGAGTTCGTCAGCTAATCGAAGCTCCGAGTTGACTACGACGCATCTCCGGTGGTGGTGAAATCCGACGCCAGCTCGTAGCCCATTTTTCTACTCCTTAAAAGGTAACATACCATCCCGTTTAAGCTTTAACCTCTAAAGTTGAAATTTTTTTTAGTAACATGGTGTGCTGGTTGTTTAAACCTCTGAAGCTATAAGCTTCTAATCACCTGGTGTTCTGGGTTGTTTGTTGTAACAGGCTTTAAAGGCCATTAGGTTTTGTGTGTTGTGACGTTATGTAGATTCAAATGTGATTACTGTGAATACTTCGGCTTAAGCTATAATTCGGGGGTTTCAGAGTATGTTTCATTATCATACTAAAGCGGCTAGCTGCACATTCTTTGAAAATATCTATATGTTCGATGTGTTCTATCCATAATTATCGTTGATTTTTGTTATAAGGTGGTGTATAATCTCATTTAGTACTGAATATATGTATAGAAGAACATGAGCAAGAATGTATTTTCGTTCCCATAATGTCAAAAAAATCTCCTTATTTATCTCAACATGTGCTTTTAGGCGGTTTGTTCGAGATTATTGAAAGTTTTTTTCTTTCTTTTTTCTCTTTTCCTCCCCTTCATGAAGTCAAATGTTTTTTTTTACCTTTGTTGTCTTATGCTCAATATACAAGCATTCAACGGAGTCAAGCTCGATGTATTGGCTTTAAAGCCACAAACCTGCGCGACTCCTGTCTTTAATTTTTAATATGAAGGAAAAAAGTGAATGGCAAATACTAGCACAACAATGTATTAGCATAAAATAAGGTTAGGTAAGGCTTCAAAATATTGTATAGGACCCAAAATAAGTTAATATTCATGTTCCGTTGCCATCACAATTTTATTTCAATTGTAATGTTTTGATTGTTGATAAAGTCTTGTTTAGTTAAAGGCTTATCTTGATGAATCTTGCTGCGTTTACTCTCTGTTTGGTGGTCAGTGTTTGTGTTTGTGTTTGTGCATACTTCTCGTTATTTCTTTATTCTACTCTAATGGTTCTCTCGAAAATTCTTTCATGCTTGTTTTAAAAAATATTTATTGTTGGGGTGTTTGTTTGTATGAACCCATTTTCAACGTAAGTTTATGATGGAAGTGTAATTAGTAAGTGCTACTTATAGTAAAGGGTGCTATGTTGACCAAAGACTACTTTTCTCATTTTTACATTTGCATTTTCTTTTCGTCGTTCATGCACGTTTGTGGGTTAAATACCTTAGAGAAAGTTAGCATGACATTATATGGTCAACTCTCGTTATATTTTCGTTTTGTTTTCTCTTTGGTTGATCATGTATCAACTACATTGTACTGTTTCGTCGTGGTTGAACTTGTTATTTGAATTGATACGGATATGCCTTACTATTTCGATCGGCTTCAGATTATTTGAGACCTATACCACGTTGCCATTTTATCTAAATCCGCATTAGTTCTCCTTTCAGTTTTCTTCTTTTTGGTTGATCATGTGTTAGATAGTTTCCGTTGTTTCAGTTTCTTCCTCTCTTCTTTTGTTCGATTAGGTACTAATGTGTTTTATTCTTCCTTTGCATGAAAATTATCTGAGTCCTACATGGACTCTTTCCCTTTTGCATATCCAGTGGTGGTTGTTGAGGCCCAACGTGCTTGTTGGATCAAGCCCAAAAGAAAGTTTGAAGTCAATCTTATGGCATACCGAATGCAAGGAGTCGGAAGGAAAGGAAATGGATCAAAGTCCTACGTTTGAAGCCGCTAAGAGACAAAAAGTCTCATATATTATTTCATTTTCGTTTAATTATTATTGTCTTTATTTATTTATTTTGTTTATTTATTTTATCCATTCATTTGGGCCACGAAGCCAAGGTTGTATCTAATATAGGTGGAGCAAGATTCTAGCCAAAGGCTCGACAATTAGATTAGGACAGGTGAAATGGGTCGAAAGCTCATTTTGACTAGGACAGGTCTCATTGATTTGGGCCGATGGCCTAAATACCTTACTTCCTCCCTTTCCCTCTGTTCTTTATGTTTGTTTTCCTTATGTGCTTGGCGAACCTAGTTAAATCCTTAGTTAAGTCGCTAAAAAACTAGTTTTGCATAAACACCAAAATATTTCCAAAATCGTTTTCTTTTCAAAAAATAAATCACTTTTCGACAAAATTAATCTTTTCGAAGTTTATCAAAAGACGAGTTTCAAACCGTTCGAATAACAGCAAGTTAGCGGACGTTTTAGGTGCCTAACACTTTTCTAAAACGTTAACAAGAACCGCTTACTCAGAATCTCTTAACTTAAATGATTTTTCTGTTTTGGATCGTTTGAAGTGACTCTATAAAGGTTTCTTAATTCCTTTTCAAAATTAATTGACGACTCTTTAAAAGTCAAAATTTCCGCAAAACATAAGGTATTTTGTATATTTATTAAAAAAAAAAATTGTAGTGTAGTTTGTGTAGAATATTATAATGTTAAAGTTTTGTATGTGTACGTTTGTATTCGGTGTAAGAGTATATACATATATCGACATCATACAGTTATCATTATGTAAATATAACTATATATGTAAACATATACATATATACATACATAAAGTTATACATATATTCAATTGGTTCAACATATAAATTTTTTATGTGTTTATGATATACAGTTGTATACAATTAGTTTCGGGATGAGGCTTTATATACATTTATTAAAAAAATCTTGATTATTTATATTTTTTTTGTTGATCATTTGTATTTTTTTTTGGTTCAACAGGATAGTAGTTTTGTCATCATAGATTTTCGTAAGAAGTCCCCGCATGTAGCGTGTTATGTGGAGTCTTCATCATTGCATATGCGGAGTATCTTAGCCATGAAAAGATATACCACCTGAATATCTTGTTGCAAAAGCTTTTCGTACCCGTTATGCTGCTCTTCTATGGCAGCATGGGACTCAGAAGAATGAGATTGACGCAGTTAGTGATGATGAGAGTCCGAATAGGCTAGTGAGGCCTCAGTTTGAATATGAGAGTAGTGACATGATAATTATCCCTTAGACAGTACATATGTTCCTCCATTTTGTTGGTTTTAGGTGAAAATACAAACTGATCTTCAATCCCTTTTTGCTTAATTCTAATATCAAATATAATATTTTATTTTGTTGGAAATTGTCCAGTGACATATTTTTTTCAATGCTAAATTAGTTTTTGTTATAAGTGTGTTGTCCAAAGAATACTAATAGTATACATCATAATGTGTATGTATTAGGTAATTGAATGTCTCATAGATGTGCCATGTACTATGTATTTTCAATAGTCTCTGCCTTTTTAGCAATTAAAATCTCTATTGACTAATTAGCGTTTGTTTATAATTATACATTTATTACATTTTTTATAAATATATAAAACTTTGTATATCCATAGGTTAATAAAACAAGTCATGATGGTATATTATCAATCTTTTTAATTATTTTCTATAGGTTAATACCATACTTTTAAATGCACAAATTCAATCTCTTAAGTTGTGAATGACATTTATTTTGACACATATACTATTTTTATAAAATATGGCATACATACATACATATACATATATACATATGATAGATTAAAGTGTAAATACATAATTACCCCCTCATGTTGGCCGAAATTTTTAAAAAGACACCTAAGCTATACTTTTGACCTATTACCCCACGAATCTTACCTAAATCGTTGTAAATGCACCATTTTGATCAAAATTTTGATCCTGCGTGTCTACACGCACCTGAAGCGCGTGAATGAGAAAAAAATTGAACCAATGAATTAAAATATACCACGTGTAATAAAAAGGATCCACTTTTAAAATTTTGTATTTAGTTTTCTTTTTTCTTCATTTTCCATTTTCTTCCTTCATTTCATCTTCTTCATTTTTTTCTTCATTTTCCATTTTCTCCTTTGTTTCTTCTTCTTCTTCTCCATTAATTGTGTCACTCGATTTTCTTCGAAGTTAAAACTTTTAGTTTCCGCCAAATATTCATAAACCATTAATGAAGATTGATGGAGAAGAAGAAGAAGGAAGAAATTACTCCGTACTAATGAGTAATGAGATTTTAATACCATTGTCTTCTTCAACTCCTCCATTAAAGCTCCATTAATGGAGTTTTATGATTCAAGAAATGGTGTTGAAGATGGAAAATAAATTTAATCACAAAAATGAAACTTGATTTCACAACTTTTAAACAAATAAAGAAGATATTAAAGTCAATACATGATTTTGTATCCCACTAGTTTTATTCATTAAGGAGAATTTATTTTCCTAAAATTTTCTAGCTTCAATGAAGAATTGGGGAAAAAGAAGAGAAAATGAGAGTAATGGCTATTAATGGAGAATTGGGGAAGAAGAAATGAAGATTGATTAATGGAGAATTGAGGAAGAAGATATGAAGATTGATTAATGGAGAATTGGAGAAGAAGAAATTAAAATTGATTAATTGATAAATAAAATTAAAAGGAAAATTTTATTAAAAAATATTTAAAAAAATAAAATTAAACGTATTTACACATGGCAACACCTGGTTGGCGCGTGCATTGCACTCTCTTTGGTGTGACTGAAATTCAGCGAAAAATGGTGTATTTGCAAAGGAATAAAGAAGAACCATGGGGATTGTCGAATTCAAAGTTTAAGTGTCTTTTTGAAAAACTCGGCCAAAATCAGGGTGTAATTATGTATTTACTCTATATTAAATGAAGGTTAAAACTAACTGCATATTACATTAGACCGCATATATGGCTAACAACTGCATTACTGATATTTTATTTATACATTTGGAGCTATTCAAATAAAAGTTAAACATAAACAAATTAAAATGTATACAATTATATAAATATATTTATATACATATATACATATCAATTGACATTCCTACATATATACATACATACATATCAACTGACATTTTGGGGTATGTTCTAATTTAATTGAAAATACACATATTCATATAAATGTATTACTCATATTATTAAACAATTACGTTTTAGATAATTTAATTTGAAACATATACAATCTTGAAATTGTATAGGTGTAAATGTATGTATATATACATTTTAAGTAAATAAAAATACATATGCATATAATATGTTAAACATCAAGATAGTTAGAACCGACAAATTATTACATTAGGCTGCATACTGGTACAGTTATAATGTAAAGTGAAATATATATGCAAACTTACAGTCCATATATAACATGAAAACAAAGTATATTACAAATTATATAGCATGAAAACTAACAATTTCAATTTAATATGCAAAGTATATAACAAAATGCGTCATGTTATTGATCATTATTCGAACTACAATCAGTCACAAGTCATAACTAATATTTTATTTCTATAGTTGAAAATATTCAAAAAAAGCTAAACATAAAAAATATAAAATATATAAAATTATTCAACTCAGCATATTTTTCTACACAAATGCCTATTGTGACCAGTCATCCCACAAGCACTGCTTGAATTAGTGGATTTAGTTTTGTAAAAATCTCGAATGCACTTTTATGGTTGGATAACTTCTGCTTCACAATGCCGCCAATCAATGCAATATTAACATATTTCTACTCGTACACTCGATCCTTTAAAGAACAAATATGCTCCTGATGAAATCGGTGAATCTTAAAGAAGTCAGTCTTTTTATTACTGGATGCCATTAGAAATCAACCACATTCTTTCGATTTACACACCAAATTATATCTGCGATGTGAAAGTTATCTATTAATAATTTATACAGAAAAAATTATATTTTTAAAAACTTCAAAACTGATTTGCTAACGTATACAATTCCGTTTACCAAATTCTGTATGAATAAAAACATATAATAACAACTGTATGTATCTAGTTAGACAACAATATGAATAAACTTAATAAACTTATCCATATTATATATACATAAATACATTTTTATCATAAGACAAAATCATGTACAGAATAAAAACATAAATACTTTAATACGATAAATACACTTACCCGACTACATTTGATTGTATCGTATTGAATTGAAATCTATTTCTGATCGGATAAAGCGTCATCACCGATTTTAAAGTGGTCTTGTCCTTATAAACTTGACCAACGAGCACTTCATTATGATTTGGATCAGAAATAATTGTCCGATCATGTTTATTTATATCAAAAACTTCAACCAATGCATCGTCATCTCCAGAATTCCCCTTTTTCTCATCAACAACAGAAATTTCACATTCAACATTCGAGCAAGCTCTCTCGTTTTCATGATTTTATCATATGCAGAAACACATAATGGATAGCTTCTGAATCTTTTTTCTTTTTCCCGTACCATTATATAAATTGTCAACCCCATGTCGTTACGTATCTCCATTCTTTTACTGCTAAATTCAACTTTATATTCAACTTTCAATGTTTTTAAATTAAACTCAATACAAAGTTGCTTACCAATCAATTGAATCAAACCATCGTATTTTTCTGTTTCTTCAGTTGCAATTGAGTCCAACTCGTACTGTTCCTACTCATTATAACTATTCTATACGCCCGAATACTTTAGAACAATTAATAATTGTTCCATCTTTTTTTAAAAAAATATGTAAACAATTCCAATATGCAAATTGTCGGTAACTACGAATTCAAAATAAATTAACAATAATAAGATTTAAAAAATTGTAAAAATTCGTGTGTTAGATCACAAATTAGAATTGCAGTATAGATCGTGTATACATTAACGAAAAATAATGAATCAAAACATATTGAAATTCATAGAATTCAGTTGAAAACAACAAATACACAAATATAAGCAAATACACAATTTTGGTTTTCAAAAAAATCGTCTTTCAAGAATTTTTAAACGAAATTTGAATTGAGAAAATACCTGTTAAAATTTGTTGTTGAATAACTCCTCTTTCTTCTTTCAAATCTTTCCAAAATAAATCTTTTTAGCTTTAATACAACCATTTTTGCAGATAATGAGCTTCAATGCTCAGTAATGGATTAACAATTAATGAAAAGTTGGAGTAATTTAAGGTAATTTACTGCTTTCAAATTTCTTTTTTTATCTTCCATTTCAGTTAGGTTATTTTTATTCTGATTTGTATAATTCTTATATATATACAAATAACTATTAACTATTTTTGCCTATAATTTGTAATTATTGAAACTTTCACTAGGAAATTAGTTATAAGAGAGTGTTTGGATGGCTTAAAGCCTAGTCAAAATAGCTTTTAAGCCATTTTTCACTTTTTAAAGTGTTTGGCAAATTCAAAATGGCTTAAAAAAAGTTAAAAATTATTTTTTTAAAGCCAAAAGCACCATTACCCCTACTTTTTATTTTTGGCTTATAAGTCATTTTAGTTTGACCAAATAAAAGACATATTTATTCCTTGTAATTCTCACATATTTTAAAATTGTCATCATGTTTGTTCTAAAACATTTATTCTCTTCTACCATTTTTGTGTTTTTCCTCTATTTTTGTGTTTCTCTCTTTATGTTTGTATTTTTCTCTTCATTTTATTTTTTATTTTTAATGAGTTGCTAATAATTTGGTACTTATGGAATTTATGAGGAATTGAGAAGAATTATTTTTTTGATAGTTTATTTGTCTGAAACAACATATTTTAATGTATCGTTAGCAATTCAACTTCTTTTGGGACGACTTTTGTCCAATTTTCTTGAAGAAAAACGAAAAATCAATAAACCTATTTAGCTGAAACAATAACTTTTGCTCCCTTTTTTGTGTTTTGGTTCAATTTTCAGAAGAAAAAAATTTCGTAAAATAAAAATGGATTAATTAGTGTGGCAAAATTCACAAAGAAAAACGGATCCATATATAGCTGAAACAACAAATTTTGCTTCTTTTTTGATCTCTTTTGTTCAATTTTAAGAAGAAAAATGGAGCACAAGTAACTTATTCATTCATGAAAATATTTTTAAAAATAAATGTATTAAGTAGTTTATATTGAAATTGAATTAAAATATAAATTAATTTTAATTTAAATTATTTTAAAATTAAAAATCTAATAGTAATCAACTTTATATAATGTTAACAACTATAAGGGTATTTAAGAGCCATATTAGTATTTTTTTTTTGTATGAAATTTATAATTTATGAAATATGATTTTTATGTATTATTCCCCTTCTTTAATATATTCTTTTAAATTTGGACAATTATTACTGTACAACATATGAATTTCTTTAAGAAAAAAACTTATCAACCAAAATATATGGAGAACACTCCCTGAAGATATACAACTTCATGAACGATTAATGAACGATTCATGTATATTTGATGATGCAACATTCGTATTCAATAATATTTTAATAGTGATATAGTCATTACTCAATCAACGAGTAATATATTTTTCAATTAAGAGTCATTTTAGCAAACAAATAGTATAATCCGTGATCAATTATTTATCTATTAATGTAGTTATAATGATTAGTAACATATATATTTTGTTTGATGATTTAAACTCTTTTAATCAAGAAAAAAGATTTATCTTAGCGCACAAATATATATATATATATATGTTATATCAGCGAGCATGAAAATGATTATAATATAATTTTGGGAGGATTATTCCTCAATAGTTTAGATCAATATAGTATCCAAAAGGAAGGAATTCAAATAACCTTAGGCGATATGATTATAATTTCATAATCATAATCTCTCAATCATTAATTATGAAATTGTATCACTATGTACAGTGTTATCAAAAGTTGGAGAAAAAAATTAAGATTGCATAAAATTTGTCTTTAAAATAAAAATTAATAGATATATAAACACTAAATTTGAATATTATATTAACAATATATATATATATATATAAAATCAACTCTACATATTGTTAATAACTTTAAAGTTATTTCAGACATTTTGATAAAAAAAAAAAGTACTTAACAACACTTATTTATCAAATACATCAACAACTTTTTTCAGTTCAGTATTTTTATCACGAACTTTTTAATGACATTTTTTTTGGCTTATCCAAATGGGCTCTACGTGTTATACTTTGCTGGCCCAAGACCCACTTAGGGTTTACACTTTACTGCTCTCAATTCTCAGACTAAATTTAATAAAAACGTTGCTCAAATTCAAAATTCTACAGACTAAATTGTGCTGTTGTTGACAAGATCGAAATTCGAAGGTCAAAAAATTGTGCTGAAGATCGAAGTTCAAAAATTTCACTGAAGAGTGAAGATCGAAGGTCAAAAATTTCAGGTAACAATTTTTGCTCCATCTCATTTTCATGTTCAAGTTCTGCTGTTGTTGATAGTCTTCTGCTTCATCTTCAATTTCTGTCTAGTCTGGATTTGTGTTTTGATGTGTATTTGATGTTCAAATCACTGTTGTTGTTCAACTTGCTAAGGAGTTGAACTAAGCTCTTCAAGATTTGTGTTTTGATGTTTCTAATTTTATGCTATAAAACTGTTTAAAGTTTACATTTTGTTGTATGTGTTTTGTTCTTTTATTGACTATTGTTAATTTGTTAGTCTGATGTGTATTTGGTTTATATTGAAGTTGAACAAAACTCTTCAAGATTTGTTTTGTGATCTTTTTGATGCTATGGAACTATTTAAAGTTCACATTTTGTTGTATAACTTAGAGAGGGAGATACGCGCACAACTTCTGTATCTCAGTTTATGTGTTCAAATCTCAGTTTACATGTCAAATTGACTTGCTTCACTCCTTTGTTCTGTCAGTAGATGGCTCCTTAATGGCATTAGGTACTTGGTGGTGTTATATTTATCTTATACCTTTAATAACTAGTACTTATCTTTTAGGGAAATCATCTCGTTCTCAGATTGGTCTGTGTCTATACAAGTAGCGTTACCTTTTAATTATTGATTCTGATGTCCGATGCTTTAGAAAATGTTTAATTTGAACAATTTTAAGTTATTAATATGATTTTTGAAGGAATTATAGCTTACTTTTGTTGGTGTTGTATGTTTTTAAATTTTTGAAGGAATTATAGCTTACTTTTGTTACTTTTCAAATTGTTTGACTGCTGTTACTTTGGATTTTTCAATTTGTGTGATTGTTCCAATTGAGTTATATTAGTATTATTGACTGCTTGAGGGCCCAGGTTTGTACTGCCAAATTATGTGCCCACGCATATTATCTATACTTTTGTGCTTCTGTTTGTACTTTCTAGACTTCAAATTATATTTTAAATTTTAAAATTTGAATATTAACGGTTTAACCCGATAACCGAACCGATAACAATCAATAACCGATAAACCGATAAGCCGATATCTTAACGGTTCTTAATGGTTTTGCTTTATTACAAGACCGATAATCAATATGTCAAACCGATAAACTTCAAAACCGAACCGAACCGACCGATATGCAGCCCTAATGTACTAGTGACTTGAATGGTTAAGTGTAGTGACTTGAAATGTGAATTACTTACTTGAAAATGGTCATGTGGAGTGGCTTGAGAATGTGAACTTGTGTTTTGAAAATGGCTAGTGTGTTTCTTTCACAAAATAAAATATGTATATTAAACCCTTGTAAACCCTAGGTGGACAACGTTAGTATTTCACAAAAAAAAAATCAGTGCAGCATTGAAGGGTAAAAGCAAAGATAAAATGTCCCTTGAGGTTGAAGACAACGTTCCCGACTTCCCTAGAGGTGGTGGAAGTTGTTTGAGCAGAGAGGAGTTGGATGAAGTTCGAGCCGAGGTGGATGCCGAGTTTGAGGCAGAAGAGAGATTACTGAAGAAGAGGAAGAAGCACAGCAAGCTGCAAAAAACTAGAAGTGCAGAAGATGATTTAGGTTCACTTTTTGGCGGTGGAATCAATGGAAAATTGCCAAGGTTTGCTAACAGGATCACTTTAAAGGTATTCCATCTTGCTCTTTACAAGTTCCTTTTTATTGACACATCTCGTCTACTCTACTTGCATTCTGAGTTTTATTTAGAAACTGTCAGCCAACATTTAACAGCTTTACTTTCTTGTGCATTCAGAATATATCACCTGGAATGAAGCTCTGGGGAGTAGTTTCTGAAGTAAATGACAAAGATATTGTTGTCAGTCTCCCAGGAGGCTTGCGTGGGTTAGTTCGAGCATCTGAAGCAGTTCCGCCCTTCCTCCAGAATGTAGAAAAACTGGTATTCCATCTTCTCACAACTTATTTTTTGATATAGCTTTGTGAATTGTATTTTTATTAAATTCTGTAAGTTTCTTTTCTTTCACTTTTTTTGTATTTCTCCTTTGATAACAAAGAAATCTTTCAGAACTAGGGTTCAGAGTTATTGCCGTACTCCACAGTAGCATAATATCAGCCATTCTAGCAAACGTTGCTATGAGTTGTGGTGGCATTTTAGTTAAGAAAACCAAACTAATGTTAAACGTCTTGCCATGGTTTGGGAATATTTGAAGAAATGCACTAGAAGCAAGAAGATCGATAAACTGAAAGATCGGTTGAGATGGTTTGAATATGTCCTATGTCCATCTCTTGATGCATTGATCGTTAGGTGTGAATCCATGATGATTAAAGTTGTTAGTAGGGGACGGGGTACTCCTGGAGTCACATTTAAAGAATGTATCAGAAAACCTACAATTTTTGGAGTTCATGCAGATTTGCAAAAAATCAGGTAAATTGAAAGAAAAGATTTGTATAGGCAATATCAATTAGTTGTAGTTAAGGTTTAGTTCTCTAGGAGGAGCCTTCAAGTCTTGTTAGAGATTAATGACAGTAGAATATCTAGTGGTAGGGAATCAAATTTTCAAATATTGATTTAGTACTGATCTAAATGAAGCATTATGGTTAGTGATGATTCACTTTGCCGAATCCAGCTTGCTTTGAATTGAGGCATAATTGTTTTTGTTGAAAAAATGCACTATAAGTTATACAATCATCAATTGGTGTAAGGTTTTACCCACCCTAGGGTTAAATTAAATGGAAAGTTTTTGAGTCTATATGTTTATAGTTTCTCAAGGCTTATTAAAAGATATGTCGTTATTGCATCTCAAGAAGATTCTATTGTACAACTCCCTTAGTCCCTTTTAGTCACCTTTGGTTAGTATTTCAATGGATTCATATCCTTTTGAGTTCTCCAATTTCTTGAGAATTACTAGTTCACGAGAACCAACATATCAGGGTTAAAATGATCTTATCACTTGAATTGAGTTCCCAGATATTACTATTTCAAACATTTCCATAGGAGAAAGGTATTTTTGTTTAGGCTTAGATATAGATAAACATTGAGCTGTAGTATATTTGAAATATGTAATATCATGAGAGCGTTGGTCAGTCTTTTAAGGGTTCATATCCTTTTAGTTCTTTGCCAATATCTTAAGAACCATCATGAGAGATTTGTAGTAGTTACTGTCTATATGAAAACCAACTGGTCAAGATTAAACTGATTTTTTCACTTGAAGTTGAATTCCCGGCTATTAATGTGCACAATGTTTTAGAATAGAAAGGTCATCGTGTTTTAAGGTTAAAAGTGGTTAAACAATGAGCTGTAGTATATTCAAAGTATGTTACATTCACAAGATTCATTATTTGGTATTTTGAGGAGAGAAAGAGCTCAACTTTTTTTACTTTTCGTGACCTGGAAAAAGTTATTAGTAAAATCACAGGGCTTAAGCCACTAAACAAAAAGTGAGGGGAGATTTCCATATGCAACCCCATTTCTTGGGACATGTAATGTTGACGTTTGAATTGGAAGCTTTTACAGTTTTATACACATATTTGTGAGGATTTCCTGAATTGCTGATTTACTGTTCTATACTGGAGGAAATCATTGGTAGTCTTTTCTATTATCAGATGATGATATATCGTCCAGAGTATGAGATATCTTTGGCAGTGCATAAATTAGATCGAGTCTCTGTTTATAACCTTTATGACTTGTTAAAAAGATAAAATCCTCCTAGTTTTCTTCCTTTGACTAAAGAGATCTTATCTTTGACAAAATTTATCTATTTATTTGTTTACTTTTTGAGTTAATAAACAAATTAGACAAATGAATAAAAGCGGAAATATTGTATGAAGACGGAGCGCTTGATTTTGTATACATCTTGTATGAGGAGTTTCCTCTTTCAGTTAATAATATTTATTACTTTATCAACTATGGAGAAACACTCGAATCAAATAATTCTAGTAAAGGTAAATACAAGCTAAGGTTTCCTTATATTTCAACATAATTTATCATCACTCCTCTAATAAAAGTAGTTGTTGAAGATAATGATTGGGTTATTATGTTTTCTAATAGCTTAATTTACCTTCACAGTCGGAAATGGACACCAATTTTCTATCTAGTGTATATCACGTCGGGCAGCTGGTTTCTTGCATCGTCTTGCACTTGGATGACGATAAGAAAGAAGCAGGGAAGAGAAAGATTTGGCTTTCCTTACATCTCTCCTTATTGCACAAGAGCTTAACTCTTGACGTTATTCAAGAGGGAATGGTATGTTAATTTCTTTTAGTTAGCACCATTTTTGTTATATTTTACCTTATTTTAGCCTAAATAAGGAGGTTGTTATATTCTTGTATTTACCTTTTGCTAAAAAAGAAGAACCGAAGGCTTCATTTCCCCCCAAGAGAAATAGTCCAGCCTTTTGCTTTAGTGGTATGGTCTGCGTACACTCTACCCTCCCCAGACCCCACTATGTGGGACTACACTGGGTATGTTGTTGTTGTTGTTGTTGTTATTGAAAAACAAAAAAGAAAAATTAGAAATTAACAACAGTCTGATTTGCGTTTCAGATTTTGAGACATAAGATGACAACAAATAGTTGAGAAAAGGGTGACTAAAGCAAATTGTTGTTGTTGTTGTTGATAAGAAAGATTTTTGTATGATAACCCAGAAATCCACCTTAGGGAAAGGATAAAAGGTGAACATACGTTATTCAATCAATGAAGTACTTCTGAATTCGACAAATAAGATTTGGTTAAATGAATCCTCTCTAACTATTCTGCTTCATTCAAGCCAAGATCATTCCAATATTACTTTGCTCGTAAATAATTTTCCCTTTTAAGGCAAATGCTGGGCTCTCTAATGCTAGAGCTTCTTTAAATTTCACACTGAACTCTACACTGTATGCCAAGTTTATCCAAAACTAGAATTACTCATGGTTAATATTGGACTTATTTTAAATGTAACAACAATAAGTAAACCTTAATTACAACTAATGGATAGTATTTTTATGGATTTGTTCCTTCCGTTTTATCTGATACTCGCTAAGTATGCTTGATGCCATGAAATTACAGGTTTGAGACAATTTTTGTCCCTATGATTTTGGATCTATGTCGTCTTGCTTTAGCACCTTCAACCATCATAGCGTCAAAGCTAAAGATGGTGGGTGCATGTGGAGGTGTATGTAGGACATGGCCTAAATGCCATAGGTGACATTATCATATTTTGTCTTCTATTTGTGGTACACCTCTTGAGCCTGTTTGGATGGGCTTATAACTTATAATATATAAGCTTAAGCCATAAATTGGGGCTTAGTTTTGTTATTTTGGCTCAAAAACAAGTACGTAAAAACACTTTTTTATTTTGCCTAAACACAACCGAAGTGCTTAAAAGAACCTAAAATAACCCAATTCAGACATTCTCTTAATCTTGTTCAATATTGTTTGATTGTACATCTACTTTTACATTCACTTTTCTCGGACCCTTATACTTGGGATATGTTAAGGCTTAATATTCACTCCCATGTAATTTCGAGCTGTCACCAATAGGGATGTCAAATGGGCAAGTTGGGCTGAATTTGGGTGTAACAAAATGGGTTAAGTTAATAAATGAGTTGAGTCAAATGGGCTAATGCGCTCATTCAAATTCCTCTCATAACAATTCCTTTTTTCTCCCGGGCACTTGTCCTGAGGTAATGCAATAAATTTACTTTGTGGCTCAGGTCCAAGCTCCGGTGGTCCTTCCAATCACCGGAAAAATCCCCTTTCCTCCCCTTTCTTTATCCTTTTATCAAATGGACAATATTATTTACTTTGCGATAGGATTCAAGTCCTATCATATCACAAGATCCACGAACACTGCTGAACCATGGTTTGATTGGATTGAGAGAAGTAAGAATTTCATCTAAAGAGTTTCTTGTAATAGGAAAACAATGGAATGGTTAGCACAAAATCTGAGAGGCGCATCGAGGGTGTCGTGAAACGTAGTGAGAAGATGGAACAGAAGTGACAGTTTCTCCTGAACATTTTGCTCTAGGAATTTTAATGGTTTTGACAGGTATATCAACATCGTTAACCTATGTGGGAGGAAGAGAGCTGTGATAAATCAGATCCGAAGTAACTTTTACTGCCGGTTGGACCTACCTGCTGACAAGATTGATAGATTTATCAATATCTTTGTGCAGAAATTTAATGTGGGGGACACTAGGTTGGTGGATAAGGAACTCCAATGTACATACGCAATCAGAAGCTTTAAATGGTCAAACAAAAAAGTGGTTGATGGCTCATCATTAAAGAAGTGAGAAGTTATCTGGTTAAAGGAGTTCCTGGAACACCATTAGAATAGGATTCTGGATAGATGTTTAGTTGGCCATTTCACGTCTGCAGAAGTCCCAACATTATCGGATCTACGAAGATGGATTATTTCTCATGGAAGCAGGCTCATGGACTAAACATTTACGATATGGGTGAAGATTGATTTCTCTTTGAGTTTGCTTCCAACGACGCTGCTGAGCAAGTTATGGAAGGGGAGTGGGACTTCTGAAATGGTGGTCTACTCTGTCGGGGGCATTTACACAAGATAATGTGCCAAACTATGTACTGGGTTTGTGGTTGTTCTGCACTGCCACTTCAATTCTGGTCATCTGAACTCTTCAAAAATTGTGGGGATTATTGGGTGGAGACGAGGATGAGACCAAACTTTGGAACCACCTAAAATGGGCTAGGATCAGAATTATGAGGAGATGGTAGAGAGATTCCTAAAGAAGTGACATTGAAGCAAGGCAGATATCTCTTTGCTCTCTAGGTTTGGGTGGAGTCCCCGGTGAAACTTACCATCGGAGAAGAAGAAAGAGAAGCATGCTAACATTCAGCAGATATCGAAAGCTTTGGGAAAAAGCACAGGAGCAGTCGCTTAACAGAGAAAGTCAGATAATGCTGACTTTGCACGTGGTTCAACCAAGGCACATGTAATAGCTGGTAATTCAAATAAGGAGAGGGAAGTGGACTTTGGTGAGCCTGCAAGTATTTTGGGCCCAAACCTATTTAATTCTCTAACCCAACAAGAGGAAGACAGTTCAGCCATCTCTAAACCTTCAGAAACTTCTCATATAGCCAATTCAGACAAATACTCTTTCAGTTTGAAGAAGATGGTATCCAATTCTTGGAGGCTTTGCTTATTGGACGTTTTGATCAACAAACAATTTTTTTTCTCTTCCTTCTTCGTTTTCTCTTCCTTCTTCGTATTCTCTTCCATTAACTAAAGAATTACCAGATCCAGAATTCTATATAAGCTGTTGTTACGGGATTTAACCTAAAGACTCCTTCGTCTTCGTCTTTTCTTCTATATAAGCTGTTGTTATAGGATTTAAGCTCTTCTTGATACTCCTTTGTAACTGTGGAGACCTGACTGTTTCTGGCAGGTTTGATTTTTGGATATATATACAAGTGTTACCTTTTCAAAAGAAAAGGACTAAACAGTGGAAATAACCCAACCACCCAACTTTTACCAAGTTTTAGTTTTCTTGTTTGTTTCTTATAATTTGTTTAATTACCTGTTAAAACTTTTATCTTTTTTTATTATGGCTCTATATAGTATGTCTAGTTGTCAATCCAAAAAAAAACTTTTTAAAAATATTTTGGCAAGGTTTCTGATGGATCAATTTGGGCGTGTCAAAAGGGATTGAGTAATAACTAATAAATAGGCGGGCCGTTAACCTACCCAAACCTGGGGGAGCATGTTTTCACGGGCTAATTTTTTCACCTCTAGTAACTGCATTCTATAGAATTTGTCTTCCTTTTTGGTATTTTCCTATTGCAGCAAGCATGTCGTTATCTTTTATGTTAGCCATCTTATTATGATGCTATTTGCGGTATCTTTATTTGGTATGTCATTCTCTAGTAAGTTCGACAGTTCATACATAATCCTATTCCAGTGTCGTCCTTATTTGATAAGGGGTCTACTTGGCAGCCATATATAATAACTACTACTTATCCTACAGCCTTTACCTTCTAAAGTGATTCTCCATTGTTCCCATAGTTTGATCGAAACTGTTGTCACTTTCAATAATTAACACAAAACGTTATTGTTCCATATTTTGATGGAAACTGTTTGTCACTTTCAATAGTTAAAACTTTTTCAAACAGCATGTACCAAACTGAAGTCAAAATGGACATGTTGCTCTAATTGGAAAATTCTCTTCCTAAATAATATCTGCTCCTGGTCAGGGGGTTAGACCAATGATATAAAGAGTGAATGTACAGTTGATGTGACAACTGTACATATCAACTGTCGTATCAACTGAGAATGTACAGTTGATACGACCATTTTAAAAGAATGTACTGTTGAAACAACACAAAATAAATAAAAAGAATGTACTGTTGATAAGAGTGTTTCTTCATCAGAAGAATGTAAAGTAGGTAGGAAGAGTATGGTTGGTTTTAGCCAGGCTGGAGAAAACGTCTGAATGAAAGGAGAGTTAATTACTAGATGGGTTGTCTTGACATGCTTTTGCAGGAAAAGTAAATCCAATGGGTGTTAGAATATCTGAGCGAAGTTGAGTATTGGAAGCTGTTGTGGACATGGGAGTATATGAACACGAGGTGTTCTGATCGGGGAAAGTGAAGTTTTTACAATGCTTTTCCGTACAGTTAAAGTAGAGTATGCAGGTACAAGAAGTTCATGCCTGCAACTCCCAGTTATCAATCCAAACCAGGAACAGAAACTGGCACGTGCAATAGCTAGCAGTAGACAAGAAATAACCAGAGTAAATTTAGAAAGCTAGTAACAAGTCGTTTTCAACAGAAAGTATGGTGCCTTAATTTTGATTGATTTCAAGTTTTGGATAAAGATTTATAGCCTTGAAAAGAACTCGGAAGTTACAGGCCGCGAACTGATGGGCCTAGATTACTCTAATTTGATCAAAAGAGAAATAATTCTGGACTACAAAACCTGAGAAATCGAGTCAAACAACTGCAGAACATCTTGTGCACTCTCTTTAGCTAGCAATGAGAGGGATAGATATAATGGAGTAAAGCGATTGAATGTGAAAATTTGAGACTGCAATTTAACCAATTATCTTTACTGTGGTTGGAACAGTATTAGTCCCAATCCTTTATTTGTTGGTGTCTGAATGAGGTTCTTGAATATAAACTTTTATATTGAGAAGGCTATTAGAATATTGATGTATATAATGTCACACATGGAAATGGATTGTAATGTATTGTCTGTAAATATGACTCAATATAATAGCATAGTTTACACATCTTAATACTTCCTGCGTTTCAACTTGACTATCTTGCTTTCCTTTTTAGTGCGTTTCAAAAAAGAATTTCTCTTTCCTTTTTTGGCAACTCTTTAATTTTAAATTTCCGCACCCAAGGGTGTGGTTTAGTGGTCAATGAATTGGGTTGAGCACCTTAAGGTCTCACGTTCATATCCCAGTAGAGACAAAACACTAGGTGGGTTCTTCCCATCTGTCTTAGCCTTGGTCGACCGAGTGGTCAATGGAGTGGGTTGAGCACTTTGAGGTCTCACGTTCGTATCAAGCAGTAGGTGGTTTCTTCCCATCTAGTTTAGCCTTGGTGGACAAAGTTATCTGGTACCTGTTGCTGGTGGGAGGTGAAGGGCATTTCGTGGAATTAGTCGAAGTGCGCTCAAGCTGGCTCGAACACCACGATTATCAAAAAAATTTCAACTTTCAACATGGCATATTTAAGACCATAAGATTAAAGACATTTTGATATATTCTACTTATCTTTAATTTAAGACCACAAGATTCAAAAGTCTTCTGTACTTTCTTAAACTCCATACCAAGTCAAAATCAGACTAACAAATTTAAACAGAGGGAGCGATAATTTTCCCCTGTCTATTTCTAACAATGCCAAAAATAATTTTATTAATAAGACAACATTAATGAGTGTTGTTGAAAGATGTAGAGTTGTAGGTGTGGGACAGTGGTTGACACTTCAGTAAGAAGTAAGGAGAAAGCAATTTGTGCACACCAAAAAGGTGATGAAGAGACAAAATACACGGGACAATACGTTGGAAGTTATGATAAGATTGATAAATCTGTAATGGTTTTTAACAGTTTCGTTACAAATGCCAGCATTCCTATGCATTGTTCAGTGCTGGATCTAAGACTTCCAACGCTTTTGTTGAGATGTGGGCAGGTCGGATGGTCAGTTTTCGGTCCTGCTATGAATGTTGCACCACCATTTCCAAAGTAATAGGGAAATAACCGTACTTTAATGCAAAAGTAAAACTTCATAGTTTTAAACTTATAAAGGTTTGACAACAATGACAACATATCTAATGTAATCTCACAAGTGGGGTCTCGGGAAGGTGGTGTGCACTCAACCTTACCCCTACCCTATGAAGGAAGAGAGGCCTTTTCCGATAGACACTCGGCTCAAGTAAATCGTATCAAAATCAAGTATGAATAGGAAATGTATTAATGAAGAAGCCATGCTAAAATAAAGGAGAAAGAGGACAGTAGCAACAACAAATAACATTGTATCTGAAGCAAAGGACCGGAGTGAAATAACTGGTAATAATAAAGTCGAAAACTTATAAAGGTTTGCATTTCATGAATCCTCTGTTGGTTTTGTAGCTCTATCAAATTTCGGAACCCCATGAATCGTTCCTTAGTCTTGAATTTATTAATGTTTGAACCCCATGAGTCCTTCCTTGGTTTTGAATCTCATGAAAGGTTTTTTCCTTGGTTCCACTTGTTCATCAGTCAAATTCCAGTAGCATTTGTTCCACGTTTTAGTTGGAGTTACTTTGTCCAAAACTTTTTCTGTTACAAGAAAGTGATGAAATGTTAATAGTGTTTAAAATAGTGGCTAATAACATTACTTTTATTTTAAAAAAAATAAAAATAGTGGTTAGCATTTGATAGCAGGAATCAAAAGCGGCCATTTACCTATTTTGTCCTTTTAATGGTCCAAACCAGGTAACTATGAAAATAATGGGATGAGGAAGATGCTACCGCTTTTCTTGGTAATGCGAATCATGTTCATCCTGATTTTAAGGTAGCTAAGGCATTTGGTGACTGAACTAATCATCTATACATGAAAAAAATCTTATGTGAGCTCCAAAAAATGTACAAAACTAGCAAGTTTGAGAGGGTGTTCTCAGCTCTTGCACATTTCCTTATAGAACAGCTTCCCGAACTTGGTATTCCTTTCCCTTTACTAGAAGAAAGATGTACATTATCTGATAAATACATTATCTAATCAACTTTCGGAACTGGTGTATCAAAATTTCCCTTTTATTTATTCACATTCCCTTACCTGATATTATGCATTTTTTTAAACACGTGCCTTGTCTTTTCTGATGTACAGATTCTTAGTGCCTACGTGAAAAGCATGGAAGACCATGGTTATATAATTCATTTCGGGCTGCCTTCCTTCTCAGGATTTATGCCAAAAGAATCAGGTAATCTTCACATCCACTTAAATATTCCCTTTTGATTCATTCTCCGACTAACAACAATATTTAGCTGCATCTAGAAGCTGGATACGTAAAAGTCAGATCTACATATCTATATACAGATTCCCGAACTTCCTTGCTTTATTAGACCTTATGAATCTTTGAAGGGCCAAGTTCTCTGTTTCTGTGGCTTTTATGTTGCTTTTATGCTGCGTTCTTTGGTGTTTGGATGTCATTTCTTGAAAGTGTGTTCTTGATTAAGGTGAATAAAGCAAAAGGATATGAATTTTCTTTCATGCATTTGTTTGAAGGGGAAAATTTTTAATTGTAGGAAGAACCAAACTTCCTTCTAATATCCTGCAAAAATAACTTAATTTGGACTTCCTTCTAATATCCTGCAAAAATAACTTAATTTGGATGATGATGTTGCAAACCTACAAATATGTAGAAAGGTCCCTCTTTACAAACAACAACAACAATGTACCCAGTATATTCCGACCAAGTAGGGTATGGGGAGGGTAAGTGTACGCAGTCCATACCACTACCTCAGAGGTGAGATAGAGAGGCCGTTTCTGATCGACCCCCGACTCAAGATAAATCAGTCTAGAAAAGAAATAGTAAAAAAGGGCAGCCCGGTGCACTAAAGCTACCGCTATGCGCGGTGTCTGGGGAAGGGCCCCACCACAAGGGTGTATCGTACGCAACCTTACCTTGCATTTCTGCCGGAGGCTGTTTCCAAGGCTTGAACCCGGACCTCCTGGTCACATGGCAGCAACTTTACCAGTTACTCCAAGGCTCCCCTTCAGAAAAGAAATAGTAAAGGAACAAAAAAACAATAGGAATCACCACCCCAAAGAAATGTCTCCTCTTTAAGTGTAGGTGAATAAAGCAAAAGGATATGAATTTTCTTTCATGCATTTGTTTGAAGGGGAAATTTTTTAATTGTAGGAAGAACCAAACTTCCTTCTAATATCCTGCAAAAATAACTTAATCTGGACTTCCTTCTAATATCCTGCAAAAATAACTTAATTTGGATGATGATTTTGCAAACCTACAAATAAGTAGAAATGTCCCTCTTTACAAACAACAACAACAATGTACCCAGTATATTCCGACCAAGTAGGGTATGGGGAGGGTAAGTGTACGCATCCATACCACTACCTCAGAGGTGAGATAGAGAGGCCGTTTCTGATCGACCCCCGACTCAAGATAAATCAGTCTAGAAAAGAAATAGTAAAGGAACAAAAAAACAATAGGAATCACCACCCCAAAGAAATGTCTCCTCTTTAAGTGTTTAAGTTTTTATTTTGTGGTTCACACTTTTCAACTTTGTATTAGAGTAAACACAAGTGACAAGTCTTTGTATGAGCCTCATTGTCACTAATCATTAAAATGCTTTCATGTGGTGGATTGTGTTGTATGCGGAAATAAATAACAAATAAAAGTATCTCATCTCTAAGTGTGAAAAGTCAAGTTTCAAGCACTTCTTTCTTTTTTTCTTATAACTAAACTGAAACTTGATGTATTTATATCGAGAGGATATCATATGTTGAATCAATGTTACTTTTCCTTGTGGGATATGCTTGTATCCCCCTTTTGCAAGGCCAACTTTGTCGGCCATGGTAGTGTACTGTTGTGGATGCGTTGAAGGTAATTCTATTAAGTATTTAATTCTAACGCTCACCTTCATGCTCCACCCCGACTGACCGGCAGCTTCTGACGCCGGCGTCGATTGAGCCGGAAAAGGTAAGGTTGAACCTCTCTCCCACCCCAGATCTCCCTCACCCCAGTTCCTCTTTGTACTCGCCCCCCCCCTCTCTTCCCCCCGTAAATTCCCTTCTGGTTCCGTCGCTCCGGTCGCCGGTGGAACTACGATTCCCGCCGACTCGACACCGACAACAGTGAGGGGTTTCACCTGCGGCAAAATAGGTAGGTCAAACAGGTGGTTCGGGTCAGAAGACGTCCAGATCCCGGCAAGATTGCCGAAGGCTCTCCGGCGACTCTCCAGCGACACTCCGGAAACGTACCAGCAGTCCTTTTATCAGCGACCTTACTCCGGCAACGATTTTTGACATCAAATTGACGGAACCAGCAGCTAGCAGGCGTACCGGTGACATCTACACTTTTAGGCATTTAGCCACTTCAGTCAGTTTTTGATTTCCTGTATATTATTTTGCCGTCATGTCCCTGTCTCTTGTTACGGCTTCTGTTTCACTTTTTTGCACCCTTCCTGTTGCTTGTGTGGGTAGTAGTGTCTGGCTGCTTTGTTTGGAGATTGTTGTTGAGTTGTGTTTCGGATTAGTACATCGCTTGACTTAGTATTAATTTGTGGGGTAGACTTTTTCCGCGATTATTCCATCTACTTTACTTGTACCTTCCTTTTCCTGTTGTTGCTTTATTACTGTCACCTCTTATGTTGCTTCATATTATTTATTCTACTATCTCCTGTATCTTGACTTGCGTGTCTGCTGTAGTATATTCGTGACTTGCACCGCCCCTTATTATTTGTTTGCCTGTCCTTGGTGCCAGGCCGTTAGTGTGCTCTATTTTTCTTACTGTTTGTTTTGTCCTTACCTTGGTTTGTTTTTTCTCTCCCTATTTGAGTCTAGTTTTGTTTCTTGATTATTTCTTCTAATTTGTGTGAGCCTTGTATTTCCTGCTGCTGCTTTGTTACTACCATTGTTTATATTTTCTTATATTTTCTTGTAGTAGTGGCGGTGGGCGTTGATGGTTGGATAGGGTCATGTCCGAGGGGGTTGGGGCGGGGGGCTGTTGTGGGGGCCGGGGTGGGAGGGAGGCCAAGGTTTGGCCTCAGGGGCGGTAGAGGAAGACGTGTGGATAGAGATGGTAGGCTGAGGGTTGGGTCTTGGAATATAGGGACTCTTCAGGGTAAGTCCATAGAGCTTGTGAAGATTCTTAGAAAGAGGAGGATTAATATTGCGTGTGTTCAAGAGACCAAGTGGGTAGGGTCTAAGGCTAGGGATGTGGATGGTTACAAGCTTTGGTACTCTGGGAGCGAGAGGAGTAGGAATGGAGTTGGCATCTTAGTAGATGAAGAGCTTAGAGGTCAGGTAGTAGAGGTAAATAGGATCAGCGATAGGTTGATGACTATTAAGTTGGTCATTGGGGGGTTTACCCTGAACGTGTGTAGTGCTTATGCGCCGTAAGTGGGCTTGGATGGGGAGGAGAAGATGCGGTTTTGGGAGGCTTTGGATGAGGTGGTGAGAGGCGTGCCTAGCTCGGAGAAGATTGTTGTAGCAGGAGATTTCAATGGGCACATCGGGGCGTTACCGGGAGTCTTTGGTGATGTGCATGGTGGTTTTGGTTTTGGGGAAAAAAATGAAGAGGGGGCTACTCTATTGGATTTTGCGAGGTCCTTTGGGCTGGTGGTGGTGAACTCGGGCTTCCCGAAGAAGGACGATCACCTGATCACCTTCCGAAGCGCGATAGCCAAGACCCAGATTGACTTTTTGTTGCTTAGGAAAGGAGATAGGGTGTTGTGTAAGGACCGTAAGGTCATCCCGAGTGAGAATCTTTCGACCCAGCATAGGCTCTTGGTTATGGATTTGGGTATAAAGAAGGATAGGAAGAGAAGGGGTGAGGAGTGTAGACCTAGAATTAAGTGGGGCGGCTTGACGCCAGTGAATGCGTGGGAGATAGGGGAGAAGTTGGCGGGAATAGGGATGTGGGAGTGTAGGGAGGACGTGGATAGTATGTGGGATAGGGTGGCTAGGTGCATCAGGGAGAATGCTAGTGAGGTGTTGGGTGTTTCTAGGGGCCGGGCCGGGCATCATCGGGGGGATTGGTGGTGGAATGAAGAGTTTAAGAAGAAAGTGGAGACCAAGAAAGGGGTGTATGCTAAGTTGGTTGAGAGTAAGGACGAAGAAGAGAAACGGGTAAGCAGGAAAGAGTACAAGTTAGCTAGGAAGGAGGCTAAGTTAGCAGTTACGGCGGCTAAGACGACAGCTTTTGAGAGCTTGTATGCGGGGTTACATGAGAAAGGAGGGGGAAAAAAAGTTGTTTAGACTCGCTAAGGCTAGGGAGAGGAAGGGTCGTGACCTCGACCAGGTAAAGTGCATTAAGGGGGAGGACGGTACAGTGTTGGTGGAGGACGGCCACAATAAGAATAGATGGCAGTCGTATTTTCATAGGTTCTTGAATGACGAAGGGGATAGAGCTATTGTGTTAGGGGAGCTGGAGCACTCGGAGGAGTGTCGGGATTTTAGTTATTGTAGACGTTTTAAGGTAGAGGATGTTAGAGAGGCTGTTCGCAGGATGCGAAGGGGTAGGGCGACGGGGCTTGATGAGATACCGGTGGATTTTTGGAAGTTTTCTGGCGAGGCTGGTTTAAGGTGGTTGACTGGATTGTTTAACGAAATTTTCAAGACGGCGAAAATGCCCGAGGCTTGGAGGTGGAGTACTATGATCCCTCTTTATAAGAACAAGGGTGACATTTAGAGTTGCAATAACTATAGGGGTATTAAGTTATTGAGTCACTCTATGAAGATTTGGGAGAGAGTGGTCGAGGTGAGGCTGAGACGGATAGTGTTTATTTCGGAGAACCAGTTTGGATTTATGCCTGGCCGCTCGACGACGGAGGCAATTCACCTGGTACGGAGGCTGGTGGAACAGTATAGGGAAAGGAAGAAGGACCTGCACATGGTGTTTATCGACTTGGAGAAGGCATACGACAAAGTCCCCAGGGAGGTGCTTTGGAGATGCTTGGAGGTGAGTGGAGTCCTGGTGGCATATATCAGAGCAATTAAGGACATGTATGGTGGAGCTAAAACTCAGGTGAGGACGGCGGGAGGAGATTCAGAGCATTTCACTGTCTTGACAGGATTGGATCAGGGATCTACTCTTAGTCCCTTTTTGTTTGCTTTGGTGATAGATGTGTTGACGCGACGTATTCAAGGAGAGGTGCCTTGGTGTATGCTTTTTGCATATGATGTAGTTTTGATTGATGAGACGCGGGGGTGTGTGAATGATAAATTAGAGGTGTGGAGACAAACTCTTGAGTCTAAAGGGTTCAGGTTGAGTAGGAGCAAGACAGAGTATTTGGAATGCAAGTTTAATGACATGAGGCTGGAGAATGAGGTGGTAGTGAAGTTGGAGTCACAAGTGGTACGTAAGAGGGGTAGTTTCAAGTATCTCGGGTCCGTGATTCAGGGTAACGGTGAGATTGACGAGGATGTCTCGCACCGTATTGGGGCGGGATGGATGAAGTGGAAGCTCTCTTCGGGGGTGTTGTGTGATAAGAAGGTGCCGCTCAAGCTTAAAGGCAAATTCTACAGGGTGGCAGTCCGTCCGGCCATGTTGTATGGAGCGGAGTGTTGGCCAGTTAAGAACTCTCACATTCAAAAAATGAAGGTAGCGGAAATGCGGATGTTGCGTTGGATGTGTGGGCTGACTAGGGGGGATAGAGTTCGGAATGAGACTATCAGGGAGAAGGTTGGTGTGACTCCAGTGGAGAATAAGATGCGGGAAGTTCGATTGAGATGGTTCGGACACGTGATGAGGAGGGGCATGGATGCCCCGGTTCATAGGTGTGAGAGGCTAGCTTTGGATGGTTTTAGGCGGGGTAGGGGTAGGCCGAATAAGTACTGGGGAGAGGTGATTAGGCGGGACATGGAGCAGTTACAGCTGACTGAGGACATGACCCTAGATAGGAAGATCTGGAGGACGCGAATTAGGGCAGAAGGCTAGGGTCAGTTTGGGTCGCTAGTGTAGGGAATTACTTGGTCAGGGTATTATTCTTGTTATGATACCATGTTTCATGCTTTATTACGAATCTGTTTACTTTTCTCTGTTTTCTATTACTTGTGGGTGTCGTATTTATGTTATGCCATCTTGTTCCATGCTTTACTATGAATTTGTTTAGTATTCCGTATCTCGAGCCGGGGGTCTATCAGAAACAACCTTTCTACTTCTTTAGAGGTAGAGGTATGGACTGCGTACATCTTACCCTCCCCAGACCTCACTATGTGGGAATACACTGGGTTTGTTGTTGTTGTTGTTGTAGCTTTCTTTATTATTCTAGAGCAGGATTTGTGTTTCATATTTTCTTAAGGATTAAGTTTAGCTATAGTTATTAGTATAGAATTGGATTTATGTTAAATATTTTCATGAGGATTAGACTTTCTATTCTTGTAATAAGACTCCTATTTAAAGGAGTTGTGGAGGAATAAATCAGTAAGTCGTATTTCAACCAAAAAAAGAAATCAAAGTTCTCTTTCTCTTCCATTGAACCTCAGTTTTCCTTTAATGAGCTGGATTTATATAAAAGATAGGCCGAACTAGGAATTTGAACAAAGTCAAGGGAAAGTTACATGATTTTGATTTTCCTGTGACTTGATCCTTCTCTGAAAATTCCTTACTACTTGGTACTAAAGCTTGACAAAATGGGCGATGAGTTCAATTCTAGTTTCCAGGGGAACGAGCGATTAAACACTATGGACTCGAAACTTGTAAGCTACAACGATGGAACAATGCCTCAACGAAAGAATTGTCCAAGTCATCCAAGGACAACTTTCTAGCTTGGATAACCAACAACTCATAGGAATGAGTCGAGCCACACCCCTACGACTGTCAGATTCATGGTACTCGAGGAAATACACCGCCTATTTAACTAACCGATTAGAATCATACAACAAGTGGTAATTCCCATTAGACAACCAAGGTATGCAAAGATGAATTTTCCTGCTTATGGTGCCACTATCAAGCCATTAGTATGGGCACATCGTTGTGAATAATTTTTTGAAAATTAACATACAATGAAAGCGAAAAGGTAGGAGTGGTTGGGTTTCACATGTTGGGAGAAGCACAATTATGGTATTATCAGCTTAAACAAGCAAAAGGCCGAATTAGTTGGGATGAGTTCTTAAAACATTGTATCAACGATTTGGACCTCTTGAAAGTAGAAACCCAGTGATCGAATTAGTCACACTTCAACAAACTGGTACAATTGAAATTTATCAGCATTAGTTTCAAGAAAAGTTGGCCAGGGATGATGAGCTTATTCCAGAACACTTGGGAATTTTTATGGCATGGTTGGATGATTCGATCAAAATGAATGCGCAGTTGCTCAAACTATAACTTATCGACGACCATAATTGTATCAAGGCTTTAGAACAAAGCAACGACAAAAAGTTAGTAATATTTGTGAGTGGGCATAGCAACAGTCTCAAACAAGTCTTGTCAATACAACAACCTCGGCAAAATATGCTACTAGTACTAGTTTGGTCGGTTCATTTACCTCGAGGAAAACCCAAACCAGTAACCAAATCCTTTTTGTATCGATTCACTTATGCAGAAATGGTAGTGAAAGATCTAAGGGATTACGCTATAACTATGACGAACAATATTCAACCATTCACTAGTGCAAATGATTTTTTTGGCTGAAATTGGAGGATTCAGTTGACACTATTCCTGAAGTTTTGGATGATTACCTTGAATTCGAGCTTGAGGACAAGCTCTTTCTACGTGGGGAGTAATGTTGTGGGTGCGTTGATGCGTTGAAGCCAATTAACTTAATTATTTAATTATATTTTTAGTAGGTTCTTTATTATTAAGTTGCTCAAACTCGGGTGCGGGTGTCCAATACGAGTGCAGATCTAGAGGTTGGATCCTTCATGATCTCAATCTTAAGATTTGGGGATATGGATCCAGGTATGGATCCAGGTGCAAGGATTAGATTAAAAATAATTCATATATCTAAAAATAGACTTATGAAACCTATATTGTGAGATATTATATAGAAAACTTGAGGAGAAAATATTGATTAAGAGGAGAATCTAAAAGGAAAAGTAGTAACAGAGAAATTTCTCTGTGTAAGGTATTCCATTTTCTTCAATTTCACCTTCGCTTTTGTTTTGATTATAGAAATCATTAAATTTGTCCAAACTTTCCCCATCGAATTTGGTCAAAGCACCCAAAATTGGTTGATCAGATCGGGTACATATCCCACACCCATGTTATGTCAACACGGATGCAACACCGAAAGTGAAGAGTCCGAGTAACTTAGCTTTATTATTCTAGAATGTGATCATGAGAATTATGTTTAGTTATAGTTTTTACTTTAGAATAGGATTTATATTTCTTACTTTCATAAGGATTAGACTTCCTATTGCTGTAATAAGACTTTTACTTAAAGGGGTTCTTGAAGAATAAATCAGTATGTCGTATTTTAACCAAAAACAAGATACCAGAATTCTCTCTGCCATTGAACTCCAAGGGTTCAGCTTCCCTTTAATGAGCTAAATTTATATACAAAGTAGGTTGATCTAGGAATTCGAACAAAGACAAGTGAAAGTCGAAGTTAGTTGATTTAGATTTTCATGTTCATCGTTCCGTGACTCGATCTTTCTTTAAAATTCCTAACATGTACTAATTTTCAACCTTTAAAGGGACAATTTGAAGTCGAAGAAATCATTGAGCTTCTTGAGGGACACAACTTTTTTTTTTTTGATTTGACTCTAATCGTTCTTTCATATCTTTATTGGAGCACACAAGAACTAATGCCATGTATAAATGATAAGGTGAATTTGATGACAAACATACTCGACAAAGAACTTTTTCTTTTGTGTGTATCGTTTATATGTATTTAAGTTCTTTTGGAAATAAGCCTCCTGAAATAAACGAAGAAATTGGGTCTTGAGTTGGAACTTGGCATTTTTGTCATGTGATGATGTGGGTGGATTTTGTCTTTAAGTGTAGCAAGCATTTCTTTTTGTATCTAGTTTGTATCATATTTAGTAAGATGGAGGAGACTGTACGAGGTCGTTTGGTTCACATGTTAGTTTTGTAGGAATTATGATGCATAATGTAGTGATTTTTTTTCCAATAAAGGTTAGATAACCTTATGAATGATGGAACAAACACCTATATACAAGTTACCGAAAAGTCGAGCACCTACAAAAACTATGGTTTTCTATGAATGACACCAAATCTTCTTTACATATAGGAACCTCATGAGTTCTCTAAAAAGAAGTAAGGAATAAGAGGTTATTTCTCAAATGTGGGATATCATTCTCTACTCCTTCAAAAGCTGTCATTTTTCTCTTCCTGGGGAAGTATCTTAGTGTTTCAGCTCGAGAGATAGCCTTACATACCTTAACTGTTCCCAAACAATGGAGAAAAATTTGAGCTTTGACGAAGAACGTTTAAAATCCTAAGCTTGAATCTTTGGGAGGGATTTCTTTGAAGATCCTATGATTGTGGATTAGAATCGTATTATGGATCCACGTGTAATCGTTAGAGTACTTAGAATTACTTAGGGTAGATTTACCTTGGTGTGAAGAGGTGTTGAGAGGGGAGAATACTCGTGCTAGGGCTTGAAATATCAGAGAATAAGGTAAGAGTTTGGAAAAACTTGGACTAAGTTTATTTATAGACGTGAGACCAAATTGGGGTTGGGCACGTTGCCCGCTCCATGGCGCGCGTGATAGGCGTCATGAGTTCCATCGCTGTGAACATTGTCATGATGGGTGCCACAACCTATACTTGGCCAAAATTAGTTTTCTCCTTTGCATTTGACCTCCGTCGCGTCCAACTTGGGCGTGATGGATGTCGCATCGCGTCCATTTTTGCGATGAACACTCACCATTTCCCCCCTTCCCATCTAACTTTGGTCACGACACTACCTCCACTGCGACGAAATTCCTCGCGATGGACATCGTGTCACGTCTTCTTTCTCGGACAACACAGGCTAAAAATCGTGACTCTGGTAAATCGTGCGTAAGATTTAGCATCGAACTCGGATTGACGTGCAATTTGATGCGTTGGAATCTAAACATGAGCATCGTGTCAGGTATGGACGCATTCTTATTGACACTACATGACCGCTCTTAATAAATTCTAATTCCCAGCACAATCATATTTTTGGGTTCAGATCTCATTATCTATGCTCAATGGGTCCAACCTTAGTATGGAAGTACGAGGTGTTACAGGACCCTAGACATGGAGAGAAGCAGTAGTAAGGCAGACATGAATGTAATTCTAAGAAAGTCACAATCCTTTTCTTTCCTTCTTTAAAAAGATGACTTCTTTTAACAAAAGGAGCGATTGTTTCTTTCGCTTAACACTTCTATCCAACAAGCAGTCACTTCTAACACCTCACGTTGCCTCAGCCATCTGAAGCACCCCACCTCCACCTCGCCTCGGACTATCTTTGGTGACTTCTCACAAGGATTGTGCCGTATGGAACTCTGAGAGATAGACACTAAAAAGAGGATGCAATATTGTTGGAAGGTAGGGAAAATAGAAATTGGGCTAGAGTACCTTGTTCAACATCTAGACCTATTATATTCTTTGATGTCCACAACGTGGCATAGAGGTTGGAGAAATTGATGAGAAAGGTTTTGTGGCAGGTAACCAAAGTTCTATCTTATTAAGTAGGAAACTATGCATCTCTTATGAAGGTGGGGATATTGGGGTCAAAGACTTGAAGGTATTCAATAGAGCTCTTTATTAGGAAAATTCAGTTGTCAACCATATCTACAAAGGTTCGTTAGGTCTTTAAAAGACGGGAACATCAAACATTATGATAGTTTCTTCTGTGTACTTCTGTTATCAATTGTAGGAAATCAATATTGTATCACTAAGTTATATATTTGTTCTAACTCATGCCATCCTATTGGAATGAACTATTGAACAGTAGTACAAAGTGGAGAGTTTTCACTAGTTGGATTTTGAAGCAATTTCATGAGTTTAGGTTGAATCTACCGGACCATTATCAGTAATAAGCTTGATTTTTTTCCTTGATTTTGATTATTCTCTTTTTCTTATTTCTGCCACTGCAAATTCTTTTTTCTTTCAGATACCAAGTTGGTAACATCAGTCTGTTTGTGAGAAATATTTCGTTGGCAAAAGATTCCTAATTTAGAAATTGCTGTCTAAATGTCAGCTAAACTTTGTTTTTGCATATTTCTTACCTTTCAACATCATTAGGTCATATTGAAAACACAAAACATAATATGAGCATGATACCACTAATTTATTCATTCCGCACCTTAAAAATATGAGAAATTATAGAACAAAATATTATTGAATTATGTATCTACATTATTACACTGAGATCCTATCTATAGACACTACAATTAAATCTTTTTGCGACTAGGACACTACATTACAATCTTTTTTCAAGTAGAATTTCATATACTACTGTTTCTATTCCTATTCTAACACCCCACTTGAGCTGATTTCATATACTACTCTTGTTTGTATTCCTCTTCTAACACCCCCTTGAGCTAGTGCATACATGTCATATGTATCAAACTTTTTCTGAATGTAATTAATACGAGGATCAAGTACTTGGTGAAGATATCTGTAAGAAAACTGGTAAGGGCTGCTCGGGAAGTCTGGGCAACCTCATTTGAAAAGGAACATATCGAAAGAGTGGTTGAAAAAGTAGTAAACGTCGCCTTTAAGTCGATCTATCTTGGGAAAATAGTTGAAAACTTGTATCAATATATGGCTGTCTCGACCTCTTGGTGGTGTTGGCTTTTTGCACAACACTATGGAAAATTGAAACGATGAATTCGATTTGAGGAGTCATCGAAAAGACACACGGTGCTGCACAATTTATATATGAGAAAGTAGTTCGAAAAGATGCATGGTACTATGCAAATTAAATATGAGAAAGTAGTCTGGAGAGATGCACGGTGCTATGCAAATCAGATATGAGAAAGTAGTCAAGAGAGATGCACGGTGCTACGTCAAATCATTTATGAGAAAGTGAATGTTTTTCATGCGTATATTATAGGCCCAACTTCTGCTAACATAATCATTGGCCAAGTGGGTGAATCGCCCGCTGGCTACAGAAGCTCTTTGATTCTCTATCAAGATCGTAAAGGCTCTGGTATCATGTGAAAAATATTGGAAAGAAGTATTATGGAATTGTGTATCTACATTACTACATTGAAACCCAATTTATAGACACTACATTACAGTTCTTTTCCAACTAGGACACTACATTGCACTATTTTTCAAGTAGGATTCTATATGCTATTTCGTTTTCTATTCCTATTCTAACACCCCACTCAAGCTGGTGCATACAGGTCATGTGTACCCAACCTTGTTATGGATTAAGGCTGTCAACGGACCGGAACCGGAACCGCCGGACCGGTTTGACCGGATCCGGAACGGTACCAGAACTTCATTACCGTTTTATATCGCCGGAACTGGAGTTACCGGAACCGAAATACCAGAAAATTTCCCTTGTTCGGACCGGTCCACTAGCTACTGGTGTGGAACCGGAACGGATCGGAGCAATACCGGAACGTTACCGGAATATTGCCGCTGGGACCAGTTTTTTTTTTTTTTTTTTTTTTTTTTTAAAGTTTTAATTTAAATTATAACTTAATGAGATTAATATATAAGTTATATATATATATTTTTAACTTATATAGTTTATATAATTTATTAACTTTTTTATAATAAGTTTAAGTTTTAATTATTTTAAAAGGTTTTAAATTTTAACTTAAAAAATATATGTTAAGTTAATATAATATTTTTAGTAAGTTTAAGAAGTTAAAATTTTTTCTAACTTTATAAACTTAAATACTTAATATAATATTTTTTTTTTTCATAATTGCAACAAACAAAAGAGAAAATTTAAAACAAAATTAGGCGAATAGCCGTTATATTTATTCAAATTTCGTACGTTGTACATTTATTTCAAAGATATTAAATGTAAATCTAATCTACGCAGCCACCTTCTAGGAAGGGTTCTGTGTGAATTAGATTTCTATTGTAGAATCTTATTAATATCTAAATTGTCTATAATTTTTTTGGCGTAACTTTTCTAATTCTTCGACGGATAAATCCTCCGGAATTGGTCTATTTCCTTGTTCCTCCATTGCTTCCATTCCATCATCACTATTTTCCTCAAAAATTTCATCTATTTTGTCTTCAATATAGGGCGGTAATTTGGAGAGCCCCAAATTTCTTCGTTCGGCATTGATCCAATCTCTAAATAATACCGAAATCTCTAAATTATCCCTTGCTTACGAATACCGATGATCTCCTATTATAAATCTTCCTGCGCTGAAAGCTTGCTCCGAAGCAACTGAAGAAGCTTGAGCTGATAACAAATCTCGAACCATCCTTGAAAGTTTTGGAAATTGTCTGATCCGGGTCTTCCACCACGATAAAAGTTGTTGTTTTCCAGTTTCATCTCTAATATTTTCCAGGTCCTGCGAAAGATACGAATCAAAATCATTACTCCTACAACATTGAAGACCAAGTTCTTCGCCCATCTCGTCATCTAAATCATCATATCTACGTCTAGAACTAGGAGGTTCAATCGGCCCAATATTTTGTTCCATAACTTGATACAAGTTATATAAACTCCTAGCTGTAGATACTATGCTAGCACAACAACTTTCAACTGATGGCTTTTCATGAAGTTCAATTTCTAAATTGTTGTATAATTTTCTAACCAACATCACTGTACCATGTTCTTTATAAAATGGGTTTAATAAATTAGTTGTTAAAAGAATTTGTGGAATAGGAAAATAATATTTTAAAATTTTTTCAATCATAGCTTTAATTGTCTCTTTGTTAGGACATATTTTTTTATATTCAACAAGTACTTTAGAAATAACAGTAATAGTTACTAAAATAGAACAAATAGTTGGAGTATATTGAGCAGATACTGTGTTCGTAGCTTGATAAAAAGTTTTCAAAAATTTACAAAGTTCTTCTACTTCAGTCCAATCATCTTCATCTAGCATTAAATTAACATCCCCATTATAAGAATTATAAACTAATTGTATAGGTTTACGATATATAACAGCAACTTCAAACATTTGAAACAAAGAATTCCATCTAGTAGGAATTTCTTTTGGAATTTTTCTATATGAAAGGCCACATTGTTCACATTTACGTTTAAAATCATCCATTACAACCTTTTTTTTTATTTTTAAACATAGAACTACAAACAGTTCGCACTTTAAGACAACCATTTCCAAACAAATGAATACCATCATGTACTATCAAATTTAAAATATGTGCAGAACATCTAACATGAAAATGATCTTGATACATTACACATAATCTAGTTTTTAACTCGTCAATAGCTTTCAAATTATTAGAAGCATTATCTAATGTGCATGCCATAGGTTTACCAATAAATCTATAATATTTCATGCTCTCCGTTATTGTATTAGCTATATACATACCGGTTTTAGACTCATCAACATATTTATAAGCAATAATTCTTTTTTGCATGTTCCAATCGTGATCAATCCAATGAGCCGTGAGAGTAAAATAATCATTACCGACAACACTAGTACCCATATCAGAAGTAACAAATATTCTACCATCAAATTTATCAAATAATCAACGAAGAAAATGACAATGTTCAGCTTGAAATTTAAAAATATCATTTTTAATTGTATTTCGTGAAAAACCTTTAAAATAGGGATTATATACTCGTTGAATATAATGAATAAAACCGAGATGCGAAGGAAAACTAAAAGGCAAACCCATAACAACAACCATTTTCGCTAGTTCTTCTCTATCTACATCTTCACTATATGTCGAGGATGAACTTGCTTCAGTCGGGTTAAACATGTCTAAACGCGTTTGAACCATATTACCTCCTACAGATTCATGTACAAATGTTGTACCATCTTTTTTTGCCTTAGCCTCGTTTTTTAGACGAATAAATTCTTTATTACATCTCATCAAATGCAAAGTTAGCAATCCTGTCCCGTCATTTTTTTCCCCAGTCAAATGTTTAAAAACATTCTTGCATTTATTGCAAGTAGCAGTACTTTTTACCCTATCATGCTCCATAAATTTCCAAACTAAAGACCTTTTAGTACGTTCGGTACCTTTGGCCCTAGTAAATTCCGGTAAAGGGGGCAGTTCTTCACCGTGTTCCGGTAATTCCGTAACCGGACTAGTAGGGGTAGGGGTATCACCTAATTCTTGTTCTTCTATATCATCTTCCTCTGGTAAGTCTTCCTCAAAATTATTATAACGCCTATTCAGGGTCTCATTATCTAATTCCATACCGATACCAACATCGAAACCATTAGGTTGTGATAATGAAGTTTCATTAAATCTAGCCGGTAATGAACTACTACTAGCCTTACTTTTTTTATTTCTACGAAAGACCCTACCAAAATTTGATTTTTTACCACTACTATTTTTTTCAAAATCCATAATTCAAAATAAAATATTAAAACAAGCAATACAAATACAAATTGATGTTCGTAAATAAATGTAGATACTAAAAATAAAAAATATAGATAATTAACGTAAATAAAAAGAGATTAAAGTTGGAACGAATATACCGAACGCCTGCGTAAAAGCAGACGTATAACAAATGTCGGAATTAAAAGATGATAATTGAAGCTTGTAATATCTTCAAAAAATCTTCAACTCCAACTAATATAATAAATGAATCCTCAACTTCAAGTGTTCAACTAATATAATAAAACTAGAAATATTTAGAGAGAATTTGAGAGAATATTAAGAGAGTATGAAAATTGATTATACTTGTGTGAAAAAAATAATTGAAATGAAGTATATTTATAGTAAAAATTTTAAAGGGTGGTGGGGGGTAATTTGAAGGTGGTGAGGGGTAATAACGGTTGAAATACAACGGTCAAAAGAGCCGTTTCAAACCAAGTTTTTTTTTTTTTTTTTTAAAAAGGCCGAAATTTAAACATTACGGACCGGAAACCGGTCAGCCGGAACCGGAAATACCGAAATTTTTCGTAGGTCCGGACCGGTATCGTTTTTCGGACCATTGGGTACCGGTAAACCGGAACCAACCGGACCGTGTCGTTACCGGTACCGAAAATCAATCGGAAACATCACTATCGGAACGGAACGGAAAGTTCCGGTTCCGTTGCCAGCCCTATTATGGATGTAATTAATCCGAGAACAGTAAGTGACTTGGTGAAAATATCTGCAAGAAAACTGGTAAGGACCGCGCGGGACGTCTGGGTGACCTCACTTGAAAAGGAAAAAACTGAAAAAGTTGTTGGAAAAGTAGTTAACATCGCCATAAAGTCAATTTGTTGTTAGAAAATTTTCGGAGGCGTGTATAAAATATATGGTCATCTCGACCTCTTGGTGGTGTTGATTATTTTTGCTCAACACTGACAAAAATTGATGAGTAATTAGAGGGAGAAGAGAATTTGAGAATTTGTGTCTTGATTATTCATTCCCTCAAGCAAGTGGGATTAAATAGTGTTATAGAGAATATAAATAAGGAAGAAAACTAATTACACAATATTCTAAGTGCCTAATTCTGGGGATGTGAGGATATTCCCGCATCTACATTATTTAAATATAGAGATATTCTCATATCTAAATTATCTAGTAATATTATATTTAACACTCTCCCTGTCGTATAAGTCATATACTCTTAGCTTGCCACAAATATAGTCAACTCTGGATCTTCAGAGTGATTATGTGAAAGTATCTGCCAATTGTTCGTTTGAGTTGACAAGCTTGTGGAGATATATCCCTACTCACTCCTCTCTCGAATGAAGTGACAATCTATCTCAATGTGCTTCGTGCTTTCATGAAATATGACATTAGAAACGATGTGTAGTGCAGCTTGGTTATCACAAATCAATTTCATCGGTTCAACTCCTCCCATTTTCAATTCCCGGAGAAGTTGTCTCTACCATATACGCTTACACGTAGTTAATGCCATAGCTCGATACTTCACCTTTAAACTTGATGTAGCCACAACATCTTGCTTTTTACTTTTCCAGGATATTAGATTACTTCTCACTAAAACACGATAACCTAAAGTGGACCACCTATCAAAAGGAGACCTAGCCCAATCTACAGTAGAATACCCAACAATGTTGGTGTGTCCCTTGTCTTCATACAATAAATCTTGTCCTGGAGAGCTTTTGATATATCGAAGAATGCGAATCATTGCATTCCAGTAACTATCACAAGGTGATTGCAGAAATTGGCTAACTAGACTAACAACAAATGAGATGTCTGGTCGTGTGATCGTAAAGTAGTTGAGCTTGCCAATATGTCTCCGTTATCTGCTAGGATCTTTTAGAGACTCCCCTTGTCCTGGAATAAGCTTAGTATTTGGATCCATGGGAGTGTCCAAATGTTTGCAATCCACATACCAGCGTCTTCCAAAATGTCCGAGGCATATTTTCTTTGTGTAATAGCAATACCATCACCAGACTATGCCACTTCAATGCCTAGAAAGTATTTCAGCTTTCCCAAATCCTTAGTCTAAAGTAACTAGAGGTGTTGTTTGAGTTGAGAAATACCTTCATGATCATCACCTGTGCTAACATTATCATCAACATAAACAATTAAAAAGAAACGTTTGCCATGAGATTAATGCCTATAAAAATGAAGTGATCAACTTCTGTTCAAATCATTCTAAACTCTTGGACAACAGTTTGAAAACGACCAAACCATGCTCTATGAGATTGCTTGAGACCATAAAGAGATCGGCGAAGTCTACATACTAGTTCAGGGTCCTCCTGAGCAACAAACCCTAACCCTGGTGGTTGCTCCATATAAACCTCTTCAGTAAGTTTACGTGAAGGAACACGTTTTTATGTCTAGCTGGAAAAGGGGGCCAATGTTTCATTGTTGCCATAGATATGAGAAGACGAACTGAAGCCATCATGGCAAGTGAGAAAGTATCTCCACAATTACTGCGATAAATCTGAGTGTATGCCTTAGCAACCAATCTCGCTTTGGGATGATCAATAGCTCAATCTGAACCTACTTTAACTGTGAATACCCAACGACAACCAATCATGGTTTTTCCTTTTGGTGAAGGAACAAGCTCCCTAGTACCATTATCACGCAAAGCAGTCATTTCTTCAATCATAGCTTGACATTAACCTGGATGAACCAATGCTTTTGCCACCTAAGCTACTCGGACTCTTCACTTTCGGTGCCGCACCCGTGTCGACACGACATGAGTGGTGTGGATGTGTGATCCGTACCCGAAATGGTCAACCAATTTTGGGTACTTTGACCAAAATCGACTGGGAAAGTCCGGACAAATTTAAGGAATTCTATAAACAAAATAAAAGCTAAGGTGAAATTGAAGAAAATGGAATACCTTGTATATAGAAATTTCTATGTTATTACTTTTCTTTTTATCTCCTTTCAGAGTTTTCTTCTTGAAAAATATTGTCTCCTTAAGTTTTCCACATAATATCTCAAAATTTATGCTTTATAACTCTATTTTTAGATATTTAAATTATTTTTTATCGAATTTCCGCACCCGTATCCATCCCTAGATCCATATCCCCAAATCTGTAAATTGAGACTGTGAAGGATCCGACCTCTAGATCCGTACCCGTATCGGACACCCGCACCCGAGTCCGAGCAACTTAGTTTGCCACAGTCTTAGGAACTTTGACAGTGGATAAAATAGTATTAAAGGCACAATCTTAGGAACTTTGACAGTGGATAAAATAGTATTAAAGGCATGATGTGAAGGTGACAAACGATGTTAGCTTAGATAAGTATAAAAATGAGCTTGATTGGCAGTAGTTCTAGTACCTTTGCGAAGAGCCATGAGAAGATAATCTAATGAGTGCTCGACTGGAGCAGGAGACATTGATACATTGATGGACCAGGTAATGAGTCACCAAGAATGTTTTGTGTACCTGTATCAGAGTTGGAAAAACTAACTGGATTAGGAGGCTCGAGACAAGGCTGGGTCGTCGAGAATAGACCTTAAGAGAAGGAGGTGAAGCTGGGAGTAGAATAGTCGGAATTGAAAGAACGGTTGATATGGTCTTTTGATTTCCATATTAGGAGAAAAATACGAAGAAGACTCGAAGAAGGTAACATTTGTTGAGATCAGGTACTTATTATTAGAGAGGTCAAAGCATTTGCAACCTTTTTGTAGACGAGAATACCCTAGAAATATACATTTAAAAGCCTTGTGTTGAAGTTTATCTTTTTCAGGGGTAAGGTTATGAACAAAACAAGTGCTACCAAACACACGTGGAGGAATGGGAAACAAATTATGGTCCGGATAGAGGATTGAGTATGGACTCTTGTACTGCAAAACAGAGGAAGACATACGATTGATTAAATAACAAGCAGTAATAACGGCATCACCCCAAAAATGTAAAGGCACATGATTGTGAATAAGCAACGTCCTAGCTATTTCAATTAGATGTTTGTTCTTACACAACAACTCCATTTTGTGGAGTATGTGCACTAGAAGACAAGTGCAATATGCCACGAGATGACATAAAAAAAGAGAAAGGGGTAGAGAAATATTCTCGGGCATTATCACTGATTAACTTCTTAATGGTAGTACCGAATTAATTGTGAATTTTAGCACAAAAATTATGAAAGATGGAGAATGACTTAGATCTATTTTTCATTAAGAATAACCATGTGCACTGAGAATAGTCATCAATGAAAGTCACAAAATAATGAAAACCTAAGAAAGAACCGACACGACTTGGTTCCATAGATCAGAATGAACAATTTCAAACATAGATGTGGCCCTATTATTGACGCGCTTTGGGAAAGAGGAACGAGTGTGCTTTCTAAGCTGACACGATTCACATTCTAACAAAGATAGACTAGATAACCTGGGAACCACCATTTTCTGTAGTTTCAAGAGACTCGGATGACCTAGTTGATTATGGAGCAATTCAGAGAAAGTAGTGGAAGTGAAAGCAACATGTGGTTGTGAGGTGGATAGCAAGTACAATCCCTGTGATTCATGCCCTTTTCCAATTATTTGTCTCGTATTTCGGTCCTGCAGAAGAACATCTTCATCGAGGAAGGTTACAACACATTTCTAGTTTTTGGTTAATTTGTTAATGGAAATAAGATTATATGGCATTCGGGTGCAAAAAGATCTGATTTAAAAGATATGGAAGGCAGAGGGTGAGCTATACCTATCCATTTTACTACATTTTTTAATCCATTAGCCAGAGTCACGGTAGAGATGATAAAAGGGGTAGTAAGAGAAGAAAGAGTATTTTTGTTACTAGAATTATGGTTTGAAGCACCAGAATCAAGAATCCATTCTTCATGAGATGAAGACAGTGTGACATAAGCAAAGGAGTTACTAGGTTGCATTGTGCAAGCAACTGATGAAGTTGATGATTGTTGCCTTGATGCTTTGTACTGTAGGTAGTCAATAGAGTTTGTTGCAGTTAAATTGATAGATATAGATGATCCATTCCCGAAATCAGGTGTGGGCAAAATACCATTTCCGTTATGAGCCACATTTGATGTGTATCTAGGGTGATCATTATCGTGTGGAGGCATGATTTATGACCAAAAGGATGAAGAAATCATAAAAAAAAAGGGCAGCCCGGTGCACTAAAGCTACCGCTATGCGCGGTGTCCGGGGAAGGGCCCCACCACAAGGGTGTATCGTACGCAGCCTTACCTTGCATTTCTGACAGAGGCTGTTTCCAAGGCTTGAACCCGTGACCTCCTGGTCACATGGCAACAACTTTACCAGTTACTCCAAGGCTGTAACAAAAACTGGCAGAACTTTTTTTTTTAAATTTTGCAATTCAGTTCTGCTGAATTTATTTCTGCAAGTTTGTTTTTGCAGTTTTTTTTTTGATTCTGTGTTTTGCATAATCTGTTTCTACAATATTGCTTTGCAGAATCTCTTTTGAGAAAAAGAGTAAAACTTAGAGAAAGGAGGGCTCTGATACCATGAGAAATTAGAGGGCGAAGAGAAGAGAATTTATGAATTTGTGTCTTGATTATTCCCTCAAGCTAGTGAGATTAAATAGTGTTACAGAGAATGTAAATAAGGCAGAAAACTAACTACACAATATTCGAAGTGCCTAATTTTGTGGATTTGAGGATATTCCCACATCAACATTATTTAAATATAAAGATATTCTTATATCTAAATTATCAAGTAATGATATCATATTAAACTATTGAAACTACGAATTAGATCTAAGGAGTCACCGGAAAGACGCACGAACAACACAAATCGGATCTGAGGAGTCATCAGAAAGACCCACGATGCTACGCAACTCAGATATGAGAAAGTAGTCCAAAAAGATGCAAGGTACTACGCAAATTAGATATGAGAAAGTTGTCCGAAGAGATGCACAGTGCTATGCTAATCAGATAGGTGAAAGTAGTCACCTAAAAGATGCATGGTGCTACACAAATCTGATATGAGAAAATGAATGTTTTTCAAGCATATATTATTTGCCCAACTAACATAATATTGGTCAAGCAGGCGGCTATATGAGTTATAACCGCACCGGCTGCGGAAACTTTTTGATTCTCTACCGAGATCATAGAGGCTCTAATACCATGTGAGAAATAGTGGAGAAAAATATTATTGAATTGTGTATCTACATTATTACACCGAGATCCTATTTATAGACACTGCATTACAATTCTTTTTCAAGTAGGATTCTATATACTATTCGTATTCCTATTCCTATTCTAACAAATAACATTTATTGCTGCCAACTTTTCATGATACATGTGGTTTAATATTGTTCCTAACTTCTTATATGCTTTTTGATATTGAACGTAATTTCTGATATGGTTATATCCTTTTTGCAGAAAATGTGAAAGTTAAGATTAGAAGTGGACATCTGGTACAAGGGGTTGTTAAAAGTATTAATAGAATACATAACATTGTCTATTTGAGTTCTGATCCTGATGCTGTCTCAAAATGTGTGGTATGTTTTTGGATTCATTTTACGATTTTGATTGTTGTTAACTTATGTGTTAAGAGTCCCACATCGGAAAAAGGGATGGGCAATTGGTGTCCTTATATGGACTTGGACAATCCTCCCTCACGAGCTAGCTTTTTGAGTGTGATTTAGGCCTAAGACCTAATATTACATTATGCATATTGTTCCTTTTTGCCTCATGACGTGTTCTTGTATAACATACAAAAAATTTATTTCTGTACAGACCAAGGATCTTAAGGGGCTATCAATTGATCTTCTCGTTCCAGGCATGATGGTTAATGCCAGTGTGCGTTCAATTCTTGATAATGGAATTATGTTATCATTTCTCACGTACTTTACCGGAACAGTAAGTTTGCTATGTTTCAGTTCTGTTCACCAGAGTTTAGCAGTCTATAAGATGCATCATTTCCATCTACTTATTTTTACTTTCTGCTGGTACAGGCTGACATGTTCAATTTGCAGCAATCTTTCCCCTCTTCCAATTGGAAAGTTGATTATCCACAAAATAAAAAGGTAATAACCCCTCACTTGTTTATGTAAAAAAGGCAAAGCTGAAAAGCATTATGAGACAATGCTTTGAATGAGTGGTCACACAAATTTATGCAAGTTCGTATGAAAACTCACTGCAGATCATGAATGAAAGACTTGCTACACCAATATATTCTTTTCTTCCTTTTTGAAGAATGAGCTTGTACTTTATGAAGTACATACCTCTTCTATTTGGAAGACAATATTCGTTGAAAATAAAGGCATTTTCTTGGTGCCTGGCACATGGTGCTATTAACCTATGTTTTTCAATTTTGCTAACACTAAGAGACGCTAAATTTCATAAGCTGTCGTTGTTGCATAATGTGTAGGAAGAGTGATGAAAGTAATTTTGACACATCAATAGTTTGATACCACTAAGAAAACCTTGCATATCCATTAGTTGTGATTGTAGCATAATGTGGTGAGGGAGCAGTGGAAGTCATTCTCATTTGCTTTGCATTTGTGCTGTTGAATAGTTTTTGCTTTTATTGTTTGAAGGAACTTTTGTTGCTCCATCATCCAACACTGAGATTTTCTCTTATAATGAGTAGTACAGTGGAGGACTGAAGTCCTTAAAAATGAAGTGACAGAGATGAGTTAAACAATTAGGGATCGTTTTGGTTGTTGGATAGGAGTAGCATTATTCATGTATTAAAACCAACTTACCTAGTACCATGTTTGGTAGTATTTTAGTTGCTATGTATAGAATTCAGCACACCAAGTACGGTGTTTGGTTACCAGTTTACAATTCTGCATAACTAATACATGTATAGGTTATGAGGGAATTTATGTATTATTTTATACAGGGTAAAATATGGAACAACTAATATATGAACAACTAAACCCTCCATAACTAAGTTCTAAATTACTAATACCTTAATACCTGCTTAACTCTAAGTCTCTAACCAGCAACCAAACTACCCCTTAATGTTCTAGAAGTTGAAGGATCAAGTTGTCCAGTTGTTTCGTATATCAGTTAATTTCACCATTAAACATTGCCGGAGGGTAAGAAAATCACTATCCCAAACCAAATACTATGGTAGATATTTGTCTAGAAAGTCCTAGCAGTAACCTCAAAACAAATACACCATGAGGCCCCAAAATTTAGGTTGGGAATGTCACACGCCAAATTCTCGAGGAGCATGTCACCAATCTCTACCCAAAATCATGAACATGCATACAAAATTTTGTAAAAACATCCTTATCTTAGAGAAACATGTGGATCAATAGCCTAAAAATCATAAGTATGGCCCATGGCCTCTAAACATGGTGCAGAAATCATGCATAAATGTGAAATAACATAGGTCTTATGTACATAAGTAGACCTTCCAGAGTGTATCAGGGAACCTCTACTGATGGTACATCAAGGAGTAGAACTTGCACCAGACATGATTGGCTATGCAAGAGAGTAGTTTAGATATGACTGGCACCTACTGATAATAATAGTGAGGCTCACCAAAATAAGCTGAAGAGGAAGCAGTAGTCTAGGTCGTCTCACCACCTTTGTGTGCACATGTATTTGCAAGGAAAATATAACCATGCATCCCAATACAAATCAATTGGCATGCATGTGATTTAATTTCCATCAATTCTACTCCAGACAATTTCAACATGACCCATCTAGGGTTCATACATTGGCTACTAGCCAATTAAATTCCAACCTCTTCATCTAAACAGTTAAACATGCCCGTTGATTCATTAATTAGTCATTCTCAAAATCATTGGAGTAATTACCCAACTTAACCTCTAACCCCAAGTTTACTATCATCATCTTCTCCAGACCCAAATATTCTCAAGAAAATTCTTGTTAATGAAGTCCAAGTTGTGGGGTTACCTCTTTGAAGAAAAATAGTAACTTCTCTAGAATGAGATTTTTATGATTCTTATAATTTCAACCAATGGAAAAGTTAATCCTTGTGTTAAATTGTGGAGATCTACCAAAAACCATCATAACTTATCTTGAAGTGTATTTATGACTGTGGTCTTAGTCTCTCTCTCTCCAAAGCTCTCAAGTTTCATAATGAGGCTAACTTTCTCTCTCTTTGGTTTCATTTCATTTATAGAACTGCAGTCTGGCAGCTCTGCTCGTGTTGCGCGCCTCTCAGTTCTGGCAATTTTCTTATTCTCGCAATGTGAGGAAACCATGAGGAATGGTTGGTTTGCCAGGTCCTCGCTGGCATTGGGCTGACGGTGGTCTTCGCTGTAATGAAGCTTGGTCCACTAATGTCTTCTCGACGCACTCGCCTGTGTCCCTAGGTTACTGAACTAGCTTATGCCATCAGTACACTGCCTCATGCCTTGGCCATTTCCTTAGCTCCTCCGTCCTCTCTTGTGTCTCGGCAAGTGTTTGGAAGTTCAACTTAACTCCAGCTTTGGTCACCAATGACTATGGGTTACGTTACCACTTCCAATTGTTGGCATACATATGTAATCGCATTCTAATGACTTCACCACCCTTCTGCACCTCAGGCTACTTTAATCACGCCATTAGGGTTGCAATTAGCCTGAATTAATATCAACTTGTATGGGGATTTACAAGGAAAAATTGTAAATTGATGCTAGAGCAAGAAAATCTCATTAGTTATTTGGATGTTTCTTCCAGAAGTTGTAGGCAAATTTTCTTTGTAGGAAAAGGTGATTATGCCTTTACATTAGGCGACTATCAGAAATGATTTAACTCTCAGTCTGTGCACCTGTAACAAGTCATCCGTGTCACTGTTTAAAACAAAGGATCTGCATATGCCATCATTTTGGAGGAGTATGTGATTTTCAGTATAGAGTTGAAAGGAAAAGGAGAGTCTGAGATTGCACCAAGTAATGGTTTGCAAATTCTGTTTGGTTCACCTCCCACGCCAAATGGTTTGCAAATTCTGTTTCGTTCACCTCCCATGCCCTTGTATCAGATCAAGGGAAGGTTGAAATCAGATAGTGTTTCAAGCAAACACTTCGATCATCTGCTAAAGCAAATCGTGTTTCAGATGAAACAATTAGATCATCTACCTCTCTATCCCCTAATACGCTAAATTATGGAACTCTCACACAAAATTGCCTCCCTCTGAAGAATTAAAATTTCGTAATGAGGGATTAGTAGATAAATTTATCCTCCCGGAAATTAGTGCAAAGCCCATAAATTATAGTGAACAAGAGGAAAGGAGGAAGCATATACCCAAGATTAATTTCAGGAACTTAAACAACGGTGTTAGCTCCGGCCTCCGAGTTTAGCAACCCAACCGTTCAGTTGCAGCCCATAGTTGCTCTTGACTACAGTTGGTGTGTTTTCATCGTTCACTTTTGAGTTTGGTCTCAGCAAAAATGGCAAGATCATTGAGATGCTTACTGCCTTAATGTGCACTGTGGTGTATTTGGTCAGATCTAGAACACTATATAGGATAGAGTGTTTTCTTGTCCTCCGTATGGTGTAAGTCAATTAGCCTTTCATGATATACTCTGTATTGATCTTTAGTGAGGTTGTATTGCTCGATGTTAAACAACCACATACCCTAAGTAATGTGGTTTCGGGAGGGTGAGATTGATAGACGTCCATCCTCATTTTACTCTTCCTCTCTTTGAGTAAAGTTTTTTTTTTGGTAATAGGAAAATGAATGAGTTGCCAATTCTGTCTATCCTGGGTTGTATATTTAAAAAAATTAGGGTTTATATTGAGTTTTCTTCTGCTTTTTCTTTGTTCCAGTTAAAAAGTCATCTCCTTAATTCCAATGGGCACTTTATTTTCGTGGTGTAGGTTAATGCTCGGATACTATTTATTGATCCATCAACTAGAGCTGTTGGTTTGACATTGAATCCTCATCTGGTTCACAACAAGGCTCCTCCTGCAGTAAGTTCAAAAGATCCAAAGTATATTTATTAATGCCTCTATAATATTGCAAGTTGCAGGTTGGTTGTTTGCATATGGAGAATTTTCTAATGAAGCTGTTCATTTTGTTATACTTGGCTTGCACTTGTTTGATTGATAGAGGTGCCTTTTGCTTAGTTTATACATGGAATGAAGGAAGATTTTAGATTATAGGAGGACAATGTGGCCCTAAGAGCTGAGGAGAGACGATTGATTTAGTCAATCTTAAGGAAGACAGAGACCGTTGGATTGTTTTAGTCAATCTTAAGGAAGACAGATCGCTGGACCTTTTGCATTTATTGTGATGGTTTCAGGAGAAATCGTTGCTTATTCTATGCATGAATCTTGCTAAGGTGTTTGAGTGTGTATGGTGGATGTTATAGGTCCCAATTCAAATGTTTTTTTGTAAGATCTTGCGAGGTGCTTTTTGATGGTAACTCATTGCAGTTGGGTCTGTTCCAGGTCCTTCAGAGATGTCAGACTTGCCTATAATTGTTAGGCCCCATTTCTCTGTGTTTTTGCTTTTAGTGCATTTCGATCTGATCCAAATCATACATATTGCTTACTTGTTCTGTGCCCTTCAAAATGTTTGATGAGATGATGAGAAACAGTTCTTCGATCTTAAGGGCATGAGACTTCCCAAACAAAGAGGAAGTTCATCTTCTCGTCTTATTTTTTAAGCACTGAGCTGTGACCTTCCAAGTTTCTTCAGAGATGCACCAAGTACAATTTACTTTTAGTATTTGAGATGGAAGCCAAGAGGTTGTTACCCGTGTACAGTGAAAGTACAGTTCAAAAACCTGCAAGTAATCCACTAATATCGGCAAACTAGGAAATTCACAACAAAGCAAGATTTTCTGTTGTTTTAAGTTATGAACCTATGATTTACTTGATTACGAAAAATAATTATGAGCCTACGATGTGCAAGTTATATGGTAGATGTAGTAAACTTAAATCTATTTAGTAAGTCCTACTGAAAAAATAACTTTGGGCGACTGTGTTTCTATTGTATTGCGAAGTAAGAATGGTTGCATGCATTGCCTTGTATCAACTCCATGTTTATATATTTATCACTCTGTATTATTAGAAACTGAGCTTTTCTTTTATGCAGCTTATCAAGGTTGGAGATATTTTTGATCAATCAAAAGTGATCAGGATTGATAGGGGTTTGGGTCTTTTGCTGGAAATCCCTTCTTCTCCAGTTCCAACTCCAACATATGTTAATGTAAGAATATTCCTAGTTTGCGTAGTCTTTGGGCCTTATTATTTAGGGATAGTTACCAATATATATCTTTTGGCTATCTAGGTTACTAAACATGGTCAAGTATGCACTACATATACGCTCGGTTGTATGTGGTGTGGATATGTTGTGTATACTTGTGTATATTTTATGTATAGGTATGTGGAGATGTGTATATTATATGTATAGGTATGTAACTGTATATGTATGTATATTACTATATTAGTATAAAGTATACACGACCTTTACAGATGTGTATATATTTTGTAAACTAGATGGCCCAAAGGTATTGGGTTGTAATTTTCTCTATTATTTATGCGTTGGAACTCAACTTTAAGTTTCAGTATTAAATCAGCAAGTTTTGCAGGTATCTGATGTTGCTGATAAGGAAGTGATAAAGCTGGAGAAAAGTTTCAAGGATGGGAAACTTGTTCGCGTTAGGGTTCTTGGGTTTAGGCATCTAGAAGGACTTGCTACAGGGGTTTTGAAGGTCACATTTATTGTTGGAAATTATTCTTTTGGTTCCAGTCAACTTTAGATGTTGAACTTGTGTTTGTCCAGGGGCAAGATGTGATAGAGTCGAGTTCGATATACTTGTATGTCGATACCTTAGTTGAAGAACTCTGTCAAGAAGTTACTATTTTGGTTCATGCACTTGGAGCTGGGGGGACAACACAAATTGCAAACATTACCTTCCTCTTGATTTCTGTCTTTGCTTCTATTTTCTGCTTGGTCTTGATAAGCTTTATGCATTGGTGTCTGAAAGCTGATTAAAAAACCTGTACTTTATTTACATGTCAATTTTTGGTAGAGCTGAAGTGCTCTGTGGCAAGATATGATGCGTTCCTTTGCTTTTCCTTTTCCTTAATTATAAAAGAGGGGAGAGGGAGAGGTTTGAGTAGGATATTTGGATGTTGCATCCTTTTTTTTCATGTTATTGAAATCTCAACATATGTCTCAGCATACATTCTCCTTAATTTTCTCTGCAATGCCAGCACTTTCCTTATCTTTTCTTTATTTATGAACAGACCAGTGCATTTGAAGGGTCAGTTTTCACTCATTCAGATGTTAAACCTGGGATGGTGGTTAAAGGTAAAGTCATTGCAGTAGACAGCTTCGGTTCCATAGTACAATTTTCTAGTGGTGTGAAAGCACTTTGTCCTCTTCGTCACATGTCAGAATTTGAGATCGTAAAACCCAGGAAAAAATTCCAGGTATTCCAGAATATTTTTTCAGGTGTTTTTTTCATCTCTCTAGATTGACCTGTAGAGAGTTATTGAATCTTTTGCAGGTTGGAGCAGAATTAGTTTTTCGTATTCTTGGTTGCAAGTCAAAGAGAATCACTATTACACACAAGAAGACACTAGTATGGCTCTTTTAATTAACTTGACTTGTAGAGAGTACTTGAATGAACTTATTTTTTTCCTATTTAGCTGTTTTTTTTCTTTTATCATATTTAGTCTATTGATGAGTTTCTTAGCTCAAGCCTCTTTTATCTATATTGCATCTTTTTTCGGTTATCTTTTTTTTTCCCTACTGATATGTTTGTGAGCTTGACCGTCTTAACTACATTGTTTAAGTATTTTTACTGATATAGTGGGAAAACTGTTTTAATTTAGTTATCCTAAATGGAAACAAAGTTTTGGCATAACCACTTTCAGTTTTTTCCGACTTGTGTTGTGTCCTATCTGTCCTCTCTAACCTGGTATTCAGGTACTAGCCCTCTTAAAAAAGATTGTCCACAAGAGAATAAAATTTCAAGACATTTCGTGTATTGATATCAATCAAATCAAGAAAATGTGTGGAAGTAAGGAGGTTGGGATCCTACAAGAAGGCCCTTGAGTGACCAGCCCTAGAGTTTGTGAGAAAATGCTTGAAGAGGGCGATGGGCGGTGAACTAAGGTTCTTGATGTTAGGGGAACATATGCAATTGAGGAAGACTTTTCAGAGATCATGCTTGATTGGATCTTTTCCTAAGTGGGTGGGTTCACCAAGGTTCTTAATGTTAGGGGAACATAAGCAGTGATACTCGTTTCCTGTTTTGGTTTGTGAATAAGAATACAACCAAAGTTCTCCAAACAGGAGGAAGATGGTTGGGCGGGAACTTTCTGAGAAACTTGGGACGAAAAGGTGGGTTGTCGACTCTAATTTCTTTGGCGAAACAACGATGATTAATCTAGTGGGTCTACCGATACATCTGTGCTTCCTTGACCTCTTCAATAAGATTGGGGATTGATGTGGGGGATTTATTGATGTATCAAGTAGCTGGCACAACCCGACTAGAGCTAGAATTTTAGTTGGGGGGAGGGGAGCTTCCAGTCAAGACTAAGGTGGTTGCAGATGGAGAAGAGACTTGGGTATACCTTGAGTTTAGGCTATAGCTATTGGGTGTGGATGAAAGGGAGGATCAAAGAAGTTTAAAGGGGGAGGCAAGAGGGGAGACATGTTGCAAAAGAGAAGTGGGGGTGTTTACAACTTATCGAGATCCATGGGAATCACCCGTAACGGCTAATGCAAAAAGATTCGACAATAATTTTGAATGGGGAGGGGGGTTAAAGTTAGTAGAGGGCAAAAGGACAAATATGCCCATGGGATAAAAAAACTCAATGGAGGAGAAATCATAGTTGGTTATCACAACACCATAGTTATCTCTAAAAAAATTATTATGGGTCAGACTGTCGGTTTGTAGGAAAACCAAATCACAACTCTTCGAACCAATTGGTTTGAACCGACGTGTCTGGGTCTTGGAAATAAAATATCAGAAACACCATGGACGGGAAGAATGATACTCTTTACAAATCGAAAACACTAAATCAATTGTTAATGGAAGAATCGAAGGTCAACGAAACTTGATTCAGAGCACTTCAAACACTCATAACATGGATGTCATGATTTATTAAGGAGAAGGGTTGGGCAAAAAAATAGTGGGGATGGGAGAATGAAGAAAGTGTCGGGATTAGGTCCAAATTTAGAGAATTCTGATGGTATGAGGCATTGTTCCATGAGGTTTCATACGTAATTACAGTGACAAGGGAGTCGGACTAACCAGAAGGACTTAGTGCCTACAAAGCTGTCAGACAACATAAGAATGGGTATATCAAGGGATAAAGTTGATTTGGTGTCTCCGCCCGTGCCGGAAAAGAACATTCTTATTGTTGGAATATTGCAGATGGTGCCTTTTACTAAAGATTTTTGCAAGAATGGAATAGTTAAGATCCAAGGGACTTCCTAGAGGCCTAAAAATAGTTTTTTAACGGGAAAGGTGGTGATTTTTTACAATCTGACTTTTTTTTTGAAAGGGTTTAGCAAGTGGCAACATTAGTACAAATGTTCATGGTCTAATGTGGTGCCATTAGCTAGCCTTGAGTATAGTGAATCTTTACGAGGTGGGTAGGAGAGAAATTTCTAAGATTTGGGGAATTCTTGGGAGCGTAGTCTGAAGGGAAAGAGGCAAAGGTAGTAGACCTTTTGAGAGATATTGAACATGAGATAAATGAGGAGATCAGGAAGGGAGGGAAAGGAATTTGGGAAAGGATAAGGGGGAGGGAGGTTAGTGGTGTACGAAAGGAGAAATAACGAAGCGAGTAGAGAAATTAAGGGTAGATTAGGGGTTGACGGGAGAGGAAATAGTAGTGATTTGATGGATTTTGAAATTGTTAGTTGGAATTTGATTGATGAATGACACGACAAAAGGCCAATCATCAAAGTAGGATTTAGAGAATAGGGAGCGCATGCAATACGTATTCAAGAGACAAAAATGGAGACTGCGACACATGGTATTATTAGAAGGGGTGGGGGTGGGTGAAGTATGTGTGTGAGACTATATTTTGGCTGAGGGAGGGAGGTGCATGAGGAATTCTTGTTCTTTGGAATGTGAGAAAGGTGGAGTGTGTGGAAGCTAAGTTGCTCAGACTCGGGTGCGGGTGTCCGATCCAGGTACGGATCTAGAGGTCGGATCCTTCACGGTCTCAATTTAAAGATTCGGGGATATGGATCTAGGGATGGATACGGGTGCGGGGATTTGACAAAAAATAATTTAAATATCTAAAAATAGAGTTATAAAACATAAATTTTGAGATATTATGTGGAAAACTTAAGGAGAAAATATTTTTCAAGAAGATCCTGAAAAGAGATAAAAAAAAGCAATAACATAGAAATTTCTATATACAAGGTTTTCCATTTTCTTCAATTTCACCTTAGCTTTTATTTTGATTATAGAATTTCTTAAATCTGTCCGGACTTTCCTGGTCGATTTTGGTCAAAGTACCCAAAATCGGTTGACCACATCGGGTTCGGATCCCACGGCCACACCCACACCCATGTCGTGTCGACACGGGTGCGACACCGAAAGTGAAGAGTCTGAGTAACTTAGTGTGGAAGTTTATAAAAGAGTATTTTTTAGGAGTGTCGCTTTAAAAATGTATCGGAATGAAGTGGGGATACAAGGGTATTTATGGACATGCGGGGGAGAGTTCTATGGAGTTTTTGGGGAGGAATTTGGTGCTAGCATAGAAAGATGGGATATGTCGTGGGTGCTAGGGGAAAACTTAATACCATATGATTTTTGGAGGAGAGGTTTTGGGGGTATGGTGGTTTCCAGTTCAAGGAGGAGTTTTCAGAGTGTATAAATATCCTTTGTCTTATTGATTTGTATTTATAGGTGTCTCTTTCATTTGGTCCAGATTGAGGACTCATCATCTAGATCGAGATTGTACAGATTTATTATGTTTACTTCTTGGGAGGAGTTGACACCCAATGCAATTTAGGTGTCTCTTTTGCTATTATTATCACACCATACGCGTATCTTATTGGATGGTAGTCGAAGTAGGCAAATAAGATCTCTTTTTAGATTTGAGTATATGTGGCTATGTGTTTTGGATCTCAAGATTAGAGTGGCAAGATATTGGAGTAGTCATGTAGTGGATGAAAGGTCTTCCTTTAGGCTAACAATGAAGTCAAAAGTGCTAAAAATAATATAAGAGTGTAGAATAAAAAGGTATTTGGGAGGGTAGATAAGATCATATGAAGATGGGGGAGCTTATGAACGAAGTAGAGGAGATGGAAAAGGTTGAAGCCGGAGGTAAGTTAGAGTAGAGGGAAGGTAAGGAAGGAAAGACTGAAAAGGGAGATAACCAATGCCATGACCCGAACCAGGGCCTAGCCGTGACGGGTATCTCAAGTCCACCGAGGATCGGAGACCACATCCTTCGCCTAGTCAACCAGAACACGATATAATATAACAACGAAATTCCCAATGCAAAACAGGATAGGTAAATATGACTCAAAAGAAGTCTAAGAATTCAACAACCAATCCCATGTTCACAGTAATGTCTAAAAAAGCCTCTAACAAAACCAAAGATAGTTTGGTGGGGACATGCTTCCGACCATGGCCAAAAACAACTCCAAAAGAAAGAGTCAAAACATAAGGAAATCCAAAGCAAGAAATGGGGTCTTCCGAACGATGGAAGCTCACCACTTTAGTCTGACTCACGAGCTGTCCCCTGATCACCTAGTCGCTGCGCAAGAGGAGTAGAAGTATGGCTAGTTCCTACATCGCGTGGGGATACAACGTCTGAAGACGGTTAGCGGTTGGAGCACTATCATGTAACTCATGGATAAAGGATAAAATAATGCCATGATCCATTATGCAAAAACCATTAAATCAATTGCACAACGTCATATGCTCTGACATATTTATATATCACATGTCGGGAAAGGGAATAGGGCTTAGCATGAACTTTAAAACCTTAACTTGGATTGTGTAACTTGACCGTCCTATAATCGCACCCACGGGCTATATGGGTTCAGCTCCCCCTGCTGAAAGGGCCCCAATGTGTGTTAGCTGCTCGAATCAGAGAAAGAAATCGAGGGAAAGCCAAAGCCATCGAGGCAACTAGCCGCTCTAAAATTTATATATCAAGTGTGACCCATGCACACGGTCATCAAGATCATATCTCATGTCGGCAAACATAAGTTTCCAGTATGAGTCTTTCGGACTCTCACCTTCACGGCCAGCTAACACAATCCCTATTAAGCCCAAGTTAAAACATTTATCACACAACCCATCCATCAATTCCAGGAGTCAATTATTAAGGCATCATTAAGTGGTATCGTCGTACCGACTAGTTTGTAAGCAATGTCGTTAGCTAACCCTTTGGGGATTCCTTTATACCCCGCAGACTCCATTATTAAAATCACTTGAGGGATTCCTTCGTACCCCACGAGGTTTTCAAGATCGATTTTATTATTATTATCTAATTAGCCATTTATGCCATGCATTAGTTTCAAAGAGAAGAAGCAAACTAAATGATAATTTGCATTCCAAAATCAATTATGCAAGTGGGTTTAGGTTATTATCAATTTCCATACCAAAACCAATTATTTGGGAATCCATTGTACCCCTATTCCATTCATCATTCCCATGCACCCCAATGAGTGTATAAATAAAAAATGTAAAGCATAGTAGTTCAATAGTAATGATGAAAAAACATTCAAACAATTTATATTTAAAACCCTCAACCCATAGTTCAAAACCAACATCAAAAACCATGAATAATAAACTAATTTTCATGCCATTAAGAAAATGCAAGTGTAGGGAAAGAGGTACATACCTTAAGACACATGAGAATTTGAAAGAAATTCAGAGCTTGAAACCCGAAAGATGAACGTACGATGAAATCCTTAGGCTCTCTTGGGGTTTTGAGTTTGAGAGTGGAATTGGAGATTTTTAATCTTTTAAAATTGAAAGAAATAGGCTATATTATGCTTAAGGGTTTTACATAGGTGAAAAGACCCCAATATCCCTCATCCCAAGTAAACTAAGGGCCTGTTTTGCCATGGAAATTTTTTCCTTTTTTCCGGAAAATTTTTCCGGTGTTGGAAATTGTGGTGTTTGGCCATGAAAATTCGAAAAATAATTCCGAATTTTTTTTCTGAAAAGGGAAAACAGGTTTTTGTTGTTTTCACAATTTTCCAACTCCAATTCCAACTTTTTTTATTATTACATATAACCCCAATCTTTTAAATTTTTACATAAAACTCTCCTTATAACATTACTTTTTCAATATTACGTATATAGCAGTTTTAAAGAATAAGATAATTATAATTTCAAACTTAATGCTATCCTAATTAATATATCTCTTTTTCTCTCTCATCATTATTTTTATCCTTTATTTAATTTTCTCCCTTATTTAAGACATTATTTTACTGCTAATTTATATTTATACCCATAAATATATAAAGTATTATATTTATAATATAAATATACAATGTATTTTATATATAAAGTTTATACCATGTATATACAATATACACACATATATAAATATACAAAGTATTAAGAAACATACTAAGCATATTTATAATATAAATATACAAAGTATGTTATATATGAAGTTTATACCATGTATATACCATATACACACATATATAAAAATACAAAGTATAAAGAAACATACTAAGCATATTTATATATTTATGGTATATGATATAATATACCATAAATATGCAAAACTTGTTTTACATAGAAATAATTTATTCATACACAGTAAAATCTTTCATGTATAAGAAAATTAAAGAAATAAATTAGCGGCACCCTAAAATTTAATAACTCATCATTTTCTATTTTTTAGGAACGGAAAATGAAGGAAATAAATTAAATAAATTTCTAAAAAAATAAATTTGTTTGAAAGATAATATTTGTTACCTAGAAAACAGGAAGCAGTGATCTGTTAATATAACATCCATATTTAAAATTTTCAAATATGAGAAAACGGCTATTAATGTAAATATTATATATGTCATGATTGAAATTCATTAAATATGACCATGTATATGTAATTATTTTTATAATAGTGGCTAATTGTGTTCTTTTTCCATTAGTAGGTAAATTTTAGTTGGGTGATTTTGATAGTTTGTAAAAGTTAGGGCATAAAATCATATTTAAAAAAGTTTTTTCAAAAGTCAATTTTTTTTTTCAATAAAGACATGGCCAAATACAACTCCAACTCCAACTTCAACTCCAACTCTGGAAAGTTTTAGTTTTCATGGCCAAACGACTACTAAACAAAAACTGCATGGATTTTACATAGTGGCGTGGCACGGTCCTTATCGCGGAGGCTAACCTCCGTGCCACGTTGCTAAACGCGGAGATTATCCTCCATGATACGCTGGATATAGCGGAGTGTAGCCTCCGTGACACGGCGATATCGCGTAGGCTCCCTGCCTCCGTGGTCCAAAATTAGCCGAACCCCATCCCGAAAATTCCGTAACTCTCCGGAGACGCTCCATTCACATGCCTAAACACAATTTAAGTCAAAAATCGACATTTCGAACACGGGAGAGCTAAAAATAAAATGCTTTGTAACACGGGAGGGTGTTACAACCAATTTGGCTTTGTTGGCAAAAAGCAAGGGTGTTATGGTTGAAGGAAGGGGACTCTAATACTAAATTCTTTCCAGGGTTGTAGTTGTAAATAGGTGGAACTTTATTGAATTAGTGGTGTCAATGCGGTGAGTCATGGGGAAGGAGGAAGTAGAGGGGATAGTTGTAGATTTCTATGATTTTTTTAAAGAGGAAGTGGAGTGGAGGCCTTTTGCGGGGGTTTAGAGTTCAGTCAAATTAGCGGGAAGGAGGTGTCTGGTTAGAGAGGGCAATCGAGGAGGAAGTGAAAAGAGTGGTGGAGTGTTGGGCAGGTGACGAACTTCGGGCAGCACAGGTGACGAGCTTCGGGACCAGATGGTGGTTTCTATTTGGATTTTTTCAACATTGCTGGAATGCAATCAAAATTCATGTGATGGATACTACTGCTTAGTTCCAAGATAGAGGTGAATAAATAGTTTGAACGACTCGTTCATTGTCATTATCCCTAAACCAGGAGGGAGCTACGAGAATGAAGGATTATAGACCTACTAGTTTAGTGGGAAGGTGCTGCATGAGACTGTTTTGACATCATTGAATGGTTTTGTGGAGGGCATACAAATTTTGGATGCAGCTTTGGTGGCAAACAGGTGGTGGATTCAAGGAGAAAGCATGGAGTGTTATTCGTGTTGTGCAAACTTAATCTTGAAAAGGCATACAATCACGTGAACTTGAAATTCCTAGATTCTATTATGCTTCAAATGGAATATGGAAGAAGTGGAGGAAATGGATTTATTTTTGCATATCTTTTGTGAGATTTCTATGGTGGTGAATGGTAAGCCAGGCTTTTTTTTTTGGGAGCTCGAGAGGTCTGAGACAAGAGGATCCTCTATCACTGTTGTTGTTCATTCGAGTTATAGAAGCTTTGAGTAATTCTCCTCTCGCTAATGAGGATTAGAAGAAAATTGAAACATATATGTTGGATGAGAAAATTATTGGTTTTCCAATTACCGTAGTATGTTTATTCTAATAAAGCAATCGACATTTGTTCTAATTTTGTCTTGTGTGCTGCCATGATGTTTTAGTTAATATTTTTTTATTTCCATCTACAATTTATGCATTGCAGCTTGTCTCTGGATTCTCTAAGATGGCTGCATTTTGCATCTTCATTTTATTTTTGCTCAAATTGCAATTAGATTAAAGTTAACATTAACAGAAATACAATGAACATTGACAGAAATACAATGAAATTTGAAACAAAAATTAAAACTGCTGGAGAATGTACAGTTTCATGATATTTTTGTTTGTGCATTAATATGGATAAGCTTGTTGTAAGGTGACCGTTGTTTTAATTGTTTCTTATACCAAGAAATTAACAAGTACTGACACGGGACGTTATTATTTTTATTCTGTATATTTTGACAACTATCGTGTTTTACAATCTCATTGTTAAAAAGGACTTTTTATATGGTTTTAGCTTTTCGAAAGACGGTGTTGGTGAATGTTGGTATCGGGTAAGATATGGTGAAGTGGGTCAGTGGTGCATCCTATGCCATTTTTAGGCTGTACTCATTGTTGGCTTGTAAAATTTTCATTATGTTTTTCAGTTAAACAAAAAAAAGCATTAGGTTGTGTTGGAACCTTCTGTGAAGCCCCTCTTGAGTCCGCACTTATCCTGTGTAAACCCATACCATTCGTCTCCTGTACTGCAAAATCCAGTTAACTATTTATCCATTCTTATCCGCTCTATTATTGCACCTTTTAAGAAAGTTACTCGTAATTATTTGCCATTCTCTTGTTCCTTCTGCTATTCGTTGTCATTCTCTCATCATTTGGACGTCTCTCAAATTTTCCCTGGCTCCTTTTGTAGGTTAAATCGAAACTTGAAATTCTTGGTTCTTATGCTGATGCTACTGAAGGACTAACAACACACGGCTGGATAACGAAGATTGAAAACCACGGTTGCTTTGTCCGCTTTTACAATGGAGTACAAGGGTTTGCCCCTAGGTTAGTCCCTTAGAATTCACCCGTCAAACTATATCCCAGTACCTAACACTATATCTATATTTGGTTATATCATGTGTGGTAATACAGTGATTTTAAGCTTTTCTTTTCGCTTTGAATCTGATTATGTTTCTGTAAATGATAGTACTTTAACTCTATTATGTTCTTTCGTCTGTTAATCATGATTACATTTCTGAGAGGCTCAAGTATGCATCACCTATATGTTCCAGACAACTTTGTTCTCTTCTGAGTTATGAGTTTGTTTTACCAATCTATGGATGTGGACCTATATAATGGAGAGTTGAACATTTTGGTGTAGACTAGCTATGAGAGGATCTTTTTCAGAATGGAACTCTGTTATTATCTGTATGAGATTACTGGGTTGCTTTTATCCCGAGAAAACTGTTAAGAGTATCAGGATGAGTGTACGATAGAAGTTGCCTGAAATGTTGCAAATTGCCTTTGTGTCAGGGCTGCTTGCATGTTTGATAATTTCTTTCAAAGACGTGCCTTAAGATATGTTTATGTTATTGGGAATGTCAACTTTCTAATTGATAGGGAACTTTAATTAATTTTTTCTTCTTTGGAAATGAAGAAAGACTAAATATAAACAATATGAATTGGATGATCAATTTTTTTAATTATAAGGGGAAAAGGCTACATGTGATTTGAGATTTGTCGGTATATTTCACTCTATGTATTATAAATGCAAAAACATCAAGGTTATGATACTTTCTCTACCTTACTTATATGCCAATTGATGTTTGTGTGATATTTGTGACATCTTATTGGCACTGACGTGTCCGTTTGTGTATCTAGATCTGAACTTGGACTTGATCCCGGTTGTGAAATAAGTTCCATGTATCACGTTGAACAAGTAGTCAAATGTAGAGTTACGAGTTCTAATCCGGCTTCACACCGTATTAACCTCAGTTTCACAACGACTCCCTCAAGGTTTGTTTCTTTTTTGTCTAGGATGTTATAGCAGTTGCTTTAACTGGGATGTTCCTATTGTTATTGGTTCCATATGTAAATTTTGTGTCTCATGAATAAATAGATATCTTGAAATTATTATCTTTGGCATCTCTTTTGCTTTCTTTTGGTGGTTCAGTAGAGTTGGTGTCTGTTGAATCATTGGAATATTTACTGTGACTTTCAAGCTTTTCTTCAATAAGAACCGCTTTATTGCCATGTTGATCTATAAAATGTATCCTTGCCCTTCACCGCTGTGTGATGCGAGACAAAATACGGAAAGGCAAAATACACAAAAACAAAGGAAAACGATAGAGGCAAAACAAGGAAAGTAAAGGATGGGTAGAATACCACAACAACATACCCAGTATATTCCCATCAAGTAGGGTTTGGGGAGGGTAAGTGTATGCAGTCCATACCACTACCTTAGTTGTGAGATAGAGAGGCTGATGTCGATAGACCCCCTGCTCAAAATAAAACAATCTAAGCAAGGAAAATTAAAAGAACAAGATACAATAGAAATTAACATATCCAATAATACCATAAGCAAGATACTCCAAGTCGCAGAACAAAAGATACATCCTCCTAAACTCAGTCTAACCTTCTACCCTAATCCGCCTCCTCCGCAACTTCCTATCCAGGGTTATGTCCTTGGTAAGCTGGAGCTGCTCTATGTCATGTCTAATCACCTCCCTCCAACATTTCTTCGGTTTACCTCTACCTCGCTTGAAACCATCCCTAGCCAACCTCTCACCGCCGCACTAGGGCATCCGTGCTCCTCCTCGTCACATGACCGAATCATTTCAACCTCGCTTCCCTCATCTTGGCTTCCACCGAAGCCACTCCCAATATCTCGAATAACCTTATTTCTAATCCTATCTTTCCTAGTACACCCACACATCCACCGAAACATTCTTATCTCCGCCACCTTTATCTTTTGAAGGTGGTCTTTCTTAACAGACCAACACTCTGCCCCATACAACAAAGTTGGTCTATCCACTACGCTGTAGAACTTGCCTTTTAAGTTTGGGAAGTACCTTTTTCTCATACAAGATTTCGGAGGGGAGCCTCCATTTCATCTACCCTACCCCAATCCGATGAGTGACATCTTCATCAATCTCTCCATAGACTCCAGATACTTGAAATTATCTCTCTGATAGGATGTGTGTAAAGCTTAACAACCACATCGGATTCATGAGACACCTTGCTGAACTTACACTCCAAATATTCCGTCTAGGGCCTACTCAACCTAAACCCTTTAGACTCAAGGTTTGCCTCCAAACCTCTAATTTAGCATTAACTCCACTACGTGCCACAAAGATAGAAAAACCAATGAAACTAATGGGTATATTAAACCCCAAAATCCCAACGATAAATCCTACAAGCATCAATTCTCTTACGAAGACCCCGAGTGAAATTAATTACTCGCAACCAACGTTTCTTAACAAATCAATAAGCTCCCAACAAGCTTAAAAACACTCGCAAGTGTATCTCTCATCGTCATTCATCAACTATTGTAAAAATGAAGGAAGACCTAACTATTTATAGCCATGGGCTATTTATTACAAGTGGCCCAAAAGTGACCCTAAATGCCAAACGGCCATATGCTGGCACATATGCTCTTCCTTTGCTTTGTTGGACCTCGTAGACTCCACGTTATCTTCCAAACATGACGTTGCTCAGTATTCCCTTTGATGATATCATCAAAGATAGCCCCTTCACGCTCCAAGCTATCATCCACACATGATATTGTTCTAGTTGGAGCTCTAAAAGGGTACTCCAAACACGTCTTGGCATCCTTGAGGTGGTCATGGTTTGGACTCCCTTGTGTTGACCTCGAATTATATGCTCCAAAGCATTGACGCCAATTTGACTCGTACCATCCTTTCCTTCTTGAAAAGGATTCGACCTCGAATAAAGGGTACTGCAAACATGTCTTGGCATCCTTGAGGTGGTCATGGCTTGGACTCCCTTGTGTTGGCCTCGAATTATATGCTCAAAAGTGTTGACGCCAATTTGACTCGTATCATCCTCTTCTTCTTGAAAAGGATTCGACATTGAATCCAAATCTTTCATCGACTTGCCATCACACTTTTCAAGTTTGGAATCCTTTGGTAAGAACTCGGTGTGGCTTTCAAGCATATGTTCACGAGGCACTCTCCTTTGGAAGTATTGGTTCATGATTCCGCACAAGAGAAGGAGTGATGCTAGGTAAAATGCTAGTATCACAGTTAATGGGCCTAATGTGGGAAGAATCGTTGCGTAATTGGATTTGGAATGGTTGAACAATGTTTTGTGGAGCTTGGTTTGCATTTGTTTGGGTTGAGGGAACATGTTCTTGAGTTATTGGAGAACAATTTTGGTGGATGATCTCTGGGGTAGTGATAGTGGAAGTGTTTTGTTCGCTTGAGGTGTTTTGGGGAGTAAGACACCTAAAATTTACCATCTTCCCTTTCATGTGTGATCAATCCCTAATCAATCCATTCACATCTTGTCGCAACCCCATGACGGCTTCCACTAAGGTATCAAAGGTTGCTCCACCCATAGTTCTTAGAATATGGGAGAAAGGGGATGAAGCAAATATAGACGACTCAATTAAAAGTAAAAGGACTTGAGACGAAATTAACTAAGAAACAAACGATAAAAGCACACAAAGAAGAGAACAAGAAAGAAAAACGGACTCAAGAATTAATCACGACTAAGTAGAGGGATTACTAGTTGTTAATTAAGTAAAAAGATGATGAAGAATCAAAGAAAAGAAACTAAGAATCTAAAAATGAGCTTACGAGACTCTTTCCAACTTGACCAATTTGTTGGTGATCCGTTAACCTTGTGGAGATAAGTCAAGGAACCCGTCACAATATTTCCAGAAAAGTGGTGCAATCTGCCTCAGGGTGACTGTTTGAGTGACTGACCGTCACCCCCTTGGTCGTCCGCCGCTTAGGCCGTCACCCCCTTTCCAAAATAGGTTGTTGAACTTGTTCTTGGCGATGGATGAATTGGCTGGCCGTTGCAAGCTTGACTGAGCGTCATCCAACCAGTAAGTCATCCACAACCCTCAACTCGCGACTGATTTTGCGACGGTTCGTCACTAGCTTGGTGAGCCGTCAAGTGTTTTGGCCCAAATTGTTGTGTTGTTGAGGCTGGTTGAACAATTATTCAACAACTTCTGGTTCTTCAATGGATCCTTCAAGCTCTAGAAGCCTTGAAATTTCTTGTGGTCCCCTTTGTACTCTATTTTTGCCCCTTCCTCTTTTGGAATATTCCCTTTTTGTGCTAACCTTATCCTTTCTCCTTTTGACATTTTGGAATATTTCTTGGCATAAACAAGTACACAACCTTTTCTTTCACTCCTTTGGTTCAAACACACCCTTTTTGAATGCTTTTTTTCAACAAGATAGGAAGAACATTCAAAAAATTGACCCTTGAGCAAACGAACTTGGAATTTGACGAATTCGAAACCCAAGTTCACTTCAAACTCCCTAACACAATCCAAGCAACTTTAAGCTCAAAAATTCAACCACAAAAATCATATTTGAGAACCCACATCAAATTTCTTCAAACTCGAACTTCAACAATGGTGGAACACTTAAATCTTGTCGGAATAAGCTCAAATTTCAGATTTTGGCTATAGTACTAGGGAACAAGATTCTAGTACTAGAAACACAAGAAGACTCAAAAATCAAAACACTCAAAGATTCAAAAATGACCAAAACGTTTATTTTTACACTTTTTTTTTTTTTTCTAGATAACAAACCCAAGACTAGAATCGTGGGAACGATCCTAAGCTCGGCTCTGATACTAAATGATACGAGACAAAATACGGAAAGGCAAAATAACACAAAAACAAAGTAAAAATGATAGAGACAAAACAGGAAAGTAAAGGATAGATAGAATAACACACAGATAGAAAAATCAATGAAACTAATGGGTATATTAAACCCAAAAACCCCAACGATAAATTCTACAAGCACCAATTCTCTTATGAAGACCTCGAGTGAAATTAATCACTCACAACCGTGTTTCTCAATAAAGCAATAAGCTCCCAACATGCTTAAAAACACTCGCAAGTGTATCTGTCATCATTATTCATCAGCTATCCTAAACATGAAGGAAAACCTAACTATTTATAGCCATGAGCTATTTATTACAAATGGGCCCAAAAGTGACCCTAAATACCAAGTGGGCCTAAAAGTGACCCTAAATGCCAAATGGCCATATGTTGTCACATATGCTCTTCCTTTGCTTCGTTGGACCTCGTAGACTCCACGCTATCTTCCAAACACGACGTTGCTCAATACTCCCTTTGATGATATCATCAGAGATAGCTCCTTCCGCGCTCCAAACTATCATCCACGCGACATTGTTCTAGTTGGAGCTCTAAAAGGGTACTCCAAACACGTCTTGGCATCCATGAGGTGGTCATGGCTTGGGCTCCCTAGTGTTGGCCTCGAATTACATGCTCAAAAGCGTTGACGTCAATTTGACTCGTATCACTGTGGCTTTTTTTTTTTTTTTTTTTTTTTTAGGTTGCATTTCTGAATTTCATTTTTTGGTTACATAAATGATTCCTCCAATTATTTGAATGTTAATGCTAGGGTATTCAGCAATGAACTCGTTAAACCAGGAAATGTTGTTTCTGGAGTGGTTGAACGAGTAACTCCGGATGCAATTGTGCTAGATGTTACTGCTCAGGGTCGTTTTAAGGGCACAATCTCACCCCAACATTTGTCTGATCACAGTGGTGAATATCATCCGTTGAATCCTTTGTTTCTCTGCAATTGCTTTTACTTTTTTAAGATTTAGGCAGTTGAAATATTGTTGTGTTTACCGCTTGCAGGCCATGCTGAGTTGATGAAGTCTGCCTTGAGACCTGGGTATGAGTTTGATCAGCTTTTGGTTCTTGGTACTTTCTCTATCCTACATCCAGCTGTATCGAGATATCTCTTCAGTTAATATTTGGTCATTTCTGACCAATTTTTTTTCATAGCTCACTTTTTAGTTGTCCAGTAATTTTGTATTTTATTTGTTGGATACACATAGCTAATAGTTTTACTGAGAAGAAGCCAAAGTGGTTGTATGCCTATTCAATAATAGCAAAAAGGTGGTTTCTTGTTAATCTAGATTAGCGTGTCATTGAGAGCAAAACTTATCATTGGTGTTGTATGAAAACTGAAAAGCAGAGAGGAGGAATCTGCAAGGGGTAATCCTATGGAGGAAAATCTGGAAAAGCATAGCACTATTCAAATTAAAATGTTTCACTTGTCTGGTGACTAGGAGATCTTGCTTAACACATGAAGTGCTCCAGAAAAGGTAGTCTCCAGATGCTGCCTGCGCAGTGAAACAAGGGAAACAAACAGCCACCTGTTCCTCCACTGTTGATTCACGGCTCAAATTTGGGCAATCTTTTTTTAGCTTTACATAGGTTAATTGGACCATTCTAGAACATAACCCAGATTTACTGAGTTGTTGGGTGAGAAAAGTTTTTTTTTTCTTCTTTTGGGGGGGGGGGTCTTTTATTTTGTAGTCTGTATGGAAGAAAAGAAATGAGAATGTTTTGAAGATAGGTCCAATTCAGGAAGTGAAGGGGAGATTGGTAAAGTTGCTGCCATGAGGTCACGGGTTCAAGTCTTGGAAACAGCCTCTGGCAGAAATGCAAGGTAAGGCTGCGTACGATACACTCTTGTGGTGGGGCCCTTCCTCGGACACCGCGCATAGCGGTAGCTTTAATGCACCGAGCTGCCCTTTTTTAAGTGAAAGAGAATTGTATTTTATCTTTTTATTTTTGGTGTAAAGAACATTGATCAAGTGGTAGAATTTCTAGGAGCTTTGTAACTATCTCTCTCTCTCTCTCTATCTCTCTCATATCCTTAATGCTGAGGAATACAATAGTACAAGTTTGAAGAGGGGGAAAGAGACTTCTAGATTTTCTAGTTGCATTCTGCAAAGTCAAGTACTGAATACTGATTCAGCAATACTGATTTAGTCAGTATGCTGTAGATGTTGGAGTTGGAGATGCCCATTATAATACCTTTATATTAATGCTGCAGTCAACTTTGTATCCTCTACTTGTTATGTGATTCTTCTGTAATTTAACCAACTATTGTCCATAGACTGACCTGTGGTATTTCTATGTTCTTTCGTTTCTGAGGCTGCATGAGAGTGTTTTAACATGACACTGCACTGACTAGATATTTGTTTGGGGCTTTGATGTTTGTAGACATAGACGGCAGCAATTTTATACTCTCTGCAAAACATTCTCTTGTGACCTCAGCTCAGCAACTTCCGCTGGATATTAACCAAGTCCGTCTTAACTCGGTGCTGCATGTAAGAAATGTTCTTCATAATTTTTGAGTTTCTTTCATCTCTCCTTTCTAGGTAAGCTAGGCAACTGTTTATAATCCAATGGCAAGGAACTGAGGCACATTTTTTATCTTTGTTTTTCGCCTTTTCTTGTGGGGTAGGCATGGTTCTTACAAACTAGTGATTGTTCATAACTGGAGAGATCACAACAACTAAAGTTTTTCTTTTGAAATGCTCAAAGCTTTAGTAGTTGAAGTTGGTTTATTGACCATGATATTACTTTCTGGTAATTCCACTTTTCCGCTAACTACAGCATATATTGTTTTATCCAGGGATATGTTTGTAATATAATTGAAAGTGGTATCTTCATTCGCTACCTTGGGCGCTTGACTGGGTTTTCTCCAAGAAACAGGGTATATATACTTCTTGCAGTAAATCTATTACCTTCATGATCGTCTCTTTTATTTGGATGAAGTGCACAATATGATCAATAGAAAATGTTGAGTCATCGCCATTTTGTTTTTCATGAAGGCTACTGATGACAGAAGATCTAGTCTTTCTGAAGTTTACCAGATTGGACAGTCTGTACGCACTAACGTTGTTGATGTAGGTCAACAGTTTGGTATACTGAAGCTTTAGTATGTTATGCTTTTGGTATTCCCAGTGAAATTTTGGTTCTTCCCTTCCCTTTCTCATCCAGGTCAGCAGTGAAACAAGTCGAATTACAGTTTCTTTGAAGCAGTCTTTTTGCTCTTCAACGGATGCATCCTTTACTCAAGAATACTTCCTTGTGGAGGAGAAGGTAATTACTGACCGTGAATTCTATGTTGCAGAAAAGCCCTGTTGATCTTTTGACTGGCAAAATATTCCTGTTTGCTTGTCATACGGACTGTTTTCTCTGTCTGTTGCATCTTTAGCCAACCTAGAAGGTGCATCTGCAATTGGTAGGGAAGAAAACTATCAGAACATAGAACAAACCTTTTGGAAATCTGTTAGACTTCTGGTATGGGCCTTGTGTAGGCAGATTTTCTGCCTTTATTAAGGGAGAGACTTTCTATCTGATAGTGCACTTGGAACTTCCTAAATTCGCTGTAAATCCTTTTTACAACAACAACAACAACAAACCCAGTGAATTCCCACCAAGTTTGGGGGGTAAAATGTACGCAGTCCATACCGCTACTTCCAAAAAAGTAGAGAGGCTGTTTCCGATAGACCCCCGGCTGTAAATCCTTTTTAATTGGGTTAAATTAAATTCACTTTAACTCTTATGCCCATAGGGTGAGTTATGTTACGTATTGTTCAACTTTGCCCCAAATTTAGCCAGACTTTTCCCATTTGATTTAGCTTCACTTACTTGTTCTTGGTTGTGTTCTTTTGGACTGGAAGTAAACTTATTATGTGTTCTTATGAGTTGCCTGTTTTGACTACAAACTTTTGAAAGTACCATAGATCTCCTCATCTCCATATTTGTTGCTTTTGACTTGAATGATCAAAGTCTTTTACAGTTTCTGCTCATCTGTTTTATCATTTAATTAACCTTTTCGACTTTCAAGAGCGTGAATACCTGCCTTGGGTCCATAACAGGTGGGCTTGTATGTTTGTTTTATTTTCTGCTTACAGAGGAGAATGTGGTAGCCTGAAACAAGATTCAAAATTATCCTGTGTGCTAAGGTTTTGCATTGGAGTCTCTAGTGTCTTCATTGTTCAATAAAATGCCAATAATAACATACCCAGTGTTAGTGTAGTCCCACAAAGTGGGGTTTGGGGAGGTTAGAGTGGTACACAAACCCTTACCCCTACCCTAGAGATAGAGAGACTGTTTTGGATAGACCCTCGGCTCAAGAAAATCAGTCCAGGAAAAGAAATAATGGAAGTACAAGAAACAACGTATAGTAACAGAATAGTACTACAACAAAGCAGTATGATAAGCCAAGTACAAGAAACAACAGATAGTAACAAAAATCGAAGGACAAGAAACTACAAGAGTAATACTACAATTACTGGTATGGACGAACATCAAGACAATGCACTCCCACATACTAACTTTCTACCCTAATCCGTGTCCTCCACAACCTCCTATCTAAGATCATATCCTCGATAAGCTGAAACTGTGTCATGTCCTATCTAATCACCTCTCCCCAGTACTTCTTGGTTCTACTTAGACCTTTCCTCCTAGCTAATCACCTCTCCCCCGTCCCCCGTACTTCTTGGGTCTACTTCTACCTTTCCTGGAACCATCCACAACCAACCTCTCACACCTCTGCACTGGGATATTCGAGCACCTCCTCATTACATGCCCGAACCATCTCAACCTCGCTTCCCGCATCCCAAACTTAGGTCCATGTAAGTAAAAATGTTTTTTTTCTTTTCATTAATTGTGTATCCCAAAAACTCACTTAATAATAAGTAACCGATGCTCATAAATATGACATATGTTTATTGGACTGTGTCCTCTATCAGATCTTGTTATATAGAAGGCAATGTAGGGAATACTCTTTTCTCTTAGAATCTATATCAGTTTGAATAGATCTTTGTTCATCTTTCTCTGCTATCAGATTGCCAAGCTGCAGTCAGTGGACTCTGGAGGTTCCGACTTAAGATGGGTGGAGCAGTTTAATCTGGGTTGCACTGTGAAGGGAAAAGTTCATGAAATAAAGGAATTCGGTGTTGTAGTAAGCTTTCAGAAATGTGATGACGTTTTTGGTTTTATTTCCCACTATCAGTGTAAGTCCCTTTGAAACATTGAATATACAGTAGTTGTTTGTTTCCTTGAGAACTAATAAAGTAAATGATACCTTTGCAGTAAGTGGAATCCCAGTGGAGACTGGCTCAAGTATTCGCACAGCAGTACTTGATGTTTCCAAGATAGAACGCCTGGTGGATCTGTCTTTGAAGCCTGTTTTTGTGAATAAATCAAAGAAAGAGACCACCAACAGTCATACCCAGAAGGTCATTCTTGAATTTGCTATTTCATTTGTTATACTGTACTGTTCATTCTCTCGGTTTTACTCGTCTCTTTGAAGATCTTTTTTATAACCGGGATATCCCCGGGGGACAGTGTGCACAGTTAGAAATTCGGTGGATAATGGACTGTACTTCTATCCTTTTCTACTTAGATACCAGGCTTTTGTTTACGGCAGGGTTTGAGCCTGTGCGGGTGGGCAGCCCACATATCACAAGCTGGGGACTGTTTTTTGTACTAATTCTTCCGTGAAAAAATACTAAATTTTTGTATAAATCTTGTATTTTCTTTCTTGCTTTATCTTGTATCTATTCTGGTTGCACTGCTCTAATTTTTTTTTTCTGGTGTATTTGATAACCTTACCTTCTTAAACAGAAACGCAAAAGGGAAATGCTAGGAGAATTGGAAGTAAATCAAACTGTAAATGCTGTTGTGGAGATTGTTAAAGAAAATTACTTGGCAAGTCTTTCATTTCCCCCCCCCCCTGATTTTTTGGTTGTATTCTGCGTACTTCGATTCATGTTGTAGGCGTGCTTAACATTTTCTCTTAACCAGGTTGTTTCAGTACCATCATATAATTACACTCTTGGATATGCATCACGAGCTGATTACAATACTCAAAATCTTCCACCTAAATCATTTACCAATGGAGAAAGGTAATAAGACCTGATAATGCTAGGTTATAAAAAAATAAAACCTGATAATTCTTATTCTATTTGTCTTTTTTGTGTTTTCATTGTCATTCCATTTATGATGTCCGGGTGGAGCGGAAAATGTTTTTTGTTTGGAATCCCTGGGAAACCCACAACCTTTTCCCAACCTCTGCCACAACTTCTTTCCTTCAGTTGAGCACTCTGTGGTAACCTGTTCTCTGTGCAATAGCGCACCAAACCACATAGGAGATGTATACCGCAGTAGGCGAGCCCCATGCAACGAGCTCATGGCTCAGCAGCAGACAAAGGCTGGATTTGATCCCAGGTCTTCTCCCACACAGGAGGCCCACCTCCCAACCACTCAACCACTTCCCAGAAAAATGTTGTCATTTTATTTTATTTTTTCACTATTTTGTGGTTTTGCTTCAGTTTGGAATTTTTACGGTATTTGAGTTGCAATGAAAATTGTCAAGTAGTGAATCTTGGACCTAACTCAACCCCAAAAGCTAGCTCAGGATATGAGGATTGTCCAATTCATATAAAAAGACCACCCATCCTATAAGAGCCCGATGTGGGACTCTTTAGCATCCTCCCTCTCCCCTAACGCCACAACTAAACATCTCGAGCACGGACAACTTTTAATATGGGTGGTCCAACACTGGGAAACAAGAATTGGGAGGGATCCTTCTTTGATCGTATGTAAAGAAATGGGTTTTGGGTATAACTCAAACCAAAAAGGTGAGGATTACCCAAGCTATATAACAAAACTGACCGTCCAATAAGATCCCGATGTGGGACTCTTCAACAAAAGTGATATTTAGAAATTCCAACAGTAAAGCAAATGAGATGTGCATAGTAGTAGTTCATGGGGTAAATGTTGTGACTTAAGCACCCAACGGTGTCGCTTGGCGGCCAATAAAGTCGGTTGAGAATTATGAGGTCTCATGTTCAAATCTCACCAGAGGCAAATACATTATGTGATCTCTTCCTATCTATCCAAGCCTTGGTGGATAGAGTTACCAGATGCATATGCTGGTGCTGGTGGGAGGTAGCAAATACTCCGCGGAATTAATCGAGATGCATGCAAGCTGACTGAAAGACCACGGTTATGGAAAAACAAATTGTGACTTAACATCACCTTGAAATATGAGCTTGGACCTTGTAGTATCACTAGACTTGAGAAGGAAGTAAAGCGAATCAGAAATTTCAGAGCAAAATTTGCTTTGAAATGGTTTGTATTTTATGCTTGGTGAATAGCAAATGGCTGCATGAGGTAGCTGTGATATAGAATTATAGATTAATTAATATGATCGAAAGGAAAAAAGTATAAGAATCTTGTAGTATGGTTGCAAGTGAAATATGGAATCATCTATATATCAAGCAATGCCAATTTTTCCCTGTAATAATCTTTATGAAGTTGGAACTTGGGTAGATGGAACTTAAGCTAATGTAAACATTCAATGTACTGTTACCATGGGTAGAAATGTAGGACGGTGTATGTGCACATGCCAGTCAGAAGATATATCTAGCTGATACTTAAATGGAAGAATATAAAAGAGAAGGCTACCGTGGAATTTGAATCACTTTTGAGGGAGGGACGTCAGGAATGTACAGCTCTTTCTATCTAGTATTTAATATAAGGAGACTTCGAATTCTAAGTCAGGGCGTATAATTATGGGACTTACTAAAATTAGTATGACTTATTTTGGGAGCTAGTTGTGTGAGTGGGTGGGTGGTTAGGGTTTGGTGGGGGGGGATTGTCTACCATCACGCTACTGTGCTTTTCATTTTATGGAAAGCTAAAGTAGGTCATTGTTATTTGATGCTTGCTATTGTTGTTTCTATTTTGTAATTCATTTTTCCTTAATATAGTGTCATTGCCACTGTTATGGCCCTTCCCTCTCCTTCAACAAGTGGGAGATTGCTGTTGCAGCTCAAGTCTATCAGTGAAGCTATTGAAACGTCAAATTCCAAGAGGGCTAAAAGGAAATCTACTTATAATGTCGGATCGCTGGTTCAGGCAGAGGTATGGATATCTTTCTTGGTAATAGATTACTTTTTTTCATGAAGGATTCAGATCACAAATTAGCTGGGGACTATATTTTATCTTTTCAATTAACTGCAGATTACTGAAATAAGGCCACTTGAACTGAGACTAAAATTTGGGTCCAGTTTCCATGGGAGGGTGCACATAACAGAGGTAAGCAATTATTTGATAGCTTCTTCTCAAATGATTATCTAATGGTACAATGAGTTCCCCCCTTGCACTATAGACAAAGAAAGAAAGTATACCTGATTATAGAAATCCTTGCCTTCTTGAAAGAAAAAAGAATAGGAGAAAAAGATAAATGTAACTTAATTTTTTGTGTTCCATAACTTGTGTCTTTCAATTTCTTGATGAATAGGCATCAGATGACAATTACACTGAAGCTCCATTTAGTAACTTCAGATTTGGGCAGACTCTTACTGCAAGGATCATTTCAAAGTTCAATATGTCAGAAAGTGTTAACAAAGTCTATCAGTGGGAGCTATCCATTAAACCATCCATACTTGCAGGTGAAATGATAACATTGCTAAGTATGGCATGATATCTTTTTTGTTTTTACCGACTATTACCTCGTATGAATTTCTTCCACTTGAGCTTGGCGTCTACCTTGTTCACTTTGAACAGATTTGCATTCTTCTTGTTAGATCAAATGTCATCCCTCTTAAAGCCCTGTAGAGTGTGAAGAGTATACTTTTGGCTGTGAAACTCCAGATGGGATCTTGAGAGAGTGCAATAAACTGAAATTTGTATTGTGTGATATATTAGTAGAAGGTTTGCTTCCTTAATTTTTGTCTCGTTGCAAGCTCCACAAGCTGGCATGTCTAATAGGGAACTATTTTACCCAATCCTTGTGTCTTTGCATGGTTATTTTATGTTTACTAACACCAAAAAGTCTTGTGATTCTGTCCTTCTCTATATACAGGATATGTCGGGGTATTCTCTTATTGGACTAATTTTTCCCCAGTCTGATGTATTTGTGGCTGGCATATATATGCGTAATGCTGAGAACTCTTAAATTTTAGTTCAATAATCTCATTCGTTGTTTCCATGAGTTCATGGCGACAAACTTCAATTTATAAACTTGAAAATCTTGTCTTTCTTTTATGAGTTCCTCTATGGATGCAGAAAAGGTTTATTCCATTTAAAGGAATAAAAACCAAAATAAATCTTACGCACTAGGGTTGTTAAGATATTCAGATTAATATTCGTGAAATAGACACAATTCAATCATGTTCAAGTGATGCAAGTCTAGTTTTATTTTTGAAGGTATCCCTTTTGAGTTCTGACTATGGTTGTTCTTTTGTGTCCAGGATCTGGTGAAATTGAACCCGTTAAAAAATTCAGTTATTCAACTGGCCAGCTAGTTTCTGGCTTTGTGTACAAAGTTGACAGTGAATGGGCTTGGTTAACGATATCTCGAGATGTTAGGGCCCAGCTCTATATCTTAAATAGCTCAAGTGAGCCTAGTGAGCTAGATGAATTTCAGAAAAGTTTCTCTGTTGGCAGGGCCTTCTCTGGTTATGTTTTAAGTTGTAACAAGGAGAAGAAGTTAGTGCGCTTAATTTCACATCCACTGTTGATTGACCCAGAAAGACCTGCTTGTCAAGAAGATGGTCCCACAGATCATTTAAGTAAAAATATGGCATTTCATATTCGTAAAGGCAGTGTTTTGGGTGGCAGGATTTCCAAAATCCTTCCAGGTGTTGGTGGAGTGCTTGTTCAGATTGATCCTCACCTATATGGTAAGGTTCATTTCACTGAACTGACAGATCCAGGGGTAACCGATCCTCTGTCTGGATATCATGAAGGACAATTTGTAAAGTGCAAAGTTCTGGAGATTGCTTATTCAGGCAAGGGAACTGTTCATATTGACCTCTCGCTGCGATCTATTTCACACAAAACCCAGAAGCAGAAACTCTCTGCACTCAATGACACTGTGTAAGTTCCAGATCTCTTACACTTGAATTTTCTAAAGACTCTTCCTAAGACGTCTACGTATGCTCTCCTCTCCTCGTGTTATTTCTTAAAGGTCAACACGCATGAACTTCATGAGCCTGAATGCATTTATGATCTTCATCGGTTATAGATTTCTTATCATGCTGCAAAAAAACATGCTACAAATGTTTTACTTTTGGAATATGATTGTTCTTCTAGACGATAAAAAAATGTTGTTGCCTAAGCTTTTCTTAGTCTGTTTCTGCAGAGTTCGGTCAATGAATTCCACAGTCAATGTGTGTTATGCACTTGATCCCAATGATACTTCTGTTATCTAAAGTGTACTGGACCTTTTTATGTTTTCAATATCCTCCTCCTTGCAGACCTGAGGGTGTCAATTTAGCTGACTAGGCGGGAAAATAGAGGTTCTGACAGTGAATTTAAAGGCGGATATATGCTATGCGTTATGACTTCTGTCATCCAGTGAATTGGACCTTCTTATGTGTTCACGATCCTCCTTGCTGCAGACTCAAGGAAGTTAATATAGATGATTAGGCCGAAATGTCCTGTTATAGTTGTTTCATAATTTATTCGGTAAATTGGTTATAAAATTGGTAATTTTGTATAACATTGGAATCTTACTCATTATTGGAGTACTATAGGAGGGGTGAAGGTCTATTTCCTTTGTTTGGCTTAGGAAATAAAAGATGAGGGGAAGTAAAGTGAAGCCCTTCCACATTGGCATTTCCGTCCCTCTAAAACCAAAAGAAACAATGCACCCAAGGGTGTGGCCTAGTGGTTCAATGACGTGGGTTGAGCACCGTGAGTTCTCAAGTTCAATTCCCAACAGAGACAAACACTAGGTTATTTCTTTCCATCTGTTCTAGTTTTGGTGGATAGAGTTACCTGATGTCTCCTGCAGGTGGGAGGTGGCAGGTATCCCGTGGAATTAGTCGAGGTGTGCGCAATCTGGGCCGGACACCACGGTTATTTAAAAAAAAACAATTTAGATGTCTTTCTAACTGCACCAAAAAATTGGATGAGAAGGTTGTTACTTGTACTAAAAGGAAGTATTCACTGACTCATACTTCCACCTATCCTTCCTTTCCCTCCTTGAGGCTATCTAGCAATTATTTCAATGTGGATATATAGGGTATTTTCACCCATAGGCCATATCATTTCCGTACTTCTTTTTGTTGCTTATTGATTTTTATTTTTTTTGGTTATTGTTTATTCAGGAAACTTCCTGTATTGGTGGAGAAGATTGAGGATCTTCATCCTAATATGATGGTGCAGGTACAATATGATTTGGATGTTTCTTTTTTTCTTGCAAGCTGCATTAATGTGCTGTCATTCTCTTTCCGTAGTTTTCTGACCTTTAAACCGATAATACCCTTGTGCTTGGCGTCTTCATCCCCCTCCATGCAAAAGATATCGCACAACATTGATATATGCCAAACTCTGATGGATGCCCGCAAGTTAATTTTGATGATATAATAGTATTGAATCTTATGTAACACTTGTCTAAATGGAAATTAATCGATTGAAGGGGTTCTTAAAGATGAGGAAAGCTTCATCTTCGTTATCACGTTGAGGTAATTTACCTTTTCTTTCCTTGGTGTCCAAGGGATGTATTCTTTCTATGGGTGGAGAAGATCATATGATTTCCTTTCTCCCTCGAACAAAATGAAATGATCTTCCTAACATCTCATGGACATCTAGCTATTAAGTTACCACTCACTCCTTACAGACGACAATCTGTCCTATTCAATTCTTCAACTTGCCCCAAAATCAAAATCCCACTAGTAGGACAATTCCCTTTGCTATTCATCCAACATCTGCTTTTCTTGAAGTATCAGCTTTCTATAAATCCTTCAATGTAAGTGGCATAAACCAATAGATACCCTACATTTTTAACATCAGATTTCACATTCAGAGGCAAATATGCATCATACCTAGAAGAAGCTGGCATTTAACAGCTAATACCCTCCCCCTAAAATATAGAACCAAACCATTTAGATATCTTTTGAATTTCAAGTCTCTCCTCAATGAACTGACCTCATCCCACCATGGGTTCCCAATAACATCTTTCCCGACTTCAACTTAGGTGTTCTGGGTTCATCCCAAGGTTCCATCACATATGTCCATTGATCTGTCCCGTATAAACTGTTTAGCCCCTCATACGCCATGCTCCGTTTTCATCCTCATACACGTCTCTAGTTAAGTTTTCTCCATATTGCTGTCACTTACAATATCAAAGCATAATATCAAGTGCCACTTTGCTGATTAACTGATCTCTTCTGCTACATAGGCTGACTTCCTAAAAGAGATGCATTATATTATGTGGGAAGATTTGAATGTGTACTTCAATTTTTATCAATGCTAATAACTATGCCTTCAGATACACCTTGTTTCTCCTTTCCATTAATATCAAAATCTTGAAGTAACTAATTTTGTTGCATCACATATTTATTGTTCTCATTTTTCCATTCTCCCTTTCTGTTGGAATGTAATTCACCTTTCATCTGAAATTTCTTTCACACTTTCTCAAGCATGAACTTTTTTGTTCCACTCGAGCAACTGCATCTTGTATTTTATATGTAAAATAAATGGATGTGGACTGAGGTTGTATCAAGTGTTTATGTATGTGGGTGTGGGTGTGTATATGTTTCCTCCTTCAGTCAGAAGTAGCTGGTTCTACTAATCACTATAGGCATATCATAGCGACTCCAAATGATGTCTTTCTTCATCCTTATATATGCATAAATAGTTCTTGTTTATTCATCATTTTCCATTAAATTCATCCAACATATATGATATGAACTGATTTCTCAGTTTTCAAAGAAAACAAGAAAATATGATATAAACTGTTTGTATACTCAAAACTCATTGGTAAAATCATTTTAGCCTTTGTGTCTTTCTATGTTACTGCATCTGCACTGATGATTGGTTTCCTTTTTCTGCCAGTTAAAGTGTAATGTATTCCATTTTTTACTTTTAGGCATATGTGAAAAATGTAACACCAAAAGGATGTTTTGTAATGCTTTCGCACAAAGTTGATGCTAAAGTTCTCCTGTCAAACTTGTCTGATGGCTATGTGGAAAATCCAGAGAAAGAATTCCCTGTTGGGAAACTTGTCATGGGAAAGTAAGTTTTCTCAGTATGGACAAATTATTTATTGTATCAATCCTCTTGTTCTCGTATGCTAATTTCCTATACTACAGGGTGGTCTCCGTGGAGCCATTGTCCAAGCGAGTGGAAGTCACTCTAAGGACATCAAGTGCAGTTGGTGCGCCCAGCTCTGATTATGATGCTCTAAGTAATTTGACTGTTGGGAATGTCATATCTGGCAGAGTCAAGCGAGTTGAACCATATGGTCTGTTTATCACAGTTGATCACACAAACTTGGTATGTAACAGGTCAATTCCAGTAGTTTTGACTTGGTAGTAAGTTTTTATGACCTAAGTGGCCACATTGTTACTTTTGAATATGGATCACATTCACTTACATTATTAATATTTCAGTCTATAGCTTTTCACGTTATTGTAATTGCATCAACTGTAATGAATTTCTCACTCTTTACTGATTAATATATCTTTTTCCTGCTTTGTATTTTCATCAGCTATAATAAAGTTCTGATGTTAATCATGAATGTATTTTTCTCATCAGTTTGCAATGTTGATGAGCTATGGTTCTTAGCAGAAAGCTTGTGTTTTACTTGTATGCTGATGATTCCAGCTTTATTTTCTAGGTTGGGTTGTGCCATGTTTCAGAGATCTCTGACAATCATGTTGACACTATTGACTCTAGACACAAAGCTGGGGATAGAGTGACAGCAAAGATTTTGAAGGTAAATGCTTGTTCTGTATAACACTGCAGTTTTTGTAGTGTAGACAAATATTTTTGAATACGTGAATTTTATCAAGGCAAAAGGGAAAGGGAGAGTAATGACAAAGAATTTTGTTTATATCCCTTGTTTCTTTTTCTTTTCATTTTTGTCGTCGTCTCCTGGTTTGGACAATAATAACAATGTTAGATCATGCTATATAAGTGAATTATAAAAGTTGGTACTTGGTTTTTGCATGTCAAATTCTTTTATCATCCTTCTTTCTGAAGCATTACAATTACTAATCTAGCTTTCCAGAATTGCTAGAGTGATGACTTTGGCTGTATAGCATGTGTCATTTCTGTCATCTGGTTCTGTTACATTCAAAACTCATTTTTTCAACCTTTTGTAGGTTGATAAGGAAAGACATCGAATTTCACTTGGGATGAAGAAATCATATTTTAATGATGCTACAAGTACTGAAACAGATGCAAGGCCAAGTTCTGGTTATACAGTGAATGGAGATGCTCTTTCCATAGGTATTGAATCAACTCCTTCACCTGAGAAGAGCTCTCAAGCACGGGAGGATCTTGATGGTGAATCTGTTTATGGGAAGGACCTGTTCCTTGCTGAAGTTGAATCTCGGGCATCCATACCACCACTGGATGTCCCACTTGATGATACTGAAAATTTGGATATGGGTGATGTAGTTAATGAAGACTCAGGTGATGTCATCAATTTGGATACTTTAGATGACAAGAACAAGAAACATGCAGCAAAAAAAGCTAAAAGATTGAGGTACTGTTTGAATCATTTATACTTCTTTCTTACCTGTTCTTCCAGTTTACTAATTCATAGAGAGTAATGTTGTCTATATCATAATTTTCTTCATGTGATACAATCTGTTTAAGCAGGGAACAAGAAATTAGAGCTGCCGAGGAAAGATTACTGGAAAAAGATATTCCCAGAGATGAAGATGAGTTTGAGAAATTAGTTAGAAGTTCCCCTAATAGCAGCTTTGTCTGGATAAAATACATGGCATTTGTGCTGTCTTTGGCTGATGTTGAGAAGGCCCGATTGATCGCCGAACGGTAAATCTTTGAAGTTATATTTTCTTCATCTAAAACAAACAGTGAATTGTCTGGCAAATGAAGAGTTTGAATTATAAAGTTGTAGTTGGAATTTTAATGAACCTTCGGTCATATTGGTATTGTTGCTCTTCTAGACTATATATGCCTCTTGTGAAAGGAAAATATTCTGCTTCTTGTGCTTCAATGTGATAGGACAGTGAATATGCTAACGGGACTGTAAGATTATATTGGCCTGTTTACCTCGTCAAACTGCCAAGCATATGAAAAGATATTTTAATTAACAGGTTAGTAATGCATATTGATAGCAAAAAGAAGAGAAAAATCTAGCACCAAGTTGGTTCTAGGACATTTACATAGTCAGAACTCTCTTACAGAAAAAAGAAAAGAAAAAAAAAGGGTTCCTTCTACCAATTCCTATCCTTGTACTGAATTGAGGAAATCAACCAGCTATTTTCTTCTTTTCTTTGACATCCTGAAGATTACACAGAAAAAGTCATAAGCATCTGAACTTAATCTTCGGTACCGGATCTACTTTTCCTTCGAAACATCTTGCATTTTCTTTCCTTCCGTAATATCCGACAAACACAAGCTGGTACAGTTTTCCAAATCTTTCTCGTAGCTTCCTTACTCCTTCAAACCCCCCAGATGGTCAGAGATCCCTCACTGTACGATGCATGGTGAAGGCATCTTGAATAGGTTAAAAAAGAATGACCAGCTAATATGAAATAAGTGTTGCCACAGGACAGTGAAGGAATAAGTGTCTGCAGTTTTATTCATCACGGTTAGGCATAAAGCACCTGTTGCATAATATGAAAGCCCTTTCTGTAGTTTGTTTTGAGTCTATACCTCGTGAGCAACCAACCACATAAAACAGCTAACTTCATAAGGGCTTCTAGACTTGCACTATTTTTTCCATGACCAGCTAATAGGGTTGTTCCCTTGACTGTCAATCTAACATCACATTTTGGGAAAAACTATCTTGGGCAGGTGTGTGCCATCACATTTAAGTTGCCTCAGAAGATATGTGTGATCTATATGGCTTAAGTATAACACTTTGCTCCAAAAGATTCCTTGCATGGAACAACTAAAAGAACCACATGAGGTGCAAACAAATGCACAACTCATGTTTGATTTAGTGTTTTTAGGTACTATTGAGTTGCAAAATGTGATGGAAAATTATGTATGACCTGTTAGTTGTGTCTTGATTCTTTTCTCAAGGGCCTTGAGGACGATAAATGTGCGAGAAGAGTTGGAAAAGCTGAATGTTTGGGTTGCTTACTTTAATTTAGAAAACGAGTATGGAAATCCACCAGAGGTCAGCAAAACAATGATATTGACCCATTTATGTTCGTTATATTTCACTTTGCAATTCCAGTATTTGCCTCTGAATCCCATATCCTTGATTACGCCCCAGGAAGCTGTTGCAAAAGTATTCCAAAGAGCATTGCAGTATTGTGATCCCAAAAAAGTGCATTTGGCCTTGTTAGGAATGTATGAGAGGACTGAGCAACACAAACTCACAGATGAACTTCTTAACAAGATGGTCAAGAAGTTCAAGCATTCGTGCAAGGTAGTGACACCTAAGAGTGGTTTGGGAAGTGCTTTGGTTGATCCTTATTTAACTATTGCTAACTCTTTGTGTCCTCTTTGCATTTAGGTTTGGCTCAGGCGGATTCAGTGGCTATTGAAACAAAACCAAGATGGAGTCCAGTCAGTGGTGAATCGTGCTTTGCTAAGTCTTCCTCCGCACAAACATATTAACTTTATTACACAAACAGCTATTCTAGAGTTCAAGTGTGGAGTTCCTGACAGGGGTCGCTCCTTATTTGAGAAAATGCTTCGCGAGTATCCAAAGAGAACTGATCTGTGGAGCGTTTATCTTGATCAGGTACTGTATTGAACTGCACTATTGTGTGGGTGAAGAAAATCATTTTTACAGTACATGACTCACAACTAAATCAAATGAACAGGAGATTCGACTGGGAAATGCAGATGTGATCCGTGCCTTATTTGAAAGGGCAATTACTCTTAGCCTTCCACCCAAAAAGATGAAGGTGATTATATATATTTTCAATACCCTGGAATATTTGTCATGATGTTTCTTTCAGTTGGTTTTCTTGTTTTAAGATGGTGCTCTATCCGTTTTATTAATGGCCTATGATATCTGGAGTGCAGTTCCTCTTTAAAAAGTATCTTGAGTATGAAAAGACGCTTGGTGATGATGAACGAATGGAGGCTGTGAAAAGGAAAGCAATGGAATATGTTGAGAGCAGTCTTGCATGAATTAAATACAGCAGTCGTGGAGATACTGGAATATCTTGACATGGTTCAGAGTCCTTCATAGTGCTGGAGAACAGATTATCACATGGTATTGTTCAGAAATTACCTTGAGGTTGAAACTGTCTGCTGTTTGGGACGTACAAACATGACTAACTGTGGCAAGAATCTGTTGAAAGTAATGCCCCCAGCACTAGAACCAACTTCTCTTGTTGGACGTAAGTTGAGTGATTGAAATAGAGTTAGGAGACTGAAATGCAAGTTTTGAAACATGCTAGACGGCAGAGAAGCATGCGGCTTCATTTTTGTTACTGTGTAAAAGAGTAATTTTTGGAATGAACAGAGAAATTGTGGTGTAAAGAGAATCTCAGTTTCATGCAAGGGGGATATGATATTCTGTAGGCGTTTGTGTATGAATATGAATTTTAGCAATGATAATGAATCCATTTTTGACGCTTGTAAATTTTCTTACGCAATTTAGGTGATCTCCCCTGTTTCTAAATATCAAAAAGTTGTTTATGTTTTTCCTATATCTATTATCTACCAACACGGGTTTTGATGGAGTGGTAGGTACGCTATTTTTATTCGGAGGTCTCTGGTTACGGAGTCGCCTTTGTTAGGAAGCCTTACCCCCTAATGTGGGTCTTCCTGTCGTGAGTTTAGATTTAGTTGAGCTCCAATGTGAGTATTGTACCGGGTGGACCCCCTCCCCCCCCCCCCCCCCCCAAAAAAAAAAAAAAAAAAGAATAAAACAAACTTGTCTACTATATCAAGTCTTGAAATTGCAATTATCTATTTTATGTCCTTTTGATTTAAGTTCCTAAAATTATTTTTTTTAAAATGTTTGAAAATATATACCTTTAAGGAGAAGCCCACATTGTTATTTTCTGTGTTATGCCTAGACGTCAATTTGTCTTATGGCTAGCACTTCACCAGACTACTTACCACTTAGAGACTGAGCAGATGGGGTATCATGGTGAATGGAGACTCTGTATTGTGTGAAGAAGCAATATTGGACTCTCTCAATACTTATCTGGGTTTCGAACGCAAGTACTCCAAACTTGTGTGGCAAGGGCTGAAACAATGACTAGGGGTTCAAGGTAAAAATGTAGGTTGGGATCATGAAATACTTGGTAGCAGGGTAAAGCGACATAATCCAAGAACTGCAATTTTGGGCTTTCTGTTTGCGGCAGTAGTGTATCAACTTTGGATGGAGAGGAACAATTCAACTCAAAGAAGAAATCTCACAAGCTACTTCTTAGAGATAATTGTGTTGCAAGTGCATATTGTTGGACAAAGAAACTTTGAATGGGCTACATGCCTTCGAAGTTTAGATCGTTCCCATAGATGTAAGCCTAGTCGTCAATCCAGGTGAGACACTGATAGGAACTAGGATGAAGAAGAGATAGGGAAGGAAATATTATTGGTTAAATAAAGTGCAAGGATCTTAAACACTATATTAACCAATAACCAAGTCCGTATGAGTGGACAGATCTCCAGATATAAAGACAATGATAATATTTTTTTTTTGTCCTTAGAACTCTACCAGATTCTCCTATTTAAACTAAGACATAAGCAATTACTGCTGTAGATAACTACTATAGATAATTACTGACAACTACTAATAGATTACAACTAACAACTACTAATGGATAACTACTTCTATCCTATCTGAAACTAAGGAACTAAGTTACATTATCTCCATATGTTAAAGCAACAGTCTTATCAGACACTTCTCTTTCTTTGTTAGGTTGTACAAAATACTTACTGGTTGAATACAATTTTTGTTTAGCCCCCCTACCCCCACCCCAACCCCGAAAAAAGAAGTAAAAAGAGCAATAAAACAACACTATACATCCCTTAATATATTGGTAACTTTTCTTTAGAAATGATATGCTTAAATTAAGAGTTACTACAATTTTAATCATTATTATTCTACATGATTGAGTAAAAGGGCTCTTAAGGAATAAATACTCACATAGATAGAGTGTCATGACCTGAACCAGGGCCTAGTCGTGACGGGTATTTCAAGTCCATCATGGATCGGAGACCACCCCTTAGCCTAACCTCAAGAGCACAATAATCATAAAAATAAAGCAGAAGCCAATCAAACCGATGATAATAGTAATAGGAATAGATGAATCAAATGACGGTTCAAATAATTCAAATAACAATTCACCCACACTTGTCCACGATAGTTTCTAAAATCAGAATAGCAACTAAGTTAATAAAAGAAATCAGTGAAATGATATGGCCTTTCGAAGGATGGAATCTCACCACTTCACATCAACTCAACAAACGCACCACTGATTTGAGGTGGATTTATACACCTCAGTGTTGCTATCCGGGTTTATTTAGCCTTGTTTTGAGGACTTCTCTTGTGCTTAATGAGTAAATCTTTGTATAATTGAGAATATAAGTGTTAAAATACTTGATCACAATGTATAAGGTGTCTTTCAAACAAGTTTGGAATTAATTTGGTCACTTAGAGTTTAGACGAGAAAACTTGTGTTACTAACTTGAGCTATGTGTTGTTCTAGTTGATCTCGATGGATTATAGTGTGTGTAATGAGTTAGTAAGAATATGATTGTGTCATAATGTGTGTAATAACTTTTTTATAGTGTTTATGGTTCAATTGAAACAAGTCAAGAGACAAAACAATTCGTTAAAGATCAAAAGGATAAAACTACTATTCTTAGCTTAAGTGTCTAGTTCATCATCTTGGATGGTATGTGGTTTTGATCTCTAATTCGTGGTGTTTGATTCTATAGGATTCTTGATGAGTTTATCATGATTATATATGGATTATACACAAGCTGGAAATCAAGTGAAAACATCACCACAAGGCTTGGAATGGATGGACAAAAGCACGGGACAAGACTTGCCAAAAAATGAACGTTTTAGGGTCAGTGGCATGCCACGGACCTTAAACACCGTGTTAGGGTCCATTCCACGCCCTTAGGGGCATACTAAATGACCAATTCCAGTGTGTCACCGCGATATCGGCGTGCCACAGACCCTAGGTAATGCGATAAGGTCTGTGGCACGTTGGTAAGTTCAAATCGGCAACTTGTGTCCTCCTATAAATAGGACCCTTAAACATTATGTTACACACCTTGGACGATCCTGAAACTTGGAGTGAGGATGGATAAAACTTTAATTAGTTTTTTTTTTCTTTCATTATTTTGATTTGTTTATGAATTTTAACATGTATTCTACCATTGCAATTACGGTTATGTCCATGAGCGGCTAAATACCCCTTTTTCGGGGTTAAGCAAGAACATGATTACTCTTTTATCAGGTTGTTTGGTTTTGATTATTTATCATATTAGGTTTTTTATTTATCCTTTTAATTACTATTTTAAGGATTCACGACCCTTAAAATACTTTCATTGTCATCTTGTTAGCTCGGAAGGAAGAACAAGAGGATAGAACGTGGGTAAATAGAAATGGATTGTAATCTTCTACAGAATGAAGTTATAATTTGCATTTAGGATAGGAATATACTTAAGTGCCCTATTTTTTGCACTTACGGGATGAAATATAAATACATTTAACTCAGTTGTCATATTTCCGCTCAACGATGTAGTTGTGGGTCTAGGTTAGATAGGTGATTAGAGGCCCGAAAGACTATAGTCATAATATCAACCCCATGAATGAACAACCAAGATAAGTAACATAACTAATGAAGTTCAATAGCATAGTAGGATTGTTCGCAGAGCCTTAACCCTGAGTTTCTCCCCATTGATTGTCCAAGCACTTTACTTTTCCGCATTGTTAAGTTTACTTTAGTTTTAACTTCCAACTCTTTTGGTTACCTTTTCACTTGTTAATCTTAATAGTGAACTAGATTTAGATAGTTGTCAACAGAAGTCCCTGTGGGATCGATATTCAACTTTTTATAAGGCCACTATATTACTTGGTTGGACCATGTACACTTACGTGTGCGCTTGAGTGCAACAAGTTTTTGGCACCGTTACTTGAAACCTGTAAATAGGCGACTGTATTATTTTTAGTTTTTCTATATTGATTGGTACATAGTTTAGTATTTTTTCTTATTTTTTGTTTTACTTTTCTATCACACTTTGTGATATGTCAGCCTGAGATAAATGGTTTATGAGTGATGATGATTCTAGTTATTTTTGTGGAGGAGCCTACCGAGAGGGTTACTGTCTAAATTTTTAGGGAAGCGAGTGGTTGGGACCTTCACTAGATGAGGTGGATACTAGCCAATCTGTGGAGCAGACATAAGAACTTCAGTTATTCAGCTGTCATTTTTTCTTGAGATTGACATTGAGAAGGTGAATAAGAGTGAGCGTGTTTTGGATGGTATAAATTTGAATGTGGGATTGATTGGGTCTCATTGAAAGCACTTTTCTACATTATGTTTAGATGATGACATATCGTTGGAGTCATCTGAAATAATGAAAAGGTATGAAGATGAGGAATAAGAATCCTATATTCTTAAATTTGCACCAGATAAGCAACACAAAAACATGCCTCACTTCAAGGTCGAGTGGTTTACCATGCACCATCCATTATTTGATTCCTTCATCTTTGTACCACTACCCTATGACCGAAGCAAAAAGATGGATGTGAGGTTAGGGGTGAAATTCATATCCTCAAGGTGGAAGAAAAAGTTGATGTGGGTCATGTCACGATACTAAATCAGGCGCTGCTTGAGAGACAACCCAAGTTAAGGTAGGTTTTATTTTCAGTATTTTAGTTTTTATGTCACTTAGTTTATATTTTTGTTGAGTCACAGGTTGATGGAAATTTTGAATACCAGAAATCTGAGCTGAGGAGCATGGCGAAGACTGAGTGTGGGGTCCCCAGATCCTCATGATGTATGAAGGTGCTACTAGCTAGTCCTAGAGGCCTCAAAGAGTGTTTCTATCTCTACTTTTAATTATAGTTTTGGGACAAACTAGATTTTTAAGTGTGGGATGGGAAAATTTCATTGTTTCGGGTGAAGTGATGTTGTAAGGTCTTGAGTCTGTCGTATTTCTAGTTTTGGGGTAAATTTTTAAAAATTACAAAAAGATTTTCTCTTTTTAGATTTTAGTTATTTAGGTTTGTCTAGTAGGTGCTCACTTTACCCACCCCGTGGTTGTTCTTTTCCATAAGGGCGCTCCTTGAACCAGTATTCTTTTTCTTTTTAGGAGTAATTTTTATATTTTTTTGCTAGTAATGAGTAAGATGTTCTTGCTGGCGCTATGTGATTACATGATGCTAGTGGTTTTAAATGTAAAGATCATGTTGATTATGTGAATTATTACTTTTGAGACTCCTAGGCTCTAGTTTATGACTCTTGAACTTGTTGGCTTAATATTGAACTCATGTGATTGTTTGGTTAAGAGTCTATAATGATCCTACTTGAGTTGAGCATATGCCATGTGTGTGTAAGGTTGTTGTGTATTTCTTGTTGCATGTGATGTCTAAAATTTGTCTGGTGTGTGTGCAAAGCGGAATAAAGAATGTGGGTTTAGGAGATGATATAGGCATTTCTTTGTTAGCCATGTTTCACAACTGCTCTTTTACCTACCCTTATGCATAATCTTAGTTATCCTCATTGAGCCTTTAGCTTATTCTTTGGTAGCCTCATATATAGCCTAACCCCTTTCTTTGATTGACATCAATTTATTTAAAAATAAATTGAGTTAAGGAGTTTGAAATTCAAGTAGGAAAAATGTGAAAGTGAATCCCACAAGAAAGGCAAAATGATCTTCTGGACCCCTATACTAGGTCGGTTTTGTAAGTTGGACACTTTTACTTACATGTTTGTCATCTGGACCCCTGAATCCACTAAAAAATAATATTTAAAACACATTGTTACACTCTCCCACGTCAGGTGCCACATAAGCTGCCACGTGTGCCATGTCATTTTCAAGTATTTCATGAAATTCCAAGTCATTTTTAAAATGCTACATGACAAATTAAATATTAAAATTAATTTAATTAAATAAATTTTTTTATAAATTGTAGAAAAATTTAAATAATCATGTTTTTATTTTTGCTCACAAATTAAATATCAAATTCATTCCAAATAATTAAAATTCTTCTCCAACTAATTTAAATTTTCAACTATGAATTCATATATACAAACATAAATGAATTTTTAATTTTTAAATTTGAATATCTTTAACAAACATAATTAAATAAATTATTTTTATAAATTGTAGAAATTCTAATACACAAACAAAATAATTTTTTATTTAAATTAATTTAAATTTTTAACTATAAATTCTAATACACAAACACAATAAATTTAATTAAACATCAAATTTATTTCAAATAATTGAAATTTCTCTCCAATTAATTTAAAGTTTTAACTATAAATTCACATACACAAACATAATGAATTTTTAATTTTTATTTAAATATCTTTAACAATTTGTTAAAGTTAAAAAATTAATCCTAAACAAAATAAAAAATTTAAATTGAGAACAACAACAATAATATCTGCCACAACAATGAACAACCAACAACAATATCAATGGTGATGGTGATGAACAACAACAACAATATCAACACAACAAAGAGACTTGACCAAAAAAAAACCCAACAACAACAATATCTGCCACAACAATGAACAACCAACAACAATATCAATGGTAATGGTGATGAATATCAACAACAATATTAACACAGCAAAGAGACTTGATCAAAAAAAGGGAAAAAAAGAAGAAGCAAAGACTCTCTTCAGGGATTGCCCAAAAATTTGCCATTTATGATGATGAAGAAAAAGAAGAAGAAGAGAGAGATATTTACATGGTCATGGTGATGACTATGGCAGCCATGGTTGTGGGGATGGGGGATGAAGAGAGATGAAAAGAGTTGTAGGAGTGGGGGACGTTAATGGTGATGTCATAGCAGCCATGACAACTATGGTTGGACGGGGGACGGGGGTGAAGGGTGGGGTGGGGGAGGCTAGACGAGGGAGGGGGGATGGATGGGGGTGAGGGGGTAGTTGGACGGGGAAAGGGGGCTGAGGGGATGGGGTGGGGGCTGGACGGAGAGGGGGGTTTGGGGAAAGGAGAGTTTTTTATTTTTATTTTTAAAATTTATTATTTTTAAATTTTGAAAAATATTTTTTAATTAAAAATGATGGAGGGAAAAGAAGGTTATTTTTTAAATTTTAATATTATTTTTAATTATTTTAATATAAAATTGGCCAAAAATTGATCCTCACTCGCACCCCAAGCGAGTGACTACACTCTCCTTGTCCTAGTTAGCCATTTAATACCACATACGCAAAGTCAACGGTCAAAGGGTTTGAAATATTGTTTTTTAGTGAGTTCAAGGGTCCAGATGACAAACATGTAAGTAAAAGTGTCCAACTTACAAAATCGACCTAGTACAGGGGTCCAGAAGATCATTTTGCCCACAAGAAATAACAATAGGTATTGATAATCGATATGTGTTGTAGTTGGGAGTTGTGTAATGTAAAGAATAAAGATTGTTCAAAGTGAATAATGTGTGCATAGATAACATTCCCAACCCATTGTTGGTGAATTAGCTTAATAAGATGAGGCAAAATAAAAGATATGTGTGATGGTAGATGAGGTGAAAGTGTGGTTGTTAGAGATGGATTGAATGAAAAGTGTGATGTATTAAAGCTCTTAGGGAAGATAGTTACTATTACTGACCAGAATAGTTCCTACCCATCCCTTAGCTTACATTACAACCCATAAAGACCTGTTTGATCTTGAGTCTTAACATTTTGATATTAATGGAGTACTACACTAAGGGCAAGCCTATGGTTCATCTTTTGTAACTTGTGAATTCTTTATGAGAGTGAGTGTAATTTGATTCTTGTACCTATTTTGTGATAAACTGCATCTATGTGAGTGAGCATGGATAACTCTCTTGTGGTGAGGGCACAAATTTGATGATAGTTCGATGATTTGTATGATGTCTTTTATTGAGCAATATGTATGAGTTTGCCAACTTGGTGAGTCAATTCTTGAGGCTAGGATGTTTTGGAGTAGTGTTCTTTAACTTTCAATTGTGTATAACATACTTATTGTAAGGACTTGCATTCTGTGTAGCCATTGTAATACTAGCTTGAGTATCCTGCTTGAAGTATAAGTTTAGAGTCTCCTCTGATTATGATGCTTAGAGTAAAGATTTGTTCAAGGACGAATAAGGTTTTATGTGTGGGTTGATGATCTGAGGTGGATTTATGCACCTCAGTGTTGCTATCCGAGCTTATTTAGCCTTGTTTTGAGGACTTTTCTTGTGCTTCATGAGTAAATATTTGTATAATTGAGAATCTAAATGTTAAAATACTTGATTACAATATTTAATGTGTCTTTCAAATAAGTTTGGAATTAATTTGATCACTTAGAGTTTAGACGAGACAACTAGTGTTACTAACTTGAGCTATGTGTTGTTCTAGTTGATCTCGATGGATTATAGAGTGTGTACTGATTTCCTAAGGGTATTATTGTGTCATCATGTGTGGAATAACTTTTTTATAGTGTTTAAGGTTCAATTGAAACAAGCCAAGAGACAAAACAATTAGTTAAAGATCAAAAGGACAAAATTAGTACTCTTAGCTTAAGTTTCTAGTTCATCGTCTTGGATTGTATGTGGTTTTGAGATCTAATTAGTGGTGTTTGATTCTATTGGATTCTTGGTGAGTTTATAATGATGATATATGGATGATACAAAATCTGAAAATCAAGTTAAAACATCACCACAAGGCTTGGAATGGATGGACAAAAGCACGAGACAGGACTTGATAAAAAAATGAACATTTTGGGGTCATTGACGTGCCAAGAACCTTAGACACCGTGTTAGGGTCCGTGACACGCCATTAGGGGCATTCTAAATGACCAATTCCAGTTTTTCACTGCAATATTTGCATGCCACAGACCCTAGCCACCACGATAAGGTCTGTGGCACGTTGGTAAGTTCAAATCGGCAGCTTGTGTCCTATAAATAGGACCCTTAAAATTATGTTACACACCTTGGACGAACATGAAACTTGGAGGGAAATTGGAGAACAATTAAATTAGGCTTTTTCTTCCATTACTTTGGTTTGTTTATGGATTTTAACATGTATTATATCATTGCAATTACAGTTATATCCATGAGCGACTAAACACCCTTTCCTGGGATTAAGGCCAAGAACATGATTACTTTTGTTATGAATTGATTTAGTTTTGATTATTTATCATATTTGGTTTCTTATTTATCATTGTTATTAATATTTTAGGGATTATCAACCATTAGAATATATCTATCTCATCTTGTAAGCTAAAATGAGGAACAAGAGGATAGAACGTGGGGTAAATAGAATAGGGTTGTAATCTTCTACAGAATGAAGTTACAATTTGAAATTAGAATAGGAATATACCTAAGTGACATATTATGTTCACTTACAGGATGAAATATAAATGCATTTAACTTAGTTTCCACATTCCCGCTCAATGATGTAGTTGTGGGTCTAAGTTAGATAGGTGATTAGAGGCTCGGAAGACCATAGTCATAATATCAACCCCGTGAATCAAGAACCAATATAAGTAACATAACTAATGAGGTTCAATAGCATAGTATGATTGTTCGCAGAGCCTGTCTTAACCCTGGGTTTCTCCCCATTGATTGTCCAAGCACTTTACTTTTTTGCATTGTTAAGTTTACTTTAGTTTTAACTTTCAACTTTTTTGGTTACTTTTGCACTTGTTAATATTTAGATAGTTGTCAACACAAGTCCCTGTGGAATCAATATTTGACTTTTTATAAGGCTACTATATTACTTGATGAGACCACATATACTTGCATGTGTGCTTGGGCGAAATAACTACACCACCTAATGTTGCACTGGAGTAACAAAAAATCCTTCGAAACCTACATCATGAAACAATGTAGCATATAGGAACGGTCAATGGGATAAGCACTGGCATGTAACTCGGGGAATAAGGATAAAAAATGCAATTACCAAAATCCATTCATAAACCATATGCACCGCATTCATACATATATATATAGGATGCATGAATTGTGTAGTTCGATTCATCCTTAAGGAACCCATGGGCTATATGAGTCCAGCTCCATCTACTGAAAGGGCTATATATAGTCTATTACATAACAAAAGTGAATTGTCCAAAAAACCCTTAATGACTAAGGGGAACATCTCTAGTGTAGAGTGGGGCGGCTTTAGTGTGCATTTTGGTCTCACACTTTAGCATTGCACTTCCTTGGATGGTCTCTTTTCACACTTGCACACACATCGATCTTCATAGTCGTGCCCGTATCAGGAAAATTGAGGTGGTGGCTGAAAATAAGAAGTGGACTTCACTTTTTTTTTTTTAATTTTTCTTTGCCTTAACGCGCTATATTTATAATTTTTGTCACGTCTGCCGATTAGGATTGTATAAAATTCAATTGAAAGTTGTTTGGGATGGGTGGGGCGGGGTGGGGGGTTAAATAATTGCCTATAAAGTTAAAGTGTTAAGGTCAGTTGTGGCGACATGTTAAACGGTGAAATGATGTATTTTCTCCAAATTAAAAGCTAGCTGAATGTACCCAAGTATATCTTAAATACTTGAATTTGAAACGAACGAAATAATAATATACTATTGTAGTTATAGTAATGTATTGCATTATGGGGTAATTACTCGTGTATTGAGAAAATACATTAAAATATCCCACAACTTGTCC